>CM062819.1:1755961057-1757351682 GCA_031772625.1 Pinus tabuliformis | reverse complement strand
TATAGGAGAAACTCGGCGTTTTTCAATTTTAGAGAGTCTAAAAAAACTTAAGAAGACTCCAGGGTTGCCCTTTTTCGTAAATTTGTGTCTCCCAAGCCCAAAAAAGTATAAAATAATACTTGAGAGAACCGCTTGATCTTTTACGACCAAGGAGTACTTTTCGTTATTAGTGCCCTTGACCCGAAAAAGTAAAAAAGCGATCAATGACACGTCGTTTTATAACCAATATCGAATTCGAAACGACAAAAATCCGGCAATCTTTTCATGTTTTTACGGTCGGAAAAGAGTTGTAAGTGGACCGTCTTTTAATTCCATTTTAACGAGTTTAAAAGAAACACTCGGCAATCTTTTCATGTTTTAGGAGTCAGAAAAGAGCTTAAAGATGACTCTACATTTTTTTCCGTCGAAAATGATAGATTTCACCTGAATAATCCTTTATTCTGCACAAAAACACAAACATTACTCATACCTGTTTGAAATGGATAAAAATGTTGCAAAAATACCTTTTCAAAGTGAAACATAAACAAATTTGCAATTCATTTACTCAAAAAACTTATAAAAAGGGCCTTTGTCAATTCATTTTTACCGTTTGAGTTTGGGTGAGAAAATAGTGCTTTTGCTCAGAAAACTTCCCGTGAAGATTGCGGAAAATCCAACCGTCGGAATCGAACACTGTCTTCACCAGGTAATCCACATCATCCCACTCTTCATTTTTAACCGTTTAATTTTTTGTTTTAGTCCTTCATTTCATTTTTGGGAGGGTTTTTAGGCGCAAAACCCGCGCACGGGGGTCTGCAGGTTTACCATTGCGGACCCGCGGAGCCCGACTTTTTCTCCATTGGGAAAAAGCTCGAGGTCCACACCTTCTGTGTAGACAAAGTGCGGTCCCACACACTGTGTCTAACTCGGAGGGTGCGTACCCCACCGCAAGGGTTTTGAACCCAAAATTCTCAAAAATGGACCATACAAAATGTTTTCTAGCAATTTAATTTATCCTTATACTTGATGCAGAGAGTACATCATGCTAGATTGGCGTGAACGAGAGCATGAGGACGTGGATGCTGCCGCATGGAATCATCAGCCTTCACTTGATGCTTTGAGGGCATGTGGACTATACAAATTTTGGGCCATTCCTGGCATGAGGGCTCAGGTGGATTTCTTACAGTGGCTGGTTGATAGATGGAGCATACAGGACCAGTGCTTCTTCATTGGCGGCCACCAGCTTGAAATAGAGCCGGCGGACATTTATTTTTTGACTGGTTTGCCTAAGAGAGGCGAAGACTTGACTCTGCATGGGACTAAGCTAGGTAGCCAGTCTGTCAATAGCCTCCGGCTAGAGTACTGCAACAGCCAGGCTAGAGACAAAGGGATAGACATAAAGACCATATCCCGTCCTGAACTCATGGTGATTACATTTACTGTCACCAGACTTTGCGGAGCTGCCGCATTACATATTGCCACCGGATCCCAGATGTGTATTGTAGTTGATTGCTTTCGAGGCACCATCTTCAACTGGTGCGATGCTGTGCTGGCCAATGTGAAAGGCCAACTGACCAGGGCCAAGAGCGGACGACTAAAGACCTTTGGTTATGGGGCTTTGGTCGTGAGTTTTGGCCTGGAGAGGGTTCCTATGCTGATCCCACAGCACCTTACTGTTGGAGCTGGGCTTCCTCGAGAGCCCAAATTGATGCGATGGGTCGCAGTCATGGCCCGTCACCCGAACGAGAGGACAAAGGTTGCTCGATTCAAACCTGAGTATTTCCAATGGCTGGAAAACTAGGTCTTTTCCATTCAGGACTTCCCTTACGCTGGGATAGATTTTCGTGGTGACCCAGACATGGCTCTTCCACCAGGAGAGTAGTGGGATGACTGAGGTAAAATCCTTTTCAACATTTTTCCTATTTTAATTTTTTTTTTTTATTTTCCATCGTCTCAAAACTGATAGCAAAAGTTTCAAATGCAGATGTGGGTCCACAGCGACCAGCCGCTCTCCGGCCTTTCGATAGGAAGCAACCAGTTGCACCCGTGCCTGCCCCGCAGGACGAATCAGCAGAGGTTTTAGCCGATTTGGAGGGTCATCTCGAGCGTTTGATAGGAGATATTCCCGAGACCAATATAGATGACATTCCTCGTCGACTTTAGCGCTATGTGATTGGAGTCCCAGGACCTTTTAGGAGGTTCCTTTGCAAGGTGGCCCGAGCAGTGGTTTCTTATAGAGATCATCACCAGTGATAGGATGATCGCCTATTGTGGGCACATGTGACATTTTTGTTTTTCTTTGTACTTATCATTTTTGCTGATCATAAGGTGTTTTTCAACCTATGATCGAAGACGATGTATTTTTTGACACACTCCTATATATATATATATATATATCACTATTACCGACTTATCTTGTAAATCATGTTATGGAATGGTTTTAAATTTACATGTATGATTATTACAAATGTCTATTTAACATTCAAGAAGCAATTGCATCTGTTAATGATTTAAAGACCTTGGAATATGCTGATATTCAATGTAATCAAATTCACGTTCCAAGAGACGCACTCTCAAAAATAATCTCAATAACAATGGATTTCTAATGGCATACACTCTATTAAGCTGTAATACAACGAGTTCAGAATCTAACCTCACTATCAAACTCCGAATCCCAAATGAAATAGATTTAGATAATAACTCAATCACTGCACTATACTCTGCAATGTTGTTTGTTGTCTGACCGAGGCTTACCCCATGCATAGAAACTAACTCGTCAAAGGGCGAATAGATAACCCAAGTTGCGGAAGAGATGTTCCGTGTATTACGACAAGCACCATCAGCAAATCCAATGTATGTTTGGAGAGGCATCGACACCTGCAATATCAAGAGTAAAACCAAGATAAGCAAGAATAATGACGAAAAAACACTCTCTAAGCTAAGCACACTTTTTAAACTAAAACACACCAGCTAGAAAGAAAAACTAACCTAACTAAAAAATCTCCATACCCATTCTTTTAAGCATAATACCTCTTCAGGTAAAGACCATTTTTGGGTTTACCTAAAGAGTCCCCGTTGAAGTCTACCAATTCATAGGCCCCTTTTGCTAGCTTTCGCTTGACAATATAGGGACCATGCCACATAGGAACGAATTTTCCAGTGCCTAATTTATCATTAGCATGATCATATAATAACACTAGGTCTCCTTCCGAAAAATTTCGAGGGGTCACATTTCGATCATACTGAGCTTTCATACGTTTTGCGTGAGTCTCGATCACCAATGCAGCATCACGTCGATTCTCATCTAATAGAGCTAAGTATAACAAACGCTTTTCCTCTTCGGAAGTGGCTGGAAGTAACTCGATGGCCATTTGCAGTGACGAGATTTCGCATTCAATGGGTAACATAGCTTCCAAACCATAGACTAATTGGAAAGGTCGGCAAAAGACTGCACGGCTTCATAGGCAATTTCATATGGACTCAAAGGCATGGAATTACCAAATGAATCTATCTCAGATTCAGAAGGAATGATCCAAGGATCATCATAAACAATGGTGCCTGATGTAATCATATGAATGGTTGCAAATGAAGATAATGCGTTGATTGGAGGAAAAGGAAAAGTTCCTAGTAAACCGGCATCTTTAACTAATCCTACTCCAACATCCTTATATGGGATAGTCGTTTTACCAACATGCTGAATACTCTCCGGAGAGGCTGGGTTGGATGAAAAGTAAGCCAGCTGGTCTATTGTTACGATCTTTCCATTATGTGGAAACTTTATTACTTAAAAGACCGATGAAACAACCGCTGTCATAGCGTAAGACCAACTTCGACCCAATAGAAGGTTGTAATCTAGAGGGGCATCAACCACCTCCACATCTAGATTAACGATTTTTCCTTCAACACCTATAGGCAAACCCTGTAGAATGCCAAAAGGATGAAACCCACGGCCATCAAAGGCCTTAAGAATCTTCGAGGATTAATTTAGTGAAGGAGAACCAAGCGATCTCCAACACTGTATCGACATAATACACGTTGAGGCTCCCTCATCAATTACAGTCCGATGAATAGGCCTGTTTTTTACTATCATTGGGATCTGGAAAGCCATTTGATGAGGGAGACGCGGTGTACTATTTTCTAGATCGAAAATTATTAGGTTCGGGTCCTGAACATCAACAGCTCCTATAGCCGACAAAAGTAATTTACGCTGTGCTGGGCATGATTGTAGCACTTCCAAAGCCGACATTGCTAAGGGTGAAACAGCTAAATCCTCAACAATGTTATAATTCTGAGCCGCTCTCGCATGCGGATTGAAAGCTGACTTTCGAAGTATACCCTTGGCGGGCAGTTTGATTACCAAGTCTAAATTAGGTTTCTCGATCTGTAGTGGATCGGAACCGGGAGCTGAGGTTGATGGATTAGAATGAGAAGATTCTGCTTCTTTACCCTCAACAAGACTCTTACTACCATAATCTTGCGATCGAGTTGCAATCCTAACATGGGACATCATCAATATGGGTTCTTCATTGGCACTCGAGGAAGAACCTATCATCTTACTGTCTTGACTTGGAAATGGATCCTTCAAGACAGCAGGAGCTTGGGAACCTTTGACGATCTTCGCAACCTCTGCACGATGAGGGCAGTCTCTTATAAAATGTTCATCATCACAAATGAGACATGGATAACGAGGTTTGCGCTTTTCATCATTAGATTCCGCCTTTTCGGGTTTCTCCTTTGAACTTTTGTCTGTTTTATTCTTCTTCTTTCCTTTCTTCTTCCCACCAGATTTTGATTTAGCTGTAGATGACTCTACAATGTGAATATCGGCGGAAACCTCTACAGAAGAATCTCCTATTGGGGAATCAGGCAAGGTTATGATAGGAGAAGAATTCTTGGAAGACTTCTTCTTACTTTTAGTGTTAACCGTACCAATCATACCGTCAGCAGCATGAGATCCTGAAGGAGCTGCAGCGATTTGATTTGACTTGGTAAGATTGGGGATCTTTTCGTGTAACGTACCTGACTGAGTATAAACCAAGTCAAGGTACTGTGCTTGAGCAATTACTTGCTCCTCAGTAACAACTCCGGCTTTAGCCACATCTTCAGTGATCTTTGGCAACAAAGATTTTACAAACCACTATGCCAAAATCTAATCCGGAATAAATACCTTCACTAAACGCCGTCGACGTCTCCATTCATGAATATGATCGGAAATATAAGTGGACATCGATTGCTTTAACGAAGTTAGTAATTCCGTGCCATTTTCATATCTGACTGGCAACTGGAAATAAGTTAAAAACGAGGTAGCTAACTGACTAAAATTATAAAAAGTGCCTCGCGGTAACTCAATGTACCACTTGGCCGCGAGACCAATTAGAGTGCGCTGGAAAAGTCTAAGACGGATCGAATCATCTGTGATGGAGTTAGACGCACACCAGAGGTGGTAAGTCATCACATGGTTCGACGGGTCCTCTCCCGATTTACCTTCGAACTTGGGAATGTCACTGGGCAACTTATTCGGCAGTGGCGGCCAAAACGGAAGATAATTAATCGGATTGTTCGTTAGGTGCAACAAGTCAGGCAAGTCCAAAGTTGTGATAAACGGTAACTGCCGATTAGGATCCCTAAAACTCTGGGTCATGAGACCAGCCCCAGGAGGAGGATATCCGGGAAAACTTGGAATAGGAATCGCGTTCGGGATATTGTATCCTCCCGGAAAACCAGGATTAACTAGACCGTACTGGGGTTGTTGAGGTTGTTGATAAGTGTACCCAGGGTACGGTTGATACTGATAGACTGGCTGCTGCACAGCGGGACCGAATTGGTACTGTCCCTGGTACAGTTGATAAGTGAATTGTGGTTGACTTGTGACAACCGTACTTAAACTAGGTTGTCCTATAGGCATCTGAACCGTAGTTTGAATCATGGATCCAGACGGTGGTAAAGATGTCTGAGGAGTATATACAGGAACAGTAGAAACCGGAGCTGTCGATACTCCAGAAGTAGGTGGGGTAGATTGAATAGATGTTGCGGTAGTTGCAGCAGTTGTTTGAGATGGAGTACGAGGCGCAGTAGGCCCAGACTGAGAAACTACCGAAGGTACAGAAGTTTGAATGTTAGACTGGACTGGTTGCTGGGGTGTACCAGAAACTAAGGGTTGTCCAGCTTGAGATGACAACTATACACTTGGCGGGTTTGCGATGGATCCCACACTATGTTCATTCCGGGGTACTGACCCATAACAGGTTGAGAATATTGAGGACCATAGCCGGGTTGAGGGTAGGATTGATAATTGAAAGGTACATTTCCCGTTCCTTGAACATAAGATTGACCTTGGGGTGGTTGGAAACCTTGATTCGAGTACTGACCTTGGGGTAGATACCCTTGAGGCACGTACTGATACTAGGGTTGACCTTGAGGGATAAATTGATACTGGGGTTGACCTTGGGGTACATATTGAGTCTAGGGTTGACCTTGAGGAACGTACTGTACCGTAGGTACGTACTGTCCTTGAGGTTGCCCCCCAGATGCAAATTGTGTACCTTGAGGTTGCCCCCCAGGCGTTAATTGAGGCTGCCCCCCAGGCAGTAACTGGCCACCTTGAGGTTGAGAATTAGGAATAGAACCTGACATCATAAGAATGTCTTCTACGCTCAACAGCTTTGTACCATTGCTTCCAGTTAATAACCCTTGCTTAATGGGTTGAGGAGATGCTCCCGAAAAAGTACCAGAAAGTGACTGATACCCAGAGGGAACAAAAGGACCGCCGTACAAAAAAGATTCAGGCAATTGAGTAAACATGGACGACTGACCTGACATATTTACAGGAGTATAAAAACCTCTAGGATGATAAGGAGCACGAGGTGGTGAAAAACTTAACCCTGGGTTTTCCAAATAATTAGTCAAAGAAAGATACCAAGTAGTACTCTTAGGCGGACTGTAAAAAATTGATTCACGCTCCCTTAGATCAAGAACAGGTTGATTTTTAGGGATAGGGATGCCTACTTCTTCTTCTGGAGCAAGTTCTTCAATAGCAATAAGTGTAGAAGGAAGATCTTGGGTAATTACTCTTTCTACCCTAGGTGAATCAGGACCACTAGAAGTTGGAGAGACAAACCCCGATGTTGGAGTAACAGGTTCAGATATCTCAGGTTCTTCACCTATATCACTAGTAGATGAAAAGCTACCAGCAAGTTCGGAAACTGAAATCGATTGTGGATCATAACCTGTTACTAGAGTTTGGTAATCAGGATGTACAACCAATGAAGACTCTCCTTCTTCAGGTGACCCAACTTTACTACCACTAGGAGTTACGAGGACTTTCAAGCCTTCAAGCTGGATCGGGACTTCTTCAGGAGGTTGGCCCCGAAGTCTACGGGACTTCCTCAGTAAATTAGCCACGGTTACAAACTCAGGAGACTGGCCCCGAAGTCTACGGGACTGTCTTGGTAATTCAGCCACAGTTAAAACCTTTTAACTACTTCACACGCAAACAAAGTAAAATCTCAATGAAAAACACCCAAAGCCTCTAAAGAACCAAACAAATTTGAATCACACGCCTAAAGAATCTAGAGATCAAACACACACAAACAGTAACTTTCCGTACCGAAAACACTAGTTGGTGATGAAATCCAACGTCGCAGAATTCAGTACAGAAATGGCGGTTGGAATAGTTACCCCGGCAACCTGCTTAATGAATAGACTGGACCAAGTTCCTCCACTTAACCGTCTCGAGTGAAGTGAACCCCCCAAAAAATCCAAGTGAGTCTAGCCGACGTCTGCTCCAGGTACAGTGGGATCTTCCCACCACTGTCACCTTAGGAAGAATCCTAAAGAATATGGCCACTAAGGTTACCAACTGAGACAAATACACCTGGGGGAACAGTCTACGATCCGATACGCACGCAAGGGCAGAGTAGCAAGCTCAATCCCCTTGAACGCTCCTTGACATAATCCAAGGTTTACCAACAAGTGACCCTAGGCTCCTCGACAATGGTTAATCCGAGGTTTACCGTTTTTAATACGTGAATATATGGCGTCGTTCCCAATGAGGAAGGATTGATTCCCACACTGGTTCGGACACGATCTCGTGCTTCTCCTTTAAGAGGAGTTTTCCCAGAGCATAAATGCAACAATTGGATTTCTTCCTACCACAAGATATAGCTACTTGTTTGTTTTTACTGTCTTGGAGAGTTAATTACTCTCCTACTCCAAGACACTAGCCTAAGCTAAGTTGGTGTATCAGAGCCCTAGAAATAAAATGTTACTAGGTGAATTTTACTTTAAGTGTTAATTTTAGTGGTTGTTGTTTAAGTCAAGAGGTGGGGGAGATGAAACTCGTGGTGTAAAGACTCGACTCGAAATCACTAAAAAGATGCACCTAAGATGATTTAAACAATCTTTTCTCTTTGATGAACTTCTAAACTAAGAAAGAGTTTGAGAATGCAAATACTTTGTAAACACAAATCTTTCTCAATTAAACAAATTAAAAGAAGAGCTTTTTCCTTTCCAAAGCACTCAAAACGAGACAACTAATTATTTCACAAAAATTTCCCTTTTTCGTTTCAAAGCACTCAATCACTACAAAAAACAAACTTTTTTTTTCAAAAGAGATTTTTTTTTTTATATATTTTGTAAATAAAACACTCAAAACTAATGAAAATGACTAACTTTGAGAGCTACAAACTATAAAAAGCTACTTGAAGTCAAAGCCTACTAAAAGTCTTTTTGAGGATGTTTTACTTAGCTAAATGTGAGCTAAGGACTAATTTATGCAGAATCACAATTAGTCAAAAAACAACGAATCTTTCGTTTTCTTTTTTAAAAATGAAAATCCAAACTTTCAAATACAAGTTTTTCGAAATTTTGAAATGAGAAAACACAAAGCGGATTCCTCAACAAGGGGAGATTTCATAAATGGTCAGACTCATAAGAAGGCTGGTAGACACCAAGGTAATCTGAGGTCCCTACAGCTTCTAAGCTCAGAGCCACTACACAACCAAAAACGAAAAACAAGCCCAAAAAGCAAAACTCCTAGGAATTCCACCTAAAACCCTAACACTAATGAAATTAAACCAAGGAAATTTTTTGACAGGGACCAAGCAGGTCTGGGCAATTGCTAAAACCTATAAACAAATTCTAAACTGATAAAAAAGAGAAAAATTTAAAATTTCTCAAATTTTTGACAGGGTACGCAGGCAGCCTGTTTACACAGGTGCGTTCACGCTCTGTGCACAAAGCAAAAGTGCGTACAGGTACGCACTGTGCTTAACTCAGAGGGTGCGTACTTCTCCCAAAACTATGAAAAATAAAAATTGACTCAAAATTAACTAAATTCACCCAATCCCACAATCATCAAGTCAAAAACAGAAACAAAAAATACAGTTTCTCAGGTCAAAGTATAAACAAGGAAAACAATCAAGTCCCCAGTGGAGTCACCATTTTGTCACACGGAATGAGACGATCTTGCGGACAAGATAGACCTTCCTAGAATTTAAAGAAGACCTAATGACAAGCAAACCAACCAGACACTATCTTTCTCTAAATATGTTTTGATAAACAATAGCAAACAAGTGTTTTTAGGGCCTACCTTTGGTCCAATGAAAGCTTGTGGATGCCCTCGCTCCTTTGATCCAAATGAGCTCCTTTTCGCGAATCTACAAACACAAACAAGGCAAACAAATTAAATAGCACTTGAAAAGCCAATTGCATAAAACATATTTAACATGAAAGTCAAGGAGTTCATGAAACAAATAACATAAGATACTTGTTGAGAAAAATGAGTTTGATTGTATTAATTCAAAAGAAGAAGAACTTTACAACCTTTGCCTTGACGCTGTACAAGCTCCTCCCAGGGTCCAGCAAGAAGTCTCCTCTACTTTGACAAGTTTCACTCACTCCCCAATGAAGCCAAAAAGGTATGTGATCTCTCCTCTTAAGCTCAACTATGAAGTCTTAATTTCACCAGCATTTACCCTCAAAATGTTCAGCTTCTAACCTCTCTAGTCCTCACCCCAATGCCTGTATTTATAGTGCAATGGAGGGAAGTTACTAGGTCCTCCTTCAAAGGGATAAATCCCTCCTTCAAATGGATAGCTCCTTTAGTCAAGGGATTAGCTCCTTCTCTTTTGGGATGCATGAACCACCTCAGAGCGAACAATCCATGTCAAAATTCCTTCTAGAAAACTCTAGAATTAACCCAAAGTGAGTTTTTTAAGATAAAACTTGCGTCTTTTGACTTTCACAAGGGTCTGCACCTACACCGTTAGGGACAGAGCGGGTAGGTATGCAGCTTTTGTACACATAAGGTGTAGTACCGTAGGTGACCATGAGAGAAAGTGCGGAACCATAGTTACATTGATTTTTAATGTCTTTCTCCCATTTCCAAAGCTTGATTTGAAGAGTTGAGGTCTTAGACTTGCTTAGGAGGACAGTACAAGTGATGATAGACCCATACTGACTGCAAATAATCATGGTGACGATATTTGTGTGTAACAAAAATAGAAGAAATTAAAAGATTATGAAAAAAACAGCAAAGACTGCTTAATGTGATAGCACGACTTCGACAACAAATCAGGGTTTTGAAAATGGGAAAGAGAGCAAAAAGGACCTCGGGGGTAAAACATGCAACCATTCCAGCGAAACCCCTCAAGAAAAAGATTAGGAGGACTCAAGTCCAGCCTGCCATTCAAAACCAAAAGGAACAGCATTCAGTTGTCACCCATGTCGAAGTACAAACAGATAATATATCAGCCTATGACAAAGAAGTTCAGACAGAGGCACAGTCCTCTGAGGAAATGCGAACCATAAACACGGGATGATGCAATAAGAAGATTCAAGTAAACCTTCCACTTACAACTACTATGTGGGACAGTGATCCGAGGACAGTAACTCTGTGAAAGGACTTGGTGCAAGCCCAGCAAATAGTAGAGAAACTTACAGAACAGACTGTCTCTCGAGAAAAGTATGAAAAATTACAACAGCAGCTGAGGAATGTCAACTTATCCAAAATCCATGCCTTTGAAGGATGGCGAAAGGAAGAAGGGTCAAAAAGGTAACTCATAGACTAGATGTAGTCATCAAACAAATGGATACCTTATGCTCTTTGTATGATGACATCTTAGTGTGTAGAGCACCTGCTAGGAACTATGCCTTGTTTTTAATGGAACGATATTTGCAATTGAAAATTAAAGCTGTCAAAGCAGGAGCCCCGATAGAAATAAACACTATTGATGATTTCATAAATTGTTGTAAGCACTATGGAGTGAAGGTTCAAAGATTATTATGTGAATTCTATCTGCATAACCTTGTGTTAGATCAAGAAACAGAGCAGAATCCCAGCCCTTTCGTTGGGGATATCCAACTGCAAGCATTCATTTCTTTTGGTGTTAATCAAATAAAATGGCTTAAAGCCTATAATGCCTTTCAAATACAAGAAAATGGATTAGACTTATGGGTGCAAGCTGAGCCTAGAGACCCATTATAGTTGTGGAATAAACATAGGAACCTCATGAGGACTCCGGGCGTGATTGAGGCATTAGGACCTATTCATACAACAATCAATCAACAAGGGATAGAATATTTCTTTACCATCAAGGACCTTTCCATTGCAGTGGTCAAATTCTGATATCAGACTTCTAATCGGAACATCCAACTTAGGGAACCATTTAACTATGAGAACTTTAAGCTAGCTGTTGATCACTTGGGTCTCTATGGTGACCTTATTTTGAGAGAAGACCCATCTTGGTTAGGCTGTAGGTTCCGCAGTCCAGTTATTTAGCACCCTACACCAGGATACCAAGCCTTGTATGAAATGCTTGAGGGTCAGACAGGACATCTTTTTGAACACCTAGCTAGGCATCATGGCTGTAGACCACCTCATGAGATCCCGTCTCCGACCTACTCTCTCACTTCCTTGCATGTCAACTACAATTTTTTCATGACGGCATGAAAAAGGGTAAGCAAGGGGGTGTGTTGAGTACTGGAGAAGGTATGTTATTATCGTTTATTTTGTCATCTTTTCTTTAAAACTCATAACCTCTTTTCATCATGAACTAGGTAGATAATAAGAAATTATGATAAAATCTATAGGATTTGTATGTAATGCAAAATAACTAATAATTTCCCTTTTCTTATGTAGGAAAAGAAGAAAATAGAAGATTGTCATCCCAAAGGAAAAGACAGGACAAAGTTAACTGCTGTCCCTTTGACAGGGAATCTCATGCAAACAAGGCGATCCAAATTGGAGTGTATCAAGTAGGAAAGGGAAAAGGATATACTAAATCGACGCAAGAGAACAAGAGGATAACTGAGAATTAACAGTCTGGCGGATCCCTCAGGATCCTTTGATCTTGAGGGATCGCTATCTTAACGATTTTTTGTATCGTTGATATCTCTGCTCGGATGTTATAAGAAGGGGCAGCACTGCTAGCCTAGGAGATGAACTGTTGTTGTTTTTATGTAATTCTCCTTTGTATTTGGAACTTTGATCATCGACTCTCGTTGAAGAGCGATCCACTGTAACTATGTTTTGATGTTTTAATATAAATCTGGTTGCCGTTCCATCTTTGATTTTGGAGTAATCTCAAGCAGTGTGTCCTTGGAGGCTAAGGGCCTAGCCCTGGTGGAACACTTGCTCCTATACCATTATTTCCAATTCGTGTGTGGTTTTTGTTATTAGCTCTGTTCAATAATTTGATGTGTTTTGCTATTTTACATAACGATTCTACTATATTTTGTTTATTCTCAACTGAGTAATGTTGTTCTCTATAACAGCAATGTTGTGTTGTTAATTCTAACTTTATAATGCATTTTTGTTCCTTTAACCATTGTTATAACATTTTTGTTCCTTACAGATTTCCATTGCTGCTCGATTACAGAGTAACCGTGTTGTACATTCATAAATCGATATTACTGTATTTATCTATGGTTTACACTTAACCGCGATTGTTGTTCAATTGGCATTGTTGTTCCATTACGAATCACAATCGTTATTCTTTATAACTGTGATTTATACTTGTTGTATCGAAGTCAGCTTACTATTCCTTTCAATGTTAAGCGTGCTGTGTGTGGTATTCATTTTGGTTTATTGTACATTTATATTTGATTCAAGTTGTTGTTCTATATTTCATCTCTGTTAGTTGCCATTCTATTTTTGTTTGCTGTCCAATTTATCTTTAGAGTAAGGATTGTTACCTAATTCCTGTAGGATATAATTGCTGCATTCATTTCCATAGATTAAGGTTTTGCTATTCAATCTTGTTCATAAGAATAGTTGTTGTTCCATTTCCTGTCATTTGTATTATCGTTGTTTTGGTGTGAAGAATGATCTGAGACTGTAGTGAGCATTGATATATGTTGTCTAGTTCTCAGATTGATGATATTTTCCTTGATTGTCTTTTAATTACACCAGTTTACATAGGGATGAGTTACCATTATTGTACCCTTGACTGATAAATTGCTATAGATTTCTAAGTGCATGATTTGAGCTTTAAGGTTCTTTTCTATAAGTAGATCTTATTTCAAGCATCCATTTACTCTTGTATTTAGAGCACTATACTACTAGCATTACTCTGACAAATGACTACCTCAAATTGAGTACACTATTTGAGATAACAAATCGTTCCTGGATTGATAAGTTAATGTAGGGTAAATAGAGGTGAAAAGGACCCTTTTTACTGCTCGACAACTGCATGTTACTTGGTTAACAGGTCACCTTTATCAATGTTGGAGGATAAGACTCCACAGGAGGTATGGACTGGTAAGAAACCCTCTCTTTCACATCTAAGGGTATTTGGATGTGGTGCATATGTACATGTTCCAAAGGAGAAACGAACCAAGTTGGATAGTAAATCTGAAAAGTGCATCTTCATTAGGTATAAGGATGGTTTAAAGGGTTATAAGCTTTAGAACCTAGTCACATGGAAGGTTGTGTACAATAGAGATGTGGTGTTCAGAGAGGTAAAAGATGTTATTAAACATGAAGTACAACCAAAGGAGCCTGAGAAGATAGATTTTGAGCTTAACGAGGAAGAATTAGACTCTACAGCAGAGGAGGAATCATAAGATGAAGAGCCACAAACTCCAGGTGTGAGAAGATCAGTTCAAGAAAGAAGGCAACCAGAAAGGTATAGTCCATCTGCTTCTGTTCAAATTTTTCTTTATCTATTACTGACGATGATCCCAGAAATGTGAAGGAAGCAGTAGATTTAGAGGATGGAAAACTCTGGAAAGAGGCCATGGTTGATGAAATGGCATCTTTGCACAAAAATGAGGCTTGGGATCTGGTGGAGTTTCCGGCTGGAAGGAAACCCATTGGTAGAAAATGGGTGTTCAAGAAGAAGAAAAATGCAGAAGGAAAGGTGGATAAATACAAAGCTCGGTTGGTGGCAAAAGGTTATTCCCAATTGTCGGGAATTGATTTTGGTGATATTTTTTCTCCTGTTGCCAAGGTAACTTCTATTAGATTACTTTTATCTGTTGCTACTGCTTTTGATTTTGAGGTAGAACAGATGGATGTGAAGACAACATTTCTTCACAGGGATCTGGAAGAGGAAATATACATGAAGCAACCTGAAGGATTTACGGTGAAGGGTAAGAAAGAACTGGTATACAAACTAAAGAAGTCTCTGTATGGGTTAAAACAGTCAGCAAGGATGTGGTATCAGAAATTTGATACATTTATACGAGGACTTGGCTTCACGAGAAGCAAAGCAGATCACTGTGTGTATTTTAATTTAATTGGTGACCATGTTATTTATCTGGTCTTGTATGTGGATGATATGTTGCTGGTTGGAAATGACAAAGAAATTATCCAGGATTTGAAGACCCAATTGTCCTCCAAATTCGACATGAAATATCTTGGTGCTGAAAACTATATTTTGGGCATGGAAATTAAAAGAGATCGAGCAAAGACGAATCTCTAGTTAAACCAGAGGAAGTATATCGAGACAATACTGTAGAGGTTTAATATGTAGGATAGTAAACCAATGAGGTTCCTATTCTTGTAGGTGTGAGGTTATCTGTTGAACAGTGTCCCAAGACATAAGAAGAGGAAGAGGACGTGTCCTGTGTTCCATATGCAACTGCAATCGATAGTCTGATGTATGCAATGGTCTGTACTAGACTAGACATTGCACATGCAGTGGGAGTATTGAGCATGTTTATGTCAAAACTAGGGAAGGAGCACTAAACATCAGTGAAGTGGGTTTTCAAGTATTTGTGTGGCACTAGTCATTATGGTTTGTGCTACCAAGGAAGATCAGGATTGGAAAGAATGTTGGATATTCATGGCTTTGTTGATGCAGACTGGGTTGGAGATCTAGATCAGAGAAGATCTACAAGTGGGTATGTGTTTAACCTTTTTGGAGGTGCAGTCAGTTGGATGAGTAAGAAACAATCTGTAGTGGCACTATCAACTACAGAGGCAGAATACATGGCAACCACTCATGCAATCAGGAAGCAGTTTGGTTGCAGAGATTGTGTTCAAGTATGGGGTTAGTACAGGGAGCTATAAGGATAGACTGTGACAGCCAAAGTGCAATTTTATTGGCAAAGAACCCCTCATATCATTAAAAGACAAAGCACATTGATGTTCTGTATCACTTTTTGAGGGATATGATGGAAAAGGTGTTGTTGGTAAAGGTGGACACTTTGAAGAATATTACAGATGCATTGACAAAATCTGTGAGCTCTGAGAATTTCTCCTGGTGTAGAGAGACAATGGGCATTTCAGGGCTAGAAAAATGACTAAGCTCTCTTGTGGCCCCCTGTGGAAAGAAAAGAACAAGTGGGAGAATGTTGGGTTGTGTTATATTCTTTCCATGACCAGCCCACGTAGTTAACCAGGAGGCTAGAGGGGCGGTGAAGCCTCCCCTTCAATGCACCAATTGTGTAGCTGAGGAGGGGGGTGTCACAAGAGGTTTGAGGTGTACCAGTAGCCCCACTTTTGGACCCTATGTTAGGATGGCCGGACCCACCTATGGTTTTGTACATGATTTTCGCACATGTTTTTGGACGCGATGGTTTTCGGTCCATGGTATTGGATGCTTCAGCATGTATAAATATGTATTATCACATTGAAAGGAATATAATGAAAAATCAAGCTGGTAGTACCAGTTTTGGGATCCAGGGGAAAATCTCTGTGTATATGTGTTTTATGTGTTAGGCTCTCGCATTATTTATTTTCTGTGTTTTAGAATTCCTATGCAGGTAATTTCTGTACGAGGTTAAAACCTACATCCCCAAGCATGCTATGAATGGTCTCTTCGTCTCTGATCTCCTGGAAGCCATTGTACATGTACTAATAAGATGTATATGAACACCTGTGATACCGGGAGACATGGAAACACTCATAGAAAGAAATCTGTCAGTCGAAAACTAGAATGAACATGAGTACTAACTTGCAACATACCTGGGTGAATGATCATGAAGGTTGTGCAATTTCGGTCAGGAGGTCAAGGGAATGACTGCTAATACTGCACAAGGCATAGTCTAGGTTGCTGAGAGACTAATTGACTATTGGGACTACGCAATCCACAGTCCCGTCTGGCTGCTGATTGTTGGGATTTAGCATTACGCAATTCCAGCTGGGAAGAACTACTGGCCCAGCGATAGATTTGTATAATTTCTTGAGCCAAGCACCCACTATCTTCCATAAATGTACAAAAAAATCCTGGAGGCTAGTTTTGGGCAAGAATGCACAAATCTAGAGAGGAAGGCGAGCCTTCCTTTCGCAGATTGCATAATGTAGCCTTGGCGAAAGCGGAGCCTGGGCCAAGGTTGGCCCAACTCGCCGACGGGCAACTGAAAGAAGGTAAGTCAGTGAATGCATGGTGATACATGCATGAAAAACATGAATGGAAGATTTAGCAAACAAATCAAAATGCATGTGGGTGAGGTCATTAGTCGTTTGGGTGAACGTATGTGCAAAGCAATTTCATGCATGCGACAGCAGTGAGATAGTAACGAAAATTGAAACAGAGCTAGGACAAGCTAGAATACATGTAAACAACAACATGCATTCAAAGAACTCAAGAAAACAACACTCGCACAAGTGAATACACAAAAATTGATAGCAATGAAGCACAAGGAATGGGAAGCGAGCTTACCACAAAACAACTAAGCTAAATGTGCTGACTGCTCCTAGATGTGATGTGGAATGTCAGAGCTACAAGGTTGATGTGAGTAATGAGCTTAGCAGTGTCTAGTTGATGAGTTTTGATAACATCGAGGTTGTGACACGCATGCCGCAAAACTAGGGGAAGCGACACTTTGAGGGAGGTTTCTGAATTGTTCCTTGCATGTAAACTCCAACAGCTAAAAATATATCCCTGAAACAAAGGATGCCTTTGCATGCTGCCTTGGGAGAAACAACCATGCATGCAAGTCTATTTTGCTCAGTCCTAGAGGGAACTGGTCAACTCAGCTGCACATACAAGAGACTTCTTGACTGTTAGAGAAAAATGTGCATTTCTAGCTAGGAGTTGGGCTAGTTGCCTAGGAGATTTGCACAATTTCTAGGCTAAATAACCTGCTTTTGGGAAAATTTGCGCAAATCCTGCTGGGAGGGTTCGCTGGCAGGATTGCGTAATCCTAGAGCCTAGCAGGTTGTCAAAGAGGATTGCGCAATTTCTAGAGGGAAGGCTGGTTCCCCTCTAGAAATGTGCAATTTTCAAGGGGAAGCTGCTCAGCCTTTAGCTGGAGCAAGTCCGTGTGAGAATCCTATGAAGGGAAAAGATCAAACTATGATCAACAGGCTACCTTTGAGCAAGAAAGAAACTGAAGCCTGAGGACTTGACGAAGCAACAACACTTGGCAACACATAGGTAGAACTCCATCTCTTTGAATGGAACTTGTTCGTGGAAATCAAGCCTAACACCTCCGCAAGTATTATTTAGCTCTCAGCTCTTCTTGGCTTCACACTAGCTTGATTGTAAGATGTAGCATTTGCTAGAATCTTCATCGATTAACACACATTCCAAGTGAAGGCAACAAAGTTGTTTCGATTGGGGTTGAGGGCTTCATAAGTACACAAGGAGTATAGTCGTCAGAGTGTAAGTCTCCTCTCTAGCGTTACTCCACTACCAGCAGGCCTAAACAGTACCCTAGTGGAGTCACATAGGAACAAAAGCATGGCTCTGTTGCCAGTGAGCTTGGTCAATTCCCCAACATAGTTACTTGCATCACCTCGCTGTGCAAGAAGGCTTTCTCTTGTTTCTCCTTATTCATTTTTCATTTGATTTTTTTTTTACTTTTCATTTCTTTCATTTTTCACCATACATAACACTTATTCATTTCAGAGGTAGAAGAGGGATCCTAACTTATAGAGAGTAGAAGAGGTTGTTCCAGCAGAGAAGTAGTTTACAGTATGTCTGCCATTCCTGTTAAAGTTTTTCCACCTCACCTTACTCTACTTGACTGAGCTGACAATAGTTAACCCAAAAACAACCGACTAGAGAAGGTGACACTAGTTACCATGCAACCTTTGTGTTTTCACCAAGGTTCACATCGAATAGTACATATTTTCCTTCGATGTATCATGGACTAAATGTAACAAGCTCATCATACAGAGGCAAGATGGCAAATAATGAAGTAGTGATAGCTGTACAAGCCCTCTTGTACTTCACCCAGCTCATTTCAAGAGGCGTACATGGTTTCATTCCAAGTAACCTACGAACGAAATGAGCGAATAAACTAATAAATCAACAAAGCAATGAAAGAGCATAATCAAAAACAAAAGCGAAGCAAGTAAACAAATAAGCAAGAAAAAAAAAGAACAAAGCATGTAAGCAAACAAGCGTGCAAGAAAACAACTGAAAGAAAACACTACTCCTACTCCTACACTAACAATGCATGGGCCTAATCACATGAAGTGACACTTCCAACGTAGCTACTAGTGCATTGGTAGACCCATGCTGGTGAAGGCTTGGTCCACGAGTAACCCAGCTGTTCAGACTAGTAAACAAGAAAGATATAACAGTGAAGACAACCACACTTCGTGTTTCAAAATGCCCACGAGACATAAATGAGTTCCTATGCATGATGGACAGTTTGTGGACTTATCATGGTGTTGTGTGAAACTATGTGCAACTTTGAAGTAGCAGCACACTCTTGACTGATACATGAAAGCAAATAAAAGAAACAAATATAACTTGCATCGCGTACAAGTTCTTGCAATGTAAGACTCCTCCAATGCATGAGAAATGGGATCATGCAATTCGAGTGGAGGAAGTGTGATTTGTGTGTGAGATGGATCTTCAATGAATATAGACGAGTGATGATGAGCCTTGGTTGATTGAACAATTTCATGATCGAAAGCGAGACTAACCCCAAGAGAATGAGGACCTGCCATAACCATCAGCTCAGGTTGAAGTAGCTCAATAGTATTGGGTGTCTCAACTTCATCATTAGGTAGATCATCATAAACCGGTGTCTTCGAAAGATCAAGTGCAATAGATTCATGATCGTGGTAAAAAATAGAAGCAAATGGATCATGACCGCCATGATCAGAAAAATCAACGAACTCTTTAGCATCCTCATAATCAGATGAATCAAATAGAGGGGTAGATGAAAAGCAAATAAACTCATCCTCTGTATTTCTGTAAAAGATAGATCAAGGATGAAATGGATCTTTAATCAATAACTTATCCTTTTTGTTGTCGAGTGATGCACTAGCATCCAGTGAGTCCTGTGAGTGATCAACAATGGGTGCATCCATGGATGAAGACACACATGAAAAATCATGGATGGTAGGTTTAGCAAGGAAGCTAGGAAAGAACAGAGGGAGCTTGGACAGAAGGGAGTCATCCTTCGTCGAGTGTTGATGTTCAAGATCCCACTCATACTCTTCATGAACAACAGTGCATGTTGGTTGTGCAACACCAACTCCATTAGTGGGTTGTTCATCGTTCACAACAAGCGAAGAGTTTGGAATGGAAAAACACAATACAACATCATCCCAAGGAACACCTAAGTGTGAAGACAAAGGTAGAAGAAAATAATGCATATGGGAAATCAAAGTACTCACAACCAACAATGCACGAAAATTGAGTGGAGTGATGTTGGGAGGGTGTGAAGGGTGAACAAATGTGCGAACATGATCCTAAACATCAGTGGGCAATGGTGGAACTGTTGAATGATAGGGAGGTGAATAGTCCATTGAGATAGTGTGTGCTCCCATATGGGATTTCGTAGTTCCATCAGCAAAGAAGGTTGAGCGAGGCTTTACATCAAGCTTTCTTTCGGGACGGGAATATTTCTTAAGACAATACTCGAATTGGTCCTAGAGATAAGTGAACTTCATCTTACTCTTCAGAGCTTGAAACTGCAAGTCACAAAAGCGCTGCCAAAAATCAATCACAAATTCATGCGGAGCCTTCCATTGCTGTAATAGTTTCTGGTCAAGATGGTCTGGATCAAAATGATAGAATGTATCTTTAATAAGATCAGATAAGTTCTCACATGAGTGAACGGCTCCAGCTAGTAAGCTGAGCACCCAACAAAATGGAGATTCGCGAAGTGTGAATGCAAGCAGCAAACTAGCATGTTCATCAGTAAACTCATCTTCCTCATCAATCATGAAGGAATGTTATGTAAGTGCTTAGGTCAGGCTACCTCACCTTCACCATCATATGTGTGAGTGGACAAGAGATCAAAAAGCTTCCCCGAGATGGAGACATCTTCACGATTCGAAAAACACCTCGAGGGAAGAAGAATGCGAGACTCCATGAATGATATGCAAAGGTTCAAAACTAGATGAGAGGACACTTCTTGTCATTAGGCCCTCCTTCTAGTGCCATAAATGTTAATGGTGTTGGACCCGCCAACATGTTAAGGGGATATCCCCAGTAAGAAGTCCCAATTAGACCTCATACCATTTGGTGTAGGAGTCCTAGAAGTGGGTTGTAATGTAATGCCTTGACCATGATGTCACACAAAGGCAAGTAGAATAACTTTGTTAGCAGCAAGGGTGTGACTGATGCAATGAGTCAAAGAAGGTGTATGAGAGGTTCCAACACTTCGGAGGGGGAAGGATTTTTAGGTGAGTTCCACGTTGAAAGGGATCAATCTCAACTCGGCTAGGAACACACCACACAAAGGACATGCATAGCTTCCGGTGAAGCAGTCCACTCGAATGTGACAGTCACATCATACAAGGTAAGATAACATGAAAAACATTCATGGATCAGTCCGAGACGAATGCGACAATTGGTATAGCAAGGTTCATGAGAGAGGTCTGTCTAATGTCCGACAGAGTAGTCGACACTGATGGTGACAACATTAACAATAGATTCAACACATTAACAATAAGATTCGTATAATTTCATACAAATCAATTCACATTCAAGTATTTAAGTTAAACAACGTATATCATTAAGGAAACCTAAACAGTCCAACTACAATAACAACATATGCATGAAAATGTGCTAGCTCTTATTATAAAATAAGTGTAAGTCACAATCATACAATACACCAAGTAAACCTTCTAGCCTCATTAGTGGAACGTTACAAGCACATCCGCCTACTCCTCCAAAGAGATGTATGAGCTCCATGCAGTGGAGAAGCCAAGGCGCATTACAATACTGTCCAAGCCTTCTTCAAGATAGTCTTAGTAGAAGCTTGGCTGACCAAAAGCCTTTACAATGAGTTATGAGGGATTATTTATAGGAAAGTGTGGGGTGACCCTTGACATTCACCTTTGTTACAATTCAACTACCCTCATGACTCTTGACCTACTCTATGATTGTTACATCCAACTGTCAACACTCGACTTACACTTGACATGACCCAAGATTACAATGCACATGTACTCATGTGAGACAACATGGCTTGAACAAGCCTTGCAAGACATCATTGACACTCGGTCTACTATGGTGAGACACCCTCTTTGACATGCTTGTGATGGTGAATCTGGTGTGCTGATGCCAAGCTTGGTCATCTGTGATGGTGTGCATGTACCTCATGGTGACATCTTGCTTAAGCGAACTCTTGCCTCTGTCGCAACTAGTGCATTGGTTCGCCCCCTTCATCCAACTCATCTGCCAACATGTGCATGGTCTTCTTGGGTACGGTTGAACCAGCAACACACTGATGCATAGTGTCCATGCTTATATTCAAGTGTGTGCTAGTGGTAATGTGCATCATCTTGCCGAAGTGCATGTTCAGCCCCAGTTGGACTTGCTTCTTGTCTTCGCCTTGGTGGGTGTGTTGAATAGGTTGGATTGCATGTGTGCACTCAATGACATGCATGTTGTTGGATCATTTGCATGCGATCAACAACACTGCTCACCATGTTTGTTGTGTCAGCTGCTGGGATGGATCCTTAACTTTTACTTGCACAGTTTCATCCATGAGTGCATGTTGCGCCCACTGCTATTCTTGTTCTTGCTGTAACTCATTGGACTACCTGTGCAGATTCATGCTCTTCCTGAGTTGCTACTTCAACACATGCCATTTCTTCTTTGTTCCATCTTCTACCTTCCCACAATCTTCATGTCGCACCATCACTTTATAGCTTCAGTCTCCAAAGTTACTTTCATTATCAGTGGATCTGCTTGATCTTGCAACTTTGATCCACCTCTATGTTGTCAACAACCTTCCTCTTGCATGCATTCGCTTCATTCACTGCATTCGGTATGCCACCTTCGACTGTTGTTCATGATGTTGCTCGCTGTGATGCTACTGCTTGATGTCCTTATCCATTAACAACTTGATGTCTTCGTGAGTAGGCAAGCTCATAGACATTTGATCGATTGCATGCCCAAGCATGTTCTAAAAGGTGTATTCATCTCTGCTCTCCTAGAAGCCACTCTACCTGTACTGTTGAGAGGCAGATGAACACTTGAAATACATGGAGACATGGTAACACTCATAGCAAGAAATTTGTCAGTTGAAAACTAGGATGAACGTGAGAGCTCACTTGCAACATACCTGGGTGAATGATCATGAAGGTTGCGCAATTTCAGTGGGGAGGCCAAGGGACCAACTACAAAAACTACATAGGGCACAGTCCAGGCTACTGAGAGATTGACTAACTGCTGGAACTATGCAATGCATAGTCCAGTCTAGCTGCTGAACATTGGGATTGCGCATTGCACAATTCCAGCTGGGAAGGACTGTTGGCCCATGGACAGACTTGCAAAGTTTCTTGAGCCAAGCAGCCACTATCCTCCAAAAATTCAAAAAATAGTCCTGGACACTAGTGTTGGGTAGGAATACGAAAATTTGAAGAGGAAGGTGAGCCTTCCTTTCCCAGATTGTGTAATGTAGCCTTGGTGAAAGCAGAGCTCGGGCCAAGGTTTTCCCAACTCGCCGACGAGAAACTGAAAGAAAGTAAGTCAGTGAATGCATGGTGACACTAAGTGATAGTAGAAGTGATAAACAGTTCGTGTAAAACATGAATGGAAGATTCAGAAAATAGATCAACATGCATGTGGGTGAGGTCGTTCGTGGGTTGGGCGAACATTCGTAAAAAGTTTCATGCATGCGACAATAGTGAGATAGCAATGAAAATTGAAACAGAGCTAGAAAAATCTAGAATACATGTAAATGACAGCAGGCATTCAGAGAAATCAAGCAAACAACACTCACACAAGCGAATACACAAAAAGCAACAAAAATGCTACACAAGGCATGGGAACCGAGCTTACCCCAAAACAACTGAACGTTTGGATGTAAAAGCTACAAGTTTGATGTGAGGAACGAGCTCTGCAGCATCCGGTTGATGAGTTTTGATAACATCGAGGTTGTGATGCACATGCCACAAATCTAGGGGAAGTGACACTTGGAGGGAGGTTTCTGAATTTTTCCTTGCATGTAACCTCCAACTGCTAAACATAAATCCCTGAAACAAGCGATGCCTTTGCATGCTGCCTTGGGAGAAATAGCCCATGCATGAAAGTCTATTTTGCTCGGTCCTAGAGGGAACCAGTCAACTCATCTACACATGCAAGAGACTGCTTGACTGCTAGAGAAAAATGTGCATTTCTGGCTGGGAGAAAGGTTGGCTTCCCAGGAGATTTGTGTAATTTCTAGGCTAAGTAGCTGACTTCTACCCAGATTTTCACAAATCCTGCACTGAACAACCTGCTGCTAGGAAAATTTGTGAAAATCCTGCTGGGAGGGTAAGCTAGCAGGATTACACAATTGTGGGGCCGAGTAGGCTATCAAAGAGGATTATGCAATTTCTGGACGGAGGGTTGGTTTCCCTCCAGAAATGTGCAATTTTAAAGGGGATACTACTTAGCCTATAGCCGGACCAAGTCCGGGTGAGTAGCATCTGAAGGGAAAAGATCAAACTGTGATCGACAGGATGCCTTTGAGCAAGAAAGACACTGAAGCTTGAGGACTTGATGAAGCAAGGCAAGCTAATGTGAAGGTTGGTAGGGAGGCACCAAAACAAGTTAAGGAAAAAATTTGGAGGGTGGTTGTAGGAGCTCCAACACTTGGCGACACATTGGTAGAACTCCAGCTCTCTGAATGGACCTTGTTGGTGAAAAGAAAGTCTAACACCTCTGGAAGTATTGTTCAGCTCTTAGCTCGTCTTGGCTTCACCCTAGATTGATTGTAAGATGTAGCATCTGTGAGACTCTTGGTCGATTGACACACATTACAAGGCAAGGAAACACACTTGTTTCGATTAGGGTTGAGGGGTATATAAGTGCACAAGTAGTATAGTCATCAGAGTCTAGGTTTCATCTTTGATGTTTCTCCAGTACCAGCAAGCCTGGACAATACCCTGGTGGACTCACATAGGAACACAAGCATGGCTCCACTTCCAGCGAGCCTGGTCAGTACCCCGGCGGAGTTACTTGCATCACCTCCCTGTGTAGGAAGCCTTTCTCTTCTTTCACCTTATTCATTTTTCACTTGATTTTTTACTTTTTTTACTTTTCATTTTTTTCATTTTTCTGTGCATAGCACTTATTCATTTCAAAGGCAGAAGTAGGATCCCAACTTATTGAGGGTATAAGAGGTTGTTCTAGCAGAGAAGTAGTTTATTGTATCTCTCACGTGCCTGTTAAGCTTTTTTCCCCTCACCTTACTCTACTTGACTGAGCTGACAATGGTTAACCCCAAAACAACTGACTAGAGAAGGTGACACTAGTTAGCGTGCAAGATTTGTGTTTTCACCAAGATTTTCTTTGAACAATACGCATTTTCCTTTGACATGTGATGGACTAAAAGTAACAAGCTCATCATACAGAGGTAACATGAAAGATAACCAAGTAGTGATAGTTGTACAAGCCCTCTTGTACTTCACCCAGCTCATTTCAAGAGTCATACATGGTTTCATGCCGACTAACCTATGAAAAAAATGAGTGAATGAACTAATAAATCAACAAAGCAAATAAAGAGAAGAAGAAAAAATGAAAGCGAAGTAAGTAAAAGGACAAGCAAGCAAACAAACAAGCAAACAAAGCATGTAAGCAAACAAGCATGCAAGCAAACAACTGAAAGAAAATACTACTCCTACTCCTAAACTAATGTGCATGGCCCTGATCACGTGAAGTGATACTTCCAATGCATCCATTGGCACATTTGTAGACCAATGTTGGTGAAGGCTTAATCTGTGAGTAACCTAGTTGTGTAGACCAGCAAACAAGATAGATATAATAGTGAAGACAACCACACTTCATGTTTCAAAGTGCCTACGGAACATAAGTGAGTGCATGTGCATGACGGAAAGTTTGTGGACTTATCATAGTGTTGTGTGACACTACGTGCAACTTTGAAGTAGAAGCATACTCTTGACTGAGAAATGCAAGCAAACAGAGGAAACAAAGATAACTTGCATCACGCATGAGTGCTTGCAATATAAGACTCCTCCAATGCATGAGAAATGGGATCGTGCAGTTTGAGTGGAGGAAGTGTGATCTGTGTGTGAGATGGATATTCAATGCATACAGATGAGTGATGAATAGCCTTGGGTGATTGAACAGTTTAATGATCGGAAGCGAGACTAACCCCAAGAGAATGAGGACCTAACATAGCCATCAACTTGGTCTGAAGTGCCTCGATAGTCTTGGGTGTCTCAACTTCATCATCAAGTAGATCATCATAAACCGATGGCTTCGAAAGATCAACTACGATAGATTCATGATCATGGTAAAAAATAGAAGCAAATGGATCATGACCGCCATGATCATAAAAATCATTGAATGCTTTGGCATCCTCATAATCAGATGAATCAAATAGAGGGGTAGATGAAAAGTGAACGAACTCATCCTCTATATTTCCGCAAAAGATAGATGAAGGATGAAGTGGATCTTCAATCAATAACTTATCCTCTCCATTGTCAAATGATGGAGTAGCATCTGATCAGTCCTGTGAGTGATCAACAATGGGTGCATCCGTGGATGAAGACACACATGAAAAATCATAGATGGCAGGTTCAACAAAGAAGCTAGGAAAGAATAGTGGGGGCTCGGATGGAAGGGAGTCATCCTTTGTCAAGTGTTGATGTTCAAGATCCCACTCATACTCTTCATGAACAACAGCACATGTTGGCTGTGCAACACCAACTCCGTCAGTGGATTGTTCCTCATTCACAACAAGTGAAGAGTTCAGAATGGATGAATACAAGACAACATCATCCCGAGGAACACCTAAGTGCAAAGACGGAGGTCAAAAAAAATAATGCATATGGGAACTCGAAAGACTCACAACCAACTATTCGTGAAAATTGAGTGGAGTGATATTGGGAGGGTGTGAAGGATGAACAAATGTGTGAACACGATCCTCAACATCACTACGTGATGGTGGAACTATTGAATGAGAGGGAGGCAAACAATCCATTGAGACAGTGCATTCTCCCACATGGGATTGCATAGTTCCATCAACGAAGAAGGTTGAGTGAGGCTTGACATCAAGATTTCTCTTGGGATGGGTAGATTTCTTAAGACAATACTCGAATCAGTCCCAGAGATAAGCGAACTTCATCTAGCTCTTTAGAGCTTAAAACTGTAAGTCATGGAAGCACTACCAAAAATCAATCATAGATTCATGCAGAGCCTTCCTTTGCTATAATAGTTTCTGGCCAAGATGGTTTGGATCAAAATGATAGAATGTGTCTTCAATAAGATCACAGAAGTGCTCACATGAGTGCATGGTTTCAGCCGGTAGGCTGTGTTAGTGTCAGTATCTGCATACTTCCATCAAGGATCAAAATTGGCTCTTTGCATTTTCATTAGGGGTCCCATATTGTAAATTTTGCATCATTCCATTAGGTAATGACATACTGATCCATTGATTGTTGTCCTCTCTTCAAAAAATCTAAATTTTTCCCTCATAGAGTATACTTACTGATCCTTCTTCAGGTTGTCTTCAGTTATGGTTTCATGATCAATCTGTAGTCATCATTTCATTAGGTCATAGGGCATGATTTCATTAGGTCTTAGGGTTTCACCACTAAGGTCGAAAGTTTGATTTTAAAGTGTAAATAAAGGCCAGCAAGGGTATGAGGATGATTGATAAATCAAGCATGATGGTTTGTAAGTCAAAGCCACTGAGTTATTATCTTTTAACCTAATGTAATTTTCACCTCAAAAACATGTTTTTGAGGTGAAAATAGAGTATTTTAAGTTTATTTGTATTTCATATGTAATTTTAAGTCCCTATATGTAATAATTGATCTCAGCTGCACCAGAGCATTTCTTCTTGTTGCAAGGAAAAGAACACTACAAAAATCAAGTCAAATTGAGCATTTATCCACTTGCAAAGACACAAAGAAGAAAAAGGCATTAAAACAAAGTTTTAAAGAAGAACAAGAAACATTATAAAAGTGGATTTTTCAAGTGAAAAATCAAAATCTACTCCTATTTAAGCCCTCACATTTCATTTTCAAATTCATTATCTTCATTTGCTAAGCAAGGAGTTAAAAGGTGAGAAAATAAGACAAGCTTGAGTGAGTTAGAGTGAAGAAAGCCCGACGTTGTGCTTTTGGCAGAGTGGTGTTGTGCTTTTTGTTGAAGCAAATTGGCGCTGCACTTTTGGATACCGGCGCTACGCTTATGAGCGTTGGCACTGCGCTTTTTGCAGGAGAGCCCAAAAACCTCCAAACCCTCAAGAAAACTTCAAAATTGATATTTCTCTCCATCATTATAGGTAAGTAGATATCCCTCACCTTGGTTTTGATTTGCAAATCTAAGTTATAATCATCGTTTGCCATGTTTAATTTCAAACCCTAAAATCTCCCTAATGATGCTTAAACCCTAAATCCTTACTATTCATCCTAGCACCCAGCCCTACAATCCTAAAATTCCCCTATCCCTATTTCACTATCACCTTATCCCTTTTTCCCCTTTACCACTATTCCATATCATTCACATTCCCATTTGTCCCTCTTCTCCAAGAACACATCTCAAGCAAACAAAACCCTCCCTCTCATTTCCTACTCCTCCATTCATTTCCTAGCCACAAGCTCATCTTCTATCCCCTCATTCCTCATTTCCATACACCTCAACCTTGCAAACATGGACTTGGAAGACTGAGACTATGAGGAGGAGAACACAGGTAGTGACACTTCAGCAGATAGAGCCATGCAACCAAGAAAACCACACAAGGGAGGCAGGATTATCAGAGAAGAGCCATCAAACCTTAGGGAATTGTAGGCCTCTAAGTTGGCTGTCACATGTTTCAGATACCTTGGCTGCTATGAATTCTATGAACAGGTAGAGAGAGTTCAATATCACCCGGAGCTCACTAGACTTTTTGTAGCCCATCTTCAGGAAAACAAGATGACTCTTGCTGGGGTAACTTTCACCATTTCATCTTCCATCATTTCAGATGCCACCAGGATTCCTAATGTAGGGGAGAAGTGGTTCAAGCGCCAGGATCTGGATGAGTACTATTATGAACCTTATATCAAACCCTAGTACAAAAATGAGGTGAAGAGACTATTTCCTTTCAGATTTCTTGAGAACAAGTATGTCCCCATGATGAAAATAATCGTGAAGTATTTCACTTGTGAGGGCATATTCTCTAGGCTATACACTTATCACATTAGGCTCCTCATGCATTCTACCAAGGTAAGAGTGTTAAACCTCCCTTACTACTTGCTCAGGAGTATTGAGAAGATGTCTTATATTGTCCAAAGGAAGCCGTACCCTTAGCACATGAGCAATATTTATCATTACTTCCTGATCATGGTCATTATGTTACATCATCCCAGCCTCCTTAACATCTCTTGGGAGACCTTTATTTCTCATGATATCTTCAGGGGTCCTCAAATCCCTCCGCCAATGTCTCAAGAAGCAGGAGGACCTTCTAGCCAAGTAAAAACAGATGAGGAGGCCAAGGAGACAAGAACTATTGGGGTGCCCATTTACATGACATATCAGAGGGGCACTAGGAGATTATTTGTAGCAGATAGGCAAGTTTTTTCTCCACGGGATGTGGAAGGGGCCTTGCCTTCTTCATCAGCTCATAGGCAAATGCTAGCTCCACAGGATGTGGAAGGGGCTTTTCCTTCTTCATCAACACAGTAGGTATAGGTGCAGTAGCTGCACAAAGGCAAGGAAAAGATGCCAGAGCAGAGTCTTGATGATGAGGAGGAAAGGGACTTTGACTTGACTGAGCATGATGAGTTGGAGCAACGTTATACTCGTCATGGGGTTGAAATCATTGACTTAGAGGCTCAGGACGAAGAAACCATCAAAGACATCATCATACGGGAAAGGGAAGCTCAAGTGCAAGCTTTGGCAGACAATTTGGAGAGGGCCAAATATGTCATTACATACTTGGAGCAAGAAAACAAACAATTGAGTGACAAACAAGTCCTCATGGAGCTAGAAATGCTCAAGTTGAAATGACAAAGTGGCAAAGAAGCACAAGTCACTTTGACTCCTATTGAGCAGGAGATTGAAGATGATAGGGAGACTTGGCTTGAAAGAGTCAACCTGCACCTTGAGAAGCTGCTATGGAAGGCCAATAAAGATAATCAGATGATTAGACACATGGCCTATCATTATAGGACCCGAAACAAGATTTGCAATATGAGGGTCAAGAGAATGAAAACTAGGCTAAGGCGGGTCTTGAAAGGAAAAAAGGAGTAGGATAGACTTAGGATGCTAGATGAAGCTTCCTTGGCTCATCAAAGCACATGCTGATGGTTCTTCTCACCAGTTTTGGGCAATTTTTGAGCAAATTTTGTCATTTTCATATTTGGGATTTCAATACACAGGAAAACTGCCTAAAATCACAGCGCCACCGATGCTGTGCTTTTTCTGGGGGCACCCAATGAAGAAATGGTTTACATTTTTGGATTTAGAGCGATGAGGACATGCACCCTAGCAAGTTTCAAAGTTTTTGGGGCTGAACTAGTCCACCAAAAGGTCAAAAAACACCCTAAAAATGACCTTTCTGCCACTTTTTGGACACACAGAATCAATCTTTTAAGAATGAAGTTTTGAACAGCCAAATGAGCTCCAAATGCAGAAATTATAGGGTTTTTGGAACGTATACTTGCATACCTTTCCAATGACCTATCATGGGCTCAATTTGGATGCCGGGAAGGCCTCCAAAAGGGACCTGAAAGTGGTGCTGCGCTTTTGACAGTTTTTGCTTAGGGTTGCTATTTTTCCAGTTTTTGACTGTAATCATGGATTCTCTCTCATGGTGGATGGATGATTTACCATTGTAAATGATGACTTGGCATGTAATTATGATAGAAAAATAGTGATAGAGGGTAGATTCATTGCTTTAGAAGTTAGTTTGAGCTCAAATAAATCATTTTTTCACTTTTAGAGGCAAGTTGTTGATGATGCCTATATTCATGTTTCTTGTTCAGTATTAGTTAGATTAGCTCCTCGCCTTATGGATTCGACCCCTGAGGATGGGAGGAGGTTGAGATCATGTCTATATCTTCTTCTTCTTTGTCATGGAAAAGGGTTTGACTCAGTTGGATGCTCAGACATTGATTGTACACCTTTGTAAGCAATTAGGCAAGAGATTAATAAGAATTGCAGCTATTTTTATGGGATCCCTGTGCTATGGAGTTTTAGTACAGTTTCTTCTTCTATGATTATATATTTATATGTTTTATGTATGCCATCAATCATTTCATTGCTTCTAGTTGAATGTTTTCAAGTTTGATAGGCAGAATTCATTGCATCAGTGCTCTGCCTTGGGAAACCATTCACCATTTCATGTTTTCTGCAGTCTAGGAAGGATTCATGGTTTTCACATGCCCTTCTTAGCTTCTCACCAGTCTAAAACATCTCACCCCATCAATCTCTTGAGTGCTAAAGCCTATGCCTACCTTGCCCCATTGAACACCTTGCAATTCTGACCTAGTTCCCTACACCTAAACTGTCTATCTCCTCCTGATCCGGAAAAACCCCTTCAAAATCCAATCAAAACCTTCATGCTACTATACCTAGTCTAATATCCTTTACCCGATCCAGTCATCTTGTATAAGATCATTACAAAGAGAACCCTCTCTAGGTCTAGTAGGGATAACCACTTGGCTAAGCGTGGTTTGTGGTTACCCTGGCTTGCCTCCCTTCAGCCTGAGGTTCAATCCAGGCGATAATAGGCTGAGCACCCAATGAAATGGAGATTTGTGAAGTGTGAATGTAAGCAATAGACCAACCTGTTCATTAGTAAACTCATCTTCCTTATAAATCATGGAAAGAAGGCAATCTAAGTGCTCAGTCCAGGCCACTTTGCCTTCACCATCATATGTGTGATTGGACAAGTGATTGAAAAGCTTCCCCAAGATGGAGACATCTTCACGATTTGGAAAACACCTCAGGGGAAGAAGATTGCAAGGCTCCATGAAAGATATGAAAAGGTTCAAAACTGGATGAGAGGACATTGCTTGTCATTAGGCCCTCCTTCTAGCATCAGAAATGTTGACAGTGTTGGACTCGCCAACATGTTAAGGGGATCTCCCCGGTAAGAAGTCCCAATTATACCTCAAACATTTTGGTGTAGGAGTCCCAGCAGTGGGTCGTAAGGTAATTCCTTGACCATGATGTTGCACAGAGGAAGGTAAGATAACTTTGTCAATAGAAATTGTGTGACTGATGCAGAGAGTCAAGGGATGTGTACAAGAGGTTCCAACACTTTGAAGGGAGAGGAAGGTGAAGGTGAGTTCCAAGTTGAAAGGGATCAGTCCCAACATGCCTAGGAACACACCACACAAAGGACATGCACAACTTCAAATGGAGCAGTCCACTCGGATGCAACATTCGCAACATACAAGGTAAGATAACACAAACAACACTCACGGATCAGTCTGAGACGAGTGTGAGGGTTGATATAGCAAGGTTCATGAGAGAGGTCTATCTAGTATTGAACAGAGTAGTCGACACTGAAGGTGACAACATTAACAATAGATGCAACACATTAACAACAAGATTCATATAATTGCATACAAATCTGTTCATATACAAGTACGTAAGTTAAACAATGTATATCATTAAGGCAACCCGAATAGTCCAACTACAATAACAACATATGCATGAAAATGTGTTGCCTCTTATTATAAAATAAGTGTAAGTCACAATCATACAATACACCATGTAAACCTGCTAGACCCATCAGTGGAATGTTACAGCCACATCCGCCTGCTCCTCCAAAGAGATGTACTAACTCCATGTAGTGGAGAAGCCAAGGCATGTTACAATACTGTCCAAGCCTTCTTCAAGATAGTCTTAGTAGAATCTTGGCTGAACAAAAGCCTTTGCAATGAGTTATGAGGGACTATTTATAGCAAAGGGTGGGGTGACCCTTGACATTCCCATTTTTGACAGTTCAAATACCCTCATGACTCTTCACCTACTCTATGACTGTTACATCCAACCATTGACACTCAACTGACACCTGACATGACTCAACCTTACAATGCACACGTACTCATGTGAGACAACATGGATTGAGAAAGCCTTGCAAGACATCACTGGCACTTGGTGTGTTGTGGTGAGACCAACACTTTGACATGCTTATGATGGTGAAGTTGTTGATCTGATGCCAAGCTTGGTCATCCGTGATGGTGTGCATGTACCGTATGGTGACATCTTGCTGAAGCGAACTCTTGCCTCCGTTGTAATCAGCATTAGTTCGGCCCCTTCATCCAACTTGTCTACTAACATGTGCATGGTCTTCTTGGGTATGGTTGAACCAGAAACACATTGATGCATAATGTCCATGTTGATCTTCAAGTGTGTGCTAGTGGTCATGTGCATCAACTTGCCTAAGTGCATGTTCAACCCTAGATGGACTTGCTTCTTGTCTTCCCCTTGGTGTGCGTGTTGAATGGGTTGGATTGCATGCATGCGCTCAACGACATGCATGCTACTAGATCCTTTGCATGCGACCAAAAACATTGCTCACCATGTTTGCTCTATGTCAACTGTTGCGATGGATCCTTAACTTGTACTGGGGTAGTTTCATCCATGAGTGCATGTTGCACCCACTGCTGTTCGTATTCCTGCTACAACTCATTGGACTGTCTGTGGAACTTCATGCTCTTCATGACTTGCTGCTTCAACACATGTAACTTCTTCTTTGTTCCATATTTTTCCTTCGCATGATCTTCATGTCATGCTGTCACTTTATAGCCTGAGTCTCCAAAGTTTCCTTCATTATCAGTGGATCTGCTTGGTCTTGCAACTTTGCTCCGCCTCTATTTTGTCAGCAACCTTCCTCTTACATTCACTGTGTTCACTTCATTCACTACGTTCATTGCATTTGGTATGCTGCCTTTGACTGCTTTTCGTGATGCTCCTCACTGTGATGCTGCTACTGGATGTCCTTGTCCATGAACAACCTGATGTCTTCGTGAGTAGGCAAGCTCATAGACACTTGATCGACTGCATCCCCAAGTGTGCTCTGAATGGTGTCCTTGTCTCTGCTCTCGTGGAAGCCATCGTACCTACACTTCTGAGAGGTAGATGAACACCTGTGGCACCTAGAGACATGGCAACACTCATAGCAAGAAATCTGTTAGTCAAAAACTAGAATGAACATTAAAACTGACTTGCAACATACCTGGGTGAATGGTCATGAAGGTTGCACAATTTAGGCTGGTAGGTTGGGGGATTGACTACCAACGCCGCACAAGGCATAGTCCAGGTTGCTGAGAGACTGATTGACTATTGAAACTGTGCAATGCACAGTCCAGTTTCTCTGTTGACTACAGGGATTACTTATTGCGTAATTCTAGCTGGGAAGTACCGCTGGCCCGGGGACAGATTTGCACAATTTCTTGAGCCAAGTAACCACTGTCCTCTAGAAATGCGCAAAACAGTCCTGGAGGCCAGTGTTGGATAGGAATGTGCAAATCTAGAGAGGAAGGCAAGCCTTCCTTTCCCAGATTACGTAATGTAGCCTTGGTGAAAGCAGAGCCCGGGTTAGGGTTGGCCCAACTTGCCAAAGAGAAGCTAAAAGTAAGTAATTCAGTGAATGCATGGTGACACTAAGTGATAGCCGAAGTGATAAACAGTGCATGTAAAACATGAATGGAAGATTCAACAAATAGATCAACATGCATGTCGGTGAGGTCGTTCGCCCATTGGGCGAAGGTCCATGCAAAATAGTTTCATGCATGCGACAGCATAGAGATAGCAATGAAAATTGAAATAGAGCTAGGATAAGCTATAATACAAGTAAATGACAGTAAGCATTCAAAGAAATCAGCCAAACAACAGTCACACAAGTGAATACACAAAAAGTGACAGAAATGCAGCATAAGGCATGGAAAGAGAGCTTACCCCGAAACGACTGAGTTGAATGTGCCGAATGCTCCTAGATATGATGTGGGATGTTAGAGCTACAAGGTTGATGTGAGTAATGAGCTCAGCAGTGTCTAGTTGATGAGTTTTGATAACATCGAGGTTGTGACGTGCATGCTACAAACCTAGTGGAAGCGACACTTGGAGGGAGGTTTTTGAATTGTTCCTTGCATGTGACCTCCAACTGCTAAACATAGATCCCTGAAACAAGGGATGCCTTTGCATGCTACCTTGGGAGAAACAAACCATGCATGCAAATTCATTTTCTTAGTCCAGGAGGGAACCGGTCAACTCAGCTACACATGCAAGAGACAGCCTGACTACAGGAGAAAAATTTGCATTTCTAGCTAGGTGTCGGGATGGCTGCCCAGGAGATTTGCACAATTTCTAGGCTAAACAACCTGCTACTGGGAAAATTTGTGCAAATCCTTCTAGGAGGGTTGGCTAGCAAGATTGTGCAATCCTGAAGCCTAGCAGGGTGTTAGAGAGGATTGCATAATTTCTAGAGGGAAGGCTGGTTGACCTCTAGAAATGTGTAATTTTCAAGGGGAATTTTCTCAGCCTACAACTGGACCAATTCTAGATGAGAAGCATGTGAAGGGAAAAGATCAAACTATGATAGATAGGCTAACTTTGAGCAATAAAGACTGAAGCTTGAGGACTTGATGAAGAAAGGCAAGCTTCTATGAAGGTTGGTAGTGAGGCTCCAAAACAGGCTAAGGAAATATTTTGGAGGGTGGTTGTAGTTGCTACAACACTTCCATATCTTTCATGACTCTCTATGACTCCTTTTTATATCCTCTTATATTACAATACCATGGTCCATGAACCATGGGTGGCTGACAAAACAACTTAAATTATAACAAACTAAGGGGCTTTGACCTTCCTAACACCCTTTTGACTCCTATCGACCTTCATGCTCCACTCCTCAAAATTTGGAGACTTTACAACAATAACAAAAATTGTTTAAAAAATTTACCCATGGGAAACCTGTCCCAATAGGCCCCTAACACAAAGTCACTCTGCTGGTGTTGACTTGATGTTTGCTTGCAGACAGCTGAACTCTATCTTCAATGCTTGAAGATATGTCATTCCCTACATAGCAGCCTGATAAACTTTGTCAACCAACTTCTCTATAGTTGGACCTTCGACTGCAAGGCCCATGGTTCTTTGTGTCTACTACATAGCCTTCAGCTTGCTCCACACTGTCTATGTCAACTGGTTGTCCTCATCTTCCCAGGGCTACATCCTTGAAGATATGATGGATTCCTTCCGACAAAGGTCATCAATCTTGCTCTCGATGAGATTTCCCTCCTATAACTAGTGAAACTTTGCACATGGTCTAAGGTCCGCGCTGTAGATCTAATCTCATCAAACTACCTCTACTTTTCTTAGATATCTGTTTTGATTTTCTAAAAATTTGGATCCTCTTGCAGCGAGGTCCACAGTTCCATGGCTTGTTCAAACAACTGGGTGCATCCCTTGACTAGAGCTTCTAATGTAGCCATCTCTTCTTTAATAGAAGCCTCGTGTTGCTCTCTAACTTCTAGCGGAGTGGTTTCCTGCAACTTAAGTTGTAGCTCAGATATTTGTAGCTGCAGCTCAAAATGAACTTTGCCAATCTCCTCCTTTGATTCCTTTACTGTAGCAGCTACCTTCTAAATATTTTTTGCGGAGGCCTCTTCTGCTGGAATCTGGAGCTCGAGAAGCTCACTACAAGCCTATGTTATTATTGCTTCTAGCAGCTGACTACGTGTAATAACTTCTTCATGTTCCATAAGATCCTGCACCTTTTCCTCGAACATCTATTGCTTGTTGTTTTTTAATTCATTGATGACCATAAGTGTGCCTTGTTCCCGAACTCTGAGCTCATCTGATACCCCTTGATGTAGCTCATGTAGTGTCTGAATAGGAAGCACTGCGAGGTTTAGACTCAAATCCTTCATGTGCAAGAGGCACACCCTGTCTTCTGATGTCTTAATGTGTAGTGACCCCTCTAGTAACTACACTGTGTGGAGGTTTGTGGTGAGTTATGCTGCTAAGGCTGACCCACTCACTTGTTTCAAGCTTGCCTGCTTTAGGCTCACCTATCCAACACTCGCTTGGATAATGTCTATCTGAACCTGCAATTCCCTCAGGCCCTACTGTACCTTGTCTAATGTTTGATTGTATTGGTCCTCAATGTTGCTCAAAATGTTTTCTATTGCATTATGGACCACATCATCATTCTCGTCTAGCTCCCCCTCCATGAGGACCAAAGGTGTCGCACTTGCCGACTTGTCATATTTCTTCTTCTTGCGCGGTCCCGTGGAGCTCCACTTCTTCCTCTTTTTGACAATGAAGGGGGACTCCAAGCCTATGCCCCCTTCCTCCTCACCCTTTGTTTCTCCCTCTACATTGGTATGCTCCATGTTAGACTCACCAAGGTCAATAGTGGCATGCGACTTGGTGGCAATTTTCTCCTTTGGTGCTTCTGTCTCTTTGGTAGAGATCTCTTTTTTTGCTTCTTTCTCCTTTGAAAAGGCCTCTTTCTACTACATGGCCTTTTGCTACGACCTTTTCCTTCACAGAAGCCTTCTACTCTTCCTTCTTCTTTTCTATTGATGTTGTCATCGCAACTGTTGTTTTCTCTTCTTTACCTTCGGCAGCCTTACTGCTCCTTGCACCCACATCACATGGGGTGTGTCAGTCGCTCGTCCATTTACTGACGACACCCATAATGTGATGCACGAGAATCTAGACTTAGCCAACAATGTGATCGTATGTTCACATGTTGTGGCTAACAAGAGATGGATTTCATTGACTTGAGTGGTCAAAATCAGTTTTATAAGAGAGAGTTGGATCTCTTGAATTTATCTTTACTTCAATTATTGTAATAATTAAATCGTTGTATTATTTTTAGAATAGGAGATAAGTTGTTAGGATAGGTGTGTATCAGAGCTTGAGAATAGGGATTTAATAGTTGAGTTGATAAAAATAGAGATTGAATTGTCAATGTTGTTGGGATAGGACTCGATCCATAAAAGAAAGGGAAAAAAAAATGTAATGATAGAGGGGATGGAATAGAAGAGTGAGTAAGCAAGAGGTTAAGAGAGAGAGAGAGGGTTTGCAAGTAAAATAGAGGTTAGACAAATTGTTGTAATCAAGCCGAGAGGGCCAAGACTCTGTAATTTCTATACTATTCAATAATTTATTAAGTGTGGTGTTGTGTGTTATTCCTGGTTCATAGTTTCTATTGAATCTGTGTATCGATGTTTTTTCCCCTAATCGGACATTATTCCCATTTATGTGTTTTATTATTAATCACTGTCGATTAGCATTATGGCTCAATTTCGAGATTAATCTAAACCTTTATTAAACTGTGGTTCTTAAAGTTATGTATTGAGCACGTGAGCGTGATTAAGAAGTGGTAAGTGGTATATTGCGTGGAAAAAAATGATAAATGGTATTTTTCCAAATTGTGCAATTAACCTAAAGTGTTGACACGTAGCATGGGAAAACCACTTTTCTCACGCACTCAACCTGATATCAATCGTGCAAGAATTCACAAGAGATTATGCGATAACCATTGGATTGAATGGGATAGATCGACGGTGGAGATTGTTTGGCTAGCTGCCATGTGATACGATGTGATATTCATCAGATCTAAAGAAGCCAAATCAACGGTGGAGATTGAAGTGCTTGGGGAATAAGAAGTCAAAGTGGGACCGACGATAATTGGTCAACTTAGCGGGACCCTCGGGAAGAATACAAGTATAAAATATGTTTAATGCGTAGCTAATTGGTTTCTAAGTGAACCATTAGTCTAATTGTAGACTACCACATCAATTTTGGGAACCATCCACATCATTTGGTATCGGAGCCCAAGGCTTAAGTCTGCTACAGTAAACATGCCACCTAGGAGAGGAGCTGGCATAGGTCAAGGGAGACTTGTAGTGACTGTAGTTCTGCTGGAAGAGATTCGAAGCTTGAGCACAAGGACAGAGACTATGGAAACTGCTCAAAGGAGAGCACCTGATGAAGGAGATGCCAATGTTGCAGAGGACTCTTCTGAGGAAGAAGAAGAGGATGAAAGTGAAGCTGCCAAAGTTCTCAAGATATTGTCTAAAGCAAGTGAAAGAACAAAGGTGGAAATACCTTTGTATGATGGGAATATCAATGTAGAAGAGTTGATGGACTAGATCAGTTCATTGGACAAGTATTTTGACTATGAGGAGGTTGATGACAAAAAGAAGGTGAAATTTTCAGTTACTAGATTGAAGGGTCATGCAACTATCTGGTGGGATGAACTACAAACATCCAGAGCAAGAAAGGGGAAGCCAAAGATAAAACAATGGGATAAAATGGTGAGTAGATTGAAAGGTAAATTCATGCCAAAATATTATCAGGTAAATATTTTCAGACAGTTAAAAAATTTGAGACAAAAAGGACTGACTATCAAAGAATATACAAAATAATTTTATAAGCTGAGCATTAGAGTAGGACATGTAGAGGATGACATAGAAAAGGTAGCTAGATACATCAATGGCTTGAGATATGACATACAAGATGAAATTAGCTTGTTGAGTCTGAAGACAATTGAAGATGCCTATCAAGCAGCTTTGAAAGCAGAGGAGAAGATGTTGAGGAAACAAAATCAGAGGAACAAAGGGAAAAGTTCAGCAAGAGGTAGAGGAACTACCAGATCAAGATTTCAGCACCCTTAGGGTGAAGTAGGAGGTTCAAGTAGTAGACCACCATAGAGAGGAGACTTTAGTAGAGGAAGATTCACACCGAGAGGAAGAGGCCAAGGAAGAGAAATTAGGTGTTACACATGTGGAGAATGGGGACATGGATCATGGGACTGTCCTTATAATAAAGCAACAAGTTAGTGAAATGTGAATGTGGCTAAGGCAAAGGAAGAAAAATCTCAAATTGCAAATAAGGAAGAATCACCTGAAGTAGGATAGTCTTTGTTATTAAAAAGGGTATTGCTTAAAGCAGAAAAAAAGATAGGAGAACCAGCTTAGAGAAAGAGTTTATTCAAAAATACCTACAAGTACAAAGGAAAATGTTGTAAAGTGATAATTGACAGTGGAAGCACTAATAACCTGGTTCCTACATAAATGGTCGACAAGTTAGGATTAGTAAAAATATTACACCCTACTCCTTTCAAAGTATCATGGTTGCAAAAAGGACATCAGCTTATTGTGATAGAAAAATGCAAAGTAGAAATCCATATTGGTACTTATAAGGATGTGATATTATGTGATGTAATGCCAATGGATGTATGCCATGTATTGCTGGGAAGACCTTGGTAGTTTGATAGAAAAGCCATTCATGATGGTAGAAGAAACACCTATACCTTGGAGAAGGATGGAGTGAAGCATACATTGCTACCATTAAAAGATGAAGCAGACAAAGGAACAGCTAGAAATAGTGTTATTTTGATGAGTGGAAAGGAGTTGTTGCAAGAAGTTGGAAAAGGTGAAGAAATGCATTTTGCTATCATAGGGAGACCTAAGGTAATTTTGAATTCTACAAACTTGGATGATTTACCTGAAGAAATCAAAACTCTGTTGAATGATTTTGTTGATATTATTGTGGATGAGTTTCCAAATGCATTGCCACCAATCAGGAGTATTAGTCATCACATTGACCTGATACCTGGAGCAAGTTTTCCAAACAAAGCAGCATACAGATTGACTCCTCAGGAGAATTCAGAAGTTGGGAGACAATTAGAGGAATTGATGGCTAAGGGATTAATCATAGAAATCCTTAGTCCATGTGCTGTACCAACAATACTCAGTCCAAAGAAAGGTGGTGAATGGCATATGTGTACTGATTCCAGAGCCATAAACAAGATTACTATCAGGTATAGATTTCCTTTACCACACATGGATGATTTGATGGATTGTTTAAGTGGGTCAAAGTATTTTACTAAAATAGATCTGAAGAGTGGATACCATCAAATAAGGATTAGAGAAGGAGATGAATGGAAGACTGCATTTAAAACAAACAGTGGGTTGTATGAGTGGTTAGTGATGCCTTTTGGACTCACTAATGCACCCAACACATTCATGAGATTGATGAATGAAGTCTTGAAGGAATATGTAGGCAAGTTTTTCATTGTTTATCTTGATGATATTCTAGTTTCCAGTAGAAGTAAAGAAGAACATCTGGAGCATCTTAAGTTGGTTCTAAGAACTCTGCAGAAAGAGAAACTATTGATAAATTTGAAGAAATGTCGTTTCATGAAAGAAGAATTAATCTATTTGGGTTTTGTAGTTTCTAAAGAAGGTCTAAAAATGGATCCAGAGAAATTCCAAGCAATTTGGAACTGGCCTATCCCAAGAAACATATTTGAGGTAAGAAGCTTTCATGGTCTTGCAAGTTTTTATAGAAAATTTATCAAAAGTTTTAGTCAGATTTGTGCACCTATTATTGAAAAAATCCAAGAGACTAATCATCCATTCAAGTGGATAGAAGTAGTAGATAGAAATTTTGAATTGCTGAAGAAGAAAATTACAAAAAAAACCAGTTTTAGCTTTGCCTGATTTTGGAAAAGCTTTTCAAGTTGAAACTGATGCTAGTGGAGTTGCAATTGGAGCAGTTTTAAGTCAGGAATAGAGACCAATAGCATACTTTAGTGAGAAAATAAATGAATCTAAGAAGAAATATTCCTCTTATGACAAAGAATTTTATGCTATTATGCAAGCCTTAAAAAAATGGAGACATTATTTGCTACCAAAGGAGTTTGTACTGTACTCTGACAATCATGCATTACAGTTTATAAAAAATCAACCAAAATTGAATTAAAGGCATGCCAAGTGGGTAGAATGTTTGTAGAGTTTCACTTTTGTGATTAAACGTACAAGTGGTAAGTTGAACAAATTTGTTGATGCTCTAAGAAGGGTAATTTCATTGTGTAAGAATTAAAAGTTGGTGTTGTACGATTTGAAGAAATGGTTGATATGTATAAAGATGATGTAGAATTCAAAGATATTTATGCAGTTGTACAAAATCCAGCAGTTCATAATAGAAGCCAGTGGTTAGATTATCTTATCCAAGGAGTTTTATTGTTCAAAGGTAACAAACTGTGCATTCCAAAATGTCCTATGAGGGAAAACATAATCAAGGAGAAACACAACAGAGGGTTCTCTGGGCACTTTGGACAAGACAAAACCTTTGCTCAGGTAAATGATTTTTACTACTAGACAAAGATGAAAACTAATGTTAATAGATTTGTTGAAAAGTTTAGGAAATGTCAACATGCTAAGGGGAGAAGCCAAAATACAAGATTGTACCAGCCATTACCAATACCAAACCAACCATGTGATGCAGTTAGTATGGATTTTGTTTTGGGATTACCTATAACTCAAAGAGGAAATGATTCCATTTATGTTGTGGTAGACAGATTTTCAAAAATGGCACATTTCATTGCATGCAAAAAGACTAGTGGTGTAACACATATTGCTAATTTATTTTTTTCAAAAGTTGTAAGGTTACATGGATTTCCTATAAGTATTGTGTCTGATAGGGATAAAAAGTTTGTTGGGCATTTTTGGAGAACTCTTTGGAAGAAACTAGGTGCCAACCTTAGTTTCAGTTCAACATATCACCCTCAAATAGATGGATAGACCGAAGTGGTAAACAAAAGCTTGGGAAAGATATTGAGAAGTTTAGTGTATCAAAATCCTAAGTAGTGGGATTTAGCACTTGCTCAAGCTAAGTTTTATTATAATGACACTCCTAACCGAAGTACTGGGATGAGTCCCTTTTAGATTGTTTTTGGGATGAATCTAAGAGGTGTGTATGAGCTCAGAAATTTGAGAAAACGAGAGACAAGAAGTACAAAGCTGAAGAGTTTGTAAAGAAGATGCAGAGACTACAAGAAGATGTCCAAGATAGATTGCAGGAAAGTAGTGGAAAATACAAGTAGAGAGCTGATATGAGGAGGAAAGAAAAAGAATTCCAAGTGGGAGAGCTAGTAATGGTACACTTGAGGAAAGAAAGATTTCTTGTTGGAACTTACAATAAATTAAAGATGAAAAAGATAGGGCCATGCTGAATTGTGAGGAAGTTTTCAACCAATGCTTATGAAATTGAGTTGCCAAAAGGGATTGGAATATCACCTATCTTTAATGTTGCATATTTGTACCCATACAAGGAGACAGAGACAGAGATACAGAATGAACCTGTAGAAGATGAAGAACAAACTGTACATTGGGAAGAACAAATGCCTAAAACAGTCAAGAAAGAGGTGGAAGTTGTTCTAGAGAAAAGAGTAACTGAAAGAACTAGAAGATAGGTTTATTTTAAGTATTTAGTCAAATGGAAGGGACAACCAATGGAGGATGCCAGTTGGTTAACAATAGCAGAATTACAGAAGTACGGAGTCAATCTTGACAGTTTGATAAATGATTATTTTCTTCCATGGGAATCTGATGCAGGATCACCTAGACTTAACCAACAACGTGATTGTATGTTCACATGTTGTGGCTAACAAGAGATGAATTTAATTGACCTGAGTAGTCAAAATCAGTTTTATTAGAGAAGGTTGGATCTCTCAAATTTATCTTTACTTCAATTATTATAATAATTAAATCATTGTATTATTTTTAGAATAGGAGATAAATTGTTAGGATAGGTGTGTATCAGACCTTAAGAATAGGGATTTAATAGTTAAGCTGATAAAAATAGAGATTGAACTGTCAATGTTGTTATGATAGAACTCGATCCATCAAAGAAAGGAAAAAGAAATGTAATGGTAGAGGGGATGGAATAGAAGAGTAAGTAAGCGAGAGGTTGAGAGAGAGATAGGGTTTGCGAGTGAAACAGAGGTTAGAAAAATCGTTGTAATTGAGCTGAGAGGGCCAAGACTTTGTAATTTCTATATTATTGAATAATTTATTAAGTGTGGTGTTGTGTGTTATTCCTGGTGTAGAGTTTCTCTTGAATCTACGTGTCGATGTTTTTTACCCTAATCAGACATTATTCCCATTTATGTGTTTTATTATTAATCACTATCGATTAGCATTATGGTTCAATTTCGAGATTAAGCTAAAACTTTATTAAACTGTAGTTCTTAAAGTTATGTATTGAGCAGGTGAGTGCGATTAAAAAGCAGTAAGTGGTATATCGCATGGAAAAAAACTGTTAAATGGTATTTTTCCAAATAGCGCAATTAGCCTAAGTTCGTGACACGTAGCATGGGAAAACCACTTTTCTTGCGTGCTCTCAACCTGATATCGGTTGTGCAATAATTCACATGAGATTGTGTGATAACCATTGGATTGAATAGGACAGATCGATGGTGGAGATCGTTTAGCTAGTTGGCACGTGATACGACATGATATTCATCGGATTTGAAGAAGCAAGATCAACAGTGGAGATTAAAGAGTTCTTGGAATAAGAAGTCAAAATGGGACTGGTGGTAATTGGTCATCTTAGCGAGACCCTCGGGAAGAATAAATGTATAAAATATGTTTAACGCGTAGCTGATTGGTTTTTAAGTGAACCATTAGTCTAATTATAGACTACCACATCAATTTTGGTAGCCATCAACATTATAATTTCATCTTTGATGACCAAGTATGGAAACTTGTGCCATGTTCCCCCAGCATCTTTCTTCACATGGATATGCAGATTATGAAAATATGCCTTGAAGTTAACAACACTGACATACTGGATGTGCAAACTTGGTGACAACAATGGTCACTGGTTAATCACCTTCCTCAACTTTGATTCAAAGAAGACCCAAAATATTTTAGTCTCCATGACATGCTCAGGGTCCTTGGTCGCCCACAGCAAGGCAAACTTTGCGGCCTCACATAGATCGAGATCGTGCTATGGAAACTAGCTTTCCTTTGGCATCCTCCATGCGACCAGTGTGATAAAAAAAGTAGTTAGGCATAATGAAATGCTTTTTGCTCATCCTGGGCCTCTCGACAATATTCCAAAAACTCATGACACAAATACTTAGCCCAATTATATTTGACTCCCTTAGCACACTATGCTCCTAGATATACCACTGGCTTTTGCACTTCATTAGCATGAAATTTCCTCATGATCTTCCTGTCCAGTATCTATGCAGTGAATTGCACCATGCCATTGGATATGGAATTGATCGCATAGTCACATGACTTCCTCACCATCCCAAAATCACTCTTCATCTGATCTTCTAACTTCTTCTCTTATGATTTTTCTACGAAATCATCCACATGGTCTATTCCTTGATATGAAAAGAGTGTTATCCATTGAATCAACATATCTATGATTATGATGGGCCCTCCCAACCAATGGAATCCATCATGAACCAACGTCAATAATTAACACACACAAACAATATTAATAGTGTCATGGCTGAAATGTGGCACCCATAACATGTTTAACAATCCGATGCACCCAACTCCTACCACCCATTTCATTGGCTCAAACCACGTAACCTCTGATTCCTCATATTAGATGTTCTTTAGGTATTTTCTTAGCTCCAACTATGGAAACTTTGTGTGGTCCCCCAGGTCCTAGTCCTGCATCTTCATATATAGTATTCAGGCTAGCAGATTGCCCTCGAAAGGTACATTTTCCAACAAACAACTGTGTGGAGACCATGAACTTCGCTGAATTCAGGTATGTGGTAACCTTGGCTATAGATTTCCTCAGTGGTATATAAGGTGATATCCATGTTATAGATTTAGCTTCATCAACATCAATCTCTTCAATCCTTGTGGTGAGCTCTTCTTTGTTTAAGTTGAGGGGTTTGTTGGCTACTTGGTTCTATCCATTTTGCCCTTTTTTCTGACCTCCATTGGATTTTTGCATGGCAATTGCTGCACTGGCGCTTGCTAGGGCTTCTTTTTCTTCTTCTCTCCTGTCGTGGAGGTAAATGATTTAGGTCTCGGTGACCTAGGTTTTATAGTAGGAAACCTGGTAGGCACAGGTTGGGCCGAGTTAGGCTCGAGTCAGGTTGTAGTCATTCTCTCGAGAAATCTTTCACGCTACTAATTAGTTAAATTCCCGAATCCTGGCTCTGAAATATTCTCTTGAAGTATTTCCCAATATTTTGTAGACATACAACAATTCTTGTGGCATAATCTAAAGCACAAAATCTCAAGGAAAATTCTCAAGAATAAAAGTGTTTGAATGTGGAGTGGGATGCTCTATTTATAGCCCAATTTGGATTCAAATCCATCTGTTCCCTGCAAATCCCTGTCATTATTGCATGTTTGGTGGCCAATTTCCAAATAAATGTGTCTTAAATTCTCTCCCCTCACTCCTTGTAATGGAAAAATCATCGTCCAATCATCTACAGTGCTTCGAACAGTCACTTTTTGGCCAGGCTAGAATGGACCCACCATTCTAGCACAGCTCCTTTGTCACATCTCTCCTCTACGCCTTTTCTTGATTCATTGCACAACCCATTCACTTCGCCCAACCATCCTTCTGGCAGTGTAGCTTATAGTCCTGCACTCGCCTGCAACTTCCTAGAGTACTAAGACTATCCTGCATCCATATAGTCATTGTACAGGGGCAAGATCACCCCTGTACAACTTTAACCGGTTCTCATTGACCCTTTTGGAAACAACTCCCCTTTCAACTTTATGAGCTGAAATGCACCTCCATTAATAATATCCTTGATGATATAGGGCCCCGGCCAATGTATTCGGAACTTTCTTGGAAATTTCGTGAACTTACTATCATACATCACTACCAAATCCCTAGTCTTAAAGGTACGTTTCTTAATATGGCGATCACCCCATGCCTTTTCGTGATCCTTCTACACCTGCTGATGAAAACCAGCCAAGAAGCGATCTTCTTCCAATTCAACTAGTTGTGTGAGGCGTTAATCCATGGTATCCCGATCAGCCATGTATGTAACTAAAGCAATCCACAAACTTGGCATGATTTATTCCATCGACATCACAACTTCTTATCCATAAACCAATCTAAATAGCATTTGTCCAGTCAATTTTTTATAGGTAGTTCTATATGCCCATACAACAACTAGTGTGCACACATCCCAATCATTCATTTTTTCATTACAAATCTTCGTTAAATAATTCTCCAAAATCTTATTAAAGGCTTCCACCATTCTGTTTACTTGAGGATGATACAATGTACTTTTCTAATGATACATCTGGAACTCTTCAAGCAAGGCAGCAATTGTTTTGTTCAATAAGTGTGAACCCCTATTGCTCATCAAAATTTTAGGGAAGCCAAATCGAGACAAAATGTATTCAAAAATGAACTTCATAGTTGTGGCCATGCTACAATCCTTCACAGGTTGTGCCTCATCCCATTTTTTCAAGTATTCGGTTATTATAATGATGTATCTTGCTCTTGTCTTCTTTCCTAGTGGTTGAATTGGTCCCACGAAGTATATTTCCCACTTATCAAATGTTTGTAACAACACCTGTGGGTTCAAAGGCAATTGATCCCTTCACGGCGACCCCCCCATTCTCTGGCAGACATCGCACGCTCTACAATAGTCCTTGGAATCCTTATGCACAGTTGGCCACCATAGTCCTGCTCGTGGGATCTTCTACACAGTTTCTCTTCCCACATAATGTCCTCCTGCAACTACTCCGTGCGCTTCAGCAAGGATACATTTTCGTTCATACTCCAGGACATACCTATGCAATATTTCATTGGATCCCATTTTATATAAGTGTCCCGCAATAACAAATAAATCTGCAGCCCTGACCACCAATTATTTCTTTTGCTATGTTGTATACCCTTCAGGAACTGTACCCATAGACAAGAATTGGATTGTTTCTGAAAAATGTTTGTCCACGACATGCATCACAAAGGGTTGTGCATCAAGTAATCCTTCCTCCAGATTTGTAGGTTCTTCACCATTCTCAATCCATGAGAGGTGATCTGGTCCAACATTCAGTCGTCCTCGCTTCATAATAACTTCAAAGTCATATTCTTGAAAGAGAAGCAACCATCTACAAATCCCCCCCCCCCCCCCCAACACAGGCTTGTTTACCAGGTGTATGAAATAGTCATTTATACATAAACCGTAACAATAACATCATATGCATAAACAAAGTTGATATTAGGAACAAGACAGTGTTTCTTTTATTGCAGATAACTATAATCAAAACATAGAAAGAGTTCACCTGAGTCTTCCTCTTCCAGCTCCAAGCGAAATCATCCTCCAGGTCCGTCCAATCTCGGTCTTCAAAAGGCTTCTTCCATAACCAACACAAGGATATCTCCCACAAGTGAAAGGATATCAACTCTCAAGGAAACAAGGGTTTCTTGAACTTGGGGAAGTGCTTGAAGAACAGGGATCTTTAGACTTGATCAAGGGATAATCTTAATACAGTAATTCTCTATTTTCTCTCCTCCTTAAGGCCTTCCCATTGAATTCTTTTTATACTTCTCCCAAAGTAGTTTTTTAGTAGGGAAATATTTGGGAACAGTTGGGCCACGGGCACTAATAGGTAATCAACAGGTAAAACCCATGATCTCCACCCATAATTAAGGAAATTTAATTTTTTTAAGTCTTTTAAGACATATACACGGGTTGGGTATATACTGACTCGCGTGTACATGCGTTTAATATAGGGCAAAGTCATGTACAGGGAGTAAAACACTGTTTTTTGAATATTTGGACCAAGTATAGAAGGAGGGGTTGCCCTAGGCCATAAACCAAGCATCACAAATACATAAGGTGGTATTTGGAGCTATAACAGATGCCCCCTAATATATGAGGTCAGAAGGGGAACATGATGGCCGAAATGTATTAAGTATATGGAAAGGAAACCTGTCAAAAACCGGGAAGGACTTCACCAGATTTCAGCCTGCCAAGCCAACAAAAGAAGATCAGAAAGAAACAACTATCTGAGGTGGGCATACCCATGCTCAGAGAAAGTAAAGCATGTCCACATATCAAGTACAAGCGGATCCACTATGTATACAAGTATAAGGAACTGAAAGTACATAATGGATCATTTGATCACAATCGAACAAGTACATGTCTGAATATCACATATAAGAAGATGATCAATGAAGCTGAAAGATGAAGTTGATCACTGATGTCAAAAACTGATCCCAATAGTACCAAATGAACATGATGGAATAAGATGGTACTACATCACAACTTGGATGCCAGAATATAAGATGTCGCTGTGAAAGACTGGAACATATAATGTGGAATGGTGTCAACTAGCAGAAATACGAGCAACTGGCAAGTGAACCAAAGAATGTTGATGCAACCCGAGGTCTTCACCGACCACCATGGTAGATTTTTACACAATGGGAATAAATGATTTGAATTCGACCATGTGAGAAATCGTTTGATTATAGGTCATTGATGTATACAGCTAACAAATGCAAGACTACTCACCGATAAAGATAATGAGAGTCAAGGTACCCAGTACAATCTAACAAGTGCGAATAGATGTGCTAAAGTTGAACACCTGTAAGAATCTATCAATCATGAGACAATTATGGTTTCCCACTGTCGATAGCAAAGGATCTACCACTGATGACTGCAAACCCCAACGTACCACCAAATGGACTCTAGACCTTTTCCCTAGAGCAATGAGTCGTAGTTGATAGGGAAAGATCTACTAGAAGAAAGGCATTAAGGCATCCTCATCAATCTAGTGCGAGTGTCTCCCATAGGCCAATAATGTGGAAGGAATCGGATGAAAAAAAATGTAGTAACTCGACCAAAGCATGTTCCTAGCATACACAAGATGTAGCTAGTGCATGATAGAAACCCTCTGAACCAACCAATAATGAAAGCTGACATAGAGGTGATGAATCCACCAATAGGGTCAAATGGAAACCAAGGCCCTGCACGAATCCCAATGTGTGATAATGAAAGCTGATGTCGAACACAAGGGAAACCACTCAGTCAAAGACCCATGATATTGATCGATGCTGAGCAGAAGGTGATCTATCAATAATGAAAATATGGCCAGGGTGTGGCTCTAGGTTTGTCCTCAGAGCATGATGTCGTTGTCAATAAGGACAAGACCCGCCATCAAGATGCCAATGGAGACCTTATCAAAACGGCATGAGTAAAGGACCAATGTAACTGATGTGATGATAGACAAGACACTGACAACCAGGGATGGCCAACTAAAAAATAGGTCAAGAGACACTGCAGAGAGGTCAACTTAGGCTTACTTCCCTTGAACAAAAGCACGATTCAATGATGACCATGTGGCAGCATATCATGACTCTGTATAAGTTCATCATGCAGGAGGCACAAACAAACTCTCCATATGATTGGAAGAGATAACCAATTGGAGGAGAGTTGACTTAATAACAAGGTTAAGGCATACCTAAGTCAAACTAAATCCCACCCAAATGGAGGAGAGACTTTCTTTTGAGTGCTTTGTTCAAGGGCGACATGACTAACTCTAGCTGCCAACAATAAATGGAAATGTTGTCCCATTCATGCTCTTTTTTGGAATATGTAATTTTTTTTGTCTTTTTCTTTAAGCTAGAAAAATAATAAAAGAATGCTATAGTACAGTGGAAAGAATGAGTGTCAGTGAAAAAGATGATTTAGTTCTTGGGATGGGAACATTCCTATGCTCAATGTAGGGAGGCGAAACTAGTCAAGGACACTCAAAGGGATGTTCCTTCCACAAGTCTGAAGTTGTGTCAAGTTGCAGAAGCTAAGGGATTGCAAGTTTGATTTTTGCATAAGACATGGTCAAAAAGTGGCTTAAACACAAGTCCAAGTGAAGCTGGCTCAAGGCCAAAAGGTGCAAATGGTCAAAATACAATGCAGTAGTACAACTCAACACAAAGGAGCCTCTAGGGTATAAGGCCAGAACGAAGTGAAGAAACAAAGAGGAATGAGTCTTCAATGCACAAGTCATGGCTAGACTAGAGAGGACTCCCCAGCCTACTCAATGAAGCAGCATGGGCAACCAATGTCAGTGAGGTGCTAACTACGATGCCCATGAAAATAATGGCTCTACCATCATGTCATGATTTAAGAAACTGGTGAGTGAAGATGGTTTACGAACCATAACATGATGGGATCAACCCTATGGCAAATGTATCGTCAAATGGAGGCTAGTATGCAAATTTCAATGTAAAAATAGTTTCCCTAACCTATATGCCAGTGAGTAAAAGACACCTGCCATGACAGGTCAGAAGTCATGGAACCGACTCAAAATTTTCAAAAAAGCGTCCAAAATGTCCTGAAAAACAACCCATTCTTGACAGTCCAAGCTCCCAAGTTAAAAGATACATGAGACAAAACAAAATCAAGTTTTGAAAAAAATTGACATTTTCGAAGCTTATAAAATAGTTTTTTGACTCACTATTGTTACCATTTGTGCTGAGAGCAAAAGTTGTGGAGAAAAAGAAGAAATCTTGCCTCCCAAAGAATTCGACCGTTCAAATTGGCTCAAAATCACCAGGTAACCCCCAAATCTAGCTTGCATCAATTTGTGATTGTTTGTAGAAATTTTAATTGAGGTTTCACCGTTGCAAATTATGTTAAACATCTCAACGCAGCGTATACATGGGTTGGTTATGAGAAACCCACGTATACGCAGGCCCTACACACGACTGTGTATGAAATGGACTCGCGTATACACGGTTTGAAATTAAAACATAAAAATCTAACGGTTAAACTTGATTTTCTTTAATGGGTGACAATTACCTAGAGGGAAAGGGAGCATGCTACTGTTGATGATGAGGTTATGAATGATCAACAGACCTTAGATGCCTTGAGAGGATGCAGTTTATTAAAATTTTTCAAAATGCAAAATATGAAGGCAAACACCCGCTTGCTTGAAATGTTAATCCAATATTGGAGTATCGAACATGATGCATTCATTATTGATCAAATGCCTTTAAGGATAGAGATAGAAGATATTTACTTTATCACTAGACTCTTCTAGAGAGGAGAAGTGGTGCATTTGACTGGATGATCATGAGGTAGTCTTTCAGTGGAAGACTATGTGCATATATACTGTCTGGGGCATCCGAAGAAGATTGAAATCCAAATTCCAATCAAACATGTAGACAGTTTGTCCTTGAGGATCATACTGTTCACCATAGCCAGGGTAAACGGCTCATCCTCATTGCACCAAGTGTCACGACTATCCATGAGCTTGGTCGTAGATTGTCTCACTACTGTGTTTGACTGGGGTACATCTCTTCTGACCAACATGAAGAGTCAACTATCATCCATTCAAAAAGGACAGACTAAGAACTTCGGGTATGGGACCATTTTGTGCTCCTTCTTCTTTGAGAAGGTTCTAGGGTTACATCCCAGAGTATCAGTGTTGGGTCCCTATAATACTAGTGATTACCCCATTAATATTGTAGTTATACCCCTTATTTATATTGTTGTGACCCTATTACCCCCATGTTGTTATTTCTGTGCCCCGTAGAATCCCTCTATTGTTATTTTTGTGGCTTTATATTATTATTGTTAGGTCGGCTGGATTATATTGTGACTCCTTAGACTCCTATATATAGAAAGGAGTTTTTGTCATTTGAATCATCCAAGAATTGTTCATTTATGTAATGTAAAGGAGGTTTCCCCCTCGAAGAGGCTGAATTCTAAGGCGTTGATCTATCTTTTCTATCTTTTCTTGAGCTGGTTTCATAACATTTGGTATCAGAGCTTTTGATTTTAGGGTTTCGCTGCTTTAAACAGGTCATTGTGGAATTTTTGCTATAGCTTTTTTTTTGTGACGTTTCAGAAGTCACAAAAAAAACCCATTTGAGAAGAAATCTCGCTGAACCTTGGGTCCAAATTTTAGAGCTTTTAGCGCGATATTTACAGAGATATGATCTGAGGAAGTTGGTCTTTTTGCAGACTCCTGAATTACATTCAAAACAGGTGACCTGGGGAAAATCGTCAGAACTTTCTCTCTGGGGATTGGATTGAAATTTCATAAGAAGTTACAAAAAGAGGACGGACTGTAGTTTCTTTTATGCATGTTTCAGATCCAAAGGTTGAAACAGTGACTCGTGGCACGTCATACAAGTTCACTCTACTGAACTATTCTAGAAGCAAGTCACTGTGGGAGATTTCACATAACTCTTCCTTGGAGAATCCAATTTGGGTCAGACTTATGGCATTGGAAAGAGGACGCAGAAGGCTACTAGAGGTCGCAATTTCAGAACTGGATGATCCGAAATTACAGAGATACATCAGATTCAATATTAGGCTTCTACAAAGTAAAAAAGGGTGTGTAATTTTTTTTTTAAAATTTTTGCGTAAGCTTGGTTTAACGGAATTCAAAGGGCATAGTAAAGCATTATTATAGGTAACTGATGCCCCGAGGAAAGAAAATGCAAACACCTAGTAAGGAACCTGAAAGCTCTAGCATGACTCATGAAGAAGAGGAAGAAATGCTACATGATATATCAAAATTACAAGAACAAGTGCAACAAATGTCACGCTCACAAAAGCTAACAGAAGCTAAGATAAATGGCGTGGAATCGAAGATAAATGGCCTGGAATCTAAGATAAATGGCATGGAATCTAAGATAAAGGGCATGGAAGCTAAGATGGATGATTCAAAGACAGATTTGAAGAGAGAAATGGCAGATTTGAAGACAGATTTGAAGGCAGACATGGCAGATTTGAAGACAGATTTGACAAATTTTCTACAAGAAATACTTACTAATGGTGAAAAGGTTGTAAAGGAAACTCATGATGTGAACAAAAGAAATGTTAATCATGATTCCATAGACTCTAATGTTGGATCGAAGACCCACCATATTCCAAAAATCGATATGAGGAAGTTTGATGGCAAGGATCCCGCCACATGGATATTACAGATGGAGCAATTCTTCGATCTCAATAATGTGCAAAACACACAAAAGGTACGTATGGCAACTGTATATTTGGAACCAAATCAGTTTGTATGGTATCAATGGCTTTGCTCTCGTAAAAAATTTATCACTTGGGCAATTTTTACGGAAGAATTGATAGCACATTATGAAGATACAAAAAGCAACACTTTTTTTAGCCAATTGATAAGTCTCAAACAAAAGGGTTCAGTAATGGAGCACATTGAGGAGTTCCAAAAATTGAACATAAGGGTAAAAGATATTCCAGAGGAGCATAGGATTGATGTGTTCATAGGGTCTTTAAAGGATAATATCCAACATGATGTTCGCCTTTGGGAACCTGATTCATTAGAGAAGGCATTCAGGTTAGCAAGAAAAATGGAAAGCAAAATTATGGCAACCAGGAAGCATACCACTCACAACTATAAAGACGGAAGTGTTGTTTCCCCTAGTCTTCCACAACCTATAAGGTTGACACCACAAAAATTGGAAGAAAAAAGAGCAAAAGGGCTTTGTTACAGTTGTGATAGCAAATACACTAAAGGTCATAAGTGTGCTGAGAAGAAATTATTCTACATAGATTGTGAAGAGGAAGAAGAAAAGGAGCAAGAAAGGTCAAAAGAAGAAGATATACTCCAGGAACAAAGCCTAGATGAAGAAAAAATAAATCCGACCATATCTTGTAATGCATTGGCGGGAATTACCACTCCTCAAACCATCAAGATAGAAGGACAAATCAAGAAGAAAAAGGTAATAGTGTTGATTGATTCAGGAAGCACCCACAATTTTATTCATTGTAAGGTAGCAAAAGAATTGAATTGCTTCCTATATCCAGCACCAGAGTGTCAAGTGATGATTGCAAATGGAGGAACAATAAATTTCTCTGGAAAGTGCCATAATATCAAGCTATCCATGGGAGAATATGTATTGACTAGCCCAATGCTTTCCATTCCAATGGGAGGTGTTGATGTTGTACTAGGAGTCCAATGGCTACAATCCTTGGGTACAATAGCTTTTAATTTTCAAGAACTTTTCATCAAATTTTCTACGGAAGGAAAGGAAGTTGAATTAAGGGGTATTGCAGGGAAACCAAGAAAGATAATCAGCTCTAATGGTATGACAAAGCTTCTAAAAAAGGAGCAAAGAGGTGTAATTGCACAATTATGTTCGCTAGATGTTTCCACATTGGAATCATCTATTTCTCCAGATCTCCAAAAAGTCTTGGACAATCATTCCAAGGTATTTGAGACTCCCAAAGGTCTCCCACCTATGCGTGATCATGATCATGCTATTCATCTGATTCCAGGAAGTGTTCCTCCAAACATCAGGCCGTACAGATATCCCTATGTCCAAAAAAGTGAAATTGAACGTATGGTTGCAGAAATGCTAGAGGCTGGTATAATTCAACCAAGTCAAAGTTCTTTCTCTGCTCCAGTAGTATTGGTGCACAAGAAGGATGGATCATGGCGCATGTGTCCGGATTATAGGGAGCTCAACAAGCTCACTATTAAAGATAAGTTCCCCATTCCTGTCATTGATGAATTACTGGATGAATTGCATGGATCAATTTACTTCACCAAGTTGGATCTTCGTTCGGGATATCATCAAATCAGAATGAAGATTGAAGACATTCCGAAAAAGGCATTTAGAACTCATGAGGGTCATTATGAATTTTTGGTCATGCCTTTTGGCCTTACCAATGCACCTTCAACATTTCAAGGTTTGATGAATTCAATTTTCAAACCATTCCTTAGAAAATTTGTGTTAGTATTTTTTGATGATATACTAATCTACAACAAGTCTTGGAAGGATCATGTTGAACATGTTGACAAGGTGCTACAACTATTGGAGGAGAAACAATTATATGCAAAAAGATCCAAATGTTTCTTTGGAGTCCAGGAGGTGGAATATTTGGGTCATATTGTATCTCATGAAGGAGTTAAGGTAGACCCTAGCAAAATTAAAGCCATTAAGGAATGGAAAATCCCCACATCCATAAAGCATCTGCGAGGATTTCTTGGGTTGACAGGGTATTATCGCAAGTTTGTTAAGAATTATGGGAGAATAGCAGCACCTCTAACAACATTATTGAAGAAAGATGCATTTTCATGGACTCCAGAAGCAACAAAGGCCTTTGAACATCTTAAAGAGGCAATGTGCCAAGCACCGGTCTTAGCTACACCGGACTTCACAAAAACCTTTATTGTGGAATGTGATGCTTCAGGAAATGGAATTGGTGCTGTTCTAATGCAAGATGAAAGACCCATTGCTTTTGAAAGTCGTCCAATCAAGGGAAAGTTTTTAAGCAAAGCTATTTATGAGAAGGAAATGTTGGCAATACTCCATGCACTTAAGAAATGGCGACCCTACCTAATGGGAAGACACTTCAAGGTAAAAACGGATCATGATAGCCTTAAATACTTTTTAGAACAAAGATTATCCTCTGAAGAGCAACAAAAGTGGGTCACAAAGATGTTGGGTTATGACTTTGAAATCATCTACAAAAAAGGGAAGCAAAATGTGGTGGCAGATGCACTCTCAAGAAAGGATGAGGATGTGGAAGCATTGTTGTGCGCCATTTCTATTATCCAACCAGATTGGATAAACGAAGCAAGGGAGGAATGGAAGAATGATGAAGAAGTGTGGGCACTTATTCGAAAGCTACAACAAGATTCCAGTACATCTGATACATTTAGCTGGCAAAATGATTCGTTATGGTACAAAGATCGCTTATACCTCTGTAAGAATTCCCAGCTAAAACAAAAGATTCTTATGGAATTGCACACTTCTCCCTTAGGAGGGCACTCAGGATTTTTAAAAACTTACCACAGGGTTAAGAAGGAATTTTTTTGGGATGGCCTTAAATCAGATATTCAAAAGTTTGTGGCGGAATGTTTGGTTTGCCAACAAAATAAAGTTGAAACAATTAAGACACCGGGTCTATTACAACCTTTATCCATTCCAAGCCAACGTTGGGAGGAGGTTTCAATGGATTTTATCACAGGTTTACCCAAGTCTGAGGGAAAGAGTGTCATCATGGTGGTAGTTGACAGACTTACCAAGTATGCACACTTTTGTGCATTATCACATCCATTTAAAGCCAGTACAGTTTCTACTGCATGGAAACAATTCAAAAGCTACATGGAAACCCAAAGATTATTGTAAGTGACAGAGATCCCATTTTCACTGGAAATTTTTGGACAGAATTATTTTCTTGTCTTGGTACTCAGTTAGCTCATAGCTCATCTTATCATCCTCAATCTGATGGGCAAACTGAGATAGTAAACAAATGTTTGGAAGGATATCTTCGTTGCTTTGTATCTGATAAACAGACACAATGGGTCAAATGGTTGCCTCTGGCTGAATGGTGGTATAACACTTCCTTCCATACAGCAACAAAAATGACCCCATTTATGGCACTTTATGGGTATCAACCACCATCCATCACATCATATTTAAGAGAAAATTCTAAGGTTCAGGCAGTGGAACATCACATCGAACATCAACAACAAGTCCTCCAACTCTTAAAGGATAACCTCGTGTTGGCACAAAATAGAATGAAACAACAGGCAGATCAACATCGCAGTGAAAGAAGTTTTGATGTAGGTGATTGGGTATTCCTACGGCTACAACCATATAAGCAAATGTCCCTAAAGCAAGCTAAGAAGGATAATAAATTATCACCAAAGTATTATGGTCCGTACAAGGTGTTGCAAAAGATTGGTACTATGGCATACAAATTGGAGCTTCCTGCAGCTTCTCGATTGCACCAGTTTTCCATGTTTCATGTTTAAAGAAGGTTATAGGCGACAAGCTCCCAGTTCAAACAATATTGCCAGAACTTGATGAGGAAGGAAAAATTATATTGGAACCGGAAGCAGTCACAGAAACAAGAACTCGACAGCTACGAAATCGATCAATTTTAGAGTATCTTATCAAGTGGAAGAACTTATCCGCTGAAGATTCCACATGGGAGGATGAGAATTTTATGCAGAAGTATCCAGAACTACTCAAGCGTTGAGGACAACACTTTTTTGAAGGAGAGGGGCATGTTGGGTCCCTATAATACTAGTGATTACCCCATTACTATTGTAGTTATACCCCTTATTTATATTGTTGTGCCCCTATTACCCCCATGTTGTTAGTTATGTGCCCCATAGAATCCCTCTATTGTTATTTTTGTGGCTTTATATTATTATTGTTAGGTCGGCTGGATTATATTGTGACTCCTTAGACTCCTATATATAGAAAGGAGGTTTTGTCATTTGAATCATCCAAGAATTGTTCATTTGTGTAATGTAAAGGAGGTTGCCCCCTCGAAGAGGCTGAATTCTAAGGCGTTGATCTATCTTTTCTATCTTTTCTTGAGCTGGTTTCATAACAATCAGTTCCTATTAGTAGCCCCCGAGATCCATGGATGGGTAGGTGGGGTGACCTGATGAAATGCCTTGGAGGCTGAGACGTATCGAGAACTACTTTTGACGACGATTTCTTCTCCTGGTGGGAGCAAAAAAATCATCGTTGTGGATGACTATCCCTATGTTGGCATGGATTTCCGGGGAGATCCGGATCTGGTGCTGCCACCAGACGCAGCGTGGAGAGAGATAGGTATCCATTTTTTAAATTTTTGTTGATTTTTATGATTTTCATGTGTTTTTCAAATATGAAAATGAACTTAAAGATATTTTTGATGGGATTAAATGACTGATATAATGATCATGTTCCATATGTGGGCCCGGTACGACCAGACAGATTTCCACGGCATAGGCGTCATGGCAGAGGTGTTTAAGAGGCGGCTGCGGAGATTGAGAGAGTCTTTTACAGAGTCCAATGAAACTTGGTGAGATTGACTCATCGAGTACCGATGGAGCCCACATAAGATCTACCAGAGGATATGCAGTGCCGCATGGTAGGAGTGCCACGCGTCTGGGTTCACCTTTTTTGGTGTGTTGCCAAAGAAATGGTCACCTACTTAGCCACTAATCCTGAGCCAGGTCATTAGATGTACTGGACATGATTATGGGCATTTTAGTCCCGATTTTGTATATTATTTTTTACACACCTTATGTACACATGGGCGATTTTATGATATATCTATATATATATATATATATATATATATATATATATATATATATATATAGATATATATATATATATATATATATATATATATATATATAGATATAGATATATATATATATATATATATATATATATAGATATATATATATATATATATATATATATATATATATATATATATAGATATAGATATATATGTATTGTTCTGACATTTTGATGTTTGATTTTATCTTGATGAATGAATGATGTGCCAATCTAAAGCTTGATTAGCGACAGAATCTGCTAATGAATTATTAGATCATGGAATGTGCAAATAAGTAATACAAACAAATGATCATTGCACCACACTCACTCTCAAATATTGGCGATATAAAGCAGGATCCCTAACCCGATAGATGTTATTCAATTGTGACACTACCAATTTTGAATCAAGATAGACTACTAATGAATTGATTCCGTAAGAAATAGATTCAGATAGTAAATTAATGACGGCAGTATACTCGGCCATATTATTTGACGTCGGACCAATACATACTCCCCTTGATACCATCAATTAACCAGTTGGATAATAAATCACCCAAGCTGTGGAAGTGAGGTTCTGAGTGTGCTGACTAGCACCATTGGCGAATCCAAAATAGACCAAGTGATCCATCAACACCTGCCAAATCATATCAAAAGGTGTCAATATCATGAAAACTCTCGATAAGATATGTACAAAAATACAAAATATACAAAGAAGCCATTGCTCGGCTGAAACCTAGGAAAACTACTTCTTGAGGTAGAGCCCATTTTGGGGCTCTGCCAGCTTGCTCCTAGAGATATTTATAGGTACAATGATTGAGCCAATCAATATATTACCTTCGGCAGAAAACTGTGTTGGAGCCAAAGGAACCGTACAAACATCACTAGTAGGTAGATTGGAGGACCTAGACTTGACTTCATGCAAAGGAGGACTGAAAAATGAACATGATGTAAATCTTCCAATGGTCGATCTACAGCCGTCATTACTTCGAATATTGCTTCGTCAGATGGAAAAACTATATCTAAGCAATCCAAAGCAGAAGTGGAATCAAGGTTCCAAGTAGGAGCCACATCACCATCTAACTCCTTTTCCAAAGAATGAGTGGGATGGTCATCTGTAGAGTTATCAATAGATTCATATCTAAGTTCTACTGCAGACACAAGAGATTCTATTCCACCTATATTCCCTTCACTTGATGTCGTCACAGATGAAGGTAAGGTCCTAGGATCCAAAAAATAGTCAGTTCAAACAAACTCTTTCTGTAGAGGCTCCTTGGAGGATGAAATTGTATCTATTCTAGCTGTAGGGGGGGAAGATCAAGTACAACCATCAAGGAAGAGTACATCCCAACTCATAGATTCTCAATAGGTTGATGAGGATTATCTACCAAGGGAACAGTAGAATCCGAAGTTGCCCGAGGATCACCTGGAGAATAATCCAATTAATCAACTTTAACAATTCTACCCTCGTGAGGAAAACAAAGGACACGAAACAGAGTCGAAACTACAGCTTCCATTTCATAAATCCAATTCTGCCCTAAGAGGAGATTGTAATCGAGGTTGTCATAAATGATTTCTACTTCAATTTTAACGACCTTTCCTCCAACACATATAGGAAAGGTCGAGATAATCCTGTGTGGCCTACGAGAATGACCATCAAATGTTGTAAAGAGTGTGGGTGAAGGAACAATCGAAGGCGATCCAATGGCATTCCAATATGACATCGACATAATGCATGTGGAAGCTCCCTCATCTATAACCATCCAAAAATATTGGTTTGATGGTAAGTAGACTTTATTTGGAAAGCCATATGATGAGGAAGTCTCTTTTTGACACTGTGAATATCAAAAGTGAGAGCTAAAGAATTATTTGGATCCACTGCCCCCATTGTCGAAAGCAAAGCACTTCTTTAACTAGGACATGACTGGAGTACCTCTAAAGCAGACATCACACAAGGACTATGAGCTAGATCTTCTACAATGGAGTAGTTCTGGGCTACCTAGCATTAGGGTTAATAGTAGCACGCTTGGTGGAACCTTTCAGTATCCAAAATATAGACTCGACAGAGGGTCACTCAATATGAAGTGGGTCCATAGTTCCGGGAACAGATTTATCCTTGGATGTTTCTACTCCACCATAATCATGTGACCGTGTAGCCACATTGACATTAGAACTCATCATGAAAACATGTGAGGAATTTTCCCCCTCCTGGTTGCCCCCTGCAGAGGTACCAGGGTTTGAATTCGTGCCAATAAGCAACTGCTGCCCTTAGGGGAAAGGGTTATTTAAGATACCCTGGGAGCTAGAAGACCCTTGCTGCACTAGCAAGTGCTGAGCATCTTGAATTTTTCAGCAGAGATGAGTCAAATGGTCCCCACTCCATAGCTTTCATGGAAACTTAACTTCCTTCTTAGGATATTTTCCACCCTCACCAGCATTATTAACGAGCTTACTCGCATTACCCTTCCCATCTTGATTCTTCTTTTTACCTCATCCCTTCTTCTTCCCATCAGAATTTTGATTTCATTTTGGGTTAGAATCCTGAATGAAATTTACTGAAAAAGGTTGAGAAGGTGGAGTAGTAGACGGTACAGCCTGATTGGAAAAAGTGGTTTGTATAGACAATTGTTGCAATTGGCTTAGAAGGTTCACCACATTCACATCAACCGATCCAACAATACCATCAATATGCGGACTTGGCTTAGGTTTGGCTATATCAACTATGGATCTGGGAGCATCAGGCAAGATTTTCTTAAGAGTCCCATACTAAGAATATATCAGTTCTAACTGTTGGGCACGAAAGATAGCCTGCTCTTATGAATACACCTCGGACATAGAAACATCCTTAGAGATCTCAGGTTGTAACGATCTAAAAAACCATTCTAGATGGAATTTAGGTGGGATTTAGGCTTTAATGAGCCTCTTTCTCTGTCTCCATTCCTGAATATGGTCAGAAATGTGAGTGGTCGTGTCCTGATGAAAATTGGCCAGAAGTACAGTTCTGGTTTCGTAACGGACATGCAACTAAAAATGGTTTAATAAAATGTTAGCCAAATCAGCGAAAGATGTAAAGGTGCCCCCTGAAAACTCTCTATACCACTTAGTTGCATTGCTAGTTAAGGTGTGTTGAGTTAGTCTCAACCTAATCGAGTCATCAATGAAGGAGTTCGATGAGCACCATAAATGGAATGTGGTTACATAGTTGCCCGAGTCTTCCCCACTCTTCCCTTTGAATTTTGGAATATTCGATGGAAGTTTGGTTGGGCCCAGAGGCCAAGCCAGATTGTATGATTGGATCGTTCATTAATTTAGTCAAGTCTCGCAGATTAAGTGTGGCTAGAAATGGAAGTATCGGAGGACCTTGGGGATTCCACCCAGATTAGGCGGGGTTCCCGAAAGTCTAAAAGGAATGACCTAGATTTTGAAAGGCACCAGGTTGCCCGAAGTAACTAGTAGAACCTACTACACCAAAAGGTGACCCTTGTGGTCCAGCAACTTGGAGTTTGACCAACTCCAACCAAAACACCTCCGTAACTGGTGAAGTTTCCCCCTATCGAATTATTATACGGAGTGGACAACCCTTGGTAAGGGTTTCAAGCTTTAGCTAAGTGTGGAAAACTTCGAAGTGAATTGACCAAGGAGTATGACACATTCCCTTGTTGGCTGAAAAATAGATTCCCGGTTTTGATCCCACTAACCATTGGGTTAGTCCAACTCTGAAAAGGATTAGTACCTTGACCTGTGAAAGGAAAAGGCATAGACCCCACCATCGGATTGGAATGTGGTATATGACCACTTCCAAAAGGAAAAGCCTGAAAAGATGTCGATCCATTCATCATGGACCTGGAGGTAGTTAATGGTACACTTAATGGAACTGAAGGAATACCTTGAGAGGGCATTCCAAAAGGGAAGAATCCAAAACTGGATGCATGCGCTTGGGAACTTCCACTCATCAATGGAATGGAAGTAGACCCAAACAAGGATGTGCTAGCAGTAGATCCAAATAACGATGTAGAAGGGATGGAATAATAAGGGCCTTCCAAAAATTGTCTGGGGTAATTATGCCCCGAGTCTACTAGAGAAGGTATCATAGGAAGTTATGCTGACCTCCAAACAACAGCCTTTTCCACTGCAAGCCCCCAAGCTTCGCAATGGTGCCCTCCAGAAGTAGCGTTGAAAGTGATGCAACGTCGACCTCAGGTGCCACGGGATTCCCCTCCACAGCCACCTATGTAGATCCCTAGGATAGGCAACTAAAGATACCAACTCGTATCAGAAGCCGGGTGGAATAGTCATGAGGTAAGATCCAACAAGTAAGAGAGGGGGTATCTCTCATCCTTATCTTCAAAAACCCTCGTGTTTAACTCCCAGTCACAGAGCTTTCCTAGTCTCCCTAACGCTATTGGATTTTCACTCTCTATTCAGACTTCTATGTTTGACAATTTAGAGTGACCTTGGAGACTTTACTTTCCTCTCACCTAATCCAAGGCCCTAAATAACCTAAAACTTGTTGGTGTACTTATTGACAATATAAAAAGTTCTAGTTTATTTTATTAGCGCTTGATTTTAAGTGGTTGTTCTTTTTAAGTCAAAGGGACAATACAGAAGTGAAACTGATGGTGTTCGTTGACGCAAAAGAAATTAATGAAAAACTAACTTATATGCAATGCACTTGTTTGTTCTTCGATGAAAAGCAACTTCTACTTGGGTTCTAAGAAACTTCTATTAAAGCAATAAACTTTTTTCTTTTCTTTTCTTGCAACAGACTTCACACTCACAAAAACTAAAAAACTATTGATGCTCTAATGATGCGAAACTACCCTAATGCAAAGTGTACATGATGATGCAAAAATTCTAGATTACTCTAAAAAGAAAATGAAAGTAATTTTTTTTGTAATCCAACTTAGGTGTTTTGAAAGGAATAAGAATTTTGAACAAAAAATCTTTCCCAAAACAAGAAGGACTAAACACAAAAATCCCAAATCACTCTCAAAAACCAAAAGAAACCAAACACAAAATTCGGAGAAGAAAGCAAAAACAATGTTTTTGAAGGACTCTTCTTTTTTAAAATAGCAATAAAATCAACTTTTCTAAAGTACTCAAAATGCTACCAAAGACTCAAAGATCGAAAGCAAATCACTAGGAAACTTTGCAAGCTGTCAATTCAACACGAGTGAAAACTTAACAAAATAGATGTTTCAAGACACACTAAATGATCCAAAAGAAGAATAAAGAGGTTAAAGACGGTGATCAAGAAATCAAGAAAAGCACACTTTCAAACTTGTCAACAAAAACTTTCGAAAAGCAAGAAGAAGTGAATGGCCACAAACTTAATGAGAAGCAAAGAAAGCAAACCATAAAAATGAAGTTTGACACAAAGATCGCAAGTAATCCTCTGCTACAGAAAACAAGAAAAATCAAGAGCCTGTACAAGAAGCCTTATGTGTTCAAACACAAATGATAACACTCATTGTAAAGCAGACTGAGACCAAAAACTCTTCAAAGCAGGAGAGAACTCAAAATAGTAGGCTCACTGAAAACTAAAATCTGAAAACAGAAACTGACCACTTAGGAAACACATAGGTGAAGAAACAAATATTTCTAGATAAAAAGACTTGAAAAAATCATGCAAAACAAATGTATACATGACTGTGTCTCTACACAACAGCGTGTACATGCATTTCACCCAGAAGAAACCCACGTATACGTGGCTTCAATTAAGTGAAACTTGCGTGTCTACGCTTCTGTAACCTAACAAAAGTGCGTATATAAAGTTTACAAGAAAAAACAAAAATGAGGCCTGATGAAAAGGATCAGACTTGAATTATGAGTTCCTACAGGAGTAGACAATAGAATCACAGCAAGAAAACTGAAAGCTGAGCCCTGATCGGCATAAACTAACCCAAACTAGGAACAACAAGATTGTTGTCCCCAGTGGAGTTGCCAATTCTGTTATGGGATAAAGTTCCCTAGGGCTTTGGGTCAGCACGCTAGCAGAGCAAGAGTAATCCACAACAAGAAACAAGCAAATAACTTAGGAAAAATGCTTAAACAAGCAAACTATGTGAAGATGTACATACCATGGGTCCTTCGTTCGGGTAGTTCTCGCCAGGTTTCAAACCCTCCACAACTCCTCACGATCTTTGAACCTGCAAAACAACCAATTCAAAGACACACAACAGCATATAGATAAAGAATTATAGTGAAATCAACTTTATAGCATATCAATAGATGGTTAGTTACACATTGAAATAGTCATTCATACATAAACCATAACAATAACATCAGATGCATGAAAAAAGTTGATATCAGGAACAAGATAGTGTTTCTTTTATTGTAGATAACTATAATCAAAACATAGAAAGATTTCACTTGAGTCTTCCTCTTCCAGCTCCAAGCGGAACCATCCTCTAGGTCCATCTAGTCCCGGTCTTCAAAAGGCTCCTTCCATAACCAACACAAGGATATCTCCCACAAGTGAAAGGATATCAACTCTCAAGGAAACAAAGTTTTCCTGAACTTGGAGAAGTGCTTGAAGCATAGGGATCTTCAGACTTGATTAGGGGATAATCTTAGCAGAGTAATTCTCTCTTTTTCTCTCCTCCTTAAGGCCTTCCCATTGAAGTCTTTTTATACTTCTCCCAAAGTAGTTTTTTAGTTGGGAAACAGTTGGGAACAGTTGGGCCATGACACTAATAGGTAATCAACAGGTAAAACTCGTGATCTCCCCCCATAATTAAGGAAATTTAATTTTTTTAAGTGTTTTAAGACATATATGTTATCAGGAAATCTAGTGGCTATTCAGAGCTGCTAGTCCCACTACTATGGGTAGCTATCTTAGAAACAAACATATTAAATTCACTTGTTTTTCCTTTACGAGAGAGAGATGAGAAAGAAGCAGAGAGTACCAACCTCAGTCTTCTGCTTGGCTCCTTACTTGTTTCCTTTCCCCTTTGACAGAATCTCGCCACTGCTTCCTTACTTGTCTAGCTTCAGAGAGCACCTGTAGATTCACAACGACATAATACCATCAAAGCATAAAGATCTTTCACTGTAAACAATATAGGATCAGATATATATTTACCATATAAATGCATATAACAACACAATATTTAGAGATACACAAGAATATGGAGGAAAAATCAAATAGCTTTATTAGTAAAAGTCATAGAAGAGAGGATTAAAACCACTTGGTCTGACCCAGTGCCATCCTCCCAGCTTGAAAGCCCTCTTCAACTCACACAAAGCAAGATCACCCAACAATGTCTTCAAAGAGAAACTAGTAGCACCTCTTTGCAAATTACCAAATTCCAACCTTTGGATCTCTTAGATGAGGGATCCATTTATAGATATTTGCAGGGGCATGAGTCAGCTTCTGGGATTTTGATTAGTGGCATCTCTCTGATAGTTCTTAGTTCCACATGGAGATTTTAGATCTCTTACTCATCCCTAGGCAAACTCAGAGAGGCAAGTGTCAAATGAGTAGTTTCTAGAAGATTCTCTGGGTTTCCACCTAGCAAACTGCTTGTGCCATTTGTTTTCTCTCGCTCATCGCACCCTATAGAAAGGCTTTCCAACATTCATCACACTTTTTGCATGTGGCAGGTGAGATGCATCGCACCTTTAGCACTAGGCAGTCTGTATGGTCTTGCTTTGACCAGTTCTAAGTAGCTTTTCATGGAGAACTTCTGGGAGATGATGTAATCAGCTGACCTTGCTCCTTTAGGGTATGAAACAACACTTTTAGGGACTTAGAAGCCCTTGGTTTATGGACATATGTGATTGGGGTTGTAGTGCCCAAATATGTCTATAACAATATACGCGGGTTGGGTATATACTGACTCACGTGCACACGCATTTAATACAGGGAAAAGTCACATACAGGGAGTGAAACATTGTTTTTTGAATATTTGGACCAATTCTGGAAGGAGAGGTTTCCCTAGGCCATAAACCAAGCATCACAAACACATAAGGTGGTATTTGGAGCTATAACACCAGGTACTTCAAAGCAGAATGATATGTGTACATTTTGTAATGCACACCCAACAAATAGTGCCTAAACTTCTGGAGCACATACACCATTTCCACTTCTTCACGCTCCGTGGTTCAATAATTCTTTTCTTCCTTAGATAAATATCTACTTGCAAATTCTATTGGATGGTCAATATCACCTTCACTTGGTTGGGTTAGCGTAACTCCTAATGCTATGCAGGATGCATCTACATGTACGTGGAATTACTTCTTCTAGTCGAGGAACACTAGTATATGCACTATGACCATTTTTTCCTTCAAGACATAAAAACTCTTCTGGAAAACATAATCCCAGTGAAATGTTGCATCTTTCTTCAGTAATCTCTCCATGGGGCAATAATCTATGCATATGCTTTGATGAACTTCCTATACTAGTATGTATGGACCAACATCGCGCGCAACTATTTGACATTCCTCGGAGGCTCCAAATTGATAATAAATACAATTTTGGTAGGGTCTACCATCAACCCTTGCTTACAGACAACATGGCCCAAAAGTATCCCATATGGTACGCAAAATATGCACTTCTTCAGATTAAGGGATATCTGATACTTTTGACAGGTATCCAACATGAGGTGAAGACTGGAAACATGTTTCTTTACTAACCCAAACACTGTCCAATCATCAAAGTAAACCTCCAAAAACTTATGAATAAATTCTTTGAAAGCTGCGACTATCACCCTAGAAAAGATTACAGGGGCATTCTTAAGTCCAACGAGAATAATTGTATATTGAAACCAATCCCATTCAGTAGCGAAGGTAGTCTTACTCTGATCCTCCGATGCAATCTTGATCTGATGGTACCCTGAGAACCCATTAGTAAACGAATAAGCTTCCTGACCTCCAACACTCTCCAATACTTCCTCTATGAATGGCGTAGGAAATGGATCATGGACACAAGCATCATTCAACTTTCTTAGATATACATAGATCCAAAATTTTCCCTTCATTTTCTTTTCCTGAATACCATAGGATTAACCAAGTTTGATTCTTTGACAGGCTTAATAATCCCAGCTACAAGCATATTATCCAATTCTTCATGCACTTTTACCTTATACTTAGGATTCAACCAATATGGGCACTGCTTCATTGGCTCTACATCTGCCTTCAAAGTGATCTTCATGACACCTAGGTCACCCACTATCCCTTTCAGATCAGAGAACTTGGCGGGAAACAAGTCTTGGTACTCCTGCAATAGCTCCGTGACTTTTTCAACTGTGTCCTCATCCTAGTAATCACCTATATTTGTGAACTTCAGCTGCGCTTCCAATCCAATATTCACCTGCTTGGTCTTCAGGGTTTTGAGATATCAGGGACTTCTGCCTTAGGCCCCGTCACTTCCTGTTTTTTTCTGACTCAGGATTATTAATGTTCCTGGGAACTTCCTCGCCTTCTTCAATGGTCATATTGTAGCATTCGAGTGCATGGCGCAGATCTGTACTCCAGTCTGGTTCCACCCACATGGCTAGTTCTCTCGGCATTATGATTGTTGTAGATTTTATCTCCTATAAATCTTTGTCAATACACTCAAATCCATCTTCAAATTTGAAAGTTAGCATAAAAATTTCCTTTCGAACATCCCACTCTACGGTTCCATGTTGCAGCTTTGTTTCTAGATACTAGTTCATCAGAATAGTATCCAAAGTGTGGCAAAATATGTGAACCCATTATAGTTGTAATTCTTCTCCCCATGCTTTCATCCATTGAGCTAGATGCTCATGCAGATCATCCTTTCCTATATATTTCTCTATAATGTGAGTATTGGCATACCCAAACCACAACTTCATCATCCGCTGATATTCCTTCCAGTCTGCAAAGTCATTCTTATGTGTACCCCACCATTTGGCAGGTGTAACTCTCAGTGCAAGGTCTATTGCTTGGAACTAATGTTCCTCTGATACATCCCTTTCAAATTTATCTAGAAATAAATTGACATATTTTAAACCATCATAATATGTTAAGTTGTGTACCTCAGTGGACATACATCAGAGTGACTTAGTAATCATGTTGTATCGCAATGATGATACCTCATGTAATCTGTTCTGGCAGTGTTCAAGTTCCTCATCTAAATCTAAACTGTAGGAGTTGTCCTTCTCCCAATTAATTCACCCATCCACCATAGCGTTGATCCAATCCTCATTCCACGCAGTAAGCTTATAGATTTGCTCAATATCATCCTCCTCATAGTAATCTTAGACTAGTTCAGTATATCGCGCACCCTCAGCCAGATCCAATGGAACAATAACCGTTAGTTCCTTCTTCTCAAATGTCATGCTTCGTTTCTTGAGTTTGATGACTGGTTCATATCAAATGGCCAATAAGTTCCATGAAGCACTAGGTATGGGTTACTATCCTCCACTATTTCAATCACTTCAAAATCAGTTATGGTATGCGCCCTTTGAATATCCACAATCACTCCATGTAGGCATCCCATAAGAATAATATTTTTCTAATTCGCCCTTCTCAGCTGGATCGTTGACCACTGTAGTGTTGGTCTTCCCATTATTTCCCAAGATTTATTTGGCAAAACATTTTCATCAAACCCCAAATCAAGGATTACCTGGTCCATTTCAAATTGTCCAATCTGGGCAGTTAGTCTCATTTTGCACCCAATCCTTTTCTTACCCTCGTCTACTTTGTGTATAGTGCATTGTTCAGGTAGAAACTTACCCTTTCCAACGTAGTTATCTATCAATTCTTGCAGTCCCTCTACTAGTTTTTGGTCTCTTAGGAGCTTCATGTAGGTTTGTAAGAAATATGTCAACAATGAGGGATTCGTTTCTTTCACAGTACCGACTCCTTCAGGCTTTTTCATGCATGTACTTTGAACCTTTTATGTAGAAGCTCCTATGTCCATGAAGCTCCTATTTTCCTCCATAAATGTTTCCTTTACTTTATTCACATCAAATCCAACCTCCTTGTCAGTAGCCTTGCATACCCATACATTTTCCTCCAATTATTTCCCTTTATCCTCCATGGTATCTATACCACTCCGCGTAACAATATTGACACTGGGTCCATCTTCACGTGGTTCTAATCTCATCATCTAGATGTTCTAAGTAGGTTTCTGGGTCTAGGTCTTCTTTTCTTGCATCTTCATGATGAGCACAAGACAATCTTCTATGACATGATCAAACTATCGACAACATTGACATGAGGGGTGCATTGGATTCTTACAATCTAGCGCAAAGTGACCTGGTTCTTTGCAATTGTAACAAATGATCTAGCCTCGACCTCTTCTAGCTCCTCCTCCTCGTCCTCTTCCTCATCCCTGGAATCCTTCACACACTGCAATTGTGCCTTGATCCTGCCGAGGACGTGCCTCCATATGTACTCTATATGTTGGTGTTCTGTCCATCATCAATTCATAACTTCAACAATTGCGCTCTTCATGACCAACATATTTGCAAAAGTTGCAAAACAATTGTTGGGGAGTCTACACAAACTTCTGTAACAAATGACAATTGTCTATCATATGTTTTCTTGTGATCTGGCAGATAGCGCACCATGGTACCACACCTGTACTTGGCCCAGTGGTATTTTCTGGCTTCAGGGGGACAGGACCTCCCCCAAATAGATAATTTTGGTACACCATGCAATGATCCTTGTCATGACCATGGCATTTACATTTTAAAGACCATACTTCTATGTGGATGTCACTCTGGACTTCCTTTCCTTTCTTGAGACTCTACAAATCCATATGCATGGTAGCCAACTGCGATTGAATCTATTGTAATCCTAGATTCGTATCTTGAATAGGTGAGGCTTCCAACTTCATAGCAATCTCCAGTGCCTCAGCCTGCATTCCAATCTTCTATTGTGACATTGGAAATCTTAAATGGGGTAGTAGCGAAGCAATATACCAATCCTTATGTTGTTCATCTGTGATCTGCACATTATCCTGCCGGAGCAGGCACTTCACCCTTTGATCAAATTCCCATGCATAATCATTTAGTTTCTGTTGGATCTCTTTCACCTCTATTACTAAGTGTGATTGCAACTTAGGCTTCTTGAATTCATTATTTAGCGCATCCTTTAGTGTCACAGCTGGATGAGTCGAACAATACTTAATATAGCATCTCAATGCTCTATCTTGCAATGATGTGACTAGTTGCGCTTTCTTCAAGTCATCATCCATTATCTGTTGTTACTTCCACATAGCATTTGCTACAGACCAAAAATTTTTAGGGTCTTCCATCCCCAGACCCTTGAATATTGGCATATTCATAGCATTTGTCATATTGAATAGTGGAGGTGGAGGTCAAGGTGGGGGTGTAGGTGTATGTTTGTGAGGTTGAGGTAATGGCGGAGGTGGAGTGGATGGATGTGGTATCCCCGTGATGCCCTGATTTATCATCAGCGGCAAAGCTTCAGGTGTCTTCACACAATTAATTTATTCGTCACTATCAGATGCTCCCAACAAAAGACTATATTCAACACATGAATCTAGATTTATTCTAAATGGATTTCCACTTCGCGTATCTCCCGTCATGTCTCGACTAAACATCAATTCAATGGCATAACCCATTCCTCACACAATAGAATTTTAATCCAAGTTTTCAGGGACTTTAGATACTTACCTCTTGGTCCTTTGAAAAACTAGTGTTTAGCTTCGCTGTAAATGATAGATATATCGATCGCAAACTCATTAGTGAATCCACCAAAAATACTATCGATCTGTTGATGGTGCTGGACCTACCAACATTCAAGGGATCACCCCGTATGAAGTCCCAACTAGACCTCACACCGTTTGGTGTGGGAATCCCATCTAGTATGATGGCCCAGTTTCCATTACCTTAAATGTTTGCCTTATCTCTTACTTGCGAGCACATGAGAGTGGTCTGCTTTGTCTTCGAACAGTGAGGTTCACATGCCTGGTGAGTGCTAGTGTTACAGGTGTCAAGTTTCTTTCATCGTAGAGAGAGAGGGTGAGAGCGAGTCTGAAGTCGGAAGGGATGAAGTCCCAACTCTGTCAGCGACACACAACACAACAGGACGTGCACAACTTCTAGAGGATAAATCCACATGGATACGACAGTCACAACACACAAGGTAAGATAGCATGTACAACACCCAGTAGGACAATCTGTGCAAGTGCAACGGTCGTTATAACAAGTTTATGTGGAAGGTTTTGTCTAATGTCCGAGGAGGTAACCAATATGGGTAGGACAATGTTAACAACTTATACAACACATTTTCATAAATATATGTATTAGAATAGCTGAAGCAACATGTATTACAAGTGCTCAAGATTAATCTTGCAAATAGTTACAACACGTGTGAAAATGTGCTAGCTTGTTAGTATGCTTCTGAATTAAGCGAAAGTTCCAAGACACGTCGATACACCATACATCACTAACCTTGTAGGTAGGGCATTGGAGCCACTACTTGTTTCTCAAAGAAAAGATTATAGACTCTCAAGGCTATGTGGGAGGAGCCAAGGTGAAAAGTCTTTTGCATGTACAAATGAGGGGGTATTTATAGCCAAGGGTGAAAAGGGCCCTTATATTGTTCGACTTCCCTCATGATTGTTTAGATTACATGAATCTTTAGCTTAAAAGTGGTTATCTTAGACTTCAATGTTACATTACATTGATTAACAATAGCATGGCCCATAGTAGTGATGTGGCCGACACAACTCATGACACGACTCAACATGACAGTGATGGTATCTTCATGCTGTTATTGGTGTGCATGTCGAGCTATAATGTTGTTGAGTAATGGATGTCCTCTAGGTATATCATAGCTTCCCCTTCACATGGAAAAGTGTGTAGAGTCCTTAATGGTATTGGGTTCGCTTGATGTTTTTTGGAATAGAGTCCCCTAGGCTCAATTTTGGGGCTAAAAGCCCAAGTTTTGGGGTAGAAAGCCCAAATTTTTGTATGTAAAGTGTAAAGTCTCTACAATTTGTGGTCGTGGAGTGCATAGATGTAAAGGGTCATAAATGGTTTTACCATTCTGTTTATGTAAGTTGTGTCGGAAGTTCAGTTCAGTCATTGATGATGATGAATGTAATGGGTCATTAGCAGAAAGAGAGAAGGGTCTTAGAGTAGAAGAAAGGCTCTGTAGGTATGTGCACAAAGGCCTAGGGTATAAGTCCGCAACTGAGTGCGCGGACCCCTACAGCTAAGTGCGCAAGGTAATTTGAGTCTGTAAGAAGATATGAAGCATTAATAAAGAATATTACTCTGGAAATACTTGTGTTTGATCTATTTACTTTTGTTATGAATGAATGCAATTATGTTATCATGAATACTGGGTATATCATTTAATGTTATATTGATGCACGAATATGTATGTTTTACATTGTTATATGAATGCAAGCAATAATATCTTCTTATGTGAAGAATATCTTAATGCATGCTAAAGATATCAGACACTTAAGCCAATATGGATAATAACAGAATTAGGAGTGATTACAGAGGCGCGTAAGTGGTTGATTCACCTGTTTAAGACCTGAGAAAGATAGTCGTAGACCTTCACAAAGGTCTAGAGGTTGGTAAGAGGAAGTTATATCAATAAGTCTCGATGGTTTGTCGATCTGCACAAAGGCAAAACTAGGGTACAAAATGACATCATAACGATCTCTGGGTGACGAAACTTGGTTCCAACGTCCCGCCATACTGCTTCCAGTGAGAATCCAATTTGCACTCTGTAGATTGATGCCAAAAGGGCCAGTAGTGTAGGGATTTTTTTGGAAAACTTAACTCTGAACTCGGGTCAGGACCCCCTAAGCTAACAAATGGTTTCCTTGCCAGGACCAGGATTTTCATAAAGAGATGTATGATGTCACATCACTGGAATCCAACTAAGAAGGAAATTGAAGATTGGTTGGATAGGAAGATCCATGAATTCGCGCTGCAAGAGAATAGAAACCCGCGGTTGATGAAAGAACAATGGTTGGACAGATATTTGTACATAGAGATACACAAAATTTTCTTCTATTCCTTCCGGGTCGAATTATAAAAGTGGATCGCTAAATTGGGAGATGGCCAAGGAAAGTGGAGGCTTGATGGTCTGATAGTGTGGACCTCGGAATTAGTGCAGAGATTGGAAGCCTCTGAAGATAAGATCTCATGCGTTGTTGGTCACTGGATTTATCATATCATAGGAGGATTTGTGACACAATTCGCTGTCAATACCTCAGTTAGATACAACGAAGCAGAGTGATGCTTCTTCAAAGGACCACAAGGTAAGTATTTAAGGTCTTTTAGTACTAGGATTAAAATGCTCTTGTGAGAAAAGTGGGTTATGTAATTACCTTGATGGACCCACGTGAAGTGGAAAGTTATTCAAGGATAGAAAGGGAACATGACCTGAATATAGCTTGGTGATTGATCCTCCACTGAGTGATGACAAACAAGCAGCACATGCTTCTTCGCAGAGCATTGTCAGGTTAATAAGGCAAGGTTTCCCGCGAATACTCCATCCACCCACACCACCTCCATCTTCACCTCCACCACATCCATCTATGTTCAATATGGCGAATTCAATAAAATTGCTTGTTTTCAAGGGCTTGGGGAATGAGGACCCAGACCAATTTTGGTTCGTTGCAGAGGTTTTGTAGGAATCCCAGGGAATTATAGATGATCAAATGAAGAAATATATGTTGGTTACTACTTTACATGAACGCATGCTAACATGGTACATTAAGTACTACACTAGTTACCCAATGGTTGTGTTGGCAGACATTCAGACTATGTTGAATAAGGAATTCAGTAGGCCCAAATATGAAGCGTAATCGATCGTTGGATTTAAGGAAATCATGATGAAGCCTCGCGAGACACCCTAGGAGCTAGATCATAGCTTGAAGTACAAGATCCGTGAAGCTAACATGAATGTTATGGATGGGAAACATCACGAATGGTTTGTGGCTTCGCTCTTGCCTCATTTGAGGGTTGCTTTATCATAACAAAAGATTGGGACCCAGGTGGAGGCCCTAGAGATTTCGATGAGATTACACAAGATGCCAATTCAAGATGCTGCTTTAGGATTTCAGCAGATTCACATGGAGTTGTAGCACCTTTGCCTAGAATTCCAAAGTCTAAAGAAGGATAGAGTGGCCCAGCTAGAGGTAAGCAAAGAGGTTTGGTGTTTGAAATTTAAGAGTCAAGGACATGATTAAGATCATTTCCCTATCTTCAAGAATTATGTTACAAGAGGAGGGGCGATGGCTCTGAGGCCGAAAGCTCAAGTAGGGCCAAGTGCAAGGCCCATGGGTGGTGTGCTATCTGTTAGGTACCAGGAAAACATGTGACAGATAATTGCCACTTACTACAAAAATTTGCACAAACACCACAACAACTCTTCTGCAACTTCTTCCAATCAGAAGGTCACGATGAGTGCAATTGTTGTAGTTATGAGTTAATAATGGAGAAGAAAACCGCGTATCAAATGCATAAAGAAACTTGACCTTCAGATCAATGCACTGGGGGAGTGCAAGGAGGATATCAGGGGCACAAATGAGGTTGAGGCAGAGGAGGACCTGCACGAGGTCGAGGGTAAGTTATTTGCTACAATTGTGGAGTTACAGGACACTACGCAAAAGAATGTATGAACCCGATGCGCCTATCATTCTGATACTATATTCATTTTGACCACGCAACAAAAGACTACCCTATATTAATATCTAAAATGCATGAAAAGGGGATGTAGCCTTAGTAGCCTACACAGAACCTGCAGATGATGAGGGATGAACCCTGGGAAGATGACCCTAATGTGAATATTGTGATCAAAGTGGAATGACAACTAGCAAAGATAATGGAAATCAGCTTGAATAAGGTGAGTGGGTCTGTAAAGATCTAGACAAGGAGGTTGGATTTGATTTGGAGCGAAAGAAACCTTCATGGAAGCAAAGAAAAGCTTCATTGAGGCTTTTACCTCAGGAGTTCAAGATAAGAAGTCTGAAGAAATGGACCCATCCATGCTTACTACCTTTTTGGAGACCTATATGAAGCTGCTATGTGATAGCAAGGCCGTAAAGGGATTACAGGATTTTATCAATAAATGTACTAGTAATGCTCCTGAGGGACTATGCGTGGTCAAGAAAATTGGTAAGCATAAGGCAAGAGTAGCGCATGAGATGAGGCTCACTACGCAAATAGGAGAGTATGAAATGGACCAAGTTATTCTGGATCTGGGGTTATATGTGAATGTTTTGCTGAAACAAGCATGGGAGAGAATGGGGAGACCTATGCTATAGTGGTCTCGTATTCAATTGAGGATGGTGAATCAGCAAAAGATTATCCCCATGGGAAGATTGCAGGGAGTGACAGTCGATATTGAAGGGGCGAGTGCGTTGGCGGATTTCGAAGTAATAGAGATTGTTGATGATAGCAATCCCCACCCTACACTCCTTGGGATCGATAGAGCTATCGACATGAAAGGGGTGATCAATTTGAAGAAGCAAACAATGTCATTTGAAAGAAAATCACTCTGCGTAGTAGTACCATTGGACCTTGCAGAAGGACCGTGCTATACTGAACTGGTCCATGATTATGAAAGTGACATTGATTTGGACCATATTTATAAGATAACAACGCGAGATCAAGGTTGGGTGAATCCGACAGGAGATGGACGTATTGCATGGGACTGTGAAAGCTCCTAGACCTCAGATTTAGATGAGGAATTGGAACATAGGTAGAATAGATTGCACGAAGTGTCTATGCTATGGTGTAACATGATGACTAAATTGTTGCGATGTGTATCGTCGGAGGTAAGAAGTATGCCTTATTATGATGGTTTAATTGATGTTGATAAATTTCTGGATGCATTTGAAAGGGAAGTTCTGGAGAAGCATCGCTTCCAAGCCTTGGACTTGGCACTGCGTGCTATGCCTGCAAGATGGTGGGGTACGCTTAAAGAAAATTTCGACACATGGCATGAAAATAGAAGAATGATGAGGGTGTGGTTTTGTCACCCAAGGGTGTGATTGATAGAGAAATACGATGGAAGGAGTGATCCACATGATCACTTAGAAAAAAGGACAGATGCTTATGGAGTAGAACTACAACTGGAGTGAGTGCATCTATTTTGTCATACCTTGGATGTAATACCTATGAATTGGTACTTGGAGATAGAGCTCTGTCATGGCATGGATGAATGGGATATTTTGAGTCAGGTATTCTTGATGACATTCAACTATGAATATGGATTTGAGTGCATTGATAAAGCGTTATAGGAGGTCAAAGCAGCCATCTTCAGAATCCTATAGGATCCCTTGGATTTGGTTAAACTAGATTAGACCACACAGCTATGCCATGTGCTGGAGTGCTACAATGTGACTTCTGAGGAAGAAGAGGAGGATCCAAGGAACATTACTATCCCAGAGACAAAAGGTCACCGCGAAGTTGAAGCGTTGCAGAAAGATAATCCAGATATCACTGTGCCACTGAAAACGAGACAAGTGAACATTGGGATAGAGGCGGAGCCGAAGTTTACGAAGATAGGGGATTACTGGGATGATGCTATGGTGGATAAGGTCGTTGAATTGATCCGCGAGTACCAGGATTTGTTCCTATAACTTTTTCAAATATGAAAGGGATTATAGGAGATTTAGGAGTGATGAGGATAATGTTGAAACCAGACGCAAAGCTTGTGAAGCAGAGGCCATATCGCCTTAATCTTAAATATAAGGAAAGGGTCCATTTCGAGTTGGATAAAACGTTAGCAGAAGGAATCATTGAACCAGTGGAGGAGTACGACTAGGTAAGTCCTATGGTAGTTCAGGAAAAGAAGCAGAAGGATGAAATATTGATATGCATAGATCTCAAGAAGCTGAATGACACTTGCGTGCATGATCCTTTTCCCACTTCGTTCACCGATGAAGTGTTGGATAATGTAGGAGGAAAACAAGCATATTCATTCACTGATGGATTCTCGAGGTACCACCATATCAAGATCACACCGGAAGATAGGAGTAGGATGACCTTTGTGACTGAATGGGGATGCTTTCAGTATACTGTAATGCCTTTTGGACTGAAGAATGTGTTGGCGATATTTTTGGGCATAGTCATCGCAACATTCAAGGACTTCATTCACAAGTTCTTGGAGGTATACTTTGATGATTGGACAGTGTTTGGGTTGGTGAAGCACCATGTAGCTAGTCAACTATTGATGTTGGATACATGATGAAGGTATAAGATTGCACTAAACTTGAAGAAGTGTCGATTTTGCATCCCTTTCATAATCTTATTGGGTCATGTAGTATGCAGACAAGGATTAATGGTGGATCCAGCTAAGATCAAGATTATAATAAATATGGAGGTGCCAAGAAGTGTTAAACATCTATGTGCAATGCTAGGACATATTGGTTATTACCGAAAGCTCATCAAGAGTTATGCCCAGATTACCGCGCAAATGGAAAAATTGTTGAAGAAAGATACTACATTATGTTGGAATGAAGAATGTTAGCAGAGCATGGATGTGTTAGAAGAAAAGATGGTCATTGTGCTGATCCTAGTCTTTCCAGATTGGAAGAAGGAATTTCATGTGCATGTCGATGTGTCATGTATTGCATTGGGACTAGTACTGACACAAGCCAGTGAGGGAGAGTTGGATCACCCTATTGCATTCGCAAGTAGGAAGCTATCTAAGGTTGAGAATAATTATTCAAAGATAGAGTGTGAAGGCTTGGCTATAGTGTACGCACTCCAGAAGTTCAGACACTACTTGCTAGGTGGACACTTAAGATGTATACAGACCATTCTGCATTAAAGTACCTCATCAACAAGCCTGTGTTGGGGGGGAAATATGAAGATGGCTCCTATTGTTTCAGGAATATGATTTATAAGTCATTGTGAAGCCAGGGAGATTGAATGCAGGACCGGATCATCTGTCGTGCATTGAAACAAGTGAGGAGCCCACTAATTTGGAGGAAGGACTACCTGATGCACAGCTGTTTGCAGTGCGCGTCACAGATAATCATTTTTTAGACATCATACACTTTCTGACTACTGGAATAGCTCCAGAAGGGTACACCAGCCAACAAAAGAAGGAATTGGTGGTGCACGCAGCAAATTTTTCTCTTATTTCAGGTCACTTGTATAAGATGGGAGTAGATGAGATATTGTGACGTTATGTGCCTGAGTTTGAATGAAGTAGCATCCTAGCCGAAGCTCATGGAGGGGCTGCGGGAGGAAATTATGTAGGAAAAGAAATAGCACAGAAGATTTTACACGCTGGGTTGTGCTGGCCGACATTGCATAAGGATTCCAAAGCTTATTGTAGGGCATGCGATGCATGTCAGAGGATGGGTAGGCCATCATGGAGGAACGAGCTGCCTCTGAATCTGCAAGTGTTGTTGTAGCCATTTGAAAAATGGGCAATTGATTTTGTAGGACCAATTCAGTCTCCAGGAAAGAAGATGTGTGCGTGGTACATCATCACCGTGACTAAGTATTTGACCAAATGGGCAGAGGCACAACCTGTAAAGGATTGTACAGGGGAAACAACAACAAAGTTCCTATTTGAATATGTGTTGACTAGGTTTGGTTGCCCAAATATTTTGATGAATGATCGCGGTACACATTTCCTTAACAAAACAATCAGCATGCTGATGGAGGAATTCCAAGTTTATCATCAAAAGAACACACCATATCACCCTCAGGATAATGGGCCAATGGAAGCATTTAATAAGATATTTGATAACGGGCTGACAAAGGTTTGCAATGCGCAGAGGAATGATTGGGATGTACGAGTACCAGTGGTGTTATGGGCTTATAGAACTACTTGTAAAAATATCACTGGACAGACACCTTTCAGGCTAGTCTATGGCATAGAAGTTGTGATGTCGATGGAGTACATTGTGCCTAGTCTATGCATAGCAGCATTCACAAGAATGGAAGACTGCGAAGCTTTAGAAGAAAGTCTTGTGTAGCTAACAGAGCTGGAGGAAGATAGATTCTTAGCTGGATTCCATCATCAAGTTCAGAAGGAGTGCGAAAAGGCATGTCACGATCAACACATCAAACTGTCCACCTTCAGGGTAAATGATTTAGTTTTATTAGATGACAGCAAGTTTGGTAAATTTCCAGGAAAATTTCAGATGGATTGGTGTTGAAGCCCCGAAAATCGGGTCTACAACAAGGGGGATACTCACCCGGTCCAGACCTTAGTTAGCAACTCCTTTTCTATTTGATATAGTCGGTCCGACTGGGGATATGGGACCAGTTTCCCAATATATATGTGTGTGTGTTGAGAATTGATATTTCCTTTCTACTAGTTCCTAAGTAAAATTCTTTTTTATTCTAAATCTAATCTAACAACATGCAATTGTATTCTAATAAACATAAATATCTAATTCTAAACTAACTCGAGATGTAATCTTTCCATTATGCGATCTAAAATGATTTCAAATAACAGTTGGTAATAAAGATCATTCAACTGCTATGAGAAAAGAATTCAATAAAGATAAACCATTTCGTATAAAAAGTTAGACGAAACAGTTGTGAAAAACATATCGCATAATAAGCTACTCATATATTAAACATAAATAAATAGCTATCACCGTACAGAAGTGCCAAATGATAACTCAAGCATTCACACATTCATATATAAATAATTAAACATGAATATCACCTTAACACATAAGCAGAAATAGTTAAGAGATAAAAATACCATTTATAACTAGTTCTACTCATGAGCTTCAAGCAATAATGATTTATTTCTTCTTAATCCAACATCCACTAAGAGTACAAAAGTGCAACATCAGTAGTAGATATTAAACACAAATATCAATAAATCTTGTTCCATTCATTCATCAAAATCTCCTCGGAGGGTGCAAAAGTGTATGTTCTGAGGACAAGTTTTTGACAAATTTCAGGACCCTTCTCTAAATGCATGAGAAGGGTTTAAATACTACTAACTAAATCTAAAAATAATTTATTACAAAAATTTAGGATGCGGTTTAAATGACCGTCCTCATTTCAGGCAAAAATAAAGCAAAATTAAAACTAAAACTACATTTAAAACTAAAACTAACAACTAACTATCTATGTATCTGTTCCTTGTAATCGCAAGCATTCAGCATTTGCTTGAGGAGAGTTGACTGGCCAACTTTCGATTTTAGCTGTCCTGCGAAAACAGAATCAGCAAGTGTTGGCGCCATCTTTTCGGGAGAATTGATGATACATTTGAGAGTCATGCACTGGCTGTGTGGTTTTACCAAGTACGTCCAGTAAAAATCCCAATTCAACTTGGTTAAACATTTGATGGAATATGCCTTTTCTTGAGCCTTCTGTCTCCAGCTTGTCTGTAGTTGCTGTACATTCAGTAGATATCCTGGAGTGGTCTCTGAGATTAGATTTTCCCTGTGTAAATTTTCATTGATGCGGTCAATGACATTATTTGTTGCTATGGTTACTTCTTCTGTCGCTTGTTCTGCTTTCCTGATCTGTGCATCCCACCTATTAAAGAGCATTTCTTTTTGGGTGTCATTGATTATTGGTGCACCTGCTTTTTTCCCTTCCTCTGTTTCGTACCAAGCCAAATATTCAGTAACTCTTTTATCAATTAAATTGTAATCACGTCACAAGTCCACGACTTGATTAGTAATTCTATTGCTTGTTTCGCAATAAGAGCTCCACTATGATATTCTTCGGCACAATGTTTCTTGTTGCTGTAGCAATTGATCATTTAAGGAAATGGATTCTGTGATGAATTCTGTAAGCTTAGGATCGTCCTTGTGCATCTCTTGCATAACCTGTAACTGTTTTTCTCTTTCAGCGAAACTGTTATGGTATCCCATCTGCATTTGTTGAAAGTCCTTCCATAATCTTTCAAGTTGTTTCTGTGCTTCGTAATTGGCGTTGGCTTGTTGTAGCTATTGCTGCGAACCCTGTATTTGATCTTCTTTTTCTTTCAGTAGTTGTTGTACCTCAGATGCTTTATCAATGGTCGCAGAGGCATATGCTCCTACGATCTAGGATAATTTAGTGAGATTTTCAATGGGATCAGTGGTAGGATCTTTCCAAAGGATGTCTAATTGTTCTGCATCATGAGAGAGCACGCTTTCCAATTTCCTTTTCTTTCTTTCTCTTCTCACCACAGCCTTATGCTGCAGGTTGTAAAATACATTGAGAGGGGGGAATTTCCTCTGTTTTGAGCATAAGTTTAGAGGATGGGGTAATGGGAATATGTTCCATTTCTGGGACATTGCTAATTGTTCCTGTGACTATGTCATTCACTATCTATACATTACTCTCAGGTGTTTTTGTGCTCTATCCCTCAATATTGATTAAGTCATTGAATGTCTCCCATTCTTTATCCAACTCAGTTCTGACTGATGGTGGCTAGATGATGAGAGGGGGAGGATATACCTGTGGAGAGGTCAAAACCTGTTGCTCTGGGAGCTCCTTAGACTGGGTAGTATCCCTTACTGACCATTCACTTTTATTATGGTCACTTTTGGACCTCTTGGAGTGTTCTGATGTTTCTCTCCCGCACTTAGATTTAGACCTGTCTGTGCATAAACTTCCACTGAGACTGGTACTAGGAGTTGGTTCCCTCACGGGTTCCAAGCGTAATTTATCCAAACGGATATTAGCTAACCTCCTTTCTCTGTATATTTTGAATTCTTGAAATTCTGCTAGAGGAAATCGCATTTGGGCCGAATGCAGAACTTCTTTAAGTGTACTTTTCTGTTGGAACATATCATGAAAAAGATCATCTTCTTTAGAAAACACCTTTATTTTGATTGCAGTAGTGAAATTCTTAACAATATGAGAAGGGTCAAATGGTCTTCCTGGAAATTTAAACAATTGTAGACATAACATGTTGTTTACTTATTTGAATGCATGGCCTACATCAAATAGTGAAAAGGCCCCACAAGCCACAAGAAATTGTGGCCAAATGTCGTTCTTCTTGTCCTTCAAATCTTTATTCATACCTCCTTCTCCACAGGTCTGATAAGCAGTCTCTCATGCCAGTAGTTTATCAGGAACATATAAAGGTAAGACATGAGGGGAAGTGAGACTTCTGAATACCCTGACATATGTGAAAAGTTCTTCTTCGAACCATCTCGCGATAGGGAGCATATTGACCTCCACTTTGGGAGAAAATCTTGGAGCGTCTTTATCATACAACATTTTGTACAAAGGTAACATGATTCCATGACAAATCTTGTAGAAATACGGAGTGAACATGGAATCCCACAATTCTTTGTGATAAATATGAATGGGTAAAGGATCTTGAGTAGTCCATTTCCAACCCATCAGAGGAAACTTGGAAATATAACAGATCGCATCCATCACATATGCAGATAAGTAGAAAGGGGGATAAATTCTCTGAGAAATAGTTCTTTTAGACCGGTAATTCAAAATGGATGTGGCTAAATTGTTAGACAATATCTTAGCCCAATCCACAATAGTATCATTAATGGCAACATCCAATAATGGTAGCCATTTAGATGAAAATTTGTTAATGTCTGGCTTTCCAAAAATTCTACAGAGCATAGCAGTAGCAAAGCAATATGGGGAGGTGAGAGAACTAGTAGTATACATACCATGCTTATCCTTTTTTAGTGGTTCATCCCTTCTTGACCAGTCCTTGGTGCATTCTGCTAAATCTTCTCTTCTCTTCACTCCTGCAGTTTACAAATGAGGTGAGAATAATGATAAGAAAAAGTTGACGGGAAAGTTGTAAATGCTGAAAACATATAAAATATACCACCTTACATGAAATGGCTCTTCAACCAGATCAAAACCATATTTCATTAATGATTGCCAACTAACTCATTGATTAACATTAACACACATAACTGGGCCTTGGTTTATGGAAAAATCTTTTTCGAACAATGAGCCCTTAAGATCTGTGATAAGGCAATTTTGTGATTTGCTTTGCAATATCGCAGATTGCAGTATCGTAGATCGCAATATCGCAAATCGCAATATCGCAAATCCGTTGCATGTGGTAATCATCTGTCAATGTGTTTTCTGTGAAATGCGATTTGCGAGATGCACCATCACATATCGGTGGTTTAACGCATTTCAGCATAAGTGATGTTTGAGGCATGCGATGTGATGAGGGTCTTTTGATACGTGATTTCACATCGCGATTTCACGCTCTTAGAATTCCGTTTGTAGGAAAGCATCCATTACCATTTTTGCGATGTGACGCGCTTTAAGGAGTGATTTTATTCTAACTTATCATAAAACTCAAGTCTTTTTATATTTTTCGAGGGTATTATCCTAACTTTATGATAATAAGTTTTATTGAAAAAAGGAAATAAAAGCATTAATCGATTTTTTAAATTTTTGAATAAGGGTCCCCACTTATTTAGTATTAGTAATAAAACTAAATAAGAAGGGGGGTTGTTGCTGGCCACAACAATTGGTGATTCACTTGGAAGAACTAGTTATCTCTGCTTTTCTTTTGAATTTTATAAACTTCCAAAACAGAATTTTTTCTAGAAAATCAAACTTTATTATAGAAAGATAAAATAAATTATTCTTTTAGCTGTCTATGATAGTTTGTTTCTTCTATGTTAACTTTGGTTATTTACTTCCTAGAGATAGTCATTATATCTGCATCAGTCACTACTTGGTTTATAAAGATAAAAACAAAGCCTTCTCCATAAATTAGTTTTAAATTTTCTCATTTGTCGTAGGTAGAGCCTCTGCTGCCAGCAGGCGTTTATAGCCTCGACACGGTTACCTGTTACCCAGCAATGATCCTGTATCCCACTTGGAGAAATATACAATTTTGAAAGAGAAATCCATATCCACACTTATTGCTTTCATTTTCTATTAATCCTTAAAGAACAATGCCTTGGTTTGGTAGCCAAATTATGACAGTGCCACTCACTTGATTTATAGCTTTGCTGAACAAGCTAGCTCGTGATGAGACCCCTTGTCTTTTGATTGCAACAATCTTGAGTCATTGCCCTATTGTGGTATGTAGTTTTGGCAAAGTCAGCAAATTATAATATCTATGATCATGATAAGTTGGCTCCTGATGAGACCTCTTATTCTTTAAGTTAAAGTGTATTGTTGGATTATTCCTTGAAGCTCATAATTCCCTATGTGGGGAGGAAGTCATTGTTTCCTTAAGAATAGCTTTGGACGACAATGGTAGAGTTTTTGGAAAGAGATTTTCTATAGAGAATCTTCGTTTTGTTGTTGATACCTTTCATTTGACTGATATAAAACAAATTCTCACTAAAGGTCGTTTTTTTATCAAAATTTACAATGTTGAAACTAGTATCATTTTTAGGTTTATAGCCTTTGACTGTATCTTTCAATAATAATGACCAATTTTCTAAATCATTTCTATTTATACAAGCAAAAAAACAAAATCTAAAATAAATAATTGTCTTTTTCATGAATTCCAAATCTAACCATTTACAACTAGTTTTATTACGAAAATAAAGGAAAAAGTAATCTACAAAAATAAAAGAATGATCTCCTATGGAAAGTATTTTTTAAGGATTTTCCCATTAACAGGTGAAGATTCTTCTTTAATTGTTAAATCTTGTAACATAAAAGTAGATGGGCCTATGATTTCTGCAATTTGGAAAGGGCCAAGGCACATTCGTTGAAATTTCGTATGTTTTCCCTTTTCCTCATGAGCCTTGTCCCATTTTAAAACTAGATCTACCATCTGAAATTCCTTTCTGGATATCATATTTGAATCAAAAGAAGCTTTTACTGATGCTTGGTGATGAGCATGAGTTATTTTAGCCTGTTCTCGTTGCTCTTCTAGCTTAAGGATTTGCAGCTGCCTTAGTTGTAAGGAAGAAGTTGGTGCTTCATCAATATATTGAACTAAGGCCACAGAGGGAATTGCTAGATGAGTTGGAAGAACCACTTGTTTCCCATAAACTAAATGAAAGGGATAAGTGCCAATAGAGGCTTTCTATGTTATTCGGTCTACCCATAAAGCATATATTAAAGATTTGTGCCAATTTTTGTGAGTTTGATCAATGGTTCGCTTAATGATTCTGATTAAGTTTTTATTTGTAGATTCAGCTAACCCATTCCCCTGTGGGTAATAATTGGTAGAGTATTTAAGCTTAAAACCTCTTTTGAGTGCAAATTCAGTCATAGCATTGCCAGAAAAATATGATGCATTATCAAACATTAAAGCAGAGGGTAAACCAAACCTGGTGATTATGAACTGATCTATGAAATCAATGATGTGTTCGGCATTAGCTATCTTGAGAGGAACTACTTCTACCCATTTAGTAAAATAATTTGTAGCTGTAAGGATATACCTATGCTATTTAGAAGAATGAGGAATGATCTCACCTATTATATCCAATCCCCATTGATCAAAAGGTTGTTCAATGTTGACTGGTTGCAAAGGCAACGATGGTTTCTTTTGTCTCCCAACAGCAGTTTGACAAACTTGACATTTCCTTACGTAGCTATGCGCATCTTTGAATAGTGTGGGTTAGTAATAGCCTACGCGGAGGATTTTATGTGCAATAGCATCTCCAGCATAATGTCCACCTGCAGGTCCATCATGGAGTTCCTGCAACACCTTTTCAGCTTCATATTTCTCAAGACATCTAAGGAGAACAGAAGCATAATTTATCCTAAAAGGTACATCATTCACAAGCTGATATTGCTTAGACTTCAACCTTAGAGCTCTTTTCTTTGTATAATCGAGGTTTGAAGGGGCATATCCATTCTTTAGATAAAATATGATATCAGCGTATAATGAATCAACATAATTTAGGGTTACCTTGTACATTTGTATCTCTGTAGATGGTATTGTGGAAATAAGCGATGCTCCAGCCAGCATTTTGCAAAAGCCTTGACCTTTTACAATATTTGCTGGTTTAATTTCAACGTCATATTCTTGTAATGCGGTAGCCCAATTGGCTCTTTTCTCACCCACATCTTTCTATACTAAGAGATTTCTTACCGCTGGAAACAGTACTATGATTTTTGTATGGGTTTTAAGCAGAAAGGATCTAAAATATTTTATTGCTTTGAAAATAGCATAAGCTTGTTTCTCTACGCCTGAATAATTTAACTCAACCCGTTGTAGATTTGAAATAAAAAAAGCAATTGGGGCTTCTGCCTTGTCTTGATTTGCTTGAGTGAGTATCGCAGCATATGATCTATCAAAGGCAAATGTATATAAAATGAAAGGATGGGAAAAATTTGGAGTTGCTAAAGATGGAGCATTGACAATCACTTGTTTGATCAGATTGAATGCTTCATATTCTTCTTGGCCCCATTTGAAGATTGAGTTCTTTTTAATCATTGCTTGTAAAGGAGATACGATTCTTGAAAAATCTGGAACAAATCTCTTTACAAAATTAATCTGGCCAAGGAAAGATTGCATAGCTTTCTTGTTGTGAGGCAAAGATATTTCCGAAATCTCTTTTCTTCTCTCGGGATCAATATGGATTCCAGATTTTGACACTATAAATCCAAGAAGTTTTCCTTCACTTAATGCAAAAAAGGACTTTTTTGGGTTAAGTGAAATTCCATACCTTAGAAACATTGGAAGATTTCCTCGCTTCTTGGAATATATAGTTATATCATCCATGTAGATTACTACTGATTTGTTTACTAATCCCTTAAAGGAGATGTCCATGGCCCTTTTGAATGTGGAACCAGCATTGATCAGACCAAAAGGCATATTTTGATATGCATAAGTACCCCATTTGGTTCTAAATGTGGTCTTTAATTTATCATCGGGATGGACCAAAACTTGGTTGTAGCTAGAGAAACCATCCAAGAAGGACATTAATTCTCATCCTACAACTGCCTGCAATATTTCCTCCATAAGAGGCAAAGGAAAATTATCTTTCTGGCAGGCTTTGTTAAGATTTTGAAAGTCAATGCAAATTCTAATATCTCCGTTCTTCTTTATAACAGGAACCATGTTGGAAACAAATTTAGAATGTCGAACGGTAAAAATGATTTTGGCTTTCAATAACTTATTGAGCTTAGATTTGATCTAGTTTTCTAGATTAGGATGGATCTTTCTCAGCTTCTGCTGGACAGGTTTTTCATCGTTTATCATTGGGATAGTATGTTGGATGATAGAAGTGTCGTAAGTCTTAAGTTCATCGTAGTTCCAAGCAAAGACACTTTTGTATTGTTTCAAGAGACGAACATACGCTAATTTTTCTTCAGGAGCTAGGCCAAGGCCTAGGTTGATATTCTATGGCTTAGTATCAGTTCCTAGATTTACTAATTCATAGTTCAGAGTTGAACTTTGAAGTTTTGAATTGGTAGATCTTTTGAATCAATCTTTCAAATCATATAGGTCTTCTAATTTGACTACTGACTTTGGCATAGCATTATTAGTGCTATCTTGTTGCAATTGTCTGTCATGTTGGTCCTCATCAATTATCTGATTGGTGTAAGATCCCTCAGATGTGAGGAAGCTTACAATATTAGGATCATCATTGAAAATTCTCCAATTGGTAATGTTATCAGGAATCGAGGCTCTAAAGATTAATTCGATTGAAAATCTATTAGGGCTACAGTCTTCTGAGGGAATGAGCTTGGAAGCTACGTTTCCCAAGAGGTCAGCACTAGCATTTTGGAATCTAGGAATTGATGAAATATTAAATGCTATAAAATGTTCAGTCGGATCTTATACTAAAGACTGGTAATGCTTTAAATGACCTGATAGACAATGTATAGTATTCCGTACCTGTCTGATAACAATTTCATAATCTCTGAAGACTTGTAGATATTTGATGTCTAATCTGATTCCTTTGTATAATCCTTGGACTAAAGCCTCATATTCTGCAGTATTATTGGTGCAATTGAACTCGAGTCTACAAGTTAGCATAGTTTTGTTTCCCTCTGGACTGATCAATACGCATCCTGCTCCTACTCCTTCATTAGACTTAGAACTGTCAAAAAATAACTTCCAAAATAAATATTTATTTACAGGAATATCTATAAAATTAATACATTTAGAACAATCTGTTTGAGAAAAATTTTCTACTTGAGATAAAACAGAATGTTCTAAGTAAGGTGAAGTGTGAGCATTAAAATTTCCTAAGAAAGAATCAACAAAATAGTTGCCAATAATATTACTGCTGTATGCTACCGGTTCATTTTCTCCTTCCAATTCCGTTACTATGTATTTCTGATGCCTTTCTCACTCAACCTTTATCTGATTTGGTTTACCATTGTAAGGGAGCCACATGTGCAACCAATTGGTTGCAAAGTATCCATGAAGTTTTTCTGACCAATCTCTGCTCAGAATTAAGCCATAAAATTTTGGAATATCTACAACTAAAATTTCAATAACTTGACATACCTTTGGATTAGATGATAGCCTCATGGTAACCTGATTTAATTCGTTGATCACTTCAACTTGCAACCGATCCAGCTGCACTATGCGCACAACAGATTTTTGAGGTTGAACATTCAACTTTGCACATATCGATTTAGGTAAGATATTAAATGAAGCTCCATAATCAACTAAACAATTATGCAATTTTTTGTTGAAAACTTCATAAGTAAGAAGAAATGGGGGAGTATGATATCTTGACCTTCCTCCAATTAAAGCAATATCGTTTGGATCAACTTTATTAATCACATTAGTTGGAGGTCTTCCCATCTCATGGGAAGCTTGAGAGATTACAGCGGTGGGCAGAGGTGCAACTGGTACTGCATGTAATTCTTTCAAAAGTACCTTTTGTTGATGTTTTAACTTGCTCAATTCATAAAAAGTAATATTATCCCTAGTCTTCTTCATGTCTTCTATGATATTATACTCCATTTCATCTGAAACAATCAATGTTTTAGATGGAGTTGGTGAATCTGTTTGGACTAGGCCTGTTTGAGACGTTATGGATGTCGTTTTCTTGGCTGCGACTTTATCCTTAGGCATTGAGCTTGCGCTCTTTGGCTTAGGAGTAGGTTGAGCAGGATCCAATTGATTTTTACTTCGAGTACTAACCGATGATGGCTCTTGATCCTCTTCATCTGGGAGGATGAAATCCCACATACCTTGTACCTCTACAACTTCTTCTTCATCGGTAGGCTCTTCGGTAGCAATTTACTCTTCTTCTTCTTCTAATTCAGCATTTGTAATATCGTTAGGAGGCTTTGAATCATTCGAAGGATTTCTTCTATAAGGTTTGTACAGTTTTTTAGAAGAAGTCTCTGCTACTTGTTTCTTAATGTCAACTATTTCATTAGACATGGTTTTTAAAACTTTCTGTAATCCTTCTAAATGGAATGGATCTTTTGATTGTTTTTTCTTGGGATCTTCCTTAAAAGTAACCTTCTTAGATTTTCGTTCATCAATGGCGTTTTTCTTTTCTAAGGCTATGATACGTTTCTCTACTGCTATTGCTTCCTTCATATTGTCAGCTAAAGTTATTTTATTAGCCCTAGCAACAAAGATTTCTATGTTTGATGGTAAAGCAGAGATGTTTGATGGTAAAGTAGAGATGTACCATTCACTTCGCACTTCTTCGCTAGGCTTAGAAGCAGTAGGAATTTTGTTCAACAGTTTATTGAAATGTGAGTTAAAATCTTTGATAGGTTCCTTTGACTCAGCCCTAAGGTTAGATAGGTCATTGATCAATGTCGCCGTAGACCTGTCATCACCAAACTTAGTCAAGAATTTTTCTTGCAAGATATCCCAACTAGTGATAGATCCAGATGGTAATGAGAAATACCATGATCTGGCTCCTCCTTGCAAAGTTTAAGGAAAGAGTCAGACAATAGAATCTTCATTAGTAACTCCATTGAGATTTATAGATAACATAAAGTTGTTTATATGTTCTTTCGCTAGCATGCCTGCTTTGGGATTAAACTTAGGTAGCCATTTTTCAGGATGGGCTGGTATTTGACTCAAGGGAACATGCATTAAGACTGCCCCTAGGTTATTCTAAGGAGATTAGGCCATCGCTGAACTACTAACAGAGGAAAGCGCAGAAGATGATCCTTGCGGTTGGGAAGATGAGGATATTGCAGTTCTAGAGGATTGAGAAGGAGATGTTGAAGTTCCAGTGGACTGGTGGACAATAGTCTGAAGTGGAGGGGTGGATGGTTGACTTTGCAGTGGAGAGGTTGATATGGATGATGATGATGAAAGAGTCTCGCTATCAGACCCTTTAGGTGATTTCCTTGCTCTCTTCCTTGTAGATAGAGGTAACTCGGTTGGCTCAATACCAAACTTTTCGCTCTTTAATCTGGTGAGAGGATGAGCAGGGCTATATTGTGAAGCCACACTGCCTTGAGATTTATCAGATATTTGAGGTGATATAGAAAATCGCTGAAGTTTATGAATCAAAGATTCAACTTCAGGAGGTTCAATAGTAAATTTCTCTGAAATGTTAGTGTTTGTGGCAGTGGTCGTTGTTCTTTCGACTTCTTGCTCAAGATTTAAATATTCTAAATGCGATGAGGAAGTAGGGGGAGATAGAGAGGGCGATTTACTCTCAAAATGGTATTTAGATTTAGATATACTTGCCATTCACAGTTCGGAGGTTCAGGCCCTCCTTCCAGCGCCAAATATGTTGAAGCCCCGAAAATCAGGTCTACAACAAGGGGGATACCCACCCGGTCCGGACCTTGGTTAGTAGCTCCTTTTCCGTTTGGTATAGTGGGTCCGACTGGGGATATGGGACCAATTTCCCAATATATGTGTGTGTGTGTTGAGAATTTATATTTCCTTTCCAGTAGTTCCTAAGTAAAATTCTTTTTTATTCTAAATCTAATCTAACAACATGCAATTGTATTCTAATAAATAAAAATATCTAATTATAAACTAACCCAGGATGTAATATTTCCATTATGCGATCTAAAATGATTTCAAATAACAGTTGGTAATAAAGATCATTCAACTGCTATGAGAAAAGAATTCAATAAAGATAAACCATTTCGTATAAAAAATTAGACAAAAAAGTTGTGAAAAACATATTGCATAATAAGCTACTCATATATTAAACATAAATAAATAGCTATCACCGTACAGCAGTGCCAAATGATAACTCAAGTATTCACGCATTCATATATAAATAACTAAACATGAATATCACCTTAACACATAAGCAGAAATAGTTAAGAGATAAAACCACCATTTATAACTAGTTCTACTCATGAGCTTCAAGCAATAATGATTTATTTCTTCTTAATCCAACATCCACTAAGAGTACAAAAGTGAAAAATCAGTGGTAGATATTAAACGTAGATATCAATAAGTCATGTTCCATTCATTCATCAAAACCTCCTCGGAGGGTGCAAAAGTGCATGTTCTAAGGATACGTTTTTGACAAATTTCAGGACTCTTCTCTAAATGCATGGGAAGGGTTTAAATACTACTAACTAAATCTAAAAATAATTTATTACAAAAATGTAGGATGCGGTTTAAATGACCATCCTCATTTCAGGAAAAAATAAAACAAAATTGAAACTAAAACTACATTTAAAACTAAAACTAACAACTAACTATCTATGTATCTGTTCCTTGTAATCGCAAGCGTTCAGCATTTGCTTGAGAAGAGTTGGCTGGCCGACTTCCAATAAAAGTTGTCCTACGTAAACAGAATTGGCAAGTGTTGGCACCATCTTCTCGGCAGAATTGATGATACATTTGAGAGTCATGCACTGGCTGTGTGGTTTTACCAAGTACATCCAGTAAGAATCCCAATTCAACTTGGTTAACCTTTTGATGGACTCTACCTTTTCTTGAGCCTTCTATATCCATCTTGTCTGTAGTTGCTGTACATTCAGTAGATATCCTGGAGTGGTCTCTGAGATCAAATTTGCCCTGTGTAAATTTTCATTGATGTAGTCAATGACATTATTTGCTGCTGTGGCTGCTTCTTCTGCTACTTGTTCGGCTTTCCTGATCTATGCATCCCACTTATTAAAGAGCATTTCTTTGTGGGTGTCATTGATTATTGGTGCGCCTGCCTTTTTCCCTTCCTCTATTTCCTACCAAGCCAAATATTCAGTAACTCTTTTATCAATTAAATCATAATCATGTCGCAAGTCCACGACTTGATTAGTAATTTTGTCACTTGTTTCGCAATAAGATCTCCACTGTGATATTATTTGGCACAATGTTTCTTGTTGATGTAGTAGTTGATCATTTAAGGAAATGGATTCTGTGACGAATTTTGTAAGATTAGGATCATCCTTGTGCATCTCTTGCATAATCTGTAACTGTTTTTCTCTTTCAGCCAAACTATTCTGGTATCCCATGTGCATTTGTTGAAAGTCCTACTATAATCTTTCAAGCTGTTTCTGTGCTTCGCTATTGGCGTTGGTTTGTTGTAGCTGTTGCTGCAAAACCTATATTTGATCTTCTTTTTCTTTCAATAGTTGTTGTACCTCAGATGTTTTATCAATGGTCGCAAAGGCATATGCTCTTGCAATCTGGGATAATTTAGTGAGATTTTCAGTGGGATCGGTGGTAGGATCTTGCCAAAGGATGTCTAATTGTTTTGCATCATGAGAGAGCACGCTTTCCAATTTCCTTTTCTTTCTTTCTCTTCTCACCACAGCCTTATGCTGCAGGTTGTAAAATACATCTAGAGGGGGAATTTCCTCTATTTTGAGCATAAGTTTAGAGGATGGGGTAATGGGAATATGTTCCATTTTTGGGACATTGCTAATTGTTCCTGTGACTATGTCATTCACTGTCTGTACATTACTCTCAGGTGTTTTTGTGCTCTGTCCCTCAATATTGATTAAGTCATTGAATATCTCCCATTCTTTATCTAGCTCAGTTCTGACAGATGGTGGCTACATGATGAGGGGGGGAGGATATGCCTGTGGAGAGGTCAAAATCTATTGCTCTGGGAGCTCCTTAGACTGGGCAGTATCCGTTACTGACCCTTCGCTTTTAATATGGTCACTTTCGGACCTCTTGGAGTGTTCTGACGTTTCTCCCCCAGACTTAGATTTAGACCTATCTATGCCTGAATTTCCACTGAGACTGATACTAGGAGTTGGTTCCCTCACGGGTTCCAAGCATAATTTATCCAAAGGGATATTAGCTAACCTCCTTTCTCTATATATTTTGAATTCTTGAAATTCTACTGGAGGAAATTGCATTTGGGTCGAATTCAGAACTTCTTTAAGTGTGCTTTTCTGTTGGAACATATCATCAAAAAGATCATCTTCTTTAGAAAACACCTTTATTTTTACTGCAGTAGTGAAATTCTTAACAATATCAGAATGGTCGAACGGTCTTCCTGGAAATTTGAACAATTGTAGACATAACATGTTGTTTACTTATTTGAATTCATGGCCTACATCAAATAGTGAAAAGGCCCCATAGGCCATAGGAAATTGTGGCCAAATGGCCTTCTTCTTATCCTTCAAATCTTTACTCATACCTCCTTCTCTGCAGGTCTGATAAGCAATCTCTTGTGCCAGTAGTTTATCAGGAACATATAAAGGTAAGACATGATGGGAAGCAAGACTCCCAAATACCCTCACATATGTGAAAATTTCTTCTTCGAACCATCTCGCGACAGGGAGCATATCGACCTCTGCTTTGGGAGAAAATCTTGGAGCGTCTTTATCATACAACATTTTGTACACAGGTAACATGATTCCATGAAAAATATTGTAAAAATACGGAGTGAACTTGGAATCCCACAATTATTTGTGATAAATATGAATGTGTAAGGGATCTTGAGTAGTCCATTTCCAACCCATTACAGGAAACTTGGAAATATAACAGATCGCATCCATCACATATGCAGATAAGTAGAAAGGGGGATAAATTCTCTGATAAATAGTTCTTTTAGACCGGTAATTCAAAATGGCTGTGGCTAAATTGTCAGACAATATCTTAGCCCAATCCACAATAGTAGCTTTAATGGCGGCATCCAATAATGGTAGCCATTTAGATGAAAATTTTTTAACGTCTGGCTTTCCAAAAAGTCTACAGAGCATAGCAGCAGCAAAGAAATATGGGGAGGTGAGAGAACCAGTACTATACATACCGTGCTTATCCTTTTTTAGTGGTTCATCCCTTCTTGACCAGTCCTTGGTGCATTCTGCTAAATATTCTCTGCTATTCGCTCTTATAGTTTACAAATGAGGTGAGAATAATGATAACAAAAAGGTGACGGGAAAGCTTTAAATGCGGAAAACATATAAAATATACCACCTTACGTGAAATGGATCTTCGATCAGATAAAAACCATAATTCACTAATGATTTCAAACCAACTCATTGATTAACGTTAACGCGCATAACCAGGCCTCGGTTTATCAAAAAATCTTTTATGAACAATGAGCCCTGAACATCTGTGATAAGGCGATTTTGCTATTTGCTTCACAATATCGCAGATCGCAATATCGCAAATCCATTGCATATGGTAATCATTCGTCAATGCGTTTTCTGCGAAATTCGATTTGTGAGATGCGTCATTGCATATCGGTGGTTTAAGGCATTTCAGCATAAGTGATGTTTGAGGCATGTGATGCGATGAGGGTCTTTTGATGCGTGATTTCGCATCGCGAATTCACACTCATAGAATTTTGTTTATAGGAAAGCATCCATTACCCTTTTTGCGATGTGACGCACTTTAAGGAGTGATTTTGTTCCAATTTATCATAAAACTCAAGTCTTTTTAGATTTTTCGAGGGTATTCTCCTAAGTTTATGATAATAAGTTTTATTGAAAAAAGGAAATACAAGCATTAATCGATTTTTTTAATTTTTGAATAAGGTTCCCCACTTATTTAGTATTAGTAATAAAACTAAATAAGAAGGGGGGTTGTTGCTGGCCACAACAATTGGCTGGGACCATATGTAATCAAGGAGATTACCAATGGTGGAGTAGTTGAGCTAGTGAAATTAAATGGAGATCCATTTCCAGGGAAGGTAAATGGCAGCTGATTGAATCCATACATCGGGGATTCATCCTGATGACTATATGATGGGAGCACAGTCTTAGCACTCAAGGTAGCTGAAAGGAGTCATGGGACTATAAACAACATTGCTTGAGTTGTAGAGCCACGCGACTCAAGGAGAAAGTGGAATGGAAGAATGTCACAGCATCAGCAGAAGCACGAAGGGATCTGTGTTATAGGAGGAGAGACCACGCAGGGTAGCCAAAAAGTGACCGTTACTGTCACTGTTCATGATTTGACAGTGAGAAAATGGCTAAGAGGAGCGGGGGGGGGGGGGGGGGGGGTGGGGGGGGCATTTAAATCTGAAATTAAGAGCAATATATTTGAAAATATGCCACCAATCTAGTATTTATGAGCATATTTTTGGGGGAATAGTCAGATTTGAATTTGAATTTGCCTATAAATTACAGATGGCCACCCAACGAAAAACACTTTGCATTTTGAGAGTTTATGTACCGTGCTATCGGTTGCGCATGAACCCTGTGTTTTTTGAGGACTTCATGGCTAGTTCTATGTTTCAGAGGTTGTGTAAGGAAACCCAATAGCTCCTTAATAGCCACATGTCTACACCCATACAAATTGCAAGTGCTGGATGGTCTATTACCTCTAAGGGAGATGCCCCTGAGGTCGTAAGTATGGAGGTGCCCACAGTGGTGTTAAAATCGCCAAGATCACCTAGGCTGAAGCCTACATCGACACAAGAGGTTCCCATGACAAATAAAGATAAACAGAAGAAGACCATGCTAGTGTGTGAGTCGCCAAGGAAACATTAGAGAAAAGGGAAGTCCACCACACAGGAGAAAGACAAGGTGGTAGACCTAGAGGCTGATGAGGGTGCAAATGAGGGTGCGGAGGAAATTGATATTGAGGGGTTATACCCTATTTCAAAGTTGTAGGAATACATCCCTTTGCGCCAGGGCAAGGTGAAGGTTCTGAAGGACCCTGATGAGGGAAATTTTCTCCTTAATACATCCCTGCTACGAGAACATATCACGTTTGAAGGTCTGCTCTTGGCACGCGTCCGACATATGAAGTTAGAGGACTGGGACTTGGTGGACACTGAGCAGTTCCCCCACTCGGCGGTCGATACCTTTATGAAGCGTGTGTTCTATGAGGAGTCTAGTGTCACTGCACTGGAGTTGGTGAAGTGGATTCGTGGGGTGGAGAAGGCAGGATTGTTGAATTTGCTATGGGTGCCACATTACAACTGGGCTCCCATAAATTTGATTATTATCAAACAGTTGTTGTGCCTGGTGCACGACGGGTGCTTGTGGTTGGGAAAGCCGATCCCTATAACTAATAAGGCTACTGTCAACACTCTAAATAATATTGGTTTGAACTTGGCCACGCTCTCAAGTGTAGTCCTTCACACGTTGTGAGTAGGTGTGATCGCGGAACTTAGGGCCCGAGAGCAGCGCATGCTGAGCGTGATCAGCGAGCAGAAAGTTAACAACAAATAGATGTTCGTTGAGAAAACGATAGTGATAGACACCTGGAAGATGGTTCAAGAGAAGAATTAGCGAAGTGTAGTAGTGGTAGCAGAAGCATGCAATACCATTCCGAAACTGCAAATCCCAGAAGAGGCGTCGTTAGAAGCCAAGATTCAGAAGTTGATTGCAGGTGTGCGCGTAAATGGGCAAGGTTTAGTTTAAGCTGAACCTGAAGATTACAGAGCTTGAGTTGAGGGCACAACCTTCAACTCCACCAGAGGTCAGAGAACAGTGTGGGTAGTTGTCAAGGATGTAGTCGCTGTAGTAGATTTCGCGGTGGCAGAATGCACTTCACTCTTTGAGCCATTGATGGAGGTCCTCACGATTTTGCAAGAGGATCCCAACCTACAGATGTTAAATACATATGCAAGGGAATTGTAGCAACAGTATGACAAAGCTAGAGTGACGGTGTGCATGGTTGCTATCACACAGAGATTGGCAAAGCAGCAGGAGGAAAAGCAACTGAAAGAGCAAGTGGAAGCAGCATAGTGAAAAGAGACAGTCCTCAAGGACATATTGCAGCCTTGGCTGGATGAGGCCTATGTTCTCTCTGCGACCATTGGGGAGAAGTTGGCCAGCCTGCAGAATACACAGTAAAAGATCTAGGCAAATAGTGCAAGACCAGCAATGAAGCAGCTGGTGGAGTAGGTCAAGCAGGCAACTACGCAGCGTACAACTGAAGTTGCAGTGATGAAAGTGAAGTTGGGAGGTCTTCACGGTAAGATCTCTACACCAGCAGAGTGACTCAGGGTGAGTCACCATATTTGTGTTGGGGGCTTGTTGGGAGAAAGTCCCCTAGAATCAATTTTGGGGCTAAAAGCCCAAGTTTTGGGGGAAAAACCAATTTTTTTGTAATGAGACATTAGTAGAAAGAGTGAAGGGTCTTAGAGTAGAAGAAAGGTTCTACAGTTGTGTGTGTACAGGCGTAGGGTATAAGTCTGCAACTGAGTGCATGAACCCCTGCAACTAAGTGTGCAGGGTAGTTTGAGTTTATAAGAAGATTTGAAGCATTAATAAAGAAGAATACTCAAGAAATACCTGTGTTTGATCTATTTACTTATGTTGTGAATGAATGTGATTATGTTATGATGAATACTAGTTTTATGATTTAATTCTATATTGATGCACGAATCTATATGTTTTACATTGTTATATGAACACAAGTAGTAGTATCTTCTTACGCGAAGAATATCTTAATGCATACTAAAGATATCAGACACCTAACCAGATCTAGATAATAACAAACTTAGGAGCGATTATAGAGGTGAGTAAGTCGTTGATTTGCCTATTTAATGCCTGCAAAAGATAGTCGTAGACCTTCACGAAGCTTTAGAGGCTAGTAAGAGGAAGTTATATCGATAAGCCTCAAGGGCTTGTCAATCTGTGTGAAGGAATAATTAGGGTAAAAAATGATATCATAACCATCTCTGGGTGTAAAAACTTGGTTCCAGCATCCCCCCATACTACTTCAGGTAAGACTTCAATTCATGCTCCACGGATTGATGTCGAAAGGGCCAGTAGTGTAGGTATTTGTTTGGCAAACTTAACTCTGAACCTGGGTTAAGACCCCTTAATCCAACAATGTTGCATGTGAAAATTGCTCCTTTTCTTGTACTTTGGCATGCTTGACATGTTCGTCTGTTCACGAAAATATCTCCTCACATGTTCACTTGTTCATCCATCTGCGCATGTCGTTCGTTCCTGAACACATCTTCACATGGTCATCTATTTGCTAACACATCTCTTCACATGCATTGTTTATTTGTCCATTTGTGAACACATCCTTTTTCATGTACTCTCCTTTTTCATCCCATTTCTCATCAGGTCATGTTTATTCATGTACCTGTATCTGCAATCACTCATGACTAAACGACATCAAATCAATAAACCTCCTAGTCTACCATGATGCATGGTCATTTTTTTTCAAATGCAGGTGATCTAGAGAGAGGAAAAGGTTGTGAAATTGCACGAGGGAAGTTCCAAGCTAGGATATGAGCTCTGGGAATTGCTGGTGAAAATTACGCAGAGGTCACTAGGGGAATGATATGTATAATCAGATTAGCAGTGACTGTCGGCAGGATCTGGCTTGGCTGGAGGGCAGATCTGCGTAATTTCTTGAGGGAAGCAGTTTGGGTAGCAAAGGGCATTGGTAGAAAAAAATGTACAATTCATGAAGGGAGATGGCAACAGGTTGCAAGAAGGCTTGGTTGTAAAAACTGTGCAATTCTTGGAGGGAGTTGGTAGTGGGCTGCGGCATTTGCTAGAGATAAAAACTGTGTAAATGTTGGGAGGCTCACCTGCTGGGCACCTCTGTGGAGTTTATAAGCTAAGAAGGATGTTGGATTACTCATGGGTTTGCTCAGAAATCTGTGTCCTTTTTAGAGTGAGCAGTTGGCCAGCTGTTTAGGTGACTGGCTAGAAAAATTGCGCAATTCTTGAGGGGAGATAGGAACAGACACTTGGTGTCTATCTGTCCTCTCTGTGCAATTTTGTCAGTCAACGGAGCGAGCAAGGTCTATAGCTTTTACGCAATTTTTTTAGGGGAGTGAGATCCAGGGTCACAGCCTGGTCAAACTCTCTAGTTGACTAGCAGGAGGGTTTATTGATCAGCTTATGGGAGGCACATATTGAAATGGCTTGTTGGACACTTCTGCTTTGTTCTGAGTGACAGTGAGTAAATTCAATTCCAGGGTGAAGGTCTAGCTGTTAGACGGTAATCCAGCTGTCAGAACTTCAGCAAAAATGACTAAGTGTGTGAACGAGTGAATTTGTGCATACACGACTTTTGCGAACACACACTCAACATAACTTGAAGACAAGATGCCTCAAACCATCAAGACAACATATGCTCAACATGATTAACCGACGGTGTGAGTGACAAGCATGATGCTTATGATAGATCGTTGAAAAAACACAATGATGCTCGTGTGATAGTGCATACAAATTCGTGTGTGAATGTGTCAGGTGTTTATGTAGTGAATACAACATGTACACATGAAGTGAAAACCTTGTGCACGACCAAAACATGCTTGCAAGTGTGACATTGTGACCAACATGCAAAATTTATCCGTTGAATGATCAAGAAAAAAGGGTGCAAAGGCTCACACGAGCCCACGCGGTGAGCTCAAGTGCTTGCAAACATCAAGTGAAAATCCAAGGGAGGCTCTAAAATTGGATGTAGGCCAAAATTTTGGAGGTTGTTGGCACCGCTACAACACTTGGTGACACATTGGTAGAATTCCATCTTCTCTGTTTTAGTTCATGACATCACAGGACCTTGGTCTTTCAGGGAGTATTGAATCACTGTGTGGGTTACTTCGGATTCCCCACTTACCCAATGAATAGACATGGTTCACCTTTTGCCAACTCATTCAAGCACAACAAAATTTCAGCTTGATCAAATTGTTTCAAAATCTAGAAGGGTAGTTTGGCTCGTGAGTTAAGAATTTTCAGAGTATAAGTTTTCATCTCTAGTGTTGCTCCACTACCGGTAGGCCTCGAATGGAGTCATGCAGGAACACACATATTGCTCCACTGCCAACGATCCTGGTCAGTACCTTGGTGGAGTTGCATGCTTCACCTCTCTTTGTAGGAAGCCTTTCTCTTCTTTTGCCTTTATATTTTTTCGAGAGGACTATGCATAGGCACTTATTTATTTGTGGAACGAAAGAGGGATCCTGACTTATTTAGAGAAGAAGAGGTTGTTCCTTCAGAGAAGCATGTAAGACCTCTTAGATAGGTTTGCTCGTTTAGATTTTTCCCCTTCTCTGTTTCTACTAGTTGGATAAGCTTGAACACACACAATAGAAGGCTGAGTATAGGCATGGGGTTTCCCAGTGTTCACACAGTTTCATGGTTAGACCCAAGCTTCGCTTCTAGATGGCTCATATTTCTGTCAAGAATTCATCGACTGAAGGTTATAACCAAGTAAAAAGGAGATGGACACAAGACTGGCCAAGTGCTGTAGTGCCACAAGACTCTTAGATCTCAGCCACATACTCATTCAAAAGCTAGAACTCAATAAAGGGCAACACTTATTTACATAACAAAAAATAACAAGATATTAAGAAAACAAAGCAAAATGAAACAAAAATAGTAAGAGAAAGTGAAAAGAAAAAACAAGCAACAAGTAGTAAGCAGACTATGTACATGGCACGGGGCGCTGACCGACCTACTGAAAATAGTTCTTGCGATCTTGGTCGTTGACAGGAAGATTGTCAATCCTCTTGTCAAGTGATTGTAGACAGTACATTTGAGGGCCAAGCTTCTCATGAACCAGTATCAGACTAGCAAGTTCTACTATCGGAACCTAGTGGTATCCCAAAATACCATTAGGTGAAGACAACATTCTTGCTTCAGATACCAAGTGTAACATAGATTCCAATGATGGCACAGGGTAGTTGTTTTTGTTCCGCGAACAGTTCAAGTTTTTGAAATCAATGCATAAGCAAATTTCCTTTGATCTCTTATGTACAAAACTTAAATTAGAAACCCATGTAAAATAACAAACATTTTAAGTGATCCGAACATCCAACAACTTAGTCAATTCTTTCTCTATAAGGGGTTCAAGTGACATATGTGTTTTTCCTAGTTTTTCCTGCAACGGCTTGGCTCCTTCTTTGCCTGGAATTCTGTGTTGGATTATTAGCGTGTCGTATGTACTCAGGTCATCATATTCCCATGAAAAACCATCATGGTACTATTTAAACAAGTGGATAAAGGCTTTCTGCTCCTGTGGTGTGCAACATGTACCGAGACTGACGAACTTTGGATTGTGGTATGTTCAAAAGTTGATATGTTCGTTCCTTGTGGTGGAACTATGGTTTTTGTTGTTTCTTGACCCTTGACAACGGTTCTGCAAGTCATAAAGCTTGTTGAGAGAAACCGCACCCATGGGGATGAGGTTAATATTCTTGCCGTCCGCTACAGCTTGGAGGGGCTGCCCGTGCTCACCTTCATCAACTACTACGTCCTTAAAGGCGTCAACAATGTCCATGAAGTGTAGTAGCTGTTGATCATCACAAAAAATGCATAGCTTATTTCTGTTATTGGGGATAGAAGGCTTATAAAAAATTCAATAGTAAATCTATCCCTAAGCAGTGACATGCTAGCAGCTCTGTTTGTTAAGGCATCTATAGATGCAATACGTGTTCTTGGCATAACAGTGATATTAAATGCTTGGAAGTTAGAGATCAAAAGCCATACCTCTTGTTGGTAACTTTTGAGAGGTAGCGATAAATAGTGAATGGTGTTACGTACCTTCCATACCACTATTTATGAATCACCTACCACTTTGAGTGTGACCACACTGAGGCTAATGGCCTTTTGCAAGCCCAACATGAGTGCTTTGTATTTAGCAATGTTGTTTGTTCACTCGAACTCCAAACAGCTTGAAATCAAGTGTTTTCTATTGTTTGGGTCAATCAAGAGACACCCGGCTCTAGAGCCATCCTATGTCTTCGATCCGTCGAAATGCATGGTCCATAACTTGTCTATACACAGACCGTTCAACATGCTTGCACTATTGCTACTACTATCACTATTTATACTACTACTATTGTTACAATGCATTGTACATGTTTCATTTCCATCAATTGGGCAAGTAAGGAGACCCCACTGCGTGTCTAGTGGGGTTGAAGTTGGCCGTGCAAGATAACACCCCATCATTGTTTCTAAAAGGCAGTTGTTGAACATGAGTTCTGTGAAAGCCAACGGTTCGTTCTCGCCATTGATGGGAGTGACATTGTGCCTCATGTATCTCTTAGATAATACGCATATTTGATTGTTGTTTCCCTTGTACGGAAGCCACAATTATGACCAGTCTGTAGCGAAGTATCCATTTAGATTGCTAGGCCAGTCTCTGCTGAGCAGTAAGTCATATTCTTCGGGTATGTCCATGACAACAATGTTTATTCACTGGTGAACACAACCGTCATGGGATAGTCTGAGGATAACGTCGCAAAGCTCACCAATTATTGGCATGCACATGCAGTCGAGTTGGATGATCTAGGCAAATGTCTTGCTCCATTGAGCATTGATCTTCTTAGCGATGGATAGTGTCTTGACTTTGGCTGATTCGCCAGAATCAACCAAACAATTGTGAAAATTATAGTTGAAGATTTCAAATGATAACAATAATGGAGAGAAAACACAGTTTGCTTCTTCCATTCAGAGTGTGTTTAGCATAGTTGTGAGTGATCTGAGAGATGTTCTTGCTCCCTTGCTAGTAGAGGCTGCACTGTCTATAGATGTTTTCTCCAGTGTGCACAGTAAGATGTCCTGCTATCCTTGAATCTTAGCCAACTCTAACAAACTGATGTTTACGCGAGTCTTCTTCATATCTTCCACACTATTGTAATCAAGGGTGGGTAGACTCACCGAGATGTCTAGGGTTGGATTGATGCTCGTGTTGTCTGGCAGAGTGTTCTGTAGTTTTCTTCTCATGGACGTACTCTTGTCTGCCACTATCTTCCCAGGATTTCTTTGTGTTTTTTGCTTCAGAATGGTTATTGGATCAACCTTCCTCATCAGTAATTTTAGATTTTCTCACATTTCCCCAATTGAAGGGGGATCCCCCTTGACTTCTGAGATTGTATTGATCATTTTTCTTTTGGGCTTGCTTCTCAGTGTTTTTCTTTTGTGCTGCTTATGAGGACTAATACATGTTGATCACCTACCCAATGCTTAATGTCTCATTAGGTGTGACATCTTCGTCATCGTCTATGCCTCACGACTAGCCCTGCATGCTGCTTACTATGTTCAGTGCGCAGTTGCATACTAACTCTGCAACTCGTTTCCAATCCGAGCAAGACCTTTTTGAGTGATTGTCTTCATGGAGTGAGAAAAATTCATCATTCGCACACCATTCTAACTGGAACATTGTGCTGGAGCTTTGCGTAGTTTTAGCTGGGAAGTAGTTGCTGCTTCGTGACATGCTTCCCTGTTGTTTTCTAGATAGCAAGCTACTCGCAGATGTGTTGATTGTTCATTGTTTGAGCTCAGACACTTATGTTTTCAAGTTCTTGCCAAGATGAGTAAGGGTTTCCATGTCACTTCCTTCCTTGTCTTTACCCTTTCTCGCAGAAGCCTAGGGTTTCTTGCTCGCATCTTTGGAGTCCTTCGCTGGTTCATCATACTTTATGACTCCAATTGCATGCAGGTCCTTCTCTACAATGATTTCCTCTTTGCAGTTTTCTAGTAATGTTGGTTTTGTAGCTCATTTGACGAACTGCGCAATGCTAGTTGGCAATGCAGACATGTAGTAGTCAACAATGATAGATTCATGAGGTTTTGTGTCCCCTACAAACTTATTCAATATGAAAAGAAACCTTTGGGTGAAATCCTTTACCTTTTCTTTTGACTCCATTTTCAAACTGCCCAACACTTTGAGCAACATGGTCGGGGTCTTGTCATCGGCAAAATTTTCCAAAAATACCCATTTGAACATAACCTAGTTATGGATGGAGTTGATAGGAAGGTTGTGATACCATACCGTTGCGCGACCCTTCAAGGTACACGAAAACAATCTACATGCAATGTCATCGTGCCGCACCTCGAGTGTCTACAGCTATAGGTAGAAGTTGTCCAAGTGGTCTTATGCCTTCATTGTGCAGTCAGGTCATAATTTGTGAGAATTCTCTTTGAATGCTTTGGCATCTTGTGCAAAGCACTTGGGAGAGCCAATGGTCCCTCAGTCATCCATTCCATGTTTTAGTCAATCATGTCTTCTTCTTCTTTTTCCTCCTCCTCTTCTTTAGAATCTGACAGTTCTGGCTCTGAGTCTATTGGTTCATCTCTGCCTCTGCCTCCTCCACTGCCTTCCCCTCCACCTCCGATACTAGAATGTGATCCAAGATCACGAGGGTGTCTTGTTCTCCCTATCGAAAGACTGGAGGTTCCTCTCCATTCTCAACAGCTTCTACCAGAACTACTTCTTCCACTGATGATACAACAACCCCTATGGGAGTGGTTTTTGGTTTTCTTGATGTATATGGAAGGTGTTGTATTCCTGGGATCAGTCTGACTACTTTCGCAAACTGAGCAGTGATGGGACGGACAGAGTGGAGGTGCTAATATGAAATTTAGTGTTCACATATGGGAGGTGAGGAGTAACCAACTTCAAAGATGCGCATAGGTGAGAGGGAGTACGAGTTACTACCTTGACCAGATGATTGATGAGTTGCAGTGAGAGGACACTAAGCCATAAACAACTGGCGACCGTCCTTCTAGTGCCAGAAATGTTGACAGTGCTGGACCCGCCAACATTCAGGGGATCACCCCGATATGAAGTCCCAACTAGACCTCACACCGTTTGGTGTGGGAGTCCCATCTGGTATGATGGCCCGGTTGCCATTATGTTAAATGTTTGCCTTAGCTCTTACTTGTCAGCACATGACAATGGTCCGCTTTGTCTTCGAACAACAAGGTTCATGTGCGTGGTGAGTTCTAGTGTTACTTGTGTCAAGGTTCTTTCACCGTATAGAGATGGTGAGAGTGAGTCTCATGTCAGAAGGGATGAATTCCCAACTCTGTCAGAGACACACAAAACAATAGGACATGCACAGCTTCCTAAGGAGAAATCCACATGGATGCGGCTGTTACAACACACAAGGGAATATAGCACATACAACACTCAATGGAAATTCCACGTAAGTGCAACAATCGTTATAACAAGTTTACATGGAAGGTTTTGTCTCATGTCTAGGGAGGTAACAAGCACAAGTAGGACAACATTAACAACTTATAAAACACAATTTCATAAATATATGTATTAGAAAAACTGAATTAACATGTATTACATGTGTTCAAGATTAATATTACAAACAGTTACAACACATGTGTGAAAACGTGTTGGACTGTTAGTAGGCTTTTGAATTAAGTGAAAGTTCCAAGACACATCAATACACCATACATCACTTACCCTGTAGGCGGGGCATTGGAGCCACTACTTGCTCCTCAAAGAAAAGATTACAGACTCTCAAGGACATGTTGGAGGAGCCAAGGGTGAAACTGGCCCTTGTGACTGCTCGACTTCCCTCAAGAGTATTCAAATTACATGAATCTTCATATTACAAGTGGGTCTCTTGAACTTCCACGTTACATTACATTGATTGACAACAGTATGGCCTACAGTAGTGGTGTGCATGTTGAGTTGTAGTCATGCTGAGTGATGGATGTCCTCTTGGTGTATCATAGATTCCCCTCTGCATGGAAAACTGTGCAGAGTCCTCGATGGTCATTGGGTTCACTTGATGTTTCACATGCAAGTTGCTCCTTTGCTTGTACTTTGGCATGCTTGAGATGTTAATCTGTTCGTGAAAATATCTCCTCACATGTTCGCTCGTCAATCTGTCTGCACATGTCATCTGTTCGTCCATTCATGAACAAATATTCGCATGGTTTTCTGTTTTCGAACACATCTCTTCACATGCATTGTTTGTTCATTCATTTTTGAACACGTCCTTCTACATGTACTCTCCTTGTTCATCCCATTTGTCGTCGTGACATATTTTTTTAAGTACTTGTATCTGTAGTCACTCATGACAAGATGACATAAAATCCATAAACCTCCTAGTTTACCATGACACATGGTCATTTTCTTTCAGATGCAACCAACAGAGAGAACAAGGCTGCAAAACTACGTGAGGCAAGTTTCAATTTGGGATGAGAGCTCTGGGCACTACTGGTGAAAATTGCACAAAGGTCACTAGGGGATTGAGATGTATAATCAGGATTAGCAGTGACTATTTGTGGGACCTGGCTCGGTTCGAGGGAAGATATATGAAATTTTTGGAGGGAAGTAGTTCGGGAAACAGAGGGAATTAGCACCAAAAACTGTGCAATTCTAGAGGGAACAGGCAATAGGTTGCAGGAAGGCTTGACAGAAAAAACTATGCAATTCCTGGAGGGAGATGGTAGTGGGATGATGGATTTTCTGGAGACAAAAATGCGCAAACGCTAGGAGGCTGACCTGTTGGGCACCTCTGTGCAGTTTTTAAGCTGAGCGGGATGCTGGGCTACTGATGGGCTTGCTTAGAAATCTGTGCAGTTTTCTGGGTGAGTAGCCAACCAGCTATTTGGGTGGTTGGATGGAAAAACTGTGCAATTATTGAGGGGAGATAAGGATGGACACTTGGTGTCTGTCTGGCCTATCTGCATAGTTTTCTCAATCAGCAGAGTGTGCAGGGTCTGTAGCTTCCACACAATTTTTGAGGGGAGTGAGTCCCAGGGTCACTGCCTAGTCAAACTATCTGGTTGACCAGCAAGAGGGTTGATTGATCAGGTTGCACACAATGCATATTGAAATGAATTTTTGGACACTTCTGTGTTTTTCTGGGTGACAGTTAGTTAAGTAGATTGTAGGGTGAAGGTCCAGCTATTAGAGGGTGATCTAGTCATCAAAATTTCAACAAAAATGACTAAGTGTGTGAGCAAGTGAATTTGTGCATAGGTGACTTTTGCGAACACACACCCAACACAAATTGATGACAAGACACCTGAAACCATCAAGACAACATATGGTCAACATGGCTGACCGGAGATGCGAGCAACAAGCACGACGCTTATGATAGATTGTTTAATGACCGCGACGACACTTTCGCGATAGTTCATACAACTTTGTGTGTGAGTGGATCGGGTGTTTACATAGCGAATACAACATGTACAACCAAAGTGAAAACCTTGTGCATGACCATAACATGGTTGCAAGGTGACATTGCGACCAACTTGCAAAATTTGTCCGTTGAACAGTCAAGCAAAGAGGGTGCAAAGACTCACATGAGCCCAGGGGGTGAGCTCGAGTGCTTTCAAACAACAAGTGAAAATCAAAGGGAGGCCCCGAAATTAGATGTAGGCCAAAATTTTGGAGGGTTTTGTAGCCACTACAACATAATCAATTAGTCGACAGCCCTCGTGACACTTTTTTCTGAACCTTCTAGGTGCCTCACTAGCTCTGGAGTGCACACAATAGGGTTATCCAACTTCCACGTACCTTGACCATTCGCCAATTTAGACAACCACTAATGTAATTCTCATGGAAAAGAGCAGAAGAAAATTTTGTGTTCTTTTATATACAAGTACCTATTCAACCACTCTTCCTTTGACAAGCACAGATTCATGTTTTCTTGGGCTGCAAACTCATGCAACTTCTAAACGGTCCACTTTTCGATCTCTTTTTTAGTCAGTATCCACTTATTACTCATCACATATTCCTCAGATAGATCCTGGTCCTAGCAATGGAACCATTTTTTTTCTTGAGAGAGCTTGAATCCAGGCTCAGAGTTAGCTTATCTAACCAACAAAACCCTACACTACCATCCCTTCCGCCAAAAACCCCTGTAGCGTAGGTTGCAGTCTCACCTGAGGCAGTATTAGGGGATGCCAAGACTAGGTTTTTGCATCCAGAGGACCACGTGATGTGTTTTTGTTACTTCTAGGGCTTTATTTTTACCTTCACGAACCCTAACCCTTGAAACATGGAAATTACAGTAACTTATAGATAAATGATCTAAACTCTTCACTAATTCCTCTGAACATTCATAGCATCATGTAATTAACCATATCTACCACTTTCATGCATCTATTAAGTACTTTTCATGATAAATTTAATAAATAGAGCGAATAGATAGTAAATGTGAAAGTAAAGAATAACACACAGATACACAAGTAATGCTCCAAAATAGCCTTTATTATGCTCAGATCTTCAATTACAGACTCTTTCTACCATGCGCAAATAGTTGCAGGGGTCGGCACACTCAATTGTGGACTTATCAAGGTCTCCACACATGTAGCTACAGGAGCCTTCCCCTTCGCCTAAGTACAAAAAAACAAACTTCTTACTTGGACCAATTACCCATACATAGACTTCCATATCTTTCATGACTCTTTATGACTCCTTTTTATATCATCTTCTATTACAATACCATGGTCCGCGAACCATGGTCAGGTCACAAAACAACTTATCTTCTAAAAAACTAAGGGGCTTTGACCTTCCTAAAGCCCCTTTAGCACCTATCAACCTTCGCACTCTGCTCCTTAAAATGTGGAGACTCTACAATAATAACAAAAATTGTTTACAAAATTTACCCCAGGGGACCCTCTCCCAACAAAAGCATTATCTAAAACGACAATGTGCCACCTATATATAACGCATCGGTTCTTACACTACTTGATAACGTCGGAAAAAGGTTAAATTCAAAAAAATTCAATCCTTAAATTATTTTCACCATATCGGTGCTATATCTACTCGAAGCATCAATGTTGTTCTTGTATTAAAATGCCCTTGTGCATACTTAAAAATAGCATTGCTTAAGGGTTTTTTATTTAAAAAAAAAGTGGTGTTATATTCCCATGAAGCACAGAAGTTTCTCATGTATTAAAATGCTCGGGTCTATCTTAGAAAGAGCATTGCTAGGGGTTTTTAATTTTTTAAAAATGTGATGTTATATTCCAACAAAGCACCAATGTGGTTCACATGTTAAAATGTCCCGATGCATCTTAACAATAGCACCGTTATAGGGTTTTTAATTTTTTTTTAAATGCGGTACTATATTCCCACAAAACACTGGTGTTGTTCATGTATTAAAACACCCTAATGCATCTTAGAAAGAGCACCACTAGGGGGTTTTTAATTTTAAAAAAATGTGGTGTTATATTCCCACAAAGCACTGGTGTGGTTCATGTATTAAAATGCCCTAGTGTGTCTTAACAAGAGCACCACTATAGGGTTTTTAATTTAAAAAAAAAAGTGGTGCTCATGGAAATAGTATGCAACTTTTTTATTATAATAATGTACCGAAACAGGGTTAAAAAACAAAAATTGTTGGCCTTAAATTATTATTTACCATTTGCAGTGTCGTAGAGATCTGAAGCATCGGTGCTACTCTTTCTTCGCACAAGTACCGTACCATCAGTTCTTTTCTTGCTCACCATCCTTTTGTACTGTGCTCAGTGCTTGGCTTTCCAATTTTCTCAAACGATGGTGAAATTTGTTTTTCTTATTTATGTGTCAACTACGTCTCCCTAACAGCCAAATGTATAGGTAATTTCTATGTTTCTCTCCAATTTATATTTTTAGTGGATTAGAAATGCAAAATAGGTCCAAAAATACATTGTAAATAATTAAATGAATTCCAAACATCCAACAGTGGTGCACCCTGTAAATTTATAGGGTGCACTGCAATTTGGTGCATGAACCTAATGCACCGCGGTGTTTTCGATGTATTTCGTAAATTATAACGCACCAAGAAAATAAATAAATTATATGTCAGCACATACATTTTTAGGTTACCCTTGGTAAGTTTATATCTACCAAACACACCACGCACATAATATTAAAAAAATATATCTCGGTGCATTTGATAACCTGAATATTTTGTACTAGTGCAAAAAGGTTAGATATACGCACCAATGTGTAAGGTTGTCTTGACGCACTATGTTGAAAATGTATTATGCAAACCAAAAGTGGTGTGTCATATGTCTGTACACACTGTTGTTGATGATATTATGTTTGATAGCACATCAGAGCTGGTGCATTACTATTTTTTGGGTGCAATGGGGATGGTTTTTTTTCTTTTTAATTGAAAGTTATGTGCCCATATTTATAAATACATTTTTCATTTAATAAAAAAAATTATGTTTCATGTATGAGGCTGATGTATTTTGTATGTCAATCACGTAACAAATATATCAACATAGGTAGCAGTGATAGGAGAAGGAGAAAATAGCGAACCAATACAATGTGGTCCGACCATGGGAGGAATGAGAGAGGGAGAGGGATTTATACCCTCACCCCATTAGTGCAGCAAACCGAGTAATCTTGAGGAATGTAGGCCTCCTTGAGTACTATGAGGAGACTACATACCTGTTGGAACAATTGATCCATTGGTTAAATGTCCACTAATAATCTTTCTGTGTCAATCCTAAGACATGGTATAGGCCCTCTGAAGAGGACATATATTTTATCGCTATCCTATCCAAGAGGGAAGGATTTTCCCAAGTTCCTTGATTTCCCCCATGGGGTATGCAGTAGAGAGTCATCTTGTCTACTCTCATAGATATGTTGGGGCTCATATAGTTTGTCCAACAGATTTCTAGGTGCATGGTGGACAGCTATGGATTACTTCTTTTGATGCATAAGAGGTTAAGTGCCTCTCATTATTAGTGACCACCATTTTACACTATACTAGTGATGGGCAGTGCATTAGTTGCACTCTTTTGTTTTATGTCTATTCTTTGATGCGGGAACCACAATGTATCATATGCTTTGCCATTTTTTGAGGTGGTTTTGTATGGCTTTATATAGATATCGTGTGAGGATACATGAGAGGATGAACTTCCCTTTTGCTTCTTTACTTTTTGTTTATTTTTTTAGAGGTTTCCATAAATAAGGCCTACATTTGACTGTCGCCCTCCTAGGATGATGACTAAGGTGTAGATGTGCATGTGGGGCCGGATGATTCCAAAGAGGGGCTTGTTGGAGTATCCAACCAGGATTTCTGCCCAAGGATTGGCACACCTAGCTAGTGAGGATGGCCACATGTTTATCTTGGTCTTGTGTCCGTATGCGAGGATGTATTGGAGACAATGTCCCAACATCCTCTTCATACTATATGAGTTTGCAGATGATAGAGGCAATATTCGTGTTTTATTTAAATTAATCTAGATTCATTTTATTTTCTTAATTAAATTAAAATAAAATTTATTCTAACACATTATTTAACTTGTTTTATTAAATTGTTTAATGAAATTGTCTAATTATTATTGTGTACCATATATTTTTTAGACATCTGCACATTTGTTGGGAACATGCCTGCCCCCCACCAGAGGGATCATATGTAGAGATGGGCAAGGCCCTAGTGGGTGAGGCATGTCCTCAAACGCTAAGGGGCATGGGCATTCGAGCTTGTATCAATGGCCTTAGATTTAGGATGGACTACTGCGACTAGTTGTCTAGAACTTTGGTTGAGGAGGGAGTCTGTCCTATAAGGGCTTAAGACATCAGGGCAGATCCTAGGCTTCTAGAGCTCTTGAGGACTGTTCATATGATATTATGACTCTTATGCATCATATTGTCAGAGCTACTAGGCTAGTAGCAGTAAGGAGGGATGCAGGGCATGTAGTAGATATGTCACATGACTCTTCACACAATGCTAGCCCATCGAATCATGATCTGAATCATGAGGGTGGTGATCATGCTTTGGGTAGTACTACCCAATCGGATCATGGTCAGGGTGTTGGTGATCCTTCTGGTAGTACACCTCTTCATCATTCGCCTAATGATCATGTCCCAGTACTTGCAGAGGTGCCTCATGTTTTTCTTGAGAGAGCAGACCAGCCACCATATCCTCCACCTAATAGTTCAGTTATTGAGGCAGTACTTAACCATCCTTCATCTTCTACTATAGACCAAGCTACCACTAGTACGTCTATTGTATCATATATTCGATAATAGTTATTTGACTTGATGTAGTTGTTTGACTTGTTTATATATATATATATGGTGCATTTTTAATCATGTTTATGTACATAATTTATATGTTGGTGTTGATGTGTATATTATTAGGTCATGTTAGATATATTCATTTAATGTGTTTGAAGATGGATGTGTATGTGATAGCATTTATTTGGCATGAGATGTATATTAATTTCAGGATGTTTGTGATGATTATGTTAGATTACAATTCTTTTGTTTTTTACATGTGATCATGATGATGATGCCTTGTTAGAATATTAGATTTGTGTGCTCGTTAATGATGTTTATATGTGCTAGAGGTGTATATAATTAAATGATGGTAGTGAACTTTAATGTGTATCTTAGATGATATTTATGTTTGTTACATGGTTATCATCATTATGTTTATTTTTGTGAAACAATATTTATTATAGATTATGTATTGGTGATCTTATATCAAAAATTTATATATGAAATTACATGCAAAACGACTTACTTTAAAAAAAATGCAAAGTTTTTTTTATAAATTATAAAGTTTAGCATGGTTGAAACCATAATTGTAAAATTACCATAAATATTTTTATATTGCTTAGATAGTTCATTCATATTCATTCTAACCTAATTACTAAAATATTCCAATGCTCACAAGGCAAAAATAATTAAAAGTAAAATATTTTAGTTAGTTCCTAATAAGACAAAAATGTGTAACTCAATTTTTAATATAAAATATTAATAATAATAAACTATTCAAAAATACAATTTAAAAAATGAAAAATTACACTATGGTCGATCTATATATAAAGATAGAAAACCACTATAGATCCATCTTAATCACAGATTTATCAATCACTAAAACAGATTAAATCTTTTGACATGTACACCATTTTGGTGCTATTTTTGTTCTTTATTTGCTAGTGCGGTTTAAATTTATCTTCTTTTAATAATAAATATGATTTTAGTAATATAAAAAAATATACTATATTAGATTTAACTTTTTGACAAATAATATATTTGATTATTTCTTAATGAACAACTCAAGAAATATTATTTTTCTCCACATACTTATAATGAGATAGTCACTAAATCTCATGTTTTCACATTTCTCCTACCTAATATTACATCATGTTCGCAATGATAAAGACATGTCTAGTTTAAACAATTTACTTATAAGTACATAAAAATACATATTTATTTTACATAATCTACATAGGAAAGAAAAATGCATCACCAAGTCTATTATAAAGTCAAACAAATGTCTCTTAATCACCATCACATTATTTATTATTTAATTCTTAGCCATAAAATATTTATTAATTCAACTTTTATTTATAGTTACAATTGAAAAGAAAATTCAAAACTCTTTCATTATCTATGAAGAAAAAATTAAAACCTCTTATGTATCCATGTAAGCCCATTTATTTCTCTTATGATCCATAAAAAGATGTATTCAACATTTTATACATGCATAAGACCTCCTTTTAGTTTACATAATGTTGCAAGAACTAGAATTTAAGTATATTAAACATGACTTTACCTCTCAACTCAAAAATTTAAGTTTACATATTAATAAACAATTTTTTCATTGTTAAAGTCCTCATAGATTTATCACTACATGATTTACATTGATTTTGAAATAAATAAGAAGAAAAAACACGTGAACTGATTAATAAACCAATAAGTATCTAAATCTAGAATAAATCTTCAATTTGTTTCTAAATTCACTATTTTCTCATTTTTGTTATATTCTTCTCATTTCCTTATTTAAGAAGGATTGTGACATTGAATCCTTGTTATCATAGAGATTGTGCACCATGCTTTAAACTGCATTTATATTTATAGGGATATATTGCATAGTGAATATAAGGGAGGTTATTTTACTATATTGAAAAACTTTGAGATGGTTATAGTAGGACTTTTAGTATACATATATAACACAAATATTATTTTCCTTCTCCATTTTCTATCACTTTGTGAGTTATTTTATATTGATACTCACAATGTCATTCGAGAAAGGAGATACTATAAGTCTATTTAGATTGATATCTTCATAAAATATAATTATAAATTGATAACTCATGCTTAGAACTACAAGATTTTGATCCATCCTGATGTCTATCCAAAGCCTATAGAAGAAGTCTACTATAAATTACATTTAAACACACTAAAAAAATATGTTAAAATTTGAACTTTTAAATTATAAATTACACAATTGGAAATACTTAGTTTTAAGTGTAAAAATATTTTCACTGTAATAAAATGTGTAAAAAAAATTGTAAACATTACCAATTATATAAATGCCAACAAGACAAATAAAAAAATAATATAATTAGCGAAATAAAGAAAACAAAAACATCCAACAATAGTATAAATGTTGAAATAACACGAGAACATATCACTCTTTGTTGTCATCACCCTGATTATCTTCCTCGCTTTGCATGATAACATTGTTTTTCTCAAAAATATGTTTTTATCTAGGGTCATGTCTTAATACGAACCACCAATCCCTATCCAACACATCTGGGTTAAAAAACACCTTGTTTTAGTATTTGGGGAAAACATAAGTCTCCCTAACTTCATGCCACATCTTTCTAGAGTTGATAGATATCATCCCACTATTGTGATCTTCCTCTACATTATTGCGGTCAAAGGTGTCCCACCACTTGCACCTAAAAATAAAACATTGGAATGAAGAGAAGTCCACTTGAGTGATCTCTTGTATCTCTCTAACATAACCTGGCATCCCCTATATTAGGTTTTGATTGTGGTGGCTAGCATGACTAGATTGGTTAAACTCGAATTCCACTCCAGAGTCTTGTGTCATGCACCGATCATCAGCATCCTTTGTGTGAAAATGATTTCCATATGCCCACATAGATGGGAACAAATGCACCTATAAAAAAGTGAAAAAATCGCAATGTCATATGTCTAATAACCCAAAAAATATTAAAAATATAAAATATAGGTGTTACAATTCAAAGGTGTCTGATGAAGTTACAAATGTACTGAAAGAGATTGTTACCAAGTTGTTGCATCCAATCCCTATATTTAGCACATTCTCTTCAACACATGAGTAACAACGAGATGCACTGTATTTCTCTCTGACTTGATTAGCAACCCAACTATTAGGGAATGTCATTGGCATATTTGATTTTAAATGATAAGGATAAAGCATACTTCTACCATTCAACCATTTGAATTCTTTCCTGTCATTATCCCATTTCCTCCTCTTCTTCTTGTACAATGCAACCCACGATTGTGTCGCTTCCATATTGTAAAGAATGAATTTTTTCATGGCTTCAATTTCTAAATTCGTTGATGAAATATGCCCCTTATGTAGACACAAGTAACTCAGGGAGATTTGAACCTTGAATCTCTTTGTACATAGCACTTCATTTCATGGTGCTTGTCAATTGAGCTTCCCCATGGGGGATACTTTTATTTGTATTGTTCATTTAGGATAATAGCAATTTATCTTCAACTTATGATTCAATTATTTAATTAAGATTTCTCAGCCTAATCACCATGAAAGGTCTTGGGATTTAGAGAAAATTCGTTTATGGTGTTCCATCACTCATGGTATTATATAATTGTAACTTTGGTATGAATATGAAAACAAGATGGTTTGATGTCTTTTCCATCATATTGTTGATCCTTTCTTGCATTTTTTATTTCTTAACATAGTACCAAAACTACTTTAGTCTTAAGGGTGTGATAACTACTCATGGTAGTGATCCATGAGAAAATTTAAACTTTGAAGAAATCGTTGAGTTGTATTGAATAGGAACTTGGATAATAAGAAACCTCTATGAATATCTAAAGAGAACTATCATGTAAGTCATGCAATATCTTGTTTGTTATCCCAGTACCCAAGAGAAAAAGAATAAGTGATGTTTCCTTTGCTAACATGTTGCAAATCTACATTCATTTGAAGGGAATAGATAAAATCATCAAGAATTGCTAGTTTTGAACATTTGTCAAATATTGGACAAATGTTGAGTGCATAAATAGACATGCTACACCACAAACACATTGAATGAGGTTTTGTAACTATGATCAATCCTTTTTGGTTACAATTTTATGCATTTTAAAATACATTGTGAATTATATGGGACTAAAGCCATCCATGAAAGATAAAGAATGTTGAACATATCAACAAGAAATGCTAAAAATAGAAGTGCTAAAAATAGCACTACTACAAATAGCATTTCAGGATACATCCCAATTTTAGTTAGTCCCTAAACTAAAATTGAGAATTAAAATTCGAATTTCATCTTAGCAGTTGCTTGTAAAATAATTAATTAATTCATCTTGAGTTAATTAGTTGTAGAAAATCAAACATGAAGTCTATGTGAAAACATGCAACAGTTTCTCCACTGATTGAGGAAGTTATCCTTTAATTAAAGGAGATCAGGATGAGTTGTACTTTGAGTTGTAATTAGTTAGCTTAGTTAACTAAGTTAAGTCCAGTTAGATTAGTTCCAATAGTTTGTGGAACTGATTGTGAGTTCACTTAGTTAATGCATGCATGCATGTAACTACTAGACTTCAGATAACTGAATATTCTCTCATAAATAACTCATGGATGTCATTTCAATCAGAGAGCCAATTGAGATCAGATGATGGGACAATGTACTATTAGTTGCAGGAATATTCCATTGAGGATATCTCTTGCATGCAAAAGGAATTCGTTGCTTGAGGATTGTGCAATTACTTTCGAGTTTGATGAGTGTGTGATGAGGCCAATTCATACAGGTGGCAGCATTGGACCACAAGAGAAAATGCACAAGCAAATAGGAGGCTTGGAGGGCTGAGAGAAGGCATATCTTGTGTCTATTCAGTCTGTGAGCTGTATTGAGGGATTGTATTGAGAGCAGGATAGCTTGTGAGCTAATGCTTTGTGTAATCCAGACATATTTCCACTTGTATGATAATACAAAGTTCAGGGTTTCTAGCTGAGGCTTTCCCAAAAGTATTCTTCTGTGTTCATGTGTGATTGATTTCTCATTCTCTGTTATATGTGTTTCGATTGATCTTGCTCAAATTGATTAAGCTTCGACAAAGTTTGATTGTAGAAGTAGATCTCGTATTTTGCTTTAGTCTATTGCATTATTAGGTGATCTACAAGTGAAATTTCTACATGGTATTAGAGCATAGGTGATCAAAGAGAAGAATAGTGTAGAAAGAAAGGAGAAGTTCAAAGTTTCAAGTTCTTGATTATAGAATTCGAATTCTTATCACATCTCAAATTTCACCAATGGCGTTCAATAGTTTGAGACTCGAGTATGCCTTTGATGGCAGCTCGAATTATATAGCCTGGAAGGATCGCATGGAAGCGGTATTAGAGGAAAATGGTTTGAAGGACTTCGTTGATCAAGAAGTCCCCAAGCCAGTAGCTTCTGATACCCAATAATTAGCGGAATGGAAGAAATGTGTGGTTAGAGTGAGGAGAATCCTTTTGGAGGGAGTTCAAGACCACATAGTCTCAAGTCTCCATGGGAAAGAGACAACATTTTCAATCTAGAAAACATTGAAAGATCTATATCATAACAACAACGATCAGAGGAAGATGGCGCTGAAAGAAAAGCTTCAGAAAATCAAGTGTGAAAAGGGTGACACAATCTCTACATATCTGAACAAGCTCACCACCTATAGGGATGAGCTTGGAACTATAGGGATCATGACAGCCAATGATGACATGGTGAGTCTTGCTCTCCTCAGTCTTCCTTTGAGATGGATAGCTACCAAGACTCGGTTAATGGAAGAGAGAAACTACTAGATTGGGAACGACTTTGGTCAGATCGGATGCAGGATGAGATAAGAAGAAGCACCAGAGATGGATCTTCATCAAGGCAAGATGATGAAGAAAATCTAGGCTTAGCGAGTAATACGAGGAAAGGGAAAGGGAAGGCGTCCCATCCCAAATCTAGTTCTTCCCATGGTGGGAAGAAGTTTAACAAATCGAAAGTGCGATGCTTTCATTGTCATGAGGTGGGTCATTATGCTACGAATTGTCCACAGAAGAAATCCAAGAAGGGATCCTTGAAGGGATCAGATGGTGAGGCACTGGCCTCACAGTTCGAATTTTATTTCTCTCTCATCGCATGCATGGTTTCATCCATGTTGGGATGTGTGTGGTACCTGGATAGTGGAGCCTCTTTCCACATGTCCAGCAACAAGAATCTTTTAAGTACCTTGGAGGAGAAGGATCTCCAGATGTGGATTGAGATGGGTGATGATGGAAAGTACCGTGTTTCAGGTGAAGGTACGGTTGTGTTTCAGAGGGAGCATGGAACTCCTCTCACCCTAACTGATGTAAAGTATGTAACGAGTCTGAAGAAGAATCTTGTGTCTATCACTATGCTAGAAGACCAAGGCTATGATGTAGTCTTTAGTAAAGGAAAGGTATTCCTGAGGCATATCAGTACTAGACAGACTAAGATGATTGGGATTCGAGTTAAGAATCTCTACAAGGTGGAGGTAGACGACTGTGTTGCATTTATTTCCAAAGCTGAGTTGGTGCAGAGCCAAGATGTTGGCAAGCTATGGCATAGAAGATTGGGCCACTTGCACCATGGGGCCTTGAAGATCATGCAACATTTTTCTACCAGACATCCCAAGGGAAAACTAGAGTAGATGGATACATGCAAAGGTTGTACCTTGGGTAAGTATGTGAAATCTTCTTTTCAGGATCGAGACAGTAGAGCTGGAGCAATCCTGGAGTGAGTTCACACAGATGTATGTGGACCATTCTCTACAGCCTCCACCGCTAAACAAAGGTACTATGTTATTTTTATTGATGACTTTTCTCATAGATGTTAGATCTACTTTATGCAAAAGAAGGATCGGACCTTCTTGAGGTTTTGTGAGTTTGAAGCCTTGGCAGAGAAATAATTTGGAAAGAAAATAAGGGCCTGGCGTAGTGACAATGGTGCAGAGTATGTCTCCCAACAGTTTATGGACTTCTGCGCTACAGAAGGAATTAAACGAGAGTTGCCGGCACCCCATAACCGATAGTAGAATGGGGTGTCTAAAAGGAAGAACACATCGATTGTGGGAGCAGCTCAAGCGATGTTGCATGACCAAAGCCTACCACTTCATTTGTGGGCTAAGGCATGCAATACAATAGTATACTTGCACAACAGAAGCTCGCACTGTATACTGGGGATGAAGACACCAATGGAGGCATTTTCCGAGAAGCGACTAGGTGTGAGTCACTTCAGGATCTTTGGATCATCTGTTTATTTCAATGTGACCAAATATGCCCGGAAGAATCTAAATCCAATAGCTGAGTCGAGGATACTTGTGGGGTACACTGATACACCCGACAACTATCGGGTGTTCCTGCCTACCAGTTAGAAAACAGTGGTATGCAGAGATCTGAAATTCGATGAGCAGAAATCCATGAAAGTGTCACTTGAGATGGAGCTCAAGTTGCATGCATAGGAGGAAATTTTAGTACCAAAGGAGGAGGAGCCTCATACTGATGCAGAGAAGTTGCATGCAGAGGATCCGGGAGTGGAGACATCCACTCATGCTGAGTCTTCTAGAGATGGGCATAAACGCTGAAGGGAAGCTGACAAGTTGATGCTGGATGTGCAAGAGAATGTGGGACATCCATCTTCTCAGCGCAGATAGAGGAGGTCACCCGAGTGATACACTGGTTACATGGCCATGGTTGAGGAGTTTTTAGAGTCTGAACTTTCTTCATTTGAGGAGGAAGTGCAGCAACCAGTCTGGGTTGATGCTATGGTAGAGGATTGCGACTCTATTATTCGGAACAGTGTGTGGGATGTTATCCCTATACCTCAGAACAAGTCAGTGGTTAGTTCTAGATGGCTTTACAAGGTAAAGAAGGCAATTGATGGCAGTGTTGAGAAACATAAGGCAAGGTTTGTTGCCCATGGTTTCTCACAGATCGAGGGGATCAACTACGATGAGACCTTTGCTCCTGTAGCAAGGTATTCATCTATTAGATTGATGTTGGCACTATCAGCTCAGATGGGTTGGAAGATCCATCAGATGGATGTGAAGACATCGTTTCTGAATGGGAAGATTGAGGAAGAGGTGTACATTGAGCAGCCCAAAGGTTTTGAGACCTTTGATCATGAGTTGCATGTGTGCCAACTCAAGATTTCTTTGTATGGGCTGAATCAAGCACCTCGTGCTTGGTACACTAGGATCGATAGCTATTTCACTGGGTTGGGCTTCACCAAGAGTGAAGAATATGTGAACCTTTACCACATCATGGTAGAAGGTAAGCATTGATCACTGTTGTTTATGTTGATGATCTGATTTCAACAGGTGATGATCAGTTCATTAAGTCTTGCAAGGAGGACCTTGCAAGAGAGTTCGAGATGAAAGACATGGGTCTTATGCACTACTTTCTAAGCATGGAAGTGTGGCAGAAAGATGGGGAAGTATTTGTGTCTCAAGGCAAGTATGCCAATGAGATACTCAGGTGCTTCCACATGGAGAAGTGCAAGCCCATGTAGACTCCTCTAGCTATGAACTAGAGGAAGGAGGATGCTACCTCAGTTGAGGTAGTATTTGCTACTGTTTATCACCAACTTGTGGGTTCACTAATGTATCTAGTGAACACACGACCAGACTTGTGCTTTACGGTGAACCAGCTGAGTCAAGATATGGTTCAGCCTACCAAGTTGTTTTGGAAGGCAGTGAAGCACGTGCTAAGATATCTCAGAGGCACATCTCAGTATGGATTGTGGTACAAATGGACAAAGGGAGTGAAGCTTCAAGGCTTCACCAATGCAGATTGGGCTAGGAGTCCATCAGATAGGAAGAGCACTTCTAGAGGAATCTTCAACCATGGTTTAGCTGCAATTTCCTGGGACAGTAGGAAACAGAGGTCAGTTGCACTTAGCTCAACAGAGGTTGAATACATGGCTGCCAATCAGGCAGCATGTGAGTCCATTTGGATGCACAAGATTCTAGTGGGATTGTTTGGTTAGAGAATGGATCCAACTGTGATCTACTACGATAATCAGAGTTGTATCAAACTCTCTGAGAATCCAGTTTTTCATGACAGGTCCAAGCACATTGATATTTGGTACCATCATCTTCAAGACTGTGTGGTGAGGAGGATCATGTTGTTGATGTATGTTTCGACCAAGGAACATGATGTAGATATTTTGACTAAGGCATTGTCAAAATGCAAGTTCGAGTTCCACAGGGACAAGATTGGGATGACTGATAATCCCTTTCTTGTTGAGAGGGAGTGTTGAAAATAGCAACAAGAAATGCTAAAAATAATAATGTTATAAATAGAATTTCGGGATACATTCCAATTTTAGTTAGTCCCTAAACTAAAATTGAGAATTAAAATTCGAATTTCATCTTAGCAACTGTTCGTAAAATAATTAATTAATTCATCTTGAGTTAATTAGTTGTAGAAAATCAAACATGAAGTTTATGTGAAGACATGAACAGTTTCTCCATTGATTGAGGAAGTTATCCATTGATTAAAGGAGATCAGGATGAGTTGTACTTTGAGTTGTAATTAGTTAGCTTAGTTAACTGAGTTAAGTCTAGTTAGATTAGTTCCAACAGTTTGTGGAACTGATTGTGAGTTTAGTTAGTTAATGCATGCATGCATGTAACTGCTGCACTTCAAATGACTAAATATCCTCTCATAAATAACTCATGCATGTCAGTTCAATCAGAGACCCAGTTGAGATCAAATGATGGGACAGTGTACTATCAGTTGCAGGAATATTCCATTGAGGGTATCTCTTGCATGTAGAAGGAATTCATTCCTTGAGGATTGCACAGTTACTTTTGATTTTGATGAGTGTGTGATGAGGCCAATTCACATGGGTGGCAGCATTGGACCCCAAGAGAAATTACGCAAGGAAATAGGAGGCTTGGAGGGCTGAGGGAAGGCATATCTTGTGTCTATTCAGTCTATGAGCTGTATTGAGGGATTGTACTGAGAGCAGGATAGCCTATGAGCTAATGCTTTGTGTAATCCAGACATATTTCCACTTGTATGATAATACAGAGATCAAGGTTTTTAGCTAAGGCTTTCCTCAGAGTATTCTTCTGTGTTCATGTGTGATTGATTTGTCATTCTCTGTTATCTGTGTTTTGATTGATCTTGCTCAAATTGGTTAAGCTTCCGCAAAGTTTGATTGTAGAAGTAGATCTAGTATTTTGCTTTAGTCTATTGCATTATCAGGTGATCTACAGGTGAAATTTCTACAAAGAAGCCCTATGACAAAGTTCAGAACCATTTACTTTTTTATTATTATGTGTTCTCTCTCGATTAATGGATTAGTCAATAGAAGTTTTAATAGCATTTTGTCTTCAAAACCACGCTCCTAACAAGATATTTGGGCGATTAAAAGTGCAAAATCCTTTAAATCTTTTCCTCATGATTTAGATCTCCAAAGTTTAAGTTCTAATTAATTTTTTTTTAACCATTCATATAAGAGTTATACCAATGTATGCCATTGATATACCTATAATTTCACATCTTCCATATAGTTTCTTTTATTAACTCGCTTGTTCTGAAAAACATATTCTTTACAAACTATATTTGAGTTCTTCCTTGAATTTTTAATTGAGAATAAGCCTTTTAAATAGTTTATTCCATTCAATTTTCTTTTAAACATGTATTTTTCCAAATACAAACTATTAAAAATATCTCATCAATGATCCCCAATGAGAAATAGTGATTATGACAATGATCCTTGACCAAAAAAAATCTAGTTTGCCTCTCCACCATAAGGATGGTGACCAATGGTGTTTGTGGATTGTGATCCTTGAAAAAAAAAAATCTAGTTTTTCTCTTAACAATAAAAATAGTGGCCATTTGAAAATTACATTTTGTGATCATTGCAAACTAAATATAAAAAATAGTTTTGAATTATTGCTAACACAAGACCAATAGTGTTAGGGATATATACACGTTGAGGTGTAGATAGGTATCCATTCCTAGGGATTTCCAATTTCTAGGCAAAACAAGCATATTTAAATTAATAATATTTAGAGATTAATCTCAACTTCAAGCTTGCAGAATTAGATGTAGAAATTTATTAAAGTTATCTATTAAATAATTTCAATGCTAAACTTAGTGTAGTGCCAAATAAGTCCAACGATTTATCTGGATGATTGTCAAAGGTTATTTTTTCACGCAATAACGCCTAACTTCAGAGCAGTCTCTCTGAGCACTTTGCAATGTTAAGTGTTCAAGAGGCACTCGAGTAAATTTGCCCCACTATAAATTCAATTTACATTTGAGCTCATGTGCCAAGTGGAAATATAGATGCATTGTTGAGGGGCTTAAAATTGCTAATATTGGAGTGGCCCTGGAAACATTTGCTGAGGTGTGTCCTTGCACAAATAAAATTGACCAAGACATCCATGCTAGTCAACAATCCAAAAACATGTGTCTATTACAAAATAAAAGAAGATAATCATTATTTTATTTTTCATTTGGAAAAATATAGAAGGAATAAGTATCTTAAAAGAGGAGGTTGATTAATCCATTAATTTCTTTTATGAGAAACAAAAGTGATATAATTGTTTTATAGAAAGTGTCAAAAATGATAAATGATAAGGATATTTTCGACATAATTCTGTAAACGTGGAATACGTAATATTAATTATTATTAAAAAGAGTTACGTTTTATCTCCCAAGGTCAAAAGTGATAATTATATCTAGAATAACAAAAATAATTATATCTAGAATAACAAAAATATCATTTTTCTTTTAATGTGGTGTGCTAGATCTGACCAAATTCTAAATAAGGGGATCATAAATTAAATTGTGCTTGTAAGTGATAGTGTATGTTTTTGGATGCTTGAAAATGTTGTGTGTCTATCAGACACATATAATTTGGTAATCATGGAAGTACACAAATTAAAGGGTCTTGCTTTGCTTTCATGAGATGCCTAAGTAACAATGTTGTAGAAAGACCATGAAAAATCTTGAAGCTTTTTCAACTTTATAATTTTTGTAAATTTCAAATCAATTCAATGTATTAGGATTAAGTGGAAGATTGTAAATCAAAAGTGTCTCTTTAAATAAAGGGTTGACAACATGCAAGAAGAAAGTTATTATCATCCAACTCAAATCATTGTTAAAAACACATATTGGGGTGCATTTTTAGTAGTTCTTGACACTCTATGTTTGCAACAAACAAAATTCAAACATGAATGATATAAAAGAAACAAGTATAAGTGAATGAGTTCAAATGAGTGAATACAAGTGAATGTGACAACATTGATGGATGGAATCATGGAATTTTTTTCTTATTCGAAGCTTTATTGGAAACAACATCAAACAATTTAGTCACAATAACAAATAGAAATTTAAAAAATGTTTTTACATTTTTATGAGAAATGCAAACAAAGGCCATTATTTCAAACTCAATTCCATTTTCGGAATGTCGATTGAAGGGATTTAAAAAATTATTGGCTAGTGAAGAATTATGAACTAATCCTTATTAAGAACAACCCACTTTATGATTATGATGATGATAATAATTTGTGTCAATAGTCCACTCATAAGCACCCAGCAAAACAACTTTTGATTACATATGAGGATGAAGTTGTGCATGATAAAGTTGAATGTGAACTTTCCAAAAACACTTTCAGGCATCGTGAAGAACTACGATATATTAAAAATTGACATGGCGATATATTAAAAATCGACATGGCTTAGGATATGACAAAGGAAACAAATTTCATATCCCATATTACTAAAAAATGATTAAGTTTGTGGATGAGAGATTTCTTGATAAAAATACATCGGAAATCAATGAAGTTAATGAAATAGTCGATCCTTAAGAAAAACTTAAGTTCCACTATTGTCGAAGAATTGGTCACATGGTTGATCAATGTTTTTATCTCCATCCTTGTGAGTATTGCAATAATAAAAACAATTCAATGAATAGATGCTCCTAACAAAATAAATTTACAAGATAAAATATCAACTATGGGTGGATTGATCCTTAATGATGATCATCAAGTGACAAGCAATTGTATCAACCTTACAATATAATTCAATCTTGAGTAAAGACACAATATGTAGTGGATAGTGAAATGATAATGGTACTCTTTTGCACATGAAATGAGGGAGTACAATGGTGAAACTTCATTGCACCTTAAGGGGAGAAGTGCAAAAATCAAGTGAAAATGGTTCATTATCAATAAAAAACCATCTACTATAGTGATGAAATAGTTAACCCACAAGAAACTCTATGTTGTACCTTATTTCAATTGAGAAAGGGGGGAATTCATGATGGTTTTCAAACTTGACAAAAGAAAAAAAAATATCCAAATGTGCAATATAGTGTATAGATGGTATACTTAAAAAGTGCCAAATGGGAGATAACCAATGCATTAAGAGTATTGCATATATTTTATCACTTTAATTAGATAATTGGTGAGAAATCAATTCAATAAAGTTTTAACTTGAACTCTAGAACTTTAAATCACCATCAAATTAACTTTTGGGAGGATCTAGCATGGAATATGGGATCGTCTCATTTAGTTCTTGGTTATCCAATTGAGATACATTAGGATGCAATTTCACACATAAAAATATCAAAATTGGTTATATCAAATGACCAAATTTAGAGAGCATTTCAGTGATTCACTTAGATTGTAAAGGGTTGATACTGCATGTTTACCAATCAACATAAGTCACCATCTTGTTCTAGCTAAATTGCTAGGAAAATGTTAAAAGAACTTAACACAAGTGGTAATGGCACATGTTTCATGGCCTAGCTACTTGGGTTAAAGTCTCTTGAGACATGTTGTTAAGTTGTCCCTTGTGGCATTTATTGACGTGTTGTGCTACTTTGTGATGACAGTCGTTTGTATGAAGTGACTGATTTCATCAAGTAGGAATGTTCTCATTCCTATCAAAAAAAAAAAAACAATGAGGAAATTAGTATAATGTCATGTCATTAGGAAATATTTAAACATGGGTAGTTGTCCACTTCCATATTTCAACACTTTTCCAATTCCTTCTAGATGAACCATTCATCATCTAGTTTTGATGGTTTTTTCAGGTATGTTTTTTTCATGGCTCAAATCAAAAGCTTTTGCAAGATTCATTATATTTTCTTGTGGATTAAGAATTTTGGTTCAGCTCATACTAAGCTATAAACTTGTAATTGAAGTTTGGGGTGAAGAGTGGTGGGGGTTGTGAAATGTTAACCTAAGGGTTACCTTACAAATCACCAAGTATTTTTATCACCTTTATTTGTACTATTCATTTATGATAATAATAATTTATCTTCAAGTAATAACTCAATGGTTCAAATAAGATGGTTTGTAAAGCAAGACACCATATAAAATGTTAGGATATAAAGCAAATTTCTCTATAAGATAGCATCAACCATTATTATGAGGTGGTAGGGTCCATTCTACTATATTTTTATATCTTTGAGTAGATATGATAATAAAATGGCTTAAAACCTTTTATATTATTAATTATTTCTTAATAAAATAAAATTAATAAATATATGTGTTAAAATTTTAAATGTTATATATATAAAACAAAAATATGTAGTATTGCTATTTTTTTGTTATAATAATAATAATATATTATTATTATTTTGAAAGTGATATTTACTTTTATAATAAAAAAAATGCCAAGGAAAACTTGTAAATCTAACCGTAGGATGTTGATAGTGATACAAAATTAGATATATTTTTATATGATACTTTAGTAAAAGTCAAAATGTCAAAATTAGTTGACCAAATCACCAATTTTAAAGAACATTTCAATGATTTACTTGGATTGTAAAGCGGTGATATTGCATGTAAAACCAATCAACATAAAGAACATTTCAATGGTTTACTTGGATTGTAAAGTGGTGATATTGCATGTAAAAGCAATGAACATTAGCCACCAACTTGTTCTTTCTAAATTACTTAAAAAATGAGTATAATGTCATGTAATTACAAAATATTTAAAAATTGGTAATTGTTATCCAATTCATTCTATATGAATTATTCATCATGCACTTTGTTTTTTTTCAAATAGAGTTTTCATCATAGCTCAAATTAAAGGATTTTAAAAGATCCATTATATTTGCTTATGCATTAGGTTTCTTGGTTTAGCTCATACTAAGTATAGATTTGTAATTGAAGTTGCGAGTGAGGATAGGTGGGGAATCTCGAGGATTACTTTAGAAATCACTAAGTCTTCTTGTTACCTTTATTTGTACTATTTATTTAGGATAATAATAATTTATCTTCAAGTAATAATTCAATGATTAAGATTGTTCGTAACTCTAGTCACCATTAAAAAAAAAATTTAGTATAAACAAATTTCTCTATAAGATAACATCAACCATTATTATGAGGTGACATATCGATAATACCATATATTTGTAACTTAACTTTGACTAAATATGATACTAAAATGGCTTAAAACCTTTTTATATTATTAATTATTTCTTGATAAAATTAAATTAATAAATATATAAAAATTAAAATATTAAATATTTAAAAAAACACAAAATATATATCTTTATATTTTAAGTTATACAAAACAAAAATATAGAATATTGTTAATATTGTGATCTAATAATAAAGAAATAATTTTAAAATAATAATAATACTATTTTAAAAATAACATTTATTTCGAAAAATAGCAAATCTATATCATTGGACGTTGATACCATTACCTTATTTAGTAGGTTATTAGTTATAAGAACCTCACTTTGACTAGGAAGGAATAAGAAAATCTGAATTTACCCGTTCCCCAACCACCGCATACTCACACATACGTACATCCCTTGACCTCGGCCACAATATTGTCAGAGGCGGAGTTTGGTCCTTTGGTTATGACATCGCTGGTGACAACTAGGGTTCAAAGCTCAAATCAAAAGCTTTCAAAAGATTCATTGTAATTGCTTATCGATTAGGTATTTTGGTTTAGCTCGTACTAAGACATAGACTTGTAATTGAAGTTGGGGTGAAAAGGTTTGGGGTTGTGAAATGTTAGCCTAAGGTTTACCTTACAATCACCTAATCTTCTTAAGATCACTTTTATTTGTACTATTCATTTAGGATAATAATTTATCCTTAAATAATAACTCAATGATTTAAATAAGATTGTTTGTAGCCCTAGTCACCATATAAAATGTTAGGATATAAAGCAAATTTCTCTATGGGATAGAATCAACCATTATTACGAAGTGGCATGACCCATTATACTATATTTTCATAACTTTGAGTAAATATGATAATGAAATGGCTTAAAATTTTTTGGGTTATTGATTATATATATATATATATTATTGTTAATTTTTTCGGAAATAATAATAATAATAATAATAATATTATTATTATTATTATAGTGATATTTAGTTTTAAAATAAAAAACATTAAGGAAAACTTGCTAATCTAATCTTTGAATGGTGATAGTGATACAAAATTAAATATATTTTTATATGATACTGTAGTAAATGTTAAAATGTCAAATTTGGTTGACCAAATCACTATTTTTAAAGAACATTTCAATGATTTACTTAGATTGTAAAGTGGTGATATTGCTTGTAAAACCAATAAAAATAATCCACTAACTTGTTTTAGTTAAATTAGTGAAAATGAATATAATGTCATGTAATTAGGAAATATTTAAATATTAGTAATTGTCCATTTCCATATTTCAACACTTTTACAATTCATTCTAGATGAACCATTCATGGTAGAGTTTTCATGATAGCTAACATTGAAAGCTTTTAAAAAATTCATTATATTTACTTATGCATTAGTTTGTTTGGTTTAGCTCATATTAAGGTATAAATTTGTAATTGATATTGAGAGTGAAGAGGGATGGGAACTATGAAATGTTATCTTGTGGGTTACCTTACAAATCACCAAGTTTTTTTGTTACCTTTATTTATACTATTTATTTAGGATAATAATAATTTATCTTTAGATAATAACTCAATAATTTATATAAAACTATTTGTAACTCTAATGACATTAGGATAAACAAATTTCTTTATAAAATAACATCCACCTCCGTAATATTATAATTTGTGACTTAGCTTTAAATAAATATAATACTAAAATTGATTAAATTTTTTTATATTATTAATTATTTCTTAATAAAATTAAAGTAATAAGTACATAAAATAAATATTAAATATTAAAAAAACAAAATATATATATATTATTTTTAAAACTATACGAAACAAATTATTAATATTTTAATAATAATGAAATAATTTTGAAATAATAATAATACTATTTTCAAACTGATATGTATTTTTATAATAAAAAATGCCAAGGGAAAATTGCAAACTTATATAATTGGATGTTGACATTGATACGCAATAAAATATATTTATATATCACACGACCAAGAGTCAAAATGTTGACTTGGAAACACCCTTATCCGTTATTGATCATACCATGACCTTATTTAGTAGGTGATTAGTTAGAAGAACCTGATCATACCATGACCTTATTTAGTAGGTGATTAGTTAGAAGAACCTCATTTTGACTAGGAAGGAATAAGAAAGGTGGTGTTGAATTTGAGTACAGCATTGGGTGCGGAGATGGATTCCGTGGTAACAACGGCATAGCCGCGAGCAAATCTGAACTTGCCCGTCCCTCCAACAACCGCATACTCACACTGCGGCTGATCGAACCTGTCGGTTCCCCGGATCTCCAGAGTGCTGCCGTTATACTCCATATTCTCAAAGATGAGCGTGAAGACCATTGAGAAGTCAAGTCCAGTAACCAGATTTGTATTCACGTACGTCCCTTGAGCTCGGCCCACAATATTGTCAGAGCCGGAGTTTGGTCCTTTGGTTATGACATCGCCGGTAACTACCAGGGTTCCAAATTTGCCCGCGTCTGAAGAAGAACCATTTAATCCCGCCACTGGAAACGACGTCACATTCGGTCCTGTCAGATTATCGTGCAAGTAGAATACCATATTCATCTCACTTTCACCCGCAGCAGGCTGCAGGGAGACGATGACGATGATGGCCATGACTGGAAGCAAAAGCACTGAAGCCATGGAACAGGAATGGGAGAACTTACAAATATAGAGATGGGGGAGTTTGCGAGATAGTATTGCAGCGCTGATGAATAAATAGGCGGCACCATCCATAAACGACATAGCTTCCAGATCCTAAACCCAACTGGCTTTTGACATTTTAGTGTTGAGATATTCACAAGATGCTCTTGTTTGTTGTTTTGCATAACGACATTCATTATTAAACCTCCAAAGTGTTTGCATTTTCAAACGCCAGCTATTAGTCATTTTTATGGTTGATCGACAAGATGAGTGTAAAGAGAGGTTAGAATTTCAAGTGATTAATTTTGATATCATATGGGGTGAGCAAGGAGGGACTTAGGAGGGGCTGAGGGAGGCATGTCCACTATCATTTCTAATATTATACTATTTATATTATTTATAGAAACTAAACATGGGAAGTGATAATAATGTTGGGTTTATAATTTGGGAGTCTATTATAAGGAAGAGTTTGAGTTTGGTATTTGAAGATATTTAGAATGTTTCTTGATTATTTGGCATATTTTTTTATTGATTAGAGTTCTTTCAAAATGTTAGGGTTGTAGCCACACTAATTTTAGTAGATAAATTATGTATTGTAAGGTACGAAATGATAATATTGGTAAATGATCATAGTAGTGTGAACACAACTCTGGTAAGAGGACATACTATAAGGTTTTCTTATTGAAATGTTCTTCCACTAGCATTTTCTAGAATCATAGAAAGTAATATATATAAAGGTGGAAGCATTGTACAATATGCCTTGGATAATTATTGTATTAAAGATATTGTCTATTGGAGGTTGGTCCCTCAAAGACAATATAGTGAAATATAGTGTATCCAAATGTGAAATATAGTGTATAGATGGTAGACTTTGAAAGTGCCAAATGCGCAACAACGAGTACAGTAAGAGTATTGCATAGATTTTATCACTTTAATTTGATAATTGATATACAATCAAATCAATAAATTTTTAATTTTAACTCTATGATGCAAGAGCATCCGAGTGAAGAGTCAACAACTGGGAAATGTTTTTATTTTATTTTATTTTGCTAGACAGAGAGGGAAACACTTCGAGTTTCTGTTTCATTTAAAATTAAGGCTGACTCAACCATTGTTAGTTTTTAAAATTAGGCAAGCAGATCAAGATAGGATTAGTTAGGGACTTGTTTGAAGAAACTGTTGAACAACTGAAAAGTAACTGAGGAACAGTTCCTCAACTGTAAAGAAACTACTAATAATGCATTGAAAAGGGAAAATCAGAGAGGATGGAAGGGCTACCATCCAGAGAGGAGAGAGAGCCTAGAAGTTGTAATTCACAATTATTTGAATTTCTATAATAGCAAACAATTCAAAATCTGTCATTAAGGAAGTAGATTAATTTTTATTATATTCCCTGTGCATAGATGTTTCAGGCATCAAAATGAAAGCAAGATAGTGAAACCATTTATTCAAAAGATCCGAATAAGTATCGACAAGCATTTGTAACAGGAAGCATTTCAAAACCGAGAACCAAACAGAGGTACACCAGCATATAGATTTCTTTTCTCAACAAAACAAAACCCAGGTACTATTATATTCCGCATTTAAAAGCATTTCCTGTACTACATTTTCATATTTTTCATTCAACAAAATTCACTGTATAAACTCTATAATCTGGAAATCGTGGAGGGTTCCAAACCCATGAAAACCAAACACATTACAGTCCACAAGCTAGGTCAAAATCAAACAGCGAGGGTGTGAACACCTCAAAGATCACATATAGACACAAAGGAACCAAAACACCAAGGGCATAGCCGAATTACAAACAAGAGCAAGCGACAGAGCAATTGCAGACTAAACACACAACAAAGCAAGCAAGAAACCGCTACAGCCATGGAAAGACCCTACCTGGGTTTCCTTAAGCCTGCGAACAGTCCCCGAGACGAAGGTGTGGAGCAGGGCTCCCCTGGAAGGGCCTACACACCACCACAAAGTAGGGCAGAGGTCAGTTTGAGCCACGAAACCAAAAAAACAGTGAATAGCCAACAAGAAGATGAATGAGGGTTTTTACCTAAAGGAGGATCGATTTTGTGACCAAGGATGAGAACCAAGACCCGCAATAGAGGGTTTCCACCAGTAGAAGAGCCATGGACACATTCTACCTGCTCACCAAGGAGCTAAAGCATTAGCACCTAAAAAACAAGGGGTTAAATTAAAATGGGAAGGAGAAGCTTAATTTAAAGTGAGTTCGCCGAGCCATCCCATGTAGCAGCTAGATAGGAACCTGAATTTGCAGAGCCGAACCATCACCAACATCAACATACAAATCACCACAAATAGAGCAGAGATGAGCTTGAAGCAAATAACAGAGACAAATAGACTTGCGGGAGGAAGAAGACCTGAAACCCTCCAAAAACCAGAGTAGTGAATCGCTACAGAGAATGAGTAGAGGCACAACATCGACAGACCACAAAGAACCAACAAGGCACAACAAACTACCATATGACACAAACAAGGCACGATACTTACCAACCATCGCAAGAACCAGGCGAAGGCACAGAGCACCCACAGAGCCAAACCAAAGCAAAGGAGAAATGAGTTCCAAACACCCTCGGTGAAAGTGATAATCCAAGGTTGCAAGCCCGAGGCCAGCACAGAGCAGAGGACGACATACAATAAAACCCATTAAAGTCGCATACCAGAAACCCTGCCACCAAAATTAACTCAGAATCAAAAGAATTAAACAGTCATAGCCACATTTCCCTCCTCGGGATCGCCATCAATTTTTGGTATCAGAGCTTATTGTTCCTTTCTCTCAGTAAATATGGAGGTAGGAAGAAGGGGTCGAGGAAGAGCCATTAGAAGAGTAGCAGATGAAGGGCTACGAGAAGAAATTAGGAATTTAACTGCACGTTTGGTAGCAGTGGAAGCAGGAAGGTGTAGAGATCTGGAAGGTTGGGATGACAGTGAGGAGGAAAACATAGCCACGACAGATGGTTCAGATGACGAAGGACAAGATATTAAGCTATTAAGGTCAATTTTTCTGGCTAGCAGCAAGCCAAGACTGGAGCTTTCTAATTATGATGGAAGTTTGTCCATAGAGGCATTGTTAGACTGGATAAGTGAACTAGATAAATATTTTGAGTATGAAGAAATCAGCGAAGACAAGAGGATCAAGTTTGCTGTCACCAAATTGAAGGGATATGTAGCTCTATGGTGGGACAGTGTACAGGAAAAAAGGAGGAGATTAAACAAACCATTGATTAAAAAATGGGACAGGATTGTTGCTAGAATGAAGAGCAAGTTTCCGCCTAAAGATTATCAAATTTCCCTTTATAGATAGGTACAAAACCTAAGGCAGAGAATGATGACCGTGAAGGAATATACTGAAGAATTTTATAAAGTTAACCTAAGAGCTGGTTATGTTGAATATACCCCTGAGAAAACAGTGAGGTTTGTAAATGGTCTACAGATGGAGATCCTAGACGAAATTAGTATCCTTTCCCTTAAGACCATAGAGGAAGCTTATCAGAGTGCTTTGAAGGCGAAGGAAAAGATTGTTAGGAAAAAAATTTCCAAAAGAGGATGTGGTTCTGGTAGAGGTCGGGGACAGAGCTTTGGTAGAGGTAGGACTGTCAATAGCAATGAATAGGGCAGAAGTTCGAAGACTTCGGGACAGAGTGAAAGGGAAGGTAACACCAGAGGAGGAAGGTCATACCAACGAGGAAGAGGTAATGGCAGAGGCAGAGGAAATGCCTATTAGTGTTACAAGTGTCACAAGTGGGGACACAGGTCCTTTAGATGTCCTGAAAATGAAAAAACTAGGCATAGGGGAGCATATGTCATTCATCCCGATGAAGCGGAGGCACCACCACAGGAGGTGGAAAATATGCCAAAAATCGGGGAAGCCTTGGTGTTGAACAAGGTATTATTAAAACTAGCTACGGAAGTAGCTGATCAGACACGGAGGAAAGCATTGTTCTGGACTGTGTGCAAGTCACATGGGAAATGTGCAAATTAATTATAGACAGTGGAAGTATTGATAATCTGGTAGCTACTGAAATGGTGGGAAAATTGGGTTTGAAGAAGTTGAAGCACCCAACTCCATATAGGGTGTCTTGGTTACAGAAAGGTCACCAACTGCTGGTCGATGAGCAGTGTGAAGTAGAGTTTCATATTGGCAAGTACAAGGACAAGGTGACTTGCGATATCATGCCTATGGACATGTGCCATATTCTATTGGGTAGACCATGGCAGTATGATAGGAAGGTCATCCATGACGGGGCAACAAATTGTTACAAGTTTGTTAAAGATCGGATAACACATACCCTAGTTCCCAGGAAGGAAGAGGATGCTGCAGAAACTAGTGGGACAAAAGCACCACTGTTAGGCAGAAAAGAGTTTCTGTGACAGATGGAGGATGATGAGGTGAAGTATGCAGTTGTGCGAAGGCCAAAACTAGTATTGATCCATATTGAAGTCACTGACTTACCTAAGGAGATACAGGACAGGCTGCAAGAGTTTAGTGATATTGTGGTAGATGATCTACCAGACAAATTACCACTGAAGTGGAGCATTAGTCACCATATTGATTTTATTCTAGGAGCCAGTTTGCCAAACAAGGCTGCCAACTGGATGAGTTCGAAGGATAATGAAGAAATCTGGAAGCAAGTGTAGGAGTTGTTGGATAAAAGACTGATTCAGGAGAGTTTAAGCCCTTGTGCAGTTTCGACTGTTTTAGCTCCCAAGAAAGGAGGTGAGTGGCGAATGTGCACAGATTCCAGGGCCATTAACAAGATTCATATTGGCAAGTACAAGGACAAGGTGACTTGCGATATCATGCTTATGGACATGTGCCATATTCTGTTGGGTAGACCATGGTAGTATGATAGGAAGGTCATCCATGACGGGGCAACAAATTGTTACAAGTTTGTTAAAGATCGGATAAAGCATACCCTAGTGCCTAGGAAGGAAGACGATGTTGCAGAAACTAGTGGGACAAAAGCACCACTGTTAGGCGAAAAAGAGTTTCTGCGACAGATGGAGGATGATGAGGTGAAGTATGCAGTTGTGCGAAGGCCAAAACCAGTATTGATCCATACTGAAGTCACTGACTTACCTAAGGAGATACAAGACATGCTGCAAGAGTTTAGTGATATTGTGGTAGATGATCTACCAGACAAATTACCACCGAAGCGGAGCATTAGTCACCATATTGATTTTATTCCAGGAGCCAGTTTGCCAAACAAGGCTGCCTACCGGATGAGTCCGAAGGATAATGAAGAAATCTGGAAGCAGGTGTAGGAGTTTTTGGATAAAGGACTGATTTAGGAGAGTTTAAGCCCTTGTGTAGTTTCGACTGTTTTAGCTCCCAAGAAAGGAGGTGAGTGGCAAATGTGCATGGATTCCCAGGCCATTAACAAGATTACTATCAGGTACAGGTTCCCTTTACCTTGGATGGATGATATGATGGATTGTTTGAGTGGAGCAACATACTTTTCAAAGATAGACCTGAAAAGTGGCTACCACCAGATCAGAATTCAAGAAGGTGAAGAGTGGAAGACAACTTTCAAGACTAATGAAGGCTTGTACGAATGGCTGGTTATGCCAATTGGATTGAGCAATGCCCCTAGCACGTTCATGCGGTTAATGAACGAGATGTTGAAGGAATTCATTGATAAATTTGTGATTGTATATATGGATGACATACTTATATTCAACAAGACGAAGGGAGAGCATTTTCAACACATGAGATATGTATTGGAAAAATTACAGCAGAATAAATTACTGATAAATTTCAAGAAATGTTCCTTTTTCAAGAAAGAGTTAATTTATTTGGGATTTTTGATCTCCGAGAATGAACTAAAAATGGATTCGGAAAAGGTTGTAGCCATAGTTAGCTGTTTGTCTCCCAAAAGTTTGTTTGAGGTACAGAGTTTTCATGGATTGACAAGTTTTTATCGAAGATTTATTAAAAATTTCAGTGGGATTTGTGCACCCATGGTGGACACCATTAAGAAGGCAAATCATCCTTTCCATTGGACATAAATGGCAGAGAAGATTTTTTAGCTGCTCAAAAGGAAAATTACTGAAAAACTGATTTTGAGATTACAAAACTTTAAGAAACTTTTTCAAGTTCGTTCTGATGCCAGTGGGACAACCATTGGTGCAGTACTCAGCCAAGAGGACAAGCCCGTAGCCTATTTCAGTGAGAAGCTAAATGAAAGTAGGCAAAAGTACACGTCTTATGACAAGGAATTTTATGTAGCGGTTCAAGCGATAAAGCATTGGAGACATTATCTATTGGCCAATGAATTTGTCTTATTTTCAGACAACTCTGCGTGCAGTATATTATGCAGAAGCATAAGTTGAACCATAAACATGCGAAGTGGGTGGAGTACCTGTAGAGTTTTACGTTTGTGTTGAAACACATCAGCGGTCAAGCTAACAAAGTGGAAAATGCGTTAAGTAGGAGGAATTTGATCCTACAAGAAAGTATGATACAAGTATTAGGATTTGAACATCTTAAGGACTTGTATGAGGTAAATGCAGATTTTAAGGAAGCTTATGAAGCTTGCCAAAATCCATTGTTGAAAGATAATAGTTCATGGCTGGACTATAATATGCAGGAAGGGTTGTTGTTCAAAGGAGGGCAATTGTGTATTCCGAAATGTTCTATGAGAGAGAACTTAATCCAAGAAAAGCATAATTGAGGTTTAGCTGGGCATTTTGGCATAGACAAGACCTTGGATTAGTTGAGCCACTTTTATTTTTGGCTGAAAATGTACAGAGATGTACAAAGGTTTGTGACTAGATGTAAAGTGTGTCAGCTTGCAAAGGGACATAGCCAGAACACAGGGTTGTATACGCCCTTACCTATTCCGAACAGACCATGGGACTTAGTCAGTTTAGACTTTGTCATAGGTCTGTCGAAGACACAATGGGGATTCGATTCCATCATGGTGGTGGTGGATCGTTTCACCAAAATGGCACATTTCATTCCATGCAGGAAAACTAGTGACGCCACACATGTAGCACATTTTTACTTTACCAAGATAGTCAAATTACATGGCTTGCCGAAGTCTATTGTTTTAGACTGAGACGTTAAGTTTACAGGACATTTTTGGTGAACCCTATGGAAAAAATTAGACACCAAACTAAACTTCAACTCAGCTTATCATCTGCACACCAATGGTCAAACTGAAGTGGTGAACCGAAGTCTGGGAAATTTATTGAGGAGTTTGGTTGGAGAAAATTCTCGACGGTGGGATGGTGTGCTTTCACAAGTGGAATTTGCTTATAACGATTCGCCCAACCAAAGCACGGGTAGTAGTCCTTTCCAAATCTTATACGGAATGCACCCACGTGGAGTACATGAGTTACGATATTTGGGACAGTTGGAGCACAGGAGTGCTGATGGTGAAGATTTCGCAAAGGCAATCAACAATCTTCATGAACAGGTGAAATTAAAACTACAAGACAGCAACCAAAAAGACAAGAAGAAGGCAAATTTGAAAAGGCGGGAGGTACAATTCAACGTAGGAGACCTGGCATTAGCACACCTATGCAAGGAGATGCTTTCTAAAGGTGAATACAACAAGTTGAAATGGAAAAAAATTGGGCCTTGCAGTATACTTCGGAATTTTTTTGCGAATGCCTATGAATTGCAGTTACCCCCAGGTATTGGAATTTCACCCATTTTCAATGTGGCGGATCTGTACCCCTACATTGCAACAGATGAGGAAGACAATTCAGAAAGATGAACACGAGACACTTAGAATGAGAATGATTTGTGGATTAAACAAATGCCCCCAGCAAAGCCTCTAGAGATCGAACAGATCCTAGATACCCAGGTGGCCAGATGGACTCGAAGGAAAGAATATTTGCAGTACCTAGTCAAGTGGAAGGGTCATCCTATTGAAGATAGTTCTTGGTTAGATGCTAGCTAGATTCAAAGTGGCGGGTACTCTATTGAAGAGCTCATGGATAGGAGCCATGAGTTTAATTTACCCCAGGAGCCTGATGCAGGAGCATCTAAGTGAAGAGGCGACAACTGGGAGAAGTTTTTATCTTATTTTATTTTGTTGGAAAGAGAGGGAAACACTTTGAGTTTATGTTTCATTTTGTTTCATTTAAAACTAAGGTTGACTCAGCCATTGTTAGTTTTTAAAATTAGGCAAGCAGATCAAGATAGGATTAGTTAGGGACTTGTTTGAAGAAACTATTGAACAACTGAAAAGTAACTGAGGAACAGTTCCTCAACTGTAAAGAAACTACTAATAATGCATTGAAAAGGGAAAATCAGAGAGGATGGAAGGGCTACCATCCAGAGAGGAGAGAGAGCCCAGAATTTGTAATTCACCATTATTTGAATTTCTATAATAGCAAACAATTCAAAATCTATCATTAAGGAAGTAAATTATTTTTTATTATATTCCTTGTGCATAGATGTTTCTGGCATCAAAATGAAAGCAAGACAGTGAAACCATTTATTCAAAAGATCCGAATAAGTATCGACAAGCATTTGTAACAGGAAGCATTTCAAAACTGAGAACCAAATAGAGGTACACTAGTATATAGATTTATTTTCTCAATAAAACAAAACCCAGGTACTATTATATTCTACATTTAAAATCATTTCCTGTACATTTCATTTTCATATTTTTCATTCAACAAAATTCACTGTATAAACTCTATAATCTGGAAATCATGGAGGGTTCCAAACCCATGAAAACCAAACACATTACAGTCCACAGGCTAGGCCTAAATCAAACAGCGAGGGCATGAACACCTCGGAGATCACATACAGACACAAAGGAACCAAAACCCCAAGGGCATAGCTAAATTACAGACAAGAGCAAGCGACAGAGCAATTGTAGACTAAACACACAACAAAGCAAGCAAGAAACCACTACAGCCACGGAAAGACCCTACCCGGGTTTCCCTAAGCCCGCGAACAGTCCCCAGGACGAAGCTGTGGAGCAGCACTCCCCTGGAAGGGCCTACACACCACCACATAGCAGGGCAGCGGTCAGTTTGAGCCATGAAACCAAAACAACAGTGAATAGCCAACTGGAAGAGGAACGAGGGTTTTTACTTGGAGGAGGATCGATTTCATGATGGAGGACGAGAGCCGAGACCCACAATAGAGGGTTTCCACCAGTAGAAGAGCCACGGACGTGTTCTGCCTACTCACCAAGGAGCCAGAGTGTTAGCACCTCAAAAAAAAGCGGTGAAATTGAAAAGGGAAGTAGAATCTGACCTGAAAGCGAGTTCGCCAAGCCATCCCGTGCAGCAGCTAGACAGGAACCTAAATTTGCAGAGTTGAATAGTCAGCAGTCCCAACATCAACATACAAATCACCACAAACAGAGCAGAGACGAGCTTGAAGCAAATAACATAGACAAATAGACTTGTGGAAGGAGGAAGACCTAAAACCCTCCAAAAAAAAACTAGAACAGTGAATTGCTACAAAGAGCGAGTAGAGGCATAACATCAATAGACCACAGAGAACTAGCAAAGCACAACAAACCACCATATGGGACAAACAAGGCACGATACTTACCAACCATCACAAGAACCAGCCAAAGGCACAAAGCACCCACAGAGCCAAACCAAAGAAAAGGAGAAATGAGTTCCAAACACCCTCGACGAAAGTGATAATCCAAGGTTGCAAGCTCGAGGCTAGCACAGATCAGAGGACGACATACAATACAACCCATTAAATTTGCATACCAAAAGCCCTGCCACCAAACTTAACTTGGAACCGAAAGAATTAAACAGTCACATCCACGTGTCCCTCCTCGGGATCGCCACCACTCTATAACTTTAAATCACCATCAACACAACTTTTGGGAATATCTAGCATGGAATATGGGCTACTCTCATTTAGTTCTTGGTTATCTAATTGGGATATGTTAGGATGAAATTTCACACATAAGAATGTAAAAACTGGTTTATATCAAACGATGAAATTTAGAGAGAATTTCGGTGATTGACTTGGATTGTAAAGGGGTGATATTTTCTTGTTCGCCAATAGACATAAGTCACTAGCTTGTTCTAGCTAAATTACTAGGAAAATGTAAAAGGAACTTACCACAAGTGGTAATGGCACACGTATCATGGCCTACATACTTGGGTTAAGTTCTCTGGAGACATGTTGTTAAGATTTCCCTTGTGGCATTTATTAAATTATTGTTCTACTTGGTGAAATACTAGTAGTTGTTTCTATGAATTTATTGATTCTGTCAAGTAGGAATGTGCTCATTTTTGTCAAAAAAAAAATACTAGGAAAATGAGTATAATGTCATGTAATTAGGAACTATTTGAACATGGGTAGTTTTCCACTTTAATATTTTAGCACTTTTCTAATTTTTTCTAGATGAACCATTCATCATCCAGTTTTGATGGCTTTTCAGGTATATTTTTTTCATAGCTCAAATCAAAAGCTTTCGGAAGATTCATTTATTTTCTTATGGATTAGGTATTTTGGTTTAGCTTGTACTAATATATAGACTTGTAATTGAAGTTGGGGGTGAGGAGGGGTGGGGCTGTGAAATCTTAGCGTAAGGGTTACCTTACAAATCACCAAATCTTCTTATCACCTTTATTTGTACTATTCATTTAGGATAATAATAATTTGTCCTCAAATACTAACTCAATGATTTAGATAAGATTGTTTGTAATTCTAGTCACCATATAAAATGTTAGGATATAAAGAAAATTTCTCTATGAGATAGCATCAACCATTATTATGAGGTGAGGTGGCGTGATCCATTATACTATATTTTTATAACTTTAAGTAAATATAATAATAAAATGGCTTAAAACCTTTTATATTACTAATTATTTCCTAATCAAATTAAATTAATAAATATATATAAGTTAAAATGTTAAATGTTATATAAATATAAAACAAAAATGTGTAGTATTGTTAATTTTTCGTTATAATAATAATAATTTATTATTAGTATTATTATTTTAAAAGTGATATTTAGTTTTATAATAAAAATATTATGGAAAATATGCAAATCTAATCATTGCATGTTGATAGTGATGCAAAATTAGATATATTTTTATATGATACTTTAATAAAATTCAGAATGTCAAAATTGGTTGACCAAATCACCAATTTTAAAGAACATTTTAATGATTCATTTGGATTGTAAAGTGGTGATATTGCATGTAAAACCAACCAACATAAGCTATTAGCTTGTTCTAACTAAATTACTCAGAAAATAAGTTAATGTCATGTAATTAGGAAATATTTAAACATTGGTAATCGTCCATTTCCATATTTCAACACTTTTCCAACTCATTGTACATGAATTATTCATCATCCAATTTTGATGGGTTTTTTAGATAGAATTTTCATCATAGTTCAAATTAAAATCTTTTAAAAGATTCATTTTATTTTCTTATGCATTACGTTTTTTTGTTTTGGTTATACTAAGGTATCAATTTGTAATTGAAGTTGGGAGTGAGGAGGGGTGGGGATTGTAAAATGTTAGCTTGAGTGTTATATTTCAAATCACTAATATTCTTGTCACCTTTATTTATACTATTTATTTAATATAATAATAATTTTTCCTAAAGTAATAACTCAATGATTCACATAAGATTCTTCGTAATTCTGGTCACCATAAAAACAAATGTTTAGAATAAGCAAATTTCTCTATAAAGTAGCATCAACCATTATTATGAGATGGCATGATCTATAATACCATATATTTGTAATACTATATATTTGTAACTTAACCTTGACTCAATATGATATTAAAATGGCTTAAAACTTTTTATATTATTAATTAATTTTTAATAAAGTTAAATTAATAAGTATATAAAATTTAAAATATTAAATATTAAAAAAAACAAAATATACATCTTTATTTTTAAAATTATACAAAACAAAAATATATAATATTGTTAATATATTGATATAATTATAATGAATATTTTAAAAGTGATATTTCTTTTTATAATAATAAAAAATGCCAAGGGAAAATTACAAATCTATATCATTGGATGTTAAAAATGCCAATGGAAAATTACAAATCTATATCATTCGATGTTGACATTGATACATGATAAAATATATTTTTATATCACACTTTACCAAAAGTCAACATTTTGACTTGGAAACACCTTTATCCGTTATTGGTCATATCATGACCTTATTTAGTAGGTAATTAGTTGTAAGAACCTCATTTTGACTAGGAAAGAATAAGAAAGGTGGTGTTGAATTTGAGAACATCGTTAGGTGTGGAGATGGATTCTGTGGTAACAACGACATATCCGCGAGAAAATCTAAATTTTCCCATTCCCCCAACCACCATATACTCACACTGCGTCTAATCAAACTTGTTGGTTCCCCATATCTCCAGAGTGTTGTCATTGTACTCCATATTCTCAAAGATGAGTGTGATTAATTTTGATATCATAGGGGGTGAGCAAGGCAGGACGTAGGAGGGGTTGAGGGATGCATGTCCAATATCATTTCTAATATTAATTGAGGGTGAAGTGGCTACCACTTTGAATTACTATTCAACTTGGTACTTTCTTGTATGTAGCTTGAGTTTTGTTGAGTTGGATTTTGGATTTGGAAAGCTTCTTGGAGCTTGATAATGATGGTGCTTGATACAATTCAGTTTAGTTATGTTAGTTTGTTCTCATCCTTTGCAAATTATTTTCTCTTCCCCCTTCTTTTTCTAGGTGTAGCTTGAGAAGCTCACCTCTTTGGTTGTGATTTTGATGTGGTTTAATGTGGTTGTGCCTTGTTCTATGTTTTTTTACGGGAAGGATCGAGCCCTTTTGTTGTTGGTTCTTATACCCTTTGTTGATTTTATTTCTAGTTTACGTCATATCTTCCTAGGATAGAAGGGCTTGAAATCGGGGTACCTTATTTTACTCTACAAGTTGGAAGAAATGAAGTGGTTCAGACCATTGATTATTTATAGTAGTCGACTGACACTTGGGTATCAATATTATTGGTCTTTAATACCTGGGCAATATGGCTCTGGGTGTTTTTTCCTTCGGTATTTGGGGTGGTATTTTAATCAAGTGGTCATTTATAGAAATGGACAAGCACCTAGTGAGGATAGAGGTATTCATCTTGCATGGCAAAGGAACGAATATTCCAAGCAATCTTGTGGATCTAGTGCCTATTGAGGTATCTAGCTCCTTTTAGTTCTCTAAATGATAGGATTTGTTTTATATAATTGGTTTCTTAACTGGTCTCTTCCTATGAAAATTGTTACTCTAGTTTTGTTGACATTTTCTAATGCTTAGTTAGTTTTCTACTATAGATATTCAAATTATTAAGCATTCATTTTGTTTAGGTTTTGATATTGCATGCTTCAATTTTTAGACTATATGCTACTTGTTGCTATTTTTGGAGAGGATCCCTCTTATTTTTCCATTGGTCCAGTTTCCCAATTAGTGTCAAACCAAATGCATATAAAAGGCTAGACAACATGTAACTCTCTCTAACTAATAGAAGTTTTAAATTTACAAACAAATTGTAGGTTTTAACCTTGTACATAAATTACCTGTAAACGAATTCTTAAAACAGAAAATAAACAATGGTGAGAACATAAAACATAAAAAAATATACACAGAGATTTTCCCCTGGATCCCAAAACCAGGACTACCAGATTGATTTTTCATTTTATTCCTTTGAATGTTACAATACATATATATACATGTCGAAGCATTCATAAACCCCAATCCATTTAACCCTCGATTAGAACATAACCGTAGTTCCCTTGGCTGGCTCTATAAAATACCATGGGAGGAAAACCATCATGCCAAAAACCATGTGAAAAATCCATGCACAAAAACATAGGTACATCCTGAAACCATTATAGGGTCCAAAAAAAAAAATCTTGAGGTGTTACCCAGGACCCCGTGCAGTAGGGCTACTTCCCCCCTGTAAACCCCTCACAAGGGGCGATATCGTCCCCCCTATGACCCACCTACTACACCCAACACAATGAATAGGGGGCACTATCTCCCCCCCTAGGACCGCCCCACACGTGCAACTAGTCCTGGAAAGAATATAACACACACCCAACATTCTCCCACTTGTTGTTTTCTTTTCCATAGAAGGGGTCATAGGAGAGGTTAGTCATTGGTTGATTTGATTTAGAATAATAGATTTTTGTGCTAAGATCCTCCTCATATTAGAAACAAAATGCTTTCATTGTGCTTAAGAATTCATGAGTTTTGCAAGTATAAAATGAATTTTTATGTTAATTTTATGAACAATTTTAACATAAGCAAGAGACTGAACAACAATATAAACATGTGTTGGAAATAATACTGAGAGGGGGGGGGGGGGTGAATCAGTATTAGCAAATCAATAACCTTTTCATTTCCATTATCAGATTCATATACGCTGCTTTAGTTAAGGAAACTTGCGTGAATACGCAACTGCGTTTAATGCAACTAGCGCATATCTAGCAAACTTATGATTCAGTTAGTTTATCTTTAATGAGTGCATCAGAACATCATTTAACCATATAAATAGTAAACAGGGGTAGTAAAACAGAATAGATCATCACACATAAGAAGCACACATGAACACCATGATATAAGGTGGAAACCCAATGTGGGTGAAAACCACTTGCTATAATCATCTCTATCTTTCTTTAACAAGAAACTTCTTTTTACAAATTTTGTACTAATGCAGTCTTATACCAGTACGCAAGCTTCTACTTGTAGAAGGCTACAACCTTCTCTCATTCTCCAGCTCCTCCTGGAAGGGAGCTACAACCCCTTAGCTCTTGTACTAGCCAATGTACTAGTACATAGGTGCTGACCTACAGAAGGCTACGACCCTCTCTTTTCTTTCAGCGACCACGTTTCATAAACTTTCAGACTGGATCCATCAATACAAAACAATAATTATTGCAATACAACGATCAACTATATCTGCATCGTCAATCTCTGAATCACCCAACAACTGAATCACTGAAACACTGTCATCAAAACACAGTCACCAGAACATAGAGCAAAACCAAGAACTCTGCAACAACCACTAGAACCAACAACAACCTCAAACAAATACACTACTTGGCTGTGTTGAATCGGCGTGTATACGCTCTTTCACAAAAGGGAACTCGTGTACAGATCTAAAAATAATTACTTATACCTTTGCTGTAATTTTCAACTTCAGATATACCCAGAACATAAGGTATAAAGGATAAGACATGCTTCAGTATTCAGATCTAATCATGATCATAACATATAATAATAATGCATTTTAGTCTTCATGATCCTAGTTCATCAACCTTTATTTTCCATATAGGTGCATCCTCAACAAAGCATCACATACCCATAACCTGCATATTAGATCTCACCCTTTATCAGATATTCATCACTTGCACACTTGCACTTTGGCCTAATGATCTTCTTCTCCTTATATAGGTTTAGGCCTCTCTCAATACCATGGTCTAAAACCACGTAGGACCAATACCTTGGGACCCAATACCTGGGATCAATACCTCGAACCAAATACCATGGACCAAATACCATGGAACAAAACTTAGTTTTCGAACCTGTACGCACCTTTCCTTCTGTGAAAGTGCGTGTGTACATATATGCTCCTTTTGTTTAATGAACCTACGTGTATACACGGGTTGGTCAAGGTGAACCTGCGTATACCTTTCTTTCTTCATTCTATGTGGCTTGAACTGTGATCTGTCATCTAAGTGGGTTGCCATCAAGTACAACACCTGTATCATCTGTATCTTAATGCCAACAATCTCCCCCTTTGGACTTGATGGCAACAACACCAAATCACTCTCCCCCTTTGACATCAAGGGCAAAGGGTGAACCAAGATATTCTCTCCCTTGATATACATTCTGCTGTCCATACTCCCCCTAAGTTCATGCTGAAATCTCTGATTGAGCTCCCCCTTTGTTCATGCTAAGATGTATCAATCCGTCCATGCTCCCCTTGAGCACATGCCGAGTCATGACAGTCATCAGCAGCTATCATACACCATATATGATCTACACCATAAGCATCTATCACCAGCATCTAGACCTGTAACCTGCACTACCACTCTCTTGGCCAACCAACAATAAGTAGCATCATCACCAAAGACATCCAACCATAATGCCAACAATGCATTATTCGAAGCATATGCTCCCCTTGAACCTATGCCAACAATCATATACCGTGACCGAACCATATCATACTCATTTTCTTATTCTGCTGCCTTTTCTTCAGAGCTCCATATACGTGACTTTGTAGCCTCCAACTGGCATATATACACAACTTTACTTCATAATATCTCTGTCTGAAAATTGGAATACTGAAGGTCTACACTTTCAGTTTCCCTTATGTTTGTTATGTCTGCTAACTGAGTTACGCCACATCTTTCTGACTTTAATTATGTCTTATTCAATACCTAGAATTGCGATGAAGTATGATCCTTTTGCTTTGGTGTCCAAATTTTGCTCCTACATTCCTTTACTTTATGTCCAAACTTGTTACATGCATAACATCTTACATGTTTCATATTCCTTTTATTTCCATCAATAGCTTTGTGACCAAACATATTGCAAGCAAAACAATATCCCTTAAAGTACCTGGAACGTGATGATATTTCTTGAACCATTCTACTTCTGCATCTGGCTGCAACATGTCCAATATTATGACATTCATAACATTCAACATTACTCATCGGAGGAAATAACCATCTATCACTTCCACAGTTAGGAGCAAATGATCTTCTTTGAAGAATTTCTTTCCTTGGTTGTTGTTGGGGTTGACCACTTATCTCCTTGTTGATCATTTCATATTTTGCATTAGAATTCCTTGCCTCACCCTATGAGCTAGATTCATCTTCAATAGTTTCATAGAAACCAAGACCAATTTTGATAGAAGGGGATCTTTGACTACTAATAATATCATCCAAAATCTTAGTACTGTCTTGAAATCGTAGCAGCTTATCCTTTTCGTCTAATTTACCTTTCAAGATATTTACCTCAACTTGATGTTGTTTTTCCTTTTCTATATATTGCTTCTTTATGTTTTCTTTAGCTTTTCTTCCTTCTTCCACTTGTTGCTATAATTTGAGCACTTCATGTTGTTGTTCTTCAAGAGCTTCTTCATTTTGCTTCTTTGATTTTTCAAGATCTTCTTTAAGAGAGAGGATCTTAGATTCAAGTCTCTGAATTGTTATACTATGATCTTTTACTACATCCTGCAGCTGCTCCCTTACTCTCGTTACTATCTCCAGCTGATCTTTTAATCTGGTAACTTCTTCTGTTTCTACGTCTTTATTTTCATATGCCATGAGAAGTTTAATTTCTTGATTATCTTCATCACTATTGGACAAGCCATCACTATTATCATGAGTATAATAACTTCTATTACCTTCTTTAGACATCTTTCCTTTGTTATGAGGACATCTAGCAGCGTAATGACCAACTCTACCACAAGAAAAACATTTGAAAGGTAGCTTACCTTTGAACCTTCTAGATCCCCGTTGAAGATTCTTGACAAAATTTACCTCATATTCTTCTTCTGACATGTGTCCTGATTCACTAAGTTTTCCTTTTCCCTTTGCTGATACTTTAAATGTAGCTTCTCTCATATCCGATGGTCCTCCTTTTCTCATTTCAAAAGTAATTAAGATTCTGTGAAGCTGTGTCATAGTGATATTCTGTAGATCCTCCTTTTCTTCTATGGCAGACACTTTGGATTCGAATTTAATAGACAAGGATCTCAAAACTTTCTCAACTAAGACAACTTCCTTAATTTCTTCACCCAGATTCTTCATACAATTGACAATCTCATCTATACGTAGGAAGTATTTAGCCATGCTTTCATTACTATGCATCTTAAGAGTTTCATACTGTAATATGAGAGTTTGAAGCTTAGCACATTTTACCTGATCATCTCCTTCATAGCTTAGAATAATTTTGTCCCATATTTCTTTGGCTGATTTGAGCTGCATGACCTTGACAAACTATGATTTTGAAAAACTTCCCAATAAGATAGTAATAGCTTTGGCATTGAGTTCATATTGCTTTCTACCTACCATATCTGTAGGAATTGCTGATGGATATGCATATCCTCCTTCCACAATTCCCCAAATATCCGTTCCAAGTGATTGTAGATAGGCTGTGGTGCTTATCTTCCAGTACATTAAATTGTTCCCATTGAAGATTGGTGGTCTGATGGATCCCTCTTTTTCTTGATTACTCATCCTGATGGCTTTTCCTTCAAGTGATCAAGCTTCTTCCGAAGGACCTGCCCTGATACCAATTATTGGAAATAATACTGAGAGGGTGTGTGGGGGGGGGGGGGGGGGGTGAATCAGTATTAGAAAATCAATAACCTTTTCATTTCCATTATCAGATTCATATACGCTACTTCAGTTAAGGAAACCTTTGTGTATATGCAATTGTGTTTAATGCAACTAGCGTATATCCAAAAAACTTATGATTCAGTTAGTTGATCTTTAATGAGTGAATCAGAACATTATTTAACCATATAAACAATAAACAAGTGCATTAAAATAGAATAGATCATAACACATAAGAAGCACACATGAACACCATGATATAAGGTGGAAACACAATGTGGGTGAAAACCACCTGCTGCAATCGTCTCTATCTTTCTTTAATAAGAAACTTCTTTTTACAAATTTTGTACTAGTGTAGTCTTATATTAGTATGCAGGCTTCTACCTGCAGAAGGCTACAACCTTCTCTCGTTCTCCAACTTCTCCTTGAAGGGAGCTACAACCACCTAGCTCTTGTACTAGCCAATGTACTAGTATGTAGGTGCTGACCTATAGAAGGTTATGACCTTCTCTTTTCTTTCAGGGACCACGTTTCATAAATTTTCAGATAGGATCCATCAATACAAAACAATCATTATTGCAATACTACCATCAACTATATCTGCACATCAATCTTTGAATCACCCAACAACTGAATCACTAAAACCCTATCATCAAAACACAGTCACCAGAACATAGAGCAAAACCCAGAACTCTGCAAAAACAACTAGAACCAACAATAACCTCAAACATATACACTATTTGGCTATGTTGAATTGGCATGTATACACTCTTTCACCAAAGGGAACCCACGTACAAATCTGAAAATAATTACTTATACCTTTGCTGCAATTTTTAACTTCAGATACACCCATAACATAAGATATAAAGGATAAGACATGTCTCAGTGTTCAAATCTAATCATGATCATACCATATAATAATAATGCATTTTAGTCTTCACGATCCTGGTTCATCAACCTTCATTTGCCATATAGGTGCATCCTCAACAAAGAATTGCATACCCATAACCTGCATACTAGATATCACTCTTTATCAGATATTCATCACTTGCACACTTTCACTTTGGCCTAATGATCTTCTTGTCCTTATATGGGTTTAGGCCTCTCTCAATACCACAGTCCAAAACCACGTAGGACCAATAACTTGGACCCAATACCTGGGGTCAATACCTCGAACCAAATATCATGGACCAATACCAAAATACCATGGACCAAAACTTAGTTTTCCAAGCTGTACGCGCCTTTCCTTAGGTAAAAGTGCGTGTGTACGTATATGCTCTTTTTGTTTAGTGAACCTGTGTGTATACGCGGGTTGGTCAAGGTGAACCTGCATATACCTTTCTTTCTTCATTCTATGTGGCTTGAACTATGATCTGTCATCTAAGTGGGTTGCCATCAAGTACAACACCTGTATCATCTGTATCTTAATGCCAACAATCTCCCCCTTTGGACTTGTTGGAAACAACACCAAATCAATATCCCCCTATGACATCAAGGGCAAAGGGCGAACCAAGATATTCTCTCCCTTGATATACATTCTGCTGTCCATACTCCCCCCAGGTTCATGCTGAAATATCTGATTGAGCTCCCCCTTTGTTCATGCCGAGATGTATCAATCCGTCCATGCTCCCCCTGAACACATGCCGAGTCATGATAGTCATCAGTAGCTATCGTACACCATATATGATCTGCACCATAAGCATCTATCACCAACATCTAGACCTGTAACCTGCACTACCACTATCTTGGCCAACCAACAATAAGTAGCATCATCACTAAAGACTTCTAACCATAATGCGAACAATGCATTATTCGAAGCATATGCTCCCCTTGAACCTATGCCAACAATCATATTCCATGACCAAACCATATCATACTCATTTTCCTGTTCTGTTACCTTTTCTTCAGAGCTCCATATATGCGACTCTGTAGCCTCCAACTCGTGTATATACACGACTTCACTTCATAATATCTGTGTATGCAAATTGGAATACTAAAGGTATACACTTTCAGTTTCCCCTGTGTCTATTATGTCTGCTAACTGAGTTATGCCACATGTTTCTGACTTTAATTATGTCTTCTTCAATACCTGGAATTGCGAAGATGTATGATCATTTTTCTTTGGTGTCTAAATTTTTCTCCTACATTCCTTTACTTTATGTCCAAACTTGTTACATTCATAACATCTTACATGTTTCATATTCTTTTTATTTCCATCAATACCTTTGTGACCAAACATATTGCAAGAAAAACAATATCCCTTAAAGTACCTAGAACGTGATGATCTTTCTTGAACCATTCTACTTCTGCATCTGGCTACAACATGTCCAATATTATGACATTCATAACATTCAACATTACTCATCAGAGGAAATAACCATCTATCACTTCCACAGTTAGGAGCAAATGATCTTCTTTGAAGAATTTCTTTCCTTGGTTGTTGTTGGGGTTGACCATTTATCTCCTTGTTGATCATTTCAGATTTTGCATTAGAATTCCTTCCCTCACCCTGTGAGCTAGATTCACCTTCAATAGTTTCATAGAAACCAAGACCAGTTTTGATAGAAGGGGATCTTTGACTACTAAGAATATCATCCAAAATCTTAGTATTGTCTTGAAACCGTAGCATCTTATCCTTTTCTTCAAATTTACCTTTCAAGATATTTACCTCAACTTGATGTTGTTCTTCCTTTTCTAGATATTGCTTCTTTATGTTTTCTTCAGCTTTTATTCCTTCTTCCACTTGTTGCCTTAATTCGAGCACTTCATGTTCTTGTTCTTTAAGAGCTTCTTCATTTTGCTTCTTTGATTTTTCAAGATATTCTTTTAGAGAGAGGATCTTAGATTCAGGTCTCTGAATTGTTATGCTCTGATCTTTTACTACATCCTACAATTGCTCCCTTACTCTGGTTACTGTCTCCAGCCGATCTTTTAATCTGGTAACTTCTTCTATTTCTACGTCTTTATTTTCATATGCCATGAGAAGTTTAATTTCTAGATTATATTCATCATTATTGGACAAGTCATCACTTTTATCATTAGTATAATAACTTCTATTACCTTCTTCAGACATCTTTCCTTTGTTATGAGGACATCTAGCAGCGTAATGACCAACTCTACCACAAGAAAAACATTTGAAAGGTAGCTTACCTTTGAACCTTCCAGATCCCCGTTGAAGATTCTTGACAAAATTTACCCCATATTCTTCTTCTGAAATGTATCCTGATTCACTGAGTTTTTCTTTTCCCTTTGCTGAAACTTTAAATGCAGCTTCTCTCATATCTAATGGTCCTCCTCTTCTCATTTCAAATGCAGTTAATATTCCGTGAATCTGTGTCATAGTGATATTAAGTAGATCCTCTTTTTCTTCTATGGTGGACACTTTGGATTCAAATTTAGCAGACATGGATCTCAAAATTTTCTCAACCAAGACAACTTCCTTAATTTCTTCACCCAGACTCTTCATACAATTGACGATCTCATCTATACGTAGGAAGTAATTAGCTACGCTTTTATTACTATGCATCTTAAGAGTTTAATACTGTATTTTGAGAGTTTGAAGCTTAGCACGTTTTACCTGATCATCTCCTTCGTATCTTAGAATGATTTTGTCCCATATTTCTTTGGCTGATTTGAACTGCATGACCTTGACAAACTATGATTTTGAAAAATTTCCCAACAAGATAGTAACAACTTTGGCATTGAGTTCATATTGCTTTCTACCTACCGTATCTGCAGGAATTGTTGATGTATATGCATATCCTCCTTCCACGATTCCCCAAATATACGTTCCAAGTGATTGTAGATAGGTTGTGGTTCTTATCTCCTAGTACATAAAATTGTTCTCATCGAAGATTGGTGGTCTGATGGATCCCTCTTTTTCTTGATTACTCATCCTGATGGATCTTCCTTCAAGCGATCAAGCTTCTTCCGAAGGACCTGCTCTAATACCAATTACTGGAAATAATACTAGGAGGGGGGGGGGGGTGAATCAGTATTAGCAAATCAATAACCCTTTCATTTCCATTATCATATTCATATACACTACTTTAGTTAAGGAAACCTGCGTGTATACGCAACTGTGTTTAATGCAACTAGCGTATATCCAACAAACTTATGATTCGGTTAGTTGATCTTTAATGAGTGCATCAGAAAATTATTTAACCATATAAACAGTAAATAGGTGTAGTAAAACAAAACAAATCATCACATATAAGAAGCACACATGAACACCATGACATAAGGTGGAAACCCAATGTGGGTGTAAACCACCTACTGCAATCGTCTCTATATTTCTTCAATAAGAAACTTCTTTTTACAAATTTTGTACTGGTGCAGTCTTATACCAGTACGCAAGCTTCTACTTATAGAAGGCTACAACCTTCTCTCGTTCCGCAGCTTCTCCTGGAAGGGAGCTACGACCCCCTAGCTCTTGTACTAGCCAATGTACTAGTATATAGGTGCTAACCTACAGAAGGTTATGACCTTCCCTTTTCTTTCAGGGACCACGTTTCATAAATTTTCAGACTTGATCCATCAATACAAAACAATCATTATTGCAATACAACCATCAACTATATCTGCATCATCAATCTTTGAATCACCCAACAATTGAATCACTGAAACGCTGTCATCAAAACATAGTCACCAGAACACAAAGCAAAACCCAGAACTCTGCAACAAACACTAGAAGCAATAGCAACCTCAAACATATACACTACTTGGCTGTGTTGAATCAGTGTGTATATGCTCTTTCACCAAAGGGAACCCATGTACAGATCTGAAAATAATTACTTATACCTTTGCTGCAATTTTCAACTTCAGATATACCTAGAACATAAGATATAAAGGATAAGACACACGTCAGTATTCAAATCTAATCATGATCATACCATATAATGATAATGCATTTTAGTCTTCATGATCCCAGTTCATCAACCTTCATTTGCCATATAGGTGCATCCTCAACAAAGCATCACATACCCATAACCTACATACTAGATCTCACCCTTTATTAGATATTCATCACTTGCACACTTGCACTTTGGCCTAATGATCTTCTTCTCCTTATATACTTCTAGGCCTCTCCCAATACCATGGTCCAAAACCATGTAGGACCAATACGTTGGACCCAATACCTGGGGTCAATACCTCGAACCAAATACCATGGACCAATACCAAAATACCATGGACCAAAATTTAGTTTTCCAACTTGTATGTGCATTTCCTTCCATGAAAGTGCATGTGTACATATACACTCCTTTTGTTTAATGAACCTGCGTGTATACACGGGTTGGTCAATGTGAACCTGCGTATACCTTTCTTTCTTCATTCTATGTGGCCTACACTGTGATCTGTCATCTAAGTAGGTTACCATCAAGTACAACACCTGTATCATCTTTATCTTAATGCCAACAACATGTACATAACATCACTAAAAACACATCACAATAGGAACATGATGAAGGAGTTCACCGCTCTTGGGCTACATCTCCTTGGTGCAGCTTCCAATGTCTTGGGCCTTTCTATTATGCTCAAAAGTGTAAAAATATGTGTTTACAATGCTCAAATGATGAGTCCAGAATGTCCAATAGTGGCTACCTAGCCTCTTTTTACCTCTCCTAGTTTCTCCACTATTCACTCTACATTTTGCACAAAATCCCGCATCATCCTACAAATTCGCCCCAATTTCCGCTAATGGAGAAACAAATTTCACGAATTTTAGGTAGATTTGTAGGACAGATAACTTTTCCTCTGAGACCTTAAAACCAAAAAATGGGTCATATGGGGGCCATGCGCTCATTGGGTAGCCCCTAACACTGGACCCCTCCCTCTAGCGGTCACAGTTACCATGTGAAAGCATTCACATGTGGTTTTTCCAACAGTCAATGGTGGCGGTGACCTTGGCAGTCACAACAACTACCTACAGCTTGGCGGTTATGTGTTCACATGGGAGGGAGGTTAAGTTTGCTTGCCCGCCAACCTTCGCAGTGGTAACCTTTATCATAAACCTCAAACCTTAATGGTTAAGAAACATAGTGCGGGTGCATTCGTAAGTCCTTGTGTTTATGCGTGGGATGTTGCGGGGTCGAGCCTGACCTCCACCCTATCTACCATACCAAAGTTTTGAATGCCATTAGGAGGACACATGGTGGCCTTTGGCTTAGCCACGTGAGGCCGCCACGTGTCACCCCTTATTGGCCCAAACCCAAAACACATGGACCAATAGGACAATGCCAACTCAATGGAATATTTTGAGAATATTCTAAGAATATTCCAAGAATATTCCCCTTGCCACCTAGGCGGTACGGATGCACAATCAGCACCCTATTAGCCACCTGCAAATTTTTTACATGTTTGACAAAGTGAATAGATCGTATTTCTGGGAGCATACAGTGTCCATTTTTCACGAATCGATTTGCAGTAGATTTAGGATGGTGAGAACTATGTCGTCATTCAAGTTCCACACCATTCCGATGACTTTGATTTTTGAACATAATTTTGAGCACCTAATCAATCCTCCCCACTAAAATCCTTTTAGACCCCAAAAGATCACTTTCATCTTTCCAATAGATGAGGGTACAGTTCCCTCACCTTTCCAATCTATATCCATTTGTATTTTGAAGGATTTCTACCCTTAAGCCCCACTCAAAGATAATCAACACTTCCCCTTTTGATGTCCTTTTTCTTCTCTCAAGTATAGTGTCTTGCTGAAGCTCATCAAGGAATTCTAGAGAAAAGTCTTCAATAGATTGAATTTGAACAATTTCTCCTTGATCTTTAATCAAAGGAGGCTCACATAACCTTATATTCTTAACATTAACAACAACATAAATTTTCATATATGAAGGAAAATCCAACCTAAAGGCATTGTTACCAATCTTTTTCAATATTCTGAATGGACCATATCTAATTGGTTTTGGCTTTTTACCTTCTCCTTGGAGCCTCTCTTTGCTAATGCGAATCCAAAATTCATCACTGGCTTGGAACTTGTGATCTTGACAATGCTTGTTGTGCCTTGCTTTCTACTTGCCTTGGCTCTTTTCAAGATGTTCTTGAACTTTTTGGTGTACCAATTGGGTTTGTTCAATGAAATTTCTTGCTTTGTCTATGTCTCTATGACCATCAATAGAAATTTTTTTACCAAAAATTAAATCCAAAGGAGATTTACAAAAGTATCCCAAACATGCCTCAAATGGTGATGTTTGAGTTGAAGAGTGCTTAGCCTAGTTGTAAGCATGTTGAATATAGTGCAAATGTTTATCCCACAACCTAGGATGCTTTCCACAATACCCATGAAGAATATGTACCATTTTTCTATTCACCACCTCTATTTGACCATCTATTTATGGATGAAAAGTTGTACTCTTTTCCAGTTTGGTGTCCATGAATCCCCACAAGCTTGACCAAAAATTCCCAAAAAAGAGGGAATCTCAATCACTAACAATGGATGTGGGAAATCTAAAATGAACCCATACATTCTAAAAGAATAACTAAGTAGTTTGTTTAGTTGTAACTTTCTTTTTACATGGCATCAAAATACACATTTTACTGAATCTATCCACAACTAAATACAAATAATCATGACCTATTTTTAACAATGGAAGACCTCCTACAAAATCCATAGAAACACTCTCCCACAGTCGTGAAGGAACCGGAAGTGGTGTGTACAATCCTAACTTCCTATTGCTAGGCTTATTGATTGCACATAATGAACACCCCTTAATAAACCGAGACACACTTTCAACCATACGAGGCTAATAAAAATACCTCTGTAGATGTTCCACCATCTTACTTACATCAAAATAACCAACAATAAGAGAAGTATGTACCTCTCTTTCGATGTTAATGCTTTCTCCCTCTAGAATAAAAAGCTTGTTAAGATGGTACAACAAGTTATCTGCAAATGATAATCTTTCCTCTACTTGGTTACCTTGACTCAAGCTTGCATAAACATCTTGAAAGTCATTATCTAAGGCATATTGCTCAATATGACTTTCATTTAAAAAAAATTATGCTTGAGTAAAGTAGCTGCACTAATAATAGGCCTAGAAAGCATATCAACAACTTTATTGTAGATACCTTTCTTATACTTGATTATCAAGTGGAATTATTGAAGAAAACCCATCTGTTGGAAGTGCCTTGATTGTTGCAACTTTGATTGAGATTTCAAGTATTGCAATGGTTGATGATCAGTGTGAATGATTTTTTCCTTACCCATCAAGTAGTGTTTCCACTTTTTCACACTTTGCACCTGTTATCTCAAAATCAGATCCTAATAGGCTGCTGGTCAGGTTGACTCTAAGTAACTATTTCAGACCTACTTTAGGCTGAGGCTTAGCCTCCTCAACCTGAGAGGGCTTTCTCTTAAAGGATTAATGATTTTGATTAAAGATAAGATGGCTAACTCTTATAGAACAACTGTGAAAAATATGAATGCTGGAAATACATTAAACAACTATCCATTGGGCTTATGGAGTCAACAACACCTCAATATAACAGTGAACTCAACCTTACATAGAAGTCAGGGCACTCAGCATTTAGACATTCAGAACATAACTCATATAGGACCACAGTTTATAAATGCATACAGGAAATCAGAGCACATTCAGTGAATTCTGAGTGATTATACATCTATACCACTGTAAAATTGATGGAAAGGACAAGATCACATATTCTGAACATAAGAAATCCTTCATGAATCCTGAGAAGTAAAGTCAAAATTATATTACTGAAAATGAGTCTTTACATAAGCCAAATACAAGCTGTATCATAAAATTTTCCAAAGTTGATTACATTGCTGTTTCAGCTATATATAGAGTTCTTATTCTAACTTATCGAGATTCCTCCTCCAGCATGAGGGGAATTCGAAAACTACTTCTAATGACACCTATTAACCCTTTAACTAACTAATAAATACAACAAGGTGTTGACTGGAGTTTTTTTTAGAGATCTAAATCAACTATGACTCTAACTCCATATTACATGCATGATGGCTTCTCCTCGTTCTTTGACATCTAGTTTTCTTTCAGTTTGGCTGAGATGGGTGTTTAATGCTCCATGTTGACCTTGGATGCTGAATCTTCTTAACTACCCAGAAATATTAGGAGACTATCCTTGCTTCTCGGCTTCAGTTTTCCCCAAAATATTCGAATGCAAAGAAGCATGTCCTTTATCTTTTAATCACCGAAAATGTAGAAGTCTGCCACGTCCTTGATGCGTTGTAAGCTTTTTCCCATGTACATGTGTGCAGGAAAAAGTTTCTTGTAAACTATTTAACATATCCTGAACTGTGGTAAATTGCTCACTTTACGACAAAAATTTAAAGTTGGATTTTGAATATATCTTTTCTCCACCTGTCTTGACCTGGTTGACTGTTGATAGCTTCAGATGATGCCTTGTATGCCTTTTAGACGTTTCCCTTTCAAAATTCCCACTTATAATTCAAAACTGCTTGATTTGCGCTAAAATCATCACCTTCAGCAGTTTCGTAGCGCGCTACGAAACTGCTGAGTTATTTAAAACATCTTGCTTTTAACCTGAGACCTTTATTAGCCGAGTACTTGATTGCCAAAAACTCCTTTAGACTTTCCACATGTCGAATAGGGATTTATATTTCCTCAGAAAGATGAAATCAAGCAAATTTGTCAAAATTTTTAAAACAAAATCTTACTTGAAATGAAAACTCATTTAGCAGGTAGCTGACTTAGCTGTGCCTTCAGATCTTCAATTTGTTTCTTCGTAGCCTTATTCCCAGCTCTCAGTTGCATATTGATCCTTTTGATGTACCTGGCTTCTTTGATTGCTGGTACTTTCCATGTGTGAAATTGTGAATGGCCATCAACCACTGAATTCAGCTGAGCTTCTACAGCAGCATTCCCTTCCCATAGAGTTTTATAATACTTTGCATGTATGGCTGCATGTTTTCTAGCGGCTTTCTTCAATTTGGCAATCTCATATTTAGCTGATTCCAATTGGCTCTTCAGGGCTGCTATATTATTTTCTTTAGCTGCAATGACTGTTTTGCCTGTGTCTTTTTGTGTCTCTTCCCCCGTTTCCTCTGTTCTTGGCAGTGCTTCCTGTACTTGCTGGAATCTCCTTGTCATAGGTCTTCTAGGTTTAAAAACGAACTCTTCAGCTGGCTCATCAAATTTAAGCCTTTTTGAGGCCTTAGCTTTCTTGGTGCTTTCTTGTTCTGACTGTATCAATTCGATTTGAACTGGTAGAGACTGCTCGAATTCAATAGCCTGTAATAAATCATTTAAACTTGCCTTGGACACTGGACTTTCTTCAACTGCTATAGCTTTACCTTTTTCTTTATTTATCTGACTTCTTGTTCTTACCCTTGAGACTACTTCAGATGTGCTTGTTTCAGGTACAGTCTTTTTACCATGAGCTTTTTCCTTAGTTGATTGCTGAGGTTGATCTTGGATGATAAGTGGCTTCACTTGTTTTCTTATTTGTGACTTTGGAACTCTTTTAGCTCTTGCTTCTGTTTGGAGCTCAGCTATTGTAAAATCTCTAGCAGGTTGAGGAGTGAGGCCAGTCTGGCTTTTGAAGCCAGCCATAAAAATAAATGAATTCCAATCTCTGTTTACCTTTTGGAGCCCATCTAAAACCAGTAGTTTAATCAAACCATGATGAAACAAAGAGGTTTCACAATCCTCTTTCCTCAGCTGTACCTTATCACACATCTTACTCAAACTACAGAACAGATAAAAAGGTAAGTCTATGGAGACCTTCCCGGTGAAATGCAAAAGGAGTTTAAAATGGTAAGAATAAACCTTGTTATACCTTCCTTCACAAGTCAGATATTTCTGTATGCAGGTGAGTAAGTGAGCATAATATTCTTTGACATAATTCCTGGGCACTGCCTTACTTAAATCTTCATTTACAAATTCATCCTTCAAAAACTCCTTGCAAGGATTCATGTCAAACTTGAAATTTTTAAACCATTGCTCTTGTCCTCGTGGGATCTCTGTCACAGTAGATATCACTTCTGGCGAAACCTGCAATTCTATCATGGCTACTTTTGAATTCAAGCCTGTGAAGTTAAGTGAAAATTCTTTAGTTACCTGTGCGTGCCCTCCTTGTAACTTTTTGCAAAACTTCCAGCACCCGGCCTTTTTAAATGCTTTCTTCACCTCTTCATTTCTCAGCGTCATATCCAGGCCTTCAGGCTCAGTCCTTAGACATTTGCCGGATCTATGCTCTTTTTTCTCCATTGATTCTTCCAAATCTTCGCAAACAATAACTACCAGCTCCGGTTGGAATTGTAATTCAGCTTCTATTTGAATTCAGCCTCGCTTGAATTTTGAATTTTTCCGTTTAAAACCTTTCAAGATGTAATCTTGCAGATTTCTCACTCATGCAAGACTTACGGCCATCATTAAGATTTATGCACGGTTGTCTTTCTTGGGAATGATAATTCATGCATATCAACAGATCTAGTGGTGGTGATAGTGGCAATGAGTGGTGAAATGTGATAAGAGGGGTACATAAGCTGACATGAGAAGACATGGCCTATGACTCACCTAGCAGACTTGACATTTCGGGAAAGATTCGCTGCGGAATGTATGAATCCATGATTTCGCAGTGCTGTCAGTTTAAAATTTTAATGATGCGCTGCGAAACTGCCTAATCATGATACGCTGCGAAACTGCCTAACTATGATTGCGCTGTGAAACTGCCTAATTGGCATTGCGCTGCGAAATTACAAAAAGACACGGTGACTGACATAAGATAACCAGTGGCTATATAACAATGGTAGATGGAGGGGAACCAATGGGAGCTGAGAATAACTTGACTCAAAAGCTCATCAAAACTCCAGATTCTAAGGGAAAAAATTAAAACCAAATAAAACTAACACTGACCTTCGTCATCGGGCTAGGATGGAAAGTTACATGTATCAAATTTAGTTCTAAGTGATAACAGTGGCTCCACTTGGGATAGTGTGCTCCTGTAGTACACTAAGAACTCGTATGTCCAGTGCTTTGTCCAATTTGTGAAAACATAGATGAGGTTGACAAGCATCCTTTTCTAGCTTTGTGAGCCTTCACCTCGGGCTTGAGCTTCCTGTTCAGCTTGTCATTTATTTGGAACAAAGAAAGACTAATAAAACGGTTATATACAATGTTGTGAGAAACTTGGCAGAGATTTAATCAATTGTAATGCTTTAGGAACCTGCCATTAACAGGTCCTCCATCATATGGTGTTCCATCAATCTCTTGTAGAATGTAGGTGTTATTCCCATGGAAAGCAGAAATTTGATATGGCCCTTTCCACAAATTTTCAAATTTACCATGTTTACCTTTCTCTTCAATTCTAGATTCCCATTTCAAGACTTTATCATGAATCTGGAATGTAACTTCTTTGATCTTTTTGTCAAATGCTCTTTTGATCCTATTCTGGTTTTGTTGATGACTGTCAAACACCTCATTTCTTTTCTCTTGCAAAGCTATTAGCTGATTAATCCTTCGTTGTATAGCATTTGGTTCCTCTTCTAGTCCTTGAATCAAATTCATTACTGGTACTCCAAGGGAATTTGGAAATATAGCCTCTGCCCCATATACTAGCTCATATGGTGATGTTCCAATGGACCTCTTTGTGCAAATCCGGTCAGCCCACAAAGCATATTTCAGTTTCGAATGCCAGGCTTTTTTATTTTCTTGCAGCAGCTTTTTAATGATTCTCACAAGGCTCTTGTTTGATGACTCAGCCAAACCATTTCCATGTGGATAATAAGCCGTGGAATGTCCAAGGGAGATGTGATACTGATGACAAAAATTAATCATCCTTTTGGACTTGAAAGCTTGAGCATTGTCTGTAATGATCTTGATTGGGAAACCAAATCTTGATAATATATTATTTTTTTAAAAAGAAATAATCACTGAATCATTTGCTTGCCTTGTGGGTATTTCTTCTATCCATTTTGAAAAGTAATCGGTGGCTGTGAGAATCTAGCAATGCTGTCCTGATGAAGGAGGATGGATTTCCCCTATAAAGTCTAAACCCCACTGCTGGAAAGGTGCTTCAACATAAATAGGAACCAAGGGCATTGGCATAAGCTTTCTCTTTCCTTCAAACACTTGACATTCATGGCATGTGGCTATCTTTTTATAGATATCTCTAAACATAGTTGGCCAAAAATAGCCAGCTCTAAAGACCTTGTTTGCAGTGGCTTTCCAATAGTGATGTCCTCCGTAATCCCCTTTATGAAACTCATCAATTACTTTATCAGCTTCTTCTTCAATGAGGCATTTTAATAATATTCCTCCTGCATCTTTCCAAAACAAATTTTGGTCATACACAAAATATCTGAGAGATTTCAATTTGGTAAACCGAGCTTTGGATTTTGAAAGATTATCAGGAGCTCTATTATGCTGCAAAACAAATGCTATATCCTTGTACCATTCTGAGATCAAGAATTTCTCATTTATTTGGACCAATTCCTCTTCATTTTCAGAAATTTCTGAGATTTCTGTGCTTAAATTAATATCAATACAGTCCAAATTTGACTGAGTCAACAATTTGGCTAGGCCTTGACCCTTTACCAACTTTGTGGGTTTGATCTCAATGTCATACTCCAGCAGTTTTGCTATCCACTTTCCCCTTTTTCCATCTGGATCAGCTTGTGTAAGAATATATTTTATAACAGCATTTGGGACGTAGGCAACAATGTGAGAATGCAAAACATAGATTCTGAAATCCTTAATTGCTTTCACCAATGCATAGGCTTGTTTCTCTAAGATATTATATTTCAATTCAGCATTGGCTAATTTCTTGCTAAAGAAAGAAATGGGTTGTTCAGTACCTTGACTTCCTTTTTGCAATAAAACTCCCGCAATTGTGTCTTCAGAAGCGAATGTGAAGATAAGGAATTCCTTGTTAAAATCCGGGCTGATGAGTACTGGTGCTTGAGTAAGTGCCTTCTTGATCTCTTCAAATGATTTCTTTGCTTCAACTGTCCATTTAAAATCTGCTCCTTTCTTTAACATCTTTGTTATGTTCTTGACAACTTCAGCAAAATTAGGAATGAATCTTCTAACAAAGTTAACTTTCCCAAGAAAGGATTGAATCTCCTTCTTACTCCTTGGTAAATCTAATTTTTGAATTGCACTAACTCTATTAGGATCAATCCTAATTCCTTCTTCAGAAATAATATGACCAAGCAGTTTGCCAGAAGTTAGAGTGAAAATACTTTTGGTTAGGTTTAGAGAAATACCAAACCTCCTACACTTCAGTAGGACCCTTTCAAGGTGCTTTAAGTGGTCTTCTTCCCTTTTTGAAAAAACTGTGATGTCATCAAGATAAACCACCACTGATTTGTCCTTTTCTTCAGCAAAAGCAATATCCATTGCTCTCTGGAAAGTGGCTCCCACGTTCATGAGGCCAAAGGGCATTTTTGCATACATGAATGTTCCCCATGGTGTAGTGAAAGCCGTTTTCTCCTGATCATCTGGGTGTACAAGAATCTGATTGTACCCTGAGAAACCATCAAGCATAGACATCCTTTGTGAACCAACAATGTTTTGCAAAATGAAATCCATTTTGGGGAGGGGGTAATTATCTTTCAATGAAGCTTTGTTTAAGTTTCTGAAGTCTATACAAATTCTGATCTCTCCATTCTTTTTTCTGACTGGTACCAAGTTAGCAAGCCAATTTGAGAATCTGATTGGGACAATAATTTTAGCATCAAAGAGCTTTTTCACCTCTTTTTCAATCAGTGGCATTAGAAGAGGATTAATTCTTCTTAGCTTCTACTTAAAGGGCTTTTCATTCTGCTTAATAGGAATGGTATGTTGTATGATTGAAGAGTCATATTGTTTCAAGTCAGCGTAACTCCATGCAAAAACATCAATGAATCTTTTCATCATCTCAACATATTTAGTCTTCATATCAGCTGAAAGGAATTTTGAAATCTTGACTATCTTAGGCACAACCGAGTCTCCTAAATTGCAGTTTTCTACTTCTTCTTCATTAGCTTGTAGTCTTGGTGCTTTGAACACATCATTTTGATCAAATAATTTCTCAAGGGGAATGAGGCCTTTAGGAATTAAGTTGTTTTGCAATTGTAAGACTTCAGAACTTTCCTTTGACTCTATTAACATATTCTGCTGATCTATCTGATTGTGTTCAAACTCTTCTTTTAATTCAATGAAGTTCCTTACATGCTGATCATCCTCAAAAACTTGCCAATTTGTGATATTATCCGGTATAACTGGTCTATGGCGAACCTCCACTTCATAATTTTCAGAAGAGTGCTTAGGAATGATAAAGAGACTGGCTGAAACGGCAAGAGAATCTGCAATAGAGTTTTGATCTCTAGTTTTGATGCTGAAGGAATATGATTGAAATTTTTCCAACATCTCCAACACTAAATTTCTATATGCTCTCATCCTCGTATCCTTAGTTTGATATGTACCTTCTACTTGTTTAATTACCAATTCAGAATCTCCACAAACAACAATGTTTTTAGCTTTCAATTTTATCAAGGCTTCCAAACCTAAAATCAGAGATTCGTACTCAGCCATATTGTTGGTACAATCAAAGTTTAATTTGTATGAGATAAACTTACTTTCTTCAGTTGGACTAGTGATCCAAATCCCAGCTCCTGCCCCTTCTTTTCCTGCTGATCCATCAAAGTATAATGACCAGCAGCCCATGATGTCTCTTTCATCTCCTTGCTGCCCTTCTTGACACTGATTTTCCGCAGGTTCATCTTGTGATTCTTTTGCAACTGATTCATTGAAAAGGATAGCTGACCCAAGACCAGTATCACATGAATAAATAGGAAAATTCTAAGGCTTGTCTTTGCTGCTTACCATGTAGGCCATCCTTGTCTCGCGATACAACCTCCTTTGTTCACCAAACACTGGGATGGTAGCATATGTAAGGTCCATCTGCATTGTGCCCTTGATTTTTGCCGCCCATGACCTTGAAAGAAGCATCCCAAACTTTGGTGGAATGTCTGCAACAACAATATCCATAACAATTGTTTTTGCTGGAATTTGTGTGAGCCCCACAACAACATCTTTTATCAAACCAATGCAATGGACTCTTTTTGAATCAAAGGAAAATAAATCCTTATATGGCCTAGTTACCTCTAACCCCATTCTTTCCATGATTATCTTAGGCATGAGATTATGTGATGCCCCTGAGTCTAACATAGCATTATGTAGAGACATATCATGAATGCTAATGCTTATGTAAAAAGGGGGAAACTCTTCATTTTGTTCATCCTCAAGTCTTGGACCCAAGCAGATAACAGGGTTATCTTCTTGTACATTTAGGATATCAGCCACTCCTGGTTGTGAATTAAGCATTTCAACAATTTTGCTTTTGTATTTTTCTACCTTGAGAATTTCATTAAAAGGGACTGATATCTTAATTTTTGCAATCTCATTCTCAAGATTAAAAACAGAAGTAGTCTTGTCAATTTCTTTAGGAGGAGGAAGAATTTGAATATCCTTTTTGACAAGAGGAGAATCATCCTTACCTTCAACCACCTTTGATTTTTCCTTTTTTATCTTCAACTGTCTTTGAGGTATTCTTCTTGGGCTGTGCTTTGTTTGCTGTAATAGGAACATCTCTATTCCTAAGATTATACTGCTTTTGCATCTCAAAGATAGCGTGCTGATAGCCCTTTAAAAAATCTGAAGGCTCTTCTCCTGATTTTATCATACTGGACTCATCATGTTCCTCCTTAGTCAAGAAAATCCCTGACACTTCTTCATCAAAACAATGGATTGATTCCTCAGGGACTTCAGGTTCATCTTCTTCATCTACCAAATTTTGTTGGAAGGGAGGTCTCACTGGAGGATCTGCCTGCTGATTTCTGTTGTCTCTTGGCCTTTGCTGATTCTGAGGTCTTCTGAACTGAGGGTTCCTGAATTGAGGTTCCTGCTGTGCTGGAGGAGCAGAAGCATTGCCAAGAGCTAGTCGGTCCATCAATTTCTCCATGGTTTTCATCATTGTTTCAAACTTGTCTTCTTGAGCAGAGGTAGAAGATTTCTCTTCTTCCTTCAGCTTAGTCTTTGCCATCTTTGATTTCTTAGCAGCAAGCATATTCACCTCTACCTTAATTGCATCATTTTGCATGTCAGCAAGAGAGGCAGATTCCCTTTCTCTGAGTAAAAGAGAGAAATCTGAATCAAATGATTCAGCATACCTCAACTGTGCCAAAGCTCTAGGAGGTTTCAAATGAGCTGGAATAGAATTGTATATTTTGTTAAACCTCTTAGAGAAGTTTTGGACAGTTTCGTCTAGAGCTCTTCTAAGATTGTTGTATTCGGTAAGGGCTTGGACAGGGTTGGTTCTGTTTCCCCATTTCCTTAGAAAGCTATCTTCAAATTCTACCCAACTATGAATGCTTCCGGCTCTAAGGGCTTTAAACCATTTTCTGACTTCCCCAATGAAAGTTTGAGCAAACAATCTTAGTTTTACATCTTCATCATCCACTTCTTCCCTGTCAACAAAATCATTGAACCTATCCACATGTTCCTCTGCTGTAATATCTTCATCTCCTCCCCATGTTGGAATTCTGGCAGCATATTTGCTAGGAAGATCATGTAAAACAACAGGGAGAGCTAGAGGAGCATGCCTAGTAGGTATAGCCATAATGAATGGAGGAGCAGTGATAACAGGTATTGTATGACCGGTGGGAGCAGAACTAGTGTGAGATAGTGTCTGAGAACTATTTGGACTAGCAGAGGCAGAAGATAAAGTATTGGTACGAAAAGGACTATTTGGACTTTGCAAACCACTGACAAAGGAACTCCAATTTGGGAGAGGTAAACCGGTTTTGGATTTGAGCAAAACTTCAAAAGGATCAAGCTCTTTGAGTTGATTCAAATCTTCTTCTTCTAACAGTAATTCTGAAGTAACAACCTCCCAAAACTCTTCCTTATCTTTTTGTGACACTAAGGATGAAGTATCAATGCCTCTTTTTTGTAAATCTAAAATAATTCCAATAAGTTCTTCTTCGTTCTCAGACCTCAACAATACCTCATGAATTTTATCATCTACAATTTTATCTTCAGGACTTCTAGAAAATTCAGGGAACAAAGATTTTGATATAGATGAAGTACCTGGTATATCAGGAAATCTTTGCCTGCTCCTTGAGATGGTGTTTGGATTATCCACGGGAGTAGGTGGATCTGGGTCAGGATTACTCCTTGTATATCTTCCTCTCGAAGCCACCTTTTTAACTTTAAGATTGTATGGAGTCACCAAGGTAGAATGCAGCCTCGAAAACATTCTGAGCTCCTGCTACCTTCAGAAGTTCAGCTTCATGATTTGGGAATGAATAATCTTCAGGCTCCCGGCAGACGCACCAAAATGTTATCTCAAAATCAGATCCTGATAGGCTGCTGGTCAGGTTGACTCTAAGTAACTATTTCAGACCTACTTTAGGCTGAGGCTTAGCCTCCTCAACCAGAGACGACTCTCTCTTAAAGGATTAATGATTTTGATTAAAGATAAGATGGCTAACTCTTATAGAACAACTGTGAAAAATATGAATGCTGGAAATACATTAAACAACTATCCATTGGGCTTATGGAGTCAACAACACCTCAATATAACAGTGAACTCAACCTTACATAGAAGTCAGGGCACTCAGCATTTAGACATTTAGAACATAACTCATATATGACCACAGTTTATAAATGCATACAGGAAATCAGAGCACATTCAGTGAATTCTGAGTGATTATACATCTATACCACTGTAAAATTTATGGAAAGGACAAGATCACATATTCTGAACATAAGAAATCCTTCATGAATCCTGAGAAGTAAAGTCAAAATTATATTACTGAAAATGAGTCTTTACATAAGCCAAATACAAGCTGTATCATAAAATTTTCCAACCTTGATTACATTGATGTTTCAGCTATATATAGAGTTCTTATTCTAACTGATCGAGATTCCTCCTCCAGCATGAGGGGAATTCGAAAACTACTTCTAATGACACCTATTAACCCTTTAACTAAGTAATAAATACAACAAGGTGTTGACTGGAGTTTTTTTTAGAGATCTAAATCAACTATGACTCTAACTCCATATTACATGCATGATGGCTTCTCCTCATTCTTTGACATCTGGTTTTCTTTCAGTTTGGCTGAGATGGGTGTTTAATGCTCCATGTTGACCTTGGATGCTGAATCTTCTTAACTGCCCAGAAATATTAGGAGACTATCCTTGCTTCTCGGCTTCAGTTTTCCCCAAAATATTCGAATGCAAAGAAGCATGTCCTTTATCTTTTAATCACCCAAAATGTAGAAGTCTGCCACGTCCTTGATGCGTTGTAAGCTTTTTCCCATGTACATGTGTGCAGGCAAAAGTTTCTTGTAAACTGTTTAACATATCCTGAACTGTGGTAAATTGCTCACTTTACGACAAAAATTTAAAGTTGGATTTTGAATATATCTTTTCTCCACCTATCTTGACCTGGTTGACTGTTGATAGCTTCAGATGATGCCTTGTATGCCTTTTAGACGTTTCCCTTTCAAAATTCCCGCTTATAATTCAAAACTGCTTGATTTGCGTTAAAATCATCACCTTTAGCAGTTTCGTAGCGCGCTACGAAACTGCTGAGTTATTTAAAACATCTTGCTTTTAACCCGAGACCTTTATTAGCCGAGTACTTGATTGCCAAAAACTCCTTTAGACTTTCCACATGTCGAATAGGGATTTATATTTCCTCAGAAAGATGAAATCAAACAAATTTGTCAAAATTTTTTAAAACAAAATCTTACTTGAAATGAAAACTCATTTAGCAGGTAACTGACTTAGCTGTGCCTTCAGATCTTCAATTTGTTTCTTCATAGCCTTATTCCCAGCTCTCAGTTGCATATTGATCCTTCTAATGTACCTGGCTTCTTTGATTGCTGGTACTGTCCATGTGTGAAATTGTGAATGGCCATCAACCACTGAATTCAGCTGAGCTTCTACAGCAGCATTCCCTTCCCATAGAGTTTTATAATACTTTGCATGTATGGCTGCATGTTTTCTAGCGGCTTTCTTCAATTTGGCAATCTCATATTTAGCTGATTCCAATTGGCTCTTCAGGGCTGCTATATTATTTTCTTTAGCTGCAATGACTGTTTTGCCTGTGTCTTTTTGTGTCTCTTCCCCCGTTTCCTCTGTTCTTGGCAGTGCTTCCTGTACTTGCTGGAATCTCCTTGTCATAGGTCTTCTAGGTTTAAAAACAAACTCTCCAGCTGGCTCATCAAATTTAAGCCTTTTTGAGGCCTTAGCTTTCTTGGTGCTTTCTTGTTCTGACTGTATCAATTCGATTTGAACTGGTAGAGACTACTCGAATTCAATAGCCTGTAATAAATCATTTAAACTTGCCTTGGACACTGGACTTTCTTCAACTGCTATAGCTTTACCTTTTTCTTTATTTATCTGACTTCTTGTTCTTACCCTTGAGACTACTTCAGATGTGCTTGTTTCAAGTATAGTCTTTTTACCATGAGCTTTTTCCTTAGTTGATTGCTGAGGTTGATCTTGGATGATAAGTGGCTTCACTTGTTTTCTTATTTTTGACTTTGGAACTCTTTTAGCTCTTGCTTCTGTTTGGAGCTCAACTATTGTAAAATCTCTAGCAGGTTGAGGAGTGAGGCCAGTCTGGCTTTTGAAGCCAGCCATAAAAATAAATGAATTCCAATCTCTGTTTACCTTTTGGAGCCCATCTAAAACCAGTAGTTAAATCAAACCATGATGAAACAAAGAGGTTTCACAATCCTCTTTCCTCAGCTGTACCTTATCACACATCTTACTCAAACTACGGAACAGATAAAAAGGTAAGTCTATGGAGACCTTCCCGGTGAAATGCAAAAGGAGTTTAAAATGGTAAGAATAAACCTTGTTATACCTTCCTTCACAAGTCAGATATTTCTGTATGCAGGTGAGTAAGTGAGCATAATATTCTTTGACATAATTCCTGGGCACTGCCTTACTTAAATCTTCATTTACAAATTCATCCTTCAAAAACTCCTTGCAAGGATTCATGTCAAACTTGAAATTTTTAAACCATTGCTCTTGTCCTTGTGGGATCTCTGTCACAGTAGATATCACTTCTGGCGAAACCTGCAATTCTATCATGGCTACTTTTGAATTCAAGCCTGTGAAGTTAAGTGCAAATTCTTTAGTTACCTGTGCGTGCCCTCCTTGTAACTTTTTTCAAAACTTCCAGCACTCGGCCTTTTTAAATGCTTTCTTAACCTCTTCATTTCTCAGCGTTATATCCAGGCCTTCAGGCTCAGTCCTTAGACATTTGCCGGATTTGTGCTCCTTTTTCTCCATTGATTCTTCCAAATCTTCGCAAACAATAACTACCAGCTCCGGTTGGAATTGTAATTCAACTTCTATTTGAATTCAGCCTCGCTTGATTATCAGCCTCGCTTGAATTTTGAATTTTTCCGTTTAAAACCTTTCAAGATGTAATCTTGCAGATTTCTCACTCATGCAAGACTTACGGCCATCATTAAGATTTATGCACGGTTGTCTTTCTTGGGAATGATAATTCGTGCGTATCAACAGATCTAGTGGTGGTGATAGTGGCAATGAGTGGTGAAATGTGATAAGAGGGGTACATGAGCTGACATGAGAAGACATGGCCTATGACTCACCTAACAGACTTGACATTTCGGGAAAGATTCGCTGCAGAATGTACGAATCCATGATTTCGCAGCGCTGTTATTTTAAAATTTTAATGATGCACTGCGAAACTGCCTAATCATGATACGCTGCGAAACTGCCTAACTATGATTGCGCTGTGAAACTGCCTAATTGGCATTGCGCTGCGAAATTACAAAAAGACACGGTGACTGACATAAGATAACCGGTGGCTATAGAACAATGGTAGATGGAGGGGAACCAATGGGAGCTGAGAATAACTTGACTCAAAAGCTCATCAAAACTCCAGATTCTAAGGGAAAAAATTAAAACCAAATTAAACTAACACTGACCTTCGTCATCGGGCTAGGATGGAAAGTTACATCAATGCATACAATACCTTGTCATACATAGGATAGTTAATCACTACACCATTAAAAGTTTCCGAATGAAAACATATAGGCTTACCATGTTGCATGAGGATTGCACCCATGGCATAGTCACTAGCATCAGTCTAAATCTCAAATGACTGTGTCAAGTCTAGAAGTGCAAGTACTGGAGCTAAACTGATATTTTCCTTCAATGCATCGAAGGCCTTTCATTGTTTGCCTCCCCACTAAAAAACCTTTTTCACACCTGTCAATGCATGCAAAGGAGTTGCTATAAGAGAAAAATTAGCAATGAATTTCCTCCAATATTGGGCTACTCCCAAAAAAAATCTTACCTCAGTAACTATCTTGGGCCTTGGCCAATTCATAATGGCATCAACCTTGGAGGGATCTATTTTCAATTCACCTCCTCCAACAATATGACCCAGGTAAACTAAAGAAGTCTTTCCAAACTCACACTTTCACATCTTAAGATACACATATTCTTTTTTCAAGACATCAAGTACTTTTCTTACGTGCATGACATGTTCAACACGGTATTTAATGAAAATTAAGATGTCATCTAAGTAGACTATCACAAACTCATAAAGAAATGGCCTCAACACATCATTCATCACAGATAAGAATGTAGCAGGAGTATTACATAAACCAAAAGGCATAACTAGTCATTCAAACAAACCTTGTTTTGTTTTGAATGTTATTTTCCAAATGTCTCCTTCAACTATTCTAATTTGATGGTAGCCACTCCTTAAATCCAACTTAGAAAAATACTTTGCATCTTTCAATTGATCAAGTAAATCATCTATTCTATGTAGTGGGTAATGGTTCTTTACCGTAATTTTGTTCAATGCATGGAAGTCCACACACATGTGCCATGTTTCATCCTTCTTTGGCACCAATACAATAGGTGAACCACACGTCGAGGAAGATGCCCTGACGATCCATTTTTTCAACAACTCTTGAATTTTCTTCTTAATTTCTGCACTTTCCATCACTGGCATCTTGTACATGCCAATGTTAGGAAGAGGAAAATCTTGTTGCAACTGTATCTCATGTTGGATTCCTCTCTTGGGAGGTAATCCCTTTGGTTCCTGAAACATCTCATCATATTGGTTAACTACATCAAGCAATTCAGATTTCAATTTTGAACCACAACCTTTAAAAGCTTCAGTGTCAACATCATTCCTGGGTTTGATCATTAGAAAAACAAAATTCTTGCTTGAATTCACTAGTCTTTTCATTTACCCCACATTAACAAGTGAAAGATTTAGTTTCTTGCGATGAGCTCTCACAATATATTATGCTCCATCTTTGAACAAATGATATTTGTTTTCATGTCTATGGAAGATAGCTTTTCTTTCATAAAGGTTCGGGCTGCCCAAAACTATGCCACATATATCTAATGGCACAACATCAAGCTCCAATTCATCTATGAAATTTGCATTAATGGAAAATTTCAGTTTACACTTTCTAGTAACCTGCAATTCTGCATTGTCACACACCCATCCAAGTGGATATGGTTTATGGTGTGGAATTGTTTGTAAGTTTAAACTTTTGACAATGTTTTCAGAGATAAGATTGGCTTGAGAGCCACTATCGAAAAGTGTATCAAGCTTGTTATGTTTTGAGATCATCCTTATGTGAAAAAGTTCTATTCTCCTCTTCTCATTTGGAGTTTCATTTTTTGATTTTGAAAAACTAGTTCTAGAAATGGATTATTTTCCTTTTATACCCATGGCTGTGATTTTTGTTTCATCACCCTAATCGGATCCCAAATCTTGTTCAGTGGTTGCAGTGGTCTATTGTTTTCCCTTGCTACTATATCTTTTCGGTTTCATTTTGGGATGAAGCTTCCAACAATGAGCTTCACCGTGACCCTCTTTGGAACAATGTTTTCATGTTACTTTATCTCCTACATTTTTGATAGATGAATTTTTCTTTCCCTTCCCTTTCAAACCCTTTTCTTTTCCTTTACTCTTAAATGGATTTTTACTACCTTCTTCTCGAGTTTTTTTTCCCTCTTTCCTCAAGATGAGTAGCTTTCACACACACATCATCTATATTATTGGGATTAAACATTAAAATAGTATGCCTAAGGTAACTATGTAAACCCCCAATGTACTTCAGCAACGTGACCTATGATTGCAAATCTACACGTAACATTAAAGACCTTGTTCTAAATTCTTGGGTATAATCTTACACATTTTGACCTTTAACTTGTCTAAATTTTTGCCAATTCATGATGCCTTTGTGCATATAAGCTAGAGGGGAGAATTGTCTTTTGATTGCAGCAATGAAATAAACCCATGAAATTGAGATCTTACCATTTTTTTTAATCTCCTCTTGTGTCTTTGATTCCCACCATAATAGTGTTGCACCCTCCATTCTCAAGGAAGTTAACTAAATCTTTATGTCATCCTCTTAAAGGTTTTCAATTCTGCAATAGACATCCAACCAATGAATCCAATTATCAAGCTTCTCTGCATTCACTTCACCATTATACATGGGCAGCTCAAATTTAACATCAAGTTTTTAAAAAGGTGATTTACTAGTTCCTTTTGAAGGATGATGATGAGTATGAGTAAGGGTTATGTTAGTGGAAGAGGGTGAATATGCTTGCGAATAAGAAGATGAAGAAGATGGTGGAGAGGGTGGAGGTTTGTCTCCATTTCCATTACCTCCTCTTGAAGAACCTTCTCCTTTGGGAGGTTTGGAACTTTCACCTTGCAGCCTGGTATTCCTCTCTTCATAGAGGACCTTCACCATCTCTGTCATATCATAAAAATCCTTTCTGAAGGCCTTCTCATCTTATGTCATGTTTGTAGGTTCTCCTTCATGAGACATTTTATCTAGAGTCTCAACTTCAACTTGAGGATGAACTAGTGGTGGAGATTGTGGCAACCTTTCCCTCCTTCCCCTTGACCCAACTTTAGGGCTTCCCACCAATTTCACTTCACTTCTTTTGAGTTTTAACCTTGTAAGCATGACATAAACTTGCAAATAGTTAAATCCTTCTTTCACAAAGAAAACCTAGTGCTCTAATACCAAAATGATTTGATTTAGAATATTAGATTGTTGTGCTAAGGTCCTCCTCAGAATAAAAACAAAATGCTTTCATTGTGCTTAAGGATTCATGGGTTTTGCAAGTATAAAATTAGTTTTTATGTTAATTTTATGAATAATTTTAACATAAATAAGAGACTAAACAACAACATAAACATGTATAAAACATCACCAAAAACACATCACAATAGGAACATGATGAAGGAGTTCACCCCTCTTGGGCTACGTCTCCTTGGTCCAACTTCCAATGGCTTGGGCCTCTCTATTATGATCACAAGTGTAAAAATATGTGTTTACAATCCGCAAATGCTTTTGAAACATGCTCCAATGAGTCCAGATTGTCCAAAAATTTCTACCTAGACTCTTTTTACATCCAATTTGGTCGAAAACTAGAGAAGTTATGACCTCTTGTAGTTTCTCCACTATTCGATCTACAATTTGCACAAAATTTGGCATCATCCTACAAATTTTCCCCATTTTACACTAACGAAGCAACAGATTCCCTGAATTTTGGGTAGATTTGTAGGACCATTAATTTTTCCACCAAGCCCTTAAAACCAAAGACTGGGTCATATGGGGGCCATGCGCCCAGGGGCTAGCCCCCTCCCTCTGACGATCACAGTGACCATGTGAAAGCATTCACATGTGGTTTGTTTGACAATCAGTGAGGGCGGTGACCTTAGTGGTCACAAAAACTGTCTACGTCTTGGCGGTTATGTGTTGACATGGGGGGGTGGTTAAGTCTACCTGCCCCCCAACCTTGGTAGTGGTAACCTTTATCATAAAACTAAAACCTTAATGGTTAAGAAACACAGTGCTAGTGCATTGGTCAGTCATTGCATTTGTGAGTGGGAGGTCGCGGGGTCGAGCTCGACCTCCACCATGTCCACCATACCAAAATTTTGAATGCCATTAGGAGGACATGTGGTGGCCTCCAACTTAGCCACGTTTCACCTGCTTGTTGGCCCAAAAGCAAAACACATGGACCAATAGGAAAGTACCAACTCAATGGAATATTTAGAGAATATTCCAAGAATATTCCCCTTGCCATCTATGCGATACGGATGCCTAGTCAGCATGCCTATCAACTACCTGCAATTTTTTTACCTGTTTGACAAAGTGAACATATCACATTTCGGGAGCATACGGTGTCTATTTCACACGAAACAAGTTGTGTCGGATTCAGGATGATGAGAACTATGCGGTCATTCAGGTTCCACACCATTATGATGAATTTTATTTTTGAGCATAATTTTGAGCACCTGGTCATTGGTCTAGCTCTGCAATGCCCATTGTTTCTCTACACTAAGAAAACTTCTCATTTCTCATGGACTTTGTCAATTCATCTACAATATTCTTCAAAGTTTCCACCTTTACTAGCAACACCTTTTTTCCCTCAACCATATCCCTCACAATGTGATACTAAACATCAATGTTTTTTGTCTTTGAATGATAAGCATGGTCCTTTGCCAAAAAAATTGCACTTTGGTTTTCAAAGTCTATCCTTATAGCTTGTTGTACCAACCCCATACTTGAACACAATCTCTGCAACCAAGCTACTTCCTTGCTTGTATGAGTGGATGGCATGTATTTAACCTTTGTAGTTGAAAGAGCCATTATAGATTGTCTTTTACTCATCCAACTGATTTCTCCTCCAAATAGGTTAAATGCTGGACATTGGATAAATCAACGCTCCCCGTGTGTTTCATCACATGGATTAGCCACCTCTGATGGATCTTTATCTTTGGCAATGCAATTATTGACTAACACCTACGGGTTTTGTTCTAACGACAATCGTGATAACCAACATAGGTGTTAGTCTAATGACAATCGTGATAACCAGCAAGTGGTATCAGATCATGGGTCACGAGTTGAATACACACCCAACTTACGTTGGGTAGGAGATTTTTGGACACTATATAAACCAACGATACCCGTGTGTTTCATGACATGGACTAACTATCTCTTGTGGAACCTTATCTCTGGTGATGTGATCATTAACTAACACCTGCAGGTTTTTGTCTAACGAAAATCACGATAACCAAGATTAAACACATACCCACTTAGTATATCTTCCCTGATCTAAATCACCAGAAAATCTACATCAACAAAACCACATATGTCCAAAACTCTATCCAATCTCGATCTTCCTTGGTAGCACAGACCATAATCACTAGTGCCATGCAAATACCTTAAAACTCACTTCACTATTGTTAAATGATCCTTTCTTGGTTTTGACATAAACCTTCTTAATACTCCTACATGCATGTGCAATGTCTGGTCTAGTATAGACCATTGCATACATAAAGCTACCGACTGCACTGGCATATAGAACACATGACATGTACTCTTCCTATTCTTATGTCTTAGGACACTGTTCAGTAGATAGCTTTACACCTACAGGAATAGGAACCTTCATCGGTTTATTATCATGTGTTAGGGTCCTATAATTTTTTATAGGATCATTTGATTATGGCTGATCATTATTATGTTTGAGATGTTGTAAATAATATTTCATCCCACGAATAATTTCCAAAGAGACCCCAAGTATTAGGATTTAAGGATATTTTTTCATGACAATGTTTGGATCATATCAAATTGAATGTATTCTCATCAGAAAGTGCTCAGAAGCAGCTTTCCAATGGTATATCCTATGCTCAAATCTAATTCCTGGATTGAAATATAGGCCAGAATGAAGTTTGCACTTCAAAAGCAGATAAAGCCCTAAGGATTGTTTCTCCTACAATTTTAAATTATATTTTCATCTAAACTTTGTGAAAAAAATTTTCTCCATTATGAATATGCAATATGATTTTTAACTCTAGTCTGGACCCACATAACTACCACCTCATTTCCAGATTTTCATTAACCCAATCCTGCCCATTTTACATTTGTTTCCATAAACTCTAGCCTTAATCCATTTCTCCTTTTGTTTATAGTAATTCCCAAACCATAACCAAACTCTAGCCGCATTTCCATTTGTATTATACACTTAACTCTAGCCATCTTCCCCATTCCCCTTTTAAATGTTTTAAAACATTCATAAACCACGGCCACAAGTCCGTTTTGTTATATGTGTTGCATTACATATAACCCACCACCTCCAAAGCATGAAATGGGCCCGTAGGCCCCGTGTCACCAAGCCTCATGGAAAATTGCATCACATTTTCTTGATAGAATCAGTCCTGACCCCATGGCCCCTTTGTATTGCGAAATCACAATATGCGCAGACAACAAACTAGAATCACCCCACTAACTGCTACTGCCCCTGCCGATTGGGATCGAAATCGCAACTTCCACAGTGAAAATCCTCCAATGGTCCCCCTCCACAATGTGATTGCAATCATACCAAATCATGTAGGAATTTACAGGGTAATTTCCTCAGATATAACACCAAAGGACACCACTCACAAATAGATCACAGATCAATACACTAGTATTCTTGACGTGGTTAAAACCCTCAAAGAGGGAAACAGTCCACGACCTGAGCCAACGTGGCCACTTTAGGCAATTTCTTAATAAGCGAAAGAAAATTTACATAAGCTTCTCTCATGAATGGTCACCCTACAAATGACCCTCCATTCTCTTTAAATACAGATCATGGACCAATCGGGTGTTAAGCCACCAATCAAGCGTCAGTAATACCGAGGAGAGAATGAACTATCAGATCACTTCATGTGTAGAACATATTGTGACTGTCCGATTGTAAGTTACAAAAGTACATAGTAAAGAAACACACTTTACCTAACTCTACACTAGACCAAGTTATACTTAACTATTTCCTATGTGTCGAAATATCCTAACATCCCCCCTTAAGAACAACTTGGGATAGGATTGAAGGATGTACAAACATGACACAATAGGATAAGGAAGGAAGCATTAGATCCTATCCCCCCTCAGTGACAACTTCTTGAACTCCAACCATAAATTGAAGTTTAGTAAACTTCACCTTTGTGAGAACCTTTGTAAAGATGTTTGCAACTTGATCATCTGTTGAAAAATATTTCACTTCAAGAACATGGTCATGAATGAGCTTTCCGATGAAGTGCATGTGTAGTTCAATGTGTTTGTTGCGCTGATGTTGGACTAGATCTTTGCATATTTGAATGGCACTTTGATTATCACACGAAAGTGTAGTCGGATGCTGCTGCTAAAAGCCAAACTCTGATAGGATATGATGAAGCCACAGGGCTTCCTTACTAGCTTCTACAGTGCCATGATACTCTGCTTCTGCTAAAGAAAGAGAAATGGAACTTTGTTTCTTGCAAGACCATCTAATAGGTGCAAAACCAAGAGTGAAGACATAACCTGCAATAGACTTCCGATCATCAGGGTCACCAGCCCAATCGGAATCAATGAAACCAACCAATAGAGGAGATGCTTATGCACTATAATGAATCCAAAACTGAACTGTACCTCGAACATAACAAAGCATTCTTTTAGCTGCTTTCCAATTACTTTCATGTGGGTTTTGCATAAACCGAGCAATAAGGCCAACAACAAAGGAAAGGTTGGGACAGGTATGGGTCAAATACAAAAGTTTTCCTACAAGCTGATGGTATAAGGTAACATCAACTTTAGGGGAAGTACAAGTGACTGAAAGTTTGGCTCCAGACTGAAAGGGAGAAGGGGTTGGCTTACAATCTTCCATGTGAAAGTGGCATAGAATATCATAGGCATACTTGGACTGGGAAAGGGAAATACCTTCCTTAGATCACAAGACTTGAAGACCAAGAAAATAATGCAAGTTTCCTAAGTCTGTCATTTCAAACTGCTTTTTAAGGTTGGACTTCACATGGTTTATAAGGTTGGGATCAATACCAGTAAGGATAAGATCATCAACGTAAAGAGCAATAATGATAAGAGACTTACCCACTTTCTTGGTGTAGACAGTATTGTCATAATGACACGTAGAAAAGCCAGTATCTAAAAGAAAGCTATCTATTTTGGTATACCAAGCCCTAGGGGCTTGCTTGAGACCATAAAGGGATTTCTTAAGCCGACATACAAGGCTGGAGTCTGATTGTATAAAGCCAGGAGATTTTTCCATATAGATTTCTTCATTCAAGTCCCCATGGAAAAAGGCATATTTAACATCAATCTAATGGACTTCCCATTTGAAAGAGGCAGCAAGGGAAAGAACAAGGTAGATAGATTTCATTTTGGGAATAGGGGAGAAGGTTTCAGTATAGTCAATGCCTTCAACTTGTGAAAAGCCATTAGCAACAAGATAAGCTTTATATTTATCAACTTTCCCATCTCGTCCATACTTGGTTCTTTAAACCCATTTGCTTCTAACAAATTTTCATCCCTTTGGAAGAGGAACAAGATCCCATCTATCATTTGCTAATAACGAACGATATTCTTCATTCATATCTGCATCCCAATCTGGATGGCCTGAAGCCTCTGCAAAAGTGTCAGGATCATAATTCATTGAAGCTTGAGATAGTAAAGAAGAGGCTATATCGAACTGAGAACATGTACGTCGTTGATCTGTAGGATCACCTGCAAGAGTACCTACTGCATCTCTAGTAGCATGAACCCATTTTGGAAGATGAGGAGTTGAAGGATGATCCTGAGAAGGTGGAGGAGGATTTTCATCCTTGTTGTCATCATTTGAAGAAGAAATATCTTCAGAAGTAGAAGGGATAGAGAGAGGTGGCACATATGCCAAACTAGGATCGTAGGCCGATATATTTTCAACAAAATTTACATCTCTTCTAATGATAACACTTTTGGAGTTAAGTGGAATAAGTCTATATCCTTTGACATCTTCAGAATATCCAAAAAAAAATATTTTTCTCTTAGGTTCTAAGGATTTATGTTTCTCATCGGGAATATGGGCCCATGCTTGACTTCCAAAAACATGAAAGTGACTTACATCTGGTTTAATTGAGCTCCATGCTTCTTTTGGAGTGATATTCTTTAAAACCTTAGTAGGAGTGTGATTTACTATGTAATTTTCACAGTTAATTGCTTCTGCCCAAAAATTAAGACGAAGTCCTTAGATTGAAGCATACAATTAGCCATTTCCTTTAAGATGCAATTCTTCCTTTCAGCTACACCATTTTTTTGTAGAGTATATGAAACAATATGCTGCATTTGAATTCTATGCTCAGTGCAAAAGTCAATGAATTTGTTGTTAACATATTCTCCGCCATTATCAGATCTTAGCTTAAGAATTTGATGTCCAGATTGTTTTTCAACAAAGGCCTTAATGGCCAAGAACATGTTAAATACTTCACTCTTGAGTTTTAAGAAGTATACCCAAGTGCGTATGGAGAAATCATCAATGAAAGTTAAGAAATACTTGTAGCCAGAGAATGAAACAATTGGAAGTGGACCACATAAATCACTATGCACAAGTTGTAAAGGGGTTGAGGAGTGCTAAAAGGCACATTTTTCGAAACTATCTCAATGATGTTTTCTGAGTACACATATGGAACAAGCACCATCTCTACAAGATACCATAGGAAGACCTGTCACCATATTTCTTTACATAGATTTTGAAGGGATCGATAGCTTAAGTGACCAAATCACTCATTCCAAAGTTTGCTCACTTCATCATTATGAGAAAAAAAATACTAAGGGAAGAGTTGATGTCCCAAAGTTGTTAAATTTATACAACCTTGTAGAATCATCAGTAATGCTAGTAGTTAAAATCTATTTAAGATCTCTTAGGTCCTTGATTACAACATCGTTAGGTGAAAATTCAATGATTTTACCTTCACCTGAATGATTTATCTGATATACATACAGAATCTTGCAAGATAAGGTTGGAACACATAATACGTCATTAAATTGACCATATATATTTTTGGTGTTACAATTATTTAAAGAAGAAAACATGGCTTTGTTTTTGGCCATGTGATAAGGAGCTCGAGAATCAATGAGCCACTCATGAGAAAAAGAAGAAGAATATACATTTAGTGCATAACCAAACTGAGATTCTTGACAAACACATGGTATCAGAGCTATTTGAGGGCAACATCCATTGGTGATCCAAATCTGAAGCCGGTACAACTGCATCTGACTGTCATTTCCTAGATCTATTGTTTCTGACTGCTTTTGGGCCGAGAGGACTGCTCTATTGTATTAGGAGCATCTGTTTCAGTGAGGAACCCCTTTCATTTCATGTGAAAAGGTTTCTAGTAGCCCTAAGCCCCAACTGACCTAATGATATATATTTTTTAATTTAAAAGATTTTCGGGTTCGGGTTTATGGTTCCACTCCCATGTACCCCCTTCACAATCTGATCGTGATCAAAGCCGGCAGATGCGATATTTTATAGGCTATATTTCAAAAGTTTCTCGATTATGGGTCTATGTTAAGACCCCATCCCAAATGTGATTGCATAATTGCATATCACACCATCCTGCAGTCAGCCCCCCATTACCACCTATCCACCTCCGTTGCAATTGCGATGCAATCGAAGCCCGACCAGACCTGATAAGGTTATATACTATATTTAAAAGGTTTCGAGTCCAGGTCTGCAGTGAAGCCCCCATCTTTGAGCGGCCCAGATCGACTCCACCCGGATCGATGGCTCCCAAGACTTTTCGTCCCCCCCCTCGCCCCACCATGTCTCCCTTTATCGGTGAGGGGGGGGGTCCGAAAAAGTGGTTTCCCCACCAAGCCTGCTGCTATGTGTCCTTCCTATATAATTTCACACCCCCCTCCCTCTCAATACCATATACCACTCCTACCCCTCTCTGAAATATGTTTTTCGCTACTCCCACCATAATCCGCACTCTTAGTTATTTCAATATCCACGTCATCTCCTAGCCTCCATCCACAATGCACCAACCGAGCCATGGACATCCACTCCCATCTCAAAATTATGTTTGTTTCCCCCAATCCCTGGCTACCACGTGGCCCCTCCACGTGCATCCATTCACAATTCAAAAGAATTGGCCCCCCTGGATTTCATCATTAAAAAGGATCACAATGAGATTTCCAAAAGAATCGCGCCCTTTGCTGCCATTATATTATTATTAAACAACATTCCTAGTTAATGATAACTCCTAAATTTCCTAATCTTATATCAACGAAATTAAATTAATGTAAAGAAAGGGGAAAACAACTAAACTAAAACAATAGCAGAAGCAACAAAGGAAAAGAAGACAGTGAGGACCCTTCCAACACGTTTTAAGTAATAAGCAGCAAAAGGAAAGAGGATAGCATTTAAAATTCATCACAACAGTCATCAAAACATAATGCAGTGAAAAGTGGGACAACGCAACACATCTGGCAGTAGGACAAACAACATTGCCCATTTAAAGGGCTAGAAACATCAACGGCACTCAACCAACTGATATTATTAGTAGCTTAATCTATTTTTATATAATTTTTGTAATAAAATCTTGAATTATATTTCAAGATATTTGTAACAAACCTTGATATTTTTCAAGATATTTTAGTTTATGATTTATATAAATACTTCATCATTTGAAGACATGTTGATTTTGTGTTCCAAAAAGCTATTGTACTTTTTCATTTGATGGGATGACCAGTAATAAAAATGACATTCTTCACAGGATTCATGTGTTGGAATATTTGGTGAAGTGCTTCTATCACTGTCTATGTGTTGATTTCTTTGTTTCCATACTTATGTTTTCTTAAAATCTGAATTATTTTACAGAAAATTGATGAACAAAATTTGTTGAAAAATACACTCTAATTTTGGGTGTGTATAATTTAAATGTTTTCTTCTAATATCATGTTAAAGAATTCTTAATTGCTCTTTAACTTCAATTGAATTTATATCTTTTCTTCTATCACACTTCATTTAAACATAAAGGATCCAGTTAGTTCAACTACCTTGCCCTATGAAACTCCTTTGAAAATCTGAAATAGATCCACTTTAATCTGTAGACTCCATAGCCCAATGGAAGTTTCAGGCATTTAATCAACCAATCAATTTTAAAATCAATGTCTTAACTCTCATAACTAGCATAATATCTAAATAAAACAAAGTTAAATTTGATAGAGAGATCCCTCTTTGAAGTTGGCAGGGCTAGATCCTAGCTTCCAAAGTGGTTTTGTGGTTACCTATGTGGTTCTCTTTTGTAACCTTAGAAAATTATAGAGTGCCAACATTCTAGTGACCATACTGGGGACCCAAACATTTCAATTTCATAAGAAAATCATATCAAGTTCCATATCTTATTACTGATGGTGGAAAATGATCAGACATAAGAAGGTTGTATCACTCACCCGATGACTCCATGTTCAAGAATCTAGAGCTCAAAGCTTTCATGGTGACTTCATTGTAAAAACAAATACATATTATAGAACATTCATGGTGACTCCACTATGTGAAGGCCTATAATTTCATCAATTATTGTTAATTGTTTTAAGGATGAGTTCAAGAATAGAATGTAGGTATGCTCCTATGGATAGATCTAGTATCCCTGGCTTTCCGCATCACATGCCTTGCATAGATTGGAAATCATATTTACCAGAGTTCAAAGATCAGAAAGGTGATAATGTTTCTTTACATCTTATCAAATTCCATATGCATTTATGGATGCTTCAGGTTGAATGGCATGAAGATTGTCTTATGAAGATGTTCATGCTTACATTGAAAGGAAAGGCTAGGTCTTGGTATGAATATTTTCCAGCTACTAGTATATGTTATTTAAAGCATTTTCATACTATATTTTTTGAGAAATACAAAGAAGATTATCCATCTTTGTTGCTAGTTCAAAACTATTATGATCAGTTCAAAAGTTTTATACAATACCTGCTAGGTTACTATAAAGATGGTTAGTTTATGGATAATGATATTATAGAGGCTATTCATGAGAGAATTTCAACCATGAAGAAGTTGAAGAAACTAGCTATTGTGACACTCAAGAACATTTTCAACACGTAGTTATTTCTCCCATGATTGAAAATGAAGCAAATTTTTATTTCAATGATTTAATTTCACATGAAGTCATTGATGACATTTCACAACCTCTATACATCTCAGAAGAACAAGAGAACAAGAAGCCCAGTTGTAATCATGAAACAAATCTTACCGATGATAGTTTGTAGCAATCTTCTCAGATTTTTAGAAATACGAATGATCATTCTAGTTGCCTTACAATCTCTCATTCTCTTGAGATTTTAATCCAGAATTTTTTTTTCTTTTCTAAAAATCAGAATTCTGAGTTTGCTAGCATAGAAACTCAATAAATCCATGATCCATCCATTATTTTCCGCAATAATATGCAACACGTTTTTTCCTTTAAACTTAATGCAGAAATGTTTGAAGAGTAAATTGTTTTAGACCCCGTGGATGTAGACCTTTTTGTTATTCAAGATGTCGCTACCTTAATTGAAAATCAACTTCGAGTTTCAGATAATGAAGATTTTGATAATGAAGAATAGGTCGTCCCAAAACCTATGGATGTTATTGTGGTGGATGAATTGGTTCTTTCAAATGAAGATAGTAATATTGATGAACAAATTACTCCCTTTCCCTTAGAAAGCAATCCTTTTGCAAATCATCAAAACGTAACTTTTCATGTTTTTCATGATCTTTTGGCTAGTTTATTGCAATCATTAGTGAAGGTAGAATTTTCTTGGTTCATCAATACAAGTATTGGATCCAGATGGAAGTTTGAGTTGGTATTCTTTGAGTTTTTCTTTTTCTTTGAAGACAATGTGAGTAGGTGTGTAGAGACTCCAAAATGTATTCAAAATATCATCCACTTTCATCTTTATCACCACCATTTCACTCACATGTCGTAACTCCATGACCATATAACCTTTCAGTAGCCTCCATTTTCATAATTATATGGGTTCCATTTGTGTTTTCCAAAAGCTAATGATTTCTAGTATTTTAAGTGAATTTATGGTTAAATGACATATACTTGCTAATACTTAAAAGTGGCTTGAGTTTCATGACATGTGTAGGTCATTTGGAAGCTTCCAAAGCACCCTTATGTGGCCTCCAATGCTCAAATCCGAATTCCCTTCAAGATATGGAAGGAGATTTGGATAAAGGTCAAAGAGGATATGTATCTCATCATTACCTATTTGATTTGTAACTCTATGAGATTGCATGTCTCATCATTACCTATTTGAATTATAACTCTATGAGATTTTCTAGGGATCTAGGGAGAGAATAGTGGACCTCCATTAATGAGGTAGCTTCTTATGTTTTTGTATAAATAGGAGAGCCTCCTCCTTTCAAATGCATGTGTAAAGATGGAGATACTCGAGTGTACAAGTTAATATTACTCATGTTTGAATGTGATTTAGATTTAGCACCATGCCCATTAGTGATGTTCACCTATTTCGGGTAATTCTTGCATTGGTAGCCTCTCAATTTTCCATCTCTCATGCTTTTGGATTGGCCACCTCTAATGTGTGAGATTTATTGTTTTTCATAGAGATTTATTGTTTTAAGCGATTAAGTTTTATTGCTTTCATATCTTTTCCTGTGTGAGAGGTTAAGAGTGATTGTTTTTATTTTCTTTCATACTTTGTCCTGTAGAGGTTAAGAATGATTGTTTTTATTTCTTTCATAAATTAAACACTCATTACCACTTTATGTGTTTTTTGAAAGAAACACATAAAGGTCGCATGGAGATCATAGTGATTGTTTTTTCTTTCATTTCATGTCATGTGGTTTTGATTATTCATGTCATAGGATCCTGATTTGATAATGCACACATGATCCCTTATAGTATATTTCATTTCATGCAATTTCAATTCCTGCAACTGAGGTAGATTAAGATTTCCATTCCTGCAAGTGTGGTAGATTAAGATTTCAATTCCTCCAAGTGTGATAGATTAGTATTTCAGTTCCGCACGTTCTACTATAATTGTACTATAATTTCTTTTGAATTGATTGTTGAATTAGAATAGGTGAATTTGGTTTTTCGTTATTTGGTTTCGTAGTTAGATTGATCTAAATTGGAAGTTAATTTCTAGCATATACAGTGCATGCACACTTCGCAAGTTTTACAAAACCCCCGAATTGACAATTAAATGATAAGTAATTAATGTTCCTCAACATTTTGCGCCGCTGCCAGGGAAGTGTGCATAGGAGCTAGCTTTCAGTATAGAGTTAATTTTTTCCTAGATGCATGATTAAAGCATGTAGATGCATAAATCATTTAGCTACATATCATTTTTATAAAAAAAGAAAAAGAAAAAAAGTCGATACTAACCATTTATGGACAAAGGATCTAGAATGCAGATCAAACATTCTTTGGAGCACAAGGACTACATTGAGGAATGGTATCGAAATGCGATTGCGCCACGACATTCATCTGTTCTTCAAGAGATCTTTGCGGCAAATCTAAAGGTTAAAACAATTTTTCATGTCCTCATGCACAATCAGGTACATTTTGCAAATTTGGATATGAACATTCTAGAAAGTCTAATCTGTAAATGGCTCCATTGGAAACATTCATATACTTAAAAATAATAATAATAAAAAAAAAATCTTTCAAGTAGATAAATTAGGAAAAATAAAATCAAGCTTGATTGCATTTTTTTTAAAATTTGTAGACTTTAAAATCTTTAGATTTTTATTTATTTTCTTGCATTTATTCCATTAACCTCACAAAAATATTTTCAATAAAAAATCATGTTTTTAATTTTCAATAACAATGAAATATCATGATTAGATTTTCAATAATAATAAAAAATAACATAAAAAAAATTCATGTTTTTGAATAAGGTAAATGTAAATTTTTAAATAAAAATTATCAATTCTTTTTTACAAGAGAATTGAGAAATTGACAATTTAGGCTCTTGTGCGACTTGTAAAGTATTTAATTTTTTTGCATTAGCTTGGTATCCAAATTCAAAAATCCATAATAATAAAAAATATATATAAAAAAAAAATCTTGCTTGAATAGCTGCATATTTAAAAGATTAGCACAGGGTATTTATTTCTGAAGGCAGAGGTGGCTTACTATACACAGAACGTGTATTGTGAGACAACAATTGACTTTATTGTTAGGTGGTCAAGGCTTGCCTTTCTTGACACAGATGCAGCTGGAAGAGCTTTGTTACGTATTATTGAGATACTTGCTACATAACAGGGATGGGACAAAGCACAAAAGAAAGCAGAGATGGCAAGTACAAAAGATTTCTTAGAAACATTCAAGTCCTCTGAAAATTCTCAATTTGATGATGGAAAACACAGCTCCAGCAAGTCAATATTCTCCCTCCTCAAGACATAATGAGAAATCTTGTTATGTTCAAATGTCTACATGTCAGTTCCAAATCCTACTCTCTTTCAGCATGTACATCTCAGAGATTCAGTTCATCTTGGATGCCATCAGTGATTACTTGAATGTTAAGGTACGTCGATCATATGTGCTCTCCGCTTGGAGCGAAATTCATCCATTGGCAACTGATCCCTCAGCTAATGACATTGCCAACATCTCAAGAGATCATGTGGTTTCCACAGATGTGAGTGGCCTTGTTACTATCTCTGGTGGAAAGTGGACTACATATAGAAGCATGGCAGAGGATGCAGTTGATGCAACCATTAAGGTTGGGAAATTGAGCCCATCAAATGAATGCGTAAGAGCTTTAAAATGTCATTTTTAAAATGTGTTTCGTGACCAAATGAAAATGAATCTAAAAAAACTAAAACATGGGTTTTCCTTAGAAAAGGGTAAATTATGTTTATTGTGTGTAGTTTCCTCAAAATTGATAACCGTTTGAGATATTTTTGGGGTTCTCTGGAGCCTTATTTGCCATATTGCGTGAGAAAAATAGTATTCAATTAAATGTATAGGCTTCAGTTGCAGCCAAGCACCGGATTTGATTTTCCTGATCTACAGGAGGTAGATCGGCCACAGAGATGCTGAGAAGTACCATATTGACTATCAAATTGGTGAGCTTGAGAAGGATTGAATTGTATTTGCATCAAGAAGCAGAATTGACCAACAATTTTGTCTGTTCAGACTCAATGAATTGAGTACATTTGAAGATATTTCACTATTTAGGAAGACAGTATTCTAGTTGATCATTATTGTGTTGAATTTTATTTGTGTCAACTAAATCACATCATGTAGCTATCCTGTTGAATTGTATTTGTGTCTAGAAGCAAGATTGTCCAAGAATTCTCACAGTTGAATGTTTAGACTCAATGAATTGGGTACATTTGAATGTTCATACACAATGAGCTGGATACAGTTGAAGCCATTTAAAGTTCTCCTACAAACATCTTCTGTGCTGTGAGATATTTCATTATTTAGGTAGACAGTATTCTAGTTGTTCATCATTGAAATTGTTTTGTATTCTGTTAGTATCAAAAAAAAAATCTGTTTCACGCAATGGATTACCCATCGAAGGGGGCTCTACACGAACGATAATCAATAATATAGGAGAGTGTCGTAGTGTAATGAATGGAGATTAGACTGGAGAAAGTCAACATTTTTGGGATCCCTCAGCTCTCCAGCAACGAAGGAAGGTCAATTCATGGCAAGGAGGTTTGGGTGAAAAATAAAGCAGCAACATTGTGGTGTTTCACCACATTCTCATGGGCATGAAAACACTTTTCACTTCAAAATGGTTTTAATTTTCACGCATGAAAACATTGGCAGAGTATATAACCACGTAAAACCACATTTTAATTTTTCACGCTTTTCACTCATGGAAAATTTCGTATGAATTTTGATGTTATGTGTTTTAATTTTGATATTATGTGCTTTTCATATATTTATATTTTGATGTTGGTGGAGTAGTGTATATAATGTTGTTTTAATGTTTTATATGTATAATGTTTGTTATGTTTTGTTTTTAAAGCGCATATATATGTTTTGTATAATATTTGATTTTTCATTTTTTTTATTTTTATTTATTTTTATGTTTTTTAAGAAGTGTTTTTTAAAATGTTTGTACTTTTTTTTATATATGTCATGATTTTATATATATTTCATTTTTTTTTTCATTTTGTAAATATTTCATTAGTTTTATTGTTGTTTCTCAAGAAAATTGCCACAAAAAAAATCAAATTTTTTTATGTGAAATTCATTTAATGACTGGAGCAAATTGAGAGAAGGTTGTTGTCGTGATTCACTTAAAAACACCCGTCGAAGCAATAAATAAAGGAAATAATTAGAAAACACAAGACAAAATTAAATGAATAAAGGCGCAATAAGCTCACCTTAACTAAACATTAATTGCCAATCAAATTTTGTTAAGATTGAGTTTTTACATTGTCAAAATCATCATCAAAATTTATCATTGGATTTGTCCAATGATTATGTTTTCGAGCATGATGGAGGAAAGAAGAACTATAAATTTTCTTTATCTGTAGGATCAATTGATGATTTTTTTGTCGAAGATTGTTTTGCAGGAATCATCAAATTTGCAAATAATATTTCTTTATCTTTATGAAATGTTATGATTCAAACATAAATGGAGGAAATTGTTTACCTGTGCATATCATCATCTTTTTAGAAATTGGATTTATTATCGCAATTGTGAAATTGGACTAACCATTTGAAACGAAGACACGTCATGAACCTGTTAATTATGCAAAGTTTTCATATGTACCTAGAGAAATTGATCACTTCTCTTTAAACACACTTACATTTTATTGCCCTATTAGTGCCATGTTTGTTTTCAGGTTCTAGGACAATCGAAGAATTGAAGGAGGCCAATTTGTGCACGATTGGCTTTCTATGACCAATTTTAAGAAATATGAACCATTTGAATCTATTTCTATCATCCATGAATGCCATCATTTTTCCTCTCCAAACTCACAAGTTATTCAAGCATTTTTGCTATGCATCGTCATCACCATTTTCCTTGCAAGTGTTGCATGTTTTCCATTTATATTTTCCATTCACATTTTCCATAATTTCCATTCATTAACCCATTAATAGAGACATTCAGATCGCTTATATGCTGATTTGTCTTTTTGCTTTCCGTTCACTTGTTTACCCTCTTGTCATTTTCATTTCCATTAAATAAATCCTGCTTGATGAAAATCTTCCATCCATCGTCCTTCCAAAATCATTATTCCATACTTGCATTAAATGATGGGGGATTCATTAATGCCTCCCTTCTAACATGTCTTGGCCTATCAACATCAACACATTATCTAGGTTCAAGGCTAGAGTCCTTATTAGTACCTTGAGGCTTGTATGCATCAATCACAAGTTCTATCACTGACAATTATGGGAATACATCAATGTCCCTTAATCGTTGGATCTTGCAAGTGGATCGACATTAGCTTACCTATTTGCACTTTGCAAGATGTACTTAGTTACCTTGGCACTCGTTGATATTAATGGTGACTTTTCCTCCCATTGGTTAACGACATTGATCAATGGCCGGTAATCCAATGACTTCTCTTCATGCTCGACAACAACACATTTATTCACATGACTAGAATTGTATCATCGGGTTTTGTAGCAGGTGAAGACTATATCATTTCAGCATTTTGTAGTAGATACAACAGTTTTAGTAGCAGCAATAAAGCATCAACTTTCACCACCTCATCCACCATTTATGCAACCAAGAAGAAGATGAAATTCTACATTCTATTCCATGATCCACCAACAGTCACAACTTCTATACATATGCACAATTTGTCCACTTCCTAGGTAAGTAAAGGTATGTTCTTTTCTAACTTTTAATGATAGAATCCTTTGCATACTGAGATTATAAGTTTTGGAAAATAATTCACCATATTTCCTTTCTCATTTAAGAAAAAAACCATAAATACCTTTAGTTTGTTGGGGGGGGGGAGGGACATCCATTTATGATCATTCTTCATATCACTTCATTCCATTTCACCTCATTTCATCCTAACATACTTGTCCTAATCATTATGATTGCATTATGGTTCAAAAGTTATGTGATTTGAAAATAAAGACTAAATGATGAGCATATTATACGGCTGATTCAAAGATGCATTCTTAAATATGCTCAATGAATCTTGCTGCAACAAAAAGAAACAAGGCATTGAAACACAAGACCAATGGCAATTAAAATTTGGTTGTCACACAAGAACCAACCAAACATGTTGCAATTCAATATATGACAACAAATAGTTTGCAAAAAGAAATGAAATTGTCAAATGCAAAGTTTAAGGAAAATTGATATAAGCCAAGCTCATTCAAAAGAAAATCATGATTAACCAATGTAGTAGATTGCATGAGAACATGCAATAACATCAGTTGGGGGGTATGTAGAGCCTCCAAAATGTATTCAAAATATCATCCACTTTCACCTTTATCCCCACCATTTCACTCACATGTCGCAACTCCATGACCATATAACCTTTCATTAGCCTCCATTTTCATAATTATATGGGTTCCATTTGTGTTTTCCAAAAGCTAATGATTTCTAGTATTTTAAGTGAATTTATGGTTGAAACTTAGAAAAATGACATATGCTTGCTAATACTTAAAAGTGGCTTGAGTTTCATGACATGTGTAGGTCTCGAATCTGAATTCCCTTCAAGTTATGGAAGGAGATTTGGATAAAGGTCAAAGAGGATATGTGTCTCATCATTTCCTGTTTGAGTTGTAACTCTATGAGATTGTGTGTCTCATCATTACCTATTTGAATTGTAACTCTATGAGATTTTCTAGGGATCTAGGGAGAGAATAGTGGACCTCCATTAATGAGATAGCTTCTTATGTTTTTTTATAAATAAGAGAGCCTCCTCCTTTGAAAGGCATGTGTAAATTTGGAGATACTCGGGTGTACAAGTTAAGATTACTCATGTTTGAATGGAATTTAGATTTAGCACCATGATCATGAGTGATCCTCACCTCTTTTTGGTAATTCTTGCATTGGGAGCATATCAACTTGCCATATCTCATGCTTTTGGATTGGCCACCTATAATGTGTGAGATTTTTTTTTTCATAGATTAAGATTTATTGTTTTCATAGATTAAGTTTTATTTCTTTCATATATTTTCCTGTGTGAGAGATTAAGAGTGATTTTTTTATATTTTCTTTCATATATTTTCCTATGTGAGAGGTTAAGAATTATTGCTTTTATTACTTTCATGGATTAAACACTCATTACCACTTTATGTGTTTTTCGAAAGAAACACATAAAGGTTGCATAAAGATCCTAGTGATTGTTTTTTCTTTCATTTCATGTCATGTGGTTTTTATTATTCATTTCATAGGATCCTGATTTGATAATGCAAACATGATCCCTTAGAGTAGATTTCATTTCATGCAATTTCAATTCCTGCAAGTGTGGTAGATTAAGATTTCAATTCCTGCAAGTGTGGTAGATTAATATTTCAATTCCTGCAAGTGTGATATATTAAGATTTCAATTCTGCATGTTGTACTATAATTGTACTATAATTTCTTTTGAATTGATTGTTGAATTAGAATAGGTGAATTTGGTTTGTCATTATTTGGTTTCGTAGTTAGATTGATCTAAATTGGGAGTTAATTTCTAGCATATAGAGTCCATGCATGCTTTGCAAGTTTTATGAAACCCCTAGGTTGACAATTAAATGATAGGCAATTAATTTGCCTCAACAAGGGGGCAATCAAGCAACCACTCACTTGATTGGTTGCATTGGAACTTTTCTGCCACTTAATTCAGAAGTTGATATCAGTTATTAGAGCAAGTAACTGTGAAGAATAAGCTCCACTCTTTGAGCATTTGTTTTAGTTTCGGATTTCAATTTCATATTTCAGTTCAAGTGTATATTTTAGTTTTCAATATGTAGAATGGTTATGATTCCAGTTTGAAGAGTTTCAGTCGTGGACATTTTATGGGAGAACAGGTTGTAGGTTTCAGGATCAGACCAATGGATCAGGCTACTAGTCTACCATTATTGACACCTCACAAGCAGAGTTCCATGCCTGACTGGAGCCACTGTTAAGGTCCTATAATTTTTTATAGGATCATTTGATTATAGTTGATCATTATTATGTTTGAGATGTTGTAAATAATATTTCATCCTGCAAATTATTTCCAAAGAGACACCAAGTATTATGATTTAAGGATATTTTTGCATGACAATGTTTGGATCAGATTAGACTATAGGTGTTTTCATCACAAAGTGCTTAGAATCAACTTTCCAACAGTATATCTTGTGCTCAAATCTAATTCGTGGATTGAAAGATAGGCCAGAATGAATTTTTCACTTCAAAAGCAGATAAAGGCCCGAGGACTATTTCAGGCATAATTTTAAATTATATTGGCATCTATCCTTTTTGAAAAATCTTCTCTCTATTATTAATATGCAATATGACTTTTAACTCTAGCCGGGACCCACATAACTACCGCCTGATTTCCAGATTTCCACTAACCAAATCATGCCCATTTTATGTTTGTTTCCATAAACTCTAGCCTTAATCCATTTTTCCTTTTGTTTATAATAATTCCCAAACCATAACCATATTCCATGATCCCTTGTTTATTTAAATATTACCAAACTCTAGACACATTTCCATTTTTAACTCTAGCCAGGTTCCCCATTCCCCTTTTAAATGTTTTAAAACATTCATAAACCATGGTCGCAAATCTATTTTATTATATGTATTGCATTACATATAACCCACCACCTCTGAAGCATGAACCAGTCCCGCAGGCCATGTGTCACCAAGTGTCATGGGATATCGCATCGCATTTTCTTGATAGAATCAGTCCTGACCCCATGGCCCCTTTGTATTGCGCAATCACAATACACACAAACAACAAACCAAAATCACCCCACTAATCATTGTTCCCCTCATCAATTGTGCTCGCAATCGCAGCTTCTACAGGGAAAATCCTCCAATGGTCCCCATCTGTAATGTGATTGCAATCATACGAAAGCCCCAACAGACCCGATGATATATACTTTTGAATTTAAAATCTTTTCAGGTTTAGGTTTATGGTTCCACTCCCATGTAGCCCCTTTGCAATGTGATTACGATCAAAGCCAACGGATGCAATATTTTATAGGTTGCATTTGAAAAGTTTTTCGGGTTCGGGCCTATGTTAACACCCCATCCAAAATTCTATTACTTAATCGCATATTGCACCATCCCTTAGTCTGCCCCCCATTACCACCTATCCCCCACCATTGCGATTGCAATGCGATCAAAACCCGACCGGACCCAACATGATTATATACTGTATTTAAAAGATTTTGGGTTTGGGTCTGCAGTGAAGCCCCCAGTGGATGCGATAGTTTATATGATGAATTTAAAGGACTTTCAGGTCTGACCCTGCTGCGATTGCGATTTTTAAAAGAGGGTCATGTCTATTTGAAACAACCCCCATATTTGAATGGCGTAGATTGACTCCGCCTAGATCGATGGATCCCAAGCCTTTTCGGCCCCCACCCCCCGCCATGTATCCCTTTATCAGTGAGTGGGGGGTTCGAAAAAGTTGTTTCCCCACTAGGCCCACTGCTACATGTCCCTCCTATATAATTTCACATCCCCCCCCCCCCCAACCTCTCAATACCTTATACCACTCCTACCCCCCTTCGAAAGTGCGTTTTCGTTGCTTTCGCCATAATCCGCACTCCTGGTAACATCAACCTCCACTTCATCTCCTAGCCTCCATCCACAATGCACCAACCCATTCATGGACATCCACTCCCATCTCCAAATTTTGTATGTTTCCCCCAATCCTCAGCTGCCACATGGCCCCTCCACGTGCATCCATTCACAATTTGAAAGAATCTGTCCCCCCGGCTTTCATCGTTAAAATGGGTCACAATGAGATTTCCAAAAGAATCGCCCCCTTTCCTACCGATATATTTTTATTAAACATCATTCCCCCTTAATGATAATTCCTAAATTTCCCAATCTTCTACCAATGGAATTAAATTAATATAAAGAAAGGGGAAAATAATTAAACTAAAATAACAACAGAAGCAACAAAGGGAAAGAAGACAATGAGGACCTTTCCAACACATTGTAAGTTGCAAGCAGCAAAAGGATAGAGGACAACATTTCACATTCATCATCACAATCTTCAAAATAGAATGTAGTGAAAAGTGGGATAACATAGCACATCTTCTAGCAAGACAAACAACAGTGCTCATTTAAAGGCCTAGAAACAACACCAACACTCAACTGATTGATATTATTAACATTTTAATATATTTTAATATAATTTTTGTAATAAAATCTTGAATTCTATTTCAAGCTATTTGTATAGATATTTGTAAAATTTTTTGATATTTTTCAACATATTTTAGTTTAGGATTTGAATAAATACTTCATCATTTGAAGTAAGACATGTTGATTTTTGCGTTCCACAAAGCTATTGTACTTTTTCATTTGATGGGCTGATCAATAATCAAAATGACATTCTTCATAGGATTCATGTGTTGGACTTTTGGTGAAGTGCTTGTCTCACTGCCTATGTGTTTATTTCTTTGTTTCCATACTTATGTTTTCTTAAAATCAGAATTATTTTATAGAAAGTTGATGAACATAATTTGTTGAAAAATACACTCTGATTTTGGGCGTGGATAATTTAAATGTTTTCTTCTGATATCATATTAAATAATTCTTAATTTCTCTTTGACTTCAGTTGAACTTATATATTTTCTTCTATCACACTTCATTTAAACATAAAGGATCTAGTTAGTTAAACTACCTTGCCCTGTGAAACTCTTTTGAAAATCTAAAATAGGTACATGTTAAGCTGTAGACTCCGTAGCCCAATAAAAGTTTCAGGCATTTAATCAACCTATCAGTTTTAAAATCAATCTCTGAACTCTCCTAACCAGCCTAATATCTAAATACAACAAAGTTAAATCTGATAGAGAGATCCATCCCTGAAGCTGGGAGGGCTAGATCCCAGCTTCCAAAGTGGTTTTGTGGTTACCTTTGTGGTTCTCTTTTGCAACCTCATAAAATTATAGAGTGCTAATATCCTGCACATTAAACCTTCGCAATATTGTCTTGACATACTTCCTTTGTTTTAACCAAAGCTTTCTCTTTTCCAGATCTCGTTTAATTTCCATGTCCATAATATACTTTGCAGCACCAAGATCCTTCATCTTGAATTTGGAGGATAATTGGGTCTTCGGATCCTGGATATACAATACCAAATAAATAACATGATCACCAATTAATTTAAAATACACAGTGATTTTCTTTTCTTCTGGTGAAGTCACATCCCCATATATATATATATATATATATATATATATATATATATATCAAATTTATGATACCACATCCTTGGTGACTATTTTATCCCATAGAAAGACTTTTTTAACATACATACCAATTATTTCTTGCCCTTCACCAAAAATCCTTCAGGTTTCTTCATGTAGATCTCTTCTTCTAGATCCTCATGAAGAAATGTTATCTTCACATCCATCTGTTCTACCTCAAAATAAAAAGTAGTAGAAACAAATAAAATTAATCTAATAGTAGCTAATTTGCCAACAGGAAAAAAAATATTACCAAAATCAATTCCCAACACCTGGGAATAACCTTTTGATACCAATCGAGCTTTGTATTTCTCCACCTTTCCTTCCTCATTAATATTCTTCTTAAACACCCATTTTATTCCAATGGGTTTCCTTCCAACCAGTAACCCTACCATATCCAAAACCTCATTTTTGTCTAAAGATGCCATTTCATAATCCATGGCCTCTTTCTAGAGTTTTCCATCCTATCAATTCACCAGCTTCCTTACAGTTCTACGATCATTGTCAGTAATAAATAAATAAAAATTTAAAGAGATAGTAGATGGACTATACATTTCTGGTTTTCTTCTCTCTTGAACTGATCTTCTCAAAGATGGAGTTTTTGTCTCTTCCTCTTCTGATTCTTGTTCTACTGTAGAGTTTGATTCTTCCTCCTTTAGCTTAAACTCTATATTCTCAGATTCCTTTGGTAGAACTTCATGTTTAATAACATTGTTCACCTCTCTAAACACGACATCTTAGTTGTACACAACCTTCCTTATTTCTGGATTCCAAAGCTTATAACCTTCTAAACCATCCTTATACCCAATAAAGACGCACCTTTCAAATTTACAATTCAACTTGGTTATTTTCTCCTTTGGAACATGTACATATGCATCACAGCCAAATACCCTCATATGTGAAATAGAGGATTTATTACCAATCCATACCTCATGTCGAGTCTTATCCTCCAATGTTGATGAAGGTGATCTGTTAACCAGGCAACATGTAGTCTCGACTACCTTTGCCCAGAATTCTTGTCCTAACACGACACCGCTAAGCATGCTTCTTTCATTTTCCATCAATGTCATGTTCATTATTTCTGGGACTCCATTTTTCCAAGGTGTGTATGGAGTAGTATTTTTTTGTTCTATACCACACTTGTTACATAACTCTTCAAATTTCTTCTTGTATAACTCTCCACCATTATCTATCCTCAACACCTTGATCTTCTCTGTCTGATTTTCCACCACAGCCTTAAATTCTTTAAACCTGTCAAAGGCTTTAGATTTCTTCCTAAGGAAATATATCCATGTATTTCTTGAGAATTCATCTATAAATGAGACATGGTACACAAACTTACCTAGTGATGGAACCGACACAAGTTGAAACACAACACTGTGCACAAGCTCTAATATCCCTTTCGCCCTCTTAGCACCAGAGGGGAAAATCACCTGATTTTTCTTCCCATATACACAATGTTCACATAAATCTAAATCCAGAGAGAAATTAGAGATATCTTCTACCATAACATTACCATGTAGTATTTGAAGGCCATTCTCTCCAATATATCCAAGCCTTTGATGCCATAGCATGATCTTTTCTCCAGAGACCATAGATTTTCTGCTCCACATTTAGGAACCACAAAATCGTTACAACCATCAATAAACATGTTGCCCAAAATCTTGTACAGAGTTCCAATCCAAACTCCTCGCATTAATACCAGTGCTCCTTGAACCATCTTGCAAGTGTATTTATCGAACATTGTTTCTACACCGACATCGTTCATCTTTCTTACAAAAATCATATTTATGGCTAATGCAGGAATATGCAGAACACTTGGAACTATTCTAATCCATCCACCTTGCAACTTCAACTTGAATTTTCCATGTCTGATGCTTTTGGCCTCCTATCATCCCCTAAGAAGACATCACCACCATCATATTTCTCATACTCGCATAATCACTCCCTATGGGGAGTGAAGTGAAAGGATGAATCTGATTCAATCAACCATGCCTCATGATTTACATGTGTACTTTAAGAAGAATCCAAGTACACATTCCCACCTTCATCTGACGTGGTTTCCACCTCTAAAAAAGGAGCATCACCAGATCCCTTTCCTTTCTCAGGAGCTTTATAACTACAATCCTTTTTGTAGTACCCTTCCTTTCTGCACTTCTAACACACCTTTACAGGTTTTCCTAGAGATTTATATCTCCCTCTAGATTTAGATCTCCCACTCGAGGACTTATTTTTGTTTTTGTTTTTGGATCATCCTCGTGGAAACATGGCATCTCAATATTTTTTTGTCTCATATTCTCCGACAACAAGCATGATACTATTTCATCAAACTTCAAGGTAGTTGTATTCCTACCTATGGCAACAACTAGATTATCCCACGAATCTAGTAGAGAACACAAAAAACTGATGCACTAATATTCATTTGAAATTTTTATATCAACAGATAACAACTGCCTTGCCATAATATTAAGGGCGTTCAGATGCTCTATCACTGAGTCTCCATACTTCATCCTCAAGGTATACAACTTTTTCTGCTGGAACAATTTATTCACCTGAGACTTAGATTGGTACAAAATCCCTAACTTGACCCACAAATCCTTCATCATAGCTTCCCTTGATACATTCAACAATATTGAATCTTAGATACACAACCATATTATGCACTTTTCCTTCCGATCCAAATTCGCCCAGTCTTCTGTTGACATTTCCATTGGTTTAGTACCCAAGTCTACCGCAATCCAGTAATATTTATCCACCAGTAGATCTTCCATCTTGAGCTTCCACGTCTCAAAACTCTAACCATTAAATTTCTCGATGTCTACTTTTCCATTGCTCGCCATGTCCTTTCACTGCAAGAATTGATCCCACAGATCTCCCACTAAATAGGGTCTACCACAAGCCCAAGCAAAATCCCTCTATAGCAAAGGCATCCCCTTGAGGCTAAAACAAATCTAATACCAAATGTAGCTTTTAACCCTGTACAGAAATTACCTAAAAATGAATTCTTAAAATATAAAATAAAGAATGGAAAGAACGTAAAACATAAAACAAATATACATAGAGATTTTTCGTTTGATCCCAAAACTGAGACTACTAGATTGATTTTTCATTATATTCCTTTCAATGTTACAATACGATATATATATATATATATATATATATATATATATATATATATATATATATATTTTTCCACTGGAAAAATCAGTAATTTTCATTAAGATTAGAAAATTACATATAGTAGATGCCATTGGCATTGCTGCTGTAAAGCATACGCTGTAACAAAACTTGTCCTGCAAAACAGGAGCTAATAGTCAATCAAGTAGACAATCTAGACTTTCCTACCCTTCTTTTTTTCCACTTTCCGCCAACCTTCATTGTTAGGCGAAGCTGTTACAATAATCATTTGTGTTTCATTTGTGGCAGCCATGTTGTCCTTTTCAGAATCTGTGCTTGTTGGCGAGTATGCACGTTTGCTGCCTCCAATTTCCTGCCTGGTGTTCTCATATTGCTGCTGTGGGTTATCTGCATTTGTGTCTATTGCTCCTTCAATCAGATATTCATTATGGTGTGGGTAGCTTGCATTGCTAATTTCTGGGTTATTCTTTTCGGCTTCATCTTCTTGTTGATTGTTGGTGGCTTCCGCATTCCTTTCCTCTTCTTTATCCTCTTCTACATCCTTTGCCCAAGTGGCTGAAAATTGCCATCCTTTTGGTTTTGGTGGCTGTCTCCTTTTCCTATCTTTTTTTCTTTGTGGGCATGTACTCTGTATATATATATATATATATATATATATACATGTTGGAGCATTCATAAACCCCAATCTAGTTAACCCTAGATTAGAACATAATATAGTTCCCTTCATCGGACCTACAAAATACCATGGGCAGAAAATCATCATGCCCAAAACCATGTGCAAAACACATGCAAAAAAAGATAGGTAGGTACGCTCACCTATCATAGGGTCCAAAAAAAATTATATTCGCAAATTATATACTACGAAGCAATGGAACACATATAATATTGTAGAAATATAAACACAGAAAACGCATAAAACAAGAGAGACACATATATACGTGGTTCACCAGTTAGGGCTACATCCATGGAGAAACAACCAGTTCTTCCTTTTATATTATCCAACAAACTGAAGAGATACAACCTATAGCAGATCTGCTGTAACACCCTCTTCACTCTCAATCTCCTCTCTCTTTCTCCCTCAGAATACAGATCTACATAGACGCAATACAATTCCCTCATATATAGTGAGGGGTTGCCTTCTAGGGAAAAGACTCTAAATTAAACATAACTTCTACTGTCAGATCTCCACCTAATGAACGACATAGATTGACTAGAAATTACTATACTTTTACAAGGAAATTTTACATGTATTCTTAGCTTCGGAGGCGCTGCCCCCAAAACCCCCCACCAAGGGGGGGCTCCCCAAAGGTCGCAGCCACCCCCCCTAGACCCCCCTTGCAGCGAATATTTCACAGGTGGCGTTCCCACCCCATTTTGAACTAGGGTCCAATGTGGCGATACTTTTGAATATAAAAGATAATCAGGCTCCACACCCAACAAATTATGGGCCACTACTGCTGACACCATGCAAGGGGATACTGCCCCCCTGTAAACCCCCCGACACAGGGGGGCTACCACCCCCCTATGCCCCCCCCTACTGTGCCTAGTCTAACGAAAAGGGACGCTTCTGCCCCCCCAAACATGCAACTAATCATGAAAATAATATAACACACAAACACAACACAAACAAATACATATTCTATTTTAGTAACTATGAGCCAAAAAGTTGAGATTTTTTTTTTAAGTTATCTTATACACAATTGGTCCGAAAGAGAAGATCACTTAATTTATCTAAGTTCAACATTTTTTGATATTATAGCTAGACACTTGTGATTATTATTCTTTTATAAAAACTTGGGCTATTACAATCCATTAAAAAAGTTAAATATAAGTGAAAATAAAATTAAAATAAAACTTTGTTCAATAAAATTATTGGATTATGCTATAAATTATATACAAATAATGGTGAAACATTTAAAAAATAAATAAAAGTAGTTAATTTAGTTAATATACCAGAACATAGAGTATAAATATGGCTTTGCGGGAAAAGTAAAAAAAGAGAGTGAGTTTTAAGAAAAATGACAGTGAGAAGATTTTAGAGTTCATAAATGGCTGAAATTAGCTTGACATAGTTGAATAAGAGTAAAATAGAGGACACTAAATGATTAGGGTCATTGATTTAGATAGAAAGGCCTCTTGTGTGAGCCAAAAAATTTGAGGTGTTGAATTATGGCCAGTTGGGAATCGACCAATTTAAGGCTTTGCTTAGTGTTCATTTGGTATTCTCCGAAGTTAGTTTGCAACATGGACACTTATTTTCAATTGAAGCAATCGAGTTATTTTAATATTGGTTCCAGGTTTTCATTTGGCTAGCGGCGCAAGAAAGAGTCTGATGGGAAGGTGGGGCTAATGATGTGGGAGTGGTAAAAGGGATTGAGTCGGTCCACACAATGTTTTTACTAGAGAGTTATATACAAGTGATTAGTGTGGAGTTTTAGGGAAAATATTATATATGAGTAGTAATAGGGTGGGTGGGTCCCAAAATAATGGCTTAAGAAAGAGGGGTACCATTCTGATAACCATGACTCAAGGAATTTTTTAAGATATGTCTCAAACAACAGTGTCATTTGTTTTTCTGGTGATGCCTTTAGTAGATACTATTTTCTCTCTTTTGGTTTTGAGGGAGGTAATTAATAGTGTCTTCCCTTTAATGAGTGTTATTGCATTAAGTTATTTTTAAGTCACCATTCATTAGTTTGAAAGAGCGAGTAACAACCTACAAACAATGTTCTAACCATTACTAAACCAAGCGATAACAAAGACTTAATATTAGGAGGTGACATCGTTTTTGGATCTCGTACAACATCATCTAATATCCAATGCTTTCTCAATAAAAGTACCATGCATGCTTCATGCATTGAAGCTCTTTTCCATGCCTGTTGTCTTTTGTGTTATATATATTTTGTATCAAGTATTTAAAATCTTGTTTTGAGAATGGATTCTTTAGCCACTCTACATACTTGATTATTTGCAGATGGTGTACCCATAACAACCATGTAGTTAATAGCCAAGGTGTTCCTTAATTTAAAGAATAACCAAGAGTGAAGAAATATCTAGTTTGAATTCACTAGTGACCTTAGTTCATAACTAGATCTTGATTCTTCTTAATTTTTTCCCTGCATATTATATTTATAGAAACTAAATATTGGTAGTGAAAATAATGTTTGGCTTATAATTTAGGAGTTTATTAGAAGGAAGAGTTTGGTATTTAAGGATATTTAGAATGTTTCTTGACTATTTGGCATGTTTTTCATTGATTTGGAGTTCTTTCAAAATGTTAGGGTCATAGTCGCCCTAAGCATAGTAGATAAATTATATATTGTAATGTAAGAAAGGATTACATTAATAAAGAAGGATTGTAGTAATCAGAACACAACTATTGTAAGAGAGAATATTAGAAGGTTTTCCTACTGAAATGTTCTTCCACTAGCATGTTCTAGAAGTATAGAAACTAATATATATAAAGGTCAAAGCATTGCACAATAAGCCTTGGAGAATAATTTTAAAAAAGATATCCTCTCTTGGAGGTTGGCCCCTCAAAGAGGCAAGTGAACATTGTATTATCATCATGCTCTCTATTTATTTACTTTTCTTCTAAATCTTCATATGTTATTTAAATTCATGCCCTCAATAATTTTTTTGGGTACACTACAAGTGGTATTAGATAATTTTACTTGGTCAAATAAATAAATAAATTCAAGCTAAAGACATTTTTTAACATCTATAATGAACCATAGTGATCTATTAGTAAGTGGGTAAAACTATGGTCAGGGAAGAATACACGTGGGAACTACACATGATTTAACGTAGTTGGAAACCCATGTAACCCTTACTAGTACCCCTTAAAGTAGTATCACATCAAACAACACTTGTGCACAAAATCTCACTTTCACATACTCTTGGGTATATTGGAAGTCTTGTAGGCATCTTGAAACTACCTTTAGTTTAGTTCTTTTACCTTGCAACTACTATAGTGGCATTTATAAAAAAATCGAGGAAGAATATATCAATTATTATATTATATGAGTAATAGAGTATTATGGATTACGGTACAATCAACCCTCCTTAGTTAGATCCCTTGGATATTGAGTTGAGTACTACTATTGCTCCCTACAAGTGTATTAGAGATTTTTATCATAGGTAAATCCCTTGTCCTTAGTACCCTTCAAGACATAATACTTGCTACTTAGTTCCTAGAAACCCTATTTATTGCATCAAATTGCAAAATTCCTACACATTTGTCAATATTCAAAATTTGAGCCTTATTTCAATTTAAATTTATTCAACTGAGAATATAACATTGTAGGTGTTAAAAAGAAAAAAAATAGGGATGACATCCTTATTTGGGACATATCTTAAAACATTCCTTATGTCATGTTTATTGCACTACATCCCTCTTTCTTAAGAGATCTTTTTGTGAACCCAGCCACCTTATTACTTCTCATTTATCTTCCTTACCCTAGAAATCCACACTAATCACTTATATTTAACTCTTCATTAAGTCTTTTTTCTTGGACCCTTCACACCCTTCCACCACTCCCATATCATTAGCCCCATGTTCCCATCACACTCTTTTGTGTGCCCCTCTCCAAATGGAAACATGTAACCAATAATATAACAACCACATTGCTTCTATTGAAAAAAAATCCATCTTTCAAACATAATTCCAAGAATCCCACACTAACACTAAATAAAAACTTAAATTAATTATTTCCCAACTGGTTGTATTTTATCACCTTAATCATTGTTGGCTCGCACTAGATTCCTTTCTAGCTAAACCAATGACCATAATTTTGGAAGGATGATACTAATGACAAAATCCTTCCAACTCTACTCAGATTTATCAATGAAAATCCTCTCCTCAAATTTGATGAATCTAAATGGTCCATCTTGGAAAATACTTGTCAAAGCAAAAATAAACGAAAAAAAATGTTGAAATAGTTATGATTCAAGAGACTAAATGTGGAGATACACAAATCAATAGAGTTTCAAATATAGTTTGGAAAGGATTCCTAATCACTGGTGGCGGATGCATCTGGAGCTTTGAGAGAAGTAGCCATTCTGTGGAATCTAATTGAACTCACAATCTCTTACATTAATGCTACTAAAAGTACCTTGAAAATAAATTTTCAAATAACATAAGTTTCTTCCTTTGGTTTCATAAAGAATGCTTATGGACATAGCATCTCTAATGATAAACTCAGCTTCATCAAAAATATGTAGTATATTCATCACTTTTTTTTGGTAGGTAAGCACCCATGGGGATTTGAACCAGTGAACTATCGCAAGGAGTGCCTTAACAGTGCATCCATTCACCGTCAATCCAAAGCCCTGTGGGATTAGTATATTCATCACTTAATAAAGGACTCTTCTTGGATATTAGGAGGGTATTTTAATTTAGTAAAATATCTAGATGAAAAGAAGTGAGACCTAATACAACTTGATGAATATTATATCCACTTGATAGCAAATCTAGGTGATGTAAAATCTGTCAACTAGTAAATGTCCAATGGGGTCTACACATGGAATAAATGCAGGGGGGAGAAGCCTAGATCGCCGCTAGATTGGATTGATTTCTATTATCAAAATCACCAATCCTCTCTAGAATGGCATTGGAAACTTTAATCCTTCTAATTTATTGCTCAAATCACTACCCAATAGTGTTAAATATGGACTTAAAAGGAGGCCCCATACACACGTCCTTCAAGTTCAAATATTTTTGGATACATTATGACTCATTCAAGGAGAACATCAAGAATTGATGCAAGAGAGCATCCATTCTAGATGGATACCCCATGTACAAGTATCACTTTACGTTAAAACACATGAAAAATAAGATGGGGATCTAGAATAAAAAACAATTTTGAAACATCCATATGGAAAAATAAAAACTAGTAAAGGATATGGAGGAGATGCAAAAATAAATAATAATCGTAGGGAGAATTGAGAAACTCATCCACAAAGAAACTACCACTTAAGCTAAATTTAAAGAAATCATTATTTAAGAAGAGATTCCCTTGAAGAAAAAATATTAAGTACATTGGCTAAATGAAGGAGAAATAAATTCTAAATTCATTCATAAATAAATGATACAACACTATTAAAAAAATAGAATCTCCTACATAAAATCTCAGTTAGGGGAAAACTGCAAAATCATCAAGATATGGAGCAATCATTGGTATCTTACATTAAAAATCTTCTAACCAAGCCTTAGCAAGATTACAAGCGAGCATTAAGAATAATTATTCAAAATAACCCTTCGCTCATCACTTTGGAAAAAAGCCACACTTTACTAAAGGAAATCGAGCACAAAAAAGTTGAAAGAGTAGTAATGTATATGCCAAAGGGAAGGTCACCTACTCATGGTGGATTCACAATTGAATTCTTCTAATCATGTTGCTCAATCATTAGCAAAGAAGTGGTAGATCTAGTGAAAAACTCATAAAAAATAACTTCAATATATTCAACTTGAGAAGCCACCTTTATCACTTAATCCAAAAAAAAATTAATAATCTTTCTTTAGATCTATAGCTCTTTCTAATATTAATTATAAAATTATTTTGAATGTTATTTCTAATCGAATAAAGTCTTTGTTTCCCTCCCTTATCCCACATAAACTAATTAGTTATGTATATGGAAGAAAAATAATTGATGAAATTCTCCTCGCACATCAAACCCTTCATTCACTAAAAAAACTTGGAATGTTTATCAAGTTTATATTTTTTTCCCTATGATAAAATCTCCATATAAGAAATGTATTTAAAAAGGTAAAGTCCCAAAAGTAAATGATAATAACAAATTGATTGAAACAATGGTAAATCTGTAATAAAATGAAATTAAACATCAAATATCTAAATGGAGAAGAAATTTCTCATCCTTTCCTCAAGACAATTACCCCTTTTTAATATTCATTTGGTCCTTTTATATTTAAAAAAAAAAATTCTTGATATGATAAAAGACTCATTAGATTGCATCAATGTGTAGCCGACCTTTTAACCAGCGAGGATGTGCTTTTCTTATTCCTTGATATGATAAAAGACTCATTAGATTGCATCAATGAATACATTGGTGCTTGGGACACATTCAACAACGATATTTTATTCTCAAGGAATGCAATGATTTCCCATATAGCCTCATCTGAAATAGACACTTCATTCATTTTTTTAATAACAATTTCCACCTTTGTATAAATATTATAATTCATAATAGAAAAAAAAATGTCTTTTGTTAGAACAACGAAGTCAAAATGAAGTCTTTCAAATATTAGTTTCCAACTTATCCCACTAATAATGTCTTTAAATAATTATTGATAATTCCTTTTCTTTTTCAGAGTATTCGCCAAACACCTTGGGTCTATGGGTAGCCAATCCTACATTTATCAAGTTTCTTTTACACTTCATGGAAATTAATTCCATAATGTTCAAAAGCCTCAAATTCTCTACTGATTGCGTAGTGAACTTGATGACTTCTTCAACTACGTCAACCTTGTTACTAATATAATGCCATGAATTCTTAATAATAAAACTTAAACATCTTTCTCAAGTTTCCATATTTGTTAAAATATAAGTAAAATGATCCTTAAGCTTTTTTATCATTGTTTCATCTAACCCTTAATGCAATGTCTAAGTCCTTCCAACAATATATCAATTTTGTAAGCAAATTGATATATTTAAATTGATCATATAGTTATAAATGTAAATGCAAAATAAATCTTCTTCATTTGAATAATTTGCTGAATAATTATGATTGTTCCCCTCGATCGTATTCTAGTTAGACATTGCTATAGTTGAATTGTATTTTTATATTTCAATAATATAATTATTTTAATCCTTGTGTGTATCTAAACAGTTTTTTTCCAAAACTTGGTATAGAATATGAAGACTTAGATGTAAGGCTTCATATCGTTGAAGATATATACTTAAAAGTATTTTATTTTTCACATCAAAGTATTTTATTTTTCAACATCCTCATAATGATATTTTTATTTTGTAACATACATCCCCAATTTTTTTATCTCAACTAATCTTGCCCCCTCGTTCCCTTTTTTTTGTAAATTAATAATAGTACTATTATTTCAATTACTACATATTTTTATTTTGTAACATACATCCCCAATTTTTTTTATCTCAACTAATCTTGCCCCCTCGTTCCTTTCTTTTGTAATTTAATAGTAGTACTATTATTTCAATTACTACATAATTCTATGGTTCTAATTGTTAAACATTCACTTTATTTTATGATTAAGTTATAGGTGGAATCCATTATGTTAATATGTTAATGCTACCACTAAAGTGTTTTCCTTACCTCCTCTCAGATAGAAATTAATATAATATACAAATTCATCAACTCATTTCTCATTCATATGGTATTCAAATAGATTATAATGTTAACTATGATAGGGGTTCTTAACCTTTGTTTGTTCATCGAGTTTCAACATTACATTCTATTGTTGGATAATGAATTAAATATTGTAATGGTTGTGTTTCATTTTTTACCCTACCTATGTGGCAATTTTTGGTGTATAGCTCGTCTGAGCTTTCTAGATGATACATTTGTTTCACATCCATTGAACTTAGGCATTTCATTTTATTGGGATTCGACTCATCCTTCAGATCTATGGTTCTAATTTTTAGGGTTAGAATGGATGGAGATGGTGGAATTTGGTGGTTATGATAATAACCACCCCCTCCCTATAGCAACAGTCTGTCTCATTTGGCTCATGTGAGTTTCACGGCATGGCTCTGCAACTAGAGGTTCATTCCACTGGTTGTAATCCCTTAATATACCAATTACTTACCATGAAATGGTTTCCAGAATTTCATTCTTATTATCTTGTTAAGTTTGAGTATTTTGATTGTTGGTTTTTAGTTCAATGGAGGTTTTTCTCCCACTCGACATTCCTCTAGGGTTCCTTTCATGATATGAGTTCCTTAGGATTTTCTGCCAGTGGGAATAATGGTAACCACTATAAGATTTTTGCGTAATATTACTTGGTTGCAAATTTAGTTCTATTTGTTTATTTCTAGATTATTTTCTAAAGGCTCTAAAATTAAATTCATATATGTAACTAGGTATTGTTCCCACTACCTATTGTCAATAGTATCTCATCGAATGATTTTACCAATTTCATAGTTCGAACTTTGAACCCCTCAGTTATGGTTCAACGTGTTACCAAGTATGAAACAAGCAAAAAATTGCCAATAATTAGATATTTTTCTAAGTTGTGATAGCACAGAGAATGACATTAATATATTTAAGACTTTATTGAGTAATTATTTTGATTCTCACTTCATGATATAGGGTTGTCAGTGTGACGGTTCAAAAATGGAGTTTCTTCGGTAAAACCCTCATTTTCCTCTTTCTTGAACTTTTCTTTGTTTGATTATTTATACACATTCTTACTAAACATAGTTTTGGTTCTTGTTTCCCCATAGGTAAGAACCCCATTTGGCTTCAAGAGGTCACATCAATGGGATTGAGTGAATTTACTAGGTTCTAATTAGCCTAGGGTTTTTCTTTCCATGTTTCTGCAAGACTACCATTAGCCTCCAATGCCTTAGCTATGATTAGGGTTCAATATTTTTGTAATTAAACTTGTGTTCTCTCGGCCTTTCCAAGCTTGAGTTCTAATACATTTCAAACTATAATAGATTGTTATATACACTATAATTTTATCACGGTCTATTACTTTAAATATTTGTTCCATGTTACCACAGTCTTCGTATGCAGACTCCTATTGAAATGTTTTGTGGCTTGTATACACAATGTAATTTATATTACAATTTGTTCCATTATAACACCAATTATCAACCCTTATTTATAGTTTGGGGGTTTATTGGTAGACCTTTCATACTATAATATTCATGTTCTTTATTGTATAATTGTATTTATAAAATTTAGGGATTTCCCCAAGTTCCTTTCACAATTATCTTAAGTCTTGTATTGGATTCTTTGTGTAAAGTCTCTTATGCCCAATTTATGGTTACCAACTGGCTTAGTTTCATTATAGCACTGGTGGTAGTTGTTTCTTGTTATATATATATTTATATTTTTCCATAAGGAATTATAGTGATTGTTTTTAATAAATGAATTTGTTTCTTGAAAGAGTATACAATGTTAGATAGTTTGGATCCATTTTATATTTTTCTTCTAATATGACAATAAATTTACCAATTCATGTACTTATTTATTTATACAAGAGACTCAGAGAAGGCCTTATCTAGGTTTTTCCCAATTTCTTTGTCCTATTAGCCTGAGTTTAGAACAATCTTTGGTTGTTGGGTACCCTGGCTGACTAGAAGATTAAATCTAACTCATAATAAAAGACTTTATCAATTTTTTCTTGTCATTTCATTTCATAATTTCCTTTCAACCATAGTCATAACATATCATTCACAAAAATTTTACTTTTCAAAGAGGTTAGCAGAACATTTACAAAAATTTACTAGTTTCCAGTATTTGGAATGTTTAGGTTTTTCTTTGTTTAATATATTTTATCCATACTCAATTTTTCTGAGAGAAACCTAATCCCTAGGCTCTACTCAATATCTTGTAGTTCTTTTCCTTCAACTCCAGATTGTTTTTGGGTTGTTAGCTAACTATCTTAGCCTAGACCTTACTAGGTTCTCTATTTCAAATTACCTTAAATAAAAGTTTCAACTAGTATTTATTCAATAGAATTTCACCTTTACTTAAAGATAGATACACCATAATACAGATAGGAACATTTACTTATCAAATAGAAATAAAAAATACACTATAGACAACAGATCCAAATTACCTATTTGTTTCCCTAACTATTTGGACTAGCCACAAAATTGCCAGGAAAGAGAGTGATCCACCCAGCTGATGAGTACGGTATCCAACACTAGAACTCATGTTGAAAATTTGGCAGCTCGGGGGTGAATTTCTAAAAATAGAAAGTCTTAAGTCTGACTTTTCAAAAATAGTAAATAACCTTGCATCAATTGGTAATCAAGTAATGTTGATGGGAAATCCCTTCTGATCATCAATCAATCCTAATAGTTCATTTTCAACTCAGTCATCAATATTATCATTAATATTATTATTATTATTCTTATGATACTATTATATTAATATTAAAAATAAATTCAAGTCACTTAATCATGCCTCTCAATAATTTTCTCTTACACTCTCATTATTGGCATGGAATATTCCTCTTACACTCTTTGTTATGCAACCCACTCACAAAATAAAAGAAAAAATAGATCAACAACTTCAAAATAAACCTCTTCGAGGGGGAAACCTCCTTTACATTACACAAAGGAACAATTATTGGATGATACAAATGGCAAGACCTCCTTTGTATATATACAAGTCTAAGGGGTCCCAATACAATCAGAGCCTACATAACAGTAATATTGTAGGAGCACAACAACAACAATAGTGGGTTTCTATGGGACACCATAATAACAACATGGGAACTACATGGGCACAATAATACAATAAGGGGGTTGCACTAATAATAGTAAGGGGTTACACTAGTAGTATAGGGACCTAACATGCCCCTCTCCTTCGAAAAGTGTTGTCCTCAATGCTTGAGTAGTTCTGGATGATTCTGTATAAAATTCTCATCCTCCCATGTGGAATCTTCAGTGGGTAAGTTCTTCCACTTGATGAGATACTATGAAATTGATCGATTTCATAACTGTCGATTTATTGTTTCTATGACTACTTCAGGTTCCAATATTATTTTTCCTTCCTCTTCAAGTTTTGGAAATATTGTTTGAACAGGGATCTTCTCACCTATAGCCTTCTTTAAGCACTAGATATGGAAAATTGGTTGCACTTAGGAAGAGGCAGGAAGCTCCAATTTGTATGCCATAGTAGCAATCTTTTGCAACACCTTGTAAGGACCATAATAATTTGGTGATAGTTTATTATCCTTCTTAGCTTACTTGAGGGACATTTTTTTGTACGGTTGTAGTCATAGAAATATTCATTCACCTACATCAAAACTTCTTTCGCTTTGTTGTTGATCTACATATTGTTTCATTCTACTCTGTGCCAAAGTGAGGTTATCCTTTAAGAGTTTGAGAACTTGTTGTTTATGCTTGATGTCATCTTCCACTAATTGAAACTTAAAATTTTCTTTTAAAGATGATGTGATGGACGGTGGATGATATCCATAATGTGCCATAAATGAGGTCATTTTTGCTGAAGTATGGAAGGAAGTGTTATACTATCATTTAGCCAAAGGAAACCACTTGACCCATAGTGTCTGTTTATCAGATACAAAGCAACGAAGACATCCTTCCAAACACTTTTTCAATATCTGAGGTTTCCCATCAAATAATTATGTCCAAAAATTTCCAATGAAAATGGGATCTCTGTCGCTTACAATAATCTTTGGGTTTCCATGTAGCTTTTGAATTGTTTCCATAAATGTAATAGAAAATGTACTAGCTTTAAATGGATGAGATAATACACAAAAGTGTGCATACTTGGTAAGTCTATGAATTACCACCATGATGAAACTATTTCCTTCAGACTTGGGTAAGCTTATGATAAAATTCATTGAAACCTCCTCCCAACATTGACTTGGAATGGATAAAGGTTGTAATAGACTTGGGGTCTTAATTGTCTCAGCTTTGTTTTGTTAGCAAACCAAACATTCTGCCACAAAAGTCCATCCCAAAAATAATATTTCTTAACCCTGTGGTAAGTTTTTAAAAATCCTGAGTGCCCTCCTAAGGGAGAAGTGTACAATTTTAGAATAATCTTTTGTTTGAGTTGGGAATTCTGATAGAGTTATAACCAATCTATGTACCATAATGAATCATTTTTCCAGCTAAATGTATCAGATGTATTGGGATATTTTTGCAACTTTTGAATGAGTGCCCACACTTCTTCATCATTCTTCCATTCACCCCTTGCTTCGTTTATCCAATTTGGTTTGATAATATAAAGGGCAAAAAACAATGCTTCCACACCCTCATCCTTTCTTGAGAGGGCATCTGCAAGAACATTTTACTTCCCTTTTTTGTAGATGATTTCAAAGTCATAACCCAACATCTTTGTGACCCATTTTTACTGCTCTTCTAAAGATAATCTTTGTTCTAAAAAGTATTTAAGACTATCATGGTCTGTTTTTACCTTGAAGTGTCTTCCCATTAGGTAAGGTTGCAATTTATTAAGTACATGTAGTATTGCCAACATTTCCTTCTCATAAATAGTTTTGTGTAAATACTTTCCTTTGATTGGATGACTTTCGAAAGCAATGGGTGTTTCTTCTTCCATTAAAACAACACCAACTCCATTTCCTGAGGCATCACATTCCACAAAAAGGATTTTGTGAAGTCTGGCTTAGCTAAGACCAGTGCTTGGTACATTTCTTCTTTAATATGTTCAAAGGTCTTTGTTGCCTCTAGAGCCCAAGAAAATGCATCATTCTTTAGTAATGTTGTTATAGGTGTTGTTATTCTCTCATAATTCTTAACAAACTTTCACTAATACCCTATCAACACAAGAAATCCTCGTAGATGCTTTATGGGTGTGGGTATTTCCCATTCCTTAATGGATTTATTTTTTCTAAGGTCTACCTTAACAACTTCATGAGATACAATATGACCCAAATATTCCACCTCTTGTACTCCAACAAAACATTTGAAGGTTTTTGCATATAATTGTTTATCCTCCAATAGTTTGAGCACCCTATCAACATGTTGAACATGATCGGTCCAAGACTTGTTGTAGATTAGTATATACTCAAAAAATACTAACACAAATTTTCTAAGGAAGGGTTTGAAAATGGAATGCACCAAACCTTGAAATGTAGAAGGTGCATTGGTAAAGCCAAAAGGCATGACCAAAAATTCATACTGACCCTCACGAGTTCTAAATATTGTTTTTGGAATGTCTTCAGTCTTCATTCTGATATGATGATATACTGAACGAATATCCAACTTGGTGGTTAAATTGATCCATGTAATTCATCCAATAATTCATCAATGATAGGAATGGGAAATTTATCTTTAATAGTGAGCTTGTTAAGCTCCCTATTATCTAGACACGTGCCATGATCCATCCTTTTTGTGTACCAATACTACTAGAGCAGAGAAAGAACTTTGACTAGGTTGAATTATAGAATCCTCTAGTATTTCTGCAACCATACATTCAATTTAACTCTTTTGGGTATATGGATATCTGTAAGGCTTGATGTTTAGGGGAACACTTCCTGGAATTAAACAAATAGCATGATCATGATCACAGATAGGTGGGAGGCATTTGGGAGTCTCAAATACCTTGGAATGATTGTCCAAAACGTTTTGGAGATCTCGAGAAATACGTGATTTAGATGTGGGAACCTCTAGTGAACATAATTGTGCAATTACGCCTCATTGTTATTTCTTTAGAAGTTTTGTCATGCTGTTAGAGTTGATTATCTTTCTTGGTTTCCCTATGATACCTTTTAATTCAACTTCCTTTCCTTCCCAAAAAAATTCAAGAAAAGTTCTTGAAATAAAAGTTATCATACCCAAAGATTGTAACCATTGGACTCCTAGTACAACATTAGCACCACCCATTGGAATGGAAAGCATTGAACTATTTAATACATATTCTCCCATGGATAGCCTGCCATTATGGTACTTTCCAGAGTAATTTATGGTTCCTCCATTTGCAACCATCAATTGACACTTTGGTGCTGGATATAGGAAAAAATTCAATTCCTTCGCTATCATACAATGATTAAAATGATGGGTACTACCCAAATCAATAAAGACTACTATCTTTTTCTTCTTGATATGACCTTCTATCTTGAGAGTTTGAGGAGTGGTAATTCCTACCAATGTATTACAAGATATGGTCAGATTCATTTCTTATTTCTCTAGGGTTAGTTGCTGGTGTATATCCTCTTCTCTTGAAGTTTCTTATTCTTTTTCTTCCTCCTCTTCGTAATCTATGTAAAATAATTTCTTCTCAGCACACTTATGACCTTTAGTGTATTTTCTATCACAACTGTAACAAAACATTTTTTCTCTTTTTTCTTGAAATTGTTGTGGTTTCAACCTTGTAAGTTGCAGAAGGCTAGGGGCAGTAATACTTCCATCTTTATACTTGTGAGTGGTAGGCTTCCTTGTTGCCATAATTTTTCTTTCCAACCTAAATGCTTTCTCTAATGAATCAAGTTCCCCAAGGCGAACCTCATGTTGGATGTTATCCTTTAAGGTCTCTATGAACACATCAATTATATGTTCCTTTGGAATATCTTCTACCTTCATATTCAAATTTTGGAATTCCTCAATGTGCTCTACCACTGAACCGTGTTGTTTGATATTTATCAATTGGCTAAAGAAGGTATTGCTTTTTGTATCCTCATAATTTTCTATCATTTCCTCCATAAAAACTGACAAAGTGACAATTTGTTTATGAGATCAAAGCCATCGATACCATACAATCTGATTGGGTTCTAAATATAAAGCTATAATGCATACCTTTTGTGTGTTTTGCACATTATGGAGATCGAAATATTTCTCCATCTGTAGTATCCATGTTACAGGATAATTTCCATCAAAATTCCTCATATTAATCTTTAGAACATGGTGGGTATTCAATCCAACATTAGATTCTATGGAATCACGATTAACATTTTTCTTTCTCATCATGAGTTTCCTCCACCACCTCTTCGCCATTAGGAAGCATTTCTTGAAGCAACTTTGCCAAAATCCTTTCAAACCTTCCATGCCTTTCTTCAAATTTATAATGTTTACTTCTAAACCATCCATCTTAGATTCCATGACATCCATATTAGATTCCATGTCTTTCTTTAAGCCATCCATCTTAGCGTCTACTACTTTTTGTGAGAGCGAAATTTGTTGCACTTGGTCTTGTAATTTTGATATATCATGTTGCATTTCTTCCTCTTCTTCATGAGTCATCGTAGAAATTTCAGGTTTCTTAGTATGTGTTTCCGTTTTCTTTCTTAGGGGAAGTAATTAATGATAATTATGCCTCACTATGCCCTTTGAATTACTTCAAACTAATTTTTCAAACGAAAATCATGCAAATTTTTAAAAAGACTACACACCTTTTTTTTCTTTTTAGGAGCTTAACATTGAATCTTTTGTATCTTTGTAATTTCAGATCTCCAAGATCTAAAATTGTGTCCTATCGTGGCTTTCTGATTCTTCTTTCCAACCACACAAGTATGATCAAGATTGGATTCTCCAAGAAATAGTTATTCCAAATCCCCCACGATGATCTGATTATAGACTAGTTCAGTAGAGTAAACTTGTACAAAGTTCCACGTGTCATTGTTTCGACTTTCAGACGTAAAAATGATACACAGAAAACTACATTCCATTATTGTTTTGTAATGTTTTACAAAATTTCAATCTGATGCTCAGAGAGAAATTTATAATGATTTTCCCAAGGTCACATGTTTGAGATATAATTCGAGAGCCTGCAAAAACCTTAACGTCCTTGGATCATATCTCCGAAAATATAGAGAGACAATATCTAAAATTTGGACCTAAGGTTCATCAAGAGTTTGACTCAAGTGTATTTTGATTTCAACTTCTTAAACTTTGTAGAAAAAAATTATAGCAAAAATTTCACGATGACCTATTTAATGTAGCTAAACCCTAGAATCCAAAGCTTTGATAACAAAAGTTATGAAACCATCTCACAAAATAGAAGAAAAGATAGATCAGTGACTTCAAAATCAACCTCTTTGATGGGGACAACTCCTTTAAATTACACAAATGAAAAATTCTTGGATGATACAAATGACAAGACCTCATTTCTATATATAGGAGTCTAAGGAGTCCCAATACAATTAGAGCCTACATAACAATAATATTGTAGGGGCACAACAATAACAATAGTGGGCTTCTATGGGGCACAATAATAACAACATGGGGACTACATGGGTAGAATAATATAATAAGGGGGTTGCACTAATAACAATAATGGTTACACTAGTAGTATAGGGACCTAACACTCTCATTAATGCTCTTACACTCCCTTACTATCATTAGAGCACATCATAAAATACTATCTTACATTCAATAAAAGCATGTCACAAAAGATTCCTCTTACGTGCTCTTTAATAAATATGTTAGACCTTGTCTTAAAAGCATAAGTTACAAAGGCATGCATAACTTCTAAATGGCATGAGTTACACTCCTCTTGGAACACGAGTTACTCCTCCCTTATGACATGGATTCATTGCCCCTGCAATATATATGTGCGTCATCCTTTCTCACTTCATTACTTGTGCATTGTGAAATAATAATTTGAACTTGAGAAAGAGTTAGAGAGAGTTTAAGAAGATTGTGAGAAAGAGACTTGGAGAGTAAGAGAAAAACTTGGTGAGCCAAGATTGATTCTATGCTTCAATGTTTCAGTGTTGATTGAGTTGAAGGTAAGGTTGATTCAATGTGTGCATTTGCTACTGCAACTAGTGGACTTCACGCTACAACTTTTTCATATTTGGGTGAACTTACTTGTTCTCTTGATCTCTCGTTGTACTATGTATCTTTATTGAACAATTGATTTCTAAAAGAAGAATAATTTGGTTGGGTTTTTTCCCTTATGGGTTTTTCCTTGGTCATCGGACCTAAAATATTTATGTCATTGTATTCTTGGTTTTCTTTTATTGTGCCTTTGATTTAAGTTCTATCTACAATTGATTATCTAATACTGCAATATAAAGAAGTTTTGTAATAAGTGATTGTTATAGCATAAAACATCAGAATTTCAACATGGTATTTGATTTTTGGTTAAGACAAGCTCAAGAAGATAAGCTCCATTTGCAACTCTCTATCTACTAAAATATTTGTTTTTGTCCACTCCATTTGAAGCTCTCAATATACTAAAATATATCTTTTTTTCTGTTCCATTTGAAACTCTCTTTCTGCTAGAATATTTCTTCTTGTCCACTCCATTTTCAACTCTCTTTCTGCTGAAATATCTATTGTTGTCTACTCTGTTTGTAGCCCATTTTGTGATAAAATATCTCTTATTGTCCACTCTATTTACAACCCATTTTCTGTTGAAATATTAAGTGTTGTCTACTTTATTTGCAACCCATTTTCTACTGAATTTTACTGCTAAAATTTTGTTGATGAAATTTCACCTCTACTGTTCTTCCAAGATTTCAAGGAACTCAAGACATGGTAGTAATTTTGCAGATAGTAATTAAGATGATGCATGAATTCAATAGTTGTTGTTTTGGTACTTGTTGATGAATGCAAAACTAAAGAGTAGTTTTACTTCTCTTCATGCATGTGTACACAAAATTTGTTGTCTTAAAAGGAAGTATAATGCATGGAAGGTGATGAAGGAATAACTGATAGAAATTATATGTTGAAGATAGGGGGATTTTGACTCTCTCACGTTATATGATAAAGCTCACAATATTATGGGTTTGGGTCATTTTTATATTAAAGTTTACTAAAAATAGTGGTTGTAAGTAAGAATTGCAACTTTTGCAAAAGATGGAATGATAATTTTCGAAACTAAGCTCTTTTGTAGAAATTAAAGATAGATTATAACTAATATCATTGCAGGCAATGAAGTCAATATGTATATTTATTATTACATGCCTTCAGTCTGGGATAAATATTTGAATATATTTATAAAATCAATGGAAGACCTATCAATGCATTGATTCATGATAAGAAATCATCAATATAAACTGGGGCACCAAATGTTCAATCATCTTAACTATAAATCATTACCTCAAGTGAAAGATTGTTTCTGAAATGCCTGAGATTAGAGTGAATTATGATGGAGTTTCCCAAGTTGTGATTAAGAAGATGCATTTGTTCTACCAATGACATATTAATGATGTATAGTGGTAACTTATAGAGACCAAATCAAGAGGGAGCTAACAACTTCCTTCAATCCCCATTAAAAAATAAGTATTTTCAAGTATTATGTTGTTTCTTTGTTCCACTTCTCTTGTTTAGATTTATCTTTACAGATAATTGGTTATTATTCTTGCATGAGCATTTGAATGATTCTTTCACTAACTTCTTGATGAGGATGTGATCAAGAAAAGTAGATTCTAAAGATCGTCAGGGTCCAAAATAGTGGAGGAAGAGTAAACTCCATGAGGAAGTTGGTGCGAGGATAATGAAGGAGACACTCTCAATTCTAGAAAAGAAATAATGACTTGCCTCATAGCCAAATATACTTTCATTATGTTTATTTACTTTTCTACTATTTCTCTTGTTCTTGTTCTAGGATCAAGAGGTAAATTTGATGAAACACTCTCGGCTCTTTGAAAATACATAGACATTCCTCCTCCTAGTAATGTTGAAAGATAGGATGATGCCTTGGATACATAAGAAGATACCAGGCCTAAGTCTGCACTTGATGATGAACCCTTAAATCCCATGGAATCCTTGGATCCTTCTCCATGTGCTAGAAAGAGATGATTATTGCTTCATGACACTTTACATGATGTTGATAGACATGTTGCTCCCTAAGGTACCTTCAGAGAAATGAAGAAACCATGTCAGTTCCAGGGATATATTGTCGCCATGATAAACATTATTCAAGTTGAACCAAGCACTTTTGAAGAAGTTGTGAAGTCTCAAGTGTTGAAATATACAATGGTTGAAGAATTTAAGTCCATTATTCATAATGATGTATGGGAAGTGGTTCGAATACCCCAAGGTAAAATTGTTGTGTCTTCTAAATGGTTGTATAAAATTAAAGATGGTATTAATGACAATATTGAACAATATAAAGCTCAATTTGTAACCAAAGGGTTATCTCAGAAAGAGGGAATAGACTATGATGAAATATTTGCACCTGTTTCCTATTATACAATCATCTGATCTATTATGGCTCTATTTGTTAACCAAGGATGATCCCTTCACCAAATGGATGTGAAGACTAATTTTTTGCATGGCTTCCTCAAGGAAGAATTATTTATGGATCAACCATAAGGCTTTGAAGTACATGACCAGAAAAATCATGTGTCTATACTTAAGAAATCCCTCTAAGATTTGAAGCAAGCTCTATGAACTTGGTATAAGCTCATTGATAGCTTGATGAAGCTTCGTTTTACCAAAAGCAATGTTGATCCAATCCAAATATCTACTTCAAAATGGTCCAAGGCATGCCTTTGATTCTGGTATTATATATTGATGACTTATTCTTGATAGGTGGAGAAGCCCTTACCCTCCATTGTAAGAGGGATTTACACTCTGAAATTGAAATGAAATATCTTCATTTGATACACTACTTTTTGGGTCTTGAAGTATGGAAAAAACCTAGTAAGATTTTCCTTTGTCGAGGAAAATATGTTGTAAAGCTGCTAGAAATATTTGGCATGATAGAATGTAAATCCATGAATACTCCAATGGAGATGAACTTTAAGAAGTTGTATGTGAATGCTATAGGTACTTATTTGGTAAACCTTTCCGAGTATTGACAATTGATCAGGGCACTGATGTTCCTAGTGAACACTAGACCTAACATATGTTTTGCAGTCAATATTTTGAGCCAATATATGATTAAACCATCTCATGCAGACTAGATTGTTGCAAATCATGTGCTGAGATACCTACATGGAACCATCAATCTAGGATTGAAATATATTATTGGCAATATAAGACTACATGGATACTTCGATCCTAATTGGGTTTGTAACTCTACTAATAGATAAGGCACATTTGGGTGCTTCTTCAGATTAGGATATGCCATGATATGTTGGATGAGAAGGAAGCAAAAGTCATTAGCCTTCAGCACGGATGAAGCTAATTACATAGTTGCTAACATGGGTAGTTGTGAGGTAGTATGGTTGGTGAAGCTCGATGGAGAGTTGTTTGAGCATGTTCTAGACACAACAGTAATTCACTGCGACAATAAGAGTGGGATTCGACTAGGAAAAAGTCTTGTGTTCTATGAGAATTCCAAGTATATTGTTGAGCCTCATGATTGCTTCATTTTGACACTATACCTTACTGATTTTTCCTTTCCTTCACCATCATCATCAACTCAATAGGCATAAAACTACAAGGTTTTTGACAGGTAAGGTATTTAATTGTGTTATCTTTCATATTTCATAATGTTCCTTATTATTGAGTTAATATTTGTATTGGCTACCGAATTCACATGATTCTAGAGCTAATCTCTGTTTCTGTAGCCAATTCCATGGTTTAATAGGATCGGAGGTGCCAACTAGGAGGAGAAAGATATGGATAGGTAGAGATTGATCCATTTAATGATTTCCTCCTTTTCATCTGAACTAGATCATCAAACAAATTATTTAATTATGTGGTCAAAAGGTGTCCTCTTGATTTAAAAAGTGTAGGAACTTATGTTATATGTGTAGAAAAACATGATACAAAAAAATGTCCCTCAATACCAGGTCTTAAATCTGTCTATCGAGAAGATGAAGTACCATCGATATTGAAATCTTGTCATGATGAGCCACGTGGAGGAAACTTTGCTAAAAAAAGAACTTCCTACAAACTCCTTCTTTTAGAAAAAGGAGAAAAGGTTTGTACATTATATTTATGGAATGGTATTTCTAATTTTGTTAATTCTTTAACCTCTACAGGAGAAGATACGTCATTGTGGCATCATAGGCTCAGGCACATGAGTGAGAAGGGGATGCAAATTCTTCACTCAAGAAATTTTTTTCCAGGTTTGAAGCATGTTGATTTAAAATTCCGTGAGAATTGTGTTTATGCAAAATAGAAGAGAGTCAGATTCCTCAAAGTTGGGAAAGAAAATAAGATCAAGAAATTAGAGCTTGTGCATACATATGTATGGGGACCTGCTCAGGTATCATCTCTTGGTGGCTCTCATTATTATGTTACTTTTATTGATGATGCAACCAGAAAAACTTGGATTTATTGTATTGGTTCCCTTTTTAAGGAAGCCAAGCAGTATGTTAAGATATGTGATAGTTGTCAAAGGATGGGGAAACTTGTTCCCTTTGATGAAATGCCTTTACAGCGTCAGGTACTTATTGAGCCTTTTCAAAAATGGGCTTTGGATTTTGTTGGTCCAGTCAATCCACCATCGAGACAGAAAAGGTACATTATTGTTTGCACTGATTATGTTACAAATTGGGTAGAAGTTAAAACACTTCCTTTTGCTAATGACAATGTTGTAGTTTCATTTATTTTCGAGGATATCTTTACACATTTTGGTGTCCCAAGGGAAATGGTAACAGATCAAGGTACTCAATTCACATCCAATTTGGTACAGAAGATAATGGAGCAGTACAAAATCAAACATCGGAAGTCCACTCCATACCATCCATAAGAAAATGGACAAGTGGAGTCCATAAATAAATTAATTGAAGCAATCATCACAAAAATTGTGCATCTGCATAGAAGAGACAGGGCATAAAAGCTTCCAAAATATTTATGGACATACCGTACCACATGGAGAAACACTACAAGGCATACTCCCTATGAACTTGTTTATCGGAAGAAATTCCTTTTTCCTATCTAGTTTCAAGTAAAAACGTTAAAGACGACAATTAAATTGGGTTTTGATCTTTCAGAGGTAGAAAAACAAAGAATGGAGCAGCTAGATGAGATAAGACAAGATGCAATCCAAAGAACTAATCTAGTCCAACAATAGCGATCGAGATGGAATGAAAAATATAACAAAGAAAGAAAGTTTCAACCAGGAGATTGGGCATTACTTTTTGATTCAAAGTTCAAACATTTCCAAGGGAAATTTCAAGCCCATTTGCTTGGGCCCTATGAGATTGAAATAGTCTTTGATAATGGTATAGTTAGGATCAGAACTATTGATGAATAAAGGACAACTTTTCTTGTGAATGGTCATCAATTAAGAATCTATCATAAGCCATTGACAAAGGAGGATTTTATCAAACATTTGCAAGATAGCACTGATTTCCATTTGGTTAAGAAGAATTTTCCTTATCCTCCAACTTGATTGATAAGTATTTTTCTTTTCTAAATATATATATATATATATATATATATATATATATATATATATAATAAATTCATGATAAAAAAATATAATTAAATTTGTATAAACATGAAAACCAACACTGTTGGCATGTTTATACAAAAAATTTAGGGTGAAAACCAAGTAATTTTGGAATTCTAAATTTTCTTTCCCATTCCCATTTCCTTTTTGTCCCTCTTTTTCTTTCTAGAATAAAATAGCTACATAATTGCTAAGATTTGGTAACTTTGACAGAATTCCATAGCTGATGTTTGACAGTGACTACTAATTGGAGCAATTGAAGAAATGATCAAGTCTATCCTTAGAAGCACCTGAAGGCAATACAAAAAGGAGCAATCAAATGTTAGAATCATCAATTCAAAAGGTATGCACACATTTAATTTAATAATAAGGGTAAAAACATTAGTGTATGAATTATAATGACAATATACCGTTGGTTCAAAAACCATCATTGCTGAAAGTGAAATGAAAATATCTTGTCATCATCTCTCATCCTTATGCAACACTTGTCTCAAAATCTGAATTCATTGTTGAAATCGCCCAACTCACATTTATTCATACCCTAATAGTCACTTCACTTGTTTTTCCCCTCCCTCTCATTTATACTCTCACCAAAGCCATTATCACGAAACCCTAAATTATACCCTGTCAAGAAGTGAATTTTGAGGTAAAACTTCTCAACCATGGGCATCATAGTAAGAACATAACCAAATGGAAGAAAATTGATGAAAGGATATCCACAAGTGAAGGAAATGTTGTGAAAAGCACAGTGGCTAGAGTTTGTGGAAAATTTTGATGGTTTTAACAAGGAAGTGACTAAATCATTTTCAGAGCTTTTGATGGCGTACATGTTGAAATTGGAGACATAAAATTTGTAGTGAAATAATCTCTTATTGCTGAAGCTACTAGACTATCAAGAGTTGGAGAGAAATGGTTCAAGAATAGGGCCGTTGAAGGAGAATAATGGAAGACCTTCTTGGAAAACCCAGGTATGGATATCACTATTTTCAAGAAAGGAATTCCCAGTACAACACTTAAGGGTAAATGGAGAAATTTTTTGCTAGTCATTTAGAAATTTGTCACCTGGGAAGGAAGATTTCGTTGTATGTTCTTTACCACATTCGTTTGATGATGCATTTTCTCAAAGAAAATGAAATCAATCTTCCTTATTTTTTGTTAAATAGCTTAACAAAAATGTCTGGAAATGTTCAGAAAATGATTCAACTAATAGAAAACACTATGCATCACCATAGCCTTATAATAATACTCATTGAATTTCACCTTGAAATACTAGGAGATAATTGTGATAGCTTCCTAGTTAGAAATCATTTTGAGGACGAGGATCAGGAGTCACCTAGTAGTAGCAAAGAAAAAAGAGGAAGGAAGAGAATATCTGAGAATCCTATTAAAAAATTACCTCAACAACAACCATAAGAATAGTCAGAGGATGAGACTCCTATTGCCGAAATTTTATGAAGCCTTAAAAGGAAATTTGTTAGAAGAAAGAAAGCTAGTAAAAAGGAAGAAATCACATCCAAGAAAATAGAGGAAGCTAAAATAGAGAAGAAACAAGTTAAAACTAAAAACCCTTTTCCATCATATGTAAGAAGAAGCGCCAGGCTTAATCAAAAACCATCTCAACAATCTATAGATGTGGTTAATTTGGAGGAAGAAGAGAAAATAGAAACTCTATCACCTACTGTCATCTCACCTGTTCATAGCCCAGGTCAAAAAACACCAAAAATAGATCTAGTACAACAAGAAATCTATGACTACATTGAGTCTCTAGAGAGGAGAGCTGTAGAAAAGGAATCTTGTTCTACAGTCCATGAAAATGAAATCCAGTCTAACAATCCACAAGAACCTCCACTCGTAAAAACTCTAAAACAAGAAGTATTTGAGTTGGAGACACTGAATAGACATCTTAAGAAATAACATGAGACATTAAATATGCAGAATGAGATACAAAGGACTGAGAATGATTACATTCTTCTACATATGGGCTTATGGTATGAAAATAACAAAAAGTTAAAGAAAAAGAATGAATCACTAAGAAAGAAGGTCATGAGTCTAAAATGCAGGATTTTGATGAAGAAACCCAGAATGACAGTTGCAAGAAAGAAGATAAGAAGGAAAAACTTGGATGTTTTGGCCCAAGTTTCTGAGAGATATCAGTAATAGAGAAATATTTCCAGTTTTGAGTTTTTGCATGAGAACATGCAATGGCCTCCATGTGGTGGAATGTTGAGCCTTATGATTGCTTCATTTTGACATTCTCCCTTACCTATTTTTCCTTTCCTTGACCATCATCATCAACTCAATAGGCATCAAACTACAATTTTTTTGACATGGTAAGGTATTTAATTGCCTTATAGTTCATCTTTCATAATGTTCCTTATTATTGAGTTAATATTTGTATTGGTTACCGAATTCGCACGATTCTGCAGCTAATCTTTGTTTCTGTAGCCAATTCCATGGTTTACTAGGATCAGAGATGCCAGATAAGAGGAGAAAGATATGGACAGGTGGAGATTGATCCTTTTAATGATTTCCTCCTATTCATTTAAACTAGATCATCAAAAAGATTGTTTGATTGCATGGTCAAAGGATAAAGTCAAAGTGGTTGCTGAACAAGTGAGCGAGAGTCCTAAATTCCTACACCTCACGATTTGATTTTCCAAATAGAAAATAGTGAGCAATGATATCTCAATATTTTTTAGAAGATTACTTTATAATTATGTTAGATAAGGTAGGCGTAGAAGCCTTGAACAATTATTGACACGGGATTTTATAAATACCATGAAGCGAACATGAACAGAAGGTTAATTTTTTGTATGCGATAGTGATGTTTTGAAACTTTATTTTTACTCTATTAATGAAGAAAATCCTTTCAATTTCCAATGCATAGTTGACTGTTTGATTGAAGTTCTATGACCTTCTATTTATGGAGGGTCCCTACAAATAGTGAAGGTTTTGCATTCACATATATTTTTCATTTTCTAGATTTATTCATATATTTTAGACTTTGCTTGTAGTCTTGATTTCATTTAGATAATGATAACAATATTTTATTAATCATTCCTTTTTCAAGTTAATGTATAATGATGTTAATGGTAATGTAATTTATTTTCATAGATTTCTTTATGATTGTAGAGTTTTTCATTTCAGAGTTAATAAATGTCTTTAGAGTTTCATTTTACAGTATATTTCATTTCAAAGTATGTGTGATTTCTTTATGGTTTTCGTTTCAGAGCATTCATTTCAAAGTATGAGTGATTTTGTTGTAGTTTCATTTCAGAACCTTTGATTTCAAATATGAGTGATTGATAATGATAGATGTGTGGCTTTTCATTTTGAATAAAATTTAATTTAATTTTGGTTTTTATGTAAAGGATTGCTAGAATATTAGATAACTAATTCTGCTTTTAGATATTAAATTTGTGTTGCAATAGATCAGTGAAGTTTTCTTAATAATATGGTGTGAGTTTTCTTTAAAGTTTCATTTAGAAAGTATGAAGAGAATTTTTTATTTCATTAAAAAAGAGAAGGAATATCCAATGCGTTAAAATTCATTTTCTTTGAAGAGTAAGATAGGAAAAAATTGCATCCTTAGAAGTAAATCTCAATAACTCAATCATGCACATTAACAATCTAATTTAATAAAAGGACTTCTAGCATATATAGTGCACTTCCACTTGACAATATTACCAACTCAGTCAATAATTCATGCAACAATTTAAGAAAATTAAATTGACAAACACATTTGGAGATAAAATATCACCATATTCGAGATGTGGTGCAGAGAGGAGCAGCAAGACTCCATCATATATCGATTGATGACCACATCGCCAACATTCTTACCAATCCTTTTTTGAAAGGAAAGTTCTTGGTTTTCAAAGAGTAGCTTGGACCAATAGATGTGACCCTTCCTAGAGAGGGTGGTCATGGATGATAATCCTTGGATGTGTGAGATCCTTGTCATATGTTGACAAGTGGATCCACCCAAGCAGTGATAAGCCTTGGATGTATGGGATCCTTTTCATTTGTTGACAAGTGGATCCCCCCTAAGTAGTGATGCACCTTGGATGTGCGAGATCCTTGTCATGTCCTGAGAAGTGGACCCCCCAAAGCAATGATGAGCCTTGGATATGCGAGATCCTTGTCATGTGTTTACAAGTGAATACCCCCAAGTAGAGATGAGCCTTGGATGTGTGAGATCCTTGTCATGTGTTGAAAATTGGATACCTGAAGAAAAGAAGAGACTTGGTTGTGTGAGATCCTTTTCATGTGTTGACAAGTGGATCCCCACATGTAGAGGTGAGACTTGGTTGTGTGAGATCCTTTCCAAGTGGATTATCTCCCCAAGAAAAAATGTGACCTGGTTGTGTGATATCTTTGACAAGTGGGTTATTCCCCCACGTAGTGTTATGAACCAACTCACGAAAATATAGAAAAGATAGATTAACGACTTGAAAATCAGCCTCTTAGAGGGGGAAACCTCCTTTACATTACACAAATGAAGAATTCTTAGATGATACAAATGATAATACCTACTTTCTATATATAGGATTCTAAGTGGTCCCAATATAATCAGAGCCTACATAACAATAATATTGTAGGGGCACAAAAATAACAATAGTGGGCTTCTATGGGGCACAATAATAACAAGATGGGGACTAAATGGGCACAACAAGACAATAAGGGGGTTTCACTAATAACAATAAGGAGATACACTAGTAGTATATGGACCTAACATTCCCCTCTCCTTCAAAAAGTGTTGTCCTCAACACTTGAGTAGTCCTGGATGCTTCTGTATAAAATTCTCATCCTCCCATGTGAAATATTTAGCGAGTAAGTTCTTCCACTTGATAAGATACTCTAAAATTGATCGATCTCATAGCTATCAAGTTCCGATTTTTGTGACTACTTTGGGTTCCGATATGATTTTTCCTTCCTCGTCAAGTTCCAACAATATTCTTTGAACTCGAAGCTTGTCACCTATAACCTTTTTTAAGCATGAAACATGGGGAGTTTGGGGCACTTGGGAAGATGCAGGGAGCTCCAATCTCTATGCCATAGTACCAATATTTTGCAACACCTTGTAAGGACCATAGTACTTTGATGATAATTTATTATCCTTCTTAGCTTACTTGAGGGACATTTGTTTGTATGTTTGTAGCCGTAGAAATACACAATCGCTTACATCAAAACTTCTTTCACTGCGATGTTGATCTACCAGTTTTTTCATTCTATTTTGTGCCAAAGTGAGGTTATCATTTAAGAGATAGAGAACTTGTTGTTGTTGAGGGTCTACCTTAACACCTTCATGAAATACAATATGACCCAAATATTCCACCTCTTGTACTCCAAAGAAACATTTGGAGGTTTTTTCATAGAATTGTTTCTCCTCCAATAGTTTGAGCACTCTATCAACATGTTGAACACGATCCTTCCAAGACTTGTTGTAGATCAGTATATCATCAAGAAATACTAACAAATTTTTTCTAAGGAAGGATTTGAAAATGGAATTCATCAAACCTTGTAATGTAGAAGATGAATTGGTAAGGCCAAAAGGCATGACCAAAAATTCATAATGACCCTCATGAGTTCTAATTGTTGTTTTCAGAATGTCTTTAGTATTCATTCTGATTTGATGATATCTTGCATGAAGGTCCAACTTACTGAAGTAAATTTCTCCATGAAATTCATCCAATAATTCATCAATGAGAGGAATGGGAAATTTATCTTTAATAGTGAGCTTGTTAAGCTCCCTATAATCTAGACACATGCGCCGTGATCCATCCTTCTTGTGCACCAATACTACTGGAGTAAAGAAAGAACTTTTACTAGGTTGAATTATACTAGCATTTCTGCAACCATACATTCAATTTCACTCTTTTGTGCATAAGAATATCTGTAAGGCCTGATGTTTGGAGGAAAAATTCCTGGAATCAAATAAATAACGTGATCATGATCACTAATAGGTGGGAGGCATTTGGGAGTCTCAAATACCTTGGAATGTTTGTCCAAGACTTTTTGGTGATCCGGAGAAATAGATTATTTCGACATGGCGACCTCTAGCGAACATAATTGTGAAATTATGCCACATTGTTCTTTCTTTAGAAGCTTTTCCATGTTGTTAGATTTGATTATCTTTCTTGGTTTCCCTACGATACCCCTTAATTCAACTTCCTTTCCTTTGAAAAAAAACATATAAACAAAAAAACGAAACAAAAAAATTCAAGAAAAGTTCTTGAAAATTAAAAATTATAGTACCCAAAGATTGTAGCCATTGGACTCCTAGTACAACATCAGAAACATGCATTGGAATGGAAATCATTGGACTATTCAACACATATTCTCCCATGGATAGCTTGATATTATGGCACTTTCCAGAGCAATGTATGGTTTTTCCATTTGCAACCATCACTTGACACTCTGGTGTTGGACAGAGGAAGTAATTCAATTCCTTCACTATCTTACAATGAATAAAATTATCGGTATTTCCTGAATCAATCAACACTATTACCTTTTTCTTCTTGATATGTCCTTCTATCTTGATAGTTTGAGGAATGGTTATTCCGTCCAATGCATTAAAAGATATGGTTGGATTCATTTCTTATTTCTCTAGGCTTTGTTCCTAGTGTGTATCATCTTCTTTTAATATTTCTTCTTCCTTTTCTTCTTCCTCTTCACAATCTAGGTAAAATAATTTCTTCTCCACACACATATGACATTTTGTGTATTTTCTATCACAACTGTAACAAAGTGCTTTTGCTCTTTTTTCTTCCAATTTTTATGGTCTCAACCTTGTAGGTTGTGGAAGGCTAGGGGCAACAACACTTCCATCTTTATACTTGTGATTGGTAGGCTTCCTTTTTGTCATAATTTTGCTTTCAATTTTTATTACCAACCTGAATGCCTTCTCCAATGAATCAGGTTTCAAAATGCAAACCTCATGTTGGATGTTATCATTTAATGCCCCTAGGAACACATCAATCCTATGCTCCTCTGTCCTATCTTTTACCCTTATATTCAATTTTTGGAAGTTCTCAATGTGCTCCGCCATTGAACCTTTCTATTTTAGATTTATCAATTGGCTAAATAGAGTGCTTATTTTGTATCCTCATAATGTGCTATTAGTTCTTCCATAAAAGTTTCCGAAGTGATAATTTGTTTACAAGAGCAAAGGCATCAATACCATACAATCTGATTGGGTTCCAAATATAAAGTTGCAATGCGTACCTTTTCTGTGTTTTTCATATTATGGAGATCAAAATATTGCTCCATCTGTAGTATCCATGTTATGGGATCCTTGCCATCAAAATTCCTCATATCGGTCTTTGGAACATGGTGGGTCTTTATTCCAATGTTAGAGTCTATGAAATCATGATTAACATTTCTTTTGTTCTCATCATGAGTTTTCTCTACTACCTTTTCACCATGAAAAAGACTTTCTTATAGTAACTTTATCAAACCTTCCTTCCAACCTTCCCTGTCTTTCTTCCAATCTTCAATGTTGTCTTTCATACCATCCATATTATCTTCCATGTGTTTCTTTAAACCATTTATATTAGCTTTTGTTACTTTTTGTGAGAGTGAAATTTGTTGCACTTGGTCTTGTAATTTTGATATATCATGTTGCATTTATTCCTCTTCTTCATGAGTCATGCTAGCGCTTTCAGGTTGCTTACTAGGTTTTTCCATTTTCTTTCTTTAGGGAATCAATTAATGATAATTATGCTTCACTATGCCCTTTTAATTCCTTCAAACTAATTTTTCAAACCAAACTTATGCAAAAATTTGAAAAAAACTACACACCATTTTTCACTTTGTAGGAGCTCGATATTGAATCTAATGTATCTCTGAAATTTTGGATCTCCAAGGTCTGAAATTGTGGGCTATGGTATCCCTCTGGGTCCTCTTTCCAACGCCACCGGTTTGATCAAAACCTGTTTCTCCAAGAAAGCGTTATGCCCAATCTCACAAGATGACCTGATTATACACTTTTTTAGTAGAGAAAAGTTGTACAAAGAGCCACATGTCACTGTTTCAACCTTTGGACATAAAAACTAAAGTCTGTTGTCTTTCTGTAACTTCTTACGAAATTTCAATCTGATATTCAGAGAGAAATTTATGACAATTTTACAAACGCCACCTATTTGGGATGTAATTCAGAAGCCTGCAAAAACCCTAACTTCCTTGGATCATATCTTCAAAAATATAGTGAGAAAAGGTCTGAAATTCAAACTCGAGCTTCATCCCAATTTTGGCTCCAATGGGTTATAGTTTCAGATTCTAAACCTTTGTATAAAATTAATTATAGCGAAAATTCCACGATGACCTGTTTGTGATGGAATTCTGGAGCTTGCAAAAACCCTAACTTCCTCAGATCATATCTCCGAAAATATAGCAAGACAAAATATGAAATTTGGACCTGATGTTCAGAAGTATTTTAGCTCAAATGGTTTCTTTGTTAGCGTCTAAAACTTTGTAGAAAAAAATTATAGCGAAAATGCCACGATGACCTGGTTTGAAGCAACGAAACACTAGAATCCAAACCTCTAATACCAAATGTTATGAACTAACTCACAAAAAGATAGATCAACGACATTAAAATCAACCCCTTCGGGGGGGAAACCTACTTTACATTACACAAATGAACAATTATTGGATGATACAAATGATAATACCTCCTTTCTATATATAGGACTCTAAGTGGTCACACTATAATAAGAGCCTACATAACAATAGTATTGTAGGGGCACAACAATAACAATAGTGGGCTTCTATGGGGCACAATAATAAAAACATGGGGACTAGATGGGCACAATAATACAATAAGGTGCTACACTAGTAGTATAGGGACCTAACACGTAGAGATGATACTTGGTTGTGTGAGATCCTTATCATATGTTGCCAAGTGGAATCCCCCCAAGTGAATATAGGGTGGTAGCCAGAGCTCCCCTATGATGATTCTTATTCATTAGGGTGAGACATCCTTGTTCCATGTGATACAGAGCAAAGATGAACATGGATGAGCAGAGAAAGAAAATATCTTTTGTTGCGAAAATAAATTTCTACCTCGCTGAGAGGGAGTGTTGAAAATTTTGCAACTTAGGGATGAATTTTAAAAATAGAAAGTTTAAAAATAAAAAGTCTGAAAATAGAATTTCAAAAATTAGAAAGCCTAAAAATAGTACGTCTCAAGTATGACTTTCCAAAAATAGTTAATCACCTTGCATCAATTGGTAATCAAGCATTGTTGATGGAAAATCGCTTTCTATCATCAATTAATACTAATAGTTAAATTTCAACTTAATCATCAATATTATCATTAATATTATTATTATTATTCTTATGATACTATTATATTATTATTAAAAAAAAATTCAAGTCACTCAATCATGGCTCTCAATAATGTTCTCTTACACTCTCATTATTGGCACAACATATACCTCTTACACTCTCGTTAATGCTCTTACACTCTCTTACACTCAATAAAATAATGTCATAAAAGATTCCTCTTACACACTCATTAAAGCATGTGTTACACTCTCTCTTAAAAGCATAAGTTAAAAAGGCATGTGTACCTCCTAAATGGCATAAGTTACATTTCCTAAATGGGAATGAGTTACACTCCTCTTGACATGAGAGTTACCCTTCCTTTATGGCCTGGATTCATTGCTCCTCATACATATATGTGCCTCATTATTTCTCCTCTCACTACTTTTGCATTGTGAAGGAAGAATTCAAACTTGAGAAAGAGTTGGAGAGAGTTGAAGAAGATTGTGAGAGAGAGACTTGGAGAGTAAAAAACAAACTTGACGAGCCAAGATTGATTCAGTGCTTTAGTGTTTCAATGTTGATTTGGTTGAAGGGAATGTTGATTCAGTGTGTGCATATGTTATTGCTACTGGTGATATTTATGCTACAGCTTATTCACATTTTGGTGAACTTACTCATTCTCTTTATCTCTCATTGTAATTTGTATCTCTATTGAACAACTGATTTCTAATAAAAGAAGAATTTAGTTGGGTTTTCTCCTTGTGGGTTTTTTTTGGTAACTGGACCTAAATTCTTTGTGTCTCATTGTATTCTTGGTTGTCTTCTATTGTGCATTTTATTTTTGTTCTCTCTATAATTTCTTATTTAATATTGCAGCATAAAAGAGTTTTGTAATAAGTGATTCATTACAACATAGAACATCAGAATTTCAACAACTCCCCCCAAGCCATTTTCCACTTCCATAATAGTTATCTGAACAGTGGCCATGATAGATGTGTTCCAAGACTCTCCTTGGTCCCTACCAGGTCTAGTATATAAATTCAACTAAGAACTCAACTGTAATTTGGGATTCCACTGGCCAACCAACTTAAGAATCCCTTTCTTGGCAGTGTCCTTCCTCCCTCAACAACATTTTGTCTGAAGTTCATAAGCTTACAGCTTTATTCTCCTCTCTTGGACCTCCCCAACTAGGTACCATGTTCACAAGGTTGCCTCATGTTTTCTTCCCTCTCACCCTCTTGGCTCCCATTTTCCAATTGATATTATTTATCCTTAGGGAGAGGAATGACTGACTATATTGTTTGGTAAGTTAAACTCTCTTTTAACACTTTTTCCATAATTTTAAGACTGTCCACAGTGAATATTATTTATGAAAAAATAAAATAAACACTTATGTTTGTTAGCCATTCATACCAGGCCTTCAATATGGCCCACAGTATGCCAAGTCATTCAATAAAAGTAATTAAACTATTTACCAGCTAATAAAGGGTGTTACATCTTTCCCCTCTCGAACGAAACATTATCCCTGATGTTTGCTTCTATCCCTTCAAAATGGGTTAGGATATTCTCCACACATGAAATTTCCATATTCGCATGTTACCTCTTCCAGGCTAAAGTGTCTCCATTGCACTTTAACTTGGGTGATAACTCCCTTTCGTAGAATGATTTCTCTCTAATTAAGAATACACAGAGCTTCGACTAAGAACTCTCTGTCTTGTTCAACCTACATTCACAATCATCAAAGTTATAATTTATTTATCCATCAATCATTATTTAAGAAACATATTGTTATGAAACCAGCTCACAAAAAGATAGAAAAGAGAGATCCACGCCTTAGAATTCAGCCTCTTCGAGGGGGCAACCTCCTTTACATTACATAAATGAACAATTCTTGGATGATACAAATGAAAAGACCTCCTTTCTATATATAGGAGTCTAAGGGGTCATAACATAATTAGAGCCGACATAACAATAATAATGTAAGGGCACAATAATAACAATAGTGGGCTTCTATGGGGCACAATAGTAACAATATGGGCACTACATGGGTACATCAATATAATAAGTGGGTTATACTAATAACAATAAGGGGTTACACTAATAGTATAGGGGCCTAACATGCCCCTCTCCTTCAAAAAGCGTTGTCCTCAACGCTTGAGTAGTTCTTGATGCTTCTGTATAAAATTCTTGTCCTCCCATGTGGAATATTCAGCGGGTAAGTTCTTCCACTTGATGAGATACTCTGAAATTGATCGATTTTGTAGCTGTCGGGTTCTTGTTTCTGTGGCTGCTCCAGGTTCCAATATGATTTTTCCTTCCTCTTTAATTTCTGGCAATATTGTTTGAATTGGGATCTTTTGCAACTTTTGAATAAGTGGTCGTACTTCTTCCTTCTTCCATTCATCCCTTGCTTCATTTATCCAATCTGGTTGGATAACATAAATAGCACAAAACAATGCTTCCGCATCCTCATCCTTGAAGAGTCTTCCCATTCGGTAAGGTCGCCATTTTTTAAGTGCATGTAGTATTGCCAACATTTCCTTCTCGTAAATAGCTTGCTTGAGATGTAGCAGTAAAAATACCCAATCACCTACATCAAAATTTTTTTCACTACGATGTTGATCTACCTGTTGTTTCATTTGATTTTTCACCGAAGAGGCGTTATCCTTTAAAAGTTGGAGAACTTGTTGTTGATGCTCGATGTGACCTTTCACTGCTTGAACCTTTTTCTTCTTGATATGTCCTTCTATCTCTAGAGTTTGAGGAGTGGTAATTTCTTCCAATCCTTTACAAGATATGGTCGGATTCATTTCTTGATGCTCGATGTGATCTTTCACTTCTTGAACATTTTTCTTCTTTATATGTCCTTCTATCTTGATAGTTTGAGGAGTGGTAATTTCGAACAATGAATTACAAGATATGGTTGGATTCATTTCTTCTTTCTCGATGTGATCTTTCACTTCTTGCACCTTTTTATTCTTGATATGTCCTTCTATCTTGAGAGTTTTAGGAGTGGTAATTCTTGCCAATGCTTTACAAGATATGGTCTCATTAATTTCTTCTTTCTCTGGGGTGGGGTCCTGGCGTATATCTTCTTCTTTTGTTGTTTCTTGATCATTTTCTTCCTCCTCTTCATATTCTATGTAAAATAATTTCTTCTCAGCACACTTATGGCGTTTAGTGCATTTGCTATCACAATTGTAACAAAGCCCTTTTTCTCTTTTTTCTTCCAATTGTTGTGGTGTAACCCTTGTAGGTTGTGGAAGGCTAGGAGAAACAACACTTCCATATTTATAGTTGTGAGGGGTACACTTCCTGCTTTCCATAATTTTTCTTTCCACTATGTCACAAAGCCCTTTTACTCTTTCCAATTGTTCTGGTGTTGCTCTAAAGAAGGTGTTGCTCTTTGTATCCTCATAATGTGCAATCATTTCCTCCGTGAAAATTGACCACGTAACAAGTTGTTTACGAGAACAAAGCCCTTTGTACCATAAAAATTGATCTGGTTCTAAATATGAAGATGCAATACATACCTTTTGTAACAGTTGTACACCATGTAGATCAAAATATTGTTCCATCTGAAGTATCCAATTTACCGGATCCTTGCCATCAAACTTCCTCATCTTGCTTTTTCTTGATTTTAGGAGCTCGACCTTGAAACGACTGTAACTCTGTACTTTCAGATATTTAAGTTCTGAAATTGCAACCTGTAGTAGCCTTCTGTGTCCTCTTTCCAATGCCACAAGTCTGAGCCAAATTGGATTCTCCAAGGAAGAGTTATGTGAAATCTCCCACAGTGACTTTCTTTTAGATTGGTTCAGTAGAGTGAACTTGTACGACGTACGACGAGTCACTGTTTCAACCTTTGAATCTAAAACTCACATACAAGAAACTACAGTCCGTCCTCTTTCTGTACCTTTTTACGAAATTTCAATCCGATCCTTAGAGAGAGAGTTATGACGATTTTCCCCAGGTCACCTGTTTTGAATGTAATTCAGGAGTCTGCCAAAAGGCCAACTTCCTCAGATCATATCTCCGAAAATATCATGTGAAAAGCTCTGAACTTCAGACCCAAGGTTTAGTGCCAATTCTTCTCAAATGGGTTTTTTTTGCGACTTCTGAAACGTCACAGAAAAAAAGTTATAGCGAAAATGCCACGATGACCTGTTTGGAGCAGCGAAAGCCTAGAATCCAAAGCTCTGATACCAAATGTTATGAAACCAGCTCACAAAAAGATAGAAGAGAGAGATCCACGCCTTAGAATTCAGCCTCTTCGAGGGGGCAACCTCCTTTACATTACATAAATGAACAATTCTTGGATGATACAAATGAAAAGACCTCCTTTCTATATATAGGAGTCTAAGGGGTCATAACATAATTAGAGCCGACATAACAATAATAATGTAAGGGCACAATAATAACAATAGTGGGCTTCTATGGGGCACAATAGTAACAATATGGGCACTACATGGGTACATCAATATAATAAGTGGGTTATACTAATAACAATAAGGGGTTACACTAGTAGTATAGGGGCCTAACATTTGTGAGAGAGAGACTTGGAGAGTAAAAAACAAACTTGACGAGCCAAGATTGATTCAGTGCTTTAGTGTTTCAATGTTGATTTGGTTGAAGGGAATGTTGATTCAGTGTGTGCATATGTTATTGCTACTGGTGATATTTATGCTACAGCTTATTCAGATTTTCGTGAACTTACTCATTCTCTTTATCTCTCATTGTAATTTGTATCTCTATTGAACAACTGATTTCTAATAAAAGAAGAATCTAGTTGGGTTTTCTCCTTGTGGGTTTTTTTTGGTAACTGGACCTAAATTCTTTGTGTCTCATTGTATTCTTGGTTGTCTTCTATTGTGCATTTTATTTTTGTTCTATCTATAATTTCTTATTTAATATTGCAGCATAAAAAAGTTTTGTAATAAGTGATTCATTACAACATAGAACATCAGAATTTCAACAACTCCCCCCAAGCCATTTTCCACTTCCATAATAGTTATCTGAACAGTGGCCATGATAGATGTGTTCCAAGACTCTCCTTGGTCCCTACCAGGTCTAGTATATAAATTCAACTAAGAACTCAACTGTAATTTGGGATTCCACTGGCCAACCAACTTAAGAATCCCTTTCTTGGCAGTGTCCTTCCTCCCTCAACAACATTTTGTCTGAAGTTCATAAGCTTACAGCTTTATTCTCCTCTCTTGGACCTCCCCCAACTAGGTACCATGTTCACAAGGTTGCCTCATGTTTTCTTCCCTCTCACCCTCTTGGCTCCCATTTTCCAATTGATATTATTTATCCTTAGGGAGAGGAATGACTGACTATATTGTTTGGTAAGTTAAACTCTCTTTTAACACTTTTTCCCATAATTTTAAGACTGTCCACAGTGAATATTATTTATGAAAAAATAAAATAAACACTTATGTTTGTTAGCCATTCATACCAGGCCTTCAATATGGCCCACAGTATGCCAAGTCATTCAATAAAAGTAATTAAACTATTTACCAACTAATAAAGGGTGTTACATCTTTCCCCTCTCGAACGAAACATTATCCCTGATGTTTGCTTCTATCCCTTCAAAATGGGTTAGGATATTCTCCACACATGAAATTTCCATATTCGCATGTTACCTCTTCCAGGCTAAAGTGTCTCCATTGCACTTTAACTTGGGTGATAACTCCCTTTCGTAGAATGATTTCTCTCTAATTAAGAATACACAGAGCTTCGACTAAGAACTCTCTGTCTTGTTCAACCTACATTCACAATCATCAAAGTTATAATTTATTTATCCATCAATCATTATTTAAGAAACATATACATAATCATTTCACACTTTATTATAATCACCATCAGTGATTATCTATGTACCCAACGAGGATCATCATCATTCATCACAACCCATCAAGGGTTAGAAACCTAAACTCAATAAGAGTTAGCAACATCATTGTAAATGAGTCAAAAGTAGAAATAAATCCTTTTTACTTACCCAATGGCTATTTCAATTGATACGGATCCCACCGCGTGGTTCTACCGTAAATTTCATACCATGGAAGTACGAATTCGATTTTCACTATTTACATAGAGGTAATAATATTTTACAAACCATTTACTATTCTTGTCTTTTATGATAGATTGCAACTACTGTATTGTCATACTCAGTAGCATTACTATTCTTTTATCTTAGTTCAAATGTTACATGTGAATTCCTTATGCATGGGTAAAGTTTAGGATAACTCCCTTTTTCTTTCCCATGTTCAAGGTAGTTATTTTGTTGTCTACTTTGTCCAAGTAACCTTAGTTATACCCATCTTGGGTTTCTCTACTATTTTCCTTTAGTGCAAACCCAGGAGTCCACTTTGCAACATTCCTTCAATTTTACCCTTTGTGATCTTGCATTATAGCTTGTTAATGAAAGTTAGATGAAATTTTAATTTCTTGTACAATCATGTGATTTCTCCCTTTTGTGCACATATGTGTCTTAATTGTCTCACACTCACTATGTTACTATAGTATAATGTTTTTTTTCCCTTATATATTGGTTCATAGCATGTTATTTATTTCATTAAATACATTTTACATGTAAGGTTCTTCAAAATGTTAATAGAAAAACATTTTTATCCCAATCATGAGAATAAATAATTATCTTATTATCGAATCACACAATAATCATACTTGTTATCATCATCTCTCTTCTACTTCTTCTTCTTCTTCTTCTTCTTCTTTTTTAAGTTCAAGGATTTCCTTACCTTGTCCTTATGATGGCTCGCAACCAATGATCTATTCTTTAGGCACCATCATAATTTCATGATATCATATATGTCACAAGAAAACATTACCAAATTTATAGGACAATTACTTTGACCTACTACTTTCTTGACATATGTTATATTTTTCCTTTGTTCAAGTGGACCCAATCATGTCCATCTTAATTATCTGCTAGTTGTTTCATGCAAAAGTCTTGATGAAGGTTTTATAATTCAATTGGTTTTCTTTATTTTATTCTTTTCCTTTTGATCTTTCCCCAGTAGGACATTGATGCTAAAAGCTAAAGGGAATATTAAAAGAAACCACTATGACAATTCAAGGGCACAACTTGGAGTAGTACGAGCATGATTAAATTCAACAAAATCTAACTACAAAATTGCATTACCAAATCTTACCATCATAACTTTCTAGCACACCTCACCTATGAGTTTCCACAATTCTCTTCTTGGGGTTTACATCCCTATCTATTCCACAAATTATTGATTAAGGTGTATGAGGGTTGGTGAGCCCTAGTATTGCACCAAGAGTGTTTCAACTCCCAAAGGCTCCTCAACTCTATTTATCAACCTGGGGTTTATACAAACTTTGAGGTGACGATGCTATATATGTAGTATATTTAATTATACTCATGCCACCCTCAACTAGGTTACTTGATCACTAGGGCTCCAATACCATTCTTCTATTGAACTGGGGAAGATTAACTATTGAAAGCATGATTCAAAAGCTAGTCCTAGTGCAGAAAAAGTAAATGTTGTTCAAATCTAATTGGTAAATGTTGTCAACTTGTAAAATCTATTGAATCAATCGATGAGAGAACACAAACATTATGCTAACTGCATAAAGGAAAGCTACACTAATTGCAATCAACCATCTATCTATCAAATTCACTTGAAAATAGAAGATTATTCTATCAATTCACAATTCAATAATTCATGCATCATTTATCTATTTCACACTTGTAGATTAAGTAATGTTCTAAAATCAGAGATCAAGAACATTGGTTGGCATTCATCAAAAGAGAGTGGAGAAGTCTTGGCTGGAGGTGGTGAAAATATCGCTTGCCTGCAGATCCAAAATTCCTGCAACATCACATGCACCTATCCTTCTTTTCATTTGCAAAATATTACAATAAATGTTGGAAAAGATGAGTTGAATTTGGAAACTATCTAATTGATGCTAAGAAATGTATATATGCAATGAATTAAATTATAAGCTACAACAATCATATGTTAATCAAGATAAAAAAATGTAGACTTTTCCAAGAAATCATAAATAAGAAATCACACAATGTTTTTGGGTTGTGATGGTGGAGTCCTCTAATCATGCTCCCATGAGAGGGATGATATAGAGGCCACAGTAATAGACTTTTTGAGGAACTATACTCTATTGAAATGCAACAACTAATCAAACATTATAAGCTACTGGGGTTGGGCCCAAACCCAAGAGGTTTAGCCCTTTGGACTAACTCAGTGATGGATCAAAATGAAACTTTTCATTATCATTGCAGAAATGTCAAATACATCACAAAACTAGCAGTCACAAGCACTTGAGCTCAATAGCCTGTTAGCTACAAAAAAAATTGAATCCTAATGAGTTCCTTAGGTGTTTATTATACAAAAAGGTAGCTACCAACAAATCCCTAGAAAATAGATATGGTTGTCTCCCAAACTCAAGAAAGGTGGATCTAGATCTTCCTTGAACTGCACTGGCTTAGCTACCAATGACCTCAGCCTGCTTGGCTGCCAATGACCTCAAGTTGATGAGAGATAGAGTGGTGATCTTTGACTGATTGGAGGATTTAAGGAGGTGGACAACCTCCTAGAATCTCTCCTTGTTGTCTACTCTGAGCTCCTGCACTCAAATTATCTCAAAATTGCTCCAATTCCTGCATTTAAGACATATTAGGCCACATGACATAGCAACACATCTTTTACTCCTCACACTAAGAATAATATAACAAAATTTGTAAATAAATGTGAGAAAGAGATGATTTTAAAGTTGGAGGATGGCATTGTGACCCTTATGATATACCTATTGATGAGCCTCATCATCACCCCCCTACTAAAATTGTTTCTCATCCTCTAAGAAACTCATTCATCTATGTCCATGTCTTTCATAGCTCTAGTGGCCTCCCTGACATCCCAAGGTTCTATAAATGGTGTTCCCTCTTGAGGATAGAAGCTTGCATCCTTCTCTATGTTGGCCCACTACTTCCTTTCCTCTTCTTCATTCCTTCTTTCTTGTAGACCCAACCATAAAGGCGGACTGAGCTTGAGCCCAATCTAGTTGATTTTTAATCTTTACATGAGCCTTTTGTACAGGGGTGTCCTTTCCAATGCATTCCTCAACCTTTCAGGAGATTCATACTCCTTGATCTACACACTATGGGATATGTAATTCCATCTTCTCTAGCATGCTTGTTGGCTTTTTGTTCCTAACATCCTTAGCATGTCCTCAAAATGTCAGATGGCCTACTCTTGGGTGGCAAGGTAACTAGACGCTAGATGAGAATCATTGGAGATGATGTTGTGAGTACTAATTATAGCCATTGTGTTTATCTGCTCTGCCTTGATATAGAGTGGTTATTTTTCTTCCTTTTCCATTACTTTCTAAACCTCCTCAGCTCTGGCCTCCTCATGAATCATCCAAGATGTAAAACCCATATGTTGTAGGTCACCCAACTTTGTGTTGGGATCCCAAATATTCATATTAATCAAGGTGAGGTTATGCATGTAGAATTCAACCAATTTGGCTTTGTCTTATATGCTACTTTGGTCAGACAATCCAATGAATTGTTTGTAGTCCTAAAATGGCATGGATCCCCATTGTGCTAAGGTATTAATTTGGAACTACATCCACAACTCTTTGAGAAAGAGTGTATAAGACTTGGATGGTTGTCTTCCCTGTAGTGCCTCCATGGAGAGGCTTGCCATTATGGCTAGTTGAGTTTCCTTCTCTTGCAATTTCTTCCTCAACCATCTATTTTATGCATGCAAATGTTCTCTCATTCTGGACTCTTTCTCCCTTAAGTCACTTAAATCCTTCCTCATTTCAAGGAAATTATCTTCCATGAGGCCCACATCTCCCACATTTTTCGATTTAGCAATATACATCAATCTGTGGGTCCTTCCTCTCTCTCCTTCAAGTTGAAACAAAATTGGGATTGCTTTTTTGTGTGTAATAACTCTCTCTCCTTCAATGAATTTATAATAGGAGCTCAAACTAGGATGTGGACTAGGCTCTTGTAGCTCTAGGAAGTCCTTCTCAAATGTTCTTTGGAAGTTGTACCCTCTGGAAATTGTTGTGTTTCCTTTTCCCTTCCCGTTTCTCATTCTTCTCTTCCTTTAGCACCTTCTATTCTTCCTATAGCACACTTTATTTTTCCTGCAGCATGCTATGTTTTTCCTATTGCTTCCCTTTTCCTTTTTGTTGGAGTGTGGTAGGTGTATTAGGTTGTTTAGAGGAGGTTAATATAGTGGTGGTACTCCTTACATATGCTATGAGAGTATTTGATATGGTTTGTAAAGTGGTGACCTCCTCAACTTTCCTTTAAGTGGGCCTTGCCTCCTATTTTTTACTTGGGGACTCTTCAATTGTGATAGGGCCTTTGTGGGAGTTTGAGGCCTTCCTTGCTTAATCATGGTGCTTTTCCTAGTTTTAAAATAGAGGGGAGTTTTACTTTTCCTTTTCTTCTTGGGTTTGACTAGTGTGCTCAAGGTAGCCAAGGTGGCAGCTACCTCTTTTTCAGTGGGTCCTGGAAACAAAATTGTTTGTCATGGGGATACCCATTCTTCTCTAGATGTAGTAGTTTTCTCAAGGCTTGGTTCTTGCAGTTTCTCCTCCTCTTCTTCTTCATCTTTCTCTTTATCTAGTTCTTCATATTCCTCTGGGTCTTCCCTTGTTTTATATATCTCTGTCTCTCTTTCCTCTTCTACCTCTACCTCTTTTTCTTCTTCTTTCCACTCTCTTCCTCCAGCATTAGAGGCTGAGGTCTCACCTGGTGTGAGGGTTTGAGCATCAATGAAGTTCTTTCTTTCCATATCCATGAATTTGGACCATAAGACAAGGATCCTTAGTTTACTCAAAGCATCTACCACTACGAGTTTGATGAGGCCATGGTGGCATAGGTATTGGTGCTTTCCCCCTCTCACCTTTTTATCATGTCCCTGATGGACTATAGGAGGAAATAGGGTAAACTAAGTCTTTGGGAGAGGGGAAATTCTACTTGAAACCTTAGTTCATGGAGCAATATAAAATGGTAGCCATAGACTACACTCAACCTTCCTTCATAAGAGATTAATTTTAGGATATGGTAGGCCACCTCATCCCAGGGATAGGGTAAACTTTCCCTCCTAACTCCATTTTTGTCTTCAATAGGTTTTTCATCAGTAGTGAAGAAGTTATTTTTGGCAATGGCACTGCTAGTCTTGTCTTCTCTTCTCCATTGGATCCCTAGGGGAAGGGTTGTCACCCTGCTAATTAGATCAGGACTGATTGAAATAGATAATCCCCTCACCATAGTGGTAGCACTAACTCATATCTAACAATTCAGGGCCATTGCAAATTTATATGTAATGTCATCATCATATCCCTTCAGCAGTTCAAAGAATCCTAACCACTGATGTCTTCTGAAAATATCTAATACAAGAGGGTGATGATGAATTATTTTAGTGTCTGTAGGTTCCCTTATATTGTATCCCCCTCCCATATCTTTCCTCCATTTTCATTTAGGTGAAGGAGGGATGCTTCCCATAATAGGTCTTATGTGTAATTGAGTGGAAGTAGAGGGTTAAAATTCCTACTTGATTCCAATTTGTTATAATCAGGGTGCACCAAAATACAAGTTATGGAGAGATGAATGAGAGGGTGAACTTAATTTTACACATGGCCTAAGATAAGGATAATTGGAGACCAAATCAACCCTTGTTAGCATTCTTTCGCCCTCTAAGGCTTCTTGTAGCAATTTCTTGGGATTTTCGTAATATTTGCAGAATTCCTGTAGGTTCCTGTAGTAGCATGCAGAGTAGGGTTCAACTCTCCTTGATGGCTCCCCAAACTCATTGTTACATTAATTTTTTTGGAAATGAGCACAGATGCTAGAGAATCTGAGCCTCGGTACATTATATGTTACTTTTTGCTAGGGTTCAGAGCACTATGATGACTTGGCGAAGGTACGAGCTTTCCTCTTTTGGACCAGTTTCCCCACCTGGAGTAATCATTCCCTCGTCCCTCATAATCACCACCCACTCTTTTTGATCTAATATTGACTGATGTGACACCTCCATGTTGCATGAGGGATCATAAATCACTTTTTTTTTCACTGACCGAGGGTGGCCAAGTTAACTTTCCACATCCAACATATAATAATACCTCTTCTCGACATTCATACATTTTTCATTATTTACACATAAGGAGGAGAAGAGATGTTTCCATACCTATGCCTAGTTCATGATTAACTGATGCAGGGATGTGCATGGTGGATTGTTGGACCTTTGTATTATCACCAAGGGAGTTGTCTTGTTCTGTTTTTTCTATTCCTATGTATATCTTCTCTGCTCCTCATGGTATTTGATTGTTGTTGTTGCTATGTGTGCAGGTCCTTCGTTGATGTCCCAGGTGTTGTTGTTGCTGTTGGCGACTCCTAATTGGAGTGAAAAAATGGCTCATGAGTTGCTATCATCCCTTCTACTTGATGAAAGGAGAAAAAACTAGGATTAGGCTTCTCTGTAATGGTTGCATAGACTCCTACTGGAAAGTCTTGTGGTAGCCATTTTCTTCTCTTCCAAGGTATTTTAACTGTGTGGGAGTCATGAGAAAGGGTGTAGAGGGCTTGGAGGATGATGATAGGGTTCTGATTGAGTAGTGAAGGATTGTAAAAAATGAGAGGGTGTGCTTTGTGTTTTATTTTTTATTTTTGAAAACTTTCCAGGATGAGACAGAGTGGAGGGTTGGTTTTAAAAGATATTGACTTTTCTTGTGAACTAGGATGTATGAATGATGGATGGGTTTTGGATCAACGTGGGAGAAACTCATTTACATTTGGCAATGTCATGCTTGGTGGTATTCTCATTCGGATCCCCTACATGTAGTTTTTAGATATCTTCCTATAGTGCTACAGGATCTTCCTGTAGCAATTACAGTCTTCTTGTAGCAATCCAGATAGGCGTTGAAATTTTATTTTTGAGCCACTGGGATGATGGAGAGTAGTGAGGAAATGGGTTTGGATGGATGGATAAGTGGATGGAATATTGAGGATGATGTTAGATGATCCAAAAATAAAATATTATCATAGGTTATAAAGTTGGAATAAAATAATTATTAATTTAAGATCTTAAATTAATAATTATTAATCTAGAATATTTAATTATTTAATGGAGACATTTAGAATTAGTATATTGTTGTAACAAGATATGACTCTACAAATGTGTCGTATCGTAGGCTCTAATTTATGAGATTTGTTAGCAAGTTGTTTGAATAGCATTTATTGTAAGTGGACACTTGTTATTTAATAAGTGATCCATAATCAGAGGTAGTTAGGACATTTGAGCTTATAAATAGCTCATTGCAAGAGTGTTTTGTTGTTCAGGTGTAAACTCTTGCAAAATTCCAGATGTAATTGTTTTTTCTCATTAATAAAATTACGTTTCTGAGGACACTTCTGCCATTACTGTGGTATCAGAGCTCTAGTAATGCTGCAGTTGATGTGAAGAGGAGATTCCAGCTCTACAAGTTCTTGGAAAACTCCATTGAATTGATCAAAAAATGATTGGTAGGAAATTGTCCAATTTTTTTGAAGTAAAAGAAATTTTATTATTGGTTTTAGATTTTTAAATCTAAAAATATTTTTTTGTTATTATTAAAAAAATCTTCCTCTGTTGATGCCTCCGAAGTAGCGTTCTAAACTATCAGAACCCAACACATTAGAAGCAATGTATCCCAACCCAACAGGCGAAATATGAAGTTGATAGCGAATAAATCTAGCTAACTGAGAAATTATCTCAGCACTAGTGTCGATATGCCAATCTGGTTCCAGCTGCCGCACAAAGGATGATCTCCCAGTCTCTGTACTGCAAAAGAGAACCTTGTTTCTATTCATGCCACCAACTATAAATAATCCAATAGCATCCAACGTTGAAATAACCTTTTCCTCACTATCATCATCAAGAACCCTTGCAATTAGATAGAGATCAAAACCTTTTGCAATCTCCAACAGAACATCCACAACTGTGGGCCTCACAACAGCATGCTCCAGCTCTTCTGGAGTAGACTCCTCAAGTACCGTGCCAAGCAACTAGCATGTAATATTTCGACCACCATTTAGTTGCTACTTCACAACTTGTGCCAAACTTAGCTGCATTGTACTAAATTCCTAGGGTGAAATGGTTGTTTCATTCAAACTTGAACTAGGCTGGCAAATAGTAGAAGACAAGATTGTTTCTCCAGTTGATTGGGAGTTGTCATCAGAGTTTGTTGTTGGTGAATTTCTTCATTTTTCTAGTCTTCTATGCTGTCCTCCAGGAGATTTCAGGTACTTCCATGTAAAAACTATTGCAAGAGCAAATCCTGCAAGGGCTCCAATCGAGCCAGCATTCTTGTGATTAATCAAGAGAGCGATGATATTCGACATCTTGGCTTCTGAATCAACATAGAAACTTGCACTCAGTTTGGTTTCTCGCTTCTATCTGACGAGATCCCACCCTGGTCCCTGTACTCTTTGATATATTTCTCAGCCCTCTTGAATATGAGTTTACGGTTTTGAGTTTGTTTTTTTAATTTGGCAGCATCTCACTGCACCCGTGAATAATGGTAATTTTTTAATGGAGAGATAAGTATTATTGATGTTGATTTTGTTGTAATGGAGTAATAAGGTGGGTGGAGTATTTTTTCCTTGGAGTGATTTTTTTTTTGTATTTTGGGAATTATTATTTGTAAATGCTTAGGGCAGTAAATTTTTTGGAGTAATAAGGTGATTTTGCTTGTTATCATTTTTATATATGGAGAGATAAGTGTGATATTGTAACTCAAAGAAATTTTACTTTGATGGGGAGTAACATTTTTTTACCAGGTTTTGCAAGAGCATCATTGTAAAAGTCAAATTTTGAAAGTTACCTTGTAAATTTTTGAGAAATTGACTAGAGCAAAGTGAAAAGCTCAATCATTTTTCTCCTATTTCAACAACTATATGAGGGTCAAGGCCAAGCCCCAATAGATCATTTTTTGTGTAGTGTGTTGCGCGTTGTGTTGCCCATCTTGATATTTTTTTCTGAGCCTGATTCTTGGTGCGAAGCTTTAACACTACAATGTCAAAGTTGATTAATTTGTTTTCTGATTCTGACAAACTTGAAGGTACAAAATCTTATAAAACATGGCAACGCCTCATCGAAATCACTCTCATTTACAATGAATTGTGGCAGGGTATATGTGATGGTGATATTAGGCCAAATAAACCCACAGATGCAGCTGCACTAGCAAAATGGGAAGTTAAGAATGCCAAAGCATTAGCTCTCATTAAATCTTTTGTCATTGATGAAATGTATGTCCATATAGAAAATGCTACAGATTCATGGTCTGCTTTGAGAAGTTTTAAAGAATTATTCGATACTCAACCTGAATCAAAGAAAGTTGATCTACAGTTAAAATTATTGCAACAAAAATTGACTGAAGGAGGTGATGTTCTTGAATATATCTCAAGACTTAAGAATATTAGGCAAGAAATCATTAATGCTGGTTTTCCAGCAGTAGATGATAGTTTTATGGTCACAATTTTAATTGTTGGACTTCCTTCTTCCTACACATATTTTTTGGAGACTCTACAATTAACTAGTAAGTTAGAGAAACTAAATTTTGATGAGCTCTGCAAAATGTTGACCCAACATGATAAAACCTTTGGGAAGAAAAAGAAAGTTGGTGAAGATGTCTTTTTCACAGAGGCCAGCACTAGTAAATCATCAAATGACAGTTCTCAAAGTAGAGGCAGAGGGAATTTCAATCAAAATCAAGCAGCACATAATGTACAAAGTCGAGGTCTAAGCCAAAGTAGAGGAAACAAATTTAATAGAGGCAACAATTCAGGCAGGAGTAATTTTGAAGGCAGAGGAAACAATCAAGGAAGAGGCTATTTTCAAGGACAAGTAAATAATAATCAAGATAGAGGAAAACCTCAAAATATAAGTCAAAGTAGAGGCAGAGTAAAATCTTCAGGAAGAGGAAGAGACTTAAGTCAAATTGTGTGTCGAAGATGTAACAAAGTTGGACATTATGCTGAAGATTGTCGAACTTCTCTTAATAAAATTCCCATGTTTCATCAGCACTCAACACAATTTGGAAATGATCAAGATGATGATAACTTAGAATATGTTTTTACTTCTTCGTTGGCATTACAACTTTCATCCCATCTTAGAAGTGATTATGAAGATGCTTGGATCTTGGATTTAGGGGCAACACAGCACATGACTTGTCGATGTGATTTTTTTTGGAATTTTCAAGATTTTCAACTTAATTCCATTTTTCTTGCAGATGATACAAAACATATTCCTTATGGAAAAGGAGCAGTTAAATTTTTTCTCCCTGGCATTGGAGAAAAAATGATTTCAAATGTATGGTATGTACCAACCTTTAAGAAAAAATTGTTGTCTTTAGTCATGATTCGACAAGCAGGACATCAGGTAATTATGGAAGATGGCTTAGTTAAGATTAATTCACTCAAACAGAGTTTGCAAATAGTGATGACAGGTTATGAAGATGGAAAAATGTTAAGGATGAAAGGGATAGTTATTCCAAGGAATTCTAATTTTGTAGGGGTAGTGACTACAGGAATTTCACCTATACGATTGTGGCATGTAAGATATGGACATTTAAATTTTGATAGTCTTTCTCAATTTCAAAAACAAGGGATGGTTAGAGAAATTCCAACTTTCAAAAAGGAAAATACAAAATGTGAAGCTTGCATTTATGGAAAACAAAGTCGAGAATGTTTTCCAATAAGTTCATGACGTGCAAATAGGTGGCTACAACTAGTTCACAGTGATGTTTGTGGACCACTATAGAATTCATTTGGTGGTTGCAAATATATCTTACTATTCATTGATGATTTCAGTAGAATGACTTGGTTTTATTTCTTAAAGAAAAAGTTAGAGGCATTTGAAAAGTTTAAAATTTTTCTCCAACTTGTTGAAAATGAAGTCAAAGAAAACATAGGTACTCTTGGGATAGATAATGGGCGAGAATTCACTTCAAATGAATTCAAAACTTATTGCAATGATAATGGCATAAAACAACATCTTACCAATGTTTAGACTCCACAGCAAAATGGAGTAGTAGAAAGAATGAATCGCACCTTGTTAGGAATGGCGAGATCTATGTTAACTTTCAAAAGGTTGAGTGCAACATATTGTGTAGAAGCAATTCATACAGCTTTCTATTTAAGAAACGGATCTCCAACTGCTTCTTTAGATGGAATCACACCTTATGAAGCTTGGTTTGGTTTCAAACCTCCAGTTAGACATCTTAGAGTTTTTGGATTAGTATGTTATGCCTTAGCTCCGAAAGAAAAACAAACTAAGCTTGACTCAAGAAGTTTGAAATGCATAATGATTGGCTATTCTGATGAGAAGAAAGGGTACCATCTTTTGACTAATGGAAAATTTATCATGAGCAGGGATGTAATTTTTGATGAAACAAAGAGTAAGAGTGCTAAAGAAATCTAAAGTCTTCTTCAAAAGTTAGAAATTAAAGGCCGTCAAAGAAAAGGAAATATGCAAAGTCAACCAAATTCACCAAATTGGTATGAACTTGATTTTCCTTCATCTGAAGATGATTCCTCCAGTCCATCTACTTCAACAACACCATTAGGATCTTCTAGCAGTTCATCTACATCTTCAAGCAGTAGCAGTTCTTCTAACTGTGATTTTCCAGAATCTTCATCTGATCGACGAACATCAGTTTACATTAATCCTCTTTACAATGATGGTGACTTTTCAGAATCTCAAACAAGTGAGCATCAACTACCAAAATGGGCAGTTCAACTTTTGAAAGATGTAAAACCTGATGAGCAGAATAAAATGGGCATAAGAAAGTCACATAAAAGTGAAGGAAATTTTGCCTTGATAGATTTTACTGAACCTTCCACATACAAAGAAGCATTAAAACATAAAGAATGGCAATAGCCTATGATTGAAGAATATCTAGCAGTAATTGATAACAACACTTGGAAACTTGTTAATTGTCCTCAAAATGTTAAACCTGTAGGATGCAAATGGGTTGACAGAATTAAGTACAAAAAAAAAGGAAAACTTGAAAAGTATAAAGCAAGACTTGTTGCTAAAGATTTTGTGTAGTACGAAGGCATTGATTATGAGGAAACTTTTGCTCCTACAGCTAAATGGAACACTACCCGATTAACACTTGCAGTGGTTGCTTAGAAAGGATGGAAAGTTCATCAAATGGATGTGAAAAGTGCTTTTCTCAATGGGGATTTATAGGAAGAAGTGTATATTACACAACCACTAGGTTTTGAAATTTAAGGGCAAGAACATAAAGTCTACAAATTGATCAAGGTTTTATATGGATTAAAACAAGCTCCTCGAGCTTGGTATGAAAAAATGGATGAATACCTTAGGAAAGTTGGTTTTCACTGAAGTGAATATGATGACACTTTGTATGTGTGACAACAGGGCAAATATCTGGTGATTCTTGTTATGTATGTAGATGATTTGATCATTACTGGAAACAATGATGATCATATTGCGTAGGTGAAAAAGGAGTTACATGCAGGTTTTAAGGTGATAGATTTGGGGTTACTTCACTACTATCTTGGAGTTGAAGTCTTCCAACATCCACATCATATTTTCATTTCTCAGAGTAAGTATGCGGTAGAGGTTCTTCAGTGATTTGGTATGCAGGATTGCAAGCCTGTTCTTACCCCCATGGAGCAAAACTTGAAACTTTCAAAATTTGAAGGGGGGAAGGTGGACAACACTACTTACAGATAGTTGATTAGAAACTTGATTTATTTAACAAACGCTCGCCCTGATCTATCTTATGTAGTCAATATTCTTTCACGTTTTATGCAGGAACCATGAGACAAACACTAGAATGCAGCCAAAAGAGTTCTTTGATATATCCAAGGAACAAAAGATTTTTGTCTTGTTTACACAAAGACTAAAAACTTTGTACTTGATGGATATTCAGATGCCGAATTTGCTAGAAGTATTGATGATCGAGCATGAACATTAGGTTATTTAATGCACATGGGGTCAGCAGTAGTATCTTGGAGTTGTAAGAAACAAGCTACAGTGGCCACTTCTTCAGCAGAAGCAGAGTACATTTCAGCATGGGAAGCAACATGTGAAATTGTTTGGTTGCAAAGAATTTTGTAGGACTTGGGCATTTCTCAGGCAGAAGCTACATCATTATTCATTGACAACCAGTCAGCCATCAAACTTGCCAAGAACCCAGTTTTTCATTCAAAGATAAAGCATGTGGACACCAAGTATCATCATATCAGATCTCTCATTGCCAAAGATGTCCTCAAGCCAATTTATTGTCCTTAAGAAGATCAGATCTCAGACATTTTCACAAAACTGCTTGGCAGAATAAAATTTACTAAGTTAAGGGATGAACTTGGTATCTGTTGTAATGTATATTTGGATCAAAGGGGGGAATGTTAGATGATCCAAAAATAAAATATTATCATAGGTTATAAAGTTGGAAAAAATAATTATTAATTTAAGATATTGAATTAATAATTATTAATCTAGAATATTTAATTATTTAATGGAGACATTTAGAATTAGTATATTGTTGTAACAAGATATGACTCTACAAATGTGTCGTATCTTACACTCTAATTTAGGAGATTTGTTAGCAAGTTGTTTGAATAGCATTTATTGTAAGTGGACACTTGTTATTTAATAAGTGATCCATAATTAGAGGTAGTTAGGACATTTGAGCTTATAAATAGCTCATTGCAAGAGTTTTTTGTTGTTTGGGTGTAAACTCTTGCAAAATTCCAGATGTAATTGTTTTTTCTGATTAATAAAATTAGGTGTCTGAGGACACTTCTCCCATTAGATGATGGCCCTGTAGCTCTGGAATTTTCCATTGTCCTCAAACCTATAAAATGATAAAAAATATTAAGAGACATGTTGTGGATCCATTTCTTGGTATTCTCCTTTGTTTTTTTTTTTTTTGTTTTTTTTTTAGAGAGACACACAAGTTGCCTCGGATGCCTGCCTTAAGTGCCTCAAGGGATGCTTTCACCTAGGGATATTTTTTTTCTTTTTATTTAATACTGGACTGCCTCAGGGAGGTTTTAAACCCAAGAGTTATCCTCAGATGCCTCATAAAGGTTTTCATCCAGGACTTTTATTTTTTTTTTTCTTTTTCTTCTTCTTTTTTTTTCACAAAAAAATAGTATTTAAGAATGTTGTGATTTGGAAGCTAGGACACTTCCAATAGCATTAACCTCTCTATTGATGGTGCTAATGAATTCTTCCTTAGACATAGGCTTTTTTTACACCTTCAATCTGTAGCCATTGATAAACAAGGGAATTCCTTCCTCATCAATGGTCCTGATTTGAACATCTCCATTGTCATGGCATTTCTTTATCAGGTATGGGCCTAACCATCTTGTCATAAATTTTCCTTTGAAATCCTTGAACCTAGAGTCATATGGTAAGTCCCAATACCCTTTTTGAAAAACTTTGTCCTTGATGTGCCTATCATGCCAGACCTTCTTCTACAATTGGATAAACTTTGTGTGTAGGAGGGCATGCATTCTGAATTCATCCAAGCCATTTAACTGGAGTAGCCTCTCTTGTTGTCCTTTGGTGACATCTAAATCCAATTGGGCTACCATTCTCAAAGTACTATACTGAAAATCAATTGAGAGAAAATCTTTCATTTCATAGAACAAATCATATGGGGTAAAACCAGTAGTTGTTTTCCAAGATGTGTTATAGGCCCAAGTGGCCTCCATTAATATGTGCCCAATACTTCTTGTTTCTACTCACAACCTTGGTAAGAATACCCTCTAATGCCCTATTTGTGACCTAGACTTTTCCATTGGTCTGAGGATGATAAGAAATAAATTTTATGTTCTTGATGTGAAGCTCCCCTAACAAATTCCCGATTAGATGTGATGTGAATTGAACTCCCTGATCGGTGACTATCTCTCTAGGGTACCAAAATATGTAGAACACATTATCCCTTAAGAACTCAAGCACTTTCTCCTTTGTTGCTACCTTTACATCCTTTGTCTCATCCCAGTGCACACAATGATGTGCTTTTTCTTCCGTGATGGTGGATCAATTGGCCCAATGAAATCCATGCCCCACTTATCAAATGGCTCCAAATCCACTTGAGGTTGGAGGGGAATTTCATCCTTGGGTGTGGGTTTCCCCATCCTCTGGCACTGATCACATCTGTTGGTATACCTTCTTGCATCTTGGTGGAGAGTGGGCCAGTAATAGCCAGCTTGTAGAGCTTTGAAAGTTTTTCTCTTGGCAGCAAAATGACCTCCACAGGGCCCATCATGACAGGCTGAGAGGATGTCAAAGAATTTCTCTTCCCTGACACATATCCTCAAGATTTGATATGGTCCTATCTTGAATATATTGCCCCTAATCCAAGTGAAAGGGGCAATCTTCCTTACAATTCTTCTCTTCTCCCTGGATGAGAGATTTGGAGGAAATTTTGTAGTAACTAGGTAGTTGGCTATGTCAGCAAACCATGGAGAGAGAACTGAGATAGAAAATAAGTTCTCATATGGAAGTTGATCATCAACCATCCCTTCATCACCTATAGGAAAAGAAATTCTAGACAAAAAATCTATGATTACATTTTATTTTCCTCGCTTGTCAATGATAGTTAAATCAAACTACTGCAACAATAGCAACCATCTAATAATTATAACATTTGTTAATTCTTCATAGGGCTATATTTTTCTTTGATTTGATAATTTCATTTACTCATTAATACATTAAGTTCAGTCCATAGCATCATAACATTATACATATTTACATCAGTATTCATCAGCATATGCAACTATGTAGAAAGAATAATAACATCATCATCAATGCAGCAAAACATAAAGGAACAATATAAGAAAAGCATGCATAGATAGAGACACTAGGATTGGTCAGAGACCAGGGAATAATACACTATGGAGAAAACCCTTGCAAATATTCTTCTAATATATTGTCATCAAATGATCCATCAAAAGATAGTAAAATGATCCATGTCTTTACGAGAACTAGAATATCCATGAAATGCATCTAAACATCAAAACTCTAATTCATATAACTGTAATGTCATGTCACTTCCTGTAGCTAGCTGTTGAACACTTCTGTCACTGAGAAAAATATTTGGAACAACGAAATATCATCTTGGAGTCTCGGTCGCATGGAAGAGGAGTTATGCAAACAACTATGGTAGACAAGGTTGCTCTCTGTGAACTGCATGATAGCGACTCTGGCAACTCGGTCGCTCCCATACCATTATATGGGAGAGTCCACGAACCAAACTGGCCCAGACTCTTGGTCGCTCTCATGAAGCCTCTATGTCAACGACTTAGGACCTAAAGTCGCTCTCGTGACCATTATGTGCCAGCATCCAAAGACCCAAATTCTTAGTTCTGTGCTAGAGACTTTGAATTAGAAAACCCTAGTTTAGTGTGAGCTTCATCCTGAAGTTTCAGAGCCTTGAGCAAGCTTCCTTCGTCACACCTATGCGAGCCGAGACTGAAATAGAATAGGAGAAGAGAGCTTGATGTGTGTCCAAATGAGCTTTAGTTCTCTTCTATTTATAGGCTTCCATGAGGGTCCACTTGATCTATCCATTGGTACATGCGCATAGGGCCAACCTAATCCAGAATATATGTATGAATAAAATAATTCATAAATCAACTTCCACTTGTCCACATGAGGTGATATTTAGGTTGATTTTGGTCCTCTCAGAAAGATGAATTGGATTCCATCATCATCTCCATCAAATGAGTATTCCAAAGTGGAATTTGACTGTAGTTTCATATTTTTAACACTCTCTCTCAACTAGGGATAATTCCACCTACCAATATCGGATCATCGATCAACATGAGATATGTCCATTCTGAAGTATCTATTCATCTCAGATCATCAATATAAATATCTTGCTAATTCATTCTTATCTCTTGATTTTTCCTGCTCATATTTTGAATATTCTTGAATCTAGAAGAAGAAGCATTTTCCACCGGAGGGGAGCTTAAGCTACAACCCTCTATTCATTGGGATACAACCCAGAATATTTATCATTGGGCTACTACCCAAAATTATATGTCAGTGGGCTACTACCTGGAATATTAGTCAATGAGCTACTACTTGGAATATCTATAAGCGAGATACTACCCAGAATATCAGTCGATGGGCTACTACCTGGAATATCTATCAGCGGGATACCACCTTGAATATCAATCAATGAGCTACTACCCAGAATGTATGTCAATGGTCTACTACCCATAAATATGTCAACGTGCTACTACTTGGAAATATGTCATCAGGCCACTACCTGGAAATGTCATCGGGAAACTACTCGGAAATATGTCACTAGGTTACTAACTCGAAATGTCATCAGGCTACTACCTAGAAATGTGATTGGGCTACTATGTAGAAATAACATGGGGTTACTACCCAGAAATATCGGCAGGGAGTTAGATCTACGACCCACATCATCATCAGAGAGCATACCATTAGGGATCACATCTCAACCTAGAACCACATCAGGGAGCTACTACTCAACCTAGAACCTCATGGCGGAGCTATTACTATGACCCCATATAAAGAAATTGGTGATATAGAGGAGATACTACTCAACCCATCCTATTTCCTACTGATCTTCCTATCAATGACCCTAATTGTCAAGTGGTAGAGCACCTACATCACAATCGCCTTGGGTTGTACACCCCCAAGTACAGTCCCAATTCATTGGCCAAATGAGGAGCGGTACTCCCAACAAGCTTGTATTTTGGGTATTATGCCAACTGGGGTATACTCTAAAATGACCAAGATAGGGTAAGCTACTATGCCAACCCTATGTGTAATAGATAGGGGTGATACCCTATTTCCCAAAGTTCCCTCAACCCTAGGAACCCTTTCTCTCAATTCCTCACCCTGGGAGCTCAAATAGGGGCAAACAGTATGGCTCAGTGTCCTCGATCATCATTTCTCTCATCATACTCACATCATCATACTTGTATCAAGTAATCATGATCTATCAGTTATAGATGTCTTATGTTTATACATGAAATCAAATCAAATCATGTTAGAGTAAAAATAATCATATAATCATAAAAGAATACCCTAATAATTCTCCCTCTCAAGGAGGTGCCAACCACAAACCTAAGCTTGTCTTGCACAATTGCACTGTCTCAATATATGATAGTATCATGGCCCCAACTATATAAATATGGGATTCTCTACCAATCGGATCCCACTCTTTATTATTGTGATGTATCCATGTCATATCCATATCATGCTCAGACATCTCTCTCAGGAGATTCTTCATCCTGCTCAACCTCGGTTGTGTCATGGACCTCTCATCATGTCATAAGGAATTACTTGTATGTGCTCATCTCATCAATAATCAACATCAGCATATCCATGTAGTCATACACCAAGAATAGATCATATCATGCAAACATCTCAAAGAATTCTTGGTGGAAATGTATATGAAGTGGCTCAATCATGAACTTATTCACGTTCTATGCACATCATATATATACATATAGATGTTCAAAATGGAACATCAATTCTTTAATAAACTGTCGAATTCCATGTCAATTTCAACAACATATTTAACTTCAAATTAGAGTGTACAAGGATTTGCATGACCACTTCTCAATTCTTCTTTAATAGTTCCACAATATAGATTATATTTTCCAAATTCCATAAATCGATTCATCATGCCATGATACATGATTACGAGCTTCATAATCCGTCTCACTCTTACATCGTCAAAGGCTATTTACCTGGCCATAATAGATCATCACTATATAAAAACCAAAATCAAAACCAAAGTCATACCTTGGAACACTTATGAGGTAAAGGCTTGAATCAACGACCAATGTTTTTCTGTTAGGTCCCTATAATACTAGTGATTACCCCATTACTATTGTAGTTATATCCCTTATTAATATTGTTGTGCCCCTATTGTCCCCATATTGTTATTACTTTGCCCCATAGAATCCCTCTATTGTTACTTTTGTGCCTTTATATTATTATTGTTAGGTCGGTTGGGTTATATTGTGACTCCTTAGACTCCTATATATAAAAAGGAGGTTTTTTCATTTTTATCATCAAAGGATCATTCATTTGTGTAATGTAAAGGAGGTTGTCCCCTTGAAGAGGCTAAATTCTAAGGCGTTGATCTATCTTTTCTATCTTTTTGTGAGCTGGTTTCATAACATTTCGTATCAGAGCTTTGGATTTTAGGGTTTTACTACTCCAAATAGGTCATCGTGGCATTTTCGCTATAAATTTTTTTCTACGATGCCTCAGAAGTGAAAAAAAACCCATTTGAGATGAAATCACACTAAACCTTGGGTCTGAATTTCAGAGCTTTTCGTCCTATATTTGCGGAGATATGATCTGAGGAAGTTTGTCTTTTTGCAGACTCTTTAATTACATTCCAAACAGGTGACCTGGGGAAAATCATCATAACTTTCTCTTTGAGCATCGTATTGAATTTTCCTAAGAAGGTACAAAAAGAGGACAGACTGTAGCTTCTTGTATATATTTTTCAAAGCCAAAGGTTGAAACAGGGACACATGGCATGTCGTACAAGTTCGCTCTACTGAAATAGTCTATAATCAGGTCACTGTGGGAGATTTGGCAGAACTCTTCCTTGGAAAATCCAATTTTGATCAGACTGGTGGCATTGGAAAGAGGACATAGACGGCTACTACAAATTGTAATTTTAGAACTAGATGATTCGAAATTACAGAGATACATCAGAGGCAATATCGAGCTCCTACAAAGTGAAAAAAGGTGTGTAGTTTTTTTTCAAATTTTTGCTTAAGCTTGGTTTGAAAAATTATTTGAAGGAATTCAAAGTGCATAGTAGAGAATTATTACCGGTAACTGATGCCCCGAGGAAAGAAAATGCAAACACCTAGTTAGCAACCTGAAAGCTCTAGCATGACTCATGAAGAAGAGGAAGAAATGCTACATGATATATCAAAATTACAAGACCAAGTGCAACAAATGTCACTCTCACAAAAGCTAACAGAAGCTAAGATAAATGGCGTGGAATCTAAGGTAAAGGGCGTGGAAGCTAAGATTAATGGCGTGGAAGCTAAGATGGATGATTTGAAGATAGATTTGAATACAGATTTGAAGAAAGACATGGAATATTTGAAGATAGATTTGACAAATTTTCTACAAGAAATACTTACAAATGGTTAAAGGGTAGTAAAGGAAACTCATGATGTGAACAAAAGAAATGTTAATCATGATTTCATAGACTCTAATGTTGGATCGAAGACCCACCATATTCCAAAAATTGATATGAGGAAGTTTGATGGCAAGGATCTCGCAACATGGATATTACACATGGAGCAATTTTTCGATCTCAATAATGTGAAAAACACACAAAAGGTACATGTTGCAACTTTTTATTTGGAACCAAATAAGTTTGTATGGTATCAATGGATTTGCTCTCGTAAACAAATTATCACTTGGGGAATTTTTACGGAAGAATTGACAACACATTATGAGGATACAAAAAGCAACACTTTTTTTAGCCAATTGATAAGTCTGAAACAAAAGGGTTCAATAATGGAGCACATTGAAGAGTTCCAATAATTGAACATAAGGGTAAAAAGTATTCCAGAGGAGCATAGGATTGATGTGTTCATAGGGACTTTAAAGGATAATATCCAACATGATGTTCGCCTTTGGGAACCTGATTCATTAGAGAAGGCATTCAGGCTAGCAAGAAAAATGGAAAGAAAAATTATGGCAACCAGTAAGCATACCACTCACAACTATAAAGATGGAAGTGTTGTTGCCCCTAGTCTTCCACAACCTGTAAGGTTGACACCACAACAATTGGAAGAAAAAAGAGAAAAAAGGCTTAGTTACAGTTGTGATAGCAAATACACTAAAGGTCATAAGTGTACTGAGAAGAAATTATTCTACATAGATGGTGAAGAGGAAGAAGGAAAGGAGCAAGAAAGGTCAAAAGAAGAGGATATACTCTAAGAACAAAGCCTAGGTAAAGAATAAATGAATCCAACCATATCTTGTAATGCATTGGCGGGAATTACCACTCCTCAAACCATCAATATAGAAGGACAACATCAACAAGAAAAAGGTAATAGTGTTGATTGATTCAGGAAGTACCCACAATTTTATTCATTGTAAGGTAGCAAAAGAATTGAATTGCTTCCTATATCCAGCACCAGAGTGTCAAGTGATGGTTGCAAATGGAGGAACAATAAATTGCTCTGGAAAGTGCCATAATATTAAGCTGTCCATGGGAGAATATGTATTGACTAGCCCAATGCTTTCCATTCCAATGGGAGGTGTTGATGTTGTACTAGGAGTCTAATGGCTACAATCCTTGGGTACAATAGCTTTTAATTTTCTTTTCATGAAATTTTATACTGAAGGAAAGGAAGTTGAATTAAGGGGTATTGCAGGGAAACCGGAAAATAAAATCAGCTCTAACGGTATGACAAAGATTCTAAAAAAGGAACAAAGAGGTGTAATTGCATAATTATGTTCGCTAGATGTTTCCACATTGAAATCATCTATTTCTCCAGATCTCCAAAAAGTCTTGGATAATCATTCCAAGGTATTTGAGACTCCCAAAGGTATCCCACCTATTCATGATCATGATCATGCTATTCATCTGATTCTAGGAAGTGTTCCTCCAAACATCAGGCCATACAGATATCTCTATGCCCAAAAGAGTGAAATTGAATGTATGGTTACAGAAATGCTAGAGGTTGGTATAATTCAACCTAGTCAAAGTTCTTTCTCTACTCTAGTAGTATTGGTGCACATGAAGGATGGATCATGGTGCATGTGTCCGGATTATAGGGAGCTCAACAAGCTCATTATTAAAGATAAGTTTCCCATTCCTGTCATTGATGAATTACTGCATGAATTGCATGGATCAATTTACTTCACCAAGTTGGATCTTTGTTCAAGATATCATCAAATCAGAATGAAGACTGAAGACATTTCGAAAATAGCATTTAGAACTCATGAGGGTCATTATGAATTTTTGGTCATGCCTTTTGGCCTTACCAATGCACCTTCTACATTTCAAGGTTTTATGAATTCCATATTCAAACCCTTCCTTAGAAAATTTGTTTTAGTATTTTTTGATGATATACTAATCTACAGCAAGTATTGGAAGGATCATGTTGAACATTTTGACGTGGTGCTACAACTATTGGAGGAGAAACAATTATATGCAAAAAGATCCAAATGTTTCTTTGGAGTACAAGAGGTGGAATATCTGGGTCATATTGTATCTCATGGAGGAGTTAAGGTAGACCCTAGCAAAATTAAATCCGTTAAGGAATGGAAAATCCCCACATCCATAAAGCATCTACGAGGATTTCTCGGGTTGACAAGGTATTATCACAAGTTTATTAAAAATTATGGGAGAATAGTAGCACCTCTAACAACATTATTGAAGAAAGATGCATTTTCATGGACTCCAGAAGCAACAAAGGCCTTCAAACATCTTAAAGAGGTAATGTGCCAAGCACTGGTCTTAGCTACATCAGACTTCACAAAAGCCTTTATTGTGGAATGTGATGCTTCAGGAAATGGAATTGGTGTTGTTTTAATGCAAGATGAAAGACCCATTGCTTTTTAAAGTCGTCCAATCAAGGGAAAGTTTTTACACAAAGCCATTTATGAGAAGTAAATGTTGGCAATACTACATGCACTTAAGAAATGGAAACCCTACCTAATGGGAAGACACTTCAAGGTAAAAACAGATTATGATAGCCTTAAATACTTTTTAGAGCAAAGATTATCCTCTGAAGAGCAACAAAAGTGGGTCACAAAGATGTTGGGTTATGACTTTGAAATCATCTACAGAAAAGGGAAGCAAAATGTGGTGGAAAATGCACTCTCAATAAAGGATGAGGATGTGGAAGCATTGTTGTGCGCCATTTCTATTATACAACCAGACTGGATAAACGAAGCAAGGAAGGAATGGAAGAATGATGAAGAAGTGTGGGAACTTATTCAAAAGTTACAACAAGATTCCAGTACATCTGATACATTTAGCTGGCAAAATGATTTGTTATGGTACAAAGATCGCTTATACCTTTGTAAGAATTCCCAACTCAAACAAAAGATTCTTATGGAATTGCACACTTCTCCCTTAGGAGGGCAATCAGGATTTTTAAAAACTTACAATAGGGCTAAGAAGGAATTTTTTTGGGATGGCCTTAAATAATATATTCAAAACTTTGTGACAGAATGTTTGGTTTGCCAACAAAATAAAGTTGAAACAATTAAGACCCCCGGTCTATTACAACCTTTATCCATTCCAAGCCAACGTTGGGAGGTGGTTTCAATGGATTTTATCACAGGTTTACCCAAGTCTGAGGGAAAGAGTGTCATCATGGTGGTAGTTGACAGACTTACCAAGTATGCACACTTTTGTGCATTATCACATCCATTTAAAGCCAGTACAATTTCTACTGCATTTATGGAAACAATTTAAAAGCTACATGGAAACCCAAAGATTATTGTAAGTGACAGAAATCCCATTTTCACTGGAAATTTTTGGACAGAATTATTTTCTTGTCTCGGTACTCAGTTAGCTTATATCTCATCTTATCATCCTCAATCTGATGGGAAAACTGAGATAGTAAACAAATGTTTGGAAGGATATCTTCATTGCTTTGTATCTCATAAATAGACACAATGGGTCAAATGGTTGCCTCTTTCTGAATGGTGGTATAACACTCCCTTCCATACAACAACAAAAATGACCCCATTTATGGAACTTTATGGATATCAGCCACCATCCATCACATCATATTTAAGAGAAAATTCTAAGGTTCAAGTAGTGGGAAATCACATCGAGAATCAACAACAAGTCCTCCAACTCTCAAAGGATAACCTCGTGTTGGCATAGAATAGAATGAAACAACACGTAGATCAACATCGCAGTGAAAGAAGTTTTGATGTAGGTGATTGGGTATTCCTACAACTACAACCATATAAACAAATGTCCCTCAAGCAAGCTAAGAACGATGATAAATTATCACCAAAGTATTATGGTCTGTACAAGGTGTTGCAAAAGATTGGTACTATGGCATACAAATTGGAGCAGGGAAAATTTTAAGAACCCCCCCCTAAGTTTATAAATACAATAAATGGGCGAATCTCCATGGTATATAGGAAAAATGGAAGGCGATTTTATCAATAATATAATATGTATATATAATTTTTTGGCGAATCTCTCACCAGGCATGGCGAATATTTTACTCAATTATAAAATATTGTAAGATCTTGGCGAGTCTTTCACTAAATAATAAAACTTTGTAAATTCCTAGTGAATCTTAGCATAGGCTACATGCTGCTTTAATTCCCCCATTTAAATAGGCTACATTCCAGGTGAATACCATGGGTCAATACCATGTGCCATTTTGGTGAATACCATGGGTCAATACCATGTGCCATTTTTGTTTTTATTAATTCTAATATTAGGGTTAATAATGGTTTTTTGCATGGTATTAATAACAATCTAGTCCATGGTATTTGTCCCATAGTATTTGGCCATAGGTTTCACCTAAATATAACCAATTTTTTGAGTGTTCGTAAATATAAGGTGACTTATGGAGTAAATATAAAAAAATGTTTTATTTGTTTACCATACCTCTCATTTATTTATATTTTTATTAATTTACCATACCTTTTTTACAAATATGGTATTTGGCCCATAGGATTCACTTAAATAAAACCTCTTTCTTGAGCCTTCATAAATAGAACGAGGGTTATGGACTAAATATAAAAAGAGGTTTTATTTATTTACGATAAGTCTAGTTTATTTTTATTTTTATTTATTTACCATACCTTTTGAGTAAGTATAAAAAGACATTTTATTTATTTACCATACCTCCACTTTACTTATATTTTTATTTGTTTACACCCTTACATGTATATAAGGTGACTTATGGAGTAAATATAAAAAACGTTTTATTTATTTACCATACATCCACTTTACTTATATTTTTATTTGTTTACACCCTTACATGTATATAAGGTGACTTATGGAGTAAATATAAAATTTTATTTATTTATTTACCATACCTCTCATTTATTTATATTTTTATTAATTTACCATACTTCTTTTATAAATATGGTATTTTGCCCATAGGATTCACTTAAATAAAACCTATTCTTGAAAATTGGCGAATGGATTCACTTAAATAAAACCTATTCTTGAAATGGGCGAATGGAAGGTTGTAAGTCCTAATTTCAAGGGTTAAATTTACCTTTTTTACCCTCTCCCTTAAAATAAGGTGGGCTATTTGAGGTGATCTGTAAAAATGTACTATGATACAAAATATTCGCCCACTAAAAATTTAAAACCCCTTAATTTCGCCAAAGGGCGAACATTCGCCCCTAAAATTATCCTTGAATTGGAGCTTCCTGTAGCTTCTCGAGTGCACCCAGTTTTCCATGTTTCATGTTTAAAGAAGGTTATAGGTGACAAGCTCCCAGTTCAAACAATATTTCTAGAACTTGACAAGGAAGGAAAAATTATATTGGAACCAGAAGTAGTCAGAGAAACAAGAACTTGATAGCTACGAAATCGATCAATTTTGGAGTATCTCATCAAGTGGAAGAACTTATCCACTGAAGATTCCACATGGGAGGATGAGAGTTTTATACAGAAGCATCCAGAACTACTCAAGCGTTGAGGACAACACTTTTTTGAAGGAGAGGGGCATGTTAGGTCCCTATAATACTAGTGATTACCCCATTATTATTGTAGTTATATCCCTTATTAATATTGTTGTGCCCATATTGTCCCCATATTGTTATTACTGTGCCCCATAGAATCCCTCTATTGTTATTTTTGTGTCTTTATATTATTATTGTTAGGTCGGTTGGGTTACATTGTGACTCCTTAGACTCCTATATATAGAAAGGAGGTTTTGTCATTTGTATCATCAAAGAATCATTCATCTGTGTAATGTAAAGGAGGTTTCCCCCTCGAAGACGCTGAATTCTAAGTCATTGATCTATCTTTTCTATCTTTTTGTGAGCTGATTTCATAACATTTTCCTTGATGAAAATGATATATTAGCATAGTTACTTCCAATGACTTGTATCATTGGAATGACTTGATTGATATTGCGTGGTTGATGACAACCTAATGGCATGATAATAGATGATGAAGTGACTTGAAGAAAGCCCTACCTGTCATCTAGTTCAAAGAATTGACTCTGAGATATTGATGAGTATTTATATTAGTATTGATCTGGTTTCTAAACTTTAACGAACTAATTTAGTTGATTTGATTTCACAATAAGGATTTATGAAAGCCTAATGGTTTGGTAAAGTGTTATGGTAAAGTGAGCATTGCATGAAGCAAGCACCCTCAATCCAGATATGTCCACATTGATAGCTATCTAGATCAAGGGTGCTTGCTTCATGTAACACTCACTTTACCATAACACTTTACCAAACCATTAAGCTTTCATAAATCCTTATTGTGAAATCAAATCAACTAAATCAGTTCGTCAATGTTTAGAAACCAGATCAATACTAATATCAATACTCATCAATATCTCAGTATCAATTCTTTGAACCAGATGACAGGTAGGACTTTCATCAAGTCACTTCATCATCTATTATCATGCCAATAGGTTACCATCAACCACGCAATATCAATCAAGTCATTCCAATGATACAAGTCATTGGAAGTAACTATGCTAATATATCATTGTCATCAAGGAAAATCATCAGTCGTCAAGTCAAAACATTAGACATCATGTCAATATCCAAATTTTCTATCATAGTAAGATCTATATTCCAAGACATATCGCAATCATAGATTGAGAGATCTAGGTCATCATCAAACATCATAGAACTTGTTAGCTACCTATACCAATAAGTTTCATTTTTCATGATTGGCAGGGGAAGTGCCAATATGATCTACTTTGGTGATGCAAAGACCTCATATTCCTGTGAGAAACACATATCTATAGTTGGTTGATGTTGTACTACTTCTGAGTGGGTGATCCAACAGTCTAAGCTGGGTCATGCCATGTTTCAATTTTTGTTGTAGATTAGAGAAAGAAATCTGTTCAAACTGTTCAATCTTGGCAGATAAAGTAGTTAGGTAGAGAATGAAGGTTCCCAACTGTTTAATCTGGGGCCTTGGAAGTAATAAGGCCAGCCTTAGATAGAAAATCAAAAGGAAAAAGCCAAAGGAAAAGAAAAGGCACATGAGGGTTTGCAAGTCTAAGTGCACCCTCCTTGAAGTAACAAGAAATGCTAGGCAATAGAATGGGTAGGTAGATGGGGTTGCAGAAGCATGATTTATGACAGTTCACTGGCCTAAGCAAATGAAATACATGGTGTCAGTGGAGATCTTCCTATTCATCAGTTTTGTAGCAGAAAGATGAACCATGTCTAACTTCCCAATCATCCCCCATCACATTCCTTGCTAACATCCCAAAACCACCTTTGTTCATGAGAGAAAACAAACTCATTGATTGATTCTTGTTACATAAAAGAGCCACATTTCCGGTATAAAATTCTTTTCATTTTGATCTACTCTCCTAACTAAGTTTGTTCCCTAACAACTTAGTCTTTGCCTCCTCCCACTCCTCTTCCCCTCCAATACTAACTACTAACTCTATCTATACTTAACTCCCTATGTTCTCCTTTCCCTATTACTATAGCACTATGGTGTATAAACCCCCAAAAAATATGTATATTCCCTCGCCTTTAGCATTATAACCATATATTCAAATTTTGGATAACCATGCAGAATCAAAGTCTTGTTCAAAGATTTGTTGTTCAAAGTCAGGGATTAAACTAACCCGTGGTTGGTTTAATAACCTAAGCCCTACCCTTTTTTCCCTTTACAACCCCTTTGAAATGTTTTACCCGCATTATTTGTAAAAAACCTTGTAAAAACCCACTATTATCTCTAAACCCGCGCTATTTGCAATAGACACCAATAAACCCACTTTTGCCCCTTACCCAAAGTTTTGATTAAAGCGCATTAAACACAAAAAACATTGAAAAAACCCATATTTTCTTTGATTTCCAAAGGTCCCGCCAAGCGCGCTTTTCCATAAAAAACATTTGTTTATTCCCCGCCCCGTTGTTGTATCGTCCTTTTATTTTTATGGCCCGTCGACCGTCGGATCTGGGCTTTCCCTTCCGACGGCCCATATTAATATCGGGCGGCCCCCGATGTCCGGACGTTACCTCCCGAAAAGTGTCAGAGGGTGACGTCAGGGCAGTGCCACGCATCGCTCCCACGTTATATCGGGAGGCCGCCTGCCAATACCACCCCCGTACAAATAGCGGTCCAAAAATTACCGCTTACCGCTTTGGTTTACCGCCCGCCCACGTCACGCCTACGCCATGCCCACGTCATGCCAACTCAGCGTCGCGTCAGCGCCCGGCCCGCCATCGCTCCCACCTATCCACCACCTCACTGGTCCCCGTGGACGAATCACAGGCCACCACGTCACCCTTCCGTACCCAACACCACCCGATGATGTCATGCTGACGTCATCCAAAAAAAGCGCCAATAGCCCAAAATGTCCATATTTTCACCAAAATTTGCGTTTTTTCTCACTTTTGCCAAAAGAACTATTTGTGCTCTCTGCATGCAATTTATGACCATTTCGCCGCCAACCTACAGAAATCGATTTAAAGTCCGTGGGCGCCCTCAATTTGCCTACACCTGCCACCATTGCCAGAGTTCACCAGGTATTTATCCAAGCTTCCCCTCCGCGCCTGGTTTTTTGTATAATTCACCAAAACAAGTGAGAAAAGAAAGAGAAATCGCTGTAATTTCCAGTAAATCCTTGGTGGCCACCATTTATCTTCAGTTATAAGGTCAAAATTCACCTACAGAAATCCACATTGAGCCAAGTTTCCATCAATTTACGGTCAGTTTGCGCATTCGTGAACTTAAAACCTTTGCTGCACTAATTCACCGGGGAAACAGCTTTTTTAGTCCCAGCATTTGCTCATTAGACTTTCTTGGGAGCATTTCAATTTGTTCTCACCATAAGTCACCCTGCTTCCCCTGCAAATTGCCTTACTTCTGCAAAAAATACCGCTCTGTGTTCCTCTGCCCAGTGAAACAAGTTCTAGTACAATTTAGAGTACTAATTAACCATGGAAACACCAGTAGCACTAAACATTCCACCCTTGAATGCCCCACATAGAGAGCTAGAATGGCAGGCCCTGGGTGATAGAGATTACCAGATGACAGAAACACTCTCAATGCACACCAAATATAATATTCATGTACCCAATGAGCTGAAGGCCAAGCACCTCAATGGAACTGATATTCTAGGGATTTGGGACTCCAATTTGCCCATCTATAACCTCCCTCAAGTCAATGTCCTTCCAGATTTAATTCACAGATGCAGTGCCAACTATGACCCTTGTCAGAGAGCTGTCCTCAATTCCTCAGGCTCAGTTTTGTTCCATGTCACCCCTGAGGCCATAAATGAAATGCTACACTTTCAAACTTCAAGGCCATTGACTCCTCTCTCCATGAAGGATTTACTAAAGAAATGAGGCAAGCTGTCTAGTGCCCAAATCTTAAAGATTAATCAGCTATTCATGGCAACAGGTTCTCAAACAGTGAGGACCCCTCCTATAGGAAATGTATATTTCAATGAGTTGGGCAAGTTGCTTGTGGATTTGATCAGTTATGTCCTGGGTTACAGATCAGCTGAGGATGCTGATGAAACCATTCTGGCAATGACGTCTATCTTCTCCCCTGGAATGCCTCCTTCTTTGCGCTATGATTATGCTGCATACATTGCCAATAATATTCATGAACAATTGATGAATCTAGAGAGGGAAAAGGTGTTCAGATACACTTCATACATCTATCACTTGTTCCTATTTTATCAACTAGATGGCTTCCCTATTACTCTCAAGAAGTTTGATGCTCAGGGAAACCCAAGGTCTGTGGTATTTTGGACTTCAATCTTTCATCACATATCTTATTCACCATACAGCTACTGTGAATTCATAGACCTCTTTATCCATCTAGCTATGTCCTTGCTATTGGGTACCCCTCCTCCAAGATTGACAGATGAGATGCAAAGGATTCTCCAGCTCTCAAAGGCTTACAACATTGGGGATTGGTACTTTTACCAAAACCATACAGTATTCAGAATATATGGCTGTGAATTAGCCCCATATAAGCTGCCAAGATATGTCCCTATGAGACTCTTTTCCTTAGAGTATTTCAGGCAATTTGGAAATGCAGACATGGTCCATTTCCACAGCAAGAATAAGAAGGTACAACTCAAAATCAGAAACCAGCTAGGCCCCTTTCTTTATAACAAAATGGAAGAAGGATGGAAAGAAGCAGATAAGATCCTAGAGGGCCTCTGATTGCAAACTAGTTTCCTCTGGTCACCCTATGACCCCAATCACTTCATTAGTCTTAGAAGGGTCAAGTTTAAATTGGCTAGCTATGATCAGGTCAGGCTGCCCCACATTGAGAAATATGCCAATTTGTTAAGATGGAAAGAGGGCACATTAGAGGAAGCAAGTCCTAGAGAGGAAATACTACATAGAGAAGCAAAGAATCTTGAGAAAGAAGCTGACTTGGAAACTTGTGGGCAGGTTTCCTCTTCTTATCAAAGGCAACTTGGAGCAGCTGCCTCATCCTCTACAGCCCACCAGCAAGCAGCTCAAACTACTTCTCAGGCTACCAGCAAGGGTAAAGAAAAGGAGATGGAGCAGGAACAACCACCCCCTACAACAGAACAACAAAAAGAGAAGCCTAAGCAGCAAGAAGAAACAGCTGAGGCTCCAATATCTTCAGAGCAGCAAGCTCAAGAAAGTGTGCCTCCAAGGCAGGAAACAGTAGTGGAGGCCTCGGTCCTCCAAACTCCACTAAATGAAGAAAGAAGCAGGAAGAGGGATAGAGAACAGGAAACTCCCCTCACCACATCAACAAATCAAGGGGAGAAAAGGCATAGATTAAATCCCCTTTCTGAAGAGGAGATGCCTATTGGGCAATCCTTGGGTATGGACCCCCCCAGCATGGAGGCATCTGCTAGTTCCTTTCAACAGGAACAAGAAAGAACCCTTGGAGGAGAGGTCAGCTCGTCCAGCCAGCAAAGGAGAGCTGAATCAGGCATAAAGAAACAATTTATTGACATCAAGAAGAGAAATGAACCAGTCAGGCTCCAGCTCTACAATCACTTGCTTAAAATGGCCCCTACAAACCAGCAGAGGCTTATGTCAGCATATGACATAACAGAGGGGAAAATGACTATGAGTCATTTCATGCCCACTATGCTGCAACCACAATCAGCTGCAGATTATATAAGGACCAACCTTGAGGTTCTAGCAAAAGACATCCACCCAATGGACCAGATAGAGCTTCATAAGCAAACGGGTGAGATGGTTTATTCAACTCTGGCAGACAAGACCTTCCTGGCACACAAGTTGCAAAATAGCCTTCACAATACAACTGCCCAACTTGAGTTGGAGAAGGCATCCTCTCAGGCCAAAGACAACAGGATCAGGTCTCTGGAGGATATTATTATAGAGCTTGGGCATGACCCAAAGGATCCCAAAGCTATACAAGCACTGCTAAAGGAAAGAGATGCAGATATAGTAGCTTTGAGAAAAATGGTAAAGATTCCAGCAACCCTTCACCCTCAAACAGAAGAGGTTGCTCAACAGAGGAAGCAGGGCCTGCATCTGGGCAAAGCCTCTATGAGAAAATAGAAAATTTGTTTTTTATCATGAATGAAATCAGGCATCTGTTTGAAGTGCCTCCTAATTACTTCAAATATATTGAGGCAGCTGAGACATTAGGCACAATTTTGAGACATCAGTTGCCTACACAGGAATGGTGGACCAGCATGATACAGTTATTGCTGTGAACAAACAGGTCTTCATCAAGTTTTTTCATAAAAAATATAAGTCATCAGGTTCAGACAATTGATACATTCACCATGACAGTAAAAGAGTGGACTGAGCCAACTCAGCAAACCAATTCGGCCACCAAAGCAACCCCGACAGATGCAGATGATAGGGCCGAGAAAGCTACAGCACGACAGAGAATTCAAGGCACATCATTCAGAATTAATGCAGAGCGCTCAACCGACTTAGTGGCCTCCAAAAGTCAAAAAGGTTTCTGACAGAACTAAAGGGTATTCATTGTATCTTTAGAATAGCAATAACTTCCTTACTGCTATTCTGAAAGTTGGTGAGCCCAGTTATTGAACAAATGACTCAGCAATTCAGATATTTTGTAACACCGATTGTATATATTTCCCCCCGCATAAGCTTGTAGGGGTTGTTGATTTTCTTTTGAAAAGAACCTATGCTGTAAATTTCAGAGTTCCAATACAGAGAGCTGATGGAATTTCCAATGTTCTGAGTTGTTTGGCGTGTTACAGTGTGATGGCTTGCTGCTACAGGATTCCTGTGTATTTCATGGCACAATAAGTTTTCTTGAACTCTTTTGTTATATATTTCATTCTTTCATAATCCGTTCATGCTTTATATTTCACAGTTTAATAGCACAGAAAACGAATAGTTTCAGGATTTGTTCATTAAACACCCTGAACTCAATCTATGCTACTATGAATGTTTTCCTCTAAGTATTAGTTATGAAAGTGTAATTCTTAACTGCTTCACCTTCAGACTAAAACTTCACAGTGACTATTATTCAGGAATTCAAATCTGCTCTTGGGTGATATATCTCTTTCTCACATCACCAACTTAGTGAAAAACTCTTAATTGCCTTTCACTGGCTAATCATATTTCATCATCACAATTTTAAGTTTGTTTCATGACATATCTAAATGGCCCTGCAATACTAAGCAATCTTACTCAATACCTCAAACAACCCATAATCACAGACTCCATTTCCCAATGGACTGAAACTGTCTGAAGATCTCATCTTAGATACTGAAAGACATCACTCAACCAAACTTTCAAACCAAACCCTCACCTCATAACTAGCCTAAGATCCTCAAGAACAAAGTTAAAAACTAAAAGAGAGAGCCCTCTCTGATTACAGGTTGGCTAGAACTAGTAATCCAAAGCTTGGTTAGTGGTTACCCCGGCCGTATTCCCTCAGGAGTCAAAGGGAACAACCTGGGTGTTAACATAAATGGCGACTCCACTGGGGACCTGAATGAACTTTATAACCCCCTGTCTGATTCTTAATACTGTAGATAAAGCCTGAGTGACAGCCAGACAGCCTTAGAAACTGCCTCTGCTTTGCATTTGCAGGAGTATATAAAAGCTGCCTCAGTCAATCTTTATTCAGTCTTAATTTCCATACAGTTGTGCTACGCCTGATCAGTCCTTGTCGAATATCACTATCTCTTAGAAAATTTTCCTAAAGTAAATTACAGAAACTGGCTCCTAAGAAGAAAAATCGCTACACAAGGTCAAACCCAGACCCTGATCCATCACCTGAATTCCAAAATCCAAACTTGATTTCAAGAATCCACAAGAGACACAAATCAGAAGGGACTCTATCAGATTCAAGTTCTGAAGCAGGTCTTCAAACTGATATTCCAACCCCTGCTAAGGTTTCTCCACATCCTCACACCACTGTTCCACAACCTCCTAGTTCTCCATCTACTTCACAAGGTGTACTTTCAGCCACTCCATCAACTACACAAACCCCTCTCATCCCCTTTCCCCCACTTGTCCCGTTCATTCCTATTATCCCTATTGTCCCACCAAAAATGGCTAATAGATATGCCCCACTTTAGTTACCTGCCAATCCAGGGCCTATGCCTCAAGATTACCAAAGCAAGATTTCATATTTTGATGGTACTGGCTCTTATCCAGCCCTTCAACATACTAAGAAAATGCAGGACTACTTTGAAAATTATGAGATAGATGATGATGGGGTTAGAATGAAAATTTTTGTGCAAAGCCTAACAGGAGATGTAAGATCATGGTCTAGGTCACTCCCAGTAAACTCCATAGTTGACCCTGAAGCCCTATATCAAACCTTTATCAACAGATGGGAGAAGAAAAAAGATCCACTTCATATTTTATCTGAATACAATACTATCAAAAGAGGTCCCCAGGAAATGGTCTTGGATTATTGTGCTCGGTTTAACAATGTCTATAATGCTATTCCCCAAAATCTCAGACCCCCACCTGATCTAGCTCTATACACCTTTCCTGATGGGTTTGATTCAGATATGGCATACCAATTAAGAGAAAGAGCTCCCCGGACTTTAGCTGAAATGCAAGACATAGCAGTAAGTGTAGAAGCCAACTTGATAGCTAGGAGAAATAGGACCAGAACTGAAAGAAAGACTACCTTCAAAGAAGAGCCTTCAGGCTGGGATCAGAAATTAGATGCAATAATCACTGGCATGCATAGGTTAGGTGACAAAGTAGAATCAGTTGAGAGGAAGTCATCATGGGAAGCACCACAGAATAATCCAATCAGGAATCCCAATTTTAGAAGAAATCAAAATCCCAATGTTGGCAAGGCCAGCCCTGAACCAGAGATAAGGCCCCCGTTCCAAGAAAACTATGCTGAAACATCTACTTCTAATGAGAAGATAGATGATACCCATATCAATTTGATGGGCCTTAACAATGATCAGCAAGTCTTTCTGAGTCAAGAAGATCATGAAGATGAAGACATCAAGCAGTTCCAAACTAGATCAGGTGAATCATTTGATTTCAAACAAGGCTATGACATAGCTGTTTATGAAGTTCATAAACAATACAAATTAAGAAGCAGAACTATAAATGTGCCACAGCCTGAGAAAACAAAGGATAGCTTACAGCCTAGGAAAGCTATTGTCACAGAGCCTACTAACAAAACTGATTCAATTACAAATGAAGTAATAGTTGAAGAGGTAACAGAACCATTTCCCTCAAATCAAGAACCAAGGGCTACACCTCCTTTACAGCACAATCCAAGCAGCACTTTCCAGAAGATGAGCCAAAAGGACAAGCCTCAAGATCAAAATGAGAGTCAAGTAGAAACCTCTAAAAACTCAATTGAGAGAGAGAAGGTTGTTAACCAGAACACCAAGATCCAATCTGAAAAACCTTTTGACTTAGAAACTGAAATTGGAAAATTGAAGATATCCAGTCCTCTTTCAGAGCTAGTCAAGCATGACATTTACAAGCAACAAATTAAGAAGTCCCTTCAACTTACTCATAATAAATATGATGTCAATGTATTGGATGACACCCCAGAACTGCTTTTCGGTCCAGAGGTTGATGGAAAGACATCAGTTACAGGAATACTACCTTTTTATGTCAGCTTGCATGTTCATGATAAGATATTACACAATGCAATGTTTGACTCAGGCGCCTCTCATAACCTGATGCCCAAATCAGTCATGGAGAGGTTGAATCTAGATATTACAAGACCATATAAGGACCTATTTTCATTTGACTCCAGCAAAGTTAAGTGTTTAGGCTTGATAAAATATCTATGTGTATCCCTAGTCCAGTACCCAAATAAAACAATCTTAATGGACGTTGTAGTTGCTGATATCCCACCCAAGTATGGAATGTTGTTATCAAGATCATGGGGGACTAAACTCCAAGGTTCCCTGCAATTGGATATGTCATATGCCACCATCTCTGTCTTTGGGCAACCCAAGAGGCTATACAGAGAGTCACTCATGAAATACATGGTGAGCAGTGAAGAAAAACCTCGAAATTTCCCCATTTATGCAGTCCATTCTGATATGGATTCCTTCATTCTGTTTAATGATGATATAAGCCCAATGAGTGATAACAAAGCTGGCATACTTGAACAAGATCTGCATATGAGTGAGCAATCATGTTCCCAATAAATCAAGGTTGTGCAATCAAGTGATGAAACTGTTCTAGAGGGCAAACCAGGTGAAAGACAAGAACTCCAACTTATAATCCCAAGTCACAAAGAAAATGTTGAAAATCCCCTAAATCAAGAGATCCTATGGTTTCTTGAGTTTGATGGATTAGTCAACAAATTAGGGGCAGGAGCTGGAGTGTGGATTCATAACAAACAAAGCAATCATGCACAAGGTCGAGCCTATAGACTTAATTTTAGATGTACTAACAATATGGCAGAGTACGAGGCTCTTCTGCTAGGCCTCAAACTGGTAAAATCATTTCAGGCCACAAAAGCTTCAATCATGGGAGATTCAGACCTTATTATCCAACAAGTGAAAGGCAATTTTGTTACAAAGGACAAAAGACTAAGATCATACAGGTTTGCTACTATTGAAATACTCAAAGCTTTCACTGAATTTCAAATGACTAAAATACCTAGGACTCACAACATTCATGCACACATCTTAGCTACATTTGCCAGTGCATGCAAATTGCCTTTCGAACCCAATCACTGCTTTACAGCTGAGATAAAACACAGGCCTTCTGTCCCAAACAATGTCAAAGATTGGCAAGTGTTTGAGGATGACACACAAATAAACAGTTTCTTAACCTCGCAGCATGAATTTTCAAGCTTGAACATTGATGTTGATTCTGTGAAAGACATACAGCCATTGAATGAATAGGACCAAACAACAATATCACCCAAAACAGCAAATCAAATACTTTGTCCAACAGACTTTGACAAGGAAAAAATACAAGAACTTGAACAATTGCATTTTGATGAAGTAGTTGGTACAGAGGCTGAAATCATAGAGCTAAGGGATAACCTTCTACCAACAGGCCTAACTCCATTGGAGGACATTTTTGACTCAAATGATGTTCCTAGAAAACCAAAAATGCAACCCCTTAATGCTGCCATTGAAGAATGCAACATTGGAACTATTGAAAAACCCAAGATAATAAAATTGTCTGCCTCTTTACCTCCTGACCAGAAGCCTAAATACATTGACCTCTTTAAAGAGTTCCAAGATGTGTTTGCATGGAGTTATGAGGATTTGAAATCCTATGACACCTCTATTATTCAACACACTATCCCTCTCAAGCCCAATCAAAAGCCATTCAAGCAAAAATTGAGAAGAATCAATCCTATGCTCCTCCCTTCAATTGAAAAAGAGGTCCAAAAAATGTTTCAAGCTGGTATCATAGCACCAATCAGGTTTTCAGACTGGATTTCAAACTTGGTCCCCACAAGAAAGAAAACTGGGGAGATTAGGCTTTGTGTTGACCTTAGGAATTTGAATCAAGTGTCCCTTAAAGACAATTATCCCTTACCAAAAATGGATCATATTCTCCAAAGAGTAGTGGGGGCTTCAAGAATTTCATTACTTGATGGACTTTCAGGTTTCAATCAAATCCTAGTCCACCCTGATGATCAAGATAAAACAACTTTCACAACCCCATGGGGAACTTTCAAATATGTTAAAATGCCTTTTGGATTGAAAAATGCAGGAGCTACATTTCAGAGAGCAATGGATATTGCTTTTGCTAAAGAAATTCATGAGTTCCTTGTTATTTACTTAGATGAACTCACACCTTTCTCAAAATCTGACCAAGAACATTTAAAACACTTGAGACAAATATTCATAACATGTAGGAAATATTGAATTTCCTTAAATCCCAAGAAGTCTCTATTTGGTTTGCAAGAAGGTATGGCATTAGAATTGACCCAGACAGAATACAGGCCATCTTGCAAATGCCCCATCCAAGGAACATTAAAGAACTACAAGCCTTCTTGGGAAAGATCAATTTTTTAAGGAGATTTATCCCAAACTTAGCAGAATTGATCAGATTACTAAACAACATGCTAAAGAAGGATTCAAAAGTAAAGTGGACAGTAGAAGCAAATCAAGCTTTTGAAGGTATTAAATTGGCCCTTACCCAAACCTCAGTCTTAACAAATCCACAATTTGACAAAGAATTTATCATTTTCTCTTTTGCCTCCCAGCATACCATTGCTGTTGTCTTATTGCAGAAATATGATCAAGGTAATGAAAATCCCATTTCTTTCTTTAGCAGAGCCCTTAGAGATGCACCTCTAAAATATCAGATCATGGAAAAGCAGGCTTATGCTTTGGTCAAAGCCATCAAAGAATTTAGGATCTACATCCTATACTCCCATGTTATTGCTTATGTACAAAATCCCATTGTGAAAGACATACTAACTCAAGAAAACTTAGAGGGTAGAAGAGGAAAATGGATTGCTAGTATTTTAGAATTTGACATTGAGATAAGAGCTACAAAACTGATAAAAGGGCAAGGTTTGGCTAAATTAATGTCTGAAACAAACTTCCAAGCCTTGGATATTAACCAACTGGACAATGAACAGGAGCTGGCGACTCCAAAGATCAATGTAGCCTTTGAACAATCCCTGTGGTATTCTGATATCTGTTATATATTGCAAAACCTGTGTGCTCCCCCAGGATTGTCCAAAACCAAATCCAGATTTTTAAAGATGAAAGCTTCAAGATTTTGTGTTATAGATGGTAATTTACTATGGAAAAATCATGAAGGTATACTGCTGAACTGTTTGAATATGGATGAGACTAACATTGTTATGAAAGAATTTCATGCAAGATATTGTGTTGGACATTTGTATTGGAAGTCCACTGTGGATAAGATATTAAGGGCATGTTACTATTGGCCCACTGTCTTCTCTGATGTTAAAAAATTTACCACTTCATGTCACAAATGTAAAGTGTTTGAGGGAAAAATAAAGTTACTACTACTTCCCTTAAAGCCTATTGCAACAGAAAGGCCCTTTCAGCAATGGGGCTTAGATTTCATTGGGGAAATTCATCCTACATCTTCAGGCCAACATAGATGGATTCTAATAGCCACAGATTACTTTACTAAATGGATTGAGGCTATTCCATGTAGACAAGCAAATGATTCAACTATCATTCAGTTCCTTGAGACTAATATCCTTTCTATATTTGGTTGTCCTGACAAGATTATAACAGACAATGCTGCTGCTTTTAGATCCAAGAAGATGGTGAACTATTGTCACAAATTCCACATTACCTTGGGCCATTCTACTGCATATTACCCTCAAGGCAATGGTTTAGCTGAATCATCTAACAAAAGTCTTATCAACATCATTAAGAAGGTACTGGAAGAGAATAAGAAAAATTGGCATAAAAAGATTGTAAATGCCTTGTGGGCAGACAGGCTAACAACCAAAAGATCTATAGGGGTCAGCCCATATGAATTGGTTTATGGAATGGAAGCCAAATTCCCTTCATCATTAGGGGTCCCTGTCATGAAGCTGCTTCAGGAAAGTCAAGCTGAACCAAATGACATTCAAAGAAGAATCAACCAGATTATATGTTTGCAGCAAACCAGAGATCAAGTGTATAACAGAGTTCAAATCCTACAAGAGAAGCTGAAGAAAGCCTTTGATAGAAGAACCAAGGCTAAAGATTTCTTCATTGGGGATAAAGTGCTTAAATGCGATTCAAGAAGAGAAGACAAGGGTAAGCATGGCAAATTCGACTCCCTTTGGAGGGGGCCTTTTGTTATTCAAGCACTACAAGGAAATAACACTTATTTCTTGAAGAATTTGGATGGCACTGAAGCTGAAGAGGGCCCTGTAAATGGTCGGATGTTAAAGAACTACTTTGATTACTTTCCATGTATATAGCATGGCTTTTCCCCTATACATAATTAGCCGTATATATTTTTTCTTCCAGCATATGAATAGTTTAGTTTAAGAAGTTTTGTGAATAAGCAGAAATAGGCTTTTATTTCAGCAAGTTCCACAATGGTGGCAGATTCCAGTTTTGAAGTCCAAAGAGGAAGTTTTCAAGTTTTGAGAAGAAGTCAAAAGCCAAGGTAGTATGACCTGCTGTTCTTGGTCTTTCAAGTAGAAAAACCATCCCCAAGTGGAGCCACTGTTAGCTACCTATACCAATAGGTTTCATTTTTCATGATTGGCAGGGGAAGTGCCAATATGATCTACTTTGGTCATGCAAAGACCTCATATTCCTGTGAGAGACACATATCTACAGTTGGTTGATGTTGTCCTACTTCTGAATGGGTGATCCAACAATCTAAGCTGGGTCATGCCATGTTTCAATTTTTGTTGTAGATTAGAGAAAGAAATCTATCCAAACTGTTCAATCTTGGCAGATAAACTAGTTAGGTAGAGAATGAAGGTTCCCAACTGTTTAATCTGGGGCCTTGGAAGTAATAAGGCTAGCCTTAGATAGAAAATCAAAAGGAAAAAGCCAAAGGAAAAGAAAAGGCACATGAGGGTTTGCAAGTCTAAGTGCACCCTCCTTGAAGTAACAAAAAATTCTAGGCAATAGAATGGGTAGGTAGATGGGGTTGCAGAAGCATGATTTATGACAGTTCACTGGCCTAAGCAAATGAAATACATGGTGTCAGTGGAGATCTTCCTATTCAGCAGTTTTGTAGCAGCAAGATGAACCATGTCTAACTTCCCAATCATCCCCCATCACATTCCTTGCTAACATCCCAAAACCACCTTTGTTCATGAGAGAAAACAAACTCATTGATTGATTCTTGTTACATAAAAGAGCCACATTTCCTGTATAAAATTCTTTTCATTTTGATCTACTCTCCTAACTAAGTTTGTTCTCTAACAACTTAGTCTTTGCCTCCTCCCATTCCTTTTCCCCTCCAATACTAACTACTAACTCTATCTATACTTAACTCCCTATGTTCTCCTTTCCCTATTACTATAGCACTATGGTGTATAAAACCCCAAAAAATATGTATATTCCCTCCCCTTTGGCATTATAGCCATATATTCAAATTTTGGATAACCATGCAGAATCAAAGTCTTGTTCAAAGATTTATTGTTCAAAGTCAGGGATTAAACTAACCCCTGGTTGGTTTAATAACCTAAGCCCTACCCTTTTTTCCCTTTACAACCCCTTTGAAATGTTTTACCCGCATTATTTGTAAAAAACCTTGCAAAAACCAACTATTATCTCTAAACCCGCGCTATTTGCAATAGACACCAATAAACCCACTTTTGCCCCTTACCCAAAGTTTTGGTTAAAGCGCATTAAACACAAAAACATTGAAAAAACCCATATTTTCTTTGATTTCCAAAGGTCCCGCCAAGCGCGCTTTTCCATAAAAAACATTTGTTTATTCCCCGCCACGCTGCTGTATCGTCCTTTCATTTTTATGGCCCGTCGACCATCGGACCTGGGCTTTCCCATCCGACGACCCATATTAATATCGGGCGGCCCCAGATGTCCTGACGTTACCTCCCGAAAAGTGTCAGAGGGTGACGTCAGGGCAGTGCCATGCGTCGCTCCCACGTTATATCGGGAAGCTACCTGCCAATACCACCCCCGTACAAATAGCGGTCCGAAAATTACCGCTTACCGCTTTGGTTTACCGCCCGCCCACATCACGCCTACGCCATGCCCACGTCACGCCAACTCAGCGTCGTGTCAGCGCCCGGCCCGCCATCGCTCCCACCTGTCCGCCACCTCACCGATCCCCGTGGACCAACCATAGGCCGCCACGTCACCCTTCCGTACCCGACCCCACCCGATGACGTCATGCTGACATCATAAAAAAAAAGCGCCAATAGCCCAAAATGTCCATATTTTCACCAAAATTCGCGTTTTTTCTCACTTTTGCCAAAAGAACTATTTGTGCTCTCTGCATGCAATTTACGACCATTTCGCCGCCAACCTGCAGAAATCGATTTAAAGACTGTGGGCGCCCTCAATTTGCATGCACCTGCCACCATTGCCAGAGTTCACCAGGTATTTATCCAAGTTTCCCCTCTGCGCCTGGTTTTTTGTATAATTCACCAAAACAAGTGAGAAAAGAAAGAGAAATCGCTGTAATTTCCAGTAAATCCTTGGTGGCCACCATTTATCTTCAGTTATAAGGTCAAAATTCACCTACAGAAATCCACATTAAGCCATGTTTCCATCAATTTATAGTCAGTTTGCGCATTCGTGAACTTAAAACCTCTGCTGCACTAATTCACTGGGAAAACAACTTTTTTAGTCCCAGCATTTGCTCATTAGACTTTCTTGGGAGCATTTCAATTTGTTCTCACCATAATTCACCCTGCTTCCCCTGCAAATTGCCTTACTTCTACAAAAAATACCGCTCTGTGTTGCTCTGCCCAGTGAAACAAGTTCTAGTACAATTTAGAGTACTAATTAACCATGGAAACACCAGTAGCACTAAACATTCCACCCTTGAATGCCCCACATAGAGAGCTAGAATGGCAGGCCCTAGGTGATAGAGATTACCAGATGACAGAAACACTCTCAATGCACACCAAATATAATATTCATGTACTCAATGAGCTGAAGGCCAAGCACCTCATTGGAACTGATATTCTAGGGATTTGGGACTCTAATTTGCCCATCTATAACCTCCCTCAAGTCAATGTCCTTCCAGATTTAATTCACAGATGCAATGCCAACTATGACCCTTGTTAGAGAGTTGTCCTCAATTCCTCAGGCTCAGTTTTGTTCCATGTCACCCCTGAGGCCATAAATGAAATGCTACACTTTCAAACTTCAAGGCCATTGACTCCTCTCTCCATGAAGGATTTACTAAAGAAAGGAGGCAAGCTATCTAGTGCCCAAATCTTAAAGATTAATCAGCTATTCATTGAAATAGGCTCTCAAACAGTGAGGACCCCTCCTATAGGAAATGTATATTTCAATGAGTTGGGCAAGTTGCTTGTGGATTTGATCAGTTATGTCCTGGGTTACAGATCAGCTGAGGATGCTGATGAAACCATTTTGGCAATGATGTCTATCTTCTCCCCTGGAATGCCTCCTTTTGTGCACTATGATTATGCTGCATACATTGCCAATAAGATTCATGAACAATTGATGAATCTAGAGAGGGAAAAGGTGTTCAGATACACTTCATACATCTATCACTTGTTCCTATTTTATCAACCAGATGGCTTCCCTATTACTCTCAAGAAGTTTAATGCTCAGGGAAACCCAAGGTCTGTGGTATTTTGGACTTCAATCTCTCATCACATATCTTATTCACCATACAGCTACTGTGAATTCATAGACCTCTTTATCCATCCAGCTATGTCCTTGCTATTGGGTACCCCTCCTCCAAGATTGACAGATGAGATGCAAAGGATTCTCCAGCTCTCAAAGGCTTACAGCATTGGGGATTGGTACTTTTACCAAAACCATACAGTAATCAGAATATATGGCTATGAATTAGCCCCATATAGGCTGCCAAGATATGTCCCTATGAGACTCTTTTCCTTAGAGTATTTCAGGCAATTTGGAAATGCAGACATGGTCCATTTCCACAGCAAGAATAAGAAGGTACAACTCAAAATCAGAAACCAGCTAGGCCCCTTTCTTTATAACAAAAGGGAATAAGGATGGAAAGAAGCAGATAAGATCCTAGAGGGCCTCTGATTGCAAACCAGTTTCCTCTGGTCACCCTATGACCCCAATCACTTCATTAGTCTTAGAAGGGTCAAGTTTAAATTGGCTAGCTATGATCATGTCAGGCTGCCCCACATTGAGAAATATGCCAATTTGTTAAGATGGAAAGAGGGCACATTAGAGGAAGCAAGTCCTAGAGAGGAAATACTACATAGAGAAGCAAAGAATCTTGAGAAAGAAGCTGACTTGGAAACTTGTGGGCAGGTTTCCTCTTCTTATCAAAGGCAACTTGGAGCAGCTGCCTCATCCTCTACAGCCCACCAGCAAGCAGCTCAAACTACTTCTCAGGCTGCCAGCAAAGGTAAAGAAAAGGAGATGGAGCAGGAACAACCACCCCCTACAGTAGAACAACAAAAAGAGCAGCCTAAGCAGCAAGAAGAAACAGCTGAGGCTCCAATATCTACAAAGCAGCAGGCTCAAGAAAGTGTGCCTCCAAGGCAGGAAACAGTAGTGGAGGCCTCGGTCCTCCAAACTCCACTAAATGAAGAAAGAATTAGGAAGAGGGATAGAGAATAGGAAACTACCCTCACCACATCAAAAAATCACGGGGAGAAAAGGCAGGGATTAAATCCCCTTTCTGAAGAGGAGATGCCTATTGGGAAATCCTTGGGTATGGGCCCCCCCAGCATGGAGGCATCTGCCAGTTCCTTTCAGTAGGAACAAGAAAGAACCCTTGGAGGAGAGGTCAACTCCTCCAGCCAGCAGAGGAGAGCTGAATCATGCATAAAGCAACAATTTATTGACATCAAGAAGAGAAATGAGCCATTCAGGCTCTAGCTCTACAATCACTTGCTTAAAATGGCCCCTACAAACCAGTAGAGGCTTATGTCAGCATATGACATAACAGAGGGGAAAATGACTATGAGTCATTTCATGCCCACTATGCTGCAGCCACAGTCAGCTGCAGATTATATAAGGACCAACCTTGAGGTTCTAGCAAAAGACATCCACCCAATGGACCAGATAGAGCTTCATAAGCAAACGGGTGAGATGGTCTATTCAACTCTGGCAGACAAGACCTTCCTGGGACACAAGTTGCAAAATAGCCTTCACAATACAACTGCCCAACTTGAGTTGGAGAAGGCATCCTCTCAGGCCAAAGACAACAAGATCATGTCTCTGGAGGATATTGTTATAGAGCTTGGGCATGACCCAAAGGATCCCAAAGTTGTACAAGCACTGCTAAAGGAAAGAGATGCAGATATAGCAGCTTTGAGAAAAATGGTAAAGATTCCAGCAACCCTTCACCCTCACACAGAAGAGGTTGCTCAACAGAGGAAGCAGGGCCTGCATCTGGGCAGAGCCTCTATGAGAAAATAGAAAATTTGTTTTTTATCATAAATGAAATCAGGCATCTGTTTGAAGTGCCTCGTAATTACTTCAAATATACTGAGGCAGATGAGACATTAGGCACAATTTTGAGACATCAGTTGCCTACACAGGAATGGTGGACCAACATGATACAGTTATTGCTGTGAACAAACAGGTATTCATCAAGTTTTTTCATAAAAAATTTAAGTCATCAGGTTCAGACAGTTGATACATTCACCATGACAGTAAAAGAGTGGACTGAGCCAACTCAGCAAACCAATTCGGCCACCAAAGCAACCTCGACAGATGCAGATGATAGGGCCGAGAAAGCTACAGCACGACAGAGCATTAAAGGCACATCATTCAGAATTAATGCAGAGCGCTCAACCGACTTAGTGGCCTCCAAAAGTAAAAAAGGTTTCTGACAGAACTAAAGGGTATTCATTGTATCTTTACAATAGCAATAACTTCCTTATCTGCTATTCTGAAAGTTGGTGAGTGCAGTTATTGAACAAATGACTCAATGATTAAGATATTTTGTAACACCGATTGTATATATTTCCCCCCGCATAAGCTTGCAAGGGTTGTTGATTTTCTTTTGAAAATAACCTATGCTGTAAATTTCAGAGTTTCAATACAAAGAGCTGATGGAATTTCCAAAGTTCTGAGTTGGTTGGTGTGTTGTGGTGTGATGGCTTGCTGCTACAGGATTCCTGTGTATTTCATGGCACAAGAAGTTTTCTTGAACTCTTTTGTTATATATTTCATTCTTTCATAATCCGTTCATGCTTTATATTTCACAGTTTAATAGCACAGAAAACAAATAGTTTCAGGATTTGTTCATTAAACACCCTGAACTCAATCTATGCCACTATGAATGTTTTCCTCTAAGTATTAGTTATGAAAGTGTAATTCTTAACTGCTTCACCTTCAGACTAAAACTTCACAGTGACTATTATTCAGGAATTCAAATCTGCTCTTGGGTGATATATCTCTTTCTCACATCACCAGCTTAGTGAAAAAATCTTAATTGCCTTTCACTGGCTAATCATATTTCATCATCACAATTTTAAGTTTGTTTCATGACATATCTAAATGGCCCTGCAGTACTAAGCAATCTTACTCAATACCTCAAACAACCCATAATCACAGACTCCATTGCCCAATGGACTGAAACTGTCTGAAGATCTCATCTTAGATACTGAAAGACGTCACTCAACCAAAATTTCAAACCAAACCCTCACCTCATTACTAGCCTAAGATCCTCAAGAACAAAGTTAAAAACTAAAAGAGAGAGCCCTCTCTGATTACAGGTTGGCTAGAACTAGTAATCCAAAGCTTGGTTAGTGGTTACCCCGGCCGTATTCCCTCAGGAGTCAAAGGAACAACCTGGGTGTTAACAGAACTCATATATATTAATTAGCCAAATAATGTCAAACTCTTGTAGCACATACTTTAAACATAATGACATATATATAGGGTCACTTATAAACATTCAAATTTCCCTTTTTTCAAATCTTTAGAATATCTATTACTTATCTATGGAACTCGCACCCTCAAGGTGAACATCTTGATTCAGAGTTCAAAAAACTTCAGAATTACTCAGATGATGGTCAACAATAGGAAAAACTTTGGTCTTTCTCATCAATTTAGCATGGGTGCGTCTTTAGCTCCCTGGATGCTGCTCGAGCCTTAGCATGCATGCAACTAGGGACGAGTATTCCCAAATATATGCCTGCGTCTAGAGAAGAAAGTGTAATTTTTGTACAGGCTTCAGATCTGAGATCTTGATATAGATTAATAATGTGAAATTCACATAAATCATATTTGAAGAGTACATAATGCAAATAGTAATGAGATTAAAAATCTTGAGAAGAGATACTGGGAATCTACTTCATTTGTCTTCTTTCATGTCATCAACTTATTTTTACTAGATTCATGCAACAATGGATCTATTAGATCTTAGAATCAAACATATATCCATCATGGTCACAACATGCTCATGTCAGCTACTACACCATCACATCACCACATCAATCTTTCATCAAAGGTTAGATTCACATAATATGAACAACAAACGGGTGTGACAACATACTTCAAAGATCATGAATATAATATCGCTTCTATCAAGTCAATCCATCAGGTTTGGGGCATTCAATTTCACCATATTCCATTATAAAAAACATGACCACAATTAATAAGAGATCTAGAGTATCAAACTCATAGTTCTATCACCAATGTTACTATAGGACCAAGTCAGGCCATTCAATAAGAATTTACCAAAACAACACAAGTATCAACATACTTTCATCATACTTATCACAAGAATTATTAGTATCAATAAGGTAACCTTCTATAAGAGATCCATCATGTCTTATGAATGTCAAGTGTCAAGAGTATCATTAGAGTCAAGGTACTAGCCTTCTTCACAGAAACAGGATCTCCAAGAACAATAGATGTTAGCCAAACATCGAATTATGCCACTATATCCAAGATCTGCAATAAGTCAACACATAGAATCAAGAAGATAAACATGATCAAAATATTCAATACCAGGTGCACCATTTTTTCATAAGAAATATAAATCCAAATCTCTTTCATATGAAAGCATGAGCCATTTGCGAAGGAGACATTCTCAACATGCCATGACGATTACTTAGTCATCAAATGTTATAGATGAAACATAGAATTGAAACAATATTCCTTTCATTCCTTGTAGTGTTCAAACATGTATGCACCTTCTTATAGGTAGCCTATAGTGCTTGTCACCTTTTCATCAAATTCCTCTTTACCGCTTTTCAGATCTAGCTTTTCTTTCCTAAATCTCAAATGATCCTCAAGAGGGATCTACTTATCACATCTCATCAAGGAGGTTAGATACATCCATATACTCAAATATACATGTAGGAAGTATAAGAAATGATCATAACAATAATTGTAATAATCAAATCCATAAAGACAGAAATAAAACATCATAAGCCAAGGAGTACTAATATTTTAATGAGAGGTGATCCTCTCCCTCTTGAACCAACCTTCAAGAGTCATCACTATATGTAGTCCACATTAGATGTTGCCTTCAATCAACTTTGTCAAGAACTGAGCCATCTAGGGCTTCATCAAATCTGTCCCAAGTGCTTGAGCATCTTCACATAGACCATGCTAGAGTTTCATACATCAAATCTCAACCCTTTGTCATAAACCAGGGTCCTTTGCCATAAACCAAGCCTTCTCTCAAACCCTAACCATCAAATCCTTATGCACCAGCTACCAATGGCTTCTTTCATACCCTAGGATTCTTTTAGGTCTCCACCATCCTCTTCTCCCTTCCGTCCAAAGTGTCTTCATCGAGGTTATCTCCATGGATTTTCTTCAGTCAAGCTCCGATACTATGTTAATTTTTCATAGGCCTTTATTGTTCTTTGCTTTGATAATTGAATTTATCCATTAATACACTAAATTCACCCCATAGCATCATAAAATTAGACATATTTACGTAATTATTCATCAGCGTTTGAAACTATGTAGAAAGAACAATAACATCATCATCAATGCAGCAGAACATAAAGGAACAATAGAAGAAAATCATGCACACATAGAGACACAAGTATTGGTAAAAGACCAGGGAAAACCCACTATGAGGAAAATCCTTGCAAATATTCTTCTAATAGATTTTCATTAAATGATTCAATAAAAGAGAGTACAATGATCCATATTTTTACGATGACTAGAATATCCATGAAATTCATCTAAACATCAAAACTATGATTCAAATAATTGTAATGTCCTATCACTACCTGTAGCTTGCTACCGAACACTTTTGTGACTAAGTGAAATCTTTAGAACACTGAAATCTCATCTTGGAGTCTCAATTGCATGGAGGAGGAGTTTTGTGAGAGAATATGACACACAAGGTCACTCTATGTGAACTACATGATAGAGACTATGGTAGCTCAATGGCTCCCATACAATTATGTGCAAGTAGCCATGGACTAAACTAACCCAAACTACCAATCGCTCTCATGAATACTTTGTGCCAGTGACTTAGGACCAGAATTCACTCTCATAACCACTATATGCTAGCATCCAGAGACCCGAATTCTCATTTCTATACCAACGACTTTGAATCACAAAACCCTAGTTCAGTGCAAGCTTTATCCTGAAGTTTCTGACCCTTAAGTGAGCTTCCTCTATCATACCTGTGAGAACCAACACCAAATGAAAGAGGAGAGGAGAGCTTGATGAATGTAGAAATGAGCTTGAGGTATCTTCTATTTATAGGCTTCCATGAGGGTCCACTTGACCTATCCATTGGTACATGTGCACAGGGCCAACCTAATCCAAAATATATGTATGAATAAAATAATTTGTAAATCAACTTCTTCTTATCCAAATGAGGTGATATTTAGGTCATTTTTTGTCCTCTCAAAAAGTGGAATCTGATGCCATCATCATATCCATCAAATGAGTAGTCCAAAGTGGAATTTGACTACAACTGCATATTTTTAACAACATTCATAGCAGGCTTGTTCATAAAATATTTGATAGTTTCATGGTCAGTATGCACAAAAGTTCGGTATCCAGTGATGTAGTGTATGAACTTATTTAAAGACTGTACAACATCTAGGAGTTATTTCTCAATCATAGTGTAGTTAAATTTAGCCTTATACAAATTTTTAGTAATGCAGTAAATGGTATAAGGTAACTTACCATCTATGAAGCCGCCCCTACAACTTTATCGGATGCATCAACATGGATATGGAAAGGAAGAGTACAATTTTGGCATCTAAGTATGGGTGTGGTTGTTAATTTTTGTTTCAAAATCTCTAGGGTCCCTTGGAAGCTATCTATCCAGCAGAATTTTGAGTCTTTGGCCAACAATCCAAACAATGGTCAGGCTACTTTTTTTAAGTCGTTAATAAACCTCCTATAATATCTAGATAAGCCCAAGAAATTCCTAACATCTCTCTACTTTTGAGGAGTAGGGACCCTTTTTATGATGGAATTTTTGTTTGGGTCCACTTGTATTCCCTCCTGAGATATTGAGTGGCGAAGGACAATCCATGTATCTATTAAGAGTTCATACTTCTCAGGACTAAGCAATAGTTTGATTTATATGCACTTCTTCATGACTTTCCCTAGGTTAGAGAGAGCCTCTATGAAGTCACACCCATAGGGAATAATCCATGTAGATCTCTATAGAGTCATGGACCAACTCAACAAAGATGCTCAAAACTTCCATTTGAAAAGTGGTAGGGGAATTACATAATCTAAAAGGAAGGACCCTATAAGAAAATGTACCCTAAGGATAGGTGAACATAGTTTTGCTTGGTCCTCAGGGCTGATCTGAATTTGATTGTAACCACTGAATCCATCTACAAAAGTGAAGAAACTCTTCCCTGCAAGACCATCTAAAACTTGATCAATCAAAGGTAAAGGGAAATTGTCTTTCTTGGTGACTTTGTTCAATTCTCTATAATCCACACATATCCTCCACTTCCCATTATTCTATAGGACCAAAACTAGAGGGAACACCTACTCACTATCAGAGATGGGGTATATGAACCCTACATCCAACAACTTTTGCAAATCTTCCTTTACTATGTCTCTGAGGTCTGGGTTCATTCTCCTCTGAGGTTGTTTCATAGGTTTTCATCCTTCCTTGATGTAGATGTGATGAGTACAAACTGAAGGATGTGCCCCTTCAATTTCTTTGTAGCTCCAAGCAAAAGTATCGAAGTGCTCTCTCAAGATTTTTCACAACTTCTCTTCTTAGGTGGCTGAGAGAGAGGGGATTAATCTCTAGGATTCTAAATGGATCAAATTCTACAAGTTTGACATGTGTAGGACTTGGGTCAACTAGGCATAATTCATTCCAAGGATTACCCTCATATTCCTTCACAAGTTCATCAGGAGGTAAGGTATTGGGGGGTTAATTCTAGAGGATTTGGTGAATGAGGTCATCTTCCTTAGGCTTCCCCCGTCCTATAACATCATCTAGGGTATAGATTGGATAGGATGTTATATGATACTCTTCATCTTCCTCCTCCTCCTCTAACGATAGGGGTAAGTCATGCTCAATGGATGGTTGAGAAAGATGGTACAATACGAACTATTTGGACAAATGCCCATTCTTAATGGTCACATTCCTATCCATGCAACTTATGTAGGCATCAACAATGGATAGCCATGGTTTTCCAAGGATGAGAGGATAACCACTGAATTTGGTTTTGGGCTAGAGAATTGTTGGTTTGTTGGGGCCTGACCTAGGTTCAGAGTTAATTTAGCCAAACAAATCCCGGTACTACTGGCCCTTTCGGCAACAGTCCATGGAGCACGGATTGAGGTCTCACCAAAAGTAGTATGGGAGGGTGCTAGAACTAGGCTTTCGCACCCTGGAGATGTCTGATGAGTTCAACTAGTTTGCGGTTTGATCTTGTACGCAGGTTTCTTCACACATTTTCCCATACTTCGTAGCTTGATATACTGCCTTCACGCAGCCCTACCCAAGGGATGAATATCGCACTCTGCATTATTACCCAAGACCTTACTAGTATTCCAATGTTAGTTAATTAGCTTTTCGTACTTGAGTGCTTTAAGTTATACTTAACAATATAAACCATTCATATAGGTACGCGCAGTAAATAAACAGTATATTTTCAAATTATATAAATCATTCATTAACCCATGAATAGATACACAAAATTATAACAAAACCTCTCCTTATTAATTCCTTCCTTAGTTATAGGCTCGAATTGCCCTGTACACTCAGCTGCAAGGGTATATGCACTCAACTGCAGACTATTAGGCCTTTGTGCACTTAGTTGCAGAGCCTTCTCCTATTCTATGACTCAAAGACTAACTTTAACTTGTGACTTGATCACTTAGACTCATTCATCCTTCTCTTCTCCACTATCCTCCTTTTACACTTAGAGCCTTGCTTTATTTATACAATCCCATGGTCTACACATCATGGGTAGGTCTATCCAACTGACATTACATTACAAAACTAGCACAGACAACCTTGTGACTCTTTCATACTTTCACACCCCACACCCGCAATTCACGGAGTTTTTAAAACAAGATTCAGTCAAAACTTGGGCTTTGAGCCCCAAAACATGCCTTGGGGGGATTCCATGCCCAACAGGCCCCCAACACAAACATCGTGACTCGCCCTTGACTCACTCGGTCAGCACGACGATCTTTGCGCGAAGTCACGTCAACTGTTCTCGAACTGTGTGGAGGTCAGCAGCGCACTAAGCTACTGCTTGTTGGATCTGTTGCATACATTTTTCTGAGGGATCTGTGTCAGGAGTGCTTCTCTACGTCTGTATCGGTATCCCCTGCATATGTTTATAGTCCCACGCCTTTGTCTAGACTCTTGGATCACGAAGACTATGCTTCTGCTGACTAGTCAGATAGTTGGACTGCCTGTGTAGGGCTTCAAGCAGCTACCATTCACTTTGCCTGGGAAAGGTTATCCATTTAGTTTGACTAGATGGACCATGCCTCCCTCTGTAACCACCTTAACAATGTATGGTCCCAGCCAATGCATTCTGAACTTTCTCGGGAATTTATCAAATTTATTGTCGTAGAACAACACTAAATCACTTACCTTGAATGTGTGCAACTTAATATGGCGATCATGCTAGGCCTTCTCATGCTGCTATGCACAGACTAGGTACAATATACTCCATTGGCATGACAGCTTCCATGCCATAAACTAACCGAAAAGGTGTTTTTCCCATCAGTTTCTTGCACATTCTCCTATAAGACCATAGGATTGCAGGTACATGTAGGTCTTAATCGCTTCGTTGCATATTGCATACTTTGGTTAGCACAGTCTCCAGTATTTTGTTAAATGTTTCTACTGTCCCATTAGCTTGTGGGTGATATGGTTTACTTTTCTGATGATAGACCTAGAACACTTCTGTGAGCACGTTGATGGTTTCATTCAGGAAATGTGTACCGCAATCGCTCATTAAGATTTTCAGATAGCCAAATTGGGTCAACACGTGTTCAAACAAAAACTCCGTAGCTGTAGTGGTTGTGCAGTCTTTGACCAGCTGTGCTTTTGCCCAGCGAGTCAGGTACTTCGTCGTGGTAATGATGTATCATGTGCCCATTTTTCCCTGAGGTTTGATAGGTCCCACAAAGTTGATTGCCCAATTTTTGAAGGGCTGCAGCACTATTTGTGGATTCAAATGCATCTCATCCCTCCACGATGGTTTACTGATCCTTTGGCATATATTGCAGGCCTTACAGTGTGCTTTTGAATCTTGATGAAGGGTTGGCCACTACAGCCCTGCGCAAAGAATCTTTTGTGTGGTCACTCATCCTATATAGTGTTCTCCTGTAGCTCCTCCATGTGCTTCTGTGAGGATCTGACTTTGCTCAAATTCAAGTATGTACCTTTGCAGTATCTCATCATTTCCCATTTTGTATAGGTGCCCTACGATGACAGAAAAATCCGTCGTACGCACCACCAATTCCTTCTTCTGTTGGATGGAGTACTCCTTCGGTGCAGTCCTTGTTGTCAGAAAGTGGATTATATCTTCGAAGTGTCTGTTCACGATGCGCACAATGAAGAGTTTTGCGTCCAGTAATCCTTCCTCCAAACTAGCAGGTTCCTCGCCCGTCTCAATATGCGATAGGTGATCTAGTCCTACATTTAGGCATCCAGGTTTTACAACGACCTCAAAGTCATATTCTTGGAACAATAAGAGACACCTACATATGCGCCCCCCCCCCCCAACATAGGCTTATTGACCAAGTATTTTAGCATGAAATGGTATGTATACATCTTGAAATGTCCTCCTAGTAAATAGTGCCAGTATTTTTGGAGCACGTACACCATAACAAATCCATCATGCTCAGTTGTGGAATAGTTCTTTTCCGCTTTGGACAATTTACGGCTTGCAAATGCGACCGGGTGATCCAATCCTCCTCCGCCCTCTTGTGTGAGCACCGCTCCCAGTGTTATACATGACGCATCAACATGGACATGAAACTCCACATCCCATTTTGGGAAGACCAGGATTGGAGTGGAGGCCAATTTCTCTTTTAAGACATCCAAGCTCTTCATGCAATCATCATTCTAGCAAAATGTGACATCCTTTTTCAATAGTTTCTCCATCGGCGCATTGATATGGGCATAGCTTTTGATGAACTTCCTGTAGTACCCTGTATGTCCCAAGGTAGCGTGCAACTTTTTAACACTTCATGGTGCTTCCAATTTCTAAATTACTACAATATTTGTGGGGTCTACCATTAGTCCTTGTTTGCAGACCACATGTCCCAGTAGATTCCCAAAGGGAATAAGGTTCAGCGCAATTTGGTGTCATCGTCAAGTATCCAACATCAAGAGTAAGCTTGCTACATGGTGCTTAACCAATCCAAATACAATCCAATCATCCAAATAGACCTCCAGGAATTTGTGGATATATTCTTTGAAGGTGGCAACAACTAAGGCGTGAAAAGATCGTTGGTGCATTTTTTAACCCAAATGGCATGATGGTGTTTTGAAAGCAGCCCCACTCATTGGCAAAGGTGGTCTTTCTCCTGTCTTCTGGCGCAATTTTGATCTGGTGGTACCTTGAGAACCCATCGGTGAAAGAGTATGCTTCTTGCCTGCTGACATTTTCTAATACTTCAACTGTGAATGGGGTCGGGAATGGGTCATGTATATAGGCGTCATTCAACTTCCTGAGGTCCACGCATATTCTTATCTCAACCTTCTGCTTTTTCTCCTGCACTACCATAGGACTTACCCAGTCGGATTATTCCATCGGCTCAATAATTCCGGCTGCGAGCATTTTGTCTAGTTCTATGTAGACCTTTTCCTTGTACTTTGGATTCAAGCGGTAAGGCCTCTGCTTAACTGGCTCTGCGTCGGGTTTTAGGGTGATCTTCATCATCCCTAAATCACCAATGATCCCGTTTAAGTCCATGATCTTGGTCGGAAATAAGTCTTGGTACTCACGGAGTAACTTAGCGACCTTATCCACCATGCCATCATCCCAATAGTCATTGAGCATTGCATACTTTGGTTTGGCCTCCGTCCCAATGTTTACCTGCTTCGTTCTTATTGGCACAGTGTTGTCACGATCTTCAATCAATGGTCCTTGAACCTCACGATAGCCTTCAGTTTCTGGAATGTTAACTTTTCATGGATCTTCGTTGTCTTCCTCGATGCTTACATTGTAACACTCCAGCGCGTAGTTCAGCTGGATTGCCCATTCACGCTGAAGCACTTCCATTGGCTCCTAGGGTATTTTGAAGATATCTTATTTTATTCCTTGTAGAGCATCATCAACAATATCCCACCAATGATCCTTGAATGTGAAGGTTAACAGGAATCCTTTGCACAAGATATCCCATTCGCTCGTGCCATGGCGGAGCTCTGTCTCGGTATACCAATTCATGGGTATGATATCCAGGGTATGATAGAATAGGTGCACCCACTCATGTTGTGGCTCTCCCCCATAGGCCTTGGCCCATTTCGCGAGGTGTGCACATGGATCATCCCATCTGTAATACTTGTCTGTCAGTCATATCTGGGACTTTCCAAACCACATGCACATCATTCTTCTATATTCGCACCAGTCCTCAAAACTCATTTGGTGCATACCCCACCATCTTGTAGGCATAGTGCACAGTACCCATTTCAGAGTGTGAAAAAGCTACTGTTCCGGTACTTCCTTTTCAAAATTGTTCAGGAAATCATCCACCTCGCTCAACCCATCATACATAGGTAGACCTCTTACCTCTATTTCCACGCAGTGTACCGACCTTGTCATCATGTTACAATTGAGCGTGGTTACCTTGTGTAACTGGTTCTACCATCATTCTATTTCCTCATCTGAATTTGACGTGCAAGAGCTTTTGCGCTCCCACAATATTCTTCCATCCTCTATTGGATTTACATAGTCCCACTCCCACATGGTTATCTTGTAGATACATTCTAGATCATCGTTGCTATTGTAGTCACGCACTGGCTCTATGTAGCGTGATCCTTCCACAGGGTCTAAAGGTATGAATACGTGTAGTGACCTTTTCTCAAAAATCATCTTGCGCTTCTTTAGATTTATCACTCCATTCATGTCAGTGGCCCAATCTATTCCTAGTAGCACGGGATAGGCATTGCTGTCATCAACAATCTTTATCACTTCGAAATCTGCTAGCGTGCTCGCACCTTCGATATCTACAATTATTCCCTGCAATATTCCCATAGGTATGATCTTTTGCTGGTTTGCCATTCGCAATTGAATAGGAGACCATTACAGCGCATGCCTACCCATGCGCTCCCACATCTGCTTTGGGAAGGCATTTGCGTTCGATCCTAGATCCAAAATCACTTGATCCATTTCATATTCCCCGATCTACGTGGTCAATCTCATCTCTCTTCCTATTCGCGTTGTGTGCTTCCCGAGCTTCCGGACTATGCACAGTTCTCTTGGCATGGTTCCATCACATCTAGTGATGAGTTCTTGTAGCCCCTTCACAACTTTGTTGTCACGCAGCAACTTCATGCATGTCTCCAAAGATGTAGTGAGCATTGATGGGTCCTGTTAACACTCACGTTGTTCTTAAGCTCCTTAAAGGATACGGCCGAGGTAACCACAAACCAATCTTTGGATTGCAGGTCCTAGCCTACCTGCAATCAGAGAGGGCTCTCTCTTTATGATTTAGCTTTGTTGATGATGATTTTAGGCTAGTTATGATGTTATTGGGGTTTTGTTTTGATTTTGGTGGGATGATTGATGCTTTCAAGTAGGGAGGCATGCATAGTGTGAGAGGTTCAAACCATTGGGCATGGAGTCATGGTTTAGGGCTACTGGTGCATTTTCTTGGTCACAAGTGGAATACAGAGCAGGATAGCTACACATAGAACAACATTTAAGCTGAAATAAGGGTGAAATGGAAGTCAGAAATGAAAGGAAATTAAGGATCTTTCATCTAACAAACAGAGGGAAAGGTGAATGAAACTTATCTAGGAGAAGTCAAGGGTTCCTAAATAACAGTCATACATGGATGAAATAGAGCAGATATGAGCCATGAGGTATTCACATTTATGCCTAAATTAGAAGAAAACATATAGAAATCACAGAAACTGAGCATAGATTGCTGCTAGGAAAATTCTAAGCCAATATTTCTTTCTGCAACTTGGATCATGACATATAGATGGTCTAACATATATAAATTGAAAAAAAAGAGACAAGGAAGACTTATTGAGCCATGTGGGAGCATGAGAATCCTGTAGTCACTCTTCAGCCATTAAAACATCCAACAGAGAGTCCATCAACTAGTTCTTCAGCTATCTTTGACTATAGAAGTTCTCAAATATACAATGCCAGTCTCTCTTGAAGCAAATCAACCAACCAACCCTTTTTTCATAATAGAGGGTGGTTTAAATAGAAAAAATATCTACAAACAACAGATCTGAGACAGATCTCATGAAATAAATGCCTTTAACCTAATTTGTACAGAAGTAAATGCTAGAAATATCTATCTAACAGCTGCGCTGAGGCAGCTGGCATCTCAAAATATCTATTACAGCAGATCTTAAGCAGATCTGAGGGAAATGAGTGCTTTAATCTATCCTATCTTGAAGTAAATGCATAAAATGTTTATCTAAGTGCTGCGCTGGGGCAACCGCCTCAAAAATGGATTAAAATCTGTCCTTATGGCTCTGTGCTGGCTCTTTTAGCCATAACTGTGCTTTAAATTCATTTATCTGCTCCTGCAAGTGGTTCTGCTGCCTTAAGTGGCCAAAACTGTGAGTTGGTAAGCCTTTATGGCTCACAGTCTCTTTATTGACTTTTCTAGGGGCTCTTTAATGTTTTCCTGCTTTGGAATTAAAGTATTCCACTGAAATTTCTTCACTAATACACTTTGCTGCATCCTGATACTCTTTACTGCAGAATCGGGCTTATCTTTCCTCTGATACATTTTCAACTGTCAAATCACCCTTTATCTGCCCTTCTTAATGCAAAAATAACTGCTGCAAAGGTTTCCGTGGCCTTTGGAATGCTATCGGCGCTCTGGCCAATCAAAATAATGCTCAAACTGAAGAAAACTGCAAAACAGGGGGAGGATTGCACGCTGATAACTGTGCTGGGCCGAGACTGGCCTTTTGGAGCAGAACAGGGCCTGGAGCGATCCACAAATGGCTAAAGGATGCTTGAATTCCCTTATCGGGAGTGCGGGCGCGGGCGCCAGAAGAAATCCTGTGAGAAAATGGCCATTTCCTTTAAAACAGGCAAAAACCCATTTATACGCAAAAATCGCGAAAATCCAGGGTGGGAGCGATCATTGTTCATTGAATTAAATCTGGGCTGTTGGATCCGGCGCGGGCCAATCCAATAGCTGGCACTAACTCGGTGATCGGCGGATCGGCGGTCCCAACAACATAAACCTCCGACGAGCGATATAGCATGGGCCCGAAATTGCTTTGAGGCCCTCTTTATTTTATTTCGGGTCCGGCCCATCGGCGGAACCAAAATCGGCGATTTTACAATTGAAACGGGTCCGCGGACCCGAAATCCTTTAACACTATACTTTGTTACTTTTCGGGTCACGAAACGGAGGGTACAGTACCAATCCTCTTTGGACATGAAATGCTTATGCTCTATTTTATTGTTCTTCGGCTCCGGCATATCGGAGCCTTTCCTCTTCGCTATACAAGGGGCCTTTACGGACCCAAAAAATATATATGTCGTGCCTTTATAGTATTTCGGCTCCGCTGGTCGGAGCCATGTATGGAGCGATGCGATAGAATATAAGTCATTGATCTCTGGACCTGAACGGGCGGCTAAGATTAACTCGGCATTTCGGTAATCGGCGGGGACATGAGTTTTACATATGTGTGATCGCCGAAACGGGCGATCGCCGAAATAATGTGGACCGTTGATCTGGGCGGGATGATGGACGGCCACGATGCAGTCAGCATATCACTATCGGGAAACCCAAGGGGGCGGGCCCTTATGTGTATTTACAATGCGATATGCGATAAAGCGGGACTTATGTTAAAAAATGGAAAAATCAGGGTTTTTAACGTTAAACCCAAGTTTTATGAAAAACTAAGGTTTAAACGATAAAGCGGGTTATAATGGTAAAATGGCGGATATATGTTTAAAAAAGGGGAATATGATGGTGGGGGGGCCTCCAATAGCGATATCGCATCGGGGGAGAGGGGACTAGTGTTATATATATATGTGGCCAACACTGTTACCACCTCCGACAGTGATATCGCATCGGAGGGAGGGGATTCTGATCGGAGGAGGGTTTATATGCCATAAAAGGGGTTTTTAAAGCATCAGAAGGGTTTTCATGCCTTGAAAAAGGTTCGAACATGGTTAATGATGGTTTTTATACACTTGGAAGGGATTTTATGCATAGGAAGGGGTCCTAATGCATTTGGAAAGGGTTTTGAGAGGAACAAAGGGGAAAATGAGGGTTCTTGCCAAGTTTCAGATAAAATTAGCAATTCCCAAGCATATTTATGGTTATATTTGAACCAAAGGAGGGGGGAGCTATTAACATTGCTATAGTAAGGGGAGGGGAGATAGATAGGGAGTTACATAGTAAAGTTAGTAGTTAACATGATAATGATAAGAAAAAGCGCTAAGTATGAGATCTTAGGCTATTAAGGGGGAAAATGACTCATAGAGGAAGTATGGACACTCCTTGAGTAAAGCAGATATTTACCAAGGCAACTAATATGAAAATGATGAGACTAAGAGATATCAAGCTGATCTTGACCTCCTTAGGGGAAGTTAGTGAGTGATTTGGGGAAGAGGAAGAAGGGGAAGTTAGACATGCCTCGCTTGAGCTCCTTCAAATGGAAAACTGCCTCGTGCTTGAGATGTGAATAGATATGACACTTGAAAATATGAAATGGATCACAAGCCATGATTCTGCAACCACAAAGCTACCTACCCGGCCTACTCACCTAGCATTTTCTCTTCTTTTAGTTTGGGTGCACTTGAACTAGTATACCCAGCTTTTTATTCTTTTCTTCTTGCTGTCCTCCTATCTAAATCTACACTTATTGCTTCCAGTGGCTCAGATTAAGCTGTTGAGCACCCTTGTTTCTCTACCTATCTACAAATCTACCAAGATTAAGCTGTTTGGATAGATATTCATTCTCTATATTCTACAACAAGAAATTGAAACCTAGGGAAGCCAAGATTAAGCTACTTGGACTTCCCTTAACTGGAAAACTCATCAAAATGGATTAACTCATCAAAATTTGGAATATAGTAGTGGAATTTAGACTAGCACACTCTCATGGCCTCTTCTTTGGCCTCTTAAGGAAATATGGAACATTGCAGTATGCAAAGTATGACATATTTGGCATGTAAAAATGTCAATCATGAAAGATGAATACCTGTTGCAACAGGAGGCTAATAGTGGCTCCACTTGGGGATGGATTTTCCTTGTGAAAAGTCAAGAATAGTAGGTCAGACTTCCTTGACCTTATATGGTTGTTGTATTCTGCAAAATTCCCTTTGCTGGCTGATTTATTTATATATATGACAGCAGACTTGAAGAGCTTAGGGCCTTCACTTCGGGCTTCAACCGCAGCAAGCTACTGTCAACAACAGAAAAACTTGAAATCCTACCTACTTACCCTAATCAGCACCTTCTTTGCTGTTAGGTGAAATGAAACAGCCAATGCAGCCACTTAAGTATTATGAACACCAATGAGATTTGTTGCCTGTGCTTGCTGATGCTTGAAATGGAGATCTTGCCATTAGATATAGCTTTGTTAACCATTGAGAAGATCAGGAAACTGCTGACCTCCTTTGCTGAATCTAAATATTGTACAACAGGGTTCTGCAATATATATACACAATTGCTGGGCTGAATTAGAGAACTGTACAAAGTTTTGGGATCACTATCATGCCTTGGAGTTGGGAGATCATCAACTACTTGATATTGAGCCTTGCAGCCTTCTAGTGGAGAAGAGCATTGATTTACTTCATCATCTAATCTGCCAGCAGATGAATCATTCAAAACATGGAATGATACTTGCAATTCATTATAAACAGGCTCAGATGGCACATGACAGGCTTGCACAGGCTGCTCCTCCTCTTTAAACAGCTCATATGGCTGAAAACACAGAGGCAGGGAAAGAACTGGGACATTTTTATCACATGCTGCTATTTCCAAGTCTTCTTCTTCAATCTGCCATTCAATGGTACTTTGGGGCTGCACATCTAGAGGTAATGCATTATAAGCGAGAATTTGATTCTCCTCTAGATGATCAATATCAATATTTGATGATACTTGATTACAAACTGCATGATAATTATCCTTGATAGACTAAAAAGATTCAAAACAAAAAGGTAAAGTTGCTTCGTTGGTTTCAATATTTTCTGCATTTTCCTCCTCCTCTTCATAGCTGAAATGAACAGGCCGATTACTGATTTCAGGCTACTGCACTTGAACGCTGCTCTTTGCCAAAATAAGATCTGATTCCTCTACAAGGTTGATTTTTATATGAGGCACATAATCTTCATCATACAGAGTATATTTGGGCAAACAACCTAAAGGAGAAAAGCTATAATATTCACACAGTATATCAGGAGACTGCTCCTTCACATATGGCTCTATGAATGTGTCATCTGATTTGTGGTAGGTTTTTTCGTGAATACCACTACTTTCCTTCTACAAAACAGATGTGTCCTGGTGCTCCTAACATTCAACTTTCATTGTGATCTTCTGCATCCTTTCCTCTGCTTTTTCTTCTCGCTCCGCCTTGCGCTGTTTTTTCCTCATCTTCAGATTCGCCTCCACGTTCACTGCCATGTTTTGCATTTGTTCCATAGTGGATGGGCTCCTTTCTCTCAAATGGAATTCAATCTCTGGATCAAAAGCTCTTGGAAAATGCAGTAGAGGTAAATCAGGGGGAGGCCTAAGGTTTTGTGGAATAGCATTATAAATGTTGTTAAACCTTGCACAATAGTCTAAGACAGCCTCCTGAGGACCACTTTTGATAGTATCATATTCAGCTAGGATTTGCAGTGGATCTTTCCTTTTCTCCAATCTGTTAAGAAATGTTTGGTAAAGGGCCTCTGGGTCAGCTATGGAATTTGCAGGAAGAGCTCTAAACCACGGCCTTACATCTCCATTTAAACTTTGGACAAAAATCTTCATTCTTATAGCATCATCAACTATTTCATAAATCTCAAAAAAGTCCTGCATTTTTTTGGTATGATGCAAGGCTGTGCAAGAACCAGTACCGTCAAGATATGTGATTTTGGTTTGATAATCCTGAGGCATAGCTCCTAGATTTGCAGGTAGTTGTAAAGGTGCATAACGATTCACCATATTTGAACAGCAGGAAGAAACAGAACAACTGGGATGGAAGAGGAAATAATAGAAGGAGCTGGAAAATAGTTTTGCTGAACTGTTTTAGAGGAAACTTAAAGATTTTCTCTTTCAGGTCCATTCCTCCAGTGGAGTCTTGATTGAAAATGAAGTGGAGTTGCCAAGTGGATGAATTAACCTTGGTGTGTCTGATCCCTATCCACCATCACAGATCAGAACTAAACTTGTAAAAATTCTGAAGAAAAGGAGCCCTTTCTCAAGAAAACGAGATTTCCTCTTTGGAGCTAGCTTCTAGCTTGTTTTTTGGGGATTTTTCTAAGAATATATGGGTTAGAAAGAAACTTTTGAAGGTCTGGTTCTTTCCCAGTGGAGCTTCCCAACTTGATTTGTGAAATTATCTGAGGATTGTCCCCAGCGGAGTCACCATTATGTTAACACTCAAGTTGTCCTTAAGCTCCTTAAAGGATATGACCGAGGTAACCACAAACCAATCTTTGGATTGCAGGTCCTAGCCTACTTGCAATCAGAGAGGGCTCTCTCTTTATGATTTAGCTTTGTTGATGATGATTTTAGGCTAGTTATGATGTTCTTGGTGTTTTGTTTTGATTTTGGTGGGATGATTGATGCTTTCAAGTAGGGAGGCATGCATAGTGTGAGAGGTTCAAACCATTGGGCATGGAGTCATGGTTTAGGGCTGCTGGTGCATTTTCTTGGTCACAAGAGTAATACAGAGCAGGATAGCTACACATAGAACAACCTTTAAGCTGAAATAAGGGTGAAATGGAAGTCAGAAATGAAAGGCAACTAAGGATATTTCATCTAACAAACAGAGGGAAAGGTGAATGAAACTTATCTAGGAGCAGTCAAGGATTCCTAAATAACAGTCATACATGGACGAAATAGAGTAGATATGAGCCATGAGGTATTCATATTTATGCCTAAATCAGAAGAAAACATATAGAAATCATAGAAACTGAGCATATATTGCTGCTAGGCAAATTCTAAGCCAATCTTTCTTTCTGCAAGTTGGATCATGACATATAGATGGTCTAACATATATAAATTGAAAAAACAGAGACAAGGAAGACTTATTGAGCCATGTGGGAGCATGAGAATCCTGTAGTCACTCTTCAGCCATTAAAACATCCAACAGAGAGTCCATCAACTAGTTCTTCAGCTATCTATGATTATAGAAGTTCTCAAATATATAGTTCCAGTCTCTCTTGAAGCAAATCAACCAACCAACCCTTTTTTCATAACAGAGGGTGGTTTAAATAGAAAAAATATCTACAAACAACAGATCTGAGACAGATCTCATGAAATAAATGCCTTTAACCTAATTTGTACAGAAGTAAATTCCAGAAATATCTATCTAACAGCTGCGCTGAGGCAGCTGGCATCTCAAAATATCTATTACAACAAACCTTAAGCAGATCTGAGGGAAATGAGTGCTTTAATCTATCGTATCTTGAAGTAAATGCATAAAATGTTTATTTAAGTGTTGCGCTGGGGAAAACGCCTCAAAAACGGATTAAAATCTGTCCTTATGGCTCTGTGCTGGCTCTTTTAGCCATAACTATGCCTTAAATTCATTTAACTGCCCCTGCAAGTGGTTCTGCTGCCTTAAGTGGCCAAAACTGTGAGTTGGTAAGCCTTTATGGCTCAGAGCCGCTTTATTGACTTTGCTAGGGGCTCTTTAATGTTTTCCTACTTCAGAATTAAAGTCTTCCGCTGAAATTTCTTCACTGATACACTTTGCCGCATCCTGATACTCTTTACTGTTGAATCGGGCTTATATTTCCTATGATACATTTTAAACTGTCAAATCGCCCTTTATCTGCCCTTCTTAATGCAAAAATAACTACTGCAAAGGTTTCCGTGGCCTTTGGAATGCTATCGGCGCTCTAGCCGATCAAAATAATGCTCAAACTAAAGAAAACTGCAAAATATGGGGAGGACTGCACGCTGATAACTGTGCTGGGCCGAGACTGGCCTTCTGGAGCAAAACAGGGCCTGGAGCGATCCACAAATGGCTAAAGGATGCTTGAATTCCCTTACCGGGAGTGCGGGTGCAGGCGCCGGAAGAAATCCTGTGAGAAAATGGCCATTTCCTTTAAAATAGGCAAAAACCCATTTATACGCAAAAATCGTGAAAATACGGGGCGGGAGCGATCACTGTTCATTGAATTAAATCTGGGCTGTTGGATCCGGCGTGGGGCGATCCAATGGTTGGTGCTAACTCGGCGATCGGCAGTCCCAACAACATAAACCTCCGACGAGCGATATACCACGGACCCGAAATTGCTTTGAGGCCCTCTTTATTTTATTTCGGGTCCGGCCCATCGGCAAAACCAAAATCGGCGGTTTTACAATTGAAACGGGTCCGCGGACCCGAAATCCTTTAACACTACACTTTATTACTTTTCGAGTCACAAAACGGAGGGTACAGTACCACTCCTCTTCGGACCCGAAACCTTTATGCTCCATTTTATTGTTTTTTGGCCCTGGCATATCGGAGCCTTACCTCTTCGCTGTACAAGGGGCCTTTATGGACCCGAAAAATATATATGCCGTGGCTTTATAATATTTTAGCTCCGCTGGTTGGAGCCATGTATGGAGTGATGCAATAGAATATAAGTTGTTGATCTCTGGGCCCGAACAGGTGGATAGATTAACTCAGCATTTCGGTAATCGGCGGGGACATGGGTTTTACATATGTGCGATTGCCGAAACGGGCGATCGCCGAAATGATGCGGACCGTTGATCTGGGCGAGATGATGGATAGCCACGATGCAGTCGGCATATCGCTATTGGGAAACCCAAGGGGGCGGGCCCTTATGTGTATTTGCAATTCGATATGCGATAAAGCGAGACTTATGTTCAAAAATGGAAAAATGCGGGTTTTTAATGTTAAACCCAAGTTTTATGAAAAACTAAGGTTTAAACGATAAAGCGGGTTATAACGATAAAATGGTGGATATATGTATAAAAAGGGGAATATGATGGTGGGGGGGCCTCCGATAGCGATATCGCATCGGGGGAGAGGGGACTGGTGTTATATATATATATATATATATATATAGATATATATATATATATATATATATATATATATATATATATATATATATGCGGCCAACACCGTTACCACCTCCGACAGCGATATCGCGTCGGAGGGAGGGGATTCTGATCGGAGGAGGGTTTATATGCCATAAAAGGGGTTTTTAAAGCATCGGAAGGGTTTTCATGCCTTGAAAAAGGTTCGAACATGGTTAATGATGGTTTTTATACACTTGGAAGGGATTTTATGCATAGGAAGGGGTCCTAATGCATTTGGAAAGGGTTTTGAGAGGAACAAAGGGGCAAATGAGGGTTCTTGCCAAGTTTCAGATAAACTTAGCAATTCCCAAGCATATTTATGGTTATATTTCAACCAAAGGAGGGGGGAGCTATTAACATTGTTATAGTAAGGGGACGGGAGATAGATAGGGAGTTACATAGTAAAGTTAGTAGTTAACATGATAATGATAAGAAAAAGCACTAAGTATGAGATCTTAGGCTATTAAGGGGGAAAATGACTCATAGAGGAAGTATGGACACTCCTTGAGTAAAGCAAATCTTTACCAAGGCAACTGATATGAAAATGATGAGACTAAGAGTTATCAAGCTAATCTTGACCTCCTTAGGGGAAGTTAGTGAGTGATTTGGGGAAGAGGAAGACAGGGAAGTTAGACATGCCTTGCTTGAGCTCCTTCAAATGGAAAACCGCCTCGTGCTTGAGATGTGAATAGATATGACACTTGAAAATATGAAATGGATCACAAGCCATGATTCTGCAACCACAAAGCTACCTACCCAGCCTACTCACCTAGCATTTTCTCTTCTTTTGGTTTGGGTGCACTTGAACTAGCATACCCAGCTTTTCAATCTTTTCTTCTTGTTTTCCTCCTATCTAAATCTACACTTATTGCATCCAGGGGCTCAGATTAAGCTTTTGAGCACCCTTGTTTCTCTACCTATCTACAAATCTGCCAAGATTAAGTTGTTTGGACAGATATTCATTCTCTATATTCTACAACAAGAAATTGAAACCTAGGGAAGCCAAGATTAAGTTGCTTGGACTTCCCTTAACTAAAAAACTCATCAAAATGGATTAACTCATCAAAATTTGGAATATAGCAGTGGCATTTAGACTAGCACACTCTCATGGCCTCTTCTTTGGCCTCTTAAGGAAATATGGAACATTGCAGTATGCAATGTATGACATATTTGGCATGTAAAAATGTCGATCATGAAAGATGAATACCTGTTTCAACAGGAGGCTAACAGGTCCATTTCTGATTCCAGTTTATCTTTACTTCCTAAAGTGGAGGCATCCGTGAAGCTCTTCTTAGCTTCCATGAATGTCTCCTTAACGTGTTCCAAATCAAATTTTGGTTCCTTTGTTGGAGCCTTGCGAACCCAGGCACTCTCTTCGGGCTGCATGCCTTTGTCATCTCCTATCGTGATACCACTTCGGAGCATGATATTTACATTCCGGTCTTCCTCACATGGCTCAAACCTCATTATTTGCAGGTTCTGAGTCGGGGGACGTTGGAGTGCTCCTTTATCATGCAACCTCACTACCAACGTGGGACAATCCTCCATCTCATGATCAAACTGGGTACAATATAAGCATGATGGTCTCATTGGATTGGTACAATCGTGGGCATAATGCCCCTGTCCTCTGCAATTGTAACATATCAGTTGTCTGCGACCTCTTCCTGGCCCTATTCCACCTCAGCCTCGTCCATGCCCCTGAAATCTAGTGTGTGCCATACCTGCATTTTTATCGAGGGCCCGTGTTTCAATTTAAACTCTATAGGTAGGAGTTTGGTCCATCATCAATTCATAACTTCTACAGGTGTGCTCATCGTGGCCTATTGACCTACAGAAATTATAGAACAAATGTTGGGAATTCTTCGTGTACTTCTGTAATAGATGGCAGTTATCTGTAGCATGCTTCCCTCCTATCTGACAAATCACGTAGCATAATGAGGTGTCGCGCTGGGTCCTTCTTGTGCCTCTGATCTCAATGGCATGGGTCCTTCTCCCTCCAAGTAGTTCGCGAAGGCTGGACAATGGTCCTTGTCATGTCCCTGACCTTTGCACTTTACGCACCATACCTCCTCGTGCGCTTCTGGGTGAGCTATCCTATCTTGTCTCAAACTTTTCATTTCAAGGCACAAGTTTTTCAACTGCATGTGGATCTGTTGAACTCCTAGGTTAGGGTCTTATATCAGGGTCTCATGCAGTCTCATCGCGATCTCCAAGGCCTCAGCCTGAGTGGTTAGCTTCTATTGTGACAACGCATTCCTTAGATGCGGCATTAGCGATGCTACAAACCATGCGCAATGTTGCCCATCCATCAAGGTCATATTGGCTTAACGAATTGTACACTTCAGTCTCTGATCTAGCTCCCAGGGGGTCTCACCTAGAAGCACCGTGATTTCCTTAAATCTAATGATCGACTGTGTCTCTGATTTTGGCCTGCTAATTTCTTTGTTCAGTGCAACTTGAATATCCATGATCCCTGCGTTCGAATTGTCATTGGAATGCATAATGTACCAAGTTAGTGTGCGATCCTATAGAGCACTGGCCAGCATTACTTTCTTTATATTGTCATCTGTGACCCCCTGTGCTTCCCATACATCCCTTTCCATGAACCAAAAATAGTCCAGACCTTCATTCGCTACTCCCTTGAACACCGGCAACTTTATCGCACTTGCCATGTTGAACTGTGGTGGTGGCGGAGGTGGGGTGGGTGAAGACGAGGGTGAAGATGGTGAAACTGGTGGTGGTGTAGGTGGGAGTGGTATGTGCAGAATTCACTGCTTTATCAAACTGATCACACTTCTTGGTGAAACCTTCACAAGCTCTTCCTCGCTTTCTCGTGGAGGTGAAATCAAGGGGCTAGCTTTTAGTTCTGTGCTACCATCGTTTTTGTTCCTCCCACTCCACGTAGCCCCAAACATCAATTTATTAGCATAACCTTTTTTTCACACAGTAGCATTTTAATCCAAATGTTCAATGGTTTAACGTACTTACCTCGCGGTCATTTGAGGAAACGTCGTTCTGCCTCACTATAGCTGATTGAAGTATCTACTGCGAACTTTGTGATAAATCCTCTGATAATTTGATCGAGCAAGTGATCCATAGTGCACACGATCTTATCTTCTGACGCTTCCAGCCTGTGCACCAACTCTGGAGTCCACAAATAGGTTTTTCAAGTCTACACCTTCCTTTACTATCTGCTAGCTTCACGATCCACTCATACAACTTAGTAGGGAAGGATGCAAAGAAAATTTCGTGGATTTTCATATCTAAGTAGCAACCTAACCACTCTTCCTTTGATAATCGCGGATTCCTATTTTCCTGCTCCACGAACTCGTGAATCTTTCTGTCCAACCACTCTTTAATTCCTTTCTTTGTGGGATTCCAGTAATACAACATCAGACATCTCTATGCAGATCCCGGTCCCAGCAATGGAACCATTTGCTGGCTTGTTGGGGCTTGACCCAGTTCAAAGTTAATTTAGCCAAACAAATCTCTATACTACTAGCCCTTTCCGCAATACTCTGTAGAGTGTGGACTAAGGTCTTATCCAAAGTAATATGGGAGGGTGCTAGAACTAGGTTTCCACACCCTAGAGATGTCTAATGAGTTCAACTGGTTCACGGTTTGACCTTGCACGCAGGTTGCTTCTCGCACTTTCCTGTACTTCGCAGCATGATATATTGCGTTCGTGCAGCCCTACCTAGGGGCTTAATGTCACGCTCTGCGTTATTACCTAAGACCTTACTGTTATTCCAGTGTTAGTTAATTAACTTTGCCTACTTTAGTGCTTTAAGCTATACTTAACAATATAAACCATTCATATAGCTACGCGCAATAAATCAATAGTATATTTGCAAATTATATCAATCATTCATTAACCCATGAATAGATACACAAAATTATAACAAAACTTATCCTTATTTATTCCTTCCTTAGTTACAAACTCAACTTGCCCTGCACACTTAGCTGCAAGGGTCCACACACTCAGTTGTAGACTATTAGGCCTCTGCGCACTCAGCTACAGAGCCTTCTCCTATTCTATGACACAAAGACACACTTTAACTTGCGACTCGATCACTTGGACTCATTCATCCTTCTCCTCTCCACTATCCTCCTTTTACACTTAGAGCCTCGTTCTATTTGTACAATCCCATGGTTCACAAACCATGGGTAGGTCTATCCAACCGACATTACATTACAAAACTAGGGCAGACAACTAGGTGACTCTATCATACTTTTGCGCCCCGCGCCCACAATTTGTGGAGCTTTTACAACAAGAGCCAGTAAAACATGGGCTTGGAGCCTCAAGACATGCCTTGGGAGGATTCCATGCCCAACAAGAACTAGGAAGTCGGTACGATACTCCTAGGAGTCAATAAATACCATTACATCCTCAACAACTCCCTCGGGAGCTACTGTAGACCTATCTACAAGAGGAATAATTGTAGTGGTCTTTCTCAAGGATCCTTGGAGGTTTAGCTTTAGCATGATTTCTTTAGTCATCACATTGATGGAAGCCCCAATATCAATGGAGTTGTGAGGGACAATGATGTCATCAATGTGTACATCTACCACACAACTTCTAGTGTCTAGATATTTTGGGCAAATCACTCTCCCCAGCATGAAATCAGATAATTGACCAATAAAATTGATGGTAGGGGTGTATTTATTTCTCCTCCGAGGATGTTTGAAACATTTATCTTTGATAATATTATTGTAGATGAAAAAATCCTTGATAGATTGGAGGAGGGGAATTTTAACAAACAGGTTCTTCAATTCTCCCAGAAGTTCGGTCTCTTTTGGGGTGTACTAATTAAAATGGATCAATATCTCAAGAAAAGGAGGTGGATTTCTTGAGGGTTACTCTCTTCCTTTTCCTCTTCAAGCTCCTCAGGTGGAGATGGAGTTTTTTTATATGGGAGCACCATTCCAGACCTGAGGTTTATTTCTTGAATCTCCACAACATAGGCAGGGTGAGATGTAGCTCCACTATAGACATGTTGTGATTGCTTGTTATTTGGGTTCAGATTGTGTTGAGAAGGCATTTAAGGTTGCTTGGGTGGAGCAAGATAAGTGAGTTGTGGCTGAGATGGAGGTGGAGGCAGTAAAGTAGGAGGTTGGTTGAGTTGAGGTCTTCAGCCTTGTGATGGGTTATTCCACTAAGGATATGGAGAAACATATGGTTGGAATGATTGATTGACAAGTTGGGGAGGATAATGAGTTACATAAGGCCAAGAAGGAGGTGTGGACCATGATGGATGAGTGGAAGAGTAACACGGTGCAAAGGGTTCATTCTAGTTGGGAAGGTAATAAGACTAGGATGCACCTTGCATGCCTGACTAGTATGGCCAAGGTCCTTGAGGCCTCATTTGATTGATTAAACAAAGTTTCTCAGCCCCACCTTCTACTCGTTGGTATACAAATTTCAATATAGGAAAATAAGGATAGTTATCTATGGCATGGTTTTCCTCACAGATTGAGTAGGGCCCCAGGGAAATTTTTAAGGATGGAAGTTAATCTTAAATTTTAGGAACCTTGGCAAATCTTACTAGTCCCTAACACACAAGATGTAAAATGTTTGGTGATATTTTTGTAGAAATATTTATATTTTGAATTATTTTATATTATTCTCTATAAAATTTTGGTGATTGTTAAGGTAAAGTAATTTTGTATTGTAAAATTTTGGTGAACCATTTTTAGGAAGAAATGAAAATCAACGAATCTTTTTTTTTTGGAAAAAGCATGGAAAATTAGCCTGCTTGCGAATATTAGCCCCTAAAATTTTCCCTAGAGTAGGCCTCTATAACATTTAATGGACATTCATTTCTAGGGCGCATTCTAGTGCATTTAGGGAAAAATATAGCTAAGTCCTTTTCTTCTTCCCCTTGTCTCCTCTTGATCTGCATGGTATCCATTTGCAAAGAAAGGGTATGCAAGATTTCACTTTTAAAGTCCTCCAACTTGTTTCCAATTTCATTCTTCATGGATGATGTGGAGGGACAGGAACTTACGAAAGCTTGAATATCCCTACCATTCTTCCTAGTAGCCCTAGAATGGTTTTTTAACACTAGTTTGATTTTTGTATAGGGTAGCTAATAGATATCTCCCCTAGACAGCATGTTGAGGGTTTCTAGCATGTCCTCTCTGATTCCTTAGAGAAGGACTAACTTCAGTGATTCAGGATCACGGGTGCATCTAGCCCTCCCATAACTGAGCTGGAATATTTCCTCATGGTCTTCTAGCGATTCATTATGTCCAAGAGTCATTCTAAATATCTCCTCTTTGGTTTATTTGGACCTGCAATAGTCCCTATACTTGTTGTTAAAAGCTTACTGCACTTAATCCCAGGTGGTGATGCTATCCCTAGGTAGATCCATGAACCAGCGCAAGATTGCATCCTTAAGGGTAGATGGGAACAATTTCAGCTTTTGGTCATCAAAAGTGGATTCATAAGTTCTACATACAACAACAAACTCAAACATAAAATTATCAGGGTCCTCAGAGGTTAAGCCAGGGAAGTGAGGAAGGGAAGTAGGGGTTATATTTTTCATTCTAGTATCTCCATTAGTTTCTCTGATAGGGGAAACCTCCTCATTCGTGTTTTGAGCCATGGTTTGGGTATGTGGAATGGGTTCTTATTCTTCCCCAATATTTTCTTCAAAGATCTCAAGTTATTCACCTAAGGGGTCTTCTAACTCCCCTATAGTCAGAGAGGGAATTTAACCGTCACCGAAGAAGAGTGAAGGTTAATTGTTTAAGGGTGTGGGGGTGTTTGGAAAGAATTTTCCTAGAGTTTCCCTACTCCTACAAAGCATGAAAGAAAACTATTTCTTCTTTTATATTATTTTTTCAAAACTGAATGAAAAACAGAAAGAAAAGCATAAAATAGCATCTACCTAGACACCTCCCCAGCAACAACACCAAAATGTGGTGAGCCCTAGTATTGCACCAAGAGTGTTGCAACTCCCAGAGGCTCCTCAACTCTATTTATCAACCCCATGGAAACTTTTAGGAGCTAATATTCGAAGGTTGGCTAATTTTCCATGATTTTTCCAAAAAAAAGATTCGCCAATTTACCTTTTTTATAAAATGATTCGCCCAAATTTTACCTTAAAATTCATCAACATTATATAGAGACTATATATAAAATCATTATAAATTTGAATCATTTTACAAATATATCAATAAACATTTTATAGTTTGAATATTAGGGACTAGTGAGATTCATCAATGTTTTTAAACTTAAAGATAATTTTCCATCCTTAAATTCTTTCTTGATCAACCTGGCGTTCATACAAACTTCGAGGTGATAGTTCTATATACAAAGTAGATCGAATTCTACTCATGCCCCCCTCAACTAGGTCACTTGATCATTAGGGCTCCAAAACCACTCTTCTACTAAACTAGGGAAGATTAACTATTGAAAGCATGATTCAAAATCTAGTGCTAGTGTATAAAAATTAAATGTTGTCCAAATCTAACTGGTAAATGTTGTCAACTTGTAAATGCTATTGAATCAATCCATAAGGGAACACAAGAATTTGTCTAACTGCAGAAAGGAAAGTTACACTAAATTCAAACAACCATATAGCTATCAAATTCATTTTAAAATAGAAGATTATTCTACCAATTCACAATTCAAGAATTCATGCGTCATTTATCTATTTCACACCTGCAGATTAAGTAGTGTCCTAATTTCCAAATCTGTAATGAAGAAACCAATGTTATTTTATCTTACAGTAAAGGAAAAGGAATGGAGGGAATGGCCTAGTTGGTACCTCTAATCATGGAGTCCAATTTGGGTGGTTAACCTACCCCTATACTAAGCTACATTGGCATTGTAGGTCAAAACAGGGGCAAAACAGGTGTGCTATAGAAATTTGCTATAGGATTCCTGTACTGCGACAAGAAGTCTTGAAATGCTACTGAAAGTCTTTAGAGAGGGTTTGGAGGGTAAGGATGATGGTACAAAGTGATGGAAATATGGATGAAGGTTGTGAGAAATGTATGGAAGGTGACCAACACCCCTAGCTAAGCCCAACACTTTAGGAAGGCTAGATTTGGGCTAAGAGGGCTTCTCACAGTGACCTAAAAATAGATATCAAGAACATTGGTTGGCATTCATCAAAAGATAGTGGAGAAGTCCTAGATGGAGGTGGTGATAAGATCCCTTGCCTGCAGATCCAATAGTCCTGCAACATCACATGCACCTTTTCTTCTTTTCATTTACAAAATAGTACAATTAATGGTGGAAAAGGTGAGTTGAATTTGTAAACTATCTAAATGATGCTATGAACTTGATCTATCCAATGAATTAAATTCTAATATACAACAATCATATGTAAAGCGAGATAAAAAATGTAAAATTTTCCAAGAAATCATAAACAAGAAATAACACAATGGTTTTGGGTTGTGATGGTGGAGTCCTCTAATCATGCTCCCATGAGAGAGATGAGATAGAGTCCATAGTCACAGACTTTTGGAGGAACTATACTCTACTAAAATGCAACAAATAATCAAACATTCTAATCTAAAAGGCATATAAATATATAAGAGTGACCTAAGCTACTAGGGTTGGGCCCAAACCTAAGAGCTTCAGCCCTTTTCACTAACTCAGCGATGGATCAAAATGAAACTTTTCATTAAAATTTAAAAAATGTCAAATACATCACAAAAATAGCAATCGCAAGTGCTTGATCTCAATAACCTCTTAGCTACAACAAAAATTTAAATCCTAATGAGTTCCTTCACATGTTTATTTATACAAAATGGTAGCTACGGACAACTCCCTAGAAAATATAGATGTTTATCTCCCAAACTCGAGAAAGGTGGATCTAGGTCTTCCTTGAACTGCACTGGCTTGGCTGCTAATGACCTCGGCTTGCTTGGATGCCAATGATCTTGAGTTTATTAGAGATAGAGTGGTGATCTTCGACTAATTGGAGGAGTTAAGCAGGTGGACAACCTCCTAGAATATCTCCTTGTTGTCTACTCTGAGGTCTTGCACTCAAATTATCTCAAAATTACTCCAATTCCTACATTTAACACATATTAAGCCACATGACATAGAAACACATCTTTGCTCATCACACTAAGCATAATATAACAAAATTTGTAAATAAATGTGATAAAGATATGATTTTGAAGCTGGAGGTTGGCATTGTGACCCTTATGATATACCTATTGATGAGCCTCATCAGGGGTTACATGGGGTCCTTTACCCGCTTACATCTTTTGGGCTTGACAATTGCCTAGGCAAATTTGGTTGTGTGGTTATATTGACATAATCATTTTGTAAGCATATATTCATTCTAATCAACTATTTTATGAGATTTCATTTGTGTCTATAAAAGTCATTTTAAATTTCTTTAAGGTACTTATCTGGGATACAATTGACTTGTGGCATGTTGCACTTTCCATGTTAGCACATTGCACGACAATAGGAATAAGTAATGATTGTGCCAATATGCTACAAGTATTCTCTTTACCAAAAATTTATTTTTTCTTAAGATTATTTGCCACATTTTCGTTGGTTACTTTACTCGACTATCTTCCTATTTCTGATCACATTTCACCTATACCCACTATCAATCCTTACAGACACATTAAATCAACAGACTCCTTAGAATATTAATATACACATTCATTGTCATGTGTATATTAATATATATATATGTTGTCCCTTTTTAGCTTATGATATTTTCAAAAGTTAAAAAAAAGCATCAGACAAACAAATACAGGATTAAGAGTACGGATTAAGAGTTTCCCCCTCATAATTTATGACTATCATTTGGTATTTATCTATATATATATATATATATATAAAATTTTTCTGCCATCTTACTAAATTTCCCTTGGAATCTAGCTTGCAGATATTCCTGATCATCTTATTGTACCAACTCATATCAAATATTTATATCTCAGAGTTAATATTAACAATCATCTCAATCAATGAAAATTCAATTATTTCCCTGATTTCAATCAATTCAATTTTTCCAATTGTGAAGCGGTTATAAAATAGACTAATTAGCAAACCATTCCAAGATTCGATGTTAGGATTTTGTAACTCATAACAATAGTGAGCTAGCCCTGTGTCCATCAAGCACAACAAATTCAAAATCTATCCTAATTTTCTTTTCTATATTTTAGGGGCTCTTTCCTTCCCTTCCTAGTAAATTTCCATATTCTTGAAATTGACTCTATTGTTTCTCACTTTATACTTACTAAATTTGGTGTGAAGTTGAAATCTTTATGAGTAGAAACAACATTGATTGGAAGTGCTTTTATTTTTATTTAGTGGTTTGAAGTAACTCAGGTACTATTATTATGTCACTTTCAACTTAAAATCTCAAATAAGTTGCTCACTTCATTATTCTGAGACTAATTTCATTTCCATCACAAGTTATTATGATAGTTTATCACAACCTACTTCCATTTCATTAGTTTTTAACCAAGAAACAATTCTCAATTACTTGAATTTTGAAAACCTCCATGCTAATGGTTTGTGCCATTTATACCATTGCCGTGACCAATCTTTATGTGTCTCCTTTCATGAATATACTTTTTAGTGAGAATGTTTATTAATTCCCTCACTAATTTGTTTTCATCATTCATGAAATCCAGGCTTACTTGTACAAGCTAGTTATTACTACATTGAACTTATTTATACCTAAGTTATATCGTTCAGGTATATGTTTTTTATCTTCTTTTTTCATCATTGTCAATGTTTTCCATGTATTTGCTAATGCTTAGTTTGGTGAAAAGGATTCCAACTATTCCCACCAATCACCCAAGATATTTTCAATTGACTCATATTTATACATATATTTTTTAATCGTAAGTGTTTTATATCCCCATTCAATCTTTGACAAAAGTTATCATTAAGTATGTCCAGATGGCTTCCTTGGCATACCAATACACCACATATTTTTCTTTATGTATTATAGGTTTATCAATCCCTTTTATTTCGTTTTTTATTTTCTATATACACTTTTTCTATGTATATCCTCTATTTTTTTTTTATTCGATTTACAAGTCTCAGCTTAAAGATTTATTATTTATTTATTCTATAATGGGTTCCACTATATTTTTTTAACATATAATACACTTATTATTGTTACTGTTTCACAATGTTACTATAGCCTCCTTTCCTTTTCAGCTTGCTTCCCATACATAGGTCAGATTACTCTTTTGTTAGGATTCAAAAGTTTATTTTTACCATCAAGTATTTCCTTCATTCACTCTCTCAGCAAGTTTCTTGGTCAACAACTAGTATATGTGCAAGGAGGTAGTTTATACCAGTCAAGTGATTACTTCCAAATGTATCTAGTGTAACAATTAAATATTACTTGTAAACCTAGGCACCAATAATATCTTTTACCCATTTCTCATACTTGTCTCCTTCCTCGATAATATATGATAAATGTTTTAACATAAGACAACTTTACGAAAATTGATCTTATGTATCAATTTGTTTTTTTGTAAATTAACAAAATGGTATCACAACTATTGATAAGATACCATCATGCAGATAATCCCATATTTTTCAGGGTGATTCCATATACAACACCTTTCCTTCTCTCTTAACACATCTATCTGATACCTTATAATTTTTTAATAATATAGGAACTATTACTTTACTACATTTACACATGTATATGTCTCCATATTTTCTTACGCATATACTTCCTCATCGTTACAAATGATAAACTTCCCTCTTTACTTACTATCCAACAATGACTAGATATAATTTACTAATTAACATATGTTATTAAATAAATCTTCCAAATAGTTGTTTTCTCTCCCAATAGTAATTATGTCACATAGAGGATATACATAGAAAAAGTGTATATAGAAAATAATAAAAAAAAATATAAGACCAAGATCATGGGACACGTATTCCAAGTTGAATAATGGGAAAAACATCCTAGTGGGTGTTCACTTTGGTTTATTATGGCTAAGGAAATTGGCAAAGGAAATGAAAAAGGCTTTGGAAAGGTAAAGAGGCATTATATGGCATTTTATTTATGAAAATAATGGAAGTTAGCAGAAAAGGGAGGTGAAAGGTTGTAGGTTGCATGTGAGGAAAAAAATGAAGGAAATAATGGAAAATGAAGAAAATAGAGGCCTATTTGATAAAAAGGCTTTCGGGGATCAGTTTGTGGGCTCTTGGTCAGTGTAAGCTTTTGTCAGTTCAGTTTTGGAGCTCTCTCAATATTCTCTATCTCATACTCTTGAACACTTAGACTTTCCTTGGAGCACTCTTGGAGAGTGTGGCATACGTGGATGCTTGGACCAAGAAGAAAAAGTAAGACTAGGAAAGACCAAGAGGACATTGGGATCAATAGCTACAATGTGTTTTTCTTGCATGTACTGAGTTACCTGTATGTTTTCCTCAATAGTTTTGGCATGCATAGCATATGCATGTGGTTTATTGGTCATGATCTCTCATTGGCATGGAGGATTTCCTAGATTGATAGCGGATTTGCCTAGCCTTTCCATTTCCAGGATAGTCATGGTGTTGTGGGTTCATTTATTTGTTTTTCTTTTCGGTTCTCATGTTTCCTTTAGCTTGGATTGAGTTACTTATTCCTGGAATCCTTGGTTGGACAAGCACTCCGGAAACCCTGTAACAGCTTAGGTTGAGTTACTAGTCCTGGAAGCATTGGTTGGAAAAATTCTTTAGAAGCCCTTGGTGGGTTGAATTAATAGTCCTGGAAGCCCTGGTTGGAAAAATTCTCTTGAAGCCTGGCGACAATTGTACGTTGAGTTACTAGTCATGGAAGCCTTGGTTGGAACAAATGCTCTGGAGCCCTAGAAGGCTTGGGTAGAGACCAACCTGGTGATGGTTCTTTATGCTCGACCGTGAGGTGGAATCACTATGTGATGGGTTTATGTGGTTGGCCTCTAGAAACCCTGGTTCAGTTTTGATGGATTGGTCCATGAGATCCCACAATCATGTTTGGAATATGGAACAGGGGTGGCAGGCTAAAGAGAGATTTGGCTCAGCCATGTCTATGGTCAAGTGGTACGTGGAACTCCCAGACTTGGTTGCATTTTTCTTGTGGCAATAAACGCTCTTTCCTATGCTATTGATGGGTAAATATGACTATTGTTATATGGAATATATGGTTGTTAAATGCTTAGTATCTCTGATATTTATATGTTGGTTATGAATGAGTTTTATAATTGTCATAATGTTTGGCTCATATTATGCTTTTACTTGTAAATGAATGAATAATGTATCTATGGCCTAATGTATAAATGAATGAAATTGCAGCTAATCTGTAGAGGAATCAATTCTTCTTAGTGATTCTCAGATAAGTATGAGACCCCTATCCTCAATTATGTTGTTAAGACCTAAAGATTTCATATTTGTGATATGTTTGATGAAATGCCTGTTATGGCTAGTAGGGGTCCAGTCTAGTCCTTGTCATTGTCTTTGCAAATGTATCTTTGATCCACTATGAAATTTCATTTCTAAAGGTTTCATTGAGTTCTGGGCAGTGACCTGGACTCTGGGCCTTATAAAGTGGCACAAATCATGGATTCAAAGGCACGGTGTTGGGGGGAAATCCCTAGAAGCTCCCTTTCCCTTGCTATGGGAGGTTATGGAGCCTCCCAAATGCACCCTTTTCCATATGAAGTGAGCCTCAGGGGTTTGATGCACTAAAACTTTAGGTGGTCTCAAGGGATGGTTAGCTGAGTGGTTGGGATGGCTCTTAGGAGTTTTGTTGCTGATGTGGAAGGTCTGTGTTGTGTTTTTATCTAGTTCCACTTCCTTAATTGACACATAGGGAGTCAAATAATATCATATTAACTTCGCATCACATGGTTACCCTAGTTGACTGGTTACTTGGGTAGATGTGGTAGTGTTGAAGAGCCTAGGGCATGCATAATTACATTGATTCTTCCTTGCATGATAACAATTTGTGAAGTATTTAAAAAAATTATCTTAGCTTGATCTTTACTTCATTATTAGTATTTGTACGTTAAATTCATCAAACTGTTGTCAAAAGAAAAGAGACAAGAATGCAAGTAATTAGATTTTTGCCAAGGCCAAAACCTCTCCCTCTTGGAGAGGAAAACCGATACGTAAACTCTTTTTATGGAGACTCCATTGACAAATACCAAGACCATGACCCTTGACACAATCTTCCACGCCAAGACCAAGCCATCAATTTTCTTCATTAAGCATGGTTGAGATCATCATCTTGCTGCTCCTCCGACATCATTGGTAACTGGTAGAAATATCATTAAGTTACATCATGGATGAATTTATGATCTCTGCATTAAGATGACACTTCACTGCACTGCTTGGACTATAATACTTCTAAGTTTGTAACTATCTTATAACTGAGGTACTTTGTTGTACCTCATTCGAGATGTCACACCTGCAAGAAGGATATCTAAGACTATCTTCCAGAATATGGATTTATTTTTTATCTATGACTACACCCAGTCACCGAGATCTTGCACTCAAATCTATATACAAGCCTAGAATGCAATAACATCATAATATTTCATTTCATTCATCTGAGGATAATCTAGACTTCTCCTTCAATCTACAAGTGTACTGAGAGGGTGACAAGCCTTGGTCCTAGTGCTCCTTAACCCATCCGAGGAGGCAACTTGAACCCTTAGACATACCTTACCCCAATGCGGATCTGATTGTGGCTTCACTTCCTCATGATTGCAACTCCTCTTCTTCATGACTGCGACTCCATGGCTTGACTGCAATATTCATGCCTTAACTATGGCTTCACCTCCTTATGATTGTGGCTCCTCTTCTTCATGATTGCAGCTACATGCCTTGACTACGACTACTGTGGCTTCATTACCTGAAATTTCAAAGAGATAGAAGTGCGAAGTTTTGTTCTTTTGAGCTCACCCTTCATGGGTGAGGGTTCATATGTGAGCCAACATAACTTCATGAACCAATGTGTCTTTATACCAAGTTGACATAAATTGTATTTATGTATTTAATTCATATTTCTTTGTAGCCGACGTGATCATCTCCTTATTTCTTTGCTTGGAGACTTCTTATGCTTGTTCTTGAGGCATTGATCTTGATCTTGGAGGGTTGCTACACTTGTTGAAGACTAGTATACATTTACATGGACTCATGAAATGATTCTTTTACATAGAAATAAATCCTAAAGACATCAAGAAGAAGTCTTTTACCTAGAAACACTTCTTTCTCATGAAACCCATGTACCAAGATTACAAAAATGATTTATTTCCTTTTATTACGTCAAATACAAAGATCATGTCATCATGAAGATCAAACCTAGTTACACTTTCTTCAACACTCCCTCTTAACTAGGGAGGTATTCATAATGGTACTTGGTCATTCTCATTCTGAATAATTTCTCATAAGAAGAATCAGATTTGCAATCCATCTGTTATAGCATCATTTCCACCAACATTGTTTCCACTTAGCAAGGCCTTGACTAAAAACTCCCTATCTCACTTAGATCAGAGCATACAATGTAGGTGAGACCAATGACTGATAGACACACATCATCATTGTCTCTCTTAGGTTCACACCCACCGGGGTTTTCTCTGAGTATGCCCTACTAGGACTATTCTAATCTTGGGTTCCTAGCCCTCAAGAATATCAGTCCTCTTACCCACTCTTGTCTTGGATTCCCTACCACATCCTCAAAGAGTTTCAGATTGCAGATGATTGCACAGTCCTCCATTATTTCCTCCAAACTAAAGACAAGAATGTCATGTCTAACTCTCCCTCTCAACCAGGGACAAGTTCTAAGTTTCTCTTTACTCAAAAACTTGCTCAAGTTCCCTTACTCCTAGGAACTTCCCATAGCTCCCTCTTACCCAAGGACTCTATCATCAATGATTTATAGGATCTTCTAGCTAACTGATGATTCAAGACTTCGTTGTCATCAATTTCTTCATATGTAGGGTTCATCCATCCCTCACTTTCCTCCATCATGTCATTCCTTCTTTTCTGGAAAGTATCCTTGTTGGCTTAGTGGGTCCTGGCGTAAGTTCAGAGTTAGTTGTGCCAAATAAATCCCTACACTACTGTCCCTTTCGGCATCAATCCATCAAGTGCAGACTGAACTCTCGCCTGAAGTAGCATGGGGAGATGTTGGAACCAAGTTTCTGCACCCAAAGATCAGTGTGATGTCATTTTATGCCCAAAATCTGCCTTCGCGTAGATCAATAAGCATTTATGGCTTATCGATATAACTCCTTTAATTATCCTCTAGACCTCCGTGAATGTCTATGACTGTCTTTCACGGATCTTGAATAGGATACTTAGCTACTTACATGCATCAAAGATTACTCTTATCCCATTAATTACTAAGATGCGCCTAAGTGTTTGATAATTTTAACAGACAACAAGATAATATTCGTGTAAATAATTAACATCAATTGTGTTCATATAACAATATAAATCGTGTAAAATTGTGCATCAATACTTTATTATTTCATAAACCCATCACAACATAAAGCGCATTCATATAAATTAGAAATAAAGAGATAAACACGGGTATTTATGTAACAATCTTATTTATTAATATTCAGTTCATCTTACAGACTCAAAACTTCCCTGCGCACTCAACTGTAGGGGCCTGCGTACTCAGCTACGGACTCTACTCTAGGCCTCTACGCACATAGCTACAAAGCCTTTCTTCCTTCTCTTCTGTGCTAACTTTCTAGACTTCTCCCATAGACAAAATTCATCCCTTTCTTTTCTCATGCCTTAAACTCTCTAAAACACACCTATTTATACAATCCCATGGTCCACGGACCATGGGTAGATCTTAAAAGCCAACTTAACTTAAATAAAAGAGGGTAAAACCATTTTTTGACTCTTTAACTATCTTCACACTTTGCGACCACAATTTGCAGAGACTTTACATATTTTTACATAAAACTTGGACTTTTTCCCCAAAATTGACCCTATGGGACCCCATCCCAATAGGCCCCCAACATAAATATCATGACTCACCCTCGAGTCACTCTACTCGCATGGATATCTTACTGTGAATATTCCCCAGCTTTAATTGTGCAACCGCTACTTCAGTCACGCTCTACGTGGCTACCTTCTTGATCTGTTCCACCAGTTGCTCTGTCACTGGTCCTGCACTATCTTTCTTGATTTTCTGCTGCATACTCTACAAGTTCGCCAATTTTTCCTGAATATTGGCGCCAACAATGCAGGCATCATCCAACCAAGGCCCCAATCTAGCCTTAAGGACAATCTCTTTCTTCTGCACTGCTTCCACCTGTGTAAGCAGTTGCTTAGCCTCCTGTAGCATGGTGAGGTGTTGAGTTGTAGAAACGATGCGCGCCGTCACCCTTACTTCATCATATTGTTGCTGGAACTAGCAGACTTTTGTATTCAATCTCTGCAAGTTGGGATCTTCCTGTAGAGTCATTACTACTTCCATATCCTGCTCAAACAACGCGTTGCAGTCCCCAACTGTGGCATCCACCGTCGTGAATCCATCCTTCACAGTGACTTCATGTTGTTCCCTTACCTCTCATGAGGTTGAAAGTAGTGACTTCAACTCTAGTTTAGTTATCTTCATGTTCAACTCGAACTAAACTCTGGCTACTTCTATCTTGGCGTCACGCATGCCTGTAGCCTTCTTTATGATCTTTGCTTCCAACGACACTTCCTCTGGGATATGCAATTCGGGTATCGTTCTACATGCTTCTGCTACTATGGCAGCCATCTAGGTGCTCTGCGCCTAAATTTTCTCCTTTTCCTGCAATGGCTCATACTTCTAAGCGAACATTTGTTCATTGCTCATTCTATATTCACTTATGAGGCTTAGTCTGTGCTGCTCCCGAGCTCTAAATTCTACTATCACACCTGCCTGTAGTGTGTGAAGGTACTCATTGGCGATCGTGGCTAGGTTAAGGCCGATGTTCTTCAAAAAACTTATGATGACCTTGTCATCGGCTGCCTCCATGCTCAAGGATCCATTTGGTAGTGCGACTGTGTGAAGATCTAGTGATCGAACCATCTCGGCTGTTGTTGAGCCTTGAAAATGTCATTCATTTCCATTACACTTTCACTATTATGTCCATTATATCACCTCCACTTCACTACTATGTCACCACATTCATCCCACTTTCATTATCATTGGGCCACATTTATGTTTTTCCAATCTTTATTAATTCTAAGTCTTTTAAGTGAATTTGTGGTTAAAAATTAGAAAATAATGTACATATGCTTATACCTAACAAATGGGTTGAGGTTGTTGACATGTGTAGGTTGAAAGGAGACTTCTAGAAGACCCTTATGTGGCACTCTAAGGCTAAATTCGAATTTGGTTGGAAAGAATCATGGGATCATGAGGATATGTGTCACATCTCCTAATTGTATTGTAACTCTACGAAGACATGTGTCTTATCAGTTCCTATTTTGATTAGGACTCTAGAGGTAGAGGGAGAGATTCATGGACTCTCATTAATAAGATGACTCTCATCTTTTTGTATAAATAGGAGATCTCTCTCCTTCATTTGTTAGTCTTTAGTCCCTAGTTCTTAAGTTTGTAGTTCTTCCTTGATGGCTTTTGAAAGCTTTGAAGAACTTTGTTGTACTTTGTACTTTTGAAGAATTTGAATAAAGCTTTGATGTTCTCAACATGGAAGGAGATGTGAAGTAGATGTCATGGAGCATATTAGGATGTAAGGTAGAGTAGATTTCATTTTGTAAATATTGCTTTGTAGAATGTAAGGTAGAGTAGATTTCATTTTGTAAATATTGCTTTGATTTGATTTGATTGCTTTCAAGTTTGATAGATTAGATTTTTCATTCATGCAATTTTAATTCATGCAAGTGTGTTCAATTTTGCTTTGATTTCATAGGTGGCAGAGGGCCCCTGCCTTGTATAGTTGTCATTTAATTTTGCATTTAACTTTGTTATGCTTTTGTATATTAGTTGTACATAAATTGCTTTCAAGTTGATTGTAGATTAGTGATGCACATAGCCTTTTAATGACTAATGACATGATAGAATCATCTTGTCCTTTTGCTGAAGCAGCAAGGATACTGGGTCTCATAGTCACTAGCTCATTGTTTGGTTATTGCATTTTATTTTGATTGAACTAATGACATGATAGAATCATCTTGTCCTTTTGCTGAAGCAACAAGGATACTGGGTCTCATAGTCATTAGCTCATTGTTTGGTCATTGCATTTTATTTTGATTGAACTAGTTGTATATTTACACTTTTGTTTAAATACTAACTCCATCAATAACATGTTTTAAGTTCTTTTGAAGTGCTAAGTTTTGGAAGTTACCATTAGGGACAGACCTTGTCTTGAAATCTTTATACATACTTGTCCTTTAAAAGTATTCTTAAGACCTTAGAATAGGATTTCCATTTGCATTAAACACTTTAGAAAACCAACAAGAACAAAACCCCAAAAACAACATAAACTATAAAACAACGAAGTAAGAGAAAGGTTAAGTAAGCACATATAGTGCACCACACTTCATCAGTTTACGATACCCGGATTGATAATTTATGTAGAGCAATTTAAGACATTAAATTGACTAGACATTTTGGCGCCGTTGCCGGGGAAGTGTAATAAGGAGACCTTATTTCTTACATCTAAAAAAAATTTAATAATTCTTGAGTATGCTCTCCTCCTGCACTTTGTGTGATCTAGAGGATCAGAAAAAGGATTGTTAAGTAAAAAGAGAAAAAAATAATAATTCTTGAGTATGCTCTCTTCCTGCACTTTGTGTGATCTGGAGGATCAGAAAAAGAATTGTTAAGAAAAAATAGGAGACAAAATAAACTTCAACATTTCAATTGATTCAATAAAAAAAAAAAATGATGAAAAAATGAAACTCAACTGCTTTGATAGGTTCAAATTGTCCAAAATTGTCTGGTTATGGTTTGTAGTGGTCTTCAAAACACTGTATCCTGTTTTAATAAGGTTTTGCAACTTAGCTACGGAAACTGCCATGATTCCGCAACTAGCTGAGAATTCCACAGCTGTTTCAAGGTTTAGCAGGTTACAAGCGTCCAATGAAGAAATCGACGACATGGGCATTTCCAGAATTGTCCCGACATGGATCCTATCCTAGTCACCCAGCTTAGATCAATGAAAAATCAGCCTAAGACCTGAGTCAAAGTCTTGTTTTTAGCATGTTTTTCTTGAAGTATTTGCTGCCTGAAATTGAAAATCATTAATTCTTTTTATAAAATTTTACAATTTCAAAGAAGAAAAAAAAAGAAAAACAATCTATGGCTATCCTCAATCCTATCTTTCATTGTGGCCTTAATAAAAAAAAAATTCAAAAAAAAAAATCTACAAAATCCTTCTCTAGTTGTCTGCCTGACATTTGTAATCAACGGTAGTAGGTCAATGTTAGTGGAAATCTTAAACACTCATCTATATTCCATCCATTGCTGGAGTACCATTAGCATTGTTACAACTACTATTTCTTATGTCAATCATTCCTTCCATCCCTTAGTCCAGCTGGAGCATCCCTACTGAGACCATATCTATATGGAGATGTCTGCCAAACATTTGTGAGAAAATCAGTGGCCTTCCTTGTATACCAGTTAGTTTGTAGGTATTTATGGTGCAGGACTTTTGCAACAAAATTGTGAATGAAAAAAAAAGACTCTAAAAGCCAAGCTGCTGTTCATTTCCATGGTATTATTGATATATATCCAGAGACATGGAAGATCTTACAGCTACTGCATTAGAGGCAAACCTTGTCTTCCTGAAAGTGAACAAACAACTGTGAATATGTCGCAAAAGGAGTGAAACGTATGTGCTTTATGACTATCCCAATTTGAAGAATATTAGAGCACTGATTTACATGAATAGAAAGATAAATACGCAGAGGATTCCCCTGACAGACAACGCTGTTATTGAGCAGGTTTTGGGGTCAGTTTGGAATCACTTGTACTAAAGCCTAAGTGAAGTTTCCAGCTACTCCAGACTGATTGGGATTATGTGCATTCCAAAATACATTTCCCAGTGCTTCATCCCTGTTATCGTACCTGTGTAATACACTTGACAGTAAAACTCAGAAAAATGCGTAAACAACAGAAAAACGTCAAATTTAAAACGCTCGATTTTCCCAAACAGTGACGAATTTCAAGAAAATAAAACATGGGTGTTTTTTCCAGGTGGGTTAATTAGATAACCCAGAAACCGTTTGAAGAAATTTGTGGCGGTCTGGGAGAAATATTCGGTTCTTTGGAGCCCATTTTTGTCTGCCGCGCGTAAAAAAAAACAGAACTTTCAATTAAATGAGCGGACAGTGATTTAATTCGGCTCTGTGCTGGCACCTACTCTACCTCTCCCACGTCTTCCACCCTTTTCCACCACGTCTTCTGCCCTTCTGTCACCCGTTTGCAATCCAACACATGTTTAATAACAGTCTGAATTGAACACGGCACTGTCTAACTCCATTACATACGGCTTTTCACAGCAATGACGTGTCCATAAAACTCTGCCAAGCAAGAGGGAAGTTTGTCGGTTGGTTCCATCAATGGGAGATGACAATAGTAAATGATTTCAAGAATTTAAATGCACGGGAGTTGTAGATTATGCAGAATTTAGGAATGTTGATATGGTGATAGAGGTTGTAAGAGAGAAAATTTCCATTGAAGCGAGAAATATTTATTGACCTGGAAAAGATTTGTCCTGCACACTGCATCTTAGCCTCTAATACGTCCATGATTGATCTCAATCCCATTAGTGCAAAAACATATGTTCAAGACTGTATAGTAGGGGCACATTTTCTTTTCAGTCCTGCACATGTGATGCCACTCCTTGAAATTGTTTGAATAGAGAAAACTTCACCACAGATTGTTGTTGACCTTATAAATGTTGGAAAGAATATAAAGAAAGTCCCTATAGTGGTGGGAAATTGCATTGGCTTTGCTGTCAATCAAATTTTCTTTACATACACTCAATCAGCTCATATGTTGGCAATTCTTGGTGCAGATATTTATAGAATAGACAAAGTCATCACAAGTTTTGGAATGATTGCAAGATCTTGTTGGATATGAAGCATCTATTAAGGTTGGACAACAATTTGTTATAGCCTTCACTCCTCCACATTTTTTTTCTCTTCCACGCACACAGCCACTCCATTTCACAGTACTTTCTACACTCTGCTTTCATTAGCTACGGAAACAAACCACTTTCCGCAGCTGATTCAACTTTCCGCAGCTAGCCCAACTTTCTGCAGCTGTTTTGTTAAACTCTAGGTTGCAAGTGTCATTAAGCAAAACAAGCCACATGGGTAGCTAGGGGAATGTTAGTACATGGATGGTGTCCTATTCATTTGGTCAAATTTGATGAAAAAGACCCCGGTCAAAAGGAAGTCAAATTATGTGTTATCACTAAGTCGCCACACTGAGTCACTACATGTCAAGAAAAAATAATAATTTTGAATCAATGAAATGAATAAGTTATTTGCTCACTTTTCTGAAGGTATTGATTAATTTTGGATTGATGATGAAAGATGAATGGCTAACTTTGTATTCAATATTTTTAGCTACCGAACCGTGCACATTCCGCAGCTAAAGTCCAATTCCGCAGCTGTTCTCTAATTCCGCAACCAGAAAAACCTCATTGTTCAAATCAGCCTATATTTTTCATACAAAATCAGATTTTGATGATTTAAGTACCATTGGAAAGATCTCAACAAGATCTACACAATGAGAAATCCATCATTTGAGTTTGAAATGGCAAATAATGAAATAAATTGCTGAAAAGAAGCAACATCAACTTGAGTCACTAATTCCAAATCAGGTATAAATTCTTTTGATTTTTCCTTTGAGAACTTGTTTCATTAATACAAATTCTTAGTTTTGTGTGTAAATATCATAACTAGAGAGATTGGCCATCTCTCTCCTTTGATAATCTTACATTCCATTGCAGAAGAAGTATTAGTTTTTTTTGCAGGTTCCAGGAGGAAGGACAAATGACTACAAGAGAATGGTGTCTCTCTAAGAGACCAATTTGTTTCATAAGAGGATGATCAGCAACAAAGAGGAAATATGCTGATGTAAAATCAGATCCAAACACTTGAAAGACTTTCAGATATTATTGTCTCCATCACATCCATCCATCACATCCATACTTCATAATAAACCATTCACCTCATTTCACTCCATATTTTCCATTTACATTCACATACACTTTCCATCTTTTTTTGTCCATTCATAACCCACAAATAAAAGCAAGAGGCTCATTCACATGCTTATTGCCCATTGTCATTTCTGTTCTCCATTGCCATCTTCCATTTTCATCTTCCATTTCCTGTCATTTCATTCCGAAAATAAGCCCTGCTTCAATGCAAATTATTGAGTCCATAGTCCTTTGAGTCTAAGTTCTTTGTAAAAACACCTTGAGGCTTGCATGCCTTAATGGCAAGTCCTCATGCTAACAAACAATGGGAATACATTAATGTCCCTTGTTTGTCAGATCTTCTAGGTGACTCGACTTCAGCAAATTCATTCGTACCTAGCAAGATGTGTTTGGGCATCTTGACTCTCATTGTCATCAATGGTGAGAGTTCTCGTGTTGACTAGTGGCATCTATTAATGGCCACTAAGCCAACAATTTCCTACTATGTTCGACATCAGAACATCTTTTCACATAGTAGGAATTGTGCCAATGAGTTTTGAAGACATGAAGACTATTATTTTCAGCATTTTGGAGCAGATTCAGCAAGTTTTAGTAGAAGCAATAAAAAGTCATCTTATCTCTCTATCCATGACTCCTCTTGTTCAGCCACTTGAAGAAGAATGTGATCAGAAGTTTTCAGCCACTACACATACAACTCATCCATCCCAAAGAGTGAGTGAAGGTACGTCATTTTCTAACTTTTGACCATAGAATTCCATAAAAAGTTAGAATGATAATTGTTGGAAAAACATTTCTCTTCCTCATTTCATAAAATTGCCAATACCATCAGTTGGGGGGGGGGGGGAATACATTCATATTTATATCTTGCCATGTCCATATCATATTCAGGAGCCCACATACTTCCAACATATATTAATTATTACATTGCTATTATGAGCATACAATGGCTTTTGAAAAAGTGCTTAAAGGATAAATTGGATACAAACAAAATCATGGTTGTCACACAAGAACCAACCATCATGCAATCCAATAAAGATATACTTTGCAACAATAATCAAAATATCATTATGCAAAGTTCAAAGATCAAAGTAGAAGGCAACAACAAAGAAAAAAAAATGGTTGTAACACAAGAACCAACCATGTCACAATTCAAGTAAAACACTTTGTAGAAATATGAAGTTATCAAATGATATCATGCAAAGTTAAGCCAAAGCTCAAGGATCAAAAGAGTTAATGTAATATATATTGCATGAGGACATGCAATAGCTTCAGTTGGGGGGTATGTTGAGCCTTGAAAATGTCATTCATTTCCATTACAGTTTCACTATTATGTCCATTATATCACCTCCACTTCACTACTATGTCACCACATTCATCCCACTTTCATTATCATTGGGCCACATTTATGTTTTTCCAATATTTATTAATTCTAAGTCTTTTAAGTGAATTTGTGGTTAAAAATTAGAAAATAATGTGCATATGATTATACCTAACAAATGGGTTGAGGTTGTTGACATGTGTAGGTTGAAAGGAGACTTCTAGAAGACCCTTATGTGGCACTCTAAGGCTAAATTCGAATTTGGTTGGAAAGAATCATGGGATCATGAGGATTTGTGTCACATCTCCTAATTGTATTGTAACTCTAAGAAGACATGTGTCTTATCAGTTCCTATTTTTATTAGGACTCTAGAGGTAGAGGGAGAGATTCATGGACTCTCATTAATAAGATGGCTCTCATCTTTTTGTATAAATAGAAGATCTCTCTCCTTCATTTGTTAGTCTTTAGTCCCTAGTTCTTAAGTTTGTAGTTCTTCCTTGATGGCTTTTGAAAGCTTTGGAGAAATTTGTTGTACTTTGTACTTTTGAAGAATTTGAATAAAACTTTGATGTTCTCAACATGGAAGGAGATGTGAAGTAGATGTCATGGAGCATATTAGGATGTAAGGTAGAGTAGATTTTATTTTGTAAATATTGCTTTGTAGAATGTAAGGTAGAGTAGATTTCATTTTGTAAATATTGCTTTGATTTGATTTGATTGCTTTCAAGTTTGGTAGATTAGATTTTTCATTCATGCAATTTTAATTCATGCAAGTGTGTTCAATTTTGCTTTGATTTCATAGGTGGCAGAGGGCCCCTGCCTTGTATAGTTGTCATTTAATTTTGCATTTAATTTTGTTATGCTTATGTATATTAGCTGTACATAAATTGCTTTCAAGTTGATTGTAGATTAGTGATGCACATAGCCTTTTAATGACTAATGACATGATAGAATCATCTTGTCCTTTTGCTGATGCAGCAAGGATACTGGGTCTCATAGTCACTAGCTCATTGTTTGATTATTGCATTTTATTTTGATTGAACTAATGACATGATAGAATCATCTTGTCCTTTTGCTGAAGAAGCAAGGATATTGGGTCTCATATTCATTAGCTCATTGTTTGGTTATTGCATTTTATTTTGATTGAACTAGTTGTATATTTACACTTTTGTTTAAATACTAACTCCATTAATAACATGTTTTAAGTTCTTTTGAAGTGCTAAGTTTTGGAAGTTACCATTAGGGACATAGGCCTTGTCTTGAAATCTTTATCCATACTTGTCCATTAAAAGTATTCTTAAGACCTTAGAATAGGATTTCCATTTGCATTAAACACTTTAGAAAACCAACAAGAACAAAACCCCAAAAACAACATAAACTATAAAACAACGAAGTAAGAGAAAGGTTAACTAAGCACATATAGTGCACCACACTTAATCAGTTTACGATACCCAGATTGATAATTTATGTAGAGCAATTTAAGACATTAAATTGACTAGACAGCTGTCTAAGTGGTCCCCGGTGCCTCTGCGATGTTAATTTTCCTTGGATCCTCATTATCTTCTTCAGTGGTCATATTATAGCACTCCAACGCATGGCGTAGCTGGGTGGTCCAATCTAGGTGAACCAATTCTAAAGGATCCTACAGTATTTTGAATATTGCTACCTTAACCTCCTGCAATGCTTCGTCGATGCTTTCGAACCGATCCTCAAAGATGAAGGTCATAAAAAATCCTTCTCTTAAGATGTCCCACCCAACAGTACCATGGTGGAGCTCTGTTTCCAGTTACCAATTCATAGGAACGATGTCCAAAGTGTGACAAAATATATGCACCCACTTTGGCTGAGGCTCTGCTCCATAAACCTTAGTCCATTTTGCTAAATGAGCGTGCGGATCATTTCTTCCATCATATTTTTCAGTTAGCCAAACTTTCAGGTGACCAAACCACAATCTCATCATTCTTCTATACTCATGCCATTCATCAAAACTATCTTTATACGTACCCCACCACCATGCATGCGTTAAACACAATGCCAAATCCAGCGCTTGGAAGTGATGCTTCTCCAGTACTTCCCTTTCAAATGCATCCAAAAATTTATCTACATCAGTCAAAACATCATGATAAGGTAAATTTCTTACCTCCAATGGCACATAGCGCAGTGATTCAGTCATCATATTACAACGTAGCGTAGATACTTCGTGCAACCTATTCTATCAGTGCTCCAATTCTTTGTCTGAATCCAAGGTACAGGAGCTTTTGCAGTCCCATGTGATTCATCTATCGACTGTCAGATTAACCCAATCTTGGTCTTGCTCTATTATTTTATAGATCTGATCCAAATAATCATTGCTTTCCTCATAGTCGCAGACTGGTTAAGTATAGTGTGATCCTTCTGCAGGGCCCAATGGTACTACTATGCGGAGCAATCTCCTTTCAAACAACATCATCCGCTTTTTAAAATTAATTACCCAATTCATGTTAATGGCCCAATCAATTCCCAGGAGTGCTAGGTATGGATTGTTGTCATCAACAATCTATATTATTTCAAAATCGGCCAACGTGCTCACTCCTTCTATATCTATGGTCACTCCATGCAATCTCCCCATAGGGATAATCTTCCGTTGATTTTACATTCTCAATTCGATTGGATACCACTGCAACGTAGGTCTTGCCATTCTTTCCCATGCTTGTTTAGGCAGAACATTCACATCCGACTCGATATCCAAAATAAATCGGTCCATCTCATAGTCTCTTATTTGCATGGTAAGCCTCATCTCGCGCCCTGTTCTTGTCTTGTGTTTGCCTATCATTCTCAAGCGCGGTGTCCTTTAGGAGCACCTTCCTTACCCGCACACTTATTTATCAGTTCTTGTAGCCCTTTAAGGCCTTTCTTTCACGCAGCAGCTTCATACAAGTCTCCAAGAAAGTGGTATGCATGGAGGGGTCAACCTCTTTAGATCGCTTGTCCTGACTTCTAGAGGTAGAGGCCTCAGCAAATCTTTTCTTTGCTTCATGAACATTTCATTTGCGTGCTCCAGGTCAAAGCCAACTTGTTTTCTAGAGCCTTGCGGACCCATTCACTTTCTTCAGGTTGTTTCCCTTTATCATCACCAGTCATCATTATGCTTCACAACATAATATTCACATTGGGATCCTCTTTGCGGGGCTCAACCCTCATCATCTATAAATTATGGGTAGGTTGATAAGGTAGTGCCTTCTTCTCCTACATCTTAGCTATCAGTATAGGGAATTCTTCTATCACATGGTCAAACTGAGTACAGTATCAGCAAGATGGATGAGTCTAGCTCATACACTCCCATGCATAGTGTCCTGGCACTCTGCAATTGTAGAAAATAACTTGTCCTCGACCTCTACTAGGTCATCTTGCCCCTCGACCTTGTCCGCACCCCTCATATCCTCCACGTGCTCCCCCAACAACTAGATCTGGAGGTTGAGTTTCTATTTGCATTCGATACACAGATGTCATTTCCATCATCAACTCATAGCTACAGAAGTTATGCCCATCGTGGCCCATCCGTTTACAGAAATAGCAAAATAACTGTTGCAATGTCTGTACAATTTTTTGTAGTAAGTGACAATTGTCCATTACATGTTTTCCGGCTACCTGATAGATAGCACACCATAGTGTAGGCCCTGTACATGGTCTTGCTAGACCTTCCTACCTCAGTGGCATTGGACCCCCTCCTGTAATATAATTCATGAAGACAAGGCAGTGATCTTTATCATGCCCCCGACTTTTACATTTGAGACACCAAACTTCTTCGCGCACCTCCAGCTGAGCCGCTTTTTCCCTTTTCAAGCTCTATAATTACAAGCAGAGATTTTGTAATTTCGCATGAATCTGCTAAACTCCCAAAGCAACGTCCTGAATAGGTGCTTCATGCACTCTCATTGTAATTTCCAAGGCTTTCGCCTGGGTCCCTATCTTTTGTTGCGATAAAGAAACCCTTAGGTGGGGTAGGAGTGAAGCTACAAACCATTCGTGGTGCTAACTATCTGTGAGATTCATGTTAGCTTCGCGGATCTAGCGCTTCAGTCTTTGATCTAGTTCCTAGGGTGTTTCACCCAGCCTCATCATGATTTCCTTGAATCCAACGACTCATTTTGATTCAGACTTGGGCCTACCCAATTCCTTATTCAGTGTAGTCTGAGTGTCCGCTAACGATGCCAATGGGTTATCCGTGCAGTACTTGTTGTACCATTTCAAGGCAAGATCTTGTAGAGCTGTAACCAATTGCACCTTCTTTATATGATCATCTATAATATTCTATGCTATCAATATAGCCTTCGCAACGAACCAAAATGGATTGAGGTCCTCACTTCCCACACCCTTGAAAATGGGCAACTTCATCGTATTTGACACGTTGAATGGTGGCGGCAATGGTGGTGGAGTGGGTGAAGGTGTATGCTGTGGAGGTGAAGGTGGAGGTAGTGTGGGTGGGTGAGGTATTTGTAGAAAACCTAGCTTTATCAACTATACAACGCTTTGTGGTGAGGCCTGTACCACTCGCTCATCATCGCACGAAGGGGGTACTATCAATGGGCTATATTCAGGACCTGCTCTCTCCTAATTTCTAAATAATCGTCCACTTCGCGTAGATCCAAACATCAAGGAAGTGGTATAACCCGCTTTTCACACAAGAGGATTTTAATCCAAGTATTAAAATATTTCAAATAGTTAACTTGCGGTCCTTTGAAAAAGAGTCGCTCTGTTTTGCTATAGCTGATTGAGGTATCGACCGCGAATTCTATCACAAATACTCCTATGACTTGATCAAGCTAGTGGTAAACAACACACGCAGTATTATCTTCAGAAGGTTCCAACCTCCGTACTAGCTCCAAGGTCCACACTATTCGACCGTCGAGCCTCCACCTTCCTTGGTCATCTGCCAATTTAGTGATCCACTCGTATAGTTCGATCGGGAAGGTGTAGAAGAAAATTTTGTGTATCTATGTGTACAAGTATCTGACCAACCACTATTCTTTTGTCAGGCGTGGATTTTTGTTTTCTGCACCACAAATTTGTGGATCTTTCTATCCAACCACTTCCCAATTTCTCTCTTTTTTGGATTCCAGTGATGCAACATCACACATCTCTATATGTAGATCCTGGTCCTCGCAATAGAACCATTTTTTGGCTTAGTGGGTCTTGACTCAGGTTCAGAGTTAGTTGCGCCAAACAAATCCTTACACTACTGGCCCTTTCGGCATCAATCCACAGAGCGCAAACTGAAGTCTCACCTGAAGCAGCATGAGGGGGTGCTGGAACCAATTTTCCGCACCCAGAGATCAGCGTGATGTCATTTTATGCCCTAAATTTTCCTTCACGCAAATCAATAAGCCTTTATGGCTTATCAATACAACAAATTTAATTAGCCTCTAGACCTCCGCGAAGGTCTGTGACTGCCTTTCACAGACCTTGAAAAGGCTAATCAACTACTTACGCACATCAGAGATTACTCTTATCCCAGTAATTAATTAGATTGACCTAAGTGTTTGATAATGTAACAGACAACAAGATAATCTTCATGTAAAAAATTAACACCAATTGTGTTCATATAACAATATAAATCGTGTAAATTCATGCATCAATACTTTATTATTTCATAAACCCATCACAACATAAAGCGCATTGATATAAAATAGAAGTAAAGAGATAAACATAGGTATCTATGTAACAATCTTCTTTATTAATATTCAGTTCATCATACAGACTCAAAACTTCCCTGCGCACTCAGCTACATACTCTACTCTAGGCCTCTGTGCAAACATCTGCAGAGCCTTTCCTCCTACTCTTCTGTGCTAACTTCATAGACTTCTCCCATATACAAACTTCATTCCTTTCTTTTCTCATACCTTAGACTCTTTAAACACACATATTTATACAATCCCATGGTCCGCGGACCATGGGTAGATACTAAAATCTGCCTTAACTTACATAAAAGAGGGTGAAACCCTTTTCTTATTATTTAACTATCTACACGCTCTGCAACCACAATTTGCAGATACTTTACATCATTTTACATAAAACTTGGGCTTTTGCCCCAAAATTGACCATAGGGGACCCCATCCCAACAATCCTCCTTGGCTTTATATCTGGGGCTACTTCATAAAATCATATGTCTTCACTTTCCTACAATAGAGATTCCTATGGATCACAAGGTACTAGTTCTGACATCCTTCACAACTCTACTTTCCCTAATTCTACACACATACCTAGACTTTTCCAGGAGGCTAGACACCAAAACGAAATCACATATTACCTTTTGGTGATGGCCTTCTTTCAGTGACATATTCTTGTATGTATCAATCATCCCACACACATGTTGACACCTCTCCCAATTATATTTGTTGTCAAGGTTTCTCATTCTTTCAGACTTCCATCAAAGTTTTCACATCTTTCTGGGATATTTCCTGTTCAATTCTTCTTGATTTTATGGATTTTGATTGCCTTCATCAAGGTTGCATACTTCACGATATTTTCCCTCATCATATATTTCATTCCCATAAGCTCTCATAGTTCTTCAATGGTCATCAACTACCTCATAATACATTATGAGGACATATTATGTTGATTTCATCTTAGTCTGACTTATGTTTTTCTGCATCCTTTTAGAGGAGGAGATCTTTTTCTTCTTGATCATGCTTGATTCATTTTATCCACAACCATAGAACATAATATCAAATATGAATACAAATATAATCATACATACCTTATTTTTCTTTAGGTATCTTTCAACAGCTTCCTTGATTGAATGGTTCTTCAATCCCTTGACCTGCTTCATTCTTCATGTCATTGAACCACCATTTCATGATATCCAGGAGTTTGAATTTCTATTGAAACATTTGCTACCTTCCCGGACTCGGAGATTCTCCGCTCAAATATCTATCAGAGATCCTTAAGGATCTACTATATCGCCATCTGGAAAATGTTTCCTTTGTCTTGAATGACTTCTTTCATTCCTTCAATATACAATGTGATTCCCAAAAGCCATGTTTTTCATGATTCCATACAAGCTCTTACTTCCATGATGCCATAATCCATTTTACTATGATCATATCTGCAAGAACCCTCAATAGGATCCTTTTGAGAGGGATACTATATCATTCATAATGGATATCTATTACTCCCTCTTTCCCTGATCCTTTCTTTAGCTTCCTCCATCCTTCTGGCAATTTGAGTTCTTCTTCCATAGTATTGTTTTGTCTTATCAACCATCCCTTTGCTTATATTCACTTATATGCAACTCATAGTTTTTCATTTCTCTATCTAACATAGAGACCATAGATTGTTGATCAAGGTAACCTTCTTGTTCATGGACATCTGTTACCTTGCTTATCAATATCAATGATGATTATTTTCTCACCATTTTTCCCAGATCTCGTAACTGAGATCTCATGAATATTTTTATTCATTCTTCTTTACTACATTTCAGATATTATATCCTTATATAATCTTCTTATGTCTCATTTCTTACTTCATAGTACTTTCATGACTTCAAAGGAGAACTAAATATACTGACTTCATTTTTCAAAAGGATTCTATCAATCCTATTGCAATAACTTTTTCATAGATCTTCGTGCACTGATGAAGTCAATAAACCAAAACTTGATTATAGAATAAAGGATACTTACTTGATATGTGAAGACAAGATCTACACCTTTATCATGTTGGCTAATGTTGAGGTAGATGCATTGATGCTTCCTCTGGATATGATCATTGCTTGAAGCTTCTCTTCAAGTCCTTCAAGAATAATTGTCTTGAACATCTGTTCCTTGTAGTACCGACTAGGGGTTGCTGGCCATGATTTAGAGATCCATCAATAGCTGCTATTATTTTTGTGGAAATGAACACCTTCATTCTATATCGAGAATTTTCTATACACCTCATACTATAGATGACTATAGTTGTGGACTGTTTCTCAGACTTTGATATTTATAAATAAGGATCCAAACTGAGTTGTGGATGGCTTTGTCAAAACTGCTATTACATATCCTGAAATATGAAGAATGTTGACATATGAAACCCTTGCTAATGTAGACTGATTTTAATCTAGGGTTTGATTATGCCATGTAGATCTTCAGTTGTTTTGATGTCTTGTAGGTACTTGATTCTTGAATGTCTCTTTTTTGCCCTTCCTTTGATTATTGAACCTATACCCTCTGATACCATGTTGAAGAGTCTAGGGCATGAATAGTTACATTGATTATTCGTTGCATGATAAAAATTTGTGAATTATTTAAACAATTTATCTTAGCTTGATGTTTACTTCATTATTAGTATGTGTATGTTAACTTCATAAAACTGTTATCAAAACAAAAGGGACAAGAACACAAGTAATTGGCTTTCTGCCAAGGCCAAAACCTTTCCCTCTTGGAGAAGAAACCCATGAGTAAATTCTTCTTATAGAGAATCCATTGATGAATACCAAGACCATGTCCCTTGACACAATCTGCCACTCCAAGACCAAGGCATAAATTTTCTTCGTTAATCACAACTGAGATCATCATCTTGTTCCTCCTCCAACATCATTGATAACTGGCAACAATATCATTAAGTTATATAATGGGTGACTTCAAGATCTCTACATTAAGATGACACTTCACTGCACTACTTGGACTGTAATACTTCTAAGTTTGTAACTATGTTATAACTAAGGTACTTTTTTGTGCCTCATTCGAGATGTCACACCTTCGAGAATGATATCTAAGACTATCTTCCAGAATATGGATCTCTGCTTTATCCATGACTACACCCAGACACCGAGATCCTGAAATCTATATACAAGCCGAGACTACAGCAGCATGATAAGATTTCCTTTCATTCATCGAAGGATAAACTATACTGCTCCTTCAATCTACAAGTGTGCTGAGAGGGTGAAAAACCTTGATCTTGCTGCTCCTTAACCTGTCCGAGGAGGCAACTTGAACCCTTAGACATACCTTACCTCAATGAGGATTTGATTGTGGCTTCACCTCCTCATGACTGTGACTCCTCTTCTTTGTGACTGCGGCTCCTCTTCTTCGTGACTTCAACTACTCTTCTTCGTGACTGTAGCTCCATGCCTTCACTTTGGCTTCATGCTTTGACTGCAGCTTGACCTCCTCATGACTGAGGCTCCTCTTCTTCGTGACTGGGGCTCCATGACTTGAATGTGGCTTCATGCCTTGACTGCGGCTACTACGGCTTCATTACCCAAAATTTCAAAGAGATAGAACTGTGAAGTTATGTTCTTTTGACCTCACCCTTCATGGGTATATATAGTGGTGATGGTTCATATGTGAGCTAGCATAACTTCATCAACTAATGTGTCTTTATACCAAGTCGAAGTAACCTATATTTATTTATTTAATTCATATTTCTTTGTAGCCGACGTGATCATCTCCTTATTGCTTCGTTTGTAGACTTCTTGTGCTTGTTCTTGAGGCATTGATCTTGGTCTTGGAGGGATGCTACACTTGTCGAAGACTTGTATACATTTACATGGACTCATGACATGATTCTTTGACATAGAAATAAATCCTAAAGACATCAAGAAGAAGTCTTTTACCTAGAGACACTTCTTGCTCATGAAACCCATGTAGCAAGATTACAAAATTAATTTATTTCCTTTTATTACATAAAATACAAAGATCATGTCATCATGAAGACCGAACCTAGTTACACTTTCTTCAACAGGGAGGAGGGTGTTACAGAGTGGTATCATAGCAAGTTCATTCTCTTTGGGTGATTTCTAGTTTTCATTCTTTTTAGGTGATATCCGATACCACAGAGTGGTATTAGAGCATGGTTCAGCACTTGGACTGGATGGGCAGAATGTGTTTGTCATGCATGCATGTAGGTTGTATATGTGCTTGTTATGTATGCATGGTAGTGGTCATTGTTATAGTTTTGTTTCCATGTAGGAGTCCATGATGTTGTTGTTGGGATGCGGTTTTCATGAATGCATGTTGGTTGTATATGCATTTGTTATGCATGTCAGTGTCTTTATGTTTTTATGCATGCATTGTCATGGTTATGGTTATGCATGTATGGTAGGTCATAAATCCATTGTGACATCATTGTATGCAATTAGGTCATCATGATGTTATTGGTATGTTATTATGCTAATGAGTTGGTTGAGATAAATCAGGAGATGTAGAGCATCCAAGTGAAGTTGCAGCATTAGACCTTGAGGCAAGAGCATGTCGTCATACATGTTTGTATGTTGGGCATGTAGGTATGTAGGTTAAGAATTTTTATATGCATTATGGTTATGTGCATGCCTTTCGTTCTATTGATGTTATGGTTACATACATGATAGATGCTAGTTGTTTAGTATAGTCATATGCACATGTATCGGATAGTCATGAATGATAGTAACATGTGGTTGTATGCACTGCTATTGTTGTTTTATGTTAGATAACTTGATGATTATGTTATATGTTGTTGATTAGTATGTTATAGGTTAACTTCTTGTTATTATATGATATTTAGCTTGATGATTAGGTTATATGTTGTTGATGAGAATGATATATAACTTGTTGTTCTTATATGCTACTAACTTGATTATTAAGGTTATTAAATTAAGATCTTGATGTTATATGTATCATACGAATTTGGATTGGTCTATAAAAATGGTTAAGGTTATGACATTTAGGTATGAGTTAATATGTTGTGGTATTATGTCATAATAGTTTATACTGAATATGCAACTGTGATTATTATGTACGAATGCTAATTTTTTTGATTTTATGATGTGAACATGTTAGCTAGTGACTATTATGGATATCATGATGACCTTATTTATGTTTGAGTTGATATGTCATGAAGTTATATCATGCTAATCTAGATTGATTATGTACACAAGTTAGCCTCCCCTGAGATACATTAAGATATGAGTTGGCTTATGTCATCTATTTGGTGTTTGAGTGTTTTGTGTTTATTATGTTGTCTGTTTGATTTATTTATCATCGTATGTTTGCAAGTTGGTTAAATGTTTGATGAGTTGCATAATATGAGTACGTGTTCAAATGATATTGTTTTAAGATGATTGTACAAACACATATGTGTTGAGACAACTTATATGTACTTGAGTGTAAGTAGGTGATAGTTGTAGCATTATGCCTAATGGTTATGAGTCAATCATGGATTATGACATGATTGTTAGTCTTGGTAAAGTTTGATTTCAAATTAGTAGGTATGTCTCCTTGATCCTTGGAACATGTGGTTGACATATGTGAGCAGTTGTAGGGAAACATGTTTGGTGCCACAAGGTAAGGTAATTGGTGTAATGTTATGTTCACTTATGCAACGACATTTATGTGTTTATGGCGATATCATGCAGGGGATTTTATGGAAAAAAAGATTGCCATGAAATATTAAAGAAGGCTTGGGTTGAGCTTTCACTTGGAAGCATTGGAAACTTGTGGGGATGGAGTCATGGTGTCTGTTTATAGTCTTATTCTTTTGGTATTTTGTGATTTATTTAGCTTGGTTTGTGATTTTGTTTATGTCTGGTGCAAGGCCTTTCCAATGTGTTGTGGTGTCGTGTTGTTATTTGTTTTCATGGTCTTCCTCTTGCTTGCTTCCTGGTATTTCCTTTTATGTTTTGAAAGTCTTGGGAATTGGTTGGGAAAGAGGAAAGCTAGTGGAGCTCAGGGAGAGTTGAATGAAATTAAGCAGGCAATGTAATACTTATATGAAGTGGGTGCATGTATAAGAGTAGTTGAAGGAAAGAATATGATAGCCAGTTGGATTAGTTTGGTCCATTGGGATAATGGACAGGGGTAGGACAGTCATGAGAAAGGTAACAAGAAAGGTAAAGTAAATGGGCTTAAGGTAACAGATGCCTTGGATATCTTGGGAATTGTTGTTCTCAATGGTGTGCATGTTGTGCATGAATAAATGAAGTTCTATTAACCTTCACCTTGAGATCTAGAAATTATCTTGCAATCATGATTGCTTTGTGTTAATGTTTATATGCATATATGTATGTATGTACATTATTATCTGATAGGGTCACCAGGGATCATGATTGTTTTATGTTGATATTTATATTTATACATGTATGCATGTATGTTTTTGTTTGACAGAGTCACCAAGGATCATTCTTTTGGAGGAATTATTGTTTATGCAGGTGAATGGCCTGAAGAGGTTCATGGTTTATGAGGAGTCAAGTGGGAAGAGTAGCCTTGACAAATTTATGAGGTTAGTATCATATGGATATGCACTGATATTATGTGATTATACTATATCTATATTTATGCTATGGCAAGTAATTTTGATGGATACATCAGCGGAATGAAAATTGTGTGATCCAAGACATGCTAAGATAAGCATGGATGGTGGAGAGACACTAGAAACAAGGTTTCTTGGTAAAGGCAGTAAGGTTTTGGATGTGCAGTGCTATTGTTGTGTATATAGTGTGCATGTTATATAGTCAATGATTTACCTATGGTGATGTGTAACGTTGTATATGTAGTATTGTGTACATATGATGTTGTATGCCTATTGTATATATGGTGTTGTGTGTATATTACATATGTTGGAAACAAATGATAATACTGAGAGGAGGGGTGAATCAATATTAATGCTAATTTTAATTTTTTATGCCAATTTACTTTTCTAATTCATACTTGGCAACCATCCATATAATGAGAAACAATATAAAATAAACATACAAGCACAAACCATGAGCATCATACACATGAGACACAAGGTTTTACGTGGAAACCCTTTCAGGAAAAAACCACCAAATCTTGTTGTTGTTATTGATGTAAATAATATCACCTACTCTATTACATCAATTTGTTTTGTGAGCACCCACCCATAGGAAGCACCAACACCCTTTGATTGTTTGCTAGAAACGACTAGTAGGAAGCACCAACTCCCTCTTTTTGTAGATCCCTGACCAGCTTACTAGAAGCACCAACTTCACGGATTTGTTGCAAGCACCAACTTGTAGCTACTTAGATTTATGCAAGCACCAACTTGTAGGAGGCATCAACCCCCAAGCCTTCTCAAGCACCCACTAGAGATGGAAGTACCAACTTCCTGTATCCAAGCACCAACCCACACTCAAATAGGAAATGTATGTTCTCTTTAATTGGTAGCCACTCTACCTGATCTCAGATATGTTGTCTGCTCACTCTGCAACATCCCATTGATATGCTTCAACAATAGTTACTCATCAGAATCCACACAACTTTGTCTCTTCCCTTCATCAATATGTACTCATCTCTCAACCTTTGGCTCTCCACAGTACACACACGACCTTACTCACACAATGAATGCACCTTTGGCCTTACTCACAACACACATGAAACTTCAGCCTTACACACAACGCATAGGAAACTTCAGCCTTACTCATAGCAGTGCAAGAAACTTCAACCTTTCTCACACAATGTAGCTCTCAAGGTATCTTACCTCTCCATAGGCACTCTCTACCTTTCTCTGTAGAACAAACTCTCTCTCAGCCTTACACAATAGTGCACTCACACAGAACCTTTCCCACTTAACTCTTTGGCCACTATGCTGGTTCCCCCCACTTTTATCATCTAAGCTTCTTTCTATGTTTTGTTCCTCTACTACTCCCCAATTGATGTTGCCACTCTATCCTATATTCACACTATGTGAGTCTACCTCGGCATGGCTCTACCATTCTGTTGTTGCATCTGACTTTGTCTTTTCCACTGCATTCACCATGAGAATGGGAACCAAACTACTTTTCCATAGTGAGAATGAATTCTCACTCCACCTGCACACTCCAACTAGGAATAGTCCTCTCTGTGTGTAACTCTCCCATCATTGAGCCTCTCCATGCTTATTCATGGTTTTGCACAGCTTGGTTGTACTTCGACATGGCTTCTCTGTAGACCATTGTCCTTGTTGCCTTGTTTCAGAGTTTTTGATGATCTTTGAAAGTTTCCATTTATTCCAGTGACAAACTCCTCTCCACTCATTTACTCTTTAGTTGTTGACTCATCTAACCTTCAATACTCCTTTGTGCTGCTATAACATAGCTTTTACACCACACTGCAATATCAGAGCCCAAACATCTCGTAACTCTATTAAGAAGATGTTACGATATTACAATATTTCAATTTCCCTTTAGCCCCTTCTACTTAGATCCTTATCACATCTCCACCATAGGACAGCTGCCTGTGATCGTCGGTATAGAACTTAGGAGCTAATTCCTTTAGCATCCTTTTGGGGGCCTTTCTCCTCATGTTATTGCTCTATGCCCTTGGTTTTCTAGGCTCCATGACCAAGCACCAATAACATTAGAAGCTTCACATACCGTAACTTCCTCCAAGATTCTTTTAAAGTAGAGTTATGAAATGTCCAACCTCTAATATCCTCCACAGCACTTAGGTGCTAAGCCTTGCTCTATTTCCTTGGCTCTTTGAGTCTTTTCGACTATGGTTCCAGCCAAATTTTGGAGCCCCTTTTTTAGGAAAATTTCCAATAACCAACTGTTATAAAGTTTCAATATCCTCAATCCTTTGATTGTTGGCTTCCAATATGATGTCATGATTTACACGTGGTGACTCCTTAGTGGTGACACATGTCACCCAGTTATGTCCTAGTAGGCCCCCTCAAAATGCCAAAATTTCCTACCACGTGTCCTTTCGTGCTGCCACATCATACTGACATCAGCTGCCACTATACCTTATCGAAGCCAATCAGATCCTTCCATGTGTCCTTATCAGAGAAAATCACATGCTACCATGTGTCCTTATTAGAGCCAATCATATGCCACCATGTGTCCTGCTATAGGAGAGAGAAAAGGGCCCACTGACCTTTGGTTTTGCGATGAAATCCTTTGTTAATCCTTTATCGACGTTCCCAGTGGTTTTTTATGCTATTAGAACTTTTAATAGTATCATAACTTTATAAAGATTTTCACTTTTAGAAGTTCTGATCCTTTGATTCTCGATGTTCTGATCTCCTCCGAGCTCCGATGTTTCCTGCTCTGATGTGTTGGACCTCCCACATTGCGACCGTCGATAATGTGATCTGTCGATAATGCGACCATCGATATCTCCAACCTCTGATACGAGATTACCAATATATCTAGAGCTATGATGTTGTGATCGTTGATATATCTAGTCCTTCGATATGTGTTCTCCAATATTCTGGATCGCTGATCTCGAGTATGTTGATATTCTTTCTTGCCTAAGGCTTCAAATCCATGAACTTTAGCAGGCCATAACTTTTGAACCAAGAGTCCATTTTTGGACTTACGCATATCATTGGAAATCTCTTCCATAGGAATTTCCAATGGAGAGGGTCCAGTGTAGTCAATGAGCTGATATAGTACCTATAATATGGCTCCAAGCTCTATGACATTATTCTTCTCCTTGACTCTCCAGACAGCTGGAATCACAACCACGAAGGTGATCCTCTGCATGAAGCCTATAACTACCATGGACTTCCTATTGGTCCATCACTGTAATCATTAGTTTATGGCTTCTCCAATAAGCCTACTACTGTGACGATTTTATACATGAAGCCTGTAGTTACCATGGGATTCCCTCTTGACCAGCACTATAGTCATCATTTTATGGCTTCTTCAGTAAGTGTGCTACTGTGTTGATTTTCTACATGAAGCCATGGACTTCTATATGGCTCATCACTACAATCATCATTTTACGGATTTTCCACTACGTCTGCTACTATGATGATTATCTACTTAAAGCTTGCAGTTATCATAAGAATCCTTCTAAACCATGAACAACCATGGGATTCCTCCTGGGCCATCAAAGTCAGCATCTATTGTGACAAGCATCCAATCTAGTCTGGTTTACATCAATGCCAACACTCCAGCCAATAGTTAGGCAATTCTCTTGCCAACAGTTAGGTAATGCCAACTTCCCAACACATTTCCCCAACATGATTGTTGACATCAATACCAACACACTTGCAGATGTCTTCACTAGGCCACTGGCCATCCAAAGGCCAACTGTCCAACAATCTCCCCCTTTGGCATTGATGGAAACACTCCATCCTTCTCTTCATTAGATGGCCAAACCTCATGCTACTTCCACACATCTCATTGCATGAGACACCAATGGCTTACTTTCTTCTACACAGGCCATCACAACTTCTTCTCAAATTCTCTCCCCCTTTGACATTAATGGCAAGGGGCTACAAGATTCCTTTCTCTCCCTATGCAATCACTTGGTCGTGAAGACCAGAGTCTAGCTATTGAGATGTGCATTTTTCTTCATAGACATCTCTTCCAGGACTGTCACTATTGCTGCTCCATAAATTGGGCATATGTGATATGCTCCCCCTAAACATATACTGCCTCTTCTTTGTCCTTCCAGTTTTGAACACCTTATGGCTGCTTATTGAAAACTCTCTCCACTGATGCCTCTTTTGTATCAAAAATATTGATACCCATTTAATTTCTCATGGTATTGTTTCTAATGCTAATATCCATTAATGATGATGCATTTTAGCTCACACTTTACTACTATTGTTTCTTCTGAGACTATGCTTACTTCATTTGAGCATATTCACTTCTCCCATTGAGATCATACTTCTATAACAAGTACTACTACTCAACTAATACCAATTGCACAAAAAGAAATGATACAAATGGAACAATGTAGTAGGAAAACTATAATACTTTCTCTTAGAAATAAATGTCCATTTCCACACAAGGTTATTCCACATAAGCCCAAACTATCAATTCCCATTAGTGATGCTTAATTGAAGAAATAAGGGCATTGAAATCTTACACTAGTTGTGTTTCATGAACACAAGACTTTTATGCATAACAAAACTCACAACTTAAATGAAATAAGAGTATTTCACCAAAGATGCAAACCTTCCATTTTCTTAGCAATCTCCCTTTCTGAGGCTTCCCATTGTAGCTTGCTACTTCTTATCAAAGCAGATCCCCTTGAGCCAATGCTCTTTGATCTCCTATGACAAATTTCTTGCCTCTGCGTGGGGATTTATCCTATGGACCTAACTTGACTGTGAGCTTCCTATCATTACACACTCCCACTGTAGCCCATCTTCTTCCCACAACATAATATATTGTTGTGTACTCCTCATGTTAGCTTCACTCCTCCTTTTCAATGCTGATACATCAAAATAAATCAATTTACTCTTGTAATTAGTGAGAAAACACAACCATACCTTCAAAATCAGATGCACCTTTCTGTTTATTCCTTTTGGCTTCCTGCATCTGACTTATTTGACCTCCCTTAAGGCCATTCTCTTCCTTCACTAAAGAGAAACATAAGATCTACTCCCCTGCGCAGATCATCCTCATTCTTCCTCTAGGCCTTCAAAGGTCGAGTTTTTATAAAAGCATTACCATTGTGCTTCTTCTTTTCCCCTATTTGGCTCTTCTCTTGACTGCGCATGAACAGAGGAAACTTCTCTTTCACCTCCTCTTTCTTCACCCAAATACACTTGGAACCTTTATGCCCTATAGTTGGGTCTACTACAAGGGTAGGAAGATCATTCTTTTGAATTCTTTCTCCTATTTTCATCTTTCTCTTTTGACACCGAGCACTGAAGACAATTCTGTATTTCTCAACTTTGTTATTTCTCCTTGTCATCAAATCCCAAGTTGCTGCATTCACATCCATATGTTGAGAAGAATTCCATTTCTCCTCATTTCTGTAGCTAGCTCTCTTGTGTCCGAGATTTCCATAGTTGTAGCATTCAACATGGCTTAAGATCAAGGTAGAGGAGTTACCTTTTTCACAAAATTATTTCCAAAACTCCTATCATGGCCAACATGCCTTCTTCTAGCCTTTTTTTCATTCTTGGGTTGCTTCTACTCAACACATTTTGTTTCCTTGCATGCCATCTACAGTCTATGGATTGAGGTCCAAAATTATTGCAAGAAAAATAATACCCATAAAAAGTCATTTCATGACAGAGGTTACCTTTCCTTTGAAGGCTCTATCCTTGAGGAGGATAGGACCTCTGCTAGATCTTCATGTGCCTTCTATGACAGCTTTCATTTTGGTCATGCACTTTTTCTTGTAGCTGCCTCAACCTCTTCTGCTGCACTACCGGTTGCTTCTTCTTAGCTTTCTGTTGCACTAATGGTTGTTGCTTCTTAGCCTTCTGCTACTTCCTTTCCTTCTCTTGTTGTTGTTTCTTTCCATGCTGCTGCTGCTGTCCAAAAACCTTTCTTTATTTGTTTTTGTTGGAACCTTGGACTCCCTTTACCTAGGAAGTTGACCTTTCAGCCTTTTCATTATTAGAGCTAGGTTTTTCCTTTAAACCTAAACCAGACTTGATGAGAGGGAATATTTTCTTGCCAAGCATCTCATCCAATACTTGCTTTCTCCCCTCAAGCTTCTTATTATGAGACAACTCTTTATTTGACTTTTCTAAGTCATGTCTCAATGAGACTACTTCAATTTGTAGTCTCTCACAGTAAGCTTCCATCTCACTCAATTGATTGGTTAACATCCCATTCAGTCTATTAGCCTATTCTTGTTAAGCATTTAGATTAACTAATGTTTTTCTCAACTTTTCATTCTCAAGCTCATAAATTTTCAATTACTCCTCTTGCTTGATATTTTCCTCTGATAGGTCCTTGATCTCCTTTAGAGCAGAGATCAACTACTTTCTAAAAAAGATCCTTTCATTTATATCCTTTCCTTCACTATTAGAGGTGATTGCTGAGTTACCATAGATATATCATCCCATCTCTGTGTCCATGGAGTCTTCCATAGGTCTAAGGTTTATCCCTTCATAATTACTACCTGGGCTATTCTTATTTACTCCTATGGATGAGCACATTGGGAATCTCTCTTCTTCCTCCGAGGATTCATCTTTTTATATTGAAACTAAAGTGGATCGATATTCATCACAATTACTAGATTCATAGCTATCTCTATCTTCAAATAATACACATGTACATCTAGATAATGAATAACCTATTTCTTTGCACTTAGCACACAACAATAGCTTACCTTCTGAGCAACAAGATCTCCCTTCTGAGACTTCTTCCCAATCAACCGGAGTGTGATGAGTAACAACTTCTCCACATTCTGGTTCATTTCTAGAGTAGCAGGGATCCTCAACCTCTTCTTGAGCCACATGGATATCTCTGCCATATAGACATTTTAGTCTGTCCATCACTTCCATTTTTGACACACAATGCCTCACTTTATCAGCATCTGGCTTAGCTAGCCCTTTCATGGTGACCTCCTTGGCTTTTTCATTATGTTCATTATTTTCTCTATACAGTACAAACATATACATATTAGCATCCAAGGACATCAAATAGGCTTCCATTCTAACCTTCTAGATTTCATACCAGAGCTCGTGACTTGATCTATATAAGAATGGAACTTCTTCAATTGTTATCCACAGTCAATTATAGATTGTTACCCTTTGATCTACCTTCTAGCAATTAAGATATTCCTTAAAGAACGTGGATCTGATACGTGACCTCTTGGGAATTCTCGGTTACTGGGCAAAAGCCCCAGAAGTGATGATTGACACTATGTGATTCATTTCACTAGTTTCAATCATGAAAAATGATAGGGGCTAATATTCGCAGGTGGGCTAATTTTCCATGATTTTTCGAAAAAAATATTCGCCAATTTCCATTTTTTATAAAAATGATTCACCCAAATTTTAAAATATAAAAGCATTTTACCTTTAAAAGCATCAATATTATATAGAGACTATATATAAAATCATTATAAATTTGAACAATTTTACAAATACATCAATAAATTTTTTATAGTTTGCTTATTAGGGACTAGTGATATTCGCCAATGTTTTTAAAATTCAAGATAATTTTCCATCCTTAAACTTTTCCTTGGTTTCAATCTGACTTCTTCACCCTTGTGAGCATCACCTGATGCAATGAGTGGTAAGTGGACTTTTCAAAAATCATGAGAAATTAGTCAGTTATGACTACCTCTCATGGAAATGGTTATAGATGAATGACTTACTTAATGCAATTGAATCCCAAAAAGTGATATCTAATATAATGCATTATGAAAACCCCCCAATACTTAAAAAACGAATGATATTATTGAGAAGGGGGGTGGATCAGTATTAAGGCTAATTTTAACTTTTTCTGACCACCCACTCACAGGAAGGACCAACGCCCTTTGATTGTTTGCTAGCACTGACTAGCGGGAAGCATCGACTCCCTCTTTTCTTATATCCTTGTCTAGCTTACCAGAAGCACCATGTGAAGCACCAACTTCATAAATTTGTTGCAAGCACCAACTTGCATCTCCTTGGATCCATGCAAGCACTAACTTGTAGGAGGCACCAACACCTTAGCCTTCTCAAGCATGCACTAGAGATGGAAGCACCAACTTTTTGTATGTAGGCACCAACCCACACTCAAATAGGAAATGTATGTTCTTTGTAATTGACAGTCACTCTACCTGATCTCGGCTTTTTTCTCTGCTAACTCTGCAGCAGCCCACTGATCTACTTCAACAATAGTTACTCATCACATTCCACGCATCTCTGTCTCTGCCCTTCATCAACATGCACTCATCCTTGGCCTCTTGCTCTCCACAACACACACATGACCTTACTCACACAGTGCAAGAACCTTTGGCATTATTCATAGTGTAACAACAACTTTAGCCTTACACACAGTGCATAGGAAAATTCAACCTTACTCATAGTAGAGCAGGAAACTTCGACCTTTCTCACACAACACAGCTCACGGGGTTTCTTACCTCTGCATAGGCACTCTCGGCCTTTCTTTTTAGAGTAGGATCTCTCTCAGCCTTACACAGTAGCTATGATGCTCTTAACCTGCAAGACGATACCAGAATACCAAATATACGAAGCAATATACCCAGAACATAGAATAGTGAGAAATAACAGCAAGTATTTTATTATTCAGAAAGCAATGTTCACTTGCCTCTTTGAGGGGGCAACCTCCAATAGAGCAGAGCTCGATTACAAAATAAGACATGGTGCTCCTCGCAGGGAGTCTTTATCCTTTATATAGGATTCATACATGCAATACCATGGGGCAATACAATGGTTCTTATTAATACCATCTATCTAATACCATGGCCTATTTGCAACTACTGTGGTCCCGTCATTAAATGCAGGTTAACCACTTACAATTATTAATATGGGCTTTATTGACTCTTGACTTAACTATAACTATGACTTGATCCTCTTACATAAATAAGGGGGTTAGAGTGGGACCCTAACATGCCCTCCCCCATAAGAATAGCCTTGTCCTCAAGGCTAAAGATATGGAAACTACTGAAGAATAGTCGTTGGTTCCCGGTTGCATCTTCTGGAAAGGTGTCTTTCCACTTGATGAGGACTTCCTTGATCGGGCGGCATGCAGGTGCCATTCTCATGTGTCCAGGACCTGTTCAGGTTGGAGCCAGATTGACCCTTCTTCATCCAGTTCAGGTAGACTAGTTTGAATTCGGCAATTGTTCCCAATCACTTTCTTAAGGCATGAGACATGGAAAACTGGATGGATTTTTGTAGTGGGTGGCAAAGCTAGCTTGTAGGCCACTTCTCTAATGTGTTGAAGTACTTGATATGGTCCGTAGAATTTTGGAGATAGTTTCTGACAACTCTTGTCTTTAAGTGATGTTTGCTTATATGGTTGTAGCCTCAAAAATACCTGATCCCCTTCTTTAAATTGGCGTTCTGAGCGATGCTGATCTACTTTCTGCTTCATGCGGTTTTGAGCTTGATGAAGATTCTCTCTAATATGGGCGAGCATGGTTGTGCGGTTCTGAAGGAGTTGATCCACTGCTTGTACCTTTGAGCACCCCTTCATATAAGAAGTAGGGGAAGGAGGGAGTTGACCATAAACTGCTTCATATGGAGTCATCTTGGTGGTGGCATGATAGTTGGTGTTATACCACCATTCTGCTAGAGGTAACCACTGTACCCAAAGATGTTGCTTTTCTGAAGTGAAACACCTAAGGTAGGTTTCCAGACATTTGTTGACTACTTCAGCTTGACCATCAGTTTGTGGATGATAGGAAGTACTGAGTTTTAGTTGGATACCTTGTAGCTGGAAGATTTCTCGCCAAAAATTACTAGTGAAGAATGGGTCACGATTAGACACAATGGAAGTGGGAATGCCATGCAATTTGAAGATCTGATTCATGAAAGATTGAGCGACTAAAGTCGGTGTAAAAGAGTGGGGTAGGGCGCAAAAATGAGCATACTTAGAAAGTCTATCCACAACCACCATGATGACTGACTTGTTTCATGACTTTGGAAGACCTGTAATGAAATCCATAGAAAACTCTGTCCATATTGATGCCGGGATGGGAAATGGTAATAATGTCCTTGGTGCTTTGATTGTCTCTCCTTTGTTGCGCTGATAGACATCGCATTCAGCTACAAAAGTAAGAATGTCCTTTTTCATGCCTGTCCAAAAAAATGATCTTCAAGTGCGAGCATATGTCTTCTGAAAGCCTGAGTGTCCTGCAGTGGGAGATGAGTGCAACTCCGCCAAAATGTGGCTTTTGAGGGTGGATGATGGTGATATTACGACTCTATCTTTGTAGCGAAGAATCTCACCTTGCCACGAGTAGCCCTCGGTGGAATTTGGATCCGCCTGTAATTAAGTAATGAGTTGGGAGAGCCAGGGATGTGAAAACCATTCCTTGCGAGCCTCTTCAATCCATTCTAGAATGGGAAGGGAAATGGCGAGCAGGGTACTTTCCTCCTCAAATTGGCGAGATAATGCATCTGCTACAATATTTTCTCGCCCTTTCTTGTAAATTATCTCATAATCATATCCCAGCATTTTGGCGAGCCATTTATTTTGTTGTGGTGAGGATAGGCATTGCTCCAAAAAATATTTAAGGTTTTGATGGTCTGTGCGGGTTTGGAAGTGTCGCCCTAATAAGTAAGGTCGCTAGGTATCTACTACATGTAAGATGGCCATCATCTCCTTCTCATAGGTAGATTTTCCTAGATTCTTTCCACTTAGTTGTTGGCTTGGGAAGGCCAAGGGTCGACTTCCTAAATTAAGACTGCCCCAATACCCGTACCCGAAGCATCACATTCAATGACAAAAGATTTTGTGAAGTCGGGTAGTGCTAAGACTGGAGTGGAACACATGGAATTTTTTAGAGCTGTAAAGGCCTGTTGTGCTTCATCATTCCAAAGGAATGAATTTTTCTTGACGATTTGAGTGAGGGGCCTTGCAATACGTCCATAATTGCAGACAAATTTGTGATAGTAGCCCGTGAGACCTAAAAATCCTCTCAGGTTCTTCAAGGTCTTAGGTTGAGTCCAATCCTGCATTACCTAGATCTTTTTGGGGTCCACCCTGACACCTTCACGCCCCACAATGTGGCCCAAATACTCAACTTCTTCCATGCCAAAAGAACAATTGGACATCTTAACAAATAATTTATGCTCGTGGAGCAGTTGCAAGAGCAGATCTACACTCTGAAGATGTGCGGCCCAAGTGCGACTGTAAATGAGGATGTCATCGAAGAAAACAAGGACAAATTTTCTAAGATATGGTTTGAGCAGGTGGTTCATAAGGCTCTGAAAAGTGGATGGGGCATTACAAACACTGAATGGCATGACCAGGAACTCATGATGGCCTTCATGAGTTCTGAAAGCAGTCTTTGGAATGTCGACTTCTTTCATGTGAATTTGGTGGTAGCCTAAGCGAAGATCAAGCTTAGTGAAGAATTGAGCCCCATTTATTTCATCCAACAAATCATCAACAACCGGGATGGGAAATTTATCTTTGATTGTCAACTTATTGAGGGCCTTGAAGTTTAGACACATACGCCATTCCCCATCTTTCTTGAGCACCATGACCATCGGTGATGAATAAGGACTAATGCTAGGACGAATAACGCCTGCTTCCAAAATTTCCTTGATTATTTTTTATATTTCATTCTTTTGGGCGAACAGATATCTATATGGGCACACATTTGGTGGTTAAGCCCCTGGGACCAAAGTGATGCTATGATCATGTTCCCCTATTGAGGGTGGAATCTCATGGGGCTTGTCAAAGACTGGTTAATGGGTATTTAATATCTGTTGCATCTCAGGATGAATCGGAGGAGAATTGGATTCGAAGGCCTGGATGGCATTAAATTGAGCTATAAGTCCATGGTGGCCCTTTTTTAACAATTTTTCCATCCGATGTGAGCTGATGATAGAGGGAGCTCCCGCCTGAAGTTCGTGGAGGGTATGTGTGTGGTTGTTTTGCTTAAAGCTCATATATATCTCCTGGAAATCCATTGTGATTGGGCCAAGTGTGCGAAGCCATTTAGCACCTAGGAAAATCTCGCACCCTCCCATGTGTATGGCAAACATGTGGGTCTTTAACTGATAATCCCCCATTTGAAGTTTGACATTTTCACATTGGCCTTCACATTTCATTGTGCCCCCATCAGCAATTTGGACTTGGAAGTTAGAAACTGCTCGTACAAAACAATGCACTGTCTCCGTGACTTGACTTGTTGATGGATAAAATTATGTGTACTTCCACTATCAATCAAGACTACTACTGTGAAATGCTTAATAAAACCTCTGATTTTGAGAGTTTGAGGTGAAGAAATCCCTGCCAAAGCATGTAGCGAAATAACTATTTCTTTAGGGACATTGTCCTTTTGGTTGTCCTCTTCTTCCTCCTCTAGTTCCTCAAGTGGTGGGGCTTCCTCCGATGCATTGTGATCAGTAGCGTCAATTTGAAAAAAATTGGGCTCCTTGCATTTATGCCGGGGGAGTATTTTTCATCATAGTAGTAACATAATCCTTGCTTTCTTCTTTCCGCCATTTCTGCAGGTGACACCTTTTGAACCTTGAGTGTTTGGGTAGTGCTGTGAGCCTGTGGGAGGCGACCCTTGGAGGTGAAATTTGGGCGATTGGATTGGTCCGCTAATGCACATTCTAGTTCACGAGCTATCTTGCAAGCCTCCAACCATGATGGAGGGTGGTGCAGTCGGACGTGGGCTTGTATGGCCTCTTTAAGACCACTAATAAAACATTCCATGTAGAACTGATCTTGTAGACCTAATGTGCAAAAAGTTAACGCTTCAAAGGCTGTAATATATTCATCCACTATTCCAGTCTGATAGAGCTTAGTGAGATGACCCAAAAAAGCAGAGTCAAGTTCAAAGCGATCCATAAGAGCTTTTTTAAATGTGTCCCAAGTCAAGGGCCTTCCATAAAACGTTGATGCCATTGCCACCATTGCCATATTCCATTGTCCAAGTACATGATCACCACACTAAGCTGAGTGTCATTATCCAGGATGTAATTCAGATTCAAATATTGCTCCATTTGTGCTATCCATGCTTACGGGTGACAGCCATCAAATTTATGCATTTCCAGCTTGGGTGGTCGAGGACGGGAGTTTTGGTGGGTGCCCCAGAGGTGAAGAGAGTGGCTAGACTCACCCTCACTATGTTCATTGCCAATATATGCCTCCTCGCGAGCTTCCGCCTTGCTCATAGAGAGTGTTGTAGTTAACTTCGTCAACTGATCTTGGATGTTTTGCAAGGATGCTTCAAGTTTGTCCATCCTTTCATTCACCATAGCTTGATTTCTAGTTTCTACCATGCACCGAGTTGATTTACATGAAATTTGGGACTGCCCAAATTTTTCGGCTCTAACAATTGAATGTTACCACCTTGCTTAGCTCGTCGTCCTATTTCTGATGGGCTAAGTCACCAATAAGTGCCCCGGGGAGTCTCAGACTCGTTTCTTTTTTGAAAACTCCTAACGGAGTTTTACTCCTTGCTTACTAATACTGCAGTAGCCGAATGCCCAAAATGTCACTGCTGTTAAAAGTCCTGCAAAAATCACGCCCAGGTATAGGAACCCACACAACTACTCAGATTTGGATGGCGGATCTTATGGATCTGAGAGATCTGAATGGCTAATTGGATAGATCTGAATGGCAGAAAAGATTGTTGTTGCTGCTACAGAATCCCACTTGCGAGATCTAATCGGGCAAAGATTATGTGTGATCCAGAAATAGAGAAGGGAACTATGGTCTCGAGGAGTGTCAGGTGATACAGATCGTAATATACATAAGGGTCTAACAGTAGTACTCGGCCCAATTTTTCAGGGCACTAACCAAGGAGGATCAATCGTACCCTTAGCCATACAACCAAAATACCCTATTGTGCGGGCAAGTAATCTCTCCGAGAGCTATTCTCGGTGTACTGTAGCAGCAAGATGGCAGACGATTTATCTATGGCGAGGTTTCAAGGGAGCTAGGGGGCTTCCGATATACCCCGAGGGTACTTGGAAGATAGTCCATGTGTGGTTCTGTCTAATGTGCTACTACTCGAAGGGGTACCCACAGGGGTTACAACGGAGTCCAACAAGCGTGACCACCTCTTGTATTTCCTGCATGCATGCCTCCCCAAATCCGCAGTTTTATGCGCTCAATGATAGATCCCGTGGTTTAAAGACGCCGGAACACGTCTCTAGCCAAAAAAAATTTTGCTAAAATTGGAGATCCCACCAGCCCTGGAAAGTGCTCTGATACCACTTATTATGCTCTTAACCTGCAAGACTATACCAGAATACCAAATATGCAAAGCAATATAACCAGAACATAAAACAATGAGAAATAACAACAAGTATTTTATTATTCAGAAAGCAATGTTCACTTGCCTCTTCAAGGGGGAAACCTCCAATAGAGCAGAGCTCGATTACAAAATAAGACACGATGCTCCCCGCAGGGAGTCTCTATCCTTTATATAGGATTCATACATGCAATACCATGGGGCAATACCATGGTTCTTATTAATACCATCTATCTAATACCATGGCCCATTTGCAACTAATTGTGGCCCCGTCATTAAATGCGGGTTAACCACTTACAATTATTAATATGGGCTTTATTGACTCTTGACTTAACTATAACTATGACTCAATCCTATTACATAAATAAGGGGGTTAGAGTGGGACCCTAACAGTAGCGCACTCACATAAAGCCTTTTCCACTTAGCTCTCTGGCCAATATGATGCTTCCCTTCACTTTTCTCATCTAAGCTTCTAGGTTTTGTTCCTCTGCTACTCACTGATCGATGCTGCCACTATATCCTGTATTCAAACTATGCAAGTGTACCTAAAAATGGCTCTACCATTGTTTTGTCGCATATGACTTGGTCTATACCACTGCATTCACCATGAGAATGGGAACCTGATTGTTTCTCGATACTAAGAATGAATTCTCAATCAACTTGCACACTCCAACCAAGAAGAGTCCTCTTTGTGTGCAACTCTCCTATTACTAAGACTCTCCATGCTTATTCATGGTTTTGCACAATGTGGTTGTACTTCGGCATGGCTTCTCTGTGGACCATTGTCCTTGTTACCTTGTCTCAGAGTTTTCTGCTAATCTTTGACAGTCGCCATTTATTCCAATGACAAACTCCTTTGTGTTCAATTACTCTTTAGTTTCCGACTCATCCAACCTTCAATACTCTTTCGTGCTGCTATATCAGATTTTTTACACCACAGTGCAATATCAAAGCCCAAACATCTCATAACTCCATCTCATAATATCGTAAGAAGATGTTACAATATTACAATATTTCAATTGTCCTTTATCCCCTTCTACTTAGCTCCTTATCTCATCTCCACCATAGGACCGTTGCCTGTGACCATTGGTATAGCACTCAGGAGCTAATTCCATTGGCATCCTACCCAAGGCCTTTCTCCTTGTGTTATTGCTCTATGCCCTTGGTTTTCTGGGCTCCATGACCAAGTTCCAACAACATCGAAAGCTTCACATATTGTACCTTTCTCCAAGATTCATTTAAAGCATAGTTTTGAAATATCCGACATCTAATATCCTCCACAGCACTTAGGTGCTAAGCCTCTCTCTAAGCCCTTGGCTCTTTAATTCTTTGCGACCACGGTGCGAGCCCAATATTGGAACCCCCTTATTAGAACTTTTTCAATAACCAACTGTTAGAAAGTTTTGATATCGTCCATGCTCTGATCGCCGACTTCCTATATGATGTCATCATTGCCATGTGGCAACTCCTTATATGTGACACATGTCACCCGATTATGGCCCATTAGGCCCTGTCAAAACACACAAACTTCCTACCACATGTCCTTTTGTACCGCCACATCATGTTGATGTCAACTGCCACTATACCTTATCAGAGCCAATCAGATCTTGCCATATGTCCTTATTGGAGCCAATTACATGTTGCCATTTGTCCTTATCAGATCCAATCATATGCCACCACGTGTCCTGCTAGAGGAGAGAGAAAAGACCCGCCGACCTTTGGTTTTATGATGAAATCCTTTGTTAATCCATTATTGTCGTTCCCAATGGTTTTTAACAATATTAGAACTTTAAACAATATCACAACATTTCAAAGGTTTGCATTTTCATAAGTTTTGATCATCCAATTGCTAATATTTTGATCTCCTCCGAGCTTCGACGCTGCCTTCTCTGTTGTATTGGACCTCTGATATTGCGGCCACTGATAATGCGATGCACCAATAATGAAACCACCAATATCTATGACCTTCAATATGTGATCTCTGATATTTTGGAGCATCGATCTCTGATATGTCGATATTCCTTCCTACGTAATGTTTCAAATCCCTGAACTTCAGCAGGCCATGACTTTTGAACCACGAGCCCATTTTGGACTTCCGCATATCATTGGAAAACTTTTCCATAGCACTTTCCAATGGAGAGGGTCTAGTGTAGTCTTTAAGCCCATCTTCTACCTCTAATATGGCTCCAAGGTCTCTGAGATTATTATACTCCTTGACTCTCTAGAAAGATGGAATCACAATCACCAAGGTGATCCTCTACATGAAGCCTACAGCTACCATGGACTTCCTCCTATTCCATCACTATAATAATCAGTTTATGGCTTCTCCAATAAGCCTACTATTGTAATGATTCTCTAGATGAAATCTGAAGCTACCATGGTATTCTGTCTTGACCAGGATAGTAGTCACCATTTTATGGCTTCTTCAATAAGCCGACTACTGTGATGATTTTCTACAAGAAGGATGTTGCTACCATGGACTTCCATCTAGCTCCTCACTATAATCATCATTTTATGGATTTTCCACTAAGTCTACTACTATGATGATTCTCAACTTAAAGCTTGAAGCTATCATAGGAATCCTTTTGAACCATGAACAACCATGGGATTCTTCTTGGGCCATCACTGCCAACATCTGTTACGACAAGCATCCAAGCTAGTCTGGTTGACACCAATGCCAAAACTCTAGCCAATAGTTAGGCAATGCTCCTACCAACAGTTAGGAAATGAAAATTTCCCAACACAATTCCCCAGCATGATTGTTGACATCAATGCCAACACACTTGCATATATCTTCACTAGTCCACTCACCATCTAGACAATGCCAATTGTCCAACAACATATGTTGTGCTGGCTATAGATAGTGCTATGTGCATGTTGGATATGTGGTGTTGTGTACGTATCTTACTGTTCGCATGTTGGATATGTGTTGTTGTGTGCATATGGTTTTGTGCACATGTTGGATATGCGGTCTTGTGTACAGATGATGATGTGTACATGTTGTATATGCAGTGCTATGTACATATGGTGTTGTGTGCATGTTGTACATATGGTACTATGTACATATGGTGTTGTGTGCATGATTGTACGTGTGGTGTTGTGTGAACATGGTGTTGTTTACAAGTTGTACATGTGGTGTTGTGTGTAGGTGTTGTGTGCATGTCATGCATGTGGCATTTTGGACATGTGGTGTCGTGTGCATGTCATGCCTATGGTGTTGTGTACATTTGGTATTGTGTACACATTCTACAAGTGGTGTGGTGTACATATGGCATTGTGTACACGTTTTGTAGGTGGTGTCATGTACATGTGATGCTATGCACATGTTGTGTAGGTGGTGTTGTGTACAAGTGGTACTATGTACATGTTGTACATATGGTACAGGTGTACATGTGGTACTGTGTGCATGTTGTACATGATGTGTTGTGGGCATGTTGTACTATGTATGTAATTGTGTAGTCATGGTATCATGACATGTCTATTCATTGTATTGTAATTTGTGTATGTATATTCATTGTGTCATATACCATGTGTAGGTGGATGTATGTATTGTGTTGTGTTGTGCAACGGGTGTAGGTGTATGTATGTGTTGTGTTGTACACTAGGTGTAGGTGTATGAGTTGTATGTCAGTGTTGTATGCCATGTGTGGTTGTATGTGTGGGATGTACACTATGTTTATGTGTACATGGTTGAAGAGAAGGAATTGGGTTTTTATCGGGTGTGGAAACTGATCCGCTATGCAAACAAAAAAAGGACAAAGGTAGAAGCTAAGGATCGATTAAAGGATAAGTGTCAGTATTTTATTTCATTTTTATTATGCATGTGATTCGTGATTTTGGTCTATGATTATTACATGTAATCTATGATTCTGGTTTTTGATGGTTATATATGATATATGATTTTTATCTATGTTGGGTAGTTTTTTGAGCTAATCTGATGTGATATGTTTATACATGATGATTTGGTCAAAGATGCTAGTTTGACTTGTTGTGACAGGAAGCGTAGAGAATTGCAAGTGTCCCTTATTGACGGGCCACCAATGAGGTATGATTTGAATTTATTTCAATTTATTTTGAATCTAATGGAAATTATGTGCTTGGTATAGGAAAGCATGAAATTCCCAGTTGGGTGGTTGAAACCGATAGTAAGCATTAGTAGTAGTAGCAAAAGAAATTAGAACAGACTGCAATCTACTAGTAAAGAATTCAGGAGTAGGGCCACTGTGGGACACTGGTACCCAATAGTGTCCATTGATTTCCATGAGCATGTTATGACCAGTATGATGGTTTGAGACAGGGATATGCCTTGCTTTATGGACCTTTCGATGCAAGCAAACCTTGCCGAGGGATGGACTGCTTAGGATGGGGGTTCCAGCGGAACTTGGAAGGTGTGCGACTGCATGGAAGGGGGTGACCAGATTGCCTGAGGGACTGTGTTGTAGAGAAGGGAAGTTCGGGGATGAATTTTTTTTTGTCATTAGCATTGCCATATGGAATTGGATGCACATTGGGAGTGCACCTTGGAACAATGAGCCGGTAACTGTTCACTGAGAGGATAAGTGGCATAGGATTGTACTGCTTGACATTGGATGAAACTTTGACTTTGACAGTGGATTCTGGACTTCCTGGCTACTTTTGAGGGTGGAGGTGTGAGCCTTTGGATTCCCTTTTTGATTGATACAGGCATTGTATCCTTTTATTTGTCGGTTGAGAAAATGTGTATATATGTGTATATTATTGTAAATACAGTATTGATCTACTTTATAAAGCTCCATAGACAAAATGGTTATTTGTTGTTTGAAGCAAATGTGCCTAAGTATATGTGGTTTTTATTGTAAATACCGTAATGAGATGTGTTATAAAGCTCCAATAAATGGTATGATTGTCATGTTTCAAAAGTGGTCATTATAAATACTACAACGAGATGTGTTATAAAGCTTCATAAGTAGTATGTTTTGTTTTCATCAGTTTTTTGGTTTGTAGGTGTCGTTGAACTCTAAGGACGGTGTTCCCCCAAGAGGGAGGGTTCTGTAACAACCTTGGTTAAAATTCCATGTAAAGAAAAATATAAGACCAAGGTCATGGGACACATATTCCAAGATTAATGGTGGTTAAAACATCTTAGTGGGTGTTCATTTTGTTTTATTATGTCTAAGGAAATTGGAAAAGGAAATGGAAAAGGATTTGGAAAGGCAAAGAGGCATTATTTGGCATTTTATTTATGAAAATAATGGAAATTAGGAGGAAATGGATGTAAAAGGTCACAGGTTGCATGTGAGGAGGAAAATGAAGCAAAATGATGGAAAATGAAGAAAATAGAGGCCTCATTCATAAAAAGGCTTTTCAGGATCATTTTGTGGGCTCTTGGTCAATGTAAGCTTTTGTCAGTTCAGTTCTGCAGTTCTCCCATTATTCTCTCTCTCTCATATTCTTGGACACTTAATGTTTTCTTGGAGGACTCTTGGGTAGTGTGGCATACTTGGATGATAAGACAAAGAAGGCAAAGAAAGATAGGTAAAGCGCAGGAGGGCATCAGGATCAGTAGCTACAGTGAGTTTTGCTTGCAAGTGTCGAATTGCATGCATGTTTTCCTCACTAGTTCCGGCATGCATGGCATATGCATGTGGTTTATTGGTCATGATCAGTCATTGGCATGAAGGATTGCCTCAATTGATAGTATATTTTGCTAGCCTTTCCATTTCCGAGAGAGCCATGGTGTTGTGGGTTAATTTCTTTGTTTTTCTGGTTGGTTCTCATGTTTCCTTTAGCATGGGTTGAGTTACGAGTTCCTAGAACCTTCATTGGAAAAACACTCTAGAAGCCCTGTAACAACTTGGGTTGAGTTACTAGTCTTAGAAGCTTGGTTGGACAAAATCTCTAAAAGCCCTGGTTGGACAAATGCTCTGGAAGCTCGATGGTAGTTGTGAGTTGATTTATTAGTCCTTGATGCCTTAGTTGGAAGAAAGGCTCTAGAGCCCCAGAAGACTTGGTTAGAGACCAATGTGGTGATGATTTTTGATGTCCAATCTTGAAGTGGAATCATTGTTTGATGGGTTGAGGTTGTTGGCCTATGGAATCCCTCGTTCCGTTTTGATGCATTTTTCCATGAGATCCCACATTCATGCTTGGAATATGGCATGGAGGTGACTGGCTCAAGAGATATTTGGCTCAACCATGTCTATGGTTGGGTGGTACATGGAAGTCCCAGACTTGGTTTGCATTTTTTTTGTGACAATAAAATCTTTTTGCTATGGTATTGATGGATAAATATGTTTATTGTTATGTTTCTTATATGGTTGTTCTATGCTTAGCATATCTGATGTTTATATGTTGGTTATGAATGAGTTTTATAAATGTCGTGATGTTTGGATCACATCATGTTTCTACTTGTAAATGAATGACCTAATAAATGAAATTGTAGCTAATGTGTTGAGGCATGTATGTTTCTTAGCGATTCTCAGATAAGTAGGAGACCCCTATGCTCATTTCTACTGCTAAGACCTATAGATTTCATATTTTTGATATGTTTGATGAAATTCTTGTCATGGCTAGTAGGGATTTAGTCTAGTCCTTGTCAATTTTTTTGCAAATGTATCTTTGTTCCACTCTAAAATTTCATTTCTAAAGGTGTCGTTGAGTTCTTAGCAGTGACATGGGCTCGAGGCCTGAAAATGTGGCACAAATCCTGGAGTTGTAGGCACAACACTGAGGGAAAAAGTCCCCAGAAGCTCCCTTTCGCTTGTTTTAGGAGATTCTAGAGCCTCTCAAATGCACCCTTGTCCATATCAAGGGTGTGTCTAGGGGTTTGATGCACTAAAACTTTATTTGGTCTCAGGGGTTGGTTACCTTAGTGGTTGGGATGGCTCTTGGGAGTTTTATTGCTAATGTGGAAGGTCTTTGTGATGTGTTCTACCAGTTCCACTTCCTTAACTGACACATAGAGAGTCGAATCATATCATAGTAACTTCTTGTCACGTGTTTACACTGGTTGGTTGGTTACTTTGGTAGATGTGGAAGGAGGGTGTCATAATTTGTTTCCTCATCTGGTAAGCTATTTTTAGCTATATATGGGATCATAGGCCACAATATTGTAACATGTAGCTTTGGTACCACTTGTAACATGCATCCTAAAAAACACTTTTATCTCTATTAATCTTGCCCCCTTATTCCTCTCTTTTTATTAATGGTATTATTTTTATTTCAATTACTAGATAATTCTATGGTTCCAATTGTTACAAATTTACTTCTATGATTAAGTTGTTTGTGGCATACATTATGTTAATATATTAATGTTACCACCAAAGTGTTTTCCTTACCTCCTCTCGAATAGGCATTAATATAATACAGAGATTCAACAACTCATTTCTCATTCATATCATATTCAAATATAATATAATGTTAAATATGATAGGGGTTCTTAACCTTTGTTTGTTCACTAAGTTTTGACATTACATTCCATTGTTGGATAATGAATTAAATTTTTCAATTGTTGGGTTTCATTTACCCTACCTCGGTGGTGATGTTTCGTGTATATCTCTTCCATACTTTATATATGATACAGTTGTTCTGCATCCATTGAACTATGGGATTTGATTTTATTACGCTTTGACCCATCATTCATATCTATGGTTTTGAGTTGTGAGGGTTAGAATGGAAGCCGATGGTGGATTTAGGTGGTTATCAGAATAACCACCTCATCCCCAGAGAAGTAATCTAACTCATTTGGCTCATGTGGGTTTCACGGTGTGGCTCTACACCCAGATATTCATTCCACTAGTTGTAAGCCCTTAATCAACCAATTACTTGTCGTGAAATGGTCTTCATATTTCCAATGTTATTATATCGTTAAGTCTAATTCTTTCAATTGCTTGTTTTTAGTTCATTAGAGGGCTTTCTCCCTCTCGATGTTCCTCTAGGGTTCCTTTCATTCTACAAGTTCTTGAGGATTTTCTACAGGCGGGAATAATGGTAACCATTGTAAGCATTTTGTACAAGATTAATTAGTTGCAAACTTAGTTCTATTTTTTTATTTTTGGATTATTTCCTAGAGAATCTAACATTCAATTCATCTCTGCAAGTAGGTATTCTTCCCACCATCTATGGTCAAGCGTATCTTGTCGAATGATTTTACCAATTTCACAATTCAAACTCAAAACCCCTTGGTTATGGTTCGACGTGTTACCAGGTTTGTAAGTTCTGATACTAGATAGAATGAACTTAATCCATTTAGGACTTTATTGAGTAATTATTTTGATTTTCTCTTCATGATACAGGGTTTCCAACGGCGCGACAGTTCGAAAAGGGAATACTTAGGTAAAACCCTTATTTTCTTCTTTCTCAAACTTTTCTTCCTTTTATTATTTGTACACATTCTTTATAAATGGAGTTTTGCTTCTTCTTACCCCATAGGTAAGAGCCTCATTTAGCCTCAAGAGGGGACGTCACTAGGATTGAGCAAATTTACCAGGTTCTAATTGGTCTTCGGTTTTTCTTTCCAGGTTTATGCAAGACTGTCATTGACCTATGCCTTAGATATGATTAGGGTTTAGTATTTTTTAATTAAACTTGTGTCTGCTAAGTCTTTCCAAGCTCTGGTTATACTAAAATTAAATTTGTAACAAATTGTTATGTATACTATAATTTTATCATGGTCTATCACCTTAAATAGTTGTACCGTGTTGGCCCTGTCTTTGTATGCTAACTCCTATTGAAATTCTTAGCAACTTGTATGCATAATTGAATTTACATTATAGTTTGTTCCATTATAGAATAAATTCTCAACCCTTGTTTATAGTTGGGGGTTTGTTTGTAGACTATTCATACTATAATAGTCTCGATCTTTATTATGTAATAGTGTTTATAAAATTTGGGGAATTCCTCGAGTTGCTTCCATGATTAGCTTAAGAGTTATATTTGATTCTTTGTGTAAAACCTTTTGTGCCCAATTTATGGTTACCAATTAGGTTTAGTTGCAATGTAGCACCAATAATATTGTTTTCTTGTTATACATATATATCTATATTTATTCTTCAGGAATTATAGCCATTATTTTTAAGAAATGAATTTGTTTCTTGATAGAGTATACAATGTTAAATAGTTCGGATTCATGTTATTTTTTCTTCTCATTTGACAATAATTTTACCTATTATTGTACTTATTTATTTAGACAAGAGACTCAAGGTGGGCTTTATCCAGGGTCTGCCCAATTTTTCTGTCCTACTAGCCCGGGTTTAGAATAGTCTCTCCTTGTTGGGCTCTATGGTTGAATGGAAGATTAAATATATCTCATAATAAAATACTTTATCATTTTTGTTCTCATCATTTCATTTTCAGACTTTCCTTTTAACTAAATACATAACATATCATTCATAAAACTTTAACTTTACAAAGAGGTTAGTAGAACATTTACAGAAATTCACCAATTTTCAGTGTTTGGAATCTATAGGTTTTCTTCTTTTAATATCTTTTACCCAAACTAATGTTTTTATGAGTAGAACCTAGTCCCTATGATTTTCTCAATCCCTTTTATTCCTTTTCATTGAAGTCCAAAATATTTCTAGGTTGTTGGTTAACCAGCTTGGCCTGGAACTAACTAGATTATTTGTTTTAAATTAACTTAAATAAAAGTTGCAATTGGTATTTATTCAACGAAGTTTCACCTTTACTTAAAGATAGATACACCATCATATAGACATAAAGATTTATTCATTAGATAGAAATAAACAATACACTATAAACAACAAATCCAAATTACTTATTTGTTTCGTTAATTGTCTGGACAAGCCACAAAATCACTAGGAAAGAGACTGCTCCACCCAACTGATGAGTATGATATCCAATACTAGAAGTCCCCTCGAGCTAGTTTGCACTTCCATAATAGTTATATGAATAATTACCATAATGGGTTTGGTCTAACACCCTCCATAGTCCCTACCAAGTCTTATCTATAAATTCAACTAAGCACCAGGCTATAGTTTGGGATTCCACTGACCAACCAGCTCAAGGATCTATTTCTTAGTAGCGTCCTACCTCCCTTAAAAACATCCTATCTGAGGTTCACAAGATTGCAACTTTATTCTCCTCTCTTGAACCTCCTCCATCTAAGTATTGATTTCACAAGATTTCCTCAAATTTTCTTCCCTCTCACCCTCTTGTCTCCCTTTTCCCAACTGAGATTATTTATCTCTAGGGAGAAGAATATCTGTCTTCTAACTATATCGTAAGTGAAACTCTCATTTAGAACTTATTTCTCGTAATTTTATAGTTGACCACAATTAATATTATTTATAAAAATAAATAAGCACTTATATTTATTAACCATTCATTCAAGGCCTTCCATATAACCCACAATCTGCCTAGTCATTTTAGTAAAAGTAATTAAAATATCTACCACCTACTAAATGGTGTTACATATTTAGAGTATATGTGACACCATACAAAATGAAGATCTACATATAAAGCTTCATATTTTTAAAGATATATAATTTAATTTAATTTTCAACCTTCTCAAAATGTAATTTTTCTTTGGAGTATATGTGACATCATACAAGTTGTTATGATAAAAATGTTTTGTACAACAAATAATGATATCATATTTATATTCTATTATATTACAAAAATCAAATTGAAATATAAACTTTACGAGAAAAAATTGAGAGTGAATGTAATTTTTAATAAATAATAATAATACTAGATTTTATTTTAGTTATATCAAAATAAAAAATTGTAGAATATATATGGTTTTATCAATAATGTTAATGCAAAGAAATATTTCAATAGATTCCAATTAACTATCCTATTAAATTATTTTAATAAAAATTACCCCTAAAACAATGTCAAACTGAAATTTATTATTATTACTATTTTAGAATTTATTTTAAATTTAAAAAAATTATAAAATATAATTGGTAAATAGCATATAATATATCAAATATTTAATTTGATATGGCTATTGTCTAGTGATTATGAAATGTATCAATTAGATATTTCACACCAAGAACACACCACACATGATACCAATGATATGTGCCAACAATATAATATTCAAAGAACTACAACATATAATATTTAAAACTCATAGATGGATTCACACTTCTTTTTTACATTTTCAAATTGGGAAGATGTGCATCTCATGTTTTATAATTATTTGATATTTTTGTTTATTTTAATGAACTCATGGTTAGTCACTATTTGAAAAACCATTTTATGAAATAGTATCGAAGCCATTCTATGTGTTGTTCTTGGATTTCCTTAATCATAGGTTTAGTAATAAAAAAATTGATAGAATTTCAGTTGAAAAATTTTGTATACAGAGATGCATAAACAATGTTTAGAGGTAAATAAATTGTATTTATTCGCTATATTTGAATTTTTGAATTTAATAAATTAAAAATAAAAATAATTTTAAGAGGAGCGTGCATAGGTAAACGTGTCTGAAATTCCCAGTTATGGTCAATCTGGTGTCTATTTAGAGGAGAGGATGAGGATCCTGCATAGTGTTACATCATTATTTCTGGCATCTGGGATTCTGGAACATCAATTTCATTTTGGAATGTTGGAACAATTTTTCCTCACTAATGATGATCTGTCGTTTCATCTCCTTTGATTCGTAGTTGTTTTTTAGTACATGGGTAAGTTGTACCCATCGGGGACTCAATCCCTAGATCCAGATGAACAAATCAGAGCCACCATTGCAGTTGAGTTGTCATATACGATTTCACATCAAGCTACAGTTAGTAATAAGAGCACATAATCCGATTTTGGTCATCATCTCGATGACACTAATGCCACCGGATCTGTATTGCATGTAATTGATACTCTATAGGATATCGTCTCTGAATGTCGAAAGGCACATTCGAACAAAAACACTAAGGTTGTTAAAACAAACCCGCAACCTTCTCTACAAAGTTTTGGACAAAGACATTTTTTTGGATCATGTGGCTAGTGTTGGAAGATATTAATTCCAACTACCATTGTTAATGCAGTAGCTAGATTAATCTAGAATACAACAAATAGTCAAAGTGTAGGTTCTGGAGAAGTCGGCAGCGAGCGGCGGTAGTCGGCAAATCACTGTAGAATTTACGGCTATCCGTGTGTATAAATTTGTGTGTTTGTTAATACAATGATCAAGCTCATTTTCATGAGTCTTCAGTGTGTTCTGTGTTTAGTTGTGTGCCGTATAGTCTCTAATATGGTATCGGAGCTCAGGGTTTGAGCTTGGGTGAGAGCGCAGGTGAGCCGTGAGGAAGGCCCAGTGGTGTCTGAGTGAGGCCGGATGTGTTGTTGAAGAGTGAACCTGTTTGAGCTGAGGGTGTGTAATATGGTATCGGAGCACAGGTGAGCTGTGTTTGGCGAGGGTTGTGAGGGCTCTGTGGTGTGAAACGCAGGTAGAGTCTGCCCGTGGTGTGTAGATTGGTGCGGCCAATCAAGCCGCAGTGTGGAGTGCGTAGCGCTGTCTAGAAGTGTTGAAAAGTGTCGTGTTAAGTGCAGACCGTGTGAGGCGAGGCGGAGCGGTGTGGCTCCTGTTGTGTGAAAAATGTTGGAGTTGTTCGAGCTCTGTGCTGGTTGTTCAACAGTACCAAATGGATTAGATTGTCCTGTTTGAAAATTTAACCAAAACTTGCTGTAGTATCAACTTTCGAAGCGGCGGCAGCTGTGAAGGCCCCATTTTCTCCAGAGCTAAGAAGTCGATGATCTTGTTAAGGCTTCTGTTGTTGTCCTTTCTCAACTGAAGGAGGCAATGTTGAGTAAACTCCCGGGCGTAGATTATCTTAAAAAAGGTAATATTTTTCAAAGAAAAATGATTGAGCCACCATATGTTGTCCCTGATATATTCCATATTCTATTGATTTCTGATATTTGAGTGTCCCAACCTTTACCGCTGTTACTGACTACTGTGGAGTTAGATGTGACCTATGAACCTGGAATACTGTCTTTCTCAATCCCACCAAAAGGTGAAAGCACAGGAATACATACATGCTTGATTTCTTGTTTGTTGCTGAGAGGATACTTGTCTTTAGCGTGCGTTGTTCGTTTTGATGTGTGGAGAAGAAAGCGTTGTGTGCTCTGGAGAAGAACGGGCTGTGGTGCGATGAGAGTGGAGAGCAACTATGCATAAGTTTGTGATGGTGCATTCTGAAGAAAGCAGTTTTCTGAGGCTACGATGTAAATCGATTTGGGTGAAGGGTATAGCTGTTCGTTGAGCTGAGAGTGATTCCCTTGCTGGAAAACTATGCTGCTGGTCCTGTTCCTGCTTGTTGGAACAGAAATTCAATTTCTGCCCTTTCTGTGGGTGTGCAAGCAATGATTTACAGATTTTCTTTTATTTCATGCACAGTTCTTAATCTATTAGTGAAATCATCAGAAACAATGATTATATTTTAGTTTAGTTTTGACTGACTGTGTATGCCTGAATTGTGTGGGTGTGTGTTGATTGTATGAAATTCAAAGTTGTAGGGTTCTACTCTGAAGTCAAAGCTGGCCAGAGTTTAAGGAAAATTTAAGACTAGATGATATGTCTATCTTTTTAGAACTTTTTGACAATGATCCTTTCGATGATCATTTCCTCAGGAACCCATTTGGGATTAGCAGTATTTTTGAGTTCATTGACAAACAATATCATGTTGTTGAGGATCATGCTGTTGAAGAAATCACTCATGTTGTTGAGGATCATGTCGTTGAAGAAATCACTCAGAGTAAAACTTGCTTCTCTCATAACCCAATTGTTAGAAGTTTTATTGGATCTGCTTCCAAGATGACTGCTACTATGGAGGATACTACCGTGGATGTTCTTCGGAGGCCGCTCATGTTCAAAAATGACTACATTTTGATGGCTCGTTTGTTGGTTCCTCATGGAAAGTGGCGAGAACATGAATTAGATTACCTTGTTCGGGATCTTGCATTGCATCCCAATCCAGAAAAGGTTGTTGACGTTAAGTACATAAGCAAGGAGCAGAGGAATTCTTTTAGGAAAGCCAGAAAGGTGAAGATGAAACTGCACCAGCAAATGAACAAGCATGGACCCTTTCACAAGAAGGCAAAAATGAAATGTTTTGTAAGCCTAGCTGAGACTTAGACCAGCAGGCAAGTTAAAGTTTAGGTCGTCATGATTAAGAGTATAGTGTCTTGTATATAGTGCTATAGTATATATTTGTTATGTAGTTGGAATTAAGGGGAGTGTTGGAAGATATTAATTCCAACTACCACTATTAATGCAGTAGCTAGATTAATCTAGAATACAACAGATAGTCAAAGTGCAGGTTCTGGAGAAGTTAGCAGGGAGCGGCGGTAGTCGGCAAATCACTGTAGAATTTACGGCTATTCATGTGTATAAATTTGTGTGTTTGTTAATACAATGATCAAGCTCATTTTCATGAGTCTTCAGTGTGTTCTGTGTTTAGTTGTGTGCCGTATAGTCTCTAATAGCTAGCCTTTAGAAGAGATCCCTGGTTGGGTTCTAGGAATTCATAGACATGGATGGTCCCAAAATAAAGCAGTGGGTGAAGAAACATTGGGAACCAATCCTAAAATATAATCCAGAAATGTTTTTTGATGAACATGTGATTGAGAATCCATTTCCTCCATTCAGATGATGTAGATAGTATTCTCAAGGCTCAATGGGTAAATGGAAGAAGCTTTCTTCAGTTACACCATTGGTATGTCACTTCAACCCTTTGTCGGAGGTTCCTCGAAGGTGGTTAATTTGGGAAAAATTGTCTGGTTTCCCGCTGAAGTTATGGACTAAAAATGAAATTATCAAAATCAAGGGTGTAATTAGAAAGTTTGTGTATTTGGACCTGAAAAGCCTTGGCGTTATGGATAAGTGTGTTTCTTGAGTTCTAGTAGAAGTAATTTTTTCTGGAGGACTCCCTACAAAATTAGATATGATGTGGGGATCTATTCGGTATAAGCAATGCATAGATTTTTGGGATATACCATTCCATTGTTAGATTTGGCATCATACCGGTCATGTTATGGCAACAGGCCCTCGGGGAGCAGAATGTGCACATTCAAAAAGGAATTTGTTGTGGTTTCCATTGGCGATTTCGTCAAATGACGGGATGGTGAATGCATCTCTAGGTAACAATTCAAACCCACTATATTCTCCTCATATACTTGATTTGAATCATATTGTTCTATCCTCGTATGCTTTTACTTCATCATACGAGGGTGTTGGTGAGGAAGTGGATTCATGTATGTTGGGTTTTAAAAATATATTGATCTAGTTGAATTCCTCAAATCGTCCACTTGGTCCTGTAATGAACTTTATTACTTCCAGTTTGACCACTAACCTTGTTTTTCCTGTTCAAGATGCTAACCCACCCCATCAATTATGGGGAGTCTCCCTCCCTTCCTTTCAACATGATCGCTCTCCTGCTAATCTAAATGAGGCGCCTCGAGTGAAACATTTTGTGGACAATGGATCATCCTTGTCTGGGTCTTTGCCGAGGAATTCGATTGGGAGTGATATTGAATCACTGATGCAAAATCCTGTGATGGACCTGGTCCAGATCATTGTCCATAAATATAATGAGTACTCCACTATACCTATTATTAGCCCCAATTATTCCATTAATGTTACCACCCGTAGAAGGGGAGAGAAACAGAACCATCACAGGAAAGTTAACAAATTAAATTTAAATCCTTAATTTTCAGTGGAGATGAGGACTTATGTGATATTCCCATTATTGATTTTGTTTCAACACGGTCCCTTAGAGACCATGCACCTAGTAGTATTGCACCTCCATGAACATTCTTTCCCTAAATATTAGGGGGTTTGGCGATAGCTCCAAAAAAATATCCCTACGCCATCTTATTTATTTTGTGAGACCAAAGTTGTATTTATATAAGAATTGATGGATTTTGTGTTGTATACTAAACAATACTTTTTGTCCATATGCCCTAGATGGTACCTATTTGCAAATAATTATAGTGGTTTATCTAGAGCTATAGTGGCTATTTGGGATCTTGTCTGGGTACATTTAAAGGTTTATAAATTTTTTGAAATCACTTTACTATCTGGATTTGTGCGTGGTTACCCTTGTCGTATTAATTTCCTCAACATATATCCCCCGTATTGTAACAAATTTGACTTCTGGCACAAGATGGATTAATGTGGGATCCTAAAAGTTGGGTCGTAAGTCATGGTTGGCAATTATAATCTTACTTTATCTGGGGAGGAATGTTGGGGTTCTAGATGTCATCTAAATTCGATGGGAACCTATTTTTAGGATCTCTTCAATGAAAACCATTTGGCAGATATCAAGCTTATGTCTCTTTGTCCTACCTGGACCAATGGTCGTGTTGAGTCTGAATGCATTGGAAAATGACTAGATAGATTTATGTTGCATGAAAATATTTTGGAAATTTTTTGGCATGTGCGTTCATGGGTCTCCTATGTAAGGTTGTCCGACCATGCGCCTACCATTTTATAGTGGATGAATGGTAAGCCATGGAAAATTATTCCATTAAAATTTAATTAGGCATGGCCGGAAGATCGAGAATTCTGCAATCTTGTCCATAATACTTGGAGGTAATATGCTAATGTGTCGGTCAACTTGATGATGAATTTGATTATAGAAAAATTGCAAGCTCTTGAAAAGATGGTCTGATGTTGGGAGAGTCAAAAAACTCAAATTGAAAATTGACATGTTGGATATCGACAAGGAGATGATTCATATACAAAATTAGATGGACCTTGTATGTCCATAACACAACCATCTATCCTAATTAAAAGATCTGGAATTGAAAAAGAGATAAATTCTTAAGTTTCAGGAAGAGTTGTGGTGTCTAAAAAGCCACACAATTTGGATTTCTAGTGGTCACAAGAATATAAAATTTTCCATTAATTTTGCACACATTAGCATAGTATTAACACAATATGGAAAATCGAATTGGAATCATGGGATATGGTTTTTGATAATAATGATATTCAGAAGGAATCATTGAAATACTTTGAGAGTATTTTCAATGAAAATGTGGACATTGATAATCAATTTTTTTTCATTGATTCATATCCCACAATGTTCACTGATGCTCATAATGAACATATTGACAAGCCTGTCGCTCTAGAGTAAATTTGAAGAGTTTTGAGATATTTCTCTAGAGATAAATGTCCTTGCCTAGATGGATAGACTTGGATTTCCAATGGTGACAAGAATATGAAATTTTCCATTAATTTTCCACACATTAGCATAGCATTAACACATTATGGAAAATTAAATTGGAATCATGGGATATGGTTTTTATAATAACGATATTCAGAAGGAACCATTGAAATACTTTGAGAGTATTTTCAATGAAATTTGTGTGTCTAAAAAGCCGCACAATTTGGATCTCCAGTGGTGACAAGAATATAAAATTTTCCATTAATTTTCCACACATTAGCATAGCATTAACACAATATGGAAAATTGAATTGGAATCATGGGATATGGTTTTTGATAATAACGATATTCAGAAGGAATCATTGAAATACTTTGAGAGTATTTTCAATGAAAGATCTAATGTGGACATTGATAATCAAAAAAATTTCATTGATTCATATTCCATAATTTTCACTGATGCTCATAATGAAAATATTGACAAGCTTGTCACTCTAGAGTAAATTTCAAGAGTTTTGAGATATCTTTCTAGAGATAAATGTCCTTGCCTAGATGGATAGACTGCTAAATTTTTTATGATTTGTCGTGGATGGTGGAAGAATCAAGGCTACAATGCAAGGTTGTAGGGGCGATTAACTCAAATTTTATTGCACTCATCTGAAAGTCCTCATGGCCTAAAACATTTTGTGTCCATTTCCATTTCTCTTGGTCCCATCCTATTTCCTAGTCTATTGTAGCCGTTTTCTGGTCAAATGTAGTCATTCTTGGTCAAATATAATCGTTGGATGATCTGCTCTCTTTATTTATCCTATAGCCATGGTCTGGTTCTTCAACTTGTCCTCGCGATGAACCACACTTGTTGGTTCGAAATGCGTCGAAAAATGAATTATGATGTGATTTTCGCTGAAAACGCTTTGCAAAAAACATTTAGTTATTTTTTCCTCATTTCTTTTTGTAACATCACTTATAAGTTGATTTTGAATATTATTTCTAACAAAATCAAAGACAAGCTCTTGATATACATAACAGAGGAACAATTTGGGTTTCTCAAGAACAGACAAATCCATGATGTTGTCACCATTTCCCAAGAGTGTATACACTCTATTAAGTCTTATAAGAAAGAAATTTTGATTCTTAAACTGGAATTACAAAAAAAAATGTCATTGTGTAGATTGGACATATCTTCGTTTGGTACTTTTTAAGATCGGGATAAAAAAGAACACTGTTAATTGGATCATGGCTTGTGTCCCATATGTTCAGTATGCTATTTTAGTCAATTGTTCCCCATTGGCCTTCTTCAGAGAACATATAAGGCTTTGACAAGGATGTTCATTGTCACCTTTATTATTCCTCTTGGTGATCAATGGTTTGAGAAGGAATATCATGGAGGCACACAAAAATGATCTATTTTGTGGTTTGTAGGTTATCAAGAACACCTTTGTCTCTCATATAATGTTTGTAGATGGTTCTTGAATTTTAATCAGGCATCCAAGCCTCATTGGATTTTTCTACATTATATCATCACTAGCTTTGGGGAAGCCTCTAGTTTATATGCAACAATCTAAATTGGTGCTTATTAAGGCCTCTAAGAACAATGATATGGTGGCTGATATTGCCATTCTTTTTAGGATAAACACCTCTCTGTTGGACGATGGATCTGACAAAGAATGAGAGAAATCGTGGAGCATAGATTGCTCTTCTCAATATTCAAAATGGCTAAATAGATTACATTGTAAACATCAATAATAAATGACTGAAGTAGAACTCGACACCTATGGAGTAGAACTCAAGTAAAACTAAACTGTTTATGACACCTAGCAGACAACAGAATTAAATGTGATGACACCTAACTGACAGTGAGATTAATATCTCAACATCCCCTCCTAATCTCAATTGTTACATGTAGAGACACTTACAATGCCTAATTGTTCTCTTTGAAATTCAAATACATTCTTGCCTAATGGCTTTGTGAAAATATCTGCTAGTTGATCTTTGGAACCACAAAAAGCAAGTATTATGTCCCCATCATTGACAAGTTCATGGATGAAATGAAAACATGCATCAATGTGCTTTCTCTTTTTGTGGAAAACATGATTTTTTGATAAAGAAATCATTGAACTGTTATTAGAGTAGATTGAAGTTGGTTCTTTATGAATATTTAAAGTATCTCTCAATAATCTTCTCAACCACATAGCTTGATAAGTTGTCGAATTTCCTGCTACATATTTTGTCTTTACAGAAGCTATTGAAACAATTGACTATTTCTTGGATGCCCATGAAATCATATTGGTTACAAGATGAAAGGCATACCCTGAGGTACTTTTGTGATCATCTAAACTCCCAGCATAATCATTGTTTGTATAACATGAAAGTGAAAAAATTTCAGAATGTGTATAAAAAAAACGATATTCTATTGTCCCTACAATATACCTTAAGATTATTTTTGTAACCTTCCAATGAGAGATCTTAGGTGACTGCATAAACTTGGAGACAAAACATACTGCATACATAATATAAGATCTAGTTGAAGTGAGATATAACAAGCTACCAACTAGACTTTTATACAGTTTGGAATCAACTGGTGGTGCTACATCTTCTTTTCTCAGTTTTGTGCCTTAAGAAATTTTTGTATCTACGGGTTTGTGATTGGTCATTCTGAACTTTTGGGTAATATCAATGGCATATGTTTGTTGAACAACAAAAATTCCATTATCATATTGGTGAATTTCAATGCTTAACAAGTATGTATTGACTCTTAGATCTTTCTGAAGGTGTCATTGAGTTCTGGGTAGTGACATGGGATTTGGGCCTGAAAAAGTGGCAGAAATCCTGGAGTCCTAGGCACAACACAGGGGAAAAAAATCCCCAGAAGCTCCCATTCCCTTGTTGTGGGAGCTTCTGGAGCCTCCCAGATGCACCCTTATCCATATCAAGGGAGTGTCCAGGGGTTTGATGCACTAAAACTTTAGTTGGTCTTAGGGGTTGGTTACCTGAGTGGTTGGGATGGCTCCTAGGAGTTTTGCTATTGATGTGGAAGGTCTATGTGATGTGTTCTGTTGATTCCACTTCCTTAACTGACACATAGGGATTCGAATCATATCATAGTAACTTCTCATCACATGTTTACCCCGGTTGGCTGGTTACCTGGGTAGATGTGGGAGGAGGATGTTACAATTTGTTTCCTCATCTGCTAAGATATGTTTAGATATAGACGGGATCATAAGCCACAATACTATAACTTGTAGTTTTGATACCACTTGTAACATGCATCCTAAAAAAAAAAATATCTCTATTAATCTTTGCTCCTTATTCCTTTTTTTTCTTTAATGGTATTAATGTTATTTCAATTATTAGATAATTATATGGTTCCAATTGTTAAATATTCACATCTATGATTAAGTTGTTTGTCGCATACATTATGTTAATATGTTAATGTTACCACCAAAGTGTTCGCCTTACCTCCTCTCGAATAGGGATTAATATAATATTCAACAACCCATTTCTCATTCATATGGTATTCAAATATATTGTAATGTTAAATATGATAGGGGTTCTTGACCTTTTGCTTGTTCACTGATTTTCAACATTACATTCCATTGTTGGATAATGAATTAAATATTGCAATGGTTGGGTTTCATTTACCCTACCTCTGTGGCGATGTTTGGTGTATATCTCTTTCATGCTCTCTATACGATACAATTGTTATGCATCCATTGAACTTTGGGATTTGGTTTTATTATGATTTGACCCATCCTTGAGATCTATGGTTCTCAAAATTTAGCATTAGAATGGAAGCTTATGGTGGATTTTGGTGGTTAGCGTAATAACCACCTCCTCCCTGGAGCAATAATCTGACTCATTTGGCTCATGTGGGTTTCATGGTATGGCTCTGCACCTAGAGGTTCATTCCACTATTGTAAGCCCTTAATCAACCCATTTACTTGTCATGAAATGCTTTCCATAGTTCCTATATTATTATATTGTTAAGTATAAGTATTTCAATTGTTGGTTTTTAGTTCATTGGAGGGTTTGCTCCCACTCGACATTCCTCCAAGGTTCCTTTCATTATACGATTTATGTAGGATTTTCTACAGGCAGGAATAACGGTAACCATTTTAAGCATTTGTTGCAAGATTACTTAGTTGTAAACTTAGTTCTCTTTGGTTATTTCTACATTATTTCCTAAAGGCTCTAACATTCAATTCATCTCTTCAAGTAGGTATTCTTCCCACCATCTATGGTCAAGCGTATCTCATCGAAAGATTTTACTAATTTCAAAATTCGAATTCAAAACCCCTTGGTTATGGTTCAATGTGTTACCAGGTATGAAATAAGGCAACAAATCTCAGGAATTGGATATTTTTGTAAGTTTTGTTACCAAAAATAATACTTACTTTATTGAGTAATTATTTTGATTGTCTCTTCATGATACAAGGTTGCCAATGGAGTGACGATTCAAAAAGGGACAACCTTAGGTAAAACCCTCATTTTCCTCTTTCTCAAACATTTCTTCCTTTTATTATTTGTAAACATTCTTTCTAATTAGATTTTTGGTTCTTCTTTCCCCATAGGTAAGAGCCTCATTCGGGTTCAGGAGGTGACATCGCTAGGATTGAGCAAATTTACCAAGTTCTAATTTGTCTTAGGTTTTTCTTTCTAGGTTTCTGCAAGACTGTCATTGACTTCCAGTGTTTAGCTATGATGGTTTAGTATTTTTGTAATTAAACTTGTAGTTTCTCATCCTTTCCAAGCTATGGTTATATTACAGTTCAAACTGTAACAGATTGGTATGTATACTATAATTTTATCATGGTCTATTACCTTAAATATTTGTATTGTGTTTCCATAGTCTCCGTATGCCGACTGCTATTGAAATGTTTATCGACTTGTATACATAATGTAATTTATATTATAGTTTGTTCCATTATAACATCAATTCTCAACCCTTGTTTATAGTTTGAGGGTTTTTCTGTAGACCGTTCATACTATAACAGTCATGTTCTTTATTATGTAATTGTGTTTATAAAATTTGGTGATTTCCACGAGTTCCTTTCACAATTAGCTTAAGATTTGTAATCGATTGTTTGTGTAAAGTCTCTTGCGACTAATTTATGGTTACAAACTTAATTTACCTTCAATTTAGCACCATTAATATTGTTTTCTTGTTATATGTATCTATATCTATCCTTCGGGAATTATAGTGAGTAGTTTAAACAAATGAATTTGTTTCTTGAAAGAGTATACAGTGCTAGATAGTTCAGCTTCATGTTATATTTTACTTCTCAGTTGAAAATAATTCTACCAATTATTGTACTTATTTATTTAGACAAAATACTCAAGGCGGGCCTTATCCAGTACCTGCTGAATTTCTCTGTCCTATTAGCTTGGGTTTAGAATAATCTATTGTTGTTGGGTTCTATGGCTGAGTGGAAGATTAAATATAACTCACAATAAAATACTTTATCATTTTTTTCTCATCGTTTCATTTTCAGACTTTCCTTTTAACAAAATCCATAACATATCATTCATAAAACTTTTACTTTTCGAAGAGGTTAGTAGAACATTTACAGAAATTCACTAGTTTCCATTGTTTGGAATCTATAGGTTTTTCTTCTTTTAATATATTTTAGCCAGAATGAAGTTTTTTTAGCAGAACCTAGTCCCTGGGATTTGCTCAATCCCTTTCATTCTTTTGCCTTTAATTCCAGACTATTTCTGGGTTACTAGTTAACCAGCTTGGCTTGGAACTAACTAGATTCTTTGTTTTAAACTAACTTAAATAAAAGTTACAACTCGTATTTATTCAACGAAGTTTCACCTTTACTTAAAAATAGATACACCATCATATAGACATAAACATTTACTCATCAGATAGAAATAAAAAATACACTATAAACAACAAATCCAAATTACTTATTTGTTTCCTTAATTGTCAGGACGAGACACAAAATCACTAGAAAAGAGACTGCTCCACCCAACTGATGTGAACTTCTTTTTCACATTTTCAAATTGGTAAGATGTGTATCTCATGTTTTATAATTATTTGATATTTTTTTTTATATTTTAATGAACTCATGGTTAATCACTATTTTAAAAACCATTTTATGAAATAGTATCCAAACCATCTATGTGTTGTTCTTGGATTACCTTAATCAATAATTTTAGTAATAAAATAATCGATAGAATTTCAGTTGAAAATTGTTGCATACAGAGATGCATAAACAATGTTTAGAGGTAAATAAATCGTATTTATTTGCTATTTTTAGATTTTTGAATTTAATGAAATGAAAAATAAAAATAAATTTCAGATGAGCCTACACAAGTAAAATCATCTGGAATTCCCAGTTACAGTCAATCTTGCATCTATTTGGAGGATCGAATGAGGAGCCTACACAGTGTTACATCGTTGTTTCTGGTGTCTCGGATTCTAGAACTTCAATTTCATTTTGGAATGTTGGAACTATTTTTCCTCACTAACAGTGATCTATCATTTCATCTCCTTGTATTCGTAGTTTTCGTTGAGTACATGGGTGAGTTGTACCCATCGGGGACTGAGTCCCTATATCCATATGAACTCATTAGAGCCACCATGGAAGTTGAGTTGTCATATGCGATTTTACATCAAGATACACTTGGAAATCAGGGCATTCAATCCAACTTTGGTCATGATCTTGATGACACTAATGCCATCAGATCTGTATTACATGGAATTGATACCTAGTTGGATACAATCTCTGAACATGGAAAGGAACAGAGGAACAAATACACTAAGGTTGTTAAAACAAACAATCAACCTTCTCTGTTAAGATTTGGACTTGGATCGTGTGGCTAGCCTCCAGAAGAGAGCCCTAGTTGGGTGTCGGGAATTCACAGACATGTATGGTCCCAAAATGAAGGAGTGGGTGAAGAAACATTGGGAACCAATCCTCAAATATAATCCAAAAATAAGTGTTTTGATGAACAATTGTTTGATGATCAGGTGGTTCGGGATCCATTTCCTCCATTTGAATAATGTCAATTGTATTCTCAAGACTTTTTGGGTAAATGGCAGAAGCTTTATTCAATTACATCGTTGGTATGTCAGTTTCAACCCTTTGTTGAACGTTCCCTAAAGGAATTTTATTTGGGAAAAATTTCTTGGTCTCTCACTGGAGTTACAGACTAAAAAAGAAATTATGGAAATCAAGGATGCAATTGGAAAGTTTGTGTATTTGAACCCAAAAAGCCTTGGCGCGATGGATAAGCATGATTCCTGGATTCTAGTGGAAGTATTTTTTTCTAGTGGACTCCCTGCAAAATTAGATATAATGTGGGGTTTATTTTGTATAATAAGTGTATAGAATTTTTGGGTATACCCTTCCGTTGTTTGATTTGTCATCATACTGGTCATGATATAGTGAAATGCCTTTGGAACTATAGGAAACAGACTGTGCATGCTTCAAAGAGGGATTTGTAGCGATTTCTATCGGTGATTTCATAGGATGATGAAATGGCCAATGCATCTCCAAGTAACAATTCTAACCCATTATCTTCTCCTCATATACTTGTTTTCCATTGGAGAACTTTTGAAGTCAAAAATAGGCCTCAAAACAAAAATTACAACCAAAATCACTTTTATGAGAACCAATAGGATTCAAGATGATGATGTCAACTAAAATCACCTTTATAAGAATCAATAGGATTCAAGATGATGCTTTCAACCATGGGGGATGAATCACTATTTTTGGAGTAAAATGGTAAAAAGATTAAAAAAAAAAAAAACTATTTTTTTAACTAGTATTTTCAACTTATCTCCTTCCATTTTACTCAAATTTTGAGTGAGAGCACTTGTTGGATGAGAAATTTAATTCCTCATCCAAAGAGTACCAATTTTTCATACTTTTGATGGAATTTTCTACACAGAAAATGAGAAATATATGAAAAATGTGATTGTAATCACGTTTTTTTTATGTATTTCTCATTTTTTGTGTAGTAGGGTCCATCGAAAGTATGCAATATGGGTACTCCTTCGATGAAGAATTAAATTATACATCCAAAGAGTTCTGCTTCTCAAAATTAGACTAAAACCATAGGAAAATAGATTGAAAATACAAGTTGAAAAAGTAGTTTTCCCTTTTTCCCTCTAAAATTTGATGATGTAATCTAATCTTATTTTACTATTTTCACTATTATTTTATAATATTCATTAGGAGGTCCATTTTAGACCTTGAAATTTCTCTAATGACCTCATACTATTCGATCTTCTTCTATTTTTCCTTTTTCATCCCACGTTGTTGGTGAAGAATTGGATTCCTGTAGGTCAAGTTTTAAAAACCTATTGATCCAGCGAGAGTGTTCAAATCACCTACTTGGTCCTATAATGAACTTTCTTCCTTCTAATCTAACCACTAACCTATTTATCCTATTTGGGATATTGAGAAACCCCATCAATTATGGGGAGTCTCCCTCTCTTCCTTTCAACATGATGGGTCTCCTGCCAATGTGAATGAGGCGCCTCAGGCAAAACAATCTGTGGACAATTGACCATCCCTATCTATCTCTTCCCCTATGAATTCGATTCAAAGCAATATTGAATTACTAATGGAGAATCTTGTGATGCACTTGGTCCATCACTGTCCATAAATATAATGGGTCCTTCCCTCTCCCTATTATTAGCCCCAATTCTACCGTGAAGATTACCACCCGTAGAAGGGGAGGGAAAGGGAACTGTCATAAGAAAGTTAACAAATCGAATATTAAATCCTTAACTTTTAGTTGAGATGAGGACTTATGTGAAAATTTGTAGGCTCTTAAAAGGTGGTTCGATGTTGAGAGAGAGTGAAAATACTCAAATTGAAAATGGACCTATTAGATATCGACGAGGAGAGGATTTTTTATACAAAATCAAATGGACAACGTATGTCCAGAACGGGGCCACTTATCCTCATTAAAAGATCTAGAATTGAAAAAGAGACATATTCTTATGTTTCAAGAAGAGCTGTGGCATCTAAAAATACGTGAAATTTGGATTTCCAATAATACAAAAGGCTTCCAGCAATTTGCTACACATCGATGTAGCATTGTCACAATATGGCAAATTGAATCGGAATAAGCGGATATGGTTTTTGATATTGCGAATATTCCGAAGGAAGCAATGAAATACGTTGAGATTATTTTCAAGGAAAGATCCTATTAGGACGTTGATAACTACTTTTTTTTCACTCATTCATATCCCATAATGTTCACTAATGTTGATAATGAAGATATTGGCAAGCCTATCACTCTAGAGGAAATTTCAAGAGTTTTGAGATATTTATTTAAGAAATAAGTGTTTTTCATTTCCTGGAGGAAATTTCAAGAGTTTTGAGATATTTATTTAGAGATAAATGTTTTTGATTTCCTGGACATTCTTGGGATGGATTTACTGCGAAGTGGTGGAAGACTCAAGGCTACAATGCAAGGTTGTGGGGGAAACTAACTCGGGAAATTAACTCAATTTTTACTGTAATCATCCCGAATTCCTCATGTCCTAAAACATTCAGTGGTTCATGCCCCATTTATTTGTGTAACATCACTTATAAGTTGATTTCAAAGATTATTGCTAATGTAATCAAAGAGAAATTCTCGATATACATAACAGATGAACAATTTGGGCTTCTCAAGAACAAACAAATCCATGATGTTGTTACCATTGCCCAAGAGTGTATACACTTTATTAATTCCTATAAGAAATAACCTTTGATTCGTAAACTGGACTTACATAAATCATATCACTGTGTGGATTGGACATATCTCCATTTGGTACTTTTTAAGTTTGGTCTGAGAAAGAACATTATTGATTTGATCGTGGCTGCTGTCTCATCTGTTAATTATGTTATTTTAGTTAATGGTTCCCTATCGTCCTTCAGAGAACCTAGAGGATTTGGAGAAGGATGTCCATTTTAGCCTTTACTGTTCCTTTTGGTGTTAGATGGTTTGAGCATGAATATGAGGCACACAAGAATGATCTATTTCGTGGTTTTCAAGTTATCGAGGACTCCTTTAACTTCCATCTAATATTTGTAGATGACATCTTGACTTTTGGTCAGGTATCCAAGCCTCAGTGGAGTTTTCTACATTATATCATGACGAGATTTCGAGAGGCCTCTCGTTTATATGTCAAAAATCATAAATTGATGCTTATTAAGGCCTCTGAGGATAATGATCTGGTAGCTAATATTGCCGTTCTTTTTGGGATAAACACGTCTCTACTGGACGATGGATTCTCATATTTAGGCTTTAAGGTGAAACCTAATAATCGTCAGGTCAGAGACTCGTCTTGGATCATGGAAAATTTTGAGAACCGGCTATCGCATTAGATCCATAGATGGATTTCTTTAGGCGGCATGCATATTCTCGTAGAATATGTCCTTCAACATAGATTTATTTTATGGATGCATTTTTTCATGTTTCCTTGCAGAATCATCAAACGTATTAAATCCATTATTGTTATGTTTTTGTGTGTGGGAGCTATAGGTAACAAAAAATTCAATCTGGTTTGTTTAGATGATTTATCCTGTGATAAAGAGTAAAGTGGTTGGGGTCTCGAGGACAATTTTTTTTTATGGGCACTCATTATCAAGAGTCTCTAGAGGGCTTTATTGGATGATGAAATATGACATTAAAGTATTAAGAGGATGTATTTGAAAAGGATGTCGATTACAGAGTGGTTCAGGTCTGCCTTTGATTCATGTTCGAATGGTTCATATATTTGGAATGGTTTCCATAAGACTAGTTGTGGGCTCTTCAAGAATTTGAGATGGTCCTTTGGAAATGGACATAATATCCTTGTTGGTATTGAGCCCATTCTTGGTTTTCCAAGTCAGTGTTTATCTGAGTAAGTTTTAAATCATTTGCATGCATATCGTTTCTTCTTCTTATCACAAATCATTGAGAGCTCTGACTTGAGGAATTCAAGACTATCATGGAAAACAGTGGAGGCAATTGGACTAAGAGACTCCAATGTTGATAGGTGGAACAGATATATCTATGACCTCAGGATGGCGGGGATTTTAATGAGGGATATTGAGGATGTGCTATGTTGGAATGAAATTTACGAAATGGAAATCAGGTGGTGTCAGAAGTTTACTCATACATTTTTCATGAACTACATTCCAACTATGAAAAATCTTGGTTCAAGACAATATGGCACTGGAAACTCTCGATGAAGATTATTCTTTTTGGTTGGTTGACGTGGAAGAACTGTATTTTAACTTGGGACAATATCTGTAAGCATGGAACTAGTGGCCCGAATTGTTGTATGCTATGTAGGGAGACAGACGAAAGTGTTCTTCACATTTTTCTGCAATGTACTTTTGCTATTGCAATTTGGTGCATGGTCTTGCAGGATTTTAGTTTGCAATCTGGATGGCATTTCTCTTCCATAGAGTTGCGTTTCAAGTGGTGGCTGCATCGTTGCAAGGTTTACAGATCCCTTCCTCGGTTTTTTATATGGGGAATATGACGAACATGGAATGGTGTGATCTTTTATTATTACCCTTTGGATATGAGCAAGGCCGCAAAAAAGATAAGTGCTCATTATGGTGAATTGCCCAAAATATGAAGAATAATAAACTTAGTAGGAATCTGGACAACAATCAGAATCTGGTTTATTCGACGGGGTACTTCAATGGGGCAGCGCGATAGGGTAAGTGGGGTTGCAGAGAAGTCTTACATTTGAACCCAGATCACCATGTCCAGTTGTTCTGGTTCAGTGGAGAGGGCTCCAATACTCAAGTAGAAGTAATAGCTCTATGGGATCTTATGCTTTTTGCGAGAAGATTGAATCTAGAGAAGATGAACATTCTTGGAGATGCAAAGCTAATCATCGAATGGCCTAATAGAATGGAAAAGATTAGTGCTCCCAATCTAACGAATTAGATGTTTCGTATAGAAATCGTGAGGTAATATATTACAAACATTTCCTTCAGACATATATATAATGAGCTAAATATCTATGCAATCTTGTTAGGATATTCCGACACATAGGAAATAGTTAAGTACAACTTGGTCTATTATAGAGTTAGGTAAAGTGTGTTTCTTTACCGTTGTACATTTTGTAACTTACAATCCGACGTTCACGATATGTAGTGATCCGACGGTTCATTCTCTCCTCGGTATTACCGACACTTGATCCGTGACTTGACACTCGATTGGTCCATGATTTCTATTTAAAGCGCATGGAGGGTCATTTGTAGGGTAATCCGTGCATGAGAGAAACATATGTAAATTTTCATTCTTTTATTAATAAATTGACTGAAGTGGCTGTGTTGGCTCAAGCCGTGGACTGTTTCCCTCTTTGAGGGTTTTAACCACGTCAAAAATACTGGTGTATTGATCTGCGATCTGGTTGTGAGCGGTGTCCTTTAGTGTTCTGTCTGAGGAACTTACCCTGTAAATTCCTACATGGTATCAGAGTTATTTGAGGGCCGCGCCCGTTGGTGATCCAAATTTGAAGCCGGTAGAACTGCATCCGACTGCCATTTCCTAGATCTACTGTTTCTGACTGCTTTCGAGCCGAGATGACTGCTCTGTTGTGTTGGGAGCATCTGTTCCAATGAGGAACCCCTTTCGTTTCACGCGAAAAGGTTTCCGGTAGCCCTAGCTGTGTCATTTTTAAGATTTGGAGGTATACAGTATTTATTTGCAGTTTACAGTTATTTTCTCTCTATTTATTTCAGTTTTGGTTTATTTAGCCCTTTTTATTACCGGATCTATACCTTTCATTTTTGCGTATGCTCTTTGCCCTGCGACTCTGTGCAATCTGGGCAAATCAGAAACAGAAAGGAAGGATTTTTCTCATGCGTATGCTCTTTTCCATGCACTTTAGTGTGATCTCGGAAAATCAGAAACATTGAGAAAAATATTTAGTTTCCGGCTAAAGCTAACTTTGAGCCGCAAGGTTCATTTTTGAAAATATTTAGTTTTTCGGCTAAATCTAACTTCGAGCCGTAAGGTTTGTTTTCTTTGCATGTCCGTGTTGGGTTTTGTGTTTTTTGTTTTGTAGGGAAAAAGAGCTTTCTCAAAGCAAACACGCAACCCAAAGCACCCCCCCCCCCCCCCCCCCCCGCTCTCTCTCTCTCTCTCTCTCTCAAATTTTTTGTATAGCTCAATTGGTTCAAAGCTATTTTAAGAGAGTAGAGGTCTTGGGTTCAAGTCTCCATTTTGTGGGGGCGGACTTTTTCATTTCCGCACATTCCCGCACTTCGTCGGCAACTTCATCAACCTTTTTTCAAAAAGCCATAACTTCTTCATCCGGAAGCCGTTTTCAGAGTCGTTTTTTTTAAACCAGCCTAATTTTTCGAGATATATCCATTGGAACACTTATTTTCAGCATCTTTAGCTTCAGTTTCCGTTGAAATGGAAAGTCAATACCAAGTTACCATTGACAGCACCAACTACTTCCAATGGTTGGCCTACATTGAGGATTTACTTAGAAGTAAAGGTCTCTACAGAATAGCCTCAGGTCAAGAAAAAAAACCGAAGGACGAAGATAACGCTGCTAAATGGGAAAATAGGCAAGATCAAGCACGTGGATTGATAGGGATGTCTATTTCTCCAGATCTTAGATTCCATATTGCAGAACTTGATACTCCTGATGAGGCAATGAAACAAATCAATAAAGTTTTTGGGATTAAAAATGAACTTAGAGCCCATCAACTTGAAAATGAGTTGCTTACATTAAACCCTAATAATTTTTCTTGCATTGAAGATTTCTTGTCCAAGTTCAAGACCCTTAGATATCTCTTAGAAGGTGTTAAAGTTAAGAAAGAAGATAGTAACCTTATCTATTCTATTCTTACTAAGTTGGGACCAGCCTACTCTGTGTTTGTTTCCACCTTCCATTCTACAAGAGAGGCCTTCATTTCTCAAGGAACAGACTACAAATCCCCTTCCTTTGACTCTTTTTATGATTCTTTAATAAGAGAACAAGAAAAACATCTTACACCTTGGTCTTATTAATCTTGGAAATTCTTCCAAGAAAGCGTTAGCCACCCAACAGCAACCAAATTCAAAGAATCCTAAGAAGTCATATCCTAAAAAGAATGGTCCTAAACCAAACAAGGGTCCTAAGCAATCTCAGCCTCAAAATGAAAAATCATTTCATCAAAATGATAAGACAAATAAAAACAAATGGAAGAAGACTGATAGACATTGCAACTTTTGTAATCGAGATGGCCACTTAGAATCCAAATGCTTTAGGAAGATGGAAGCCTTGGAAGCAGTGATGAAGAAACATAACATCCATGTGGAGCATTCTTCAACTTCAACTTCATCTTCAGGAATGGCACTTTCTGCATGTGGTTGTCAATCATCTCGGTCTGGTTATGCATTAAATGCATCTTCTTCTTCTCATTCTCATGAATGGCTCATTGATTCTAGAGCTTCTTATCACATGGCCAAAAACAAAGCCATGTTTTCTTCTTTAAATGATTGTAACACCAAAAATATATATGTTGGTGATGACAGATCTCTTAGTGTTGTAGGGACTGGAATTGTTCATCTAGACAATGGTCAGTTTAATGATGTATTATGTGTTCCAACCTTATCCTGCAACCTTCTATCTGTATATCAGATAACTCATTCAGGTGAAGGTAAAATCGTTGAATTTTCACCTCATGATGTTGTAATCAAGGACCTAAGAGATCCTAAAAATATTTTAGCTACTGGCATTGCTGATGATTCTACAAGGTTGTATAAGTTTCACAACTTTGGGTCATCAAATCTTCCCTCAGTATTTGTTGCTCATAACGATGAAGTGAGCAAACTTTGGCATGAGCGATTTGGTCACTTAAACTATCGCTCCCTTCAACATCTATGTAAAGAAAATATGGTGACAGGTCTTCCTATGGTATCTTGCAGAGATGGTGTTTGTTCCGGATGTGTACTCGAAAAACATCATCGGGACAGTTTTGAAAAACGTGCCTCTTGGCACGCCTCAGCCCCTTTACAACTTGTGCATAGTGATTTATGTGGTCCACTTCCAGTTGTGTCATTCTCTGGCTGCAAGTATTTCTTAACTTTCATTGATGATTTCTCCAGACGCACTTGGGTATACTTCTTAAAACTCAAGCGTGAAGTATTTAACACATTTTTGGCCTTCAAGACCTTTGTTGAAAAACAATCTAGACATCAAATTCTTAAGCTAAGATCTGATAATGGCGGAGAATATGTTAAAAACACATTCATCAACTATTGCACTGAGAATGGAATTCAAATGCAACATACTGTTCCATATACTCCACAACAAAATGGTGTAGCTGAAAGGAAGAATCGCACCTTAAAGGAAATGGCTAATTGTATGCTACAATCTAAAGGACTTGGTCTTAGTTTTTGGGCAGAAGTAATTAACTATGCAAATTACATAATAAATCGCACTCCTACTAAAGCTTTAAAAAATATCACTCCAGAAGAAGCATGGAGCTCAATCAAACCAGATGTAAGTCACTTTCGTGTTTTTGGAAGTGAAGCGTGGGCCCATATTCCAGACGAAAAGCATAAAGCTTTAGAACCTAAGAGTGAAAAATGTACTTTTTTTGGATATTCTGAAGATGTCAAAGGCTATAGACTTATTCCATTTAAGTCCAAAAATGTTATCATTAGAAGAGATGTAAAATTTGATGAAAATATATCGGCCTGCGAGCCTAGTCCGGCGGATGTGCCACCTCTTCCTATCTCTTCTACTTTTGAAAACATTTCTTCTTCAGATGATGAAAGTGAGGATGACAATCCTCCCCCACCATCTCAGGATCCTCCTTTAGCTCCTCAACTTCCAAAATGGGTTCGTGCTACTCGAGATGCAGCAGGTGATCTTGTCGGTGATCCTACAGATCAGCGACGTACACGTTCTCAGTTCGAGAGAGCCTCTTCTTTACTGGCTCAAGCTCCAGTAAATTATGATCCTGACACCTTTGCAGAAGCTTCAGGCCATCCAGATTGGGAAGCAGCTATGAATGAAGAATATCATTCATTACTGGCAAATGATACATTGGATCTTGTTCCTCTACCAAAGGGACAAAAACTTGTTAGATGCAAATGGGTTTACAGAACCAAGTATGGACCAGATGGGAAAGTTGATAAACATAAAGTTCGTTTTGTTGCTAAAGGTTTTTCACAGGTTGAAGGCATTGACTACACTGAAACCTTCTCCCCTGTTGCCAAAATGAACTCTATCCACCTTGTTCTTTCCCTTGCTGCCTCGTTCAAATGGGAAGTCCATCAGATGGATGTTAAATCTGCCTTCTTGCTTGGGGACTTGCATGAAGAAATCTACATGGAACAACCCATTGGCTTCATACAAACAGACTCCAGCCTTGTATGTCGACTTAAGAAATCCCTTTATGGTCTCAAGCAAGCTCCTCGGGCTTGGTATGCCAAAATGGATAGCTTTCTTTTAGAATCTGGCTTTTCTAGGTGTCACTCTGACAATACTGTCTACACCAAGAAAGTGGCCAACTCTCTTATCATCCTTGTTTTTTACGTCGATGATCTTATCCTTACTGGTAGTGATCCCAACCTTATAAACCATGTGAAGTCTAGCCTTAAAAGGAAATTTGAAATGACAGACTTAGGACACTTACACTATTTTCTCGGTCTTTAAGTCTTGCAATCCAAGGAGGGTATTTCCCTTTCCCAGTCCAAGTATGCTTGTGATATTCTACGTCATTTTCACATGGAAGATTGTAAGCCAGCCCCTTCTCCCTTTCAGTCTGGAGTCAAAATTTCAGTCACTTGTACTTCTCCTGAAGTTGATGCTACCTTATACCGTCAACTTGTAGGAAAACTTTTGTATCTAACCCATACTCGTCCTGACCTTTCCTTTGCTGTTGGCCTTGTTGCTCTGTTTATTCAAAAACCCACGTGAAAGTCATTGGAAAGCAGCTAAAATAATACTTTGTTATGTTCGAGGTACAGTTCAGTTTGGGATTCATTACAGTGCCGAAGCAGCTCCTCTATTGGTTGGTTTCACTAATTCTAATTGGGCTGGTGACCCTGATGATCGGAAGTCTACTGTCGGTTATGTGTTCACTCTTGGTTTAGGACCTATTACATGGGCTTGCAAGAAACAGGGTGCCATTTCTCTTTCGTCAGCAGAAGCAGAGTATTGTGGTGCCGTAGAAGCTAGTAAGGAAACCTTGTGGCTTCGTCAAATCCTATCAGAGTTTGGCTTTGAGCAGCAGCATCCGACTACACTTTGGTGTGATAATCAAAGTGCCATTCAACTATGCAAAGATCCAGTCCAACATCAGCATAACAAACACATTGAACTACACATGCACTTCATCAGAAAGCTCATTCACGACCATGTTGTTGAAGTGCAATATTGTTCAACAGATGATCAAGTTGCAGACATCTTCACAAAGGCTCTCACAAAAGCGAAGTTCACTAAACTTCGATTTATGGTTGGAGTTTAGGAAGTTGTCACTAAGGGGGGATAGGCTCTAGTGCCTCCTTCCTTCTCCTATTGTGTCATATTTGTAAATCCTTCAATCCTATCCCAAGTTGTTCTTAAGGGGGGATGTTAGGATATTCCGACACATAGGAAATAGTTAAGTACAACTTGGTCTAGTATAGAGTTAGGTAAAGTGTGTTTCTTTACCATTGTACATTTTGTAACTTACAATCCGACGGTCACGATATGTAGTGATCCGACGGTTCATTCTCTCCTCGGTATTACCGACACTTGATCCGTGGCTCGACACCCGATTGGTCCATGATTTCTATTTAAAGCGCATGGAGGGTCATTTGTAGGGTAATCCGTGCATGAGAGAAACATATGTAAATTTTCATTCTTTTATTAATAAATTGCTTGAAGTGGCCGCGTTGGCTCAGGCCATGGACTGTTTCCCTCTTTGAGGGTTTTAACCACGTCAAAAACACTGGTGTATTGATCTGCGATCTAGTTGTGAGCGGTGTCCTTTGGTGTTCTGTCTGAGGAACTTACCCTGTAAATTCCTACAAATCTATGATTCAGTCCCAAGAAAGCCGCCCAAATAAGTTTTGGGTTAATCTTATGGCCGTTGTCTTTTTTGTTCTCGGCATATCTGTCGCTTTTGCTTTATTTGGCTCATATATAGACTGCAACAGGTTTCTTTCGGCATCTGCTATCATGTGTACATTGCTTTGAATCTGTGACTGGTTCCTCTCAGTCTTTATCTCTTTTTTCTGCTATATGTTTTATGTGCTGGGTGTTTCTCTTTGCACACCTGTATATTTATGTCTGTTGGGATGATCTTTTTATTGTAGCCTCTCGGGCTGCTCCCTTTTGTATCTTATCAGGCTTTTTATATTGTCTTAATATAATCTATTGAAGCTTTTTCTTCGGAAAAAAAAATATATAAGAAGCTAAATGGGGTTGTAGACTATCTTTCCAAAAGGGGAATTGAAGTGATTCCAAGGTCTTTCCATTATAATGTTTTCTGCAACGGTGATGATCAAGAGGAGGGTACTATTGGGATAGACTAATCATTTTCTCTAGGTTTTTTTTTGCATATTTTTATATTTTTAATATTATATGTAGACCGCTAGAATTATTGCTTTCATTAAGGTTGATGGATGGTATATGTCTCTGTGTCTTAGGATGGACTTTTATATTATAGTACTTTTGATCTAGTTATGGAGTTTTGGATTATTTATTGAATGACATTAGAAGATGGAACATGTGTATGGCGGCAAGTACTTAGACTTTCTATGCAGCAGATGTCGCTTATTAAACTATATGTGGGTTAACATGTACCAGTTTTTTTTCATAGTAATGAAAATTATCGTGTTTTTTCTGTTTTTTTTAAATAATCTATTTATAAAAGCCAAAATATTGACTTACAAACACCGTTATTAATGATTCGATGAGCTTATTTCCTTACCAGAACATTTTCCACAACGTTTTGACTACTAGGGGAGAAGAAAGGTGGTGTTGAACTTGAGAAAGGCATTGAATCCGCCAGTGGATGCTACGGTAACAATAGCAGAACTTTCCCGTTCCTCCAACCACAACATACTCACACTGCGGTTGATCAAACCTGAAGGTTCCGTGGAGCTCCAAAGTGTTGTCCCTGTACATTGAGCGTGAAAACCATGAAGAAATCAAGTCCAGCAGTCAGATTTGTATTTAATTATGTTATCTCTGTTTGAAATTTTTGTTGGTATGCAGTTATAGGTTTTTCTATAAAATTACATTTAAAAATAATATTGGTATTAACAAACTAAAAAATAATAATTAATTTTTATCATAAATAAAATAATTTAAAAGAAATTAAAGATGTAGGTAATTATTTTACTGTGGAATTTGCAAAAGACATAAAAATAAGATTAAAATATAATTTATTTTATGTTTCGTTCTCATATCATATAACATGTAAAAAAAATATTAATAACATAAATATATTTTAATGTGAATTATCAATAAAATATTTTAATGTAAAATATTAAATATTAAATAACATATTTTTGTATCAATAGTTTAAAATAAAAAATTTCTTATATTTTTACATTTAGTTGAAACAGTGATGTAATTTATTTTATATTTAATAAGGAGTTTATATGTAACATTTATAATTTATAAGATATTAATAACCAAAATAATTATATAGAGAGACCATACAATGGTATATGTTCTCTACTTTTGAATATGAGAAAGCATGTAGTGATATTTCAATATAGAGAATGTGTAACATTAATAAAATATTTCAATTTCAATTATCTATATATTAATTAAATAAGTGAAAATAGAAATTCTGTTATAGTTAAAACATTTATTGGTGTGTTGCTCAAAACTAGTATAGACCCATCTTAACTCTAAGCTACTACGAGTCAAGAGGAATCATCTAAAATCTCTCTAGATGCAAACATTTACTGAATTTTTTCACTTGAAAAAAAAATTGCATCTTGAAAGATTTGATCCCTCTCAACAACATCTACCTAAATGCGGAAACTATGGAATCTGTGATATGTTTAACTGAATCTTAACCCAATTAAATGTTGTGATGATGACCAATGCTAAAACATGTATTGGAGAAAGCTATGTGCTTACTAAAAAAGTCTAAATACAGTGGTAAAACTTGTCAAAATCACCATTATTATATCATTTAAAAGGTTCCCAAATCAATACCAGGGAATTTTAAAATTATAATTGGCCAAGTCATAAGTGACTCGTTACTCAAAATTACAATATTAAGTTTGTGAACATCACTAATAATACATCATTAAAATATTGCCAATTCATTATAATGGAATTTAAAAATTATAATTTTCCAGTCATAAGTACAATATTAAGTTTGTCAACATCACTAATAATACATCATTAAAATATTACCAACTCATTATAATGGAATTTAAAAATTATAACTTTCCATTAATAACTTCTTACCGAGGGAAATGCATAGAAAAAAACCATGAACATTAAGATCTTGAAGATGAGCGATGTACCCCGGGAAATGCATAGAAAAAAGGCATGAACATTAAGATCTTGAAGATGGGCGATGTATTTAGTGAAATAAAGTTCATGCTAGGAAATGAATTCTATCTCGATTGATGTTTTAGAGGAACTAAATATCTTTGGTCTAAAAATGCAAATGAAACAAATCACTATTGGGTGAGATGACTGATAAACATGTTCGTAAATATATGCTGAAAAATAAATATTATTATATAATTTTAAAGGTGTAATAAGTTAAAATTAATTATTTTTAATGTAAAAATGAAATACATTTTTATTTATAATTCAAAGCTAAATTCATCTCATAACATATTTATTTTGAAGATCCATAAATTGAAAAGACTAATTAAATTGGATATATCATATACATACCCATAATGGGAGTGTTAATGTTGATGAGATGAGGATATTGGGAGTTGTGCCCCCCACCTCACAATTTTAATGTGCATTAAAAGTATGGAGGGGTGTGGCAAGAGCTCATTATAACCTCTATGTTGGTTTACAATTGGTAACATCTTTATATGGGTGTCAAAATGGAGGATTCGAAGATTGTAAGAGCTTGTTGGAGTGTAGATGAGGGTTGGACCTTGACCTCCCTTTGTTGGATAATTATCTGTTCTAAGGAAGGGCTGAAATTGGTACTCTAAAGTGGTGGTATGTTGTAGCAGAGCTTTAATGGCGTTGGATATTTCTCTCAACTGTGAGGCTTGAGGTTCTTTGTTGTAATCATGAGGGTGCTCACTGTTATATCTTGTGCAAATTTCTAGTTTCCTTTCTTAGGTTATTTTATGTGGGTCTTTCAATACCCTAGGAGTAGGTCTGTTTTGTTGGGGTTAGTTCACGAGTTTTTTATAGTTCAGTTATTGGTAGAGGTTAGAGGTCAACGAGTCAGTCTTGTTCTCTAACGTATTTTTTTTATGGTTTAAGTTGTCGGGGCTCCCTGAGATATGAAGTGTTTTCTATTTTGATATTTCGAGAGTTTTTTCTGATGAAGTTCATTATAATTGTGTGAGTTTACCTAGTAGTTGGCCACCCTGCTTTGTCTACATATTATATCTAAGGTCTTATGTTATATCTAGACATATTATGGTGTTCATGTTATTGGGTTGTGGGGAATCTCGTGAGGGTGGTGAGTCTCCAATTGTCCCTCCTATCAATTCAGTGGAATCCAAACCATTTTTTTTGAGATTTGGTGATGACTTGGTTGGATTATGGTTAGGCTATCAAGTTAGTGCAGGTAGTGTCTTTTCTTGTTATTTTGTATGTCGTGGTATTTATAATGTATACCCAAATTGTTCCCTCTTTGTTTCACCTATGTCTCCTAGACGTTGAATGTGTTGTAGATGGGGAGGAGATGGAAGTGCCTCTTTGGGCCAATGGAGGGTTAGAACTTTCACCCATGATTTAGTTGCCACCTACTTCAATGATGTTCCACCGGAGATGATAAAGGAAATATGGGTGCTAGATACTTACATTCGGATTCAGTGTCAATCCCATTTAGATTCAAAGCTCCTTGCGGATGTTTCAAAGTGGTTTCCTCACCCAACACATATTAGGGGTAGGAAGAAACAACTATTGAATTCAATAGTTGTACACCAATGAATGAAGACCTTGTTGGGCTTGGTTCTTATATATGAGAAAGTGGAAAATTATAGTGTCCCTTCCTCCTTGTAGGACATTAAAAGAATTCTTAGAAACCTTAGGTTTTTCTTGGACAAGTTCGATTCCCATATTCCTCACATAGAGGGTTACATAGTGAGAAACTTACAGACCCCCAAGGTCCAATTATTCATGTGCTAGCCACAATTTCCTCCTAAGATAATGATTTGCATGTTCATGTTGGTTGGTCTCAGGCATTGTTATTGTGGTATTGATGGTACAAAATCATTTTATGTTTTTTCTGGTTATTTAATGTATGGTCTTAGATTTTAGTGTGTTGGTTGTCTTGGCTATGTTGTAAACGGTTTCAATTTAGAAAGACCTGCATATTTTTTATGCCCGGTTGATGGTTAATTTTTTTTAGAATGTATAGCCTTCAAAACCTGTTGTATGTCTGTGATGTTTTGAGTCTTATGCTAACTAGGCCCATGTGCATGTTTTGTACAGTCGTTGATTTCTTTCCGCTTATGGTTGCATGGCTCTCGTTGCTATTGTTTTGATGCAATGTTGGATTTTCTTAGCTCACAAATATGCATGCCCGTTATAGTAACAAGAAGCTTATGATTAGGGAAGAAATTTAAACAATGTTATTTAGATATCTCTTTATTGAGTAATATAAAGTTGCAATTTTATATATCTACACCAAACTGAGTTCTTTTATATAAAACTTAAAAAATATGACAGAGCTTAACATCCATATCCATACTATGACAAGAACATTAAATATGTGTGAATATTTTTATTCATTTATTTTGGTAATCATTAAACCATGATTTTAATTTTTTAGATGTGCTTTAAAAAAAACTCAAGAAAAGGTAGTGTAAATTGTGAGAATCAAACTTTAGAGCATAAACAACAATTAGTATGACCTTTGATAGATCCCTCTTGTAGGTCGAATCAATTGCACTTGTGCCTAACCGACTAATTAAATCTCGATTCCTTTGTATGTCGTCTTAGCGTGGACGTGGGGCGCCTTGCAATCCAGATAGAGATTGATGACTTGTAGCATTAGAATCCATTGAAGTTTACACATCGAAATAGGCAGAGGTGGAGGTACCAGATCCAGTAGATCTACCATGCTAGGCATCAAAGGTATATGTAGTTTCAACTGTTCTAGAATGGTTGAACGACGAGTGACTTGGCACATAAATCAAGGATTTCAATTCACACAGTTGGATCCAATCATCGAAGTGGCTAATTAAGGAGAGTAAATAAAGGAAGTCGGTGGACAGTTAAAGGTGTGGGATCCAACGACCGAATGCTTTCTAATCGTCTAACAAAGATCACACGGTACAGAGTAGTGCAAAGTGGCAGCTAAGGGAAGTTCTTCCCAAAAGAACCACTTACCGGGTAAAAATCAAATTATGTACTTAGAAACATCTATTTTCCAAATAAAGGTTCATAAAATTTGAAGTAATTGTTGTTATTAAAACTTAAAAAGTTTTCTCACATGGTCAAAAACATCAAACTTTGGGAATCATATTTGATTTTCTTGTCCCAGTTTATCTTAGTATATTTATTTTTTATTAAAGCATTATGATTTGATTTATTTGGGGATCCTTTAAGATATGAGCATACATCTACTTGTATGCAATGGTGATCACATGTCATTGATAGGCTAGGAATTTTTTATATAGATTAAATTGTGAAAATTTATTGAAATATATAAAAAATGAGTTGAAAAAAAATTAAAATAATTGAAATATATATGGAAAAATTAGAAGTGTTTACATGAATGTATTATATTGTATTTATGAAATTTCAATAGAAAATAACATGTCATATTTTAACTAGATTATAATTTTATTATTATTATTATTGTTATTGTTATTATTATTGTATGAGTTAAACAAGATTCTTAATCATGGAGATTCACCCCACTTTACAATAGAATTTAATAGTTTTTGCAAATTGCACCATGACTTTTAATATGGCTTATTAATACCACATGCCCAATATGATATGTGTTGATATTACATTTACTTTAATTAATTAATTTGAGGTAAATTATTAAAAGAGCATAATTAATTTGGAGATAGATATTAACCTTTCATCTTTATATATTCTGACATGTTCCATAAAAGTTAAATCTCTACCACCCCTAATAACTAATAATAATTAAATTAAATTTATGAAAAATCCATCTTAAAATAAAAATACCTCTGCAAAATAAATTTCATTAACCTAAAGTGTTCCAAGATACATTATACTGGTTCCCTTATCATACTCTAGTGAAACATTACACTCGTTACTTTATATTTTTATATTTGAACAACGTAATTATTTTACTTCTACAAGTGCCTAAACAGTTATGGCTAACCTTGTTGCAGGCTATAAAGACACACTTATAAGGTTTCATAAACACCTTTATTTGAGATACAATGATACTACTACGGGAGAAGAAAGGTGGTGTTGAATTTGAGAACAGCATTGAATCCGAGAATGGATTCCGTGGTAACAATCGCATAGCCACGAGCAAATCTGAACTTGCCCGTCCCTCCAACCACTGCATACTCACACTTCAGTTGATCGAACCTGCAGGTTCCCTGAAACTCCAGAGTGCTGCCGTCGTACTCAAAGATGAGCGTGAAAGCCATGAAGAAATCAAGTCCGGTAACCAGATTTGAATTCACGTACGTTCCTTGCGCTCGGCCCACAATATTGTCAGAGGCAGATTCGGAGCCAGGAATTTTGGTTATGACATCGCTCATAACTATGACGGTTCCAAACTTGCCCGAGTTTGAAGAAGACCCATTTACTCTCGTGACTGTCAAGGGGCTGAGGTTGCTCCCTTTCAAATTGTCGTGCATGTAGAACACCATGTTGGTCTCACTTTCACCCGCAGCCGCCTGCAGTGAGACGATGACGATGATGGCCATGACTGGAAACAAAAGCCCGGAAGCCATGGAACAAGAATGGAAGAAGTTACAAAAAAAAGTATAGATGGGGGAGTTTGCGAGAGAGTGTTGCAGCGCTGATGAATAAATAGGTGCTACCAGCCATAAACGACATAGCTTCCAGATCCTAAATCCAGACCCCCATTGCATATTTGGGTTCAGAGGGCAACCGCAAAGTCAATGGCGAGATCCAGCTGGTTTACATAATTTAATATTGATTGATGCTCTTCTATTTTGCCATGTTTTTCCCTAACCATGATAGCCAAACAAAATGCTTTGCTCTGCCATTCAGAGATACACACTAAACTGATATTCAGACCTAACGAGCCATTGTTCTAGAAGATGTAGATATAATATAAGATGTATGGGGCCGTTTTCAGCAGACTATTTTTATCCAGTGTGGCACCATTTGAGAACATCTCAGGGTGGTTGGAAGCCCGAAACCTAATTATGATTTTTCAAATGTAAATACTATCTCAATTTTCTCCAAAATACTCTAAACATTATCCATGGAAAATTTAATGAGATTTACTTGCACACTTTCACTAAGATGGGCTACAAACGAAGTTGTAACCTCCTGCCATTCTAAACTAAAACCTCCAACATATAACTGATTAACACTGATAGTATCCGAATTAAACCTCCAAGGTGTTTGAATTTGCACAAGATGACTTGCAGCGAATATTATGACTTCGAAGTCATTAATTTTGATAATGATCAGCCTAATTTGCAAAAATCAGAAACCAAAATAATTATATAACATATCTACAATGAGTATGGGGCGCTAGATCATTTAGCGTGGGGAATCTGATTTTTTCACGGAGGCCCCATACTTTTCGGTATTTGGTCTCTTCCAAACAATAGGATGTTTGGAGGTTGAGATGTACAAAGTCGTCTATGGTAACCTTATTGTCGATGTAAATAATTAAGTAATAATAAAATAAAGGTATTATAAAAACTAAAATTATATATAAAAGAGAGTAAAAATTAGTTTGTTGGTAAATTAGTTAATTTAATGTTAATTTACTACTTACATATAATTTTTTAATTTGGGAATCAAGTTAATGAGTTTTAATTTGCCACTAAGTTTAAAGCTAAATGATATTAAGAGGAACTTAGATTTTCTAAAGACACTACATAATGTAAAATGATACTTAGAAGATGATCCCTAAATTATTTTGAATATTTTACTTGACATTTTTTAGTTCTTTACTACAGATCTGATAAATCTATATTGAAAATTCAAAATATATATTACTAGTGTTATTTTCCCTAATTTGAATTTATTAAGTTATTGTTTTTATGAGTATAAAATAGAAAATAAAAAAATGAGAATACATAAAAATACAATCTAACACACTCATAGTCAAAATTGAGCGAGCAGTAGGAAAATTTCTTTGTGAGAAAATCTTCACCAAATTCAAGATACCTCTGAACAAATTCACTTAAATTTTCATTGAATACTTGATGGTAAGATACAAGATGGAACACAAGGTTACTACACCATATCACCTGTACGCCCGTGGGGAAGCAGAGGGAAAAAACAAAATTCTTAAGGCAATTATCACTAAGACTATTAAACTACACCTGAATTATTTGGATAGCAGACTCCCTAAATCTCTGTGGGTCTACAAGACAATATGGAGGACTACTACTAGCTGCAATCCATATGAACTTGTGTACGAAAAGAGACTATTATTTCCAATTGAAATAGAGATTTGGACACTTATAATAGTTGTAAAACTTGGAATGGAATTATCTAGAGCTCGGGAGAGGGAGCTCTTCTGAATCAACGAATTGGATGAAGAGATTGCCTTGCACCAAATAGCAATAATAAAACTTGAAATAGCTCATTGGTAGGAAAATATTATCAAGGAGAAGAAATTTAAAGATGTAGGCCGGGCATCGTTATTTGACTCGAAGTTCAAGGATTTTAGAGGGAAGTTATGCACTTGATGGCTGGAGCATTATGGGATTGATATTGTGTTTAATAACAGGGACATCAAGCTTTGCACCATCAATGTAGAGAGAACTCTTTTGATGGAAATTGGACATGGAAATTGGACATATGTCTCATTTGCATCATAAACTTTTGTCTAAGAAAGTTTTTTTTGGGCATGATCACCTATGTATGGCTTAATCTAGATATTTTCAAAAAGAACCCTTTATAGATGATTCATTCCATCACCATTGATTTGGATTGGATCATTATATTATTTTTCATTTATATTATTACTTTTAAAGTGGAAGAAGTGGAGGAATTAGGTCACATGATCATTTTCACTCACTAGTGGGAAAAATTTTAGAAAATTGGGGTCTAAAACCTTTTGGTAGTAGTTTGAGCACCAAATATTATTTTTTTGGGATACTTATTTTTTACTAATAATGCACCCATTCACATTATTTTACACATATATACCTTTCTAATGGAACAATAATTACCTCAATTGGAGTCTGTATGCAAAAGTTATGCCACCCAAAAGTTGACCTTCTTGTTTTGACCACCATACACATTATGGCAGAATAATTACCTCAGTTGGAGTATATATGCAAAATTTATGCCACCCAAAAGTTAACCTTCTTGTTTTGACCACCATACACATAGATACATTTCTAATGGCATAATAATTACATCAATTGGAGTCTGTATGGAAAAGTTATGTTACCCAAAAGTTGACCTTCTTGTTTTAACCACCATAATTTGTAAGATGTCACCTCAACCCCTATTATTCATGGAAATGAAGCTAGCCAAGTGATCATGATGAATAAGACTCTAGAAGAGTCCATAGTGTAACTCTAGTTAAAAGTTGAAGGAGTCCAAAATTGACCACTATTAGGCTATCGGGTAATTGGGCCATTAAGAGGAAAAGGGGTTTCATTCTATTTGAGTGTAGCCTATAATGGATTGGGATAGGTAAAACAAAGACGATTTGTATATCCATTTTCCATTCAAAGAAAAAGAAGAGAACGATATTTTCTACCATAAAAAACAATAATTATTTTCTATCATAAATAAAATATTTTAATTTCTATTTTAATTTTACATCTATTTTATATACAAAGATAAAATAATTCAAAAAAAATTACTTTTTAGGAATGTGTGAAATTATTTTACTACATACTATGGAATTGACAAATGACATGTAAAAATAATATTATTGATATTAAATTCTGTGATTTATTTTATGTTCAGTTCCCATGCAATATGGAAAACAAAAAAATATTTTAATGTCAATCATGAATAAAATATTAAATAACATAATTTTATATAAAATTTATAATAATAATAATAATAATAATAATAATTAAATAATTAATTTTTTTTTTTTTAATATTTTCACTTTCCTTTAAGAGGGCATGTAATTTATTTTATTCTTAATATGGAGTTTATATATAACATTTATAAGATATTAATAACCAAAATAATTATATATAAAGACAATATATGTTTTCTACTTTTGAATATGAAAGGGCATGTATTGACATTCAATGTGGAAAATGTGAAACATTAATAAAATATTTCAATGTCAACTATTTATATACTCAACTTTTTCACTAAAAAGATTGCATCTTGAAATATTTGGTACTTCTCCAGGCTTAATAAATTCTGAGTTAAGATGGATCTATCATGATCTAACCATGTTGTAACAACTCATGTGTTGGTTAGGTACTTTCTTCTTAGGAATTGTATTTCACATGTTCCTATTTTTATTAAAATTTTGAAATCTAACATATTTCAGTTGGAAATAATTTTAGTTATTTTTTGATTCTTTTATATAATATTTTAAATTCTAAATTTCATGCTTGAAATTAAATTAATATTTTTTCTTGGGAATTGTATTCTCATGTTTCTAATTTGATTAAAATTTTATATTTAAACATATTAGGGTAATGTCACGTGTAGAAGAAATGAGTTTTTTCACAATATTTTTTTTGTTAATTTTAACCAAAATATTAGAGTAATTTTTAAAAGCTTAAGTTTAAATTGTTTAATATGTAGAATTCAAGTGCCACAATGGGTTTTTTGAAGTTCTTTATAAAATTGTTTTGTTAGTGAAAAAAAATATTTTAGCTACTTTTTACATTTTCATTTATTATTTTAAATTCTAAATTCCATGGTTAAAATTAGATTATTGTTAAAAAATAAGACTATGAGTATTAGATAATTCTATCGTAAATATGTATGTGGCTGGTTGTAAAAACTTCATTGTAGCCTTTTGAGATCATTTCTTTGGAATTAATGTGTTATACACACAAGATAAAAATAAGTAAGTGTTATCAAGTGTATTGAAATTATTTGTTAATTTATAGTATATATTTGTCAATAGCTCTGTCTATTTTGGAATAGGGCTTCCAGAATTTTAATTTAATTATCAATAACTAATAGGTGGATGATATGGATTTAATATTATGAAACATTAATAGTTTTAGTAGTATACACAAATCAAATGTTGAGATTTATCTCCAAAATAGTTATGTCTTTTTAACCCTTTTAATTAAATTTATTAATTAAAAAAATGTGATATGAACAAGTCTCATATGACGTGAGTTATAGTTTTTTGGGGACATGGTATTGGTAAGTCATGGTATTGGCCCATAATATTGTAAGAAATTTTATTTATTAATTAGTATCTTATGGTAAAGTCATGTAATCTTATTTTATATATATATTTTAAATGTATATATGTTTAAATTATACATTAATTATTTTTGTAAATAATAATAATTTAAAATAAAATTATAATTTAATTAATTTTTATGATTTTTTTTATTTTATCAATATTTTATTTGTAATAAAATAATTGTTTTAATATTTCTTTTTATTAACCATTAACAAACAATCAATTAACTCATATGACTAGATTAATTTATATATTACATATGTTAGTGTATACTCTATTTTTTAATATTTATGTATACTCCATTTTTTTATATTAAATCAAATTATATTTTCCTTGCTAATTATATTTTCCCAGTAAAAGTTTATATACAAATCATTATAGTTATTGTTCTTAAAACTTAAAAGATTCCCTCACATGGTAAAAAACATCAAATTTTTGGAATCATATTTGACTTGCTTGTCCCCATCTATCTTAACATGCTTATTTTTTATTAAAGCATTATCATCTGATTTATTTGGGGATACATCCTCTAGGATATGAGCATACATCTACATCTACTTGTATGCAATGGTGATCACGAGTCATTGATAGGCTAGGATCTTTTTACGCAGATCAATTTGTGAAAGACTATCGTGATCACGAGTCATTGATAGGCTAGGAATTTTTTACACAGATAAATTTGTGAAAGACTATGGTGATCACGAGTGATTGATAGGCTAGGATTTTTTTACACAGATCCATTTGTGGAAGACTATTGAAATATATAAGAATTGAGTGACAGAAATTAAAACAATTGGAATACATGAAAAACTCAAAAGCGTTTATATGAATAAATGAAAAGTGTTTATATGAATGTAGGATATTGTACTTATGAATAAATAAGAGCATATTCTATTGTAAGCAATGGTTGTAGGAAGAGGTGTTGAAAGAGTTTTTTAGATATGGTTTTGTGAGAAATTTATATATTTAAAACGGTTTAAATATTTATTATTATCGTTACATAAATTAAATAACTAGTAAATATTGATAACTAGTAAATATTGATTGATATAATATTTATTTTATAATATATTTTACATGATTTTGATTAAAATTAGTAAAAGTTAATTAAATTATAATTTTATTATAATTTTTATCGTTATTATTAATTAAAAATTAATTATTATTAATTAATATACGAGTTGCTTTTAATTAAGGAGATTTATCTTACTTTACCATAAAATTTAATAGTTTCTATAAATAGCTTTTACAATACCATGATGGTTACTATGGTTTATCAATATCACATACCCAATATGACACATGTGGATATTACATTTTTTTTTAATTAATTAATTTGAAGTAAATTACTAAAAAAACATAATTAATTTGGAGATAAATATTAACCTTCGATCTATGAATATTACTATGGATATTTTGACATATTTCATAGAAATTAAATCTCTATCATCCATCTAATAATTAATAATAATTAAATTAAAATTTTAAAAATTCTATAATCTCTCTTATACATATGAATACATAATAAAATTCCTTCACTTAACTAATTTGTTAAATCTTAATGGCTTCTCAAGAGACATTACACTTGTCCCTTATCATACTCTAGTTGAACATTACGCTCGTTACTTTATATTTCAACAATGTAGACATCTTAATTATGCAAGTATCTAAACAGTTATGGCTAACCTTGTTGTAGGATATGGAGACCCACTATTAAGGCTTCATAAACACCATTATTTGTGATACAATGACCTTATTTACTTACATGAACCTTTTTCACAACGGTTTGACTACGGGAGAAGAAAGGTGGTGTTGAATTTGAGAACAGCATTGGGCCCGAAACTGTAAACGTGTTAGAAAACCTGCATAGATGAATCTAGCTAGCAAAGATTGAACACACAGCTTTGCAAGCAAAAACACTAAAAAAAAATCGAAAGAACAAAAGAATGATTCATTAGAAAATAGGTTACAATGCTCATGATACAACATTACTGGGTGAAGATCCCAAGGTAATGCACCATAGTGGTGATCAATGAGAAGACTCAACACCTACAACAAGTTTCGGAGAGAACTAGCTAGTTACAGAGTGAAAGAAAGAGCAAACCAGGGAGTAAATCATGCAGAATAACTAACCAGTTGCGGAGTTAAAGAAGGAGCAAATCAAGGAGTAAATCATGCAGGAGGAATCTTTCATGTAGTCCCATGCTCTAACTAAGAGTCTGCATGTAGGTGTGTAGTACTTCCAACACCCCCACTGAACACCACTATGGGGAAAAATAGAAAATGGGCCCTGGCAACTAAGGCCAAAGGTCACCCAAAATACAGTGCAACTTGTACTAAAATTGAGGAAAGAGGGAAAACCTTGTGGGAACCCCCCCCCCCCCCAAATACAATGTAATCAAAATAAAAGAGGAAGAAAAGACAGTTGCTAAGCAACTGTGTCCTTCACTCCAAGACGATCGCGCAGAGAGTGAAACTTCTGCTCAGTGAATGTCTTGGTGAAGATGTCTGCAGTTTGTTCTGCTGAAGGACAGAACTGCAAATCAATGACCCGATCATGTACTAAGTCTCTGATGTAGTGCATATGGATCTCTATGTGCTTCATCCGTTGTCGCTGTATTAGATCCCTGCAAAATTTGAGAGTGCTCTGGTTGTCACACCAGATGACAATGGGCTAGTGGAATTGGATGCCCAACATAGTGAGGAAGTGTTGTAGCCACAGAGCCTGAATGGTGATGTTGACTACTCCTCTATACTCGGCCTCGACTAAAGAGAGAGCAATAGCAGCCTGCTTTTTGCTCGACCAACGGATAGGGCTAGACCCTTGACTAAGTGAATATCCGGAGGTCGACTTGTGATCAATACTATCGCCCACCCAATCAGAATCCGTGAAGCCAAGGAGATTCAATGTAATGCATGTTGCATAGTGAATCCCGAAGGTGATGGGGCCCTGCACATATCGGAGGATGCGCTTGGCAGCATTCCAATGTAGTTCATGCGGCTCCTGCATGTATTTGGAAATTGCCCCTACTGAATATGAGAGATCTGGTCTAGAGTGGGTGAGGTACAATAAGCTCCCCTCTAGCTATCAGTAGAGAGTGCTGTCAACTAATGGAGTGTCACCTCCATCCTCAAGGCGGAACCCGGACAGAAAATGAGTCGGTGCTGGCTTGCAGTCAGTCATGTGAAATCTCTCGAGGAGATCCCGTGCATACTTAGTCTGAGAGAGTTTGATGCCTATGGCATCCTAGCTGATCTCAAGACCAAGAAAGAAGTGTAATGGACCCATGTCCATCATCAAGAACCTATCATGCAAGGCCCTCTTGACTGTAGCAATGGCTGAAACTGAGCTGCCGGTGATCTGGAGATCATCCACATACAAAACTAAGATAAGAAGAGAATCATGTGTCTTGAGGATGTAAAAACTTGGATCAGACTTACATCTTTGGAAGTTTTATGATAAGAGAAAAGAATCCATCTTCGTATACCAAGCTTTTGGGTCCTGCTTAAGGGCATAGAGAGATTTCTTCAGTTTGCAGACCAAAGATGAATCCTGAATGAAACCATGTGGCTGCTCCATGTAAATCTCCTCTGATAGGTCTCTATGAAAAAGGCATTCTTCACATCCATCTGATGTACTTCCCATCCCTGGGCAGCCGCAATGGCAAGTGTAAGGCATATGGAATCCATCTTTTCTATTGGAGCAAAGGTCTCGTCATAATCAATGCCATGCACTTGTTGGAAGCCCTTAGCTACTAGCCTCACTTTCCATCTAGTGATTTTCCCTTTTGCAGCACTCTTGGTCCTGTAGACCCATTTGCATCAGACAAGTTTCCTTACTGAAGGAAGGGGGACCAAATCCCAGGTCTGGTTCTTGAGGAGGGAGTTATACTCCTCCTCCATGGCGGACTCCCAAGATGGATGCCCAACAGCCTTAGCATAAGACTGTGGATCAGAAGACTAAGCCAAATGACAATTCCAGGATGGCGATGGTTCAGTGGCAGTGAGGATAAGGGGAGGCACAATAAACTCTCAGCTAGTCCTCTACAGATCAGAATTATCGCCCACAAGACCATTTATAGTAGCTGGCTAGTCTCGTGCATATATCTCTTGTAAACTCCTTGTCCTCTGATTTATGACAAGGGAATTTGATTCACTGCTGGAAGCGCGATTTGGGCTTGGATGTGGATCATCATATGCATGCACTGGATTTCTATTTGAAGACTCTGTCTCTGCATCTGCATGCTCTACCACGACATCTGCATGCTCTGTATCTGGATCTGAGTGTACTGAGTCATCATCTCGGACATGAGGTAGATAAAAGGTGTCTGCATGCGGAAATTGAGGTGCATGAGAGAGACTTTCCTCAAATTTGACACTTCGCTCAATGATGATCTTGTCCGTAGAGGAAATCAAGAGTCGGTATCCCTTCACACCATCAGGGTATCTAACAAAGATGCACTCAATGCTATGTGGATCAAGAGCTTTCCTCTTTTCAGAGGGGATCCTAGCCCATGCTCGGGAGCCGAAAACACAGAAGTGGGTGACCTCTGGTTTAGTGCCACTGTAGGCCTCAAAGGGGGTCTGATCCTTGACAGACTTATGAGGAGATTTGTTCTGGATGTAGTTAGCACAATTAAGTGCTTCAGTCCATAGCTTATGAGGTAGTGACTTAGCATGCAACATGCAGGAAGCCATCACTTTGAGAGATTGATTCTTTCTCTCAGCAACTCCATTCTACTACGAAGTGTATGGATCTGTGTACTGTAACTGTATGCTAGACTCAAGGCAAAGATTCTGAAGTGTTGTGTTAACATATTCCCCCCATTATCTGTATGGAGGGCTTTGATATTTCATTCTGACTGTGTCTCAACTAGTACTTTGAAATCTTCAAAGTGCACAAAAACTTCAAATTTGTTCCTGAGAAGATACACCCAAGTATACCATGAGAAATCGTCAATAAATGTAAGCACATACCTTGCTTTGTTGATGGAAGGATGAGAAAAGGGCCCCATGAGATTACTATGGATCAGATCTAAAGGAGAGGATACTCTGTGAGTCTTGTTAGTTTCAAACTTTTCTCTAGGATGTTTGCCAACGACACACCTTCACAAACTCCATTGGAGAAACTGATATTTGGCAAGCCTTCCACCATCTCATGCTTGCTTAGCTACTGCATATACCTGTAATTTAAGTGACCAAACCTCTCGTGCCAAAGCCTACTACTATCATCAACATGTGTAAGCAATAAGGAGGATTTAGATTCAATAAATTCAGAAAATGTATACAGTCTGGCTCCATTATTTACCTCACCGGTTGCAATTTTGGAGCTTCTATATAGGTCATATATGTTCATTGCATCTAGAGTGAATTCCACTCTCTTTTTGGTGCCAGAATGAGTGATCTGGTAAATTGAAAGTAGGTTTACCGAAAGTTTTGGAACATGAAGCACATCTTCAAAGCTTCCATGTAAAAGTTCCACTCTACCTTTTCCGGAGACCTCAATAGGTGAGTCATCTCCCAGGAGGAGGGGAGGTCCTTTGCATGCATCCAAAGATGAATAGACTTCCTTTGCAGCAGCCATATGATGTGATGCACCAGAATCTATAATCCATGCATCAGGGGAAGAATTAATTGCAACTAAAGCATGAAAATTGTTACCTTTCCCGTGTGGCGGATCCTCAGTTTTCTTCTTGGTGCCCTGAGGGATATGGTCCCCAATGTTGTGCTTCTAAAGGATTTCTGTCATTTGGTCAATTTGTTTCTTCATGAAAGAGGATTTTGGATGGAATCCTCTTTGACAATAGGTGCATCTGTTTCCTTTCTTCCCTTTTTCATTTCTCAAGCCGAAGGAGTCATTGAAGGGCTTGGTGTACCCTTCCTTCTTTGGATGGGAATGCGGTTTTCCCTTGTCTTTTTACTGCTAATTTTTCTGATTTGAATCAGATTTTTGATTTTTATTGTGGCTGCCATCATGCACAGCAAGTGCATGTGCTTTTGGAGGTTTGATTTTCCCCATGCCCATGAGTTTATCTTGCTGAAAAGTAAGGGACTCCATGAACTCTTTAAGAGAAGGCATAGTGTAGGATTTACCTGTTGCAAGCCTTATTAAATGAAATGTAGACACAAAAACAGAGTATTATGGTCCGAGCTTTGACATGATAGAGAGAACTTGGCGACACTCCTCCTTGGATTTGTCAATTCCACAGCCCTTGAGTTGCAGCAATAGATTAATATATTTGGTGAAGAAGTCTTGAATTCTGTCATAGTTCCGTGGATCCAATGACAGCAGCTCCACTTCGAGCAAATGTCCTTTCATGTCATCCTATTTCACGTATATTTCTTCAACCTTTTTCCAAATCTCATTGGGAGTATGGCAAGCAGATAGGTGAAACTGCAACTCTGGAGAGATGCACATGCATATGGATCCGTGGGCCTCATCCATACGGTTGAGGTACTTGGATTTCTCTATGGCTGAAGTGGGTTCCACTTCTGTAGCCATGGTAATCCTGTACAACACTTTTTGACAAAGGTATCGAGCCATTTGGTTCTTCCATTCATGATAGTTGTACGATGTTAGGATGGATGCTTTGGGAAACTCCAATTTTCTATCGATCTTCGATCTCCAAGCTGTAATACCTACAAAATAAAGTACTGGTGCGCCTTTTATCTAGCAACTTGTGGGCTCTAATACCATGTAAATGTGTTAGAAAACCTGCACAGATGAATCTAGCTAGTAAAGGTTGAACACACAGCTTTGCAGAGCAAAAAAACTAAAAGAAAATTGAAAGAACAAAAGAATGATTCATTAGAAAATAGGTTACAATGCTCATGATATAACATTACTGGGTGAAGATCCCAAGGTAATACACCATAGTGGTGATCAATGAGAAGACTCAACACCTACAACAAGTTCCGGAGAGAACTAGCCAGTTGCAAAGTGAAAGAATGAGCAAATCAGGGAGTAAATCATACAGAAGAACTAACCAGTTGCAGAGTTAAAGAAGGAGCAATTCAAGGAGTAAATCATGCAGAAGGAATCTTTCATGTAGACGCATGCTCTAACTAAGAGTCTGCATGTAGGTGTGTATTACTTCCAATAGGAACTGGATTGCAGGGGAATCTTGCATGTAGACCCATGCTCTAACTAAGAGTCTGCATGTAGGTGTGTAGTACTTCCAATAGGAACTAGATTGCAGGGTAACAACCGCATACCCACGAGCAAACCTGAACTTGCCCGTCCCTCTAACCACCACATACTCACATTGCGGTTGATCAAACCTGTCGGTTCCCTGCGACTCCAAAGTGCTGCCATTGTACTTTGTACTCCATATTCTGAAAGATAACGGTGAAAGCCATGAAGAAATCAAGTCCAGTAACCAGATTTGTGTTCACGTACATTCCTTGCGCTCGGCCCACAATATTATGAGAGGGAGATTCGGAGCCAGGAATTTTGGTTATGATATCACTCATAACTATGATGGTTCCAAACTTGCCCGGGCTTGAAAAAGAGCCATTTAATCCCGCAACGGTAAAAGAACTGAGGTTGCTCCCTTTCAAATTGTCGTGCATGTAGAACATCATGCTGGTCCCACTTTCACCCTCAGCAGGCTGCAGGGGGACGATGACAATGATGGCCATCACTAGAAACGGGGGACGATGACAATGATGGTCATCACTAGAAACGAAAGACCGGAACCCATGGAACAAGAATGGAAGAAGTTACAAAAAAAATATAGATGGGGGAGTTTGCGAGAGTATTGCAGCGCTGATGAATAAATAGGTGCTACCAGCCATAAACAGCATACCTTCCAGATCCTAATTCCAGACCGGCATTGTATATTGATCCAAAAGGGCAACCCCAAAGTCAATGGCCAGATCCAACTGGTTTACGTAATTTAATATTGATTGATGCTCATCTATTTTGCCATATTTTTCCCTAACCATGATAGCCAAACAAAATGCAATGCTCTGCCATTCAGAGATACACACTAAACTGATATTCAGACCTAACGAGCCATTGTTCTAGAAGATGCAGATATAATATAAGATGTATCGGGCCGTTTTCAGCAGAATATTTTTATCCCGTGTTGCACCATTTGAGAACATCTCAGGGTGGTTGGAAGCACGAAACCTAATTATGATTTTTCAAATGTAAATACTGTGTCAGTTTCTCCAAAATACTCTAAACATTATCCATGGAATATTTAATGAAATTTTCTTGCACACTTTCACCAAGATGTGCTACAAACGAAGTTGTAACCTCCTGCCATTCTAAACCAAAACCTCCAACATATAACTGATTAACACTGATAGTATCCGAATTAAACCTCCAACTTGATTGAATTTGCACAAGATGACTTGCAGCAAATATTATGACTTCGAAGTCGTTAATTTTGATAATGATCAACCTAATTTGTTAAATTCAGAAACCAAAATATTTATATAACATATGTACAATTAGTCTGGGGCTAGATCATTTAGCGTGGGGAATTTGTTTTTTTCAGGGAGGCTCCATACTTTCGGTATTTGGTCTCTTCTGAACACTAGGATTTTGGGAGGTTGAGATGTACAAAGTAGTCTATTGTAACAGTATTATCAGTGGAAAAAATTAACTAATAATAAAATAAAAATTAAGTAATAATAAAATAAAAGTATTATAAAAATTAAAATTATATATATAGGAGAGAGTGAAAATTGGTTTGTTGGTAAATTAGTTAATTTAATGTTAATTTATTACCCACATAAAATTTGTTATTTGGGAATCCAGTTAATGATTTTTAATTTGCTACTAAGTTTGATGTTAAATGATATTAAGAGGAATTTAGATTTTCTAAAGAGACTAAGTAATGCAAAATGATACTTAAAGGATGATCCATAAATTATCTTAGATATTTCGATGATCCATATTTTATTCGACAATTCTTTACTATAGATACGATAAATCTATATTGAAAATCCAAAATATATACTAAGAGTGTTATTTTCCTTAGACTTGGATTTATTAAGTTATTGTTTTTATGAGTGTAATATAGAAAATACGGAAAATAGAGAAATTTCTTTGTGAGAAAATCTTCACCAAATTCAAGATACCTTAAATTCACTTAAATTTTCATTGAATACTTGATGATAAGATACAAGATGGAACACAACGTTACTACACCATATCACCTATATGCCAGAGGAGAAAAACAAATTCTTGAGGCAATCATCTCTAAGACCAATAGACTACACCTCAATAATTGGGATAGTAGACTCCTCGAAGCTCTATAGGTCTACAAGAAAACATGGAGGACTACTACTAGCTACACCCCATATGAACTGGAGTACGAAAAGAGACTATTATTTCCAATTGAAATAAAGATCTAGACACTTATAATAGTTGTAAAGCTTGGAATGGAATTATCTAAAGCTCAGGAGCGGGAGATCTAAATCAATGAATTGGATGGACCTCGTCACACTGCTCAGTGGTGGGAGAATATATTCAAGGAGCGGAAATTTAAAGATGTAGACCAGGCATTATTATTTGACTCAAAGTTCAAGGATTTTAGAGGGAAGTTATGCACTTGATGGCTCGAGCCTTGTGAGGTTGATATTGTGTTTGATAATAATGCCATCAAGCTTTGCACCATCAATGTAGAGAGAACTCCTTTGATGGAAAAGGGACATAGCCCTCATTTGCATCATAAACCTTTGTCCAAGAAACATGGAAAATGGACATAGGCCTCATTTGCATCATAACCGTTTGTCCAAGAAACCCTTTTTGAGCAGGAACACCTATGTATGGCTTAACTTAGATATTTTTGACAAAGGAACCCCTTATAGATGATCATTCGATCACCTTAGATATTTTTGACAAAGGAACCCCTTATAGATGATCATTCACCATTGATTTGGATTGGATCATTATATTATTTTTCATCCATATTATTACTTTTAAACTATAAAAAGTGGAGGAATTTGGTTAGATGACCATTTTCACTCACTAGAGGGACAAATTTTAGAAAAATGGGTCTGAAACCTTTTGGTAGTAGTTTTAGGCACCAAATATTGTTTTTTTTGGATAATTTTTTTGACTACTCATGCACCCATTCACATTATTTTACACATAGATACCTTTCTAATGGCACAATAATTACCTCAATTGGAGTCTGTATGCAAAAGTTATGCCACCCAAAAGTTGAGCTTCTTGTTTTGACCACCATACACATAGATACCTTTCTAATGGCACAATAATTACCTAAATCGGAGTCTGTATGCAAAAGTTATGCCACCCAAAAATTTACCTTCTTGACTGCCAAAATTTGTAAGGATGTCACCTTAACCCCTATTATTCACGGAAATGGAGCTAGCTGTGAAGAAGAAAACTCTAGAAGAGTCCATAGTGTAACTCCAGTTAAAAGTTGAAGGAGTCAAAGTTACCAATGTTAGGCTATCAGGTTGTATTATAATTGGGTCATTAAGAGGAAAAGACACAATTAGCCTATCAAGTTGTATTATAATTGGGTCATGAAGAGGAAAAAGGTTTTCATTCTATTTGAGTAGAGGATTTGTATATTATAGTAGTCCACTGCCCACTAGCCTCACTTCTTTATACTTGCATCTATTTTCCATTCAAAGAAAAAAAAGAGAGTGATAGAGTGGCATTATTTTCTACCATAAAATTAATGTTTTTTTCTACCATAAATAAAATATAAAATATTTAAAAGAAAATTAGGAATGTGTGAAATTATTTTACTACATAATATGGAATTGACAAATGACATGTAAAAATAATATTATTGATATTACATTCTGTGATTTATTTTATGTTCAATTCCCATGTAATATGGAAAACAAAAAAAATATTTTAATGTCAATCACAAATAAATTATTAAATAACATAATTTTATATAAAATTTATAATAAAAAAAAAATCACTTCCCTTCAAGAGAGCATGTAATTTATTTTATTCGTAATATGGAGTTTATATATAACATTTATAAGATATTAATAACCAAAATAATTATATATAGAGACAATATTATGATATATGTTTTCTACTTTTGAATATGAGACGGCACATATTGACATTTCAATGTGGAAAATGTGAAACATTAAATATAATATTTCAATGTTAACTATCTATATATTATATAAAATAAGTGAAAATAGAAAATATGTTATAGTTAAAACATTTTATTAATGTGTTAAACGAGTACAGACCCATCTTAACTATAGATCTACTAAGAGTCAAGAGGAATGAGTCTCCAGTTGCAAAAATTTACTCAACTTTCTCACTTAAAAAGATTGCATCTTGAAATATTTGATACCTCTCGAGGCTTAACAAATCTTGAGTTAAGATGGATCTATCTTGATCTAAACATGTGGTTCCTCATGTTGTACCAACTCATGTGTTGCTTAGGTACTTTCTTCTTAAGAATTGTATTTCACATGTTCCTCATTTTATTAAAATTTTAAAATTTAACATATTTTAGTTGGAAATAACTTTAGTTACTTTTTCATTTTTTAATGTAACTTTTTAAATTCTAAACTTCATGCTTGAAATTAAATTAATACGTTGGCTAGGTAATTTTTCTTGGGAATTGTATTTCACGTGTTTCTATTTTGATTAAAATTTTAGATTTAAACATATTAGTGTAACCTAACTTGTATACGAAATGACCTTTTTCACAACATTTTTTCTGGTTAATTTTAGAAACTTGAGTTTAAGTTGTTTAATATATAGAATTCAAGTGCCTCGAGGGTTTTTTCGGAGTGTTGAATTTGTTTATGCGTTCAAAAATGCATTTTAAATAACAAAAAATCATATTCTTTCTTGAAATTGTTTTTCCCGTAAAAAAATGTCTATTGTAGCTACTTTTCTATTTTCATATATTATATTAAATTCAAAATTCTATGGTTAAAATTAGATTATTGTTAAAAGATAAGACAACGAGTATCAGATAATTCTATTAAAAATACATATGTAGTTGGTTGTAAAAATTGGATTGTAGCCTTTGAGATCACTTTTTTGGAATTAATGCGTTATACACATAAGATAAAAGTAAATAAGTGTCATAAAGTGTATTGAAATTATTTGTTAATTTATAGTACATATTGGTTAATAGCTATGTCTATTTTGGAATATGGTTTCCAAAATTTAATTTAATTATCAATAATTATTAAGTGGATGATATGGATTTAATATCATGAAACATTAATATTCTTAGTAGTATACACAAATCAAATGTTTGAGATTTATCTTCAAAGTAGTTATGCATTTTTAACCCTTTTAATTTAATTGATTAATTAAAAAAAATGTGATATGAACAAGTGTCATATGAATTGAGTTATGACTTTTTAGGGACATGGTATTGATAAGTCATGATATTAGCCCATGGTATTGTAAGAAATTTTATTTATTAATTAAGAATCTTCATAGTAAAGTCATGTAATCTTATTTCATATATATTTTTAAAGTGTATATGTTTAAATTATGCATTAATTATTTTTATAAATAATAATAATTTAAAATAAAATTATAATTTAGTTAGTTTTTATGATTTTTATAATTTTAATAATATAATATATATAACAAAATAATTGTTTTGATGTTTATTATTGATTAATACTTATTTTTAATAACAGTTTAATTTAAATAACTAAATTTATTCACTATATTATATATTTTAGTGTTTTTTCAAATGAAATTTGGTTTTATATTTATTGGTTACGAAGCATTACTTTTGATTTATACGCACTGATATATAGAAATCAAAGTTTCCTTCCAAGTTATATTTTTCATGTAAAAGTAAAAATCATTGTAGTTATTGTTCTTAAAACTTAAAAGGTTCCCTCACATGGTAAAAAAACATCAAAATTTTGGAAAGTCCCCATCTATCTTAATATACTTATTGTTTATTAAAGCATTATGATTTGATTTATATGGGGGATACAACCTCTGGAGATGAGCATACATCTACTTGTATGCAATGGTGATCCAAGTTTATAAAAATAATTGTAGTTATTGTTCTTCAAACTTAAAAGGATCCCTCACATGGTAAAAAAACATCAAACTTTTGGAATCATATTTGACTGCCTTGTCCCATCTATCTTAATATAGATATTGTTTATTAAAGCATTATGATTTGACTTATTTGGGGGATACAGCCTCTGGATATGAGCATACATCTACTTGTATGCAATGGTGATCACGAGTTATTGATATACTAGAATTTTTTTACACACAGATCAATTTGTGAAAGACTATTGAAACATATAAGAAATGAGTTGACAAAAATTAAAACAATTGGAATACATGAAAAATTCAAAAGTGTTTATATGAATGTAGGATATTGTACTTGTGAATAAAAAATATATTATTTTATTGTAAGTAATGGTGGTAGGAAGCGGTCTTAAGGAGTTTTTCTTATAAGTATTTAGATATGGTTGTGTAACAAATTTATATATTTAAAATTGATTAAATATTTATTATTATAATTATATAAATTAAATAGTTAGTAAATATAGATAAGTAAAATATTTATTTTACCATAAATTTTATATTATTTTGATTTAAAAAATCATAAAAATTATGATTTTATTTTAAACTTTTATCATTATTATTAATTATAAAATTAATTAATATAAAAGTTACTCTTAATGGTAGAAATTTACTTTATTTTATCATAAAATTTAATAGCTTTTGTAAATAGTTTTTACAATATTATGACTGTTACTATGGTTTATCAATACCACATACTCAATATTGCACGTGTTTATATTATATTTTTTTTAATTAATTAATTTGAGGAATCATTACCATTACTATAGCTTATCAATACCATATACTCAATATGACAAGTGTTGATATTACATTTTGTTTAATTAATTAATTTGAGGTAAATTATTTAAAAAACGTAATTAATTTGGAGATAAATATTAACTTTTGATCTATGAATATTACTATAGATATTTTGACATATTCCATAGAAGTTAAATCTCTACCATCCATCTAATAATTAATAATAATTAAATTAAAATTTAAAAAATCTATCATCTCTCTTTAATAAATGTAAATACAAAATAAATTTTCCCCTATATCTAGAAACAAGAAACATTATACTTGTTCCCTGTCACAATCTAATTGAACATTACACTCGTTACTTCATATTTTTATATTTCAACAATGTAAACATTTTAATTCTGCAAGTATCTAAACAGTTTTGGCTAACCTTGTTGTAGGCTATGGAGACCCACTTTCAAGGTTTCATAAACGCCATTATTTGTGATACAATGACCTTATTTACTTAGAAGAACCTTTTTCACAACGGTTTCACTACGGGAGAAGAAAGGTGGTGTTGAATTTGAGAACAGCATTGGGCCCGTAACTGGATTCCGTTGTAACAACCGCATAGCCACTCGCAAATCTGAACTTGCCCGTCCCTCCAACAACCGCATACTCACACTGCGGTTGATCAAACCTGTCGGTTCCCTGCAACTCCAAAGTGCTGCCGTTGTACTCCATATTCTGAAAGATAACGGTGAAAGCCATGAAGAAATCAAGTCCGGTAACCAGATTTGTGTTCACGTACGTTCCTTGCGCTCGGCCCACAATATTGTCAGAGGCAGATTCGGAGCCAGGAATTTTGGTTATGATATCGCTCATAACTATGACGGTTCCAAACTTGCCCGGGCTTGAAGAAGAGCCATTTAATCCAGCAACTGTAAAGGAACTGAGGTTGCTCCCTTTCAAATTGTCGTGCATGTAGAACACCATGTTGGTCTCACTTTCACCTGCAGCAGACTGCAGGGAGACGATGACGATGATGGCCATGACTGGAAACAAAAGCCCGGAACCCATGGAACAGGAATGGAATAACTTACAAAAAAATATAGATGGGTGAGTTTGCGAGAGAGTATTGCAGCGCTGATGAATAAATAGGTGCTACCAGCCATAAACGACATAGCTTCCAGATCCTAAATCCAGATTCCCATTGTAAATTGGGGTTCAGTGGGCAACCCCAAAGTCAATGGCCAGATCCTACTGGTTTACATAATTTAATATTGATTGATGCTTTTCTATTTTGCCATCTTTTTCCCTAACCATGATGGCCAAATAAAATGCAATGCTCTGCCATTCAGAGATATACACTAAATTGATATTCAGACCTAACGAGCCATTGTTCTAGAAGATGCAGATATAATATAAGATGTATGGGGCCTTTTTCATCCGAATATTTTTATGCTGTGTGGCACCATTTGAGAACATCTCATGGTCGTTGCAAGCACGAAACCTAATTATGATTTTTCAAATGTAAATACTATCTCAGTTTTCTCCAGAATACTGTAAACATTATCATGGAACTCTAAACATTATCCATGAAAAATTGAATGAAATTTTCTTGCACACTTTTACTAAGATGGGCTACAAACGAAGTTGTAACCCCCTGCCATTCTACACTAAAACCTCCATCATATAACTGATTAACACTGATAGTATCCGAATTAAACCTCCAAGGAGTTTGAATTTGCACAAGATAGCTTGCAGCGAATATTATGACTTCGAAGTCATTAATTTTCATAATGATCAACATAATTTGTTAAAATCAGAAACCCTAAATATTTGTATAACATATAAAATCAGAAACCAAAATATTTGTATAACATATATAGAATTAGTATGGGGGGCTATATCATTTAGCGTGGGGAATCTGGTTTTTTTCATGTACACTCCATATTTTTCGGTATTTGGTTTCTTCTAAACACTATGATATTGGCAGGTTGAGATATACAAAGTCGTCATGGTAACCATATTATTAACTTAAAAAATTTAGAACTGAAAATGAAAATATAAATTTCTTTTTTCGTTTTAGCAATTTTTTATTTATTTATTTTTTTTTATTTTTTTTTAAGGTTTTAGTTTTTATTTTATTTTTCCTCTTGACCTTTCTCTTTCTAAAAAAGTTTGTTGCAATATTACTAGTTTTTGTTAATACAACTAAAAATATATATGATGGAACTTTTTTTTTTAATTTATAGATTATTAATATTTTTCTGGTTACAATTCTTAACCTATAACTCTAGCTCTATATAATTTAAATTTGCTATATTTCTAATTAAGGGAAATAATCCATCCTCCAACAAATAATGTTCCTATAAAATTGATAATAATAATATTAGTAAATAATTATTAAATATATTGAAATAAAATATTTTAAATTGAATTATTCCTAACAATTAGTTTTCAACTAAGTATATTTTTTATTTAATGGGAATAAGTCAACCCCTAATGAATAATACTATATATAGTGATAATATTAAATAATTATTTTATATAAATCGATAATTTTGAAAGAGAATATTTTATATCTAATTATTTCACAACACCTAGTTTTTTACTAATTATATATTATTTTAACAAATATTTCCCTACCACCAATTCTTAAATAAAGAAATTTAACTAAGTTACCAACGGCTAATTGTGGGCAATGATGCATCAATGCTATTTATACATTGGTTTCTCACCTTATCCTGATGAACCACATTAGTTGAACCACATTAGTTGGTTCGAAACGTCTACCAAATCCTAACAATGTGATTAATCCGAAAGGCTTATATCTAAAAATAAAATATTATGTATAATAATAATAAAAATATTGTTTATGAGGTATTGTTTAGGACGCTTCTTGATGCGAATTTATCGGTTCAATTCCCCACCCCAATCAGGGTGATATATTAGATATGATAAAGATGTAGCCAAGCTTACCAATACCAATATATATATATATTCTTAATTTATAACCAACATAAAGTATAATTAATTTGTTATGTGGGAATCAAGTTAATGACCCTTTAAAAAAGATAATGAATTTGCCACTAAGTAATGCAAAATGATACTAATAGCATGATCCATAAACTATCTTGGATATTTCACTAGATAATCTGTCACTATAGATCTGATAAAACAAAGTTATACTGAAAATCCAAAATCTATACTATGCGTTATTTTCCCTAGACTTTGATTTATTAAGTTATTGTTTTTATGCATGTAATATAGAAAATATAGAAAATAGAGTATTAAGTATAATAATAATAATAATAATAAAAATAAAAATATTGTTTATGGGGTATTGCATAGATGGTGATTAGGTACTCTATTAGGACACTCCTTGATGTGAAGTTATCGTTTCCCTGCCCCAATCTAGGTGATATATTAGCCCCAATCCAAGTGATATATCACTTACCAAAAAAAAGAATTATTATGAAAATTTAAATTATATATATATTCTTAATTTATTACCAACATAAAGTATAATTAATTTGTTATGCGGGAATCAAGTTAATGACCCTTTAAAAAACATAATCAATTTGCCACTAAGTTTGATGCTAAATGATATTAAGAAGAATTTAGATTTTGTAAAGACACAAAGTATTGCAAAAAGATACTAAGAGCATGATCCATAAACTATCTTGGATATTCAACTAGTCAGTTCGTCACCTCACCACAGATCTGATAAAAAAGTTATACTCAAAATCCAAAATCTATACTATGAGTGTTATTTTCCCTAGACTTGGATTTATTAAGTTATTGTTTTTATGCATGTAATATAGAAAATACAAAAAATAGAGAATACATGAAAATACAATCCAAGGCACTCACAATCAAAACTGAGAAAGTAGTAGCAAAATTTCTTGATAAAATCTTCACCAAATTCAAGATACCTTGGGAGATAATTATTGATGGAGGGACTAAATTCACTTCAATTTTCATTGAATATTTGATTGTAAGATACAAGATCGAACACAGGGTTACTACATCATATCACCTAGGCCAATGGGAAAGTAGAGGGAAAAACAAAATTCTTGAGACAATCGTCACTAAGACTGTTAGATTACAACTCAATGATTAGGATAGAAAATGCCTTGAAACTCTATAGGTCTACAAGTCAACATGGAGGACTACTACTAGCTACACCCCATATGAACTGGTATACAGAAGGAGAGTATTGTTTCCAATTGAAACAATGATCTAGACACTTATAATTGTTGTAAAAATTGGAATGGAATTATCTAAAGTTCAATAGCAGCTATTCTAAATCAACGAATTAAATGAACCTCGCCAAGATGCCTTGCACCAAATATTAATAGTAAAACATTAAATAGCTCAGTGCCCAGATAATCTCATTAAGGAGAAGAAATTTAAAGATGTAGACCCAACATTACTATTTGACTCGAAGTTCAAGGATTTTAGAGGGAAGTTATACATGATGGCTTGAGTCTTATGAGATTGATATTGTGTATGATAACAGGGCTATCAAACTTCATGCCATTGATAAAGAGAGAACTCCTTTGATGGAAAATGGACATATGCCTCATTTGCATCATAAACCTTTGTCCAAGAAACCCTTTTTGAGCAAGATCACTTATGTATGGCCTAACCTAGAGATTGTCGATAAAGGAACCCCTTATAGCTTATTCATTCCAACACCATTGATTTGGATTTGATTATTATATTATTTTTCATCCATTTGATGCTTTTAAACTGGAAAATGTGGAGGAATTAGCTCACATAACCATTTTCACTGGTGGTTCAAATTTTGGAAAATCGAGGTGCGAAAACTTTTGGTAGTGGTTTGAGGCATCAAATGATTTTTTGGGATAAACTTTTTCTAATTAATCATGCACCCATTCACATTATTTTAAACATAGATTCATTTCTGATGGCACAATAATCACCTTAATTAGAGTCTGGATGCAAAATTTATGCCACCCAAAAGTTGACCTTCCTGTTTTGACCATTATAATTTATGAGGATGTCATGTCAACCCCCATTATTCATGGAAAAGGAGCTAGTCAAGTGATCATGATGAAGAAAAATCTAGAAGAGTACTTATTATAACTCTAGTTAAGACTTGAAGGAGTCAAACTTGACCACTATTAGGTTTTCGAGTTGTATTATAAACGGGTCATTAAGAGGAAAAGGGGTTCCATTCTATTTGAGTGCATTTTGTTCGATAAATGAGCAGAGTAGCCGAGAGTGGATTGGGATAGGGAAAACAAAGAGGATTTGTATATCGTAGTAGTCCATGGGCCATGGGCCTCACTTCTTTATATTTGCATCCATTTTCCATTCAGAGAAAAAGAGCAGAGTGACATCGTCTTCCAATTAGGTTTTCTCTTAAAATGATTTCCCAAATTATATCTTCTATTAATTTGTCGCTTGTGAGTTTTATTTAATTGTTTTCTATTTTCTACATAATAATAATTTGCATGCATACACAATAAACAATAATTAATGGATCTAGAAATCTAAGAAGAAATAAACCCTCATAGCGTAGATTTTAGATTTTCAATTAAATTTTAGTGGATATGATGTGATGAATTGTCTAGTTGAATATCCACAGACAGTGTACAGATCATATTGACATTATAGAAATTTTATTTGGGTATATTTTGGGGACTTGTAGGGGATCAAGATCTGTTAAGCTAAAATTCATACAACCCCAACCATAGCTGACCAATATGTCAATAACCCTCATGATCCCATAGAGGAGAGGTTTGCATGACTAGAAACACAAGTCACATATAAATTATAATGTGATCCTTCTCATGGCAACCCTAACCAATAAACTTGAATTGTTCGAAGATGATGGAGCTTCTAATATGAAGGTCATATTAGATGGGAAATCGACACATTGGGAAGATCTAGAGAGGGAGCTTAAGAAAGAAGTTGAAAGGATCAACCCAGTTTGAGTTCCATGAACCATTCATATTCCCTATTCAAAATGGTAGCAAAGGTTGACATCAAGTTGTATCAAAGTGAGATTGACACTTAGAAGCTAAATCACTAGTTGCAGCAAAATAGAAGTTTATTCCAACATTCATATATAGAGGAAGAAAAAAATATTTCAATTATTCAATTGAAATTAGAGGGGTAATGCCCTAGCCTGGTGGGAAATCCACATAGAGAATTTGAGGTTGGAGGGATATACTCTAATGACTAAGTGGGATGATTTCAAAACCATCATAAAGTCACATTTTTACCCTTTTGGTTATGTAGAGGACCTATGGATCTGATGGCATTACTTTAGGAAGAAGCAGGGGTAGAGTGTATAGGAGTACACCACATAGTCATAAATATGGCCATAATGTTGGGTATCTCTCCAAAGAACCTAGACGTACTCCTCGATTATATGGAGGTCTACATATTCATCTATGGAATTAAGTGATTCTTTCCAAACCTAGATTGGTGGACGATGCTTGTGTATAGGAACAATAGCTAGAGAACATTAGCTAGAGGAAAGGGAAATCAAGTGATTCGAAGTAGAAGGAACTCTGGGATTATTCTGAGGTGAAGAAGAAATTAAAAGGGATGAAAAGAAGATAACAACCATAACACACCAGTTCAAAGATCCCAACAACCACTGCAAGCATTGTAACATTGATAGTGATAGAGAGGAGAATTTTGGAAGTTGCATTCAATTATTAACCTAGAGAACAAAAATAAAGGTAATAAGAAGAAGAATCTCATGGATACTGATTCGAGCAAATAGGTTAAAAGTCACTCAGACTTGGATGAGAAGATCATTTATAAATGAATATAAAATTATGTGAATTTGAGTAGCCTTCAGCAATAGGAAGAGAACGAAAAGGCTAGACTCTTCCACATCAAGGTATAGGTCAAGAAGACAAAGGTTAATGTTTTTTTCAACTTAAGATCACGCATTAATCTCATTGTAGTAGAGTTGGTCAAAAAATTGAAATTTAAAGTTTGTGATCATCCATGCCCATATCCATTGGGATAGATAAATAAGGATGCAAAAATAAAGGTAACAAGACAATGTAAAATTACATTATTATCAATGTTGATTTATTGATGAAGTCTAACTAGATGCATTTCACCTTGATGTATGTGGAGTGGTGTTTGGAAGTCCACATATGTATATGTGGGATGCAATATTCATGTGGAGAGCCAACCAATACCACCTCATCAACGATGAAAAATCTTTCACCATCAATGGATATAAGGGAACATACAAAATTTTAGTTGTAAGTGTCGACCAATCCAAGAAATTTATCAGTTCTAGAAAAATGTATGTTTTACTAAATTTTTAAGAGAAAAACCAATATGTAGCATAATTACCGAGAGAAAAGTCACCCTTCAAGGCGTCTACTAAGAAATCACAACAACAATTAGATGATTTGTTATAGGTATAAAAGGATGTGTTCCAGGTGCCTAAATGGTTACCACCCAAGAGGGAAGTTAAGAAAAAGATCTAAATATTTCCTGACACCCCATTACCAAACATTAGGCTATGCAAGAAGCTCATTATAGAAGAAACTGAGGTGAAGAAATAGTTTTGACAACTACTAGAACATGGTATCATTCGACCAAGTAATTGATCATATGGATCACCCATCATCATTGTGCCAAATAAGGATGAGACTTAGTAGATGTATATCGATTATAGGGCATTAAAAAAGGATTGACCACTTGTTGATGGTGTTGGACCCGCCAACATTCAGGGGATCACCCTGGTATGAAGTCCCAACTAGACCTCACACCGTTTGGTGTGGGAGTCCCATCCGGTATGATGGCCCGACTGCCATTGTATTAGGGATCTACCTCAACTCTTGCCTATCAGCATAGGAGAGTGGTCTACTTTGTCTTTGAGAAGTGAGGTTCACATGCCTAGTGAGTGTAAGTGTGACTTGTGTCAATAGTTCTTTCACTGTAAAGGGAGAGGGTGGGAGTGAGTCCCAAGTTGGTTGGGATGAAGTCCCAACTCAATTAGGAATGCACAACACAATAGGATGTGCACAGCTTCTAGAGGAGCAGTCCACACAGATGTGACAGTCACAACACATAAGGTAAGATAACACGTACAACACTTAGCGGACGAGTCCACACGAGTGGAATGGTTGTTACAACAAGTTTTATGTGAAAGGTCTGTATGATGTCTGAGAGAGTAGTTTACATGGGCGAGACAATGTTAACAGCATATACAACACATTTCCATTAATAGATTATGTATTACAACAAATGAAATAGTTCAGATGTAGAACATAGGTTAAAGCAACTTGTAGTACAAGTGTTAAAGATTCTTCTTGCAATAGATACAATGCATGTGTGAAAACGTGTTGGCCTATTAGCGGGCTTCTGAATTAAGTGAAATTTCCAAGACACATTGTTACACCATACATCACTAACCCCGAGCATGGGGCGTTGAGCCATTACTTACTCCTCAAAGGAAATATTACAGACTCTCTTGGCTGTGTGGGAGGAGATGAGGTAAAAAATTCCTTTCCATGTACAAATGAGGGGGCATTTATAGCCAAGGGTGAAACTGACCCTTGTGGTTGTTCGACTACCCTCATGACTGTTTGACTTCCATGACTTTTCGACTTTGCATGAATCTTTGTACAACAAATGGGTCTGTTGGATTTCCACACTACATTACATTGATTTAAAACATAACCCATAGTAGGGATGTGGACGACATGACTTGACAAGAAAGTGTTGGTACATTCGTGCTACTGCTAGAGTGCATGTCGAGCTACAGTGCTGTTGGGTGATGAGTATCTTCATGGTGTATCACAGCTTCACCTCCACATGGAAAAGTGTGTGGAGTCTTCGATGGTATTTGTTTCACTTGATGAAGCTTTGGTATGTTGTTCCTTGCTTGCATGTTGGAAGGCTTGATAGGCTCATCTGTTCATGAAAGGTGCATGTCACTTGATGAAGCTTTGGTATGTTGTTCCTTGCTTGCATGTTGGAAGGCTTGACAGGCTCATCTATTCATGAAAGGTGCATGTTCGTCCATTCGTCCATCCATGATCACATCTTGCATGTTTGCTCGTTTGTTCATCCGTGAACACATCATTTCATGATCATCCATTTGCAAGCACATCTCTTCACATGCATCATTCGTTCGTCCATTAGTTAACCTGTCCTTCTGCATGTGCTCCCTTCGTTCATCCCTTTCGTTGTCGTGACATGTTTGTTAGTGTACCTATGCCTGGAGTCACTTATGACGAGATGACATTCAATCTAAAACCTCCCAGTCTACCATGAAACATGATCATTTCAGATGCAGGTGACTGGGAGAGGCTGCAAGGTTGCAAAGCAGGATGATGGCTCCAGGCACTGCTGATGAAAACTGTGTAAGAGTCATTGCATAATGGAGATGGGCAATCCAAGTCGACAGTCACTATCCACGAGGTCTGGCTCGGCCGGAAGACAAAATTGCACAAATTTTGGGAGGGACATTCTGGGCTGCAAGAAGGAAAGGTAGGCAGAATCTGCATAGTTTCTGTAACGAATGGGCAGTAGGGGCTAGAAGGAAAAATTTGCGCAATTTTATAGAGGAACTGCCTAGGCTGCAAGGAGGATCAGCAAGCAGAGATTGCACAGATTTTGGGAGGAACTGCCTGGGAGCCTGGAAACCAAAACTGCGCAATTCCCAGAGGGAACTTGCAATTGGATACTAGGTCACTGGTAGCCAAAACTGCACAATTCCTAGAAGAAATCAGTAGTTGGCTGTTGGGTCACTGAAAACTAAAACTGCCAAATTCCTAGAAGGAACTGGAAATTGGTCCCTGGGTCACTGGCACTAGAAACTGTGCAATTCTCAGAGGGAATTGGAAGTTGGTTGTTGGGACACTGGCACCAGAAACTGCGCAATTCCTAGAGGGAACTGGAAGTTGGCTATTGGGTCATTTGCAGCAGAAACTGCGCAATTCCTAGAGGCAACTAGCAGTCTACTGCTAGAAGCTGCTAGTGAGGGAAATTGCACTAATGCTAGGAGGTCGGCCTGCTGACAATCTCTCCACAATTTGTGAGCTGAGTGGACTACTGGGTAGCAGAAGGGCTTCTCATGAAAACTGCGCAATTTCCTAGATGAGCAGCTGATCGACTATCGAGATGACTGATTGGGAAAACTGCGCAATTCTCTGAGGGAGATAGGGATGGGAACTTGGTGTCTGTCTAACCTGTCTATGCAATTTCCTCTGTCAGCTGAGCAGGTAATATTAGTGGCCTCTGCGTAATTTTTGAGGGGAGTGAGGCCTAAGGTGACTACCGGGTTCGACTGTCTGGGTGGTTAGCATGAAAGTTGATTGAATTGCTTGCAGGAAGCGCAGCTTGAAAGACTTTCCTGGCGCTTCTGTGTTGTTATGGTTGAATGTCGATTGAGTCAATGGTGGGGTGATGGTTTGGCTATCAGAGTGGAGTTTGATCGTCAGAACTTCAGCGAAAATGACTAAGTGTGTGAACGATCGAAAGATGCATAGGTGATCATGCAAACACTATAGAAATTTCTCTATAGATCAGCTAGTTCTGATACCATGTAGAAATTATGCAAATTCTCTACAAATCTCGCTCTGACTGTAGATTAACTCGATAATGCAATATACCAAAGAAAAATACTATAACCTACTTCTACTATCAATTTGCGGAATCTTAAAATTGAGCAAGATCGAGCTGAACACATATAACCAGAAGAAGAAGAATCAATGCACATGAAACACAGAAAATACTGAGGGGAAAGCCTCAACTAAAAACCCCACTATCTATATTATCATACAAGGTGGAAATACATTAGAATTATACAAAGCCTTAGCTCTCATAGCTAGCCATCTCTCAGTACAATCCTCCTGAATGCTCACAGGCAATCAAAGCTTCTCACAAGCCTTCTTCTCTGCCCTCCAAGCTCCTATTTCCTTGCATTGTTTCTCCTGGGTGATCCTCCTATTACCAAGTGGAAGACTCTCAACCAAGTGGAACACTAATCTCTCACACTAATCTCACACCCTATCAGAACCATGCAATCCTCAAGGAACCTTACCTTGACTGCATGCATGAGTTTCCTTTATAGGAAGACACAGGCAATTGATAGTACATTGTCCTTCTCTTTAATATCAACTAGGTCTTTCTCAGAATAGACATGCATGAATTTCAGATGAAGGAATCTTCAGTTATCTGGAGTACACTAGTTGAGTGCATGCATGCATCAACTGACTGATAACTCACAATTATTATTTCCAAGCAGCTGGTGAGATTAAGTTCGATTTTAATTCAAGGACAAATTAAAATTGGAATATTTTGGATTCTATTTTTATCATTTCTTGTTGCTATTTCCAACACTCCCTCTCAACAAGAAAGGAATTCAACTCGATCCCGATCGTGAACCTTTGGAATGTTCTGCATGAAACACTTCTCTCTAGTTTTGTTGCTCCAACAACTCCAGAAACAAAAAAACATCCAACCTGAATCAGTATGATGCATCTGTCATCAAAGTCTCTGACTGCTATTACCTCTGTCAATTGAAAACTTTGTGTTTCTACTGACTCTGCCTTTGTGCACTGTTGTCAATCCTTCTCTACGCTCTTTAGTATCTGCCTACTCTAGCCTTGTCACTTTGATCTTTGACTGCATCAATCCCACTGATTCCTCTCGCTACTATGTACTTTGGGCTCCCGTAGCAAGGTACGATCCATGAGATAAAACCTCTCAATGGACCCTACCCAATTTCAACCTTCCCGAGACTATCACTTCACAGCACCCCACCTTACAACTAGAGGTATGGCTGCATGTGATCCCTCTACCCACTTCTCCAATTGTGGCTCCTCCACAATTGTCTGAGACTTCTTCTAGGACTGCATGTTGAGAGGTAATCTACTCTCCCTCTCAACCACCAAGTCTCTAACATTTGCCTTGCTCCTCAAGGCTTTGCATGCATCTTGAACCTCAAGAGCATACAGGTTATTAACTCGTGAACCGATCTGTTTCACCTGTCTCATGTGATGTGTCTAAGGAATGCCTTTCCTTTACTGAAGACAACATCGTAGCCTTTGTATTCAAACATCATGATCGATACCAAGTTTTTGTTCAGTCCAGGCTCATACTTCACATATGTCAAGGTGATAGGAGCTCCATGCTCCCTTTGAAAAGCAACCGTTCCGACTCCTGAAAAACTATACTTTCCGTCGTCACCCATCTCTTTCTGCATCTTGAGGTCTTTCTCCTCCAAGGCACTGAATAAAATTTTATTGCTGGTCATGTGGAATGAGGCTCCACTACCAAGATACCAAACACAACCCATCATCGATGACACCATGCATGCGATGAGGGTAAAGTCCATTTCGAATTGAGAGGCTGATGCCTCACCTTCTTATCCTTCCGAGGATCCCTTCATGGACTTCTTCGATGGGCAATTAGTCGCATAATCTCCCATCTTGTGACAATTAAAGCATCTCACTTTAGACTTGTCACCCTTCTTCCCTCCATGAGAAGAATTCTATTTGGAATGGGAAACCTTCCCCTTCCCTTTCCTTGCCTTACTCGCTATGGCTATGTTTTCTTCATCATCATCCTTGGATGAAGAACCATCTCGAGTGCTCCTCATGATCTCCTCCTGCATGAGATCCGACCACAGTTGTTCCCAATCTGGCAGTTTCTCCCTTCCATTCATAGAGCCCTGGTAGCTATTCCAGCTCTTTGGAAGGCCAAGAAGAGCAAGGCTCACCATATCATCATCAGCAATAGTTATTCCCACAATACCAAGCTCATATTTGAAGTGGTGAGCTTATTCAGATATGTGGAAATAGTATTGCCATTCTCCATCTTGATTCTTTGAAGCTTATCCTTGAGCACCAATTTCCTTTGGTCGCTACTGTTCTAGTATAGGTCCTTCAATGTTTTCCACATTTAATATGGAGTATCCTTCCCATGGAGACTCGAGACAATATGGTCTCGAACTCCCTTAAGGATGATCCATCTCACCCTCGCCACACACTTCTTCTACTTAGCCAACTCTTGTGCATTAGTTGAAGCTGGCTTTGGGATTTCTTGATCAATGAAATCCTTCATGCCATTGTCTTCTAATATAGCCTCCATGCGATCTTTCCATGATATGTAATTCGAGCTACCTTCCAAGGCATACTCGAGTCTCGAGCCATAGAATGCCATTGGCAAACCTTGAAGTATGATAAGAATTCGATTTGAACCTGCAACCCTGAACTTCAAGCTTTAAATTCTCTTCTCTGTATACTATTCATAGCTCCAATAAACTTGGCTTCGATACCATGTAGAAATTTCTCTATAGATCAAGTAGCTCTGATACCATGTACAAATTCTGCAAATTCTCTACAGATCTTGCTCTGAGACCATATAGAAAATCTGACTGTAAATTAACTCGATAATGCAATATACCAAAGAAAAATACTATAACCTACTTCTATTATCAATTTGCGTAAGCTTAAAAATTGAGCAAGATCGAGCTGAACACATATAACTAGAAGAAGAAGAATCAATGCACATGACACATAGAAAATACTCAAGGGAAAGCCTCAACTGAAACCCCACTATCTGTATCATCATACAAGGTGGAAATAAATCAGAATTATACAAAGCCTTAGCTCTCACAGCTAGCCAGCTCTCAGTACAATCCTCCTGGATGCTCACAAGTAATAAAAGCTTCTCACAAGCCTTCTCCTATACCCTCCAAGCTCCTATTTCATTGCGTTGTTTCTCCTGGGTGATGATCTTGTTACCAAGTGGAAGACTCTCAACCAAGTGGAACATTGATCTCTCACACTAATCTCATGCCCTATCATAACTGCATAATCCTCAAGGAACCTTACCTTGACTGCATGCATGAGTTTCCTTTATAGGAAAACACATGCAACTGATAGTACACTATCCTTGTCTTTAATCTCAACTGGGTCTTTCTTGGAATAGACATGCATGAGTTTCTGATGAGGGAATCTTTAGTTATCTAGAGTACACTGGTTGAGTGCATGCATGCATCAACTGATTGATAACTTGCAATTAGTTCCTCAAATAGTTTGGAACTAATTTAACTGGACTTAACTCAGTAAACTGAGCTAACTAATTACAACTCAAATATAACTCAATCTTATCTCCTTAATTAAGGAATAATCTCCTTAATTTAAGGGATAACTGTTGCATGACTTCAGAAAGACTTCTAACTTGAATTTCTCTGACTAATTAATCCATAATGAATTAATTAATTATTTCCAAGTAGCTGGTGAGACTAAATTCAATTTTAATTCACAATTTTAATTCAAGGACAAATTAAAATTGGAATATTTTGGATACTATTTTTATCATTTCTTGTTGCTATTTCCAACAAACACACACTCTCATGACTTGAGGACAAGATGACTCAAACCATCCAAACACACATGTTCAACATGACTAATCGACTGTGCAAGTGATAAGCATGAAACTCTTGATTGATCGTTGATCAATCGTGACGATGCTTATGTGACAATGAATGTGACTTCGTGTGTGAGTGTGACAGATGCTTTCATAGCGAACACAACAAGTGCACACAAAGTGAAGACTTTGAGTATAACCAGAACATGGTCGCAAGCATGACTCAGACATCAGCATGTAGATACTTGAATGAAATGAAAAAGCAAGATAGATACAAAGACTCCCATGGCCTCACAGAGTGAACCTGAGGGTGTGCAGTCATCAAGCAAAACTCTCAAGGGAGGCTTTGAAATTGGGTGCAGGCCAAAATTCTGGAGGGTGGTTGTAGCTGCTACAACACTTGGCAACACACTGGCAGAACTCTAGCTTCTCTGTTTTGGTTCATTGCTAGCACAGGGCCTTGGTCTTTTAGGGAGTATTGAATCACTGTGCAGGTTACTTCAGCTTCCCCACTTACCCCATGGACATACATGGTTCACCCTTTTCCAACTCAGTCAAACACAATCAAAAGTTCAACTTGATCTCAGTGTTTCGAATTCAGGAATGGTAGTTTAGCTCGCAAGTTGAAGATTTTCAGAGTATAAGTTTTCATCTCTAGTGTTGCTCCGCTACCAGCAGGCCTAGACAGTACCCCAGTGGAGTCACATAGGAACACACACATTTCTCCACTGCTAGTGAGCCTGGTCAGTACCTCGGTGGAGTTGCATGCTTCACCTCTCTGCGCAGGAAGCCATTCTCTTCTTTCGCCTTTATATTTTTTTTTATTTTTTTTTCAAGAGGACTATACATAGGCACTTATTTATTTTTGGGGCAGAAGAGGGATCCTGAATTATTGAGAGCAGAATAGGTTGTTCCTTCAGAGAATCATGTAAGACCTCTGACATAGGTTTGCTCCTTTAGGTTTTCCCCTTCTCAATTTCTACTAGTTGGATGAGCTTGAACACGCATAGAAGAAGGCTAAGTACAGGCATGGAGCTTCCCAGTGTGGACACAGATTCATGGTTGGACCAAAACATCCCTTGTAGATGGTTCGTATTTTCCATCAAGACTTCATCGGCCGAAATTTACAATTGAGCACAGAGAAGATGGACACAAGACTGGCCAAGTGCTATAGTGTCACAAGTTTCTTCAAATTTCAGCCACATACTCTATTTAGAAGCCAGAACGTAGTAGTTGGCAACACTTATTTCCAAAAAAAAAAAAAAAAAAATAGTAATATATCAAAAAAACAAAACAAATGTGAACAAAAATAGTAAGAAGAATCAAACAAAGTAAAAACAACGATAATAAGCAAAGCATGCAAGATGAAAACAACAAGCAACAAGTAGACTATGTACATGGGATGGGTGTGGACTGACCTATTGAAGGTAATGCTTGAGATCTTGGTCGTTGACAGCAAGGTTGTCAATCCTCCCCTCAAATGATATCAAGTGATACATGTGTGGGCCAAGCTTCTTGTAGACCAGTGCAAGTCCACTGGGCTCCACTACTAGAACCTGGTGGCATTCCAAAAGACCTTTAAGTGAAGACAACACCACTGTTTCAGGTACTGTGTGCAACATGGGCTCGAATGATCGCATAGGGTAGTTGTTTTTATTTCGGGAACGGTTCAAGTTTCTGAAATCAATGCATAAGCAGACTTTCCAGAATTTCTTATGTGCAGAATTTAAATTAGAAAACCAAGTATGATGATGAACTTTGTAAGTAATCCAATCATCCAAAATGTTAGTCAATTTTCCTTGTATAAGGAGTTCGAACAACATGTGTGTGTTACCTGGTCTTTGTTGCAATGGCTTGTCTCCTCCTTTACCTAGAATCTCGCGTTGAATTTCTTATGTGTAGTGTGTACTCAGGTCATCATCTAGCCGTGTAGATCCATCCTGGTACTGTTCAGTCAAGCGGTCAAATATTTGTCATTGTTGCGGTGTGTAGCTTGTACCAATATTGGCTATCTTCAGATCATGATAGGTTTCTAGGTTTCTCTGTTCATTCATAGTGGTGGTCCTATGGGTCCTGTTGCTTCTCGGCCTTTGACAGAAATACTGCAAACCATAGATCTTGTTGAGGGAAACCCCACCCTTGGGAGTGAAGTTACCTTTCTTTCCCTCAGCTACAGTTTTCAGGGTCTGCTCGTGCTTACCTTTATCAATTGTTATGTCCTTGAAAGCATCAACACTGTCTGTGAGGTACAATATCACTTTGAGTGCGGTCACATTGAGGTTGATGGTCCTTTGTAAGCTCAACACGAGTGATTCATACTTAGCAACGTTGTTTATGCACTCAAACTTCAACCAGATTGAGATCATGCATCGTCTATTGTTTTGGATGGCTGAGATAAACTTGGTCCTTGAGCCATCATATGTCTCTGATTCATCAAAATCCATGGCCCACAGCTTATCCATACACGGACCATTTGGCATGCTAGTACTACTACTTCTACTATTGCTACTACTACTGCTGCTATTGGTACAATGAGTTGTACAAGTTTCATTACCATCATTTGGGCAAGGAAGGAGTCCCAATTGTGTGTTTGATGAGGTTGGAGTTGGCCATGCAGGATAACAATCCAATGTTGTTTCTAGGAGGCAGTTGCCAAACATGAGTTCTGCGAAGCCCAACGGATCATTCTCGCCATTGAGGGGAGTGACATTATGCTTCATGTACCTCTCAGACTCTACCAGAATTGGTTGAATTTTCCCTTGTATGGAAGCCACATGTGAGACAAGTCTGTAGAAAAATATCCATTTAGCTTGCTGGACCAATCTCTATTGAGTAGTAAATCGTATGCTTCTGGGATGTCTACAACCACTATGTTGATGCATTGATGGACTCGCCCATCATGAGAGAGTCAGATGATCATGTCTCATAGCTCACCAATGGCTAGTACCAATGTTCAATCAATTTGGATGATTCATGCGAATGTTTCACTCCATTATGCATTGATCTTTTTCGCAAAGGGGAGCAGCATGACATTGGCTTCCATGCCAGAATCAACTAGATATTTGTGAACATTGTAGTTGAAAAATTCAAAAGATAGCAGGAATGGGGGGTAACCTGAGTGTGCTTCTTCCATCCAGAGTGTATTGAGCATATTGGAAAGTGATCCAGGAGGTGTGCTTGCTCCCTTGTCGGTAGAGGTTGCGCTATCTATTGTTGTCTATCCCAGTGCGTACAACAGGATATCTCGTTGACTCTAGATCTTAGCCAACTCAAACAAATTGATGTTTTCTTGAGTTTTTTTAATGTCATCAACAATGTTGTAGTCCAAAGATGGTAGACTTACTGAGGTGTCTGGGGTAGAATAGATGTTCGTGTTGTCTGGCAGAGTTTTTTGCAGTTTGCTGCTCATGGAAGTACTCTTGTCCATCGTTGTCTTCCTAGAAATGTTTTGTGTTTTATGCTTTGGGGCAGCCGATTGATCAGCCTTCCTTATCAGCAGCCTCATATTCTCTTTCTTTTCCCCAGATGTAGGGGGAGCCCCTTTACTCCTAATATTTTAATGGTCATTTTGTCTTGGGGGATGGTTCTCAGTGTTTGTCTTCAGCATTGCTTGCAAGCACTAATATACCTTCGTCATTATCTCTGTCATACAGCTACTCCTGCATTCCACTCTCTGCATCGAGTGTATGACTGTATATAGAGTTTGCAACTTGCTTCCAATCCGAACAGAAGTTCTTAGGGTGATGTTCTTCGTGGAACAAATAGAACTTGGGATCTGCGCACTAATCGACATTGAACACGGAGCTCTGTGTGGTTTTTTGAGCAGACCAGTTGTTTCCTAGTGAGTTCCTTCCCTGTCTCTGTCTAAGCAGATGGTTGATTGCAAATGTGTCTATTTTCTGTTGCTTAAGCTTGGACACTTCCTTTGTTAAGTTCTTGATGAGGCAAGTGAGGGTTTCAATATCATTTGCTTCCTTGTCTCTACCCTTGCTCATCATCGCTTAGGACTTCCTGCTCATGTCTTTGGAGTCCTTTGTTGGTTCATTATCCTTGATGACTCCAATCATGCACAAGTCTTTTTCGACAATAATAGCCTCTTCGTAGTTTTCCAAGAGTGTTGGTTTCGCATCTCACTTGACAAACTGCGCAATGCTAGTCTGCAGTGCGGACATGTAGTAATCAACATTGATGGAGTCATGAGGGTTGGTGTCTACCACAAATTTGATCAATAAGTGTGTAAACCTTTGGTTGAAGTCTTTTACCTTTTCTTTCCCCTCCATCTTCAGCCTACCCAATTCTTTCAGTAACATAGTTGGGGTCTTGTCATCAGCAAAATTTTCAAGGAACATGCATTTGAATGCACCTGAGTTCTGTATGGATTTTGGTGGAAGGTTGTGATACCATGTAGCTACGCGACTGTCTAAGGTACATGGGAACAATCTACAATCTACGTCATCATGTTGTACCTCAAGGGTCTACAGTTGTAGGTAGAAGTTGTCCAAATGATCTTCTGCCTTCATCGTGCTATCAAGGTTGAACTTGATGTTCATTCTCTCTGTTCGCTTTGGCATCTTGTGCAAAATAGTCGGGAGAGCCAATGGTCCGTGAGTCATCTACTTAGGTCAACCATCTATTCTTCTTCTTCTTCCTCCTCCTCTCTTTCAGAGTCTGATGGTTCTGTCTCTGAGTCTATTGGTTCGTCTCTGCCTCCGCAACCTTCCCCACCGCCTCCTACACCGGAGTCTGATCCCAAGATCACAAGAGTATCTTGTTCATCATTCCAGAATATTAGAGATTCCTCTTCATCTTTAATAGCTTCTTCCAGACCTTCAAGTGTGGTGAGGACTTCTTCTTCCACCGATGATACAACAACTCCTGTGGGAGTGGCTATTGGCTTCCTAGATGCATGTGGAAGATGTTGTCTATCTAGGATCAATTTGACTACTTTCGTGAATTGGCGAGTGATGGGATGGATAGAGGAAAGATGATGATATGAAATCTTGTGCTCAGTCTTAGGAGGTGAGGAGTAACGAACTACAGAGTTGCGCATAGGTGAGAGGGAGTGCGAGTTACTGCCTTGACGAAATGGTTAATGAATGAGTGTGAGGGGATATTCAACAATATACAACTGGCATCCCTCCTTCTAGCACCAGAAAGGTTGATAGTGTCGGACCCTCTAAAATTCAGGGGATCACCTCAGTATGAAGTCCCAACTAGACCTCACACCGTTTGGTGTGGGAGTCCCATCCGGTATGATGGTCGGTTGCCATTCTCTTAGGGATTTTCCTCAACTCTTGCTTGTCAGCAAAAGAGAGTGGTCTTCTTTGTCTTCGAGAAGTGAGGTTCACGTGCCTAGTGAGTGTAAGTGTGACTTATGTTAATGGTTCTTTCACTGTAAAGGGAGAGGGTTGGAATGAGTCCTATGTTGGTTGGGATGAAGTCCCAACTTAGCTAGGAACACACAACACAACATGATGTGCACAGCTTCCAGAGGAGTAGTCCACATGGATGCGGTAGTGACAACACATAAGGTAAGATAACATGTACATCACTTAGCAGATGAGTCCACAGGAGTGCAATGGTTGTTATAGAAAGTTTTATGCGAAAGGTTAGTATAATGTCCGGGAGAGTAGTTTACACGGGCGAGACAACGCTAACAACATATACAACACATTTCTATTAATAGATTATGTATTACAACAAGTGAAATAGTTCAGATGTAGAACAAAACATAAAGAAACATGCATTACAAGTGTTAAATATTAGTCTTACAACAAATACAATACATGTGTGAAAATGTGTTGTCCTGTTAGCAGGCTTCTGAATTAAGCGAAAATTCCAAGACACACCATTACACCATACATCACTAACCCCAAGTGTGGGGCATTGGAGCCACTACTTATTCCTCAAAGGAAAGATTACAGACTCTCTTGGCTATGTGGGAGGAGCTGCAATGAAAAATTCATTTCCATGTACAAATCAGGGGCTATTTATAGCCAAGGGTGAAACTGACCCTTGTGGTTGTTCAAATCCCTCATGACTGTTTGACTTCCATGACTCTTCGACTTTGCATGACTCTTTGTACAACAAGTGGGTCTCTTGTACTTCCACGTTACATTACATTTATTAACAACTTATCCCATAGTAGGGATGTGGATGACATGACTTATGACATGACTCGACATGATAGTGCTCATACATTCGTCCTACTGATGGAGTGCATGTCGAGCTACAATGCTGCTAGGTGATGGATGTCTTCATGGTGTATCAAAGCTTCACCTTCGCATGGAAAAGTGTGTGAAGTATTCAATGGTCTTTGGTTTGATTGATGAAGCTTTGGCATGTTTTTCCTTGCTTGCATGTTGGAAGGCTTGACAGGCTCATCTATTCGCGAAAGGTGCATGTTCGTTTGTTCATTTGTTCGTCTGTCCGTGAGCGCATCTTGCATGTTCTCTCATCCGTTCATCCGCAAACACATCTTTGCATGATCATCCATTCGTGAGCACATATCTTCGCATGCATCGTTCATTCGTCCATTGGTGAACCTGTCCTTCTCCATGTGCTCCCTTCGTTCATCCCTTTCATTGTCATGCCATGTTTGTTCCATGTTTGTTAGTGTACCTATGCTTGCAGTCACTCATGACGAGATGGCATTAAATCCAAAACCTCCTAGTCTACCATGACACATGATCATTTCAGATGTAGATGACTAGGAAAGGCCACAAGGTTACGAACCAGGATGATGGCTTGGGGAACTGCTAATGAAAACTATGCAAGAGTCATTGGGTGATGGAGATGGGCAATCTAAGTCAACAATAACTCTCCACAAGGTCTGGCTTAGCTAGAAGGAAAAATTGCGCGAATTTTGGGAGGGACAGTCCAAGCTGTAGGAAGGCAATGTAGGTAGAATCTGCACAGTTTCTAGAATGAGCGGGCAACAGGGGCCAAAAGGCAAAATTTTCACAATTTTCTAGAGGAACAGGTCGGGTTGCAAGGAGGATCAATAGGCAGAGATTGTGCATTTTTTGGGAGGAACTGCTTAGGAGCCTGGAAGCCAAAAATTCACAATTCCCAAAGGGAACTGGCAGTTGGCTACTGGGTCACTGGTAGCCAAAACTGTGCAATTCCCAGAGGGAACTGGCAGTTGGTTGTTGGGTCACTAGTAGCTAATACTGCACAATTCCCAAAGGGAACTGACAATTGGCTATTGGGTCACTGGCAGCCAAAATTGTGAAATTCCCAAAGGGAACTGGTAGTTCACTATTGGGTCACTGGTAGCAGAAACTGTGCAATTACTAGAGGGAACTGGCTGTTGGTTGTTGTGTCACTGGCAAAAGAAATAGCGCAATTCCTAGAGGGAACTGGCAATCTGCTGTTAGGAGTTACTAGCAAGGGAAACCGCACTAAGGTTGGGAGGCCAGCCTACTGACCATCTCTATGCAATTTCTAAGCTGAGCGAACTACTGGGCAGCAGAAGGCTTACTCATGAAAACTGCACAATTTCCTGGATGAGCAGTCGGTGAACTTTCGGGATGACCAACTGGGAAAAATGCACAATTTTCTAAGGGAGACAGGGAAGGGCACTTCATGTCTTTCCGGCCTATCACGCAATTTCCTCAATCAAGTGAGTGGGTAAGGTCAGTGGCCTCTACACAATTTCTGAGGGGAGTCAATCTTGGGGTCACTGTCAGGTTCGACTCTCCGGGTGGTCAATATGAAAGTTGATTGAATTACTTGTGGGCATGTTATGAAGAATTTGGTATCTACAGATAAATACTAATTCCCTATATAAGTAGCTATATCTAGAACAACAATTTAAATCACTTTAGCCTTTTTCTATAAACAATAGATAAGATAAAGAGAATGAAAGGACCTACTTGTACTTTCTCTTTCCACTTATCTCCTTTGTATTGATCCTATTGCTCCTTCCTGTACTTAACATGCTTGAGAAGTACCTATAAACATCAACAAAAGACAAAGAACCAATCAAATCAAAAGATCTATTGATTACAAGTAAATGGAATCAGATACATTCACACATATAAGCATCATATATCAAGATAAGCATATGGAAAAAGGTGAAAATACTTTATTGAATAGAAGGAAAGATTACAACCATGAAGCCTTATTCAAAGTCACTCCTCTAGATTTGGTTCCATCCACATCACATCATAAGCATGACAATTTGGAGCATAATGACACTTACAATAATCTCAATTCTCAAACTAACATTATCTCCTTACAATTCATCAAAGTCCAACCCCTAATCACTTAGATGAGTGCTCAATTTATAGGAAGATGGAGGAGGTTTCGTCATCAATGAAGGTATTGAATGGCCTTCCATACTTAGAATTAGTTCCATGGAGGAAGGTATGAGAGGATAGGATGTATCTTAACTCATTCCTCATCCATTTTCGAGCTCATAGGAGGTGATAAGTGTGGGAATCTTCTATAAGGCTCCAGAAGATAAGAATATTCCCCAAAGCCTATGTGAATTTCGCTCAAACTCACCCAACGTAGGTCAAAGAGGGCCTAAGTGCTATGCAAAGCACCCTGACATGGACTTAACTACTCTACAGTGCACCCTTGCATGGGCCTACCTATGCCGGTCCCTCTAGAAGAAATTTCAGGATGTCCTCAGGCCATGAAACTATCTGGGAAGGAGGCATTCAAAAGGTTGACTTGTTTAGGGAATGTAGCAACTGAAATTAGGGTTTGATTAGCCCTAAAACACTGATCTAGATGATGAGAGTGATGTGCCCAAATGGATCTATAACAGCTGCCCCCTAAAGCATGAAGTAAAAAATGTAATGTCGAGTGAAATGATTTACGATGTGATGAGGAGGTTCCGAAGTGGTTGGTGACCTGCATCGATTACAATACATTATATCATGATATTTTGATTTTTTCTCATGAATTGCTGAGGGAAGGCATACCCATGCTCAGCATATAAAATTTCATTACAAGTACATAAACAGTCATCTACAGATATAGACCCATGATCAGAATGACCATCAATGTAAAGCCATTGTACAGATGATTTGGTACATTTCCTGAAATCGCAACCTGGATGGATGAAACTAGATCCGGGGTCTTCTATCTCATTCAATCATTCACTCAAGTACAAGTCTAACCATGCAAATATGTGATCTAAAGTCGAACATGGGAAGACACCATCTTATTACCAGCAAATGATGTAAGTCGTTAACAGACACGAGAGAAATCACCGATAATGATAATGATCCTCAAGGTACTGCAATACATTCTGCATGGTTTGAATAGATGTTTTGATGTCGAACACCATAAAAATTATTTTGGTCAAAGGCCAGTGATATGAACCTATCGCCAGAAGCGAGAAACTTGCCATTGATGCATGCAAGCCTCAAGGTACTGGAAGGGTGTTTCTAAGTCAACTTCTTGGATAATGCGCTGATGTCAACAAGAAGCAACTTGTCGCAGGACGGCCTTGATGTATCCCACATCAACAACACGAAACGAGTGTAATGATTTTGGAGACGGAATTTTAATGATGAAAAAAGGTTCAAGAATGGCGGTCATGAAAATGAAGGTTTATGGTATTACAAAGGATGAATTTTAACTGAATGACTTCTCTTGAACATGTTGGCAACAATGAAATGAATTGGTAGCATTGACCTAAAACAAAGTGATGGATGGTATGATAGACCAATGGTATGATAACCATCAAGCTGATAACCCAACCCAAATAGTCACAGTGATGAAGTGAAAGTGTCATGTTCAAGAGCGACCTGCTACCAAAAGTGGTTTACCCCTTTTTCCATTTTCCCCAATCATTGCTAATCAGTACCTCTTTATTTTTTATCAAGCTTGAGGAGGATAACATATGCTTGTTGTATAATTCCACCCTTTGAGTGAATCCATCGATATGTGATGTTTTAACGAGCCTAGCGAAGGTGAAATTCGGTCTTGTCATGATCAACAAGTTTGTCGCTATTTGATGTTTTAACGAGTTTAACGACAAAGATAACTTGTTCCTTTTCATGTTTAGAGAGTTTGAAAAGGGACGAAAAGAAAACTCCACAAGTTATTTTTCATAGATTTGTCTCTCAAGCCCGAAAAAGCATAAAACAATACGAGAGAGAACCTATTGACCATGTTTGGTCAACGTATTCCTTTTTCATAAATAATCTATCTCAACTCGAAAAAGGGTTAAACTTATACTGAGTAGATGTCATTTTCAATCCGTTAACGAGCTGAAAAGGAAAAGTGCTCGGAAATCTTTTCATATTTAGAGAGTTTGAAAAGAGCTTAAAGAGGACTCCAAGGGGGTTCCTTTTTCGATGTTTAATAGAGCTCGAAAAAGAGATAAAAGTATGCTCTGTGGTCAAAGATGCAATTTACAATCGAGCATGTCAAATTCTATAAGTTAGCTGTAAAACTTGCTCAAAACACCACCAAATGGATTAAACATACCTATTTCATGAGTAAAAATAGGTAAATACTAAATTTTATTCGATTAATGAACATGAAATAAACATAAAACAAGTATTTACCATGTCATTTTTACCATTTGATATTTACCATTCAGTTTTGTGCTCTAGGCTAGTTTTTTACCTCGAACTTCAGCAGCTGATTGCGAGAGATTTTGTGGACCATTTCTCATGCTATCTAGACCAGGTAGGAGATCTACCCCTCCTCTTTCTTTTCATGTCATTCTTTTACTATATCATGCAAGTTTTAGGGTTTTTGGGGGCCTCTGGGGTTAGATTTTTTCACCCTGGGATCAGCACAAGCTTGCATGTCGAAAACTATGCTCAAGATCTCCCAGATAAAAGGTTTACTGCTCTGCAGTGCACTGTCTCCTTGCCTAGGCTATGCTGGGAGAGTTTCCCAAACTTGTTTCACCTGTTTGCTCAAAAATTTGTCCTATTTTTCCAGCGAAATTAAGGATCCTAATTAAGCTTATGGTTTGATTACAGGCTTTCATCGAATCATAATGACTATTACTTGGTGAGAAAGAGAGCATGACGAATAAGACATGATTGCCCTAAATAATCTTGGTACAGTTGAGGCCCTCAAAAACTATTGGTTACTCAAATACTTCAGGTTGTCCAGAATGAGGCAACAAATAGAACTATTGCAGTTCCTAGTTCATGCATGGAATCCAACATATTAGACTTTTCACATAGGGGAAAAAATGACCCATATTATGATCGATGATGTTTAATTTCTTACCGGGCTATCGAGGCAAGGTGCCCCCATCTCACTTTCAAGATTTGCCCATGGAGGTGAATCGGTGAGGGATTACATTCGACAATTTTGTCGTCCAAGTACACAGCCTAGCAAGGATGGGAAAATAAACATCGGGGATGTAAGTTATTTTCCTTTAAGAAATATCCTTTTCACTATCGCAAAGTTGGCTGCTAGTGTGACACTTCCTCTGGCGAAAAGATCATATATGCAGTATGCACTAGAGTGTCTTGAGCCGAAAGTATTCAACTGGTGTGAGGTCATGCTTTCTTCACTGAAAGAACAACTAACCAAGGTAAAAAGTGGTAAGACAAATAATTTTAGTTATGGTTCAATATTAATCACTTTTGCCTTATAAATAATTCCATTGATGCAACCACAACATGTAACATTGGGTGTAGCTGGTCCTAGAGATCCACAGATGCAGAGGTGGGTCGAATTGGTGGCTAGACATGCAAGTCAGTCAAAAATATTTTTTTCCACTGCATTCTTCAGTTGGCTCGATCGACAACACATTTTTCTCAAGGAGCATCCATACTCAGGGATGGATTTTCATGGAGTTCCAGATTTGATTCTACCAGTGGGCGCTTAATGGGATGCTATAGGTAATTTTTTGACCATTTTTTTTTTTTTTTTTAATTTTCTACATGTTTTCGTGTTTTGATGTTCCAAGACTAAACTAAAATCATTCTCATGCATTCATATGTGGGTACTGTTTGACCTATGAGGCACCAACAGGAGGCAGGTGGGCCAGCGAGGAGAAACATTGGGAGAGCAGTCCTCCAGGATTTAGATTTGGTCGTGACCTTGGCAGAGTTGCAGGATCATGTGGAGGGATTAACCCTTGGTATTCCAGATGTCCAGATCGAGGAGTTACCTATGAGGCTGCAGCGCGATACTATTGGTGTACCGAATCATTGGATGCAGCTCTTGCGCATGATAGCTCAGGCTGTGACCTGTTATCATGAGTATCACTAGATCTACTTAGGATGTTTTTGCATGCATTTTGAGTTCTTAGGTCAGATGACCAAACATGCCTTGGACACAAATTTTGTAAAAAAAATTTAAACATTTATCTATTTTTACTTTCAAAGTTTTTATATGTATGGCTATATGCAATCCTATTCAACTAATGATGTGAATTGAAAATTTACTTTACATGTGTCGCAAATGTCAATTTAACACATAGTCTGCTAATGAGTCGGTTAATGTGTTAAAGCTTCGGGAAATATGTTGATATTGAATGTACTCAAAATGTCTTTCCAAAAGATGAAATCTAAGGAACATACAAAGAATTGTTGGATTTTGGCCAGTAAAAATGTTTGTTAGTTGTAGTACAATGAGTTGTGAATCTAGCCTAATGATGATTCGGCGGATGCCAAGTGAAATGGAATCAGAGAGAAGTTAGATCAACGTGCTATACTTAGCAATATTGTTCATCAATCGACCGATACAAATCCCTTTAAAACTCACTAACTCGCCACTTGGAGCGAAAATAGCCCATGCTACAGAAGATAGGTTCTACATACTACGACTAGCACCATCGGCGTAACCAACAAATGGTTCCAAAGGTTATGACATCTGAAACAAATGCAAAGTGTATTACTTAACCACATAAAAAACTCTAAAAGACACACTGACACACACACATGCAATTAAAGCATATATAGAGTGATTTTTTACTACACTCAATTAAGCATAGTAACGTTTAAGATACAACCCACTTCGGGGCTGTGACAACGGAATTCCATCATAATTCACCAACTCATAGGCTTTTTTTGCCAAAACATGCTTGACAATATAAGGACCCATCCAAAGCAGTTCAAATTTCCTTGCTCCTAGTTTATCAGCTTCTTGATCGTAAAGCAAGACCAGGTCTCCTTCTGAGAAAAGGTGAGGCTTGACATTTCTGTCATATTGCACCTTAATTCATCTCTTATGTGCTTCGTTTTCCAATGCAGCTTCACGACGGGTTTCATCCAGATGGATAAGTTCCAAGAAACGTAGCTAAAGATTCTACCAGGGTCCCATCGGACTCCTATCTGAATCATCATGATCTGAAGAACCTGGTGATGGCTCATACTCATCGAGTATCTTCTGGTAGTGGCATTCTATCAGCCAGTTGTATTCTTCGCTTTTATCTACAACATGTGACCACATTATCACATTTCTAGATAAAGATTATTTATCAAATCAGCTTGTTTTCCTAGGTCATCTAGAACATCTTCTGAGTGAGCACACCAAGTGGTTAGATAGTTACCTATCTGGTATACTTGGTCCATATCATTTGGATTCTGTGAATTATGTTCTAGTAACTGGCTCTGATACCATAAAAGTTGACCAATCATCCTGGAATTTTTCGATATCTATACAAGCTTTAAGCTTACTTGAAGAATTCTGTGGGAACTTATGTGCAAAATGCCCTTCTTTTTTACAGATGAAACAACAGTTGTTGTTTCTGGGTCTTGATCTTTTCTTCGAAAAATTATATTTAAGGAAAGGCTTTCTTGGATTTGAGACTCGCTTGGGCTTAAATCTACCATACCTTTTTGTTTTCTTCTTCTTTCTGAAAGGTGTCCATGGTAGCATTATTTTACAGACATCTGAACTGGGTGTGATGTCATGCACCTTCTTCTGCCAGCATAAGTATTTAACTTTCTCTGTAACTCTGAAAAGAAGGTCAACCCAATAAATCTGATCTAGTCTTTTGTTCTGTACATCTAGATCTTTCATGACAAGGTCTCCTAGATTGCCTAGTAATTTTGACAAAAATGAAATTTTTTGAGCCACATCATTTGAGAGATTAGCCTTAAAAACCTTAGCCATGAAATATTTACTAAATTTATCAAGATATTTGAGATCTTTCAATTCCATTCGACTAAGATCTGTTATTAATTGCTTCTTCTCATCTAATGGTTCTGGCACGAACTGTGTCTTTAATAATAACTCTAGTGTGAACAGTCCGGCTTCCATGACGGCTCTTCTTTCCTCTTCGGATGGTCCCATCCACCAATCATAGACTATTCTAGTCATGCGTTTTTCTACTAGGACCATGATGGATACATTATCCAATTTTGTAGTAACCTGCATTTGATACAAAGCTCCTATCCAAATCCGCATTGATTCTCCAGGGTTTGAAGAATTATCTAGATCTAAGATATAGCCACTTGTATTGGTTGAATATAGGTCTTCTTCAACACGTGGGTATTTATTAACTTCTTTCAAAATATGTGCCTTATTCTGATTATTTATAGATGGCAAAATGAAAGATGGGAATTTAGAGGCAGCTTGTTCAAGGGTCATGACTTCCTTCTTTGACTCAAAAGGTTTATCAGTTTTATATGTCTTTGTTTCACTGGTTAGTTTTCCAGTGTCCTTAGAGGTACCCTCTTCTATGCTGGTTGCGGTTACTTCCTCTTTTGCTTCTTCTTCTTCTTCCTCTAGATCCCAATAATTGGGTGCACTCATATCTATTTGAAATTTTGGAATTTCTTTGGCTTTCTTCTTATGTCTCCTTCTTCTCCTTTCTTCTTTCTCTAGCTTCTCTGACTGTTGCTCATCATAGAGAAATTTTAGATTAGCATTTATCAAATCAGCATGTTTTCCTAGGTCATCTAGAACATCTTCTATGTGAGCACACCAAGAGGTTAGATAGTTACCTATCTGGTATACTTGGTCCATATCATTTGGATTTTGTGAATTCTATCATAGTAACGGGGCACAATCAACTCTTGTGGGTGGCTGTCTGGTATTGGATGAAGAAGTGCTAAACTTTTTTTTAGGTGGCCACTTTCCTCCTTTTACAAATCTGTGATTTGTAAACTGAAATTCCTCTACAGGTGGAGTAGTATTGACATATGTTCTAAACATTTTATTTACAGCAAAGAACGGTTTTTCTTCTGGTATATACAACTGGTTTGTAGACTGCCATGTACTGGTGGAAGAACTAGGCTCTTCTGGTGTAGGAATATGGCGATAGAAAGATCTTATTCCACTGACAGGAGTTGGTTCATTTTCCAATACTACTGGTAACACATGTTTTTCTGGCATAGCTATTGGTCGTGGTATTCTTGGTCTGTTTGGAATTATTCTAACACAACCATTTGACGCAGAAATTCTTTTAAGCATGTTATTTGAGTTATCTGAAACAGCCAGGGACTTATATTGAATGTACCAGTCATTAGGTAAAGCTTCTTTGTCATAATGAACACCTTCTACATGTGCATTGCTAACTCCTACAACAACAAATTTTCTAAATTTCCTGATTTCATCTTCAGGAAAAAAATTCAGAGCTACAATTTGTACAGATGAACCTTTTATTCGTACTTTCAGTTCAACTTCTTTAAAATAGGCCTTCTTGGTTAATTTGAATAGCATCAGAACTGGATAAATTTATTTTGAATTTAATGCAAGAGGGTTCCAGCTTTCTGGGTCTTCAACCTTCTCATGTTCTACCAAGTCAGACTCAAGGGATCTACTATCTACTTCAGATACAGATCTTCTATCAATGGCAGAAAAGGATCTTAAGAAGTTGGCCATGTTGAACTCTTACAATCTATTCTAGAGATTGACTGAAGCAGCTTTTATTTACTCAACACTCATAAAACAAGATGCTTTTCAAAGGATACATGGCTAACATCAGACTCTGTCTATAGAATGTATTGTGTCCAAGGAACGGGGTCTGGCTCTGATACCATAAAATTTGACCATTCAACAGAGAGAGAGACTAATAATGTAGATGAGCAGACAATATCATAAAAGCTTTGGTATATTCGAACTTACTTCTAATTCAATATATGAGATTGGTGACTTCTCCTCAACCGATCATGTACGTGCAACACGACCTCTCTCCATGGGTCTTCAAAACGCCTTCGCCTTACAACTCAAGGTCCTTTTGGATATAGAAATTGTCCTCATACAGGCAGCCCAGTAGGCTTTGATATTAACCAAAACAAGCAGAGAACATAAAGTTTATATAAGAAAGGGTGCTTCTTCTTCAGAAGTGTTGGGTAACAAGTCAATCGCAATTTTGAGAGATGAAATTTCGCATTGTATTGGCAAGATTGCCTCCAGACCATACACCAATTAAAAGGGTGTGAATCCAGTTGCATTTCTCACCCAGGTTCAATATTCCCACAAGGCAGAGTATAGGATTAAATTCCAGTTTCGTTTATGAACCCCTATCATTCTTTGAAGCATTCGCTTCAGGACTTTGTTGATGGACTCAACTTGTCCATTCGCTTGTGGATAATAAGAGGTAGAACTATCTTGTGATAGTCTTAACTTAGCAATCAACTCAACCATCATGTGATTATGAAAATGTGACCCATGATCTGTAACTATAGCCTATGGTACACCAAACCTGTCAACCACGTGGTTGAAAAAGAAAAGAGTAGTTGTTTTGCCATTGTTGTTTAATGTTGGCATCGCCTCAATCCATTTGGTAAAATAGTCAACGACGACTATAATATACCCATTCCCCCCGGCCAAGGTGGGGTTACATGTCATGAAGTCAATGCCCCATTTGGTGAATGGTCCAACAACGATGACAGCATGCAATGGTGCAGGTGGTAATCTAGATTTACGGTCGTAGATATGGCATGCGTGACAGCTTCTGATGGCAATTATGAAATCTTTGAATATACTAGACCAGAAGTAACTGGCACAGAGAATTCTCTATGCAGTAGCATAACCAAATAAGTTTCCACCCCAAGCACCTAAATGGAAATCATTCAAGACTTTCTTGGCTTCCTCATTAGTGAGGCACCTTCGTAAAATCGTATCGATACCACGACGGTAAAGAGTGTCGCCAATGATCATATAACCTTTGGCTTGGTATCAGATATGTCGTTGTTGCAAGCAAAAGGTATCAGGCTGGAAAGTTTGGGTCTGGAGATAAATCAGTATATCTCCATACCATGTGCCAGATGAAGAAATCAGGAACAAAGACTCATCTAGAATTAATGGTTCTGATGTTGAATCAATGATATTCGAGGGAAGATCGCAAAGTAACTCGGCAAAAACTACATATTTCTTTGATTTGTACTTGATCAAATCCATATCAAACTCCTACAAAATGACTATCCATTTTGACTATTTTCCCCCTAGCAATTGGCGTGACAAAATATATTTCTTAGGGTTGCAATCCGAAATGAAAGAGGTCTTTTGGAGCAGGATATAGTGACGAAATTGTTAGGTTGTGTTATATTCTTTCCACGTAGTTAACAGGGGGTTTGAAGGGCACTCATAACACCACTTTATGGAGTCCAGGGCAACGCCCCAGAAAATTTTGGTTTTGGACCCTATGTTAGGTTGGGTGGACCCACCTATGGTTTTGTGCATGAATTTCGCACATTTTTTTTTGGACTCGATGGTTTTTCGGTCCATGGTATTAGACGCTATGGTTTTCGGTCCATGGTATTGGACGCAATGGTTTTCAATCCCTGGTATTGGATGCTTCGACATGTATAAATATGTATTGAAACATTGAAAGGAACATAATGAAAAATCAAGGTGGTAGTCCCGGTTTTGGGATCCAGGGGAAAATCTCTGTGTATATGTGTTTTATGTGTTATGCTCTCGCATTACTTATTTTCTATGTTTTAGAATTCGTATGCAGGTAATTTCTATATGGGGTTAAAACCTACATTTAGTGTCAGAGCAGTTTTGGCTTCAAGGGGACGCTTTTGTTGCTGAGGGGTTTTGCTCGGGCCTATAGTATACCTTGTTCAGTGGGAGATATGTGAGATCGATTCTGGTGGTGAAAGAAGATGGTGAGCAGTGGAAAGATAGAGATCGAGAAATTTAATGGTCAGATTTTTGAGTTGTGGAAACTCAAGATGGAGGATCTATTGGTGGATAAAGATCAATGGATCGCAATAGATCTGGGTACTAAACCAACGGGAGTGCCCGATGAAGAATGGAAGAAGTTGGATCGAAAGGAAAAGAGTATCATACGATTGTGTGTCTCAGATTCAGTATTGTTGAATGTATCAGGGGAAGCTACGAAGAAGGCTTTGTGGGACAAGTTAGGGACTTTCTACCAATCTAAGTCTCTGGTGAATAAACTGTTACTGTAGAAAAAGCTATATAACCTGAGGATGAAGGATGGAGACTCGGTGACAGAGCATCTAAACGCATTTAATACTGTGGTAAGTCAGTTAGAATCTGTTGATATTAAAATTTTAGATGAAGATAAGTGCATTAGTTTTTTGTGTTCTCTACCAGATTCGTGGGATAGTCTGGTTATTTCAATAGGTAGCAATGCAACTGCCTTGCAGTTTGATTAAATAGTCTCATCTTTGCTGACGGAGGAGATGAGACGGAAAAATATGGAGAGCCAGAATGGTGATGCCTTGTCTGTACGAGGACGGTCCTAGAACATAAACAAAAATAAGTCATTGAGTGGGAGATCTAAATCTCCAGGAAAACCTGTAAAGGTGGTATGCTGGAAATGTGGAAAGGAAGGCCACTTTAAAAGAGACTGTAAATCTAAAGTTCTTGACAAAGGAAAGGGATCTGATGAGGCTCCTTTTGTAGAGGTGAAAACCACCTCAGATGAAGGTGGGGATGTGTACTTGGCTTCTTCAATTACACATGTAGTTCATGAAGCATGGTTGATTGACTCAAGTGCATCCTTTCACTTCACTCCCCATAGAGAGTGGTTCTACGAGTATGAGAAATATGATGGTGGTGATGTCTTCTTGGGGGATGATAGGAAAGATAGAATCATTGGTCACAGAAAAGTAAAGTTGAAGTTGCAAGGTGGAAGGGTTAGAACACTTCCGAGTGTTCTACATATTCCTGCATTGGCCAAAAATCTGATTTCCGTAAGCAAGTTGGATGATGCAGGTGTAAAAACAATGTTCGAGAAGGATACCTATAAGATGGTTCGGGGAGCACTGGTATTGATGCGGGGAGCTTGAATTGGAACTATGTACAAGCTGCAAGGTAGCACTATTATTGATGGGTGTAATAGTTCTATGGTTCCTAAAAGTAGAGCAGAAAATCTAGTGATCTCTGGAGAGAAGACCATGATGTGGCATCAAAGGCTTGGACATATTGGAGAGAAGGATCTTCGAATACTTCATGGTAAAGGTATGGTAGAAGGTATGAGTAATAGCTCTCTGGATTTTGATTTCTGTGAAAATTGTGTATATGGGAAGCATAATCAGGTGAGCTTCCCCTCTGGTGGTAAAAGGGCAAAACAAATATTAGAGCTTGTGCACAGTGATGTGTTTGGACCTGTGAAGGTTCCATCACTGGGTAAGTCTATGTACCATGTATCATTTATAGATGACTTCTCAAGGAATACATGGATATATTTCCTTAAGAAAAAATATGTAGTCTTTGACAAGTTTAAAGAATTTAAGGCTCTCGTGGAAAATCAAACAGAGAAGAAGATAAAGGTGCTGAGGACAGATAATGGTGGAGAGTTTTGCAGCAAGGTATTTGAAGAATTCTGTAAGAAGTATGGTATAGCACGACAGAAGACTACTCCATATACACCTCAACAAAATGGAGTTGCAGAAAGAATGAATAAGACATTGATGGAAAGGGCAAGAAGCATGCTTAGTGGTTTCAGGTTAGGACAGGAATTCTAGGCAGAGGCGGTGGATACTGCATGTTACTTGGTCAGCAGGTCACCTTCATCAACATTGGAGGATAATACTCCACAAGAGGTATGGACTGGTAAGAACCCCTCTCCTTTACATTTAAGGGTATTTGGATGTGATGCATATGTACATGTTCCAAAGGAGAAACAAATCAAGTTGGATAGTAAATCTGAAAAGTGCATCTTTATTGGGTATAAGGATGGTTTAAAGGGTTATAAGCTTTGGAACCCAGCCACACGGAAGGTTGTGTACAGCCAAGATGTGGTGTTCAGAGAGGTAAAAGATGTTATTAAACATGAAGTCCAACCAAAGGAACCTAAGAAGATAGAGTTTGAGCTAAAGATTGAAGAATCAGACTCTACAGCAGAGGAGGAATCAGAAGATGAAGAGCCACAAACTCTGGTTGTGAGAAGAGCAGTTTGAGAAAGAAGGCAACCAGAAAGGTATAGTCCATCTGCTTTCTATTCAAATTTTGCTTTGTTTGTTACTGATGATGATCCTGGAACTATGAAGGAAGCAGTGGATTCAGAGGATGGAAAACTTTGGAAAGAGGCCATGGTTTATGAAATGGCATCTTTGCACAAAAATGAGGCGATCTGGTGGAGTTGTCGGCTGGAAGGAAACCCGCTGGTAGTAAATAGGTGTTCAAAAAGAAGACCAATGCAGAAGGAAAAGTGGAGAAATACAAATCTTGGTTGGTAGAAAAAGGTTAGTCCCAGGTGTCGAGAATTGATTTTGGTGATATTTTTTCTCCTGTTGCCAAGGTAACTTCTATTAGATTACTTATATCTGTTGCTGCTGCTTTTGATTTTGAGGTAGAACAGATGGATGTGAAGACAACATTTCTTCATGGGGATCTAGAATAGGATATCTACATGAAGCAACTTGAAGGCTTTGTGGTGAAGGGTAAGAAAGAACTGGTATGCAAGTTAAAGAAGTCTCTGTATGGGTTAAAACAGTCACCAAGGATGTGGTATCATAAATTTGATACATTTATATGGGGACTTAGCTTCACCAGAATCAAAGCAGATCACTGTGTGTATTTTAAATTAAGTATTGACCGTGTTATTTATCTGGTCTTGTATGTGGATGATATGTTGCTGGTTGGTAATGACAAAGAAGTTATCCAAGATTTGAAGACCCAATTGTCCTCCAAATTCGACATGAAATATCTTGGTGCTGCAAACTATATTTTGGGCATGGAAATTAAAAGAGATTGGACAAAGAGGAAGCTCTGGTTAAACCAGAGGAAGTATGTCGAGACAATACTGCAGCAGTTTAATATGCAGGATAGTAAACCAGTGAAGGTTCCTATTCCTATAGGTGTGAGGTTATCTGCTGAATAGTGTCCCAAGACACAAGAAGAGGAAGAGGACATGTCCCGTGTTCCATATGCAAGTGCAGTCGATAGCCTGATGTATGAAATGGTCTGTACTAGACCAGACATTTCACATGCAGTGGGAGTATTGAGCAGGTTTATGTCAAAACCAGGGAAGGAGCATTGGACAGCAGTGAAGCGGGTTTTCAAGTATTTGCGTGGCAATAGTAATTATGGTTTGTGCTACTAAGGAAGACCAGGATTGGATAGAGTTTTGGATATATGTGGCTTTGTTGATGCAGACTGGGCTGGAGATTTGGATCAGAGAAGATCTACAAGTGGGTATGTGTGTAACCTATTTGGAGGTGCAGTCAGTTGGATGAGTAAGAAATAATCTGTAGTGGCACTATCAACTACAGAGGTAGAATACATGGCAACCACTCATGCAAGCAAGGAAGCAGTTTGGTTTCAGGGATTATGTTCAAGTATGGGGTTAGTACAAGGATAGATTGTGACAGCCAAAGTGCAATTTTCTTGGCAAAGAACCATGCTTATCATTCAAGGACAATGCACATTGATGTTCAGTATCACTTTGTGAGGGTTATGATAGAAGACAAAAAGATGTTGCTGGTAAAGGTGGACACTTTGAAGAATATTGCAGATGCATTGACAAAAGCTGTGAGCTCTGACAAGTTTTCCTGGTGTAGAGAAACAATGGCCATTTCACGGCTGGAAAAATGACTAAGCTCTCCTGTGGCCCCCTGTGGAAAGAAAACAACAAGTGGGAGAATTTTGGGTTGTGTTATATTCCTTCCACATAGTTAATAGGGGGTTTGAAGGGCACCCGTAACCCCACTTTATGGGGTCTGGGGCAGCGCCTCAAAAAATTTTGGTTTTGGACCTTATGTTAGATTGGGCGGACCCACCTATGGTTTTGTGCATGATTTTCGCACATGTTTTTTTTGGACGCAATGGTTTTTCAGTCCATGGTATTGGACGTGATGGTTTTCGGTCCATGGTATTGGATGCTTCAGCATGTATAAATATGTATTGTAACATTGAAAGGAACATAATGAAAAATCAAGCTAGTAGTCCAGGTTTTGGGATCCAAGGGAAATCTCTGTGTATATGCGTTTTATGTGTTATGCTCTCACATTGTTTATTTTTTGTGTTTTAGAATTCATATGCAGGTAATTTCTGTATGGGATTAAAACCTATAGAAATCTCTATATAGTTTGAACAGCTGCCAAAGCTAGTTTCTTGACATAAGAGTACTTAATTTCTGTATCATTAAGATTACGGATCAAATAATATAATGGATGTTCAATCCCATCTTCCTCTTGGACTAAAACCATTCCAATGGTTGTATCTGCAGCAACGAGATACAAGAAGTAGTCGTTTTGATAATTTAGGGAATACATTAATGAGGATCTAATCAAGGTATCTTTAAGAGCATCAAAGGAAGCTTGTGCAACTTGATACCAATGGAAGGGTATCCCCTTTTTCAATAAACAAGTAAATCCTTTAGCCAATTCAGCATAATTGGGAATGAACCTCCTTAGAAAGTTAGCCTTCCCTTGGAGTTTTTGTAACTGTAGTAGATTAGAAGGTGCAAGAAAATCAAGGATTGCTTGAACGTTAAGTGGATTGAGTCAAATTCCCTCCTTAGACACTATGAAACCAAGAAAATGACCAGAACCAACACAAAAAATGCATTTGTGTGGATTGAGTCGTATTTTGTAGTGTTAGCACCATAAAAATATAGCTCTCAAATGCTGCAGGTGATCAGATTGCTTTTGTGAATGAGAAGGTAAATCGTCAAGGTAAGGTTGAACAATATGCTTGATGTCATGGAAGGCATAATCCATTGCTCTCTGAAATGTGGTCCCTGCATTTTTCAAACCAAATGGGAGTTTCCGATAAGCGAATGTGCCCCATCGACAAATAAAAGCAGTTTTAGATTGCTCTTATGGGTAGATATTGATTATATTGTAGCCAAAAAAACCATCCATAAACGAGAATATTTCACACTCGACACATTCATTAATAATCTAGTCGATAAAGGGAGTGGGATAATTGTCTTTTAGACTAACCTAATTTACATCCTATAATCAATGCACACTCGTATTGTCCCCTGTTTCTTCATATCATGAACAATATTGGAAACCCAATCAGTAAGGGGAATAGGATAAATGAAACCAACATGCAAAATTTTTTCAACTTTTGCATTAATGGCAGTAGCCTTCTTTCGATGAATAGGTCAGAGGCGCTTTCATACTGGTTTGACATTAGGATACATTTTGATTTCATGTTCAACTATACTAGAGTCAATTCCTGGCATCTCCTTGTATGACCATGAAAATATATATCGAAATTCACGAAAGCTAGCACAGTAAATATAAACTTCTGATGGAGAACAAGATTTTCCAACATGAATATTTTCTACAATGCTAGGTTTGGTCGAAATATTGATAGAAATGGTTTCTTCAATATTTGAAAGATTTCTCTCGGAATCTACTGTATCTATGAAAATAGAATTCGAAAGGAAATCGACAACTGAAGGGTGATTAAGTTCGTTTGAATAATATTTAATGTAATCTAGAAGATGGGAATGATGATGATAATCCTCCCATGGTTCTCCTTCCATCATCATTGATTGGATGATTCCTTCATTAGTAGAAAATATACGTGAAAAAGGATTGGAAGAAGTACCAAATTCTAATGAATGATCTACCATACAATTGACGAAAATGGATTTGGGTTCGTCATGCAAGCCAGAAAACTTGATTGCTATACTAGCTCAATAGGGCTTAGCAGCATGATTTTAGTACTACTATCAACTTCAAAACTATTGGTAATCTTCCTTAAGTCAGATGAAGTGGAAGATATCATGTTGCAAGTTTTAACTTTTGCCACTTCCGCCGAATTTGATGGTGATGGTAATGAAAAGGTACCAATTAGGGAAGAGTCTTTAAAGAGACCTACACCAATGTTTTGGAGAGATAGCGGGGGTCCATGTACCAATGGAATGCTTCCAGTAACCTGTGAACTAGAGGTGAAGAATGCGAGTTGGTCGATAACTGTGATTCCACCTTTATGAGGAAATGCAATCATACGAAAGTATGTTGAAACCACAGCAGCCATGGCATAAACCCACGGTCTTCCTAGTAAAATGTTGTAGTCAAGGGGTCCGTCAACTACCTCAACTTCAACCATTACTGTTTTGCCTCCTAGTTTGATGTGGAGATTACTCAATATTCCACAAGGCATATTTGTGCGACCGTCAAAATCTTTTAATGTTGTTGGTGAACGTGACAAAGGTAGTGAGCCAAGTGTTTTCCATCAACTCATAAACATTATACAAGCAGATGCCCCCTCATCAATAATGGTTCAATGAACAAGTTTATTCAAGGCATTTACTTAAATGAAAAATGCTAATTGTGCTGGTAACTATGGCATATAACCCGCATGGTTGAAAACCACAAGATTGGAATCAGTTGGATCGATTCCACCAATTGCTGACAACAAATCCTGCTTTTGGGAGGGATAGTTCTGAAGTACCTCGAGCATAGACATAGTAGAAGGTGACTAAGCCAGATCTTCTACTATATTATAATTCTGTGTAGCTCGAGCTCAAGGGTTAAATGTCGATTTGTGTACAACTCCCTTAAGTGATTTTAGTATTAACTTTGGTGCAATAAGTGGTGGAATAGGATCATTCGAAGTTATAGTCGAAGGGTTAGGTCAATCAGCCTGGTTATTTGACGACAACGACTATTTTCCATAATATTTACTTCGTGTTGACACCAAAGCATCATCTTTCTACTTAGAGGCAGATAGCATAAGCACCTAGGAAATGGAAGCTTGTTCTGTAGAAACCATATTTGTCTTCAATTTTGGAAAATGATCATTCAATACCGTAGATGTATTAGAAGTCTTCAGAAGCGTTGAGACTTTAGAGTGGTGCGGACAATCTCATGTAAAATTCCCATCGTTATAGATCAAACACAGGTAACGAGGTCTCCTAGCTGAAGAAGAGGAATCAAATGATTTCTCTTGAGGGGAGTTATTTTGTTTCTTCTTGTTTTCCCCTTTTTCTTACCTCTTCGTTACTTTTCATTCTTCCGTTTGTCAGATTACATGACATTGATTTCAGAAGTAAGAGTGTTATCAGGTGCATTTGTAGTTTGATTTGTAATGGCAAGTGTTTGACCAGATGGTCTACCTGCCATTTGTGTGCTCGAAGAACCAATCACATTGTCATCAACATGAGAGTCCTTACTCAATGGTGGAGGAGGAATAGTGAAAGCTAGTCGGGGTGCATTCATAATATTTTCATAGAGCATGCCAGACTATGTATAAATCAAGTCCAAATATGGGGCACGAGCAATTACTTTCTCCTCTGTGACAACTCCAACTTTTACCACATCCTCAGTGATAGATGGCAGTAAGGATTTTATAAACCACTCAACCAGAAGCTGATCAGGAACAAAATTTTTAACCATGCGACAATGATGACGCCATTCATGAATATGATTAGAGATATGAGTAGCAGTAGTCTGTTTAAAGTTGGTTAATAGTTCTGTTCCAAGCTCATATCGTATGGGTAACTGGAAGTGGGTTAAAAATATGGTAGCTAAAGCAGTGAAGTTATCAAAAGAAGCTCGTCGTAATTCGATGTACCACTTCACAGCTGGACCAGTAAGCATTCTCTGGAAAATACGAAGTCTAATAGAAACATCATTCAAGGAGTTTGACGAACACCATAAATGAAAAGTCATAACATGGTTGGATGGGTCTTCTCCAGGATTTCCATTGAATTTCGGAATATCGGAAGGTAACTTATGAGTAATCACCGGCCACCAAGATGCATAAAGAATTGGGTCATTGGTGAGCTGGTTTAGATCTAGTAACTCAATTGTCGCAACAAAAGGAAACTATCTATTGAAGTCAAGTTGAGCATATCCAGGGTAAGATGGAATTGCATGGGCAATGGGCATTTGCATACCATCATAAGACATCTGCTACTGGTAACCTTGATATGGGTAAGTTTGTTGAGAAAATCCAGTGTAAGGTTGTTGTTGTTGTGCACTATGGTAAATTTGATGTTGTCTAAACCCAGCCTAGGCTTGTTGACTAGGGTCGGCATAAACGTGTTGCTGACAAAACCCAACATGAGCTTATTGTCCAAGTCCATGTTGAGGTTGGTATTGCTGGAGTTGTTGTTGTTGATATTGGGGCTGCCAAGGCTATTGAATCAACTATTGTTGTTGTTGGTACAACGGTTGTTTTTTCCAACCAACATAAGGTTGACTAGGTTGTGAATACACTAAACCAATGTAAGTCTGTGTCATTCTAGTAAAAGGTAAACTAGCTTGAAGTTGTTGGACTCTAGACACAAGTGGTTGTTGTAAAACTGCCTGAGAAGGCTGGATTTGTATACCTAAAACTTGGGGGTCTAAGATTGAAGGGCCAGCTTGCACAAGTTGCGATACAACAATTTGGGCTTGTGACTATGGCACAAGTGTAACAATAGGTGTTGTACGTATAGATGAGACAGATTGCATAGGTTGTGATGGATACACAAGCCTAGGTTGAACGGGCATGGTTGGCTGCCACTGAAAGGCATTCATTCCAGGCTAACCTAAAGATGATGGCATACCGACATATGGTTTCCCCCAAGAATATGGAGGATAAGGAGAATATGCATATTGTTCTCTGTATGGGGGTAGTCCAGTGTTGATAGGATACATAGGACAGTAACCAGATGAACCAACTTGATGTGAACTTGATGGGTCCATCTGTTCGGTACCCGTAAATGAGGAACCAGATAAAATTCTAGTAGAGGACATTGGTGAAGACCAAGGGCTAGAATCAAAACCTGAGTGGGTTCCTGATAAAGATTGGTAACTCGATGGGATGGACAGAACACCATACAAGTGTGTCTCAGGTGTGGTAGTAAACATCGAAGAGGTTGCGATAGAAGATTCTGCCATAGCCATAATAGATGGTACGGTCTAGGATGTTGACTCTGCCATAGTCAAATTTCCAAATAATTTTCCTAATGAATCAATAGGTGTCTAAACGTAATCAAGATCAAAAGGAGTAGTGAAATGAAGAGTATAAGGATATAGATGCAATTCAGTTCCAAAATGGAATGGAATTCTGGGTGATTCTACCATAGGTTCCTCTTCTATTGAAATCAAACCGGGTGGAAGAATTTCATCATCTGGTCTATAAAATATTTCTAGTTGTTGCTGAGGTAAAGAGGAGGTCTCAATAGTTATGGATGTCTGAGGATCTACAAGTCGATCTTCTTCCGATAAGGTAAAAACTTCTGCTGTTCCACCTCAAGATCCAAATTTTCTGGTAAAAGAACAAGTTTAGGTTGGGCATTGTGAAAAACTTTTGGTTCAGAAGTAACTTCTAATTGAATAGTTATGGGTTCAAGATCCAGTTCTGGTTGAATAACTTCGGATTCAGAAGTAATTTCTTACTGAACAACATTGGATTGAGAATCAACTTGTTGTTGAACAACATGGGTTACGTTTCACTAGATTTAGTTCTAGTTTCCTCAGGTAATTGTGGAGATTCCACTTTAGTAACAGATGTACTAGTAATCATAGGAGTAACTGGGGTCACAGTACTTACCGGTATAGGTGTTTTTGTTAATTCAGATGAAGAACCAGATGCTTGTGAAGTATTGGAACTAGTTAAATGAGACCATATTGACCGAATAGGTGTAGCTTCAAGTAGTAAAGGCGGTTTACTCACTACTCTCTGCGAACGATGGGGTAAGGGTTGATTTTCCTCCATGATTTCTGATTGATTTTATTACAAAAAAGAAATAAAAAAAGGGGTAATCTAGGCAAAAGTCTTACCAAGCAACTGTGAACTACAGAATACCTCATGGCGAACCAAGAAGTATGGGCAGGCAATCTCCCCAAATGCTAAGTTCAGTGTATCATAGTGTACAAGGTGGCCGACTCAGTTACCTAAGGATGGATAGCAACCTAGTGTTGTCCTCCCATATATACCCAAAAGTACATGGAGGCCCAATCTGTATCAGCACTGTCTAATGCAAAACTGTACAGTGAGAGCATTCCCATATACTTTACGTATTGTAACACCACCCTATATACCTGAACGTACATGGAAAAGCTACAATATACTCATGTACATGGAATGATATATCGCACTCGGGATGTATTGCGGACAAGTTAGCGACAGCTGCTATGTTTTACGACGCTGGAACATGTCTCTAGCTTAGAACCTCTAAATGTTATTCATTAGATGACAATGCTCCATTAGGTAAATTGAGGTTAATTTTAAGTTGATATTGCTTAGGAATTTTCCTTTCAAGGTTCACCACGTGATGTATTTTCAATTCCTAGAATGCAACTAATATGATAAGAATTCTTTCCATTCAATTTAACAATGAAAATCTTAGCTAATAGGGATAGAGAAATAAGATTTCTTTCAATCAAAAAGAAAAGAGCACAATCTAATGCAATTTCCCTAAACTATTCCTATGAGCACACACAAACTTTTTCAATGCATGATGCAAGTTTTTCTTTTCGATTCCCTTAATGTTATGATGAACAAAAAAGGAAACTAATGCACATACAATCAATCAATCTTTAGCAAGAAAGAAGACTTTAGGACAGTTTGGTTTTGACGGAAAATAAGACTTTTACGAAACTTTCTTTCGAACAAGATTAATCGACTATAATCTAACTTTGATCATGAATCGATAACGACAAAGAAATCATTTAAGAAACATTAATCAATAAAGTCAAAGTAGGGCTAGCAAAGGAGATGCAATCTTGATTTTAAAGACATGATAGTCATTGATCATTCAGCAAGAAATAAAACAGAAGAAATTTGGTGAAGAAACCTATCCAGAGGTGGAAAAATGACCCAAGGAGGATCAACACAGCCCTGAATGGGAGACAGTGTGCTCCAGAGCACTGTCCCTAAGCCAAGGGTGCTCTGCAATGCATTGTGTTCCTCACAAGCCTGCACTGGTGACAATAAGTCATTTCAAGAGGCAAGTAAACATAATTTTTGACCAAAATTCACTTCAACAAGGCTGAAATATAATCAATGAAAGGATGTAAGGGCTGATAGAGTGTCCTAGGATGTGATAAGCTACTTGGAACGATGATCGTTCCCCAGTATGGTCGCCAAATTGTTATGAAGAATTTGGTATCTACGAATAAATATTAATTCCCTAGATAAGTAGCTATATCTAGAACAACAATTTAAATCACTTTAACCTTTTTCTATAAACAATATATAAGACAAAGAGAATGAGAGGAACTACTTGTACTTTCACTTTCCTCTTGTCTCCTTTGTATTGATCTTGTCGCTCCCTCCCATACTTAACATGCTTGAGAAGTACATGTAAACATCAACAGAAGACAAACAACCAATCAAAGAAAAATATCTATCGATTACAAGTAAATGGAATCAGATACATTCACACATATAAGCATCACATTTCAAGATAAGCATATGGAAAAAGGTGCAAATACTTTATTGAATAGAAGGAAGGATTACAACCATGAAGCCTGATTCGAAGTCACTCCTGCAGTTATGGTTCCATCCACATCACATCATAAGCATGACAATCTGGCAGCATAACGACAATTACAATAATCTCAATTCTCAAACTAACATTATCTCCTTACAACTCATCAAAGTCCAGCCCCTAATCACTTAGATGAGTGCTCAATTTATAGGAATATGGAGGAGGTTTTGTCATCAATGAAGGTATTGAATGGCCTTCCATACTTAGAATTAGTTCCATGGAGGAAGGCATGAGAGGATAGGATGTATCTTAATTCATTCCTCATCCACTTTTGAGCTCATAGGAGATGATAAGTGTGGGAATCTTCTAAAAGGCTCTAGAAGATACGAATATTCCCCAAACCCTATGTGAATTTCACTCAAACTCGCCCAAGGTAGGTCAAAGAGGTCCTAAGTGCTCTGCAGAGCACCCTGGCATGGACTTAACTACTCTACAGTGCACCCTTGCATGGGCCTACCTACGTCGGTCCCTCTAGAGGACATTTCAGGATGCCTTCAGGCCATGAAAATATCTGGGAAGGAGGCATTCAAAAGGTTGACTTGTTTAGGGCATGTAGCAAATGAAATTAGGGTCTGATGAGCCCTAAAACACTGATCTAGATGATGGGAGTGATGTGCCAAAATGGATTTGTAATAGAGAAGTGCAGCTTGAAAAGACTTTCTTGGTGCTTCTGCGTTGTTTTGGTTGACAGTCGATCGAGTCAATGGCGGGGTGATGGTCTAGCTGTTAGAGGGGACTCCAATCGTCAGAACTTCAACAAAAATGACTAAGTGTGTGAATGATCAAAAGATGCATAGGTTATCATGCAAACACACATTCTAATGAATTGACAACGAGACGAATCAAACCATCCAAACATACATGTTCAACATGACTGATCGATGGTGCAAGTGACAAGCACAAAACTTGTGATTGATCATTGATCGATCGTGACGACGCTTGTGCAATAGAGAATGTGACTATGTGTGTGAGTGTGACAGATGCTTTCATAGCAAACACAACAAGTGCACACAAAGTGAAGGCTTTGAGTATAACCAGAACATGGTCACAAGCATGAATCAGAGACCATCATGCATAAACTTGAATGAAATGAACAAGCAAGGTGGATGAAAAGACTCCCACGAGTTCATGGAGTGAACCTAAGGGTGTGCAATCATCAAGTAAAACTCTCAAGGGAGGCTCCGTAATTGGGTGCAAGCCAAAATTTTGTAGGGTGGTTCTAGCCGCTACAACACCACCCATATCACCTCTAGATTGGATTTATTTTGATTATCTGAATCACTAATCCTAATTGAAATCTCATCTGTCACTTCAATCCTTCAAAGTTATCCCACATATCACCAACCAACAGTGTTAAATATTGATTGGAAAGGATGCCCCAAAAACATGCCCTTCAAATTCAAAGCTTTATGGACACATCAATCCTCATTCAAGGAGCACATCAGGAATTGATGGAAGGAAGTTCCCATTATAGATGGATCTCCCATGTACAAGTTACACCTTAAGTTAAAATACATCGAAAATAAGCTAAATATTTGGAAAATACAAGAATTTGGAAACATAAAAAGAAAAACTAGTAAAATATATGGAGGAGGTACAATAACAAATAATAGCAATAGGGAGAACTTAGGAACTCATTCATAAAGAGATTGTTACACATGCTAAATTGGAATAAAGGATTATCCAAAAAGAGATGCTCTAGAAGAAAATATACAAAGTACGTTGGCTAAAAAAAGAGAAAGAAATTTCAAATTCTTTTATAAATCAATGATACAACACTATTAAAAAATTAGAATCTCCTTCATAAAGTCTTTTTGAGGGGGAAAACTTGAAAAACATCAAGATATGGAGCAAGAATTGGTATCTTATTTTAAGAATCAGTATCTTATTATTGAAAGTACATAATTTAGTTTATTTCATTTTTCGACTTCCACATAATCCTATTTTTATGTTGAGCATCGTGACATCATAAAATGGTTATGAGAGAAAATTATATTGCACAATGGATGATAATGAGACTAGATTTATTAAAAGAAACTCAACAACTTAAGAACATAATAATAATATATTCTTGGATCATCCTTTCATCAAAAATCAAGATATTGACATATAAACAACTTTATTTGTGACACAATGACCTTCCTCTCTCAAAGAATGTTTAACACAATGCTTTGACTATTGTAGGAGAAGAAAAGTGGTGTTGAATTTGAGAACAAAATTGAATCCGGTGGTGGATTTCTTGGTAAAAATTGCATTGTCATGAGCAAATATGAAGCTACATGTTCCTCCAACTACCACATACTCACATTTCTCTTGATGAAACCTGTTGGTTCCTTGGAACTCCAATGTGTTGTTGGTGTACTCCATATTGTGAAATATGAGCATGAAATCCATAAATAAATCAAGTCCAGTAACTAGATTTTTATTCACGTACATTCCTCACACTCATCCCACTATATTCTTAGAGCCAAATTCAGAGTCAACAATTTTGGTTATGACATCGCTCATAACTATGATGCTTCCAATCTTTCCTGAGTTTCAGGAAGAGCCATTTACTCCCACAACTTTAAAGGAACTCAAGTTTCCCCCTTTCAAATTTGTATTCATGTAGAACATCATGTGTGTCTCACTTTAAGGAAGGCAATGACAATGATGGCCATGACTAGAAATAAAATTCATGAAGCCATGGAAGAGGAACGGAAAAACTTACAAATATAGATGGGTGAGTTTGCAAGAGAGTATTGCAGTGCTATAGAATAAATAGGTGCTACCAACCATAAACAAAATAGCTTCCAGATCCTAAATCCATAACCCTGTTGTATATTTGGGTCCAAAATACAACCCCAAAGTCAATGGCTAGATCTAGTTGGTTTACAAAATTTAATATTGTTCGTTTCTCTTTTATTTTTCCATATTTTTCCCTAACCATATTCATACCTAATGAGCCATTGTTCTAGAACATGCAGATATAATATAAGATGCATGGGGCTATTTTCAACAGAATATTTTGCTCTTGTGTGGCACCATTTGAGAACATCTCATGGTGGTTGGAACCACGAAACCTAGTTATGATTTTTCAGATGTAAATACTATCTCAATTTTCTCCAAAATACTCTAAACATTATCCATGGAAAATTAATGAAATTCCTTGCACATGTTCACGAAGATGGGATATAAATGAAGTTGTAACCTTCAACCATTTTGAACTAAGACCTCCAACATAGAATTGATTAACATTGATAGTATCTAAATCAAAAATCCAAGGTATTTGAATTTTCACAAGATGACTTGTAGCGACGATTATGACTTCAAGTCATTAATTCTGATAATGATGACCATTGCAATAATCAACATAATTTGTTAAGAACAAATCAAAATACTTATATTACATATATATACAATCGATATGAGGAGTTTGATCATTTAGTGTGTGGAATATGGAGGCTCCATATTTGTGGGTTTTTGGTCTCTTCTAAACACTAGGATATTGGGAGGTTGAGATATACACAACTATCGTGGTAAATATATTGTTAACTTAAAAAATTAAGTGGAATTGAAAATGAAAATGAAAATATAATAGAAGTTTGTTAAAAAAAAATAAAGTATTATGTATAAATTTAATAGCAAAAGTATTATAAAAAAATAAAATTGTTTATTTATATACAAATGATAGTAAAAATTGGTTGTGTCGGTAAATTAGTTAATTTAGTATTAATGTATTATGGATATAAAGTACAATCAATTTGTCACTTTGGAAATCTAGTTAATGACATTTTAAAAAAGACAATCAACTTGCCATTGAGTTTGATGCAAAATGATATTAATAATATTTTTGATTTGTTAAAGACATTGAGCCATAAATTATCGTGGATATTCCAATGGATCTGATAAATTTGTAATGAAAAGTCTAAGTCTATAATATGAGGGTTATTTTCCTTAGCCTTGGATTTATTAAGTTATTGTTTTTAAGCATGTAATATAGAAAATGCAGAAAATAGAGAACAGACAAAAGTACAGTCCAAGGCACTCTTAGTCGCAACTGAGCAGTAGTAGAATTTCTTCGTGAGGAAATATTCACTAGGTTCATGATACCTCGTGAGATAATTACTAGCAGAGGGACTTAATGAATTTCAAGTCTCATTGATGACTTGATTGAAATATACAAGATCAAACACAAGGTTACTAGACCATACCATCCAAGCTAGTGGGAAATTAGTGGGGAAAAAATATCTTGAGACTATTATCACTAAGATTGTCATACTACAACTCAAATATTGGGTTGATAACTCCCTGAAGCTCTATGGGTCTATTGGACAACATGAAGAATTACTACTAGTTTCACCCCATATGAACTGGTGAATGGAAAGGGTACTATTGCCAATTGAAATAGAGATCCAAACATTTAGAACACTAAAGCTCAAAAATAGGGGCTCCTCTAAATCAATGAATTGGATGAACCTTGCCAAGTTGTCTTGCACCAAATAGCAGTAATACAATGTCAAAGAAATTGTTGGTTGGAGAATTTCATCAAGAAGAAGAAATTTAAAGTTGGAGAATGGGCCGTGTTATTTTATTCCAAGTTCAAGGATTTTAGAGGGAATTTCAGGGCTCAATGACTCGGGAATTATGAGACTGATAATGTGTATGATAATGAAGCCATCAAACTTCTCACTATTGATGAAGAAAGAACACCTTTAAAGAAAAATGACACGGGATTTAGTTGTATCATAAACCTGTATTCAAGAAATTATTTTTGAAGAGGATCACCTGGAGATTTTCAACAAAGGAAGAACCCCCGCTAGATGATTCATTCCACCACTATATATATAAAGAAAAAATAAAAAAGAGAGAGAAAATATAATAAATAAAAATAAATCCAATGTATGAAAACCCTTACTGACATACCTAGGAGAATTATATGTAAGAAACATCCTATGCTAGCACATCACATGTCCAATCATAATAATAATAATAATAATAATAATAATAATAATAATAATAAAATTATAAAATAATAAATAAACTCATGAAAATATGGGGACTTCCATGAGGACTTCATAGTTTCATGATGGTTATGTCAAGATCATTATACTTTTACACTTATAGTTTCTTTACAGTTTTTTATGCTAATAAACTATCTTCTAGGATATGTAGGAGAAGATGGAGATAAAGGGAAGAAACCCCAATAAAAATACTAAGAAGCATGAATAAAATGCTAGCATATATGCCTATTCCAAAGAAAAAGGAACTAGGTATGCCCCAATTGTTTCAACACAACAAATGAAAGAAGAAACTCCTAGTATTATAGAAGAACCAACAAGGTTGGAAAAAGAAAAAGAAGAAGTTATAGCATAAAGAGAACCACCTATTACTCCACAAGAACCATCAAAGTTAATGGAGGAAAGACATTATGCTGATACATAAGAACCAGTAGAAGTGATGGGGGATAGTCAAGACTTTATTGGGATTGTATTTAATGAAGATATGAGAACAAAGGACCTTGTTGTGGCAGAAGAACTAGTGTGGGAAACTCTAGGAGAAGGCCTTGCTTTGTTTCTGGAGGTATATTAAGAAGAGGAAGAAGTTGCCACTCCTAAAGTAGAAGAGACCATTGCTGCCCCAGAGCTAGAAAAGACATACAAGGTTGAGAGACATAAAATAGTAAGTACTCCTTTTCTTATGCCTTTGTATACATCACTTTTCAGGAATAATAGGGTGCTTGGAAAGAAGAACAAGAAACTCCAAACCATTTTCAAGTTGTTGAGAGATGAACTTGAGAAGGGGGGATTTTTTAGAAGTTAGACTAAGGGAAAATTTTAAGGATGGAAATTTATATTAAAGTTTAGAAACCATGACAAAACTCACCAGTTCATAATATGCAATCTATGAAATGTTTGGTGATATTTTTGTAAAAATATTCAAATTTTTAATAATTTTATACACTCTCTATATAATGTTTTTGTGATTTTTAAGGTAAAATAATTTTAATTAATAATATTTCGGTGATTAATTTTTAGAAAAAATGAAAATTAGTGAATATTTTTTTAGGAAAAGTATGAAAATTATCCCACTTGCGAATATTAGCCCCTAAAATTTTCCCTGGTTAGACTAACTTGCATAGGTAGTAGATTCCCTTGTTGTAGACGAACCTCTCCCTTGAAGAAAAATAGATAGCATAGTCCTACAAAAGAGAAATCAAAGAAATGGTTATCCAAAACAAGAATAAAAAACCTACTTTAATATAGATATCTACCCAAACAGAGGATACAACAATAGAATAAAAATCCATACAAGTAGATATCACTGATGTTTAGATGAGAGAAAAAGACGATAGGTGGAATCAACTGATAACATCTTATGAGGAAAGTGTGATTCCTATTAAGGAATATTCATATATTGTTACAGGATTAAGAGAGAAGTGGGATGAGTACTTTGAAACCCACCGAATTATATGGAAAGAAATAAGGAAATAAGAAAAGAAATTATTTGTGATGGATAAACAAGTGAATAAATTGGAGATTGAGAAAAATCAACTTGGGTTATTGTTTGAGTCAACTCTTAGTTGCAGGGCTCCCTCGCTTTACTATAATATGTTATTGAAGAAAAAATTAATAATGTTTTAAAGAAAATCCATAACGATGAAGAAACCCTTTGGTATCACATCCCTTTCTAATTGTAACACAATTGGTGTATATTGAAGATTACTTAATTATAATTCATCCATAATACTTTTGGTCATTACATTTATTGTTGCTCCTAGATAAATCAATGTATTTGGATTGCAGTGTTATTGATATATATTTTCACGATGGGACTTCTTGGATCTAGATATTTTTCTATGTAAGTTCTTCCCGTCATTATATCTGCTAGCTTTCCAATGAGATGTGCCTTTTAAGATTCTTTTATTTTTCTTCCTGGTTTTTTAATACATAATTCCTTTATTGCTTTTGCATATATAGGAATGTCTTTTTTTTTGCAAGAAATGAATTTTAATACAAATATTCCATAAAAAACCTAGCATATCATAATATGATAAAATAAATTGCTTTGATACATTCTTATCTATTTTTAATCACTCTAGGAAAGGAGGATTTTGAGGAGATGTAGATCATTGATGAGTTGGAGGAGTAGGGAAAGATTGTTTTGTTTCTATATCATCTATTTTATCAATATTTTTTTCCTCCTTTTGTTCAACAATTATTATAGGGGATTCTTTTCGTAATAATCTTCTTGATCTAATATTAATGTCATTTATATCAAGAGGAACAATCATATATGTTTGAAAATTTTGTATCTCAGCATTGTATGTGGGATGAGTCACTTTATTATTTGGATTCAGAAGTAGTTGTGCAAGTAATTGAGTAGGTCTTAAAGGTGGTTGTGTAGAGGTAATTGGAAATGGTGAATAGTAGTCAACTATGATTGTCACTAGTTTTGGTGGAGGAGGTTGGTATGATTGTTGGTGTTGATATTAAGGGTATTGAGGGTATTGAGGATACGATGGGTAATATTGATGATTAGTTTCCCCATTTTCTCCTTTCCAACCTTGTTTCCAAGATTAGTTTTTATCTTGAGGTGGCTAAGGTTTCCATGGTAATGGTGTATTCCAATTACTTTGGGGGTATTGTGGATAAGATTGAAATTGTTGCGAAGGATCTTGCATAGCACATGGTTGTTGGGGTTGCTAAGGTATTCTTGGTTCTATAAAGGACAATTATTTTGTAGCTTCATTGGCTCCATTATCCTCTCGGTAGACTGATTTCAATCTTGGTAGAGGCGGGAATCCTTCATCGCATGTATCTTTGTTGCAAATTGTGTTTCCATTAATGAAAACAAGTGTTATTGATGTCAAAGGGGAATCTAAGAAATAAGTAGTATCCTCTATATATCCAAGGATTTCCTAAGGGATAAGCAACACCCTCTAAGAATCCATATGATAGGTGGGTCTCCTACAAGTGAAGTCAAAGGCCATTTAACTTTTTTATACTATTATAATGTTATAATAAGCCCGTGGACAACGTGATTGGATATGCATCATCAAGACCTTTCCAATGGTATATTATACTTTTAAAAACATCCCCTGAATGAAAAATTATGGCTTTTTGAAAAAAAACAATAATAAAGGACCCAACTATGGGAAAAACCATAGTGACCAAATTTATTTAAAAGTGTGTATAGTAAGTCTTATCGAACCATGACATGATATTATGGACCCAACACATAATGGGCATTTTTATGGTCTTATGGAACAACCATGTAACAAACATGGTTATGGTCTTATGGAACCATTGCATGGAGGGCATGGTCATAACGTTATTAAATGGCGTGCATAGGCATGGAACCACCGAATAACATGCGTTTCTAATAGCTTAATCATGAGGACTATCCACCACAGATGTCCATGTCCTAAACCTGCATTGAACTAACCATATAACAAAAGGAATGAGTGAGGATGGTATAACAATGTTGAGTAGTAGAATTGGTAAGGCACTCCAGTGAATTGTGCTTGTTCTCGATTTCAATTCATGCAACTTGGTAGGTTAGAATTTTTTTTATTTTTCATATAAGGTTCATTCTATTGAATTTTTAGAAAATCACCAGTGTCTAGTTCTGGAATCAGGCAACTAGATTTTAGGTCAATTGGAAAGATATGTTTTGTAGAATGCTTAATTTATTATATAGTTGGGCATGGTTATTTTGAGTTTTTGGGCTCAATATTAGTCCAAAATTGATTATGGAATAAGTTTGATGATCAATGATAAAATATGGATGTAACCAAGTGTTTGTGATGCTCTCTTGACACTTATTTGATTGCCAAAATATCTTGAGTTTATTGTGGAGAGCCTATGAGTAGTTTTCAGTGGTTTTGATACATGATAAAAAACAAGTTCTGAAAAGAATTTTGAGTGACTATATTGATGAAATTGTTGGAGTTGAGCATGGGTAGAAATGTTTGTAGCTTCATTGATAGTATGTATAACAATGAAAATATTTGTAGGTTGTAGGGATTGTGATTATGACAGATTGTAGTGGGAGTGAAAACAGTCAATAGAGGAAATTTCAGCCTAAAAGTGCCCATAAAATTTTCACATACATAATATGTAAACCAATCAAAATACTTTAAATTAAAAAAGACGTACATGTAAATATTTTGGAGGGAAAATTAAAAAACCTACTTTTTTATTTGTATTTTTGGCTTATCTCTTTACAGGTTTACTCAAATTTCAAGTGTAGACACTCTTTGGATGTGGAATTAAATTTTTCATCCAATGAGTACCCATTGTTCATACTTTTGAGAAGACCCGCATTGATAGAAATTGAAGATACATTAAAAAATCTTTTGGACATGTTTTTTTTAATGTATCTTCACTTTTTATCAATGTAGGTCTTCTCCAAAGTATACACAATGGGTACTTGTTGGATGTAGAATTTAAGTCCGCATCCAACGAGCGTCTACACTTGAAATTTGAGTAAACTTGTAATGATATAAGCCAAAAATACAATAAAAAAATAGTTTTCTTCTTTTCACTCCAAAATATATAACTCTTATTTTATTATTTTCCTATTTTTTTTTCCTTAAGATACCACTTTTAGGCTAAAATTTCCTCTAATGGACAATACATGCAGGTTGCATATTGCGATATTACTTATGACTTAGTGGTATACTATGATTATGGATCTAGTTTTAAAATGAGATGAAATAGAGGTCCACAAGGTGCTAAAGAAGGAGGTCATAGCCTCAATCAAGTTGGATCCTAGAGCAAGTTGGAGCCTACTCATTATCAAGGTTGGAGCCTTAACCGAGTTAGAGCCAAGAGCAATTTGGAGCCTGTGCATCATCGAGATTGGAGTTGAGAGTAGGTTCAAGCCTAATCATTATCAAGATTGGAGCCTCAATCAAGTTTTAACCTACAATGAGTAGTTTCTTGCATCTTTCAAGGTTGGTCCCTCAATCAAGTTATTTCCTACCACAAGTGGAAACTTGCATTTCTTGAGGGTAGTTTCCTCTAACAAATTGTAGATTGAAAATCTATGTAAATATTTGAAGATAAAGAAGAAGAAGATTTGGGGTTTTCTCCCATATGGGCTTCCACGTAAACATTCATGTCACCTTTTGATGTGATGGTTTCTTAATTTGTTAATGGATTATTGATTTTATGGTCTCTTAACATGTTATTGATATGATGATACTTTGTTATAGTTGATGATATAATGCTTATGGTTCATTGTTATATGGTCATATGGCTATGAAAATTTGGGAAATGGTAAAATTGATCTCACATTGATTCAGTCCCCCTCTTAGCGTGACCTTTGGGCCAACAAGTGTTATCAAAGAAGGTCATATTTACAAAAAATTAACTATTGGAAGATGAACCAAAGAAATATGGACTTAGATGTAGCATTTGTTATGCTCCTAGAATTTGAACTGGGGGGAGATTAAACGAAGGAATAAAATCCTAGAAAGTCAACTTGATGAAGTTAAAAAAAAACTGGGAGAAACATAAAAGAATTTAGAAGAAAAGAATCATTAATTTTCCATCTCAAGAAAGAGGCAGATGTAGCAAGGAAGTCATCTAAGGAAACTCAAGAAGATGTTCAGATCAAGTCAAGTAGAAAAATGTAAACCTCCAGGTATGACAGATTATTTTGAGTTTAATTTTTTCTATCTCACTCATTTGGTCATAAGGCAACAACTTGTAATCACCTTCTATGCCAAAAAACGATTCTGCCTAAGATAGAAAAAGAGAAAGAAGAAAATTTTGGTCTTAAATTATATGCTTAGAATCCAAAGGATAAGTGGTATGTCAATAGTTGTTTCTCAAGGCACATGTCAGGGGATCAAACTAAGTTTTTTAGTATCAAGGAAATAGATGGAAGTAGAATAAATTTTGGAAATAATGCATTTCGATAATCATTGGAAAAGGAATCATTGTCATTAATAATGGAAGAACCAAAGAAGACTATTTTTTTGTATATAGAATGATTGAAGCACAATATTTTGAATGTCAATCAAATATGGGATTAAGGTTTTAATGTTTTATTCAATCCAAATGTTGTAATATTTAAAAGTCAGATACATGAAACTTGGTAGCTAAAGCCATCAAGACATATAGTAATATACACATACTGATGAATCCAAGATAAATAAAAGCCATTATGGAAAAGCAACATAGAACAAGATCATCTCCCATTTTCTTCAAATAAATAATGCCTCTATAGAGGAAGAACCCAAGATTGTGCGAAATTTGAAAAGAGGAACCAACAAGTTCAAAGGTGAGCTTCCTCTCAAATGCTTTGAATGTGGAAGAATTGGTCATTATGCATCTATATGCCCTATGCTAAGATGAATGATAGTGATGATGAGTCAAGATTCGAATCTAAGCATCAAAAGAAGAAGCAAGTTTATAAGAAAAAGATTTTCTACTCTAATGAACAAAGTGATAGCAAAAGCAACAAAAGTGTGACTAATGAATAAAGGGATTAAATATTATTCATCGCTGACATTCAAGAAGTTGTAGAAGAAAATGATTAGTAGGGAGAACTTAAAAGTGCATTAAATGAAATAAGGATTCTCATAAAGATGATGCAGTAGCTTCAAGACAAGAGTCCAAATGAAGACATGATTCTTACTCTCAAAGTTAAACTAGAAGAAGAAAAATGGTAAATGAGTTTCTATTTGAACATCTAAATGAGAGAACATATGTATGAAATACTGGAGGAAGTTATTGTTGGTGCTTAGATATGAATCATGCAATTCACCCAACTCCACATTAATTGTCAACCCAGGGCTCTACAAATTATTTCAACGCTATCATGCAAAGTGTATGCAGGCCACAGTTTCCCTACCCAGTACTGAACATTCAATTATAAAATTAGCAATGTGTAATAGCAAGAAATAACTATAATAGAAAATAAGAGCAACAACAAGTAATGATTGTAACAAAAATAAGAGTAACAGCAAAGCAAACTCACAACAACACATTGATAATCATTCATAGCAATAAATAATTTAATTGAAATAGACCTATGCACACATCTATCCAACAACACCTCATTAATAGAGTAGGCCCAACTCCCTGATTAGGGCTATGGAAAGATCAAAAAGTCACGAAATGCTCAGAAGATCAACATTTCATTAATCAAAAAGGGGTATTACAACATATGTTGTTTTAGACTCAAAGTTAACATAATTCTCTGTGATCTTAACCGTCAGCTTTCAGAGCCACGTAACTCTACTTATAAAATTTGTTAACACTAACAACTCCTAGAATTACAGCAGTGATCTACCTACAATGACATAAAGGTTCCTAAAGAAAAGAAGAATATAAAGATACCAATGTGCTGATTGAGAGGTTGATCCACCGTTGCAGCAGATGTCTCAGGATAACACTGCCAGCTCGATGGTCACCATTTGTTAAACCATGGTCTTGATCATTATTCCTCCAAATCTGCAAGAATAATCGAATTAGCAAACCACTTAGGCAACAATCCCCTATGACTATGTTTCATTTATTAAGGATTCATAACGACGTGACAATAGGTATACATGTGCGGTTTAGAATGTAAATTGACCAACACTTGTGTAAAATGGATATGTGAAACAGGGTAAAAAGGTGGGTAAAAACATGCAAATTTAGCCACCAACATCTCCCCCCAACTAGTCTTTCTGCATGTCCTCATGCAGCTCGTCTCCTACACATATTTGGGTTGGAGTTTTGCTGATCATCATGAAGTCATACGAGATCATATTTTGTAGCCATTTATGTTACGAAAGGCTTGTATCTATCTATCTGGAGGAATTCCTTCTGTTAGCGCTTGAGATTTCACCCTAGGCTGAGAAAAGTAAATCTTCAAGGCTACATCAAACCATTTCACCTCGTAGCTAGCCCTACGAGGTATGAGAAGGCTCTCCCGGGTCAGATTTGATAGATCTTTCAATATGTTTAGGCTGACCAATTAAAAATAAAGATTTTAGGCTAGTAAATGGATAGGGGGTTTGATTTGATGATTTGTGGGGGTTTTGGTGGCAATTGGTGGAAGTGCAATTCAAGGTGCGGGGATTGAGCACAGTTTTCACAGGGGGATCTAAGGGGCAAGGTAGGAATGAGTGCTGATGCCTTAATCTGAGATGGATGATCAGAGATGATAGAGGAGGAGCTAAAGAGGGCAAACACACAATTTGAATCCTCTCTAGACAGTAGAAAACATTAAAATTGAACAAACTAAAAAGCTGAGCATGTCAAAACATGAGTTCAAACTTTACCACTTCATCTGTCCAATTTAGAAGCATAAGAGAGATGTGAAACACATAAACAAACTTACAAGAACATGCAGAGAAGACACCATCAACACATCAATCCACAAGAATCCTCAAAGATATCTGTAAAACCCTGGCTTTCCTTGCCTTATATTGCAGAAATAGATGCACAATATACAATAAAGCTTCCTTACACAAGAGTCCAACCATCAAAATGAGAAGGAGAGAGCATAATATAGACCATCTAGACCATCTAACTCCTTTCCCCACCTCTAGGGGTCGAGCTCAGCTTTCTAGGAGCAGTTTGAACAAATTCTAAACTAAGAACTAGAAAATAGGCAGCCAAACAACTTGCCTCTATTACTTAGCTAACTCATCCATGCATTAATTTTTCACTTTTTACATCATGGAAGCTTCTAGAAGAGTAAAGAAAGATAAAATCTACCAAAGTGCCATGAACATATTATATTTATCCATCATCTACAAGTAAAAATAGTCAACCATAGTCAAAACAGTGTTTTTTTGACCAAAAATGTGAATTCTGGCAAATCTGGAAGTTCTAGTCGCGCCCCTGGAAGTTCTGGTCGCACCCTTTTGCAGCTACTTTTGAGTGGGTTTCAATGATCCAAATCAGGTGCAAGATCGCTCATTGGAAAGCTTGGTCTGTCTACTTTGCATCCCAAGTGGAATTTCTGGATTTGGAGTTGATTTGACCCCTCAAAAGTTGATTCTCCCAAGGTCACTTTCTGCAACTCAAAAAGTGGGCAGAAAGTCATTTTTTTGATGTATTTTGAGCTTTTGGAGGTTCAAAACTCAAAATCAGGCTGCTCCCAAGTACTGGTAATTTTTATTTTTTCATGCCCTTTCCAAAAATGCCAAGTTTTCAAAATTCCGAGCAGTCTTCCAAAATGGTCTCACCCGGGGTGAGACCAAACCATGGGCAAAACCTGTAATTTTACCAAAAATTTCCAAAATTCTCCAAAATTCTCAAAATTTTCACATTTTGATGCTAGATCAAGGCTGATCAGTACCATGATGAGTGAGGGAGGCCTCAGCCAAGATGCGGAGTGGATTTGTCCTTTTCTTCCTCTTCCGGGCCTCCGATAGCTTTCTTTGGAGAATTTTCATTCTCGCCTTGCAAACATGTAATCTGGCCCAGTAATGTGTCCTCATGTTTCGGAGCAGCTCTTTGTCATGGTTTGCCTTCTCCAACAATCTCTCCAAACGAGTAATCTCATGAATGTACCAAGTCTCCCGGTCACCGGGCAATGGGTCACCAGGCCTCCTGTGGTTTAAGCCTCTGTTACCGTGGATTCTCCATAGTTCATCCAGCTCTTTCTCCGTCTCTAGCTATCGGTTGCGCTGCTCTAAATAAGTGATGGTCCACTGAGCCATCTCAAGCTTCCGCTGCAACACAAGGTTCTCCTCATCTCTCCGCGGGATGATCTCATCAAAATCTGAAGAGGGAGAGTGGGCATCGCGACCAGTGAAATCATCATGTGCCTCTCCAACTGCCTCATCCTCAACCATGGGCTACTTGCCCTCTCGTACTCCCTGTGCTGATGAAGAAAGCGAGGCCCCTTCCACCTGGTGTGGAGATAACACTCGCCGCTCTGAAAATGATGACAAGACCCCTTCCACCAGCTGTGGAGAAAGTACTCGTCGAGCTGCTGCAAATAAGGTCCTATGACCTCTCTGATAAGTGACCCGAGGAGAAGAAACCACATGTCTTGGAATACTAGCCTCGGGCTGATGTGATGACCCTCCCTCCTCATGAACTGCCTCTGGCTGTGGCTGTGGCTGTGTAAAAAACTCTCGGGAGATAAAATCTGCCCACAGAATGCCCTGCTGGCTCAGCTGATGGGAAACTACTAGCTGAATAAGACCATGATGGCATAGGCTCCGAAGCTGCTGTACTGGGGTCTGTCTCTGAAAGGTAGTGGCCATCCTCTGAATGTCGTGAAATAAGTATGCTGAGATGTTCATCATCCTCACTCTGGTGAAGTGCATCATTATGCGGATATGACAAGAAAATACCCGTGAGAATCTCCCCTCGCATGTGAGGTAGTGCATAATGAGTCTCATGATATCTATATACTCTGCTCGGAGGAACTTGATAGGAAAGTTCCTTGACAAGTTATGCACATAGATAGGCCTGACATATGGCTCATAGTATACTAGGTCCAGCCACTTACGCTTCGGCCACACCTCACCCACATTGGGTATCCCGGTAGCCTCTGTGATAGCCTCTGGAGAAAACACAAAATTCACCCCTACAAGGGTGACCTGCCTGTCATGGAGATGTAGGACAAACAACCGGGCCAACTCTCTGTGATGTTGAATGTGTGACAGCCTCTCACAAAACTGATAACAAGCCATATGCTGAAAACAAGACACTACCAATGGGCAAGCCTGCAACTCTGTCAATGATGTGGGCTCTTCCCTCCTGTGGTGACCACCCTTGCCTCCCCTACGAGGCCTCTGCTGTATCTCAATCTCAGTAGATGATGACCAGTCATCACCTTGCTCATTAGTCTCGGTGGTTGACATGGTGTTATTGAGCAAGGTGGAATAAACAAGTCAAAATGACCGCTGCCCTGCCTGCAAAATGCTGTGAAGTATGCCATTTTCAAGGGGAAACATCATGAGGGATATGTTAGGGGAGGGAATTTACAATATAGGAAAGGGAAAATATATATATATAAGCAGGGAATTCTGAAGGAAAACATCACATAATGCTAAACATGTCATTCCATCTTTCATCATTTGCAAATCAATACTTTATTTAAGGAAACTGTGTTTTTCAAGCACCAAGGGAAAGGACAATAAAAATCATCATGATGGAGGGAAGGATGTCATGGGCAATGGGAATAGGGTAGCATCAACTGTGTATAAGTAACAGGCAGCTCATTTCATTTTTCCTTTGCATGTCCTTGAGGAGCATACTCTGTTTTTCATAACCTTTGGAATGGCCATATGATGCTAATAGAAAACAGGGGTTTAGGGTATTAGATTGCAAGAAAACGGTAAGGAGATTGCTGTGATTATGTTACAATGGAAGGGAGAGGGAATTGGTAACTTGGGAATTAGGGAAAAGAGAGGATATTAGGAATTAGGTTTAGGGGGACAATGAAACCCTTTTAATAATCACTGCCAACTAATTTTCGTAACAACAATTCATTTAGGACAGTGGCAGCTTCATCATGCTTTTACCATGGGGAATTAGGGTTTCACTGTGTGCTTTGATCATAGGGAGGGACATTCAATTTGCATAAGGAGTTTTACATGAAGGGAAATGCAATTGAATTAGGGTTTTAATATAGGGAATAGATAGGGAAAAACAGAGTTCTAGGAAAGGGAGATGATACCATGTTACTGCAAACTCTAACCACAGCAAGACTGCTCTTTTTGGATAACTAGCAGCTGATACCTTTAATGAATTTTGTCATGAATTTTACACAGCTTGTAACCTTTGACATCATACAGCAAGATGACATTTTCCTTTATTTTTTCTAAGGCTATGCAAATGGTAATTTTCACTGTTTTTACAATTTCTTGTGTGCATGCCTTGTCATCACTTTTCTTTTTGTTTTTTACAATGTTTTCCTTTTTACTTTGCTGTGTATACTAGTGTTTAGGTTTTGAGCGTATAACATGGTAAAAAATTAGGGTTTGAAATGGTTTAGAAGGGGTTAGGGTTTCATAGGATTGGGGGTAGGGTTTGTGACTAGGGTTTCATAGGATTTAGGGGTAGGTTTGGTATGATTAATTTGCAAATGAGATTAACAAATATGACACATTTACATATGTAATTTAATCTTGGGAAAATGAATGGAGGGACTAAGGAAAAAATTGCCTTGAAAAACGAACATACTACCTAACATTAGCATGCAAAAACATCAAGTCATTTAACCTATTCTATTAATTTCTTTCATGAAATTGTGACTATTACCTTCCTTTGAAACCATAACCTTATCATACAACCCATGGAGGAGGCATACCTTAACTTGATTGAGCGAATTTGAGGGAGACTTGGCGTTTGGGTGAGTTTTTACGTGGGCAGACTGTTTGGTCGCGCACATCCCCAGAATGGTCGCACACCAGCAAATGGTCGCGCCCGTGTATTTTTAACACAACAAAAAACGCTCCGTTTGGTCGCGCACCACCCAGGTGGTCGCGCACACCTGTGGTTTGGTCGCGCACCTTCCCAAGTGCTGAAACTTGCAGAAAATTGCCACGAATTGCCTCCTTAGCCTCTAGCACGAATTTTTGACTTTCATTTGCACAATAAGAGTGACTAGAGAGGGAAATTAGCTTTTATAGGTTCATTTAAAAAAAAAATTAACTTTAGAACCCACTTTCTAATGTTTTGAACTTGCTTTTCTCTTTAACACTGTTTAGAGTCTTTTTGTCCTGAAATAAGCTCTTTGGATGCGTTTGACTCCGTTCTTTTTGTAGGTTGACCACCTGATGGACTGTAGTGAAGGAACCAGGGTTGTTGCTGGCACTTTTGCAAACTTTTGAAAATTTCTCTATTTTTGCAAATTCCACATGGCCTTGGACTTAAAAACAGGGTTTTTTAAATCCAAGGCATAAAATGAGCTGTAGCTGAAGAAAATGATAATGAAACATATGTACAAAACTCCTTCCGGCTTGCTGGGCACTTGCTGACCATGACTCATGACCTTGAAATGATTTTGACTCAAAACCCTAGACCTAAAACCATGGGACCTCAAGACAAAAATAAGAACAAGCATGACTCAATTACATTGTGGTATGACCTGATCCAGCAAAGCCAAGAAGGGAACAAAGACCGGCTCCTCCATTCAGTGTTATGGCATGCCTAATGAGATGCAAAATTGACACTGAATGAGACACCTAACTATGCATATGAAAAGAGCTATTGATCACTGATGGAGGGCTCAAGACCGACACTAACATTGGCTCCAATGGGGATGGTAGCTCCTTGGAGGTGCCAAGAATCTCAGACCTCTTGGGAGAGCAGACCAGTGCTTTATTCATTGGGCAATGGAGTCAACTAATAGAAAAAATAACCAACTCAAAAAGACTTTATTTGACTTTGACTATAAGCGGAAAACCATCAAAGGACTATGACTCAAACAACTCGACGGAAAACTGAAATAACTTGAAAAAACTGACTCAACAAACCAAACACAAATGACTCATGACTTGACTTAAAACAAAACTTACAAAGCTTATGAAGGGCAGCAGTCCATCAAGATCTGGAATCATGATGACAACCACCTGCATACTAATGAAATATGTACAATCATCTATAATGAGCTTTCCAATGTAACCAATCGAGCAGATGGCTACATACCAATTTTCTGCTCCCGCTTATCTCGAGCAGGTGGAACGGTGAACCTGTAGGCAACTCAAAATAACCACTGAAACCAAAACTTATGATAAAGAACCAGGCAACATTTATCTTCTCTAGTGCGTGCAAAAGAATGCCAAAGGGATCTTGATAATCCTGAAGCACTATCTTATTTGGAGATCCAGCTGCAAAAATATAAGTACTTGCTTCATTCTGATCTGAAAAAACAGTGGGTTGCTGATTGATAGGAAGGCACAAAGAGGTATAAGCTTCTGCCATATGAGTGTTGGCTCTAAATTCCTTGATCATATTGTCTCTCTCAACTTCATGCTCTAGGTCATTCTTAAACAAAAAACAATCTTCAAGATCCTCAAACATGACAGCCTTATCATCTTTGTGAAGGAAAACATTATTTGTTTGCTGATCTATAAAACTAATTACAAGACTGTCATCATTTTCAAAAGAGGAAGAAGGTCCACCATCATCTTCTCGACTATGTGTGCACTACAAATCTGTTGTAGTTTGGGTTGTAGCATGACCTTTCAAGAGTTGATCTATCTCCTCTTCAGACAAAGGAGATAAGACTTTTTGTTTCCTTCTGCTCAAACAAGTCTTGTCTTCATATGACATGGTAATCAAATTATCCAAATTATGATTGAAAGAGGGTTTTTCACTTACTTGAACGAAGATCTCATCTTGCTGTTCATGAACTGACTGGATTACCTCCTCACGAAGGCTCTGGTCAATAACTTTGTCTTCTTCATACCAGATGATCTCAACAGCAGAGCTCTCCTTTATGGGATTTAGAACAAGGTTGTCTTCCTCATCACGATCTGAATCTAGATTTGAAATCGCTGACTTGAATTTTTCACTTTCTGAACTTGAAACTTGACTTTCATGCATGCTGCCCTCTTCCGTGGGCAGATCTGAAACAAGCTCTTCTCTTTCATCCTCTTCCACCATATGACCATCTTTAGCCTGCTGATCTTGATTCTGCTGCAAAATTTCCTGATCATCTTGATAGGCATCCACTAAGATCTCTATGTGCTGTTGAAACGGATTTTCATACAATGCTTCCATGATCTCTTCATCCATGAAATTATCATCTTCATAAAACTTCTCAAGGCTTTCAATAAAACTATATGCATGCTGGCAACAGTCTTGAACTAAATTCAATGACGGATAAGAGTCCTTATATCGTTCAATGAACATAGCATGAAAATCCTTTAAACAATAAATACAAGCAGGCGGCAAACCTTCATACCAGAATCGGGCTTCATCTTCCAGAGTAGCCATAAACATTTTCATCAAACAGTCCTCAGGAAAATTGATCTTTAACTTGCGAACATGCATATGAAATCTAATCAAATGTAAAGCAGCATCCTTCTTACCATCAGCGTTAAATGTGGGCAGATTCCTTGACCAATCTACCTTGGGCATCTTATTCGGAAAACCTGGAATGTGATCTCAGCTCAAGGGAGCATATCTTCTTGCAATCTGATCCATCTTGAGAAATCTCAAAGCTACTGATCTCTCTGCAGTGAAGTCACCATGAAGCACAGGTTGCTGGATTCTTCAGTGAAAGGAGTCGCCAGTGAATGATTTCAGCCTTTCAAGTGTCTGATCGTTGTCCACTATCAACAATCAGATCTGAACTTGATATATGTACTGGGGTAAAGTGTCAATGAAGCGCTATGTTCACAAATCCCACGGAGATAGACTGAAGCAGCGTTTATCTACTTGCACTGATGTAAAACAAGAGCGTTTTCAAAGGCTTCTGGCGTAACTTCAGGCTCCGTCTAAGACTTATGAAACAAACACATCAATCAACAGACAAGTTTGTTCTTCCCCAGTATGGTCGCCAATATGTTAGCGCTTGAGATTTCACCCTAGGCTGAGAAAAGTAAATCTTCAAGGCTACATCAAACCATTTCACCTCGTAGCTAGCCCTACGAGGTATGAGAAGGCTCTCTCGGGTCAGATTTGATAGATCTTTCAATATGTTTAGGCTAACCAATTAAAAATAAAGATTTTAGGCTAGTAAATGGATAGGGGGTTTGATTTGATGATTTGTGGGGGTTTTGGTGGCAATTGGTGGAAGTGCAATTCAAGGTGCGGGGATTGAGCATAGTTTTCACAGGGGGATCTAAGGGGCAAGGTAGGAATGAGTGCTGATGCCTTAATCTGAGATGGATGATTAGAGATGATAGAGGAGGAGCTAAAGAGGGCAAACACACAATTCGAATCCTCTCTAGACAGTAGAAAACATTAAAATTGAACAAACTAAAAAGCTGAGCATGTCAAAACATGAGTTCAAACTTTACCACTTCATCTGTCCAATTTAGAAGCATAAGAGAGATGTGAAACACATAAACAAACTTACAAGAACATGTAGAGAAGACACCATCAACACATCAATCCACAAGAATCCTCAAAGATATCTGTAAAACCCTGGCTTTCCTTGCCTTAAATTGCAGAAATAGATGCACAATATACAATAAAGCTTCCTTACACAAGAGTCCAACCATCAAAATGAGAAGGAGAGAGCATAATATAGACCATCTAGACCATCTAACTCCTTTCCCCACCTCTAGGGGTCGAGCTCAGCTTTCTAGGAGCAGTTTGAACAAATTCTAAACTAAGAACTAGAAAATAGGCAGCCAAACAACTTGCCTCTATTACTTAGCTAACTCATCCATGCATTAATTTTTCACTTTTTACATCATGGAAGCTTCTAGAAGAGTAAAGAAAGATAAAAGCTACCAAAGTGCCATGAACATATTACATTTATCCATCATCTACAAGTAAAAATAGTCAACCATAGTCAAAACAGTGTTTTTTTGACCAAAAATGTGAATTCTGGCAAATCTGGAAGTTCTGGTCGCGCCCCTGGAAGTTTTGGTCGCGCCCCTTTGCAGCTACTTTTGAGTGGGTTCCACTGATCCAAATCAGGTGCAATATGGCTCATTGGAAAGCTTGGTCTGTCTACTTGCCATCCCAAGTGGAATTTCTGGATTTGGAGTTGATTTGACCCCTCAAAAGTTGATTCTCCCAAGGTCACTTTATGCAACTCAAAAAGTGGGCAGAAAGTCATTTTTTTGATGTATTTTGAGCTTTTGGAGGTTCAAAACTCAAAATCAGGCTACTCCCAAGTACTGGTAATTTTTCTTTTTTCATGCCCTTTCCAAAAATGCCAAGTTTTAAAAATTCCGAGCAGTCCTCCAAAATGGTCTCACCCGGGGTGAGACCAAACCATGGGCAAAACCTGTAATTTTACCAAAAATTTCCAAAATGCTCCAAAATTCTCAAAATTTTCGCATTTTGATGCTAGATCAAGGCTGATCAGTACCATGATGAGTGAGGGAGGCCTCAGCCAAGATGCGGAGTGGATTTGTCCTTTTCTTCCTCTTCCGGGCCTCCAATAGCTTTCTTTGGAGAATTTCATTCTCGCCTTGCAAACATGTAATCTGGCCCAGTAATGTGTCCTCATGTTTCGGAGCAGCTCTTTGTCATGGTTTTCCTTCTCCAACAATCTCTCCAAACGAGTAATCTCATGAATGTACCAAGTCTCCCGGTCACCGAGCAATGGGTCACTAGGCCTCCTGCGGTTTAAGCCTCTGTTACCGCGGATTCTCCATAGTTCATCCAGCTCTTTCTCCGTCTCTAGCTATCGGTTGCGCTGCTCTAAATAAGTGATGGTCCACTGAGCCATCTCAAGCTTCCACTGCAACACAAGGTTCTCCTCATCTCTCCGCCGGATGATCTCATCAAAATCTGAAGAGGGAGAGTGGGCATCGCGACCAGTGAAATCATCATGTGCCTCTCCAACTACCTCATCCTCAACCATGGGCTGCTTGCCCTCTCGTACTCCCTGTGCTGATGAAGAAAGCGAGGCCCCTTCCACCTGGTGTGGAGATAACACTCGCCGCTCTGAAAATGATGACGAGACCCCTTCCACTAGCTGTGGAGAAAGTACTCGTCGAGCTGCTGCAAATAAGGTCCTATGACCTCTCTGATAAGTGACCCGAGGAGAAGAAACCACATGTCTCGGAATACTAGCCTCGGGCTGATGTGATGACCCTCCCTCCTCATGAACTGCCTCTGGCTGTGGCTGTGGCTGTGTAAAAAACTCTCGGGAGATAAAATCTGCCCACGGAATGCCCTACTGGCTCAGCTGATGGGAAAATACTAGCTGAATAAGACCATGATGGCATAGGCTCCGAAGCTGCTGTACTGGGGTCTGTCTCTGAAAGGTAGTGGCCATCCTCTAAATGTCGTGAAATAAGTATGCTGAGATGTTCATCATCCTCACTCTGGTGAAGTGCATCATTATGCGGATATGACAAGAAAATACCCGTGAGAATCTCCCCTCGCATGTGAGGTAGTGCATAATGAGTCTCATGATATCTATATACTCTGCTCGGAGGAACTTGATAGGAAAGTTCCTTGACAAGTTATGCACATAGATAGGCATGACATATGGCTCATAGTATACTAGGTCCAGCCACTTACGCTTCGGCCACACCTCACCCACATTGGGTATCCCGGTAGCCTCTGTGATAGCCTCTGGAGAAAACACAAAATTCACCCCTACAAGGGTGACCTGCCTGTCATGGAGATGTAGGACAAACAACCGGGCCAACTCTCTGTGATGCTGAATGTGTGACAGCCTCTCACAAAACTGATAACAAGCCATATGCTGAAAACAAGACACTGCCAATGGGCAAGCCTGCAACTCTGTCAATGATGTGGGCTCTTCCCTCCTGTGGTGACCACCCTTGCCTCCCCTACGAGGCCTCTGCTGTATCTCAATCTCAGTAGATGATGACCAGTCATCACCTTGCTCATTAGTCTCGGTGGTTGACATGGTGTTATTGAGCAAGGTGGAATAAACAAGTCAAAATGACCGTTGCCCTGCCTGCAAAATGCTGTGTATGCCGTTTTCAAGGGGAAACATCATGAGGGATATGTTAGGGGAGGGAATTTACAATATAGGAAAGGGAAAAAATATATATATAAGTAGGGAATTCTGAAGGAAAACATCACATAATGCTAAACATGTCATTCCATCTTTCATCATTTGCAAATCAATACTTTATTTAAGGAAACTGTGTTTTTCAAGCACCAAGGGAAAGGACAATAAAAATCATCATGATGGAGGGAAGGATGTCATGGGCAATGGGAATAGGGTAGCATCAACTGTGTATAAGTAACAGGCAGCTCATTTCATTTTGCCTTTGCATGTCCTTGAGGAGCATACTCTGTTTTTCATAACCTTTGGAATGGCCATCTGATGCTAATAGAAAACAGGGGTTTAGGGTATTAGATTGCAAGAAAAAGGGAAGGAGATTGCTGTGATTATGTTACAATGGAAGGGAGAGGGAATTGGTAACTTGGGAATTAGGGAAAAGAGAGGATATTAGGAATTAGGTTTAGGGGGACAATGAAACCCTTTTAATAATCACTGCCAACTAATTTTCGTAACAGCAATTCATTTAGGACAGTGGCAGCTTCATCATGCTTTTACCATGGGGAATTAGGGTTTCACTGTGTGCTTTGATCATAGGGAGGGACATTCAATTTTCATAAGGAGTTTTACATGAAGGGAAATGCAATTGAATTAGGGTTTTAATATAGGGAATAGATAGGGAAAAACAGAGTTCTAGGAAAGGGAGATGATACCATGTTACTGCAAACTCTAACCACAGCAAGACTGCTCTTTTTGGATAACTAGCAGCTGATACCTTTAATGAATTTTGTCATGAATTTTACACAGCTTGTAACCTTTGACATCATACAGCAAGATGACATTTTCCTTTATTTTTTCTAAGGCTATGCAAATGGTAATTTTCACTGTTTTTACAATTTCTTGTGTGCATGCCTTGTCATCACTTTTCTTTTTGTTTTTTACAATGTTTTCCTTTTTACTTTGCTGTGTATACTAGTGTTTAGGTTTTGAGCATATAACATGGTAAAAAATTAGGGTTTGAAATGGTTTAGAAGGGGTTAGGGTTTCATAGGATTGGGGGTAGGGTTTGTGACTAGGGTTTCATAGGATTTAGGGGTAGGTTTGGTATGATTAATTTGCAAATGAGATTAACAAATATGACACATTTACATATGTAATTTAATCTTGGGAAAATGAATGGAGGGACTAAGGAAAAAATTGCCTTGAAAAACGAACATACTACCTAACATTAGCATGCAAAAACATCAAGTCATTTAACCTATTCTATTAATTTCTTTCATGAAATTGTGACTATTACCTTCCTTTGAAACCATAACCTTATCATACAACCCGTGGAGGAGGCATACCTTAACTTGATTGAGCGAATTTGAGGGAGACTTGGCGTTTGGGTGAGTTTTTACGTGGGCAGACTGTTTGGTCGCGCACGTTCCCAGAATGGTCGCGCACCAGCAAATGGTCGCGCCCGTGTATTTTAACACAGCAAAAAACGCTCCGTTTGGTCGCGCACCACCTAGGTGGTCGCACACACCTGTGGTTTGGTCGCGCACCTTCCCAAGTGATGAAACTTGCAGAAAATTGCCACGAATTGCCTCCTTAGCCTCTAGCACGAATTTTTGACTTTCATTTGCACAATAAGAGTGACTAGAGAGGGAAATTAGCTTTTATAGGTTCATTTTAAAAAAAATTTAACTTTAGAACCCACTTTCTAATGTTTTGAACTTGCTTTTCTCTTTAACACTGTTTAGAGTCTTTTTGTCCTGAAATAAGCTCTTTGGATGCGTTTGACTCCGTTCTTTTTGCAGGTTGACCGCCTGATGGACTGTAGTGAAGGAACCAGGGTTGTTGCTGGCACTTTTGCAAACTTTTGAAAATTTCTCTATTTTTGCAAATTCCACATGGCCTTGGACTTAAAAACAGGGTTTTTTAAATCCAAGGCATAAAATGAGCTGTAGCTGAAGAAAATGATAATGAAACATATGTACAAAACTCCTTCCGGCTTTCTGGGCACTTGCTGACCATGACTCATGACCTTGAAATGATTTTGACTCAAAACCCTAGACCTAAAACCATGGGACCTCAAGACAAAAATAAGAACAAGCATGACTCAATTACATTGTGGTATGACCTGATCCAGCAAAGCCAAGAAGGGAACAAAGACCGGCTCCTCCATTCAGTGTTATGGCATGCCTAATGAGATGCAAAATTGACACTGAATGAGACACCTAACTATGCATATGCAAAGAGCTATTGATCACTGATGGAGGGCTCAAGACCGACACTAACACCTTCCACCAATCCTCACCTACCAAGTAAGTTGGGGTATATTGATCAGCTGGCAGCCAGATAATGGGGAACTGGAACCTCAAAACCATCCATCAGACCCCACGAATATGCATGCATGCAATATACCGGGGTACTCTATTTAAAGCCCGAGAAAAATTCGGGGCCCCAAAAGGTTTGTGTATCCTGATAGTTGATAATGATAACATCCACCATTTTTGGCAGCTGTCCCAGGCCTCCTCCTGACTAGTCAAAATTTGTTTTGTGCATATGTCAACACACCATTTCTGGGTTGCCAGCATTTGTCCTTTCCATCCTTGGATCTCCAAGAAGGTTTGGTGTCTATTATAGACATTCACAAACTGACAATTCTCCATCCAAAGGACAACTAGTATGTTTGCTTGATTCACTTCAAACGTGTTAAAGGCCTTCTTCCACTTAACCTAATTAACTATGTAGGAGGTAAATTCTTTCAATTGAATATCTCTCACATATGGCAAAGGGTTGAATGATTGATCACTACCCAGAAAGTAATCATGCATATAAAGTTTGCACATTAGGTGTTGGTTCAGGATATTGTGGCTCCTTAAGATACACAAAAATTGTGTTGGGTCGTCTATTACATGGTTGATTTCCTAATGAATTCTTTCTAAACAAAAGAATAAATATTGTTCATGGAGGAACACATCATAGTTGTGGGCAAGGGGTTAGAAAACCATTACTTGTTGTGCCAGGATGAACATTTCTTCCTTTTTATACTTTAGTGGCTGCACCTACCTTTCCAGTTCCTATATTTTCTGCTACTGTTTCTCCTGCTTTTGTTAGTCTTTCTCTATCTGCTCCATGTAATTGGTAACTATTTTTGCGGCTTGCTCACAAACTCCCCTCACCCCTTCCTGGTGGGTTTCTAAAGGAATGGTCCCCCATTGAAGGTGAGATGTAGAAGCTTGCCACTTCTGAATCTCTACAATTATAAAACATTATCGTACCTCGATCAAATGAAAAACCGGCTTGGTTTGTGTAGCCATGGAGGTTGTGGGCCTATCCTCGATCTGCACTGCTGCTGAAATAGTTTTGGCCCTAGGTTTCATAGCATTCTTCTTATGCCTCCTCACTTTCCTTCGTAAACATAGTACCTACCTCCTTATCTTGACAATTTCCATTTTTAGCTGCATATTTTCTCTGAATTGTGACTGGTACCTTTCTTTAAGAGGAGGCCTTCTTTTTGCACATTGCTCAATAAATTCTTGTTTGACAACAACCTCCTCGATTGGTCTCGCAACTGGTGTGGGGTTTGGCAGATTGACATCGACAAATTCATCAACTGACTCTTTCTCTACCCTAAATCCCTTTGTTTGTTCCTCAACTCAGGGAATAGTCCCAATGTCTTCTCCTTTAGGTCTTAGGATCTCCATATCTTCCCTTGGTGGCTCTAGAGTCACTGCAAGCCCTTGTGGGGTAGTGTCTTCAACACCCTTTTCTTGTAACTTCTCTGCTTCCTAACCATCTTCTCCTTCGAATGTTGAATCCTCCACATATTCCCTTGGTGGCTATGTAGCCACTGTAGGCCTTTGCGGGGTAGTATCAATAGCAACGTTCTCCTCTAATGGACCTGTGGAGACAGTATCGGCCATAATTTCTTCAATTTTTTCTTCAGTGGGCACTAGTTTTTTTGTGGCAGTGTCGATCACTAATCCATTAATTTGTGCAATTTTTCCACCAGTAGACACTGGTTTTTGTGTAATAGTGTCGACAAGGGTGCCTTTAACTGCCCTGAGAAATTTTAATATCACAAGAGAGGCTTTTCTCTTCACTAGGTGCCTAGGGTAACGAAACATCCTTGCCCCTCTTGGTAATGATGCAAGACGCAAAGAACAAAAAATGTTTTCTTCAATGTCCATTCTCTCAATGCCTGCTACCTCAGGCCCTCTTTCCCTTAGCTGGTATATGCTCCCTTTTTCTTTTTCTTCATATGCTTCTTCCAATTTGTCCTCCTGCTCAACAGTCGACACTGGTTTGTGTGGAGAAGTGTTGACTGCAGCCCATGTTTCTTTCAAGGGTTCCTTAATCACTCGAGTAGGCGATGTTGGTTCTTGTGTGTCAGCACCACCTACAATTTCATCCAAGGGCGGTGATTCTCTCCTCAAATTGGTAGTTAACGCTGGTTCCCGTGGAACAACGTCGACTACATTTTGTTATATGTCCATTGCTTCTACTCCCATTGGGCCAACAACCAACACTGGTTCTTATGGAGCAATGTCGTCTATGGCCTCTCTTATCTCCATTTCTTCTACTCTCATTGGGCCAGTAAGCGATGCTGGTTCTTGTGGAGTAATGTCGTTTGTGGCCTCTTCTTCTTCTGCCATCAATTCTTCCTCGTCCTCCCTTGCATGAATCATAGTCGCAAGCTCTATTATCTTAGTGAATTGTGGCCAAACCATAGAAGTGCGAGATAGAGCATGCACGACTAATAGTCTGACCAACCCATGATTTGTAAGGATCGCTAATGCTTGTCGATATCAACGATCAGACTGTGCCATTAGATTAATACTATTCCATAGAAAATATGGAATATCTAGAGAATGAATCTGTGCATGCCAAAACTGAAGTCATGCAAGGAGCTTGATATTATACTTAAATAGGGTAGTAAACCGACCTTCACAATTAATATACCTCATGAAAAAATGTGCAACCTTGACCCATGGGTGCAGAAAAGAATTTAAATCATACCCCCTACACTTCTAGACTGTTGTTTCTCTGGCCTGCAAGAATAATTCTGGGAGCTCTGGCAAAGGGGATTTCTAAGAAAACCATTTCTGCCCTCCTTGCGACAATCTGTTAATAGTCGAAATTACTCCCTCTATGACAGAAATATCAAACCCATGAACTCTGGAATGATTTCCATCCAAGTTCAATGCAAATTCGACTGTTATAGCTTCGTCAAATCCCTACAGCCTCTCAAAATACACATGCCATCTTGCATCTAAAACGACCTACCATACATCTGGATTGCTTCAAACCTGCATTGTGTTCTTTGGTTCGTACCTAACATCTTGGCCACCCATTCTATAGTTGCTCAATAGAAATAGTTGGAGTAACAACAAGACCGTTGAGGAGGAGTGTCGACAGGAAAACGTGCGGTGACAAGTTTGTGGTGGTGACGAGGTGCGGTGATAGTGAAATCTAGAAAGATAATGGTGAAATATGGAAAAATTCGTAGCGGATTATGGTAATAATGAGTGATAATTATGGTAATCATTTCACATCATTGGAAAGGACCGTCCAGTAACACAATCATACTTATTTCAAGTCTTGATGTATATAGATAACCGTGCGAAGTATGGTGGGGGTCATGGAGTGTACGCACTAGTATAGGGTTCAATGGTGATAACGACAAGTCATTACTCCATTTTAATTATAGCATCTTCGTATTTATTATAATACCTCCCCACAAAGTCGATCAGGGACATACCTGGTGACTTACCTTGACGGAGTAACATCAATGAAGGAGTAATAGAATCAAAGGGAGTAACAACATCCAAGGAGTAACATCATCAGAGGGAGTAACAACATCCGAGGAGTAACAACATCAAGGGGAGTAACCGTGCCCGAGGAGTAACAACAGTGCTTGAACACTTAGTCAGAATCACCATGAATAGAGTAAAACACCAGAGGAGTAACAACATCAGAGTACTTAGAGGAAATCGCCACAGAGTAACAACATTGGAGGAGAAACAACACTGGAGGGGTAACAACATCGAAGGAGTAACAACACCAGTGAATTACTTAGAAGAAATTTTCATAATCAGAGTAACAACACCAGAGGAGTAACAACATCAGTGAAGTACTTAGATGAAATTTCCACGATCAAAGTAACAACACCGAAGGAGTAACAGCACCAGTGAAGTACTTAAACAAAATTGCCACGATCAGAGTAACATCACTAGAGGAGTAATAGCACCAGTGAAGTACCTAAAGGAAAATGAATTATAGAGTAGTAACAAAATTTTATTATATTAGATATATATATATATATATATATATATATATATATATATATATATATATATATATATATATATATATATATATATATATATATATATATATATAGATATTATTGATTTATTTATTCTTTCCCTTTTTTAGATCAGAGGTGCATAGGAAGAGTTCTCTGCACTAATAATTTCAAGACCAGAATTATCATAGAAATGTTTAATAAAGGAGTCTTTAGAAGTTGGACAGTGATACAGTCTAAGGCGGTGTCCATTTACAAGTAGAGGAGTGTGTGCCTCATCAATTATTACAATTCTAATAGTCCCATTATCAAACATTGTGTCAACTTCATATGGTCCCATCCATCTAGAGAAAAGTTTTCCTTTCAAATTTTTGAACCGAGAATCATAAAGCAATGACCAATCTCCCCTTTGAAACACCTTTTCATTAATAAATTTGTCATTCCATTTAGTTCAATGCTACTGAATTGCAACAGTATTCTAGACAACTACCAAACGAATTCCATCCGACTCATTTAACTATTCTAGTCGGTGTTTCTGAGATTTTGAAACATTCAAACCTACTTCAAGGGTTGTCCTGAGCATCTTAATTTAGAATTCCATCGGAAACAAAGGGGATTTCCCATTGACAAGCTCATATGGCAAAAATCTTGTTGTGTTTCGCCATGTTGTTCTATATGCCCACAGTGCCTCAGGAAGTTTTTTAGCCCAATTTTGGCGATGGTTTGCTACAGTCTTTGTAAGAATATTTTCCAATACCTTGTTTGTGCTCTCGACTTGGCCATTTGCCTGAGGGTGATATGGAGATGTTACCCTATGCTTGATTCCATATTTCTTCATAAGTCCTTCTATCAGATGTGATGTAAATTGCGCCCCTCCATCTAAAATTATCTCTCTAGGAGCTCCATACCTAGAAAAACTTTCTTCAAATAAGAAGTTATAGACAACCCGTTCTATTACTTTCACAACAGCCTTGGCCTCTACCCAAGTTGTCACATAATCTGTGCAAACAAGAATGTGAAATTTCTAATGTGAAGGCAGATTGAATGGCCCAACAAAATCAATAGCCCATTTTTCGAAGGGCTCAAGAACTAGTTGACGTTGTAGTGGCATCTCATCTGCCCAACTAGGCTGACCCATCCATTGGCAATTATTGCACCCTCAAACATATTTCCTTGCATCACAAAAAATAGAAGGCCAATAGTACCCCATTTGTAACACCTTATTACATGTCCGCTTATCTGCAAAATGTCCCCCACAGGGTCCATCATGAGTAGCTTTTAGGACATAATAGATGTCATCCTCACTTATGCAACACTGGATTTGTTGGTTAAGTCCTGTGTAAAAGAGATATCCTTCTATCCATGAATAACGGACACTATGATGGATAATATTTCATTGTTATTTATATGGTAAGTGTTGAGGCACTTTTCCTGTAGCAAGATAGTTAGCAATATCGGTGTACCACAGAGTGTGAGTAGAAATTGAAAAGAGATGTTCATCTGGAAAACTATCCTCTATAGGTGTACCTTCATCACTAGTATCCATCCTAGATAAGAAATCTACAACTACATTATCTTTCCATGGCTTATTTACAATGGTAATATCAAATTATTGAATTAACAACAACCATCTTGTAATATGACCAGGGGCTATTTTTTTATTCATCAAATACCTGATAGATGTATGATTAGTGTGCACAAAAGTAGGATACCCTGTAATGTAATGTTGAAACTTATTAATAGCATAAATAACAACCAAGAACTCCTTTTCAGTTACCGTATAGTTCAGTTCAACAGGAGTCAAGTTCTTGTTGACATAATAGATCGCATACAATTTCTCATTCTCCTGTTGCCCTAGGACCACCCCTACTACTGTTTGAGAACCATTTGTAGAGATGTGCAATGGGAGCTTCCAGTCAGGACCCTGTAAATCAAAGCTTTACAAACTAGTTCCTTGATTTCCTTCAAGGTTGCTTCACATTCATATGTCTAGACAAACTCTACATCTTTAGGTAATAATTGAAAAAGTGGGAATGTTGTCTTAGAAAATTTTTCTATAAATCGTCTGTTATAGCTGGCATAACCAATAAAGCTACATACATGTGTCGGTGTCTTAGGTGTAGGAAAATTCAATATTACTTCTACCTTAGCAAGATCAACCTGAATTCCTGTAGCTGAAAGCAGGTGCCCCAGCACTATTCCTTCCATCGTCATCATATGGAATTTTATTGTACTAAGAGAAACATGTGTTTTCTTACATCTTTTAAGTACTTCTCTAAGTTTTCTAGACCTTCTTCTAAAGAATCCCCATATGGGGTGAAGTCATCCATGTAGATTTCAACACTATCATTGATTAGATCAGAAACAATTCCTAATATTTCCCTTTGAAAGGTAACATGTGTGTTACATAGACCAAATGGGAGGAATTGGTAGGAAGAGTTCCCCAAGGGCATGTGAAGGTGGTTTTATCCTAATCCACAGGAGCTATTTGTATCTGGTTGTATCCATTGAATCCTTATAGAAAGGAGAAAAATTTATTTCCCACTAATGTATAAAGGACCTCGTCAATAAAGGGTAGGGGAAAATAATATTTTAAAGTCGCTTTATTTAATTCCCTGTAATCCACACAAATACGCCACTTGTCATTCTTCTTAGGAACAATGACCAGCAAGAAAACCCATTGACTGTCTGATACTAGATAAATAAAACCCACGTCTAATAGATTATGTAATTCATATTTGATATTTTTTTTAAGGCAGGATTCATTCTTCTCTCTAGCTGCCTAACAAGTCGAAATTCTTATTTAATTTATATTTGATGAGTGCCTAAATCAGCAGGGATGCCTTTCATATCTGTATATTTGCAAGCAAAGGCTTATTTATGTTCCCAAAGGACCTTTAGTAACTATTCAGTTTGGGAGGGGGAAAGGTCAGGATTAATATTCAGGATTTTCCATCGTTCAATTTCTACAAAAATATTGTCATGGGGTACAATTATAGGAATATTTCCAGATTGTGTTCCTGGTTCAATATCTTCCTAAACACTACAACTCATGACAAATTCGAATAGCTGGCAGGTTGGGTTAGAAACAAAGTTGGGAGTGCTAATAACAATGCTAATGGCATCATCCTTTCTGTCATCCTTGAAACAAAGAGCCTTACTGATGGTACTCAGATTCAGGCTCTTTCATAGGTATAGATTTTTGCATTAAGGTAAATCCTAGTTTATCTGATGAACTTGGTTCAGTAGGGGGGTAGAGCATGTGATTCTTTGTAACTTCCCCATTAGATATTACCATATTTCCATACCGACACCCAATGTAAGCATATGCGGTCGCAAGCCAAGGTCTTCCTAAAATCAAAGGATGTCCATCGGCTGGGGATTGAGTATGTAAAACCAAAAGATTAATAGGGTATTTCCATGACACTACTGAAATATTTATATCTTCCAACTTCCCTACCGGTCTTATAGTAGACCGATCTACTAATTCTAGGATGGTGGGAGTTGGTTTAATTTTTTGAAAACCCAAGGTAATCATAGTTGTAGAGGTTATAATGTTAATTGTTTCCCCCGAGTCTACCAATACATTTAGGATATCAACCCCATTAATTTGTACTGTCAGAATCGGGTTCCCTTGAGGTATAGGCTTCCCTAGCATTATGTCTGATAGTTTTCCCATAATGTGAATAGTGAGTGGATCCTTTGATTTTCTACCAGGTCCCTTAGAACAATATTGCTTGATTGTTTTGGCATAAATTTATATGTCCTTCATAGCCTGAAGTAACGAGATTTTGACAAATAAATTCTGCAGTTCCCCTAAAAATTCACATTCAGGACGAGGACTTTGTTTTCTCAATGATAATATCTCAAGATAAGGTGGACCAATCTAACATCCTCTAGTAACAATCATTTGTGAAGGGGTTTTTTGTTTCATAGGAATTTGTATTGACTCATCGCCAGTTTTTCTAGTCGAATCTCTAGGTTTTGGTTCTGAGACTTCATCATCAGTATGTTCAACAATTATTGGTGAAGTCTGAGTATTCACATCCAGACCAGATTGGAGATTCAATTTGTTACATTTCGTAGTGGAAATACTATATGTAGGGAGGTTGAGTGTCTCAACCTTTTGAGAGCCCCTTTATTGTTTGTATTTCAATTGGATTGAACAGGTAGTTATGGATGAAGAGGAGGATTACTAGTGGATGCATTAGAAGGAAGTTGTAGTTGCTGTTGTGGCATAGGTTTGGAGAATTGTCCTGAAGGAGGAGGAGGAGGTCCATGCCAATTTTGGGACCATGAAGGGTTTGGACCAAATTGAGGGTACCATGGTTGCCAGGGAATTGGATATTGATAAGATTGTGAGGGTGAAAAAGGTACACACTGAGGCCCAAAATTTAAAATATTAAAATACAGAGAAGGGTCTTGAGTCATACCTTGATTCTTGCTCTGTGGTCATGGTTGCCATGGTTTCTTTGATCACATAAAATACATTTTATCTACTTCTTCATTTGTTCCCTAAAAAAATGCCTTAAGCCAAGGAAGAGATGGACAGGTGCTAGTGGAATGACTAGTTCACATATCGCACAAGTCTTGATGGAATTCAATGGGAATTCCTTCAGTGGATTCTTCTTCCTACATTGAGGACAGAAAATGGACACAACCTTCTCTGCTTCTATTTTCTTCTATTTCGCCTTTAAAATGTCCAATTGTGATGACAATGTGCTCAAGATATCGATTCTCCGATTGTCTAGCAAGTTCCCAATCTTTGCTTTTGTAACTCCACCGTTAGATGTCTTTAGAGTTCGGATCCCCTGCTTATGACTCACAGCTCCTCGTGAACACTTGACGCATAATTTGTAGATGGCATCAAATTTGTCTTGTGATATGTCTCCTTTTCCTACTATGTTCAATAGTTCCAAAGATTCCTCCCTCAGTGCCCATAGAAAGATTATTTTCAAGATATTCTTATCCATATCACGATGGCCTGATCTCTACAAATTATATTGAAAATGCTCCACAAAGTCCTCCATGTTATCATTCTCTTTCTGCATAATCTTAAATATTTCTTCCTTCACATCTCAGAATTTTCAATAGTCTTGATATTTCTTGAGGAAAATTGTCTTCATATCATCCCATGTAGTAATATATTTTCCCCCTAAACCCATAAACCATCTCAAAGTTTTTCCCTTGAAAGTAGCAGGGAATATCTTCACTTTTTGAGCATCATAAATATAATCATACCCCTGATAAACAACATCGAATTAAAAGAGGAATGTGTCTGGATCCTCAAAAGAAAGACCATGGAAATTAGGTAATGATGTCAAAGGAATATACTTCATAGGCGCATCACTTCTGATGTCTCCAATTGGGAATTTGATCGAAGGAGTTGCAGGATCCATGAATATCTTCCAATATTCACTTGGAATCTCAACAGGTTCTGGCTCTGATTGTTCTATAATATGTGGTTGTAGTTGTGTGATAGCACTCCCTTGATCAAATGGTGCAGAGAATTCTCTCAAATCTTCTTCCTCTGAATTTGCAGTATGCAGTTCCTCAGATCCTCTACTTGCTACTTCTTCTTCCCTGAATTTCACTTCTGTTATTGGGGAGGGTTCTGGTTGTGAAACTAATTTCCCTCCAGATCTCGTATGATATCTCACCCTAATAGTAGCTCGCGATGATGCTCCTGACTCAACTCTTGAAATGATCTCTTGGATGTAGGTATTTCTGCCTAGATCTCTCCCTCTTCTTTTCAGGGATCTTCCTCTGCCCCTTTTATTTGTATCTTTGTTCATGCAATCAGGAAATAAAAGGAAAACATTCAAGCAAAATCAAAAGCTCAGGACCTAGATCAGGGTGATAAATTCCCTCTCGAGGACGAGAGAGTGGCCCCTAAAAAGAAAGCAAAAGAATAAAATAAAGAAATCACAAATTTAAGCTCATGACCTAAAACAGGGTGACATAAAAACTTCCCTTCCTAGGATGAGAGAGTGGTTCCTATGAAAAAGAAAACAATACAATCAAAGAAACCAAAACGATCTAATTCTTAAGACCTGGAGCAGGGTAAAAAATTCCCTCCCCGATATGAGAGATCAGTCCTATGGTCAATACTTGTTATTGTAGTATAGTGGTGAGTATTATTCCCTGTCACGTAGGTGACCCAGGTTCAATCCCCGGTAACAGCGCCAAAATGTTGGTGCTCATATATGAATCATGAAATTCACCCAATTCCACATTAATTTTCAACCCAGGGCTCTACAAGTTATTTCAAGGCTATCATCTAAAGTATATGCAGGCCACAGTTTCCCTACCCAATACTAAACATTCAATTATAAACTTATCAATGTGTAACAGCAAGCAATAACTGTAACAACAAATAAGAGTAACAACAAGTAATGATTGTAATAGAAAAGCAAGCTCACAGCAACACACTGATAATCATTCACAACACTAAATAACTTAACTGAAATAAACCTATGCACACATCTATCCAATAGCACTTGGTCAGGAGAGTGGGCCTAACTCTTTGATCAGGGTTGTGGTAAGACCAAGAAGTCACAAAATGCTCAAAAGATCAGAATTTCATTAATCAAAAAGGGGTATTACAATGTATGTTGTTTCAAACTCAAAGTTAACGTAATTCTATGTGATCTTAACTGTCGAATTTCATAGCCCCATAACTCTGCTTATACAATTTGTTAACACTAACAGCTCCTAGAATTATGACAGTTGTCTACCTAAAATTACATAGTGGTTCCTAAAGAAAAACATAATATAAATATAGCAGTGCGTTGATTGAGAGGTTGATCCACCATTGCAACTGATGCCTCGGGATAGTCTTGCTAGCTCGATGGTCACCATTTGTTAAACCACGGTATTGATCATTCTTCCTCCAAATCTACAAGAATAATCAAATTAGAAAGCCACTTAGGAAACAATCCCCTATGACTATGCTTCATTGATTAATGATTCATTACGACATGACAAGACATATACTTGTGCGGTTTAGAATGTAAATTAACCAACAATGGTGTAAAATGGATATAAGAAATAGGGTAAAAAGGTGGGTAAAAACCTCAAAATTTAGCCACCAACAGTTATCCTCTTAAGAGAAGAATTGGAGCAACTCAATTCAAAATTCAATGAAGGGACTGAATCCCTAGATCATATTCTCAGCATGTAGAGGTTCCCGCTTATTAAGAAAGGTGTTAGCTATCAATATTGTGAGGCATCCAAGAATAATGGCCCCTCAATCTCATCAAATGGGGATAATCCCTAGAAGCTTGATTAAACTTTCATAACATCCAAAAACATCTCTCTTGAGGATCCAAAGCAAGTAGTGAATTAGGCCAAGCATGTACATGTAAATGACTCTCAAGACAATTTCAGAAAGGAGTAGAATACAATCCAAAATGAAGAGAAAGGATTCAAAAGTAGAAATAATGTAGGAAAATCAATGAATATGGCTCATTGTAAATAACCCTCAATAATAATGCATCAAGTGTTGGAAATCAATCATTGAATATGATTCATCACAAAGCATCCACAAGCATAAATCAAGCTGATATAGAAGATCAACAAATGAGTATGGATCATACAAGTCTTGAATAATAAGGACAAATGGCCCCTCCAATAAGTAACTTCATAAGATTGATATCTCCTTCTATGCCTTAGTATCGAAATAAGTTCTTTGCTTATTGCTTCTCAAACACAAAGTTTGGACACAAAGCAGAGGATTACAAAAACTTTGATGTGGTCGGGTATAGAGGATATGATCAAGTGCAAATGGAGACATATGGACCAAGTTAGAATAATGAATCAACTGTTGAAGCCCCATGTTGAATGTCACATATGTCTCAATGAAAGTAATATACCATGAGATTACAGACTCAATTTAGGATTGTACAGCAAAGAATAACTTCCTATCAATATTGGTATATGGAGAAGAGGTCAAATAGGACCTCAATTAGGTTTGATTTCTCAAATCTAATTATTTGGGGAAAGCTTCTTCAATACCCTCACTCATCAAATCAAAACTTAAAGTAGAAACTACTATGTGAAGAAAGGATAAGTGAAGCTAACATGTTCCAATATCAATTAAAGAATGCAGTGAGAGTAAGTACTATGGATAACAAAAGCATGATCTCAGGGGGAGATTTTGAAGATCAGCTATGAGCAATAGTGGAAGCATGGTCTTAGGGAGAGACTTTAAAGATCAATTATGAGAAATAGTGGAAGCATGGCCTTAGGGGATGTATAATAATATTTATGACCAATAGTGGAAACATAGTCTCAAGGGGAGACTCTATCAGAATAACAACATAGCAGCAAGAAGGAAGCATGGTTAAGTCATTTCTACAAGATCATCCAAGAGAAGGTTATGGATGGTTACTTATGTAGGATTATAAGCATGGAAACTTTCATAAACATCTATGACCCTTAGACATTATAGAGACATTGATACAAAGGAATAAAATGCAAGGGAGTGTCTACATAGAAAAAAGGAGAAGAATGCAAGTATCATCTTTTTATTGCAGGTTTGACATCAAATGACTATCAATGTCTAATGGTGTTTCTACCAACGAAAAAGGGGGATATTTTTGCACATTGTGTTGTAATTGATGACAACAAGCATAATTGATATTAAAGGGGTATTTAAGGAAGTAGTAGTACCCTCTATATGTCCAAGGAGTTCCTAGGGGAGTAGAAGCACAACCTATGAAACCATATGACAAATGAGTTTTATATAAATGAATTCAAAGGACATTTAAATTTTGTATACTATTATAATACTCTAATAATCTTATGGACAACAGGTCTTGTCAAGACCTTTCCAATCATATATTATACTTTGAAAAATAACCCCAAAAATTTATGGCTTCTTAAAAACAACCATAATAAAGGACCCAAATATGGGAAAAATCCTAGTCACCAAATTTATTAAAAGGTGTGCATAGTACTGGAACCACCACATAACATGCACCGTAATGGTATTATGGAAACACTACATAAGAAGCATGGTTATGGTCTTATTGAACCACGACATGGTGGGCATGGTCAAAGCGTTATTAAAATGCACGCATGGTCATGGAACCACTGCGTTAAAAAATTTAATCACAATGAATATGTCAACCCGTGGTCGTCTCTCATGAGCCATGGTCCATGTGATCCTCTATATATTAAAGATTTTGAAAATAAAGATGGTCATCACCGAAGAACAAAGATACATGGAGCTGTTTCGAGAATGTTTGATTGTGGAGTTCTGACTTTGAAATTGGCTTTTTTGTATTGGTTTTTGTTTTTGTTTAAGGTATCTATGTTGACTTGATATTTATTTGCATGGAAGCCTAACTGGTAGCTGCAGTTTGAATAGTTATGGGAACTGGTTCTTGCAAATATAATGATCATTGTGGCTTTCCAATAGGCCACCACAATGCCATATTTATGGTCTACCACAAGGTTATCATATTGACTTATCTGAAGGAAGAGAGAGAGCATAGTGGTCGCAGAAGATCCTAAGAGCTCAATTGTTGAAGAGAGCTTAAGCTACAATGATTGCAGACCTGCGAGAGCTTAATTCATCGTGAGATCAGAGTTATGTGAACCCAAGTCACAATGATCATTTAATAAAGTGGTTGCAAAAGTCACGGAGAGCTCGAGAGCTAAGCTAGTTTCTTAACACAGTGGTCATTTAACGCAATGGTTGTAAAAGGCACAGAGAGCCCAATAGCTCATAGATCACATAGCTCAAGAGAGAGTCAAGTCACAATAGTCATTTGATAGAGTGGTTGCTTAATGCAGTGGTCAAGAGACCCACAAAGGGTTTGAGATCTCAGTGATCGCATAGCTCGAGAGAGAGCTCGAGTCACAATGATTGTATTCATTTGATACTGAGCATACTGGTTTGATGTTTGTCACATGGATTTGACACTAATCACATGGGTTTAACGCCAATCACATTATATTGATACCAGTCTCATTGGCTGACACTGGTCACATTATCTTGACACTAGTCACATTAGCTTGACACCATTTTCATTGGTTTGACTTGAAATGTGAAGTGGGCACATTGAGTTTGCTAATGGTTGCGTTGGCTCGAAATGCATTTGGTTGCCTGATTCATGGTGAGGACTATCCATCGTGGATGTCCACATCCTCAACTTGTACTAAAATAACCATAGAACAAAAATAATGGTTGAGGATGTTAGAACAAGCAATGTTAAGCGGCAGGATTAGTAAGGCACTTCGGTGACTTGTCATTAGTCTCCATTTGGATTCGCACGGATTGGCATATCAGAAAAGATTTTTTTATTTTTATATACAAGGTGCATTCTGTCAAATATTTAGGAAACGGTTGGCCAGTGCCGAAATCTGGAAACCTGATTTGAGGGTGCTTGGAAAGAGCTCATTTTTTGAATGCTTAATTTATTATATAGATGTGCATGGTTATTTTGAGTTTTTGGAATCAATATTAGTCTAAATTTGATTCTAGAAGAAGGTAGACAATCAGGGATAGGAATCAGAGATGGATGTAACCAAGTGTGTGTGATGCTCTTTTAACACTTATTTGATGACCATAATCTCTTGATTTTATTGTGGAGGGTCTATGAGCAGTTTTAAATGGTTTTGATACATGGTAAAAACAAGTTTCAAAAGGAATTTTGTGTGATCAGATTGATGAAATTATTGGAGCAGAGAATGGGAAGTAGTTTTTACTAGTTCAATGATAGTACATTTGACATTTATAGTATTTGCAAGTTGTAGTGGTCATGATAGAAATGATAGTATGTACAGGTTGTGATGATGATAACAGAGATTACAGGCTGCATATTGTGATATTACTTATGATTCAATGGTATATGATGATTGTGGATCTTGTCTAAAAATGAGATAAAAAGAGGTCAATAAGATGTTGAAGAAGGAGTTCAAAGCCTCAATTAGGTTGGAGCTTCAATCAGGTTGTAGCCTACAATGAGTAGTGACTTGTATCTTTCGAGTTCGGTGCCTTAATCAAGTTGTAGCATACCACAAGTGATAGCTTGCATTTTTTCGGGGCAGTTTCCTCCAACAGATCATAGCCTGAAAATATATGTAACGAATTGAAGATAAAGAAGAAGAATATTTATGTTTTTCTGTCATATGGGTTTCCATGTAAAATCTTGTGTCTCCTTGTGATGAGATGGCTTCTTGATTTATGGTTTCTTAATATGCTACTACTATGATGATGCATTTTATAGTTAATGATATAATGTTGATGGTTCATTAATATAAGGTCATATGGTTATGAAGTTATGAAATGGTGAAATTTATCTCGCATTGATTCACTCGCCCCTCTTAGTGTGACCTTTGTGCCAATAATTTCTGCACAAATAACACATATCTCAATTTTATCTAAGGGGAATTCTCTTAAAGGAAATTTTCTTCTACATATAGGACAAAATTTTAATAATGCAACATTTTCTAATTTTTATTTATTTTTAACTCTTAGAAATTCAATTTGTTCACTTACATCGCCAAGAATATCAGTTTTGAAATTATCCAATAAATGACCTAGTTCATCTCTACTTATCGTATTGGATGCAGATTTACTTACTCTAGCCATGGTTAGGTCTAGAGGAACTTTACCATATTTTGCTCTTCCTTGTGATATATGCTTGCATATTTCACAGATTTCCTTAAATGTAATATGGAATACACCTCCTTTACCTATCTAATTCAATATTCCATTGATTTCTAATTGTTGAAGCTAAAAGGGTTTTTAATGTATCAAATCCTAATTTATGTTGTTTTTCCCTTTTAACATTGGAGACAAATCTTTCCACAAAATATTTGAGATTTCCATCCTCTCTTTGGATAATTGTAAAAATGTCTTCCTTAAGATCATGTTGAAGGAAATAATATTTATGTATTTCTAAAAAGAGTTATCTGGTTACATCCCATGATCCTACAAAATTTGTCCCTAATCCCATGAACCATTTTAAATCCCCATATTTTAATGTAGTTTGAAATAACTTTTAATTTTTTAGCATATTGAAAATAATCATAACTTCTTCAAAGTACTTAAAACTCAAAAAGAAAATTTTCTTGGTCCTTCATTCACATACCATGAAAATTTGGAAGTACTAATGGAGAAATATATTTCATGTTGACATTAGTATCTATGTCTTGAATAGGAAATCCATATTTATATGTTCCATTATCATCATCTCAATTTCTTCTTCCTCCTCTTCCTCCTCTAAGAGGTTCTCTTCTTCTTCTTGCAAGTGGAGATCTTCTATCACCTCCCCCTCTATGTAATATTATTTCATATCCAATTCTATTATGAGGTAATATCTGTCCTTACACTTTTGTCATTGATTCTTTAGAACTAAGAAAGTATGGTTCTTCTATTGGATTTCCCTCAATTCGTTCTTCAACTATTGGCTCTTCAAATAAGATTCCTTATTCTTCTTCTCTTTCAATAGGTATCTCAAGCTCTTGTGCAACAAGTTGTTCTCTTATTTAATGAGAAATAAAGATAACTAATCCTTTAGAAGATGTTGGTTCTTATCTAGTTCTAATTTCATATCTTCACACCTCAGGATGCCTTATTCTTACAATAGTGGGAATACATGATGTAGATGTTTATGTGGTTCTTACTACACCATGTGAATTACTGGGGTGGTAGGTGATCATGTTATTTTAGTTCTACCTATAATAAATTTACCTCTTGAATTTCTTTCTCTATACATGCATTCTAACTTATGCAACTAAAAATGACTACAACAACCAAGGTTTGAGATAAACCTCTTGTGGTGATGTGGAGGTTCTTACCTCTCCTCCTACCAATTATCCTTTTCCAAAGTTGTATAATCTAACAGAAATATTGAATTAAAAGCTAATTCCTATGTGTATATCCCCAACAATGATGCCAAAAATGTTTGTCAATTCAATTGTGCTAGAATTCCTTAACATTTTAATCTTATCAATTTGAGTTTGTAAACTTATGAAGTGTACAACAAAATATATGCAAGGACTTAGCTTCCAATTTATCTAGTGAAAATCAATGTTGAAGAAAAATACTATTCTACGAAATTCATTGACAAATATCTATTTCAACATAATTGTGGTTCTAAATCACTTTTAGATCCTCTTTTACTTGTAGGCAATTCAAATGATTTTAACAACAAACTTGTCACAATTCCCAAATATGATTTTTTGTAGCCTTTAGATATCAGTTCTTATTCAATCAAAATATTCATGTGATCAACCTTCATTATATTGACACACATATTGACACACATTAAAGCAATCAAAATTCACAGTGATGAAATTTAAATTCATCCCAAATACACTACAGAAAAACTGAAGTGATCACATCACTAATACTAAATGTGAATTATATTGAAACTAGTTTCAAAGTGCTTAAATTATAGACTGTAAATGGAATTTATGGAAAACAAAGTATCATGAAAAGTAGAGCATCATCTAAACTATGAAAAACATAGTAAACTATGAAAAACATAGTAAACTATATTACTATGAAATAAACTTATTAAGAAACAATGCATGTCCTGGCACATGTGGCCCTCCTGGTAGTCATACATGCTTCGTGAAAATTCAGATCTTAACTATTAATTTGAATCACATATTCATTACACACGGGAATGATATAACTCCACTGTTTTGTAAATTATATTAAAACAAACGAGTTCATAAAGGAGAACTTAAATTTAATTCTTTTTTCTTCTTATGAATGAAGTTACAATATATATAAAGCCTATAATAGTAACAGTCTTCATAATCTTATTGCTACAAATTAGGATGATATAATGATGGCTTAGAGTCTTAATGCTATAATTGAAAATAGGGTATGAGGCTCATTTTTGTTTTGTAATAATGTATGGATCTTGAAGATCCATCAAGAGCATAAATAAAATCTCATTTTCCATTCTCTACTCTTGATTCCCACCACGATGCTATAATTCTTTCCACGAACCATTTCACATTTCTACTTTGCTCTGCCACGGTGACTTGTGTATTTGTGATACAATATGTTCATTTCTTATCTCGTTGACTAAAATGTCGATTGAGTTAGAGAAGTGGCATGTTCTCCTTTTGGATATGGTTAATAAGTGGATGATCATCTTAATGCATTTTTCTTCTTCAGTGTTTGGTTTTTCTAAGATGTTCCTTGACATATGGAAACCTACAATCTTGCTACAAAACTAGAAAAAAAATTACAAAGTATTTCAAATTATGCAAGTTTTACATTTTAGCTTGCTTTTATAAAAAAGCATATAAAATAATAGGATATTTGACATATTACCTTTAAAACTTTTACTTGCAAAACAATAGAATATTGGACATATTACCTTTGAAAATATTTCTTGCCACCTTTGTAGCTCTAATGTCATTTATCCTATGACATCAAGCCCTACACATACAATGTAATGTGTGATGTTTCCCCACTGAAAGTTTATGATGTTCTTTTAGGACAACCTTATATGTGGAAACATTATGTTTTATATGAGTCTCGACCCTGTAGTGTCATTGTTACTCTAGGGGATCAACTCTACGTGATATCATAGGTAGTTCTGGCTACTGCAGAACAATGCAAGAAGGTATTCTCTCATACTTCTAAGTTTGTCCTCTCCATGGTTTAGTCAAAAGGTGAAATAAAATTCACAGAAACCACCACAACTTCAATACAAGTTCTCTCTGTAGAACACAAGCAGGTGAACAAACTTGTAGAAGGGCCCAAAAATATATTCACCTCACCTACAAAGACACCCCTACAGTTCCAAGTCACACATCCACTTACATAGGATAAAAACCTTCCATATGTTCATCATGGCTACAACAAAGATCTTTACAACTATATTAACTCTTTTTAAACATGTTCAATATTCCTGACGACAATCTCCATGGATTTCACTTTTCAAACTACATATTCACCAACGAAGTTCTCCCATCAAGAAACCAAATCATTAGAGCAATTTTGAGGTCTAAAATGACCCTCCTAAGGAATATTATAAAATAATAGTAGAAATAATAAAATAAGATTAGATTATATCATCAAATTTTAGAGGGAAAAAAAGAAAAAAACTACTTTTTCAACTTATCTCCCTAGAATTTTACTCAAATTTCGAGTGGGGCACTTTTTGGATGCGTAATTTAATTCTTCATCCAAGGATTACCCATGTTTCATACTTTTGATGTGCCCTACTAAACGAAAAATGAGAAATACATGAAAAACAAAATTGCTATCATGTTTTTCATGTATTTCTCATTTTTCGTGTACCAAGGTCCATCAAAAGTATGAAACATGGGTACTCCTTGGATGATGAATTGAATCCGCATCCAACTAGTGATCTCTCTCAAAATTTGAGTAAAACCACAGGGAGATAAGTTGAAAATATGAGTTGAAAAAGCAATTTTTTATTTTTTAGTGTTTTTACTTTTTAATCCAAAAATGGTGAATCATCCCCCATGGTTGACATCATGATCTTGAATCCTATTGATTCTTATAAAGTTGATTTTGGTTGTACATTTTTGTCTTGAGGTCCATTTTTTACCTCAAAATTTCTCTAATGTTTGTTGAACGATTTCAACACTTCCAACAAGAAGTTCATGATGCCCCAACAAAAGTCAATTCCAAGTACAAAAAACCACATAAAAAACATCAAGTGAATATGTATTATTTTTTTTTATGGGATCATGGCCATCGAGATGAAGGGTACTCTCCAGTAGAATATCCAACTGTATCGAATGGTTGATCTAGTGAAGCTTCTTCACTAAGGCAAGTGGTTCGCTAGGAACCAAGTGCAAGTGGTTTACTAGGAACCAAGTTTAGCAAAAGAATTATGCATCTAATGAGGGAACTTGATGCAATGGGTACCATTTCTTCCTAGGGGCAAGGATTAATCTGGGTGGACGATAATTACTATAGTTAATAATTATTTTTTCACCATTTTTTATAAAATCATGGATTATATTTGTAATATACATGATTAAAAAAAAAAAAAAAAATTCATAATAGTGAAGTGAGAATCTAATCGCATGATGATTTAGATTTTACCATCACATTTACCCATGGTATTCACCCACCGATTTTGTAAACCAAGGTATTTACCCATGGTATTTGAATCACATGATGATTTAATTTTTACCATCATAATTTTGTGATCTTCACCCATGGATTTTTTAAACCATGGTATTTTGAAATGTAAAAGGGGATGACTCTTAGTGAAAAGACACCTATAAAAAGTATAAATATGGGAATTCATTGGGAGAAAAGCATGCTTTTTCTCATAATGTAGTCTCATCATATATTACCAATTCAATAAATATTTGAGTTCATTGTTATTGTTTTTCAATATCTCTCTTACACATGGTGTGATATTCTGAGTTATCTTATATTGTCTCTCTGCAATATTTCTCTTACGCATTGTGCCTTACTCTCAATTTTTTTCATAATGGTTTTCCACAACATTTATCTAACACATTGTGACATATTCCTTTATCATTGATGAAGTTGCATTTCTTAAACAATTTAGATCACACCAACATTAATGTATCAAATTTCATGAGAATTTTGTAGTTAAGCGCACATGGGCTAGAGTAAAACTGGGATTGGTGACTTATTGTCAACTTTTCATTCTTTTTCACTCTCTAGGTCTCATTCCTCCAACGATCAAGATCACCTTCAGAACAAAATGGGGGATATTTTCATTTCAACATATTCCCTTTGGCCTCATAAACACCAGAGCTACTTTTCAAAGGGTGGTGGATATCCCGTTTAGAGAGTTGATTGTTCAGAGCGTGGTGGTGTAACTTGATGGCATCACACTATTTTCAAAGAAACTATCAGATCATTTACATCATCTGAAGCAGATTTTTGAATGTTGTAGAAAATATGATATATTTCTTAATCCTTAGAAAAGCATCTTTGTTGTGTCCTAAGGGAACCTCTTAGGGCTTATCATAGAAAAGAGAGGTATGATGGTTTATCCTAAGCATGTCAAGGCTATCATGCATATCATGTTTCCAAATGGAAAGAAGGCAATGCAATCCTTTTTGGGTAAGATTAATTTTCTTTGCAAGTTCATTTTTGAGTATGCCCTGATTGTAAAGCCATAGCAGAATATGATCTAAAAGGATGTAGTGTACAAATGCAATCAAGAAGGAAAGGAATTTATCGTGTGGATCAAGCAAGCTATAGCAAAATTTCATGCTCTTTATAGTCCTAATTTTAATAAATATTTCCTGCTATATAATTTTTCTTCGGATTCTTCATTAAGGACCGTATTAATGTGGAAAGATGACCAAGGTAATGAATTCCCTATATCTTTTATGAGTGTGGGCATGCAGGGATCAAAGGTTAATTATCCTAATATGGAAAAGCAAGAATATGTTGTGTACAAAGCTATCAAACACTTTAGGCCTTACATTCTAAAATTCATGTCATAGTCTTTGTATCTATTATTTTCCCAAAGTTATATGCTTAACATAATCACTTATTACAATTCATCTTCAGTTAGCAATCACTTTATCAGCTAAATTCGATCTTCCAACAATAATAAGCAATTTTAGATAGAATAATAAACCAAATGCACAATAGAAGACAACCAAGAACAATAGAGACACAATATTTTGATCAAAGACCAGGGAAAAACCCCACAAGGGGGAAGACCCTTTCTAACTTCTTCTTCTATTATATTTTCATCAAATGTTCTATAGAGATATACAATGTCCAATTTCATCAACAGAGAGTCAAAGGTCAAAGCTTTAGCTATCCCAAATACCAATCCAATATCCAATCAAAGATGAGAAAAAAAAATCAACTCTAGTCAAAAGTCAAATATGAAAATTTTGGTCAAATTCAACAGCAGTAGCAGTGGCCCTAATCAGTCCTAGTCAACAATCAAAATATGCCTATGAAATTGGTCAAAGTCAAGGTCAACCATGTGGTCAAAGGGTAACCTCTGGTTTGCAGTTAAAAAGGGTCAAAGTGCATAGAAGTCTTTGATCTCCTTACTCCTAAATTTTTCCTCCAAGATAGATCCAAAATCATAAGTCAAAACATGCACAAAATCCCAAAAGCCAACATTGGTCAAAGGCCCAAAACAAAATTTCAAAGCAGCAAACTGAAATGTCTTCCTTCCCTTTGCACATGTGAAATTGGACCTACAATTTCAAAGTTGTATGAACCAATCAAGATAAGGTGTGATGTGTGAATGATGTCTCCAAGTGATGTGACATGAGGTCTATTTATATGTGTCCAAGGAGGTCGAATCTTTCTACCTAAGCCAACTTGCACATTTGTGGAGAAGAGGGTTTCACATTAAAAATAATATTTTCCCCTGTGAAAATTAAATTCTTCCAAGGGCTAGTAGGGTTTTCTCTGGATGAGGAAGGTTTCCCAATGGAGGGAATTTCTCCCTGAGCTACTAAATTTCAGCACTCCCTCTCAGCTAGGGAGGAATTTTTGACTACATCATAAATCTCATCTCAAATTTTTTTTCATCATCATCCTTGTAACATATTATGTCTCATCTTTTCTCATCTCTGCTCATCTACATGAACACGCTCAAATCTAAAGAAGAAGAATCAGCATAGGGGAGATAAATTTCCCACCCTATATTTAAGGACAATAGGTAGGATTGTTATACGTCATTTTGTTCCATTAGGAAATTGACCATCGGTTTGGATCATTTTCTATCCATAAATGTGTTCCAAAGCATTCCCCTGAAAAGTTAGAATACGACCTATCCCACAAAAAAGTGGAATTATTGGTTCACATGGCTCAAAAACCTATTTTTGGCTTCATGCGTAGTTTCCTATTCAACTTTTGTGCATACATGTAAGAGTCCATGAAAAACCATGCATAAGTGCACTCTATCTTACACTATGACTTGTGCACATGACTTAATGAATGTAAAAATAAAAAGTAAATTCTAGAAGCATCGTTAGTCATATCTATCCCAACTAAACAACTTTGAATGGATTCCTATTCAGCCTTGATCCCTCCCATCATGGAGCTACTCCCTCTCTTTGTTGAACCCCTATGCCACCATTAGTGGATCTCATCCCTTGGGAAATGGATCCCAAACTTCCCCTCCTTGGCCTATAAAGCTAACTGAGGCCTGAGGATTGAAGAAGATTGTTGGAAGTAGGCTTATGCTACAGAAATAAGGTTGGAAGGTAATATTCATTCAAGGAGAGGGTTGTATATTGTGGGAAAGGACTTGCAACATCAAGGCTTTAAGGTTGTAAGTCTATTCTCCATTTTATTAATATAAAGGAAACCATTATTTCTCAATTATGTCTTTGTTGGTACAATTTCTAGGATTCCTTGATTACCTATATATATTATGATTTCATATTGATTAGTTTATGATATATGATTGAGTTAATTAGTTCATTTATCTCTTATGCTATATATTGGATGCTTTGATCTTATGTATGTTTCTATCTATGTAGATATCCTTCAGGAAATCATAGAGAAGTTGTGGGAAGCGATGGGAAGATATCTAAAGCATCGAGGAGGAGTTGATGCTCGAAAGCTCTGAAGAGGACTTCAACAAGCATTTTCATTAAATGGTAAGTGACCTCTATCATAGTATTTGTTTTAGTCAATCATAGTCTAGGGAAAGGTAGAAGTTCATAGTTGTTTATTACTATATTTCTCTGAGGTCTAGGGAAGGGGATCGTCTCATCCATTATTTTCCTTGTTTGACCTTTTGAACCTTCTGTATAATCCCTCTCTGAGTGTTTGGAAATCTTAAAAATATGGATTTTGGGTTTTATTTGACTTTCTTTTTTTTCCAAAATTTCTCGTTATGCGCACTTTAGCTTCAGGCATCAAGTGCAAATGTGTGCACTTGCCTTTCTGCAACAGTGCATATGTGCACTAGTTTGCTCTATGACCTGCGCACATACCTAGAATTTTTTAAAATTTTAGTTTTATCCTCATCAAGTCCAAAGTTTTTGGTTTTTCCTATTTAGTTACACTTGTATGTACCTTCTTTGAGTCTCTGTCAGTCTGGTTGAGTGTTATGAAACAATTTTCTTTTGATTATCTTGTTTTTGCAAATTAGGCTAAATTCTCACATGGCGAATGGTCAATCTATCAAAAGAGAGATAAGTTGGTTTGCCCTTGTTTTCTGTCTATATTTCGTTTTTCAATCAGATCAGGTCTTGAGTTTAGTTTTCTCTTTTTCGAAAGATTGTTTTGTGTGTGAAAAGCAATGATTTACAATATTGGGTATTGTTTGTGAAAATTAATTCCTATGCTAGTTTTGAAACAAAAAGTCACTTTCCTTCTGCCACTAAAGTATTTATGAATTGTACTCTTTACTGCAAGTGAATTCATAGCATTCAATTAGGGAAAATTAATTTTAGTGTTCATTGGTTTCTTCTTACATTTTGCGAATTTCCGAGTGATTGTATGTTAAAGAGGAATTTCTTGATTTTTTGTGTTATTGGGAAAAAATAACATTTTGAAGTTAATTTCAATATTTGGGTAATTCAAAATTGGATATCTACATTTTAGGAAAAGGGATATAGTGGGATTTAGAGTTTTTTTCTACATTTCCATTGAAAAATTGAAAGACTCTTTCCTTAATTCATATAGAAATTCATTGAAACGAAAAGATAACATTTTCATTTTTTATTGCATTAGGATTTGTGTCAAGTCATAATTCCATCAATTTCACGTCCATTACCTTTAAGTAAATAAGAGCTCTTAAAATTAACACTAATAAAAATCAATCTAGATTTTTTTTTTTATCTTAGGGCTGTTTTCCAATTACATTAGATCAAGTTGTAGGGCTTTCAAATAGGGAAGTGAGTTAACTTTCCAAAGATGCAAACAAACATCAACATCTTGTGATAGGGAGAAAAATCCATTTACTGCAATTTTGCTCTGGGAAGCTCCCCTTACAAAGGAGTCAAACATGAGATCATATCGAACCCAGTGGAGTGATCGACCCCACTTCATTGGCTACAGTAGAGTGATTTACATGTACTAAAAATGGTATCGAAATTTACTTGGGAGCCACTTAGAAGTAAACCTCAGATTAACCATGTTGAGGCACTTTCAAGGGCATTGAGCTTTGTTACTCTTCCCTTGCATGTACATCTGATCCGCGATTATCCCCCCTAGTTAAATTGTTTTATGTGGTAACCTTAGAGACTATAATCTTAGGGATTTTACCCGAGGTGACAGCGGAGGGGAAATCTCCGTTGTACCTGGAACAGACATTGGCTAGGCTCACTTGGACCTTTCTGGAGGGTATTATTCATTCGATATGGCATAAATGAAGTTTTCTTGCACCAGATCATGTACATTAAGAAGGTTTTCATCATAACCAGTTGCACCCTCTCTATCTATAGCCACTTTTCACTTTGATTTATGTGACGTTGGGTTTCATCACCAACTAGTGATTTCACTGTGGAAAGCTTGTTTGCATGGTTTAAATCCTTAGATTTTTTAGCGTGTTTTAATTGTTTTTTTTAACTTTTTAGATACCTTAGGATTAGATTGTGAATATTGTTTGATTTTGTGATAAAAAATTCATCCATGTTGATTCACCAAGGAATGTGCATAAAATGTAGGATAAACCCCCTAAATATACACCCAGTCAATTGGAAAATATAAAAATTGAAAGGTAAAAATCAACAAGATATGGAACCTTAGAATAACCCGAAACATCTACAATTTTACAATCTGAGATAGTAGAAACCGAAGTGAATTCAATGCGAGAAGTAGAATCAGGCTTAGTTCATTCTGGCCTAGACATTACTAAAGTAGTTCAAACTAAATTTGATACTGGTGAAGTTTCAGACACTGAACTAACCAAACCAGAAGTAGAAGAACCTGAGTCTAATATTTCTCAACCTGAAGCACCTTCGGCTGTTATAACTCCTACTCGTGCTCCACCTTCACCTCGAAGGAACCTAATAATTACAACCAAATTACCTCCTAGGTTAATAGCATTGCGTACATTACTGGGAACGAGGAGGAAGCTTCACCTTCTCCGTTAGTTGACTCTTAAAAGATGCAGAGACTCCTCCGTCAATTGAAGAAAGAGTCACCTTGTCCTCCAGTTTCCACTAGTGAACCTTTTGATTCAAGAGTTTTTCTAGGAGTTCCTTTCAATCCTTTCCGACTTGATCCTTGGTATTCTACCCCTTTGAGCTTTTTAGGTCCTAGTTTTCCACCTCAACGCATTCCTTTTTATTCACTGAGAAGAACCATGTCATAAAGTCCCAGTGGTATTCAACCTATTGATTCATCTATGTTCACCATCTCCTTGGAATCACTATTGTAAGGTGGTCCTTCAGTTTCTTTTGGATACCAGTCACTTACTGGGACTTTTTCAGTAGCTTCTTCTTCTCCTCAACCTTCTACTTGGTCATTTGGTTTATCTACATCTATTGTTTAGAGAATGAAATCCATGCCTAAAGCACCTATGGCATCAGACCAATATGTTCACATGGTATATGGTAACTTATGTAACCCTCAAGTAACCCCAACTGGTGTTTATTACCCACCTAGGGGGAAGCCATCTTATCCTCCATCTAGAGGACAACTTGTTGTCAAATACTATCCTATGGTTGGAGGTCAACCTTTTACTCGAACTTATGGTCAGATACCTCAACTCGGTCTGGGTCAGCCTGTTATAGCTCAACCTTTGATTGGTACTTCTTACCCTAGGAAAAAAATTATTTGGAACCCTACTTTTTCTCAACAATTTAATTTAGTTGCTCCAAAATTTCTAGTTTATCAATATGTTTAGCATACTGGACAACCTATTCCTTAAATACCTATTCCAAGTATTGATGTACCTGTCCAACAGCCTGTTCAGGGAATTTTACAAATAGTTGTCCAACAGCCTATCCAAGGAATTCCTCAAACGCCTGTTCAGCAACCAATTGAACGACTTGTTTAGCAACCAATTCAAAAGCTTGATCAGTGTGCACCTAAAACACTTGTTCAGACACCTGTTTCGCAGTCGGTTCCAACTTCACCTTAGACACCTATCCTAGGAGTATCGCAAATGACTGTTCAAGTTACCCTTCAAATACATGTTCCTCAAACTACTCAGGCAATCCCTCAGGCTTCTACTTATCAAACTAGCCCTACTATCTAGTCTACACCACAAATTTCCTATTAGACAACTTGGTATAGGAACAATGAAAACACCTTTTCAAGGCCAAGATTTCCAAAGCCTACCTTTTCAAGGTCAAGCTTATCAGGTTCCACCTTTTCAAGGACAAGTTTTTCAAAGTCCACCTTTCCAAGGTCAAGCTTTCCAAAACCAACCTTTTCAAGGTCAATTTATCCAAAGTCAACCTATTCAAAGTCAATTTGTTCAAGGTCTACCTTTACAAGCTCAACCTATACAAGAGAAATATTACTTAGGTCAAATGGGTCAAAGTCTATTGGGAAAAATATAAAGAGGGGGGGTGAATACGCATTTTAAAAAATCAAGATAAAAAATATATTTTCTAAAATATATACGCTATTTTACTAAACCCAACTCGCATATGTACGTGACTATTTTAAAAGAAACTAGTGTATTCTTAGTAAACTTGTAGAATAACTAATTCTTTATATCTTAAACTTAAATGAGAATGTAAGAGATTTATCAAGAATTTGATAAGCAGTAAGTAGGTGTAGTAAGAACAAAATAAAGTATCACACATAAGTAACACACATGAACACTTAGATTTGAGGTGGAAACCCAATGTGGTAGAAAACCACCATTGTTGTCGTCCCAGTCTTTGATGCAGGAGCATCAACGACCCAAGTCAAAATCGAATTCTGGAACCTTCCAAAGGAGAAAGCGTGGCATGAGGATGAGATTTCCTCCAAATCTGATTGAGTTTGTTTGTAATTTGTTATTTTACGCAAATTTTGAAGGATGTGAGTGAAGATAGGGATTGATCGAATCTCACTTGATCTGATCCGTATTATGTTACTCTATTTAACTGTAAGTGTGAGTGTGTAGAAGAGGGAGGCTGATGCAATGTAATACCGGGGTGAGTGTGTGCCCACCGAGGCCACATAGTTGTAATCAAGCTCGAAATATTAATGAAATCGATGTTTTTTATGTATTCTGGTTCATGTATTATTTCTGTGCATTTATTGAAATAAGTTTCAGGTTCAAACATATATTTTGTGTGAGGATTTTTGTAAAGTAGTAGCATGGGGTGAGATCTTAGTGTGGTAGTTGTTGTGAAGCATGGCCATCCATTTCTAGTTTCACTGCATAACGGAGGATTTCATCCAAACATGGACCCATAACCCACATGTCCACAAATTGTGTAAAGATGTAGCTTTGCTGCATCAAAGTGGTATCAGAGCAGAAGAAGATTATGCATGCAAAAGAAGGAGGTATAGTTATGTTGTAGATTGGAAAGTTTGTGGTCTTTATATTTTCATACAGGTAGCGATAGAAGAAGGTGAGAAGATTGCAGCAGCCTAGAGCTAGGAGTGCTCAAATGGTTCCAAAGAAGAGAGAACCAGAGAGATGCCGAAAGACTGAGCTCCGAGGAGAGAAGCTTGGTGAGGAAATGGGTAGCAAGGAGGACTTGTTACTATAGAGGTTTTTTTGTACCTCACAGAAAGATCATAAAGGCAAATCCATAGAGGATGTGGGTAGAACTACTAAGGAATCAAGGAGGCATATGACCAGGAGGTCATAAAACTTTTGTACCTCAGGAGTCTGATGCAGGAGCATCAACAACCCAAGTCAAAATCGAATTTTGGAACCTTCCAAAGGAGAAAGTGTGGCATGAGGATGATATTTCCTCCAAATCTAATTGATTTTGTTTGTAATTTGTTATTTTACGCAGATTTTGAGGGATGTGAGCAAAGATAGGATTGATCGGATCTCACTTGATCCGATCCATATTGTGTTACTCTATTTAACTGTAAGTGTGAGTGCGTAGAAGAGGGAGGCTGATGCAATGTAATACCAGGGTGAGTGTGTGCCCATTGAGGCCACATAGTTGTAATCGAGCTCAAAATATTAATGAAATTGATGTATCTTTATGTATTCTGGTTCATGTATTATTTGTGTGCATTTATTGAAATAAGTTTAAGGTTTAAACATATATTCTACGTGAGGATTTTTGTAAGGCAGTAGCATGGGGTGAGATCTTAGTGTGGTAGTTGTCATGAAGCGTGGCCATCCATTTCTAGTTTCACTGCATAATAGAGGATTTCATCCAAACGTGGACCCATAACCCACAGGTCCACGAATTGTGTAAAGATGCAGCTTTGTTGCATCAAAGTGGTATCAGAGCAGAAGAAGATTCTGCATGCAAAAGAAGGAGGTACAGTTATGTTGTATATTGGAAAGTTTGTGGTCTTTATATTGTCGTATAGGTAGCGGCAGAAGAAGGTGAGAAGATTGCAGTAGCCTAGAGCCAGGAGTGCTCAAATGGTTCCAAAGAAGAGAGAACCAGAGAGATGTCGAAAGACTAAGCTCGGAGGAGAGAAGCTTGGTGAGGTATTGGGTAGTAGGGAGGACTTGTTACTATAGAGGTTTTGTTGTAGCTCATAGAAAGATCATAAAGGCAATTCCACAAAGGATGTGGGTAAAATTGCTAAGGAATGAAGGAGGCATATGACCAGGAGGTCATAAAACTTTTGTACCTTGGGAGTCTGATGCAGGAGCATCAACGACCCAAGTCAAAATCGAATTTTGGAACCTTCCAAAGGAGAAAGCATGGCATGAGGATGATATTTCCTCCAAATCTGATTGAGTTTGTTTGTAATTTGTTATTTTACACAGATTTTGAGGGATGTGAGCAAAGATAGGGATTGAATGGATCTCACTTGATATGATCTATATTGTGTTACTATATTTAACTATAAGTGTGAGTCAGTAGAAGAGGGAGGCTGATGCAATGTAATACCAGGGTGAGTGTGTGCCCATCGAGGCCACGTAGTTGTAATCGAGCTCGAAATATTAATGAAATCAATGTATCTTTATGTATTCTGGTTCATGTATTATTTGTGTGCATTTATTGAAATAAGTTTCAGGTTTAAACATATATTCTGCATGACGATTTTTGTAAGGCAATAGCGTGGGGTGAGATCTTAATGTGGTAGCTGTCATGAAGCATAGCCATCCATTGCCAGTTTCATTGCATAACAGAGGATTTCATCCAAATGTGGACCCATAACCCACAGGTTCACAAATTGTGTAAATATGCAACTTTGCTACATCATTCTTCAAACTTATTAATATCAATAACTTCTTACATTCTTGTATGGGTGCAGAATCATGCCAGTACACAAACACCCACCTTCTAAAGGCTACAACCTTCACTCATTCTCTAGATCCTACTGGAAGGGAGCTCCAACCCCCTGATCTGATTACCAGCTACTACTGGCAGGAAGCTTTGACTTCCTCACAGAAGGCTCCAACTCTCAGCAACATCTGTGTACCACGTTTCATAAAATTTCACACTAGATCCAACTGCTTTAATACATCACAACTTGTAGATAAACTAAAGCGAGCACCAACATAATTCAAACATAACAGTGAGATCAATGGAACCATAACACAGAACTGAACTCACAATACTGCATCAACACACAGAATCAACTGCAACCCTGATCATTCATATGCCAATATGTATACGCTACTTCACTTAAGTCAACCCACATGTATATGCGCTTTTATGTAGAGCAACCTTCATACAGATGTAAATATAGTAAAAACTTGTAATTTTGAATCAGACACAAAGTTGACCAGAGTTATTCTGAAATATTTTGTTAGCTTACAGAACCCTCATACAGTTAGAATCATCAATAATCTTTTCAACTAATCAACATGTAACCAAATTCAATTTCATCATTTAATCAATTCTACTTCATACATTATCACTCAACCCAGATCAACATGAGGACATCATTGACAAGTAGCAGAGATATAGCAGCGCTGATCAGTTTGATCAGTCATTTATGAATAGAAACCCCTCTTTTATATATGTTAATTTGAAGAAACTAACCTGCATGTATACACGAATCCACCGAGACTGACTAGCATATAGATCTGCAAATTTTGAATACATACAAGTTTGCAATCTTCCATCACATACTTCTTAAGAATCTACTTAAGATATTTTGTTTGTGGGAGAAAGATGCCATATGTTTCTTGTTGCACTTGTAGACCAAGAAAATAGGTTAGTTCTCCAAGTAAAGACACTTCAAATTCTTGCTGCATAATAGAAGAAAAGTTTTGACTCATAGATTCTTCATTACTGTGAAAGATGATATCATCAACATAAACAACAATAATTAGCAGTTTATCATCTTTAATTTTTGAGTACAATTTTTTGTTTTTGGATTCTTTTGTGAAACCTTGTTGTTGAATATATTTGTCAAGATGATAATTTCATGCCTGCAGAGCTTGTTTTAGCCCATATAAATCCTTTTTGAGTTTCCATACAAGGTTTTCATCATTCCCCAAAATGAATCCTTCTAGTTGTTCAATATATATTTCTTCTTCTAGATCTCCATTAAGGAAAGAAGATTTTACATCAATTTGATAAACTTTGAAATGTCGAAAACTTGAAAGTGCAGGAAACATTTGTATGGCTTCAAGTCTAGCTACTAGTGCAAATGTTTCTTCAAATTATATACCTTCTTGTTGAGCATAACCTTTATAAACAAGTCTAGCTTTGTTCCTAATGACCTCTCAATTTTCATTCAACTTATTTTTGAATATCCATTTTCTCCCAATAACATTTTTATCATGAGGCCTTGGAACCAATTCCCAAGTATCATTCTTTTCAATTTGATCAAGTTACTCATTCATGGCCTTAACCCAACATTCATCTTTACTAGCTTGATTTACATTTTGTGGTTCAATGGTGGATAATAAAGCTAGATAACTAGAAGACCCTACAAGGATTCTTCTTGTTTGTACCTCAGATTCCTTTTCTCCTAGAATTTGAGTTTATGGATTATTATTTTGAACATACCTAGATGGAGCCTTTTCTTTGTCTGATGTGTCTTCTTTTGCTACTTCATTAGTTTCTTCTTTAATATCATTGCGATTTGATGTGACATTCTTTTCTCTCTAAAGCATTGTATGAAATAAGTTTATCTTTATCAACTGTCATGTGTTTGGAGAATTTTCTACAAATGTACGATTGATTTTCTTATCCTTCTGCAAACAATTCTATGTCACATCTTTCAGACTGTAACTCCTTCCTTTTCAATACCTTATAATTTCTTGATATTTTCTCTTTTTGAGACGTTGGCTATAATTTTCTATTGCATTCAGATTATTCATGCCCAAATTTATTGCACAATCAGAAATCAATTTCATCTATAAGAGGTGAAAAGTTATTATAAGTGTTCTTCTCGACTCTTATCTCATTCCTTTGTTTTCTCGCTTATCTAGTCATGATAGTTTTGTATGAAGCCTTATGGTCAAAATTATGACATGAGAAACATTGTCCATTAAAGAAGAAATTTATGTGACCATAGAATATTCTAGTGTTGTTTACATTTTGACTAGTGCTTATGTTGATTTTCATCCGTGGATTAGAGTGAACATGATTTACCTATTGAATTCCTCTATTCTTTTGTTGAGGATTGAAGCTTTGTTGACTGGTTTTTGTTGCATTTAGATCACTTTCGATGGTGGATGAAGAGTAATCTGTTTGATATGTTTCTCCAGTGTATCCAAGACTTGTCTTCATAAGAGGAGAGAATTGTACCTTGATAATTTCATCTAAGGTTCCAAATCCTTTAGCAAATCTAAGATTCAAAGTTTTTATTTTCTCAAGTTCATTTCTTAGACTTACTACTTCACATTCTAACTTCTCATTATGCTATTCCTTTTCTATGTTTTGATGCTTCAATGTATCTATGGCTACATTGTTTTCTCCAATAAAACTTTGAGTTGCGTAATTTCTTCAAATAAATATTTTTCCTCTAAAGCATCCACAAATTTTTCATTAGATTCATTAGTATTTTTCTCAAAAGCCGTGAGTTATTTAAGATCTTGATCGAATTATCCTTCTTCACTATTTGACAAGCCATCCCTATATTTATGAATATAATAACTTCTTATATTGTCAAACTATCTCCTATTACCTTTTGCAATAACCTTCCCTTTGTCATGGTTGTCTTTATGAGGACATTTAGCAGCATAATGACCAACTCTACCACAAGAAAAACATTTGAAGGGAATCTTACCTCTGAACATTCTGGTGCCCAATTGAATTTTCTTTACAAAGTTCACCTCATATTCTTTTGATATATATCTTGATTCCTTGTGTTCTTATTTTTATTTTCCTTTTCCTTTTACAAATGCTTTAAATGCAGATTCTCTGACTTTTGAGGGACCTCCTTTCCTCATTTCAAAAGCAATCAAGATCCCTTGAAGTTGAAAAACAGTAAGAGTTTGCAGATCCTTCTTCTCTTCAATGACAGACACTTTTGACTCGAATTTAGGAGTTAGAGATCTTAAGATTTTCTCGACTAAAGTGGTGTCCTTTATTTCTTCACCCAGATTTTTCATGTGATTTAAAATCGCATCTGTACGTAGAAAGAAACTAGCAATACTTTCATCATTATGCATTATGACAGTTTCATATTGAATTCTGAGAGTTGGAGTTTAGCACTTTTTACCTTGGTGTCGCCTTCATTTCTTTGAATGACTATGTCCCATATGTTTTGTGGTTGTGTATAACTGCATAAATTTGACAAATTTTGATTATGTCAGACTTCCCAATAATGCACTGGCAGCTTTGGCATTGGTTTCATACATCTTCTTTTCTACTGCATGTGTGGGAATTGTGGTTGGATATTGGTAACCTCCTTCTACAATTACCCAAACATCTATTCCAAGGGATTGAAGATAGGATCTAAGTCCTGTATTCTAATATATTAAATTATTTCTGTTGAAGAGTGGTGGTTTGATAGATTTCGTTCCATCTTGATTTCTCTTCTTGGGAGATCTTCCTTCAAGCGATCAAGCTTCTTTTGACGGACTTGCTCTGATACCAATTGTTGTGAAAAATACTAAGAGAGGGGGTGAATCAGTATTTTAAAAATGCACAATACTGATTTCTTTTCTGAAATATATGTGTGACTTTATTGAACACAACTCGCGTATGTACGTGACTATTGTAAAAGAAACTAGTATATGCTTAGTAAACTTCTAGAACAACTAATTCTTTATTTTTTAAACTTAAACTAGAATGTAAGAGATTTAGCAGGCATTTGATAAGAAGTAAGAAGGTGCAATAAGAACATAATAAAGTATCACACATAAGAAACACACATGAACACCAACATTTAAGGTGGAAACCCAATGTGGGAGAAAACCACCATTGTTGTTGTCTCAGTCTTCAAACATATTAATGTCAACAACTTCTTACATTATTGTATTCATGTAGACACATGCTAGTATGCAGGCACCCACCTACTGAAGGCTACAACCTTCACTCATTCTCCAACTCCTATTGGAAGGGAGATCCAATCCCCTGATATGATTACTAGCTACTACTGGCAGGAAGCTTTGACTTCCTCACTGAAGGCTCCAACCCTCAACAACATCCGTGGACCATGTTTCATAAATTTTCACACTAGATCCACCTACTTTAATACATCACAACTTGTAGATCAAATGAAGCAAACACCAACTTAATTCAAACAAAACAATGAGATCATTGTAACGAGAACACAGAACTGAACTCAGAATATTTCATCAACACATAGAAATAACTGCAACCCTAATCATTCATATGCCAACATGCATACACTATTTCACTTAAAGCAACCCGCGTGTATACATGCTTTTTTGTAGAGCAACCTTCATAGTGATCTCAATATACTAAAAACCTATAATTCTGAATCAAACGCAAAGTTTACCAGAGTTATTCTGAAATATTATGTTACCTTACATAACCCTCATATAGTTAGCAACATTAATAATCTTTTCAACTAATCAACACATAATCAAATTCAACTTCATCATTCAATCAGTGCTAATTCAGACATTATCACTCAACTGAGATCAACATGAGGACATCATTGACAAACAACAACAGAAATACAACAACACTAATCAAGTTGATCAATCATTTATGAACAAAAACCATTCATTTATATACGCAACTTTGAATAAACTAACTCACGTGTATACACGACTTCACCAAGACCAACCAACATATAGATCTGCAAATTTTGACCTAAAATTGTGCTGCTCTTCAGAACTTCAGAAAGACCCAGATAATAATATTCAGAGATAAAAACATGTGTCAATACTTAGATCTAGTCAATCCATGAGCAGATCATACAATGGAAATTCATTTTAGGTCTCATGATCCTGATCTATCATTGTATTCATCAGTGCATAATTATTTTAGATCTATGTGTCAATTATGGCCCTTACAATGCAAATATACTTCAAATTGAAGCATTCATCAAAAACCCTTTCACTTGCACACTTAGCAATTTGATCTTCACCTCCTGATATAGTTAGAGCCTTATCCAATACCATGGGTCAAAAATACACAAGTGTCGGTGGTAATCTTGGATGGTATCAAGTAACCGTTACTGCGCTCAATATTGTGGGTTAATGCCATGGTAAGGACCCTTGGTATTCATAAATTAGTGCGCCAGGATGTATGTGACGTTTCTTCTTTGTACCTGTATGTATATATGACTTGGCCTTGACTAACCCGCATATAGATCTTCAAATATTCACCTTTATCAAACTTTTGATTCTGATCTGTAAACCTTTGTCCCATCATTCTGTTATTCTATTTCATCACTCTGTCACCTATGAACTAACCTATGGATTCATCTAGTTACCTTTTCTTCTTTATACCTGCGTGTATATGTGACTTGGCCTTGACTAACCCATGTATAGATCTTCAAATATTCACGTTTATCAAACTTCTAATTCTAATATGTAAACCTTTGTCCCATCATTCCGTTATTATGTTCCATCACTCTATTACCTCTAAACTGATCCATGGATTCATCTAGTTACCATATACTTGTTCTGTTACAAGTGAGTTGTCATCAAGGACAAAAAATACATCATAATACCAACACAATCAACCTTTCCAGAGTCAACCATACCTTGGTCATACTTATCAAGTCCCTGTTCAACCTCAACCTAATATGGTTCACCCTGGTTACCCTGGTGGAATTCCAATTCCAACTGCAGAGGCTATTTTAGGATATCATGGGTATCCTCCTCTAGGGTTTGGACTTAACCCGCAAGGTTATCAAACTTTATAGTACGATCCTAACTGGAAGATATCATTCATTACAACCCTAGATTTACTAAATTTATCCCGGCTAATGAATGATCCTATTATTATCCTTTTTGGCTGGAAATTCCCACCAAGTTACCGAGTGACATACCCAAATGAAGGAAAATCAGGAGAAGACCCATCCAATCATGTGATGACATATCATATTTGGGGTGCATCAAATTCCTTAATTGGTGATTTTATCATTCTTAGCCTTTTCCAGGGAACGTTAACTAGTTCGACATCCAAATGGTACATTGAGATACCTCGCGCCTCTTTCCATAAATTCAACTCTCTAGCAACAATTTTTTTAACCCATTTCCAATTACCAATTCGATATGATACGGGTACCAAACTATTTACTTCCTTAAAACAATCAAAATCGACTCACATTTCCGATCATATACATGAATGGAGACATAGACATCGGTTAGTCAAAGTTTTTATTCCAAAACAAATTTTAGTTGAAGGGTCTACAAAGTCATTACTTCCCATTATTAATGAGGATGTTGCTAAGGGAGGTGTCATCATGGAAGAGAAGGTAATTTCTTGTGCCAAGTATTTAGATTTAGTCTATACGAGAAAATCCTAAATTTACTGCACCCAACAATTTCAAATGATCAAATAGTTACAAATAGTTACAAATTTGACAGGATCTAATGCCACTGATGGTATAACAGGTTATGTTATCCAACAGTCTAAGGAGAAAAAGAAAAATTCTAAAAGTACTCTGAATTTGGTCATACAATATTCACCCGTTGAAATCCATTCTCCAGAATCTATTTCCAAAATTAATGTTGTAGAATTATCTACCAGTAAGAGTCAATCGTCCAAACGTAAAAAGAAGGGGAAAGTTAAATCAAAACAAAATGATTCTCTGAAAGATAAACCCACTAAACCTAAACCTACTGATGAGAAACAAAAACCTCTCTATCCTTGACTTATTTGCAATGAGGATCATTATATGAAGGAATGTCCACATCAGGCAGAGGTTTCCAAATTCATTAAAGGTTCTCCAACTCCTTTGTTTTGAAGGATCCATTTCCATCTCAAGACAGCAAAATGGTTTCTCATAACACATATTCCTCTTCTGCATCGCAAGATATCATGTTGATGTCTTCGCAGCAAGTTATGGTAGCTACGAGATCAAGATATTACAGATCTAAGGGTCATATGGTCAACCTTCTAGTTCAATTCCTCATCCTTCTTCTGAACCATTACATATCGAAAAACTGAATCCTGAACTGATTATTCGACCACCTCCCAAAGGTGTGCTTCAAAAATAATCTTTCAACCCACATGCTATAGCTGCATAAAATTACAACATTGTTGACGACCTGGTTATGTCTCCTTCTGTAATGTCAGCTCTTGAGGTGTTGCAAACATGCCCAACACAGCGAAAGATATTATTGTCAGCCATTGGAGCTATTTATCTGAAAGATTTTATTCTAATTATCTTTGATCTTGAGAGTCATATACCTAGACTCCCACATCAACTGGCGTTTCAGATTCCAGCCATTTTCAAAACCATACAAGTGTTTCACATAGTTTTTAATGAAGGAGATTCTACGTGTATTATGTCAATTGCTTGGTGGAAAGCTTTAGGTTCTCCAACTATCAATCAGTCATCTACCACTCTGAAAGCCTTTGATGGAAGAGGTTTTCATCGTTATGGAATCCTAAATGGTCTATCGAGAGTTAGAAGGTAAAATGGTCGCGACTAAAGTTGAAGTTGTTGATGCTCAGCTTGATTACAGCCTCTTGCTTGGTCAAAGTTGAACCTACGCTATGTTAGCAGTGGTCTCATCGCTTTTTTGAATGATACAATTTCCTCACAAAGGGAAAATTGTCAAAGTATACTAGTTGTCTTACTACACTTCAAACCCTAACTCCAAATGTAGCATACCTTTTGCTAAAAAAATGAATTCTCCTTATGAGGATATTGGTGCTGGTTTACTCAAAGACTCATCACTGATGGGAACCTTTGCACTTCCTCCACCGAAATTTCCTTCTAATTTTTCCGAGGTTAACATGATTGCATCAAGCACTATGGAATATTTTTATCTATGGATAGTGCATTCAGATTTTGAATTGGCCTCCTATGGAAATGAGATTCCCTTCAACCCATTTGAATTGGCTTACCAGGCATTTAAATCATTTTCTCACCCACCATATTTTGATATTGATCAAGTGAATGCAATCAATGATGATTATTCTCCTTTACCTTCATTAGAACCAATTTTACTTCCTAATCCTTTCGACAACACATTTTCTACTAATGAAATTATTATGGAAGTCATGAATTCAGATGACATACCATGGGCTGATTACCATCATTTTTCATATTTTCTACTTAACCCTAATAAAATTGAGAATGATTGTTAAACTATGTTTTCACCTAAGATTGTAGATAATCTGGAATGACCCATTTCAGTTTTTCAAGCTGAGTCTCAAAGGAATTTGGGAAAAATATTTATGCTAGGATGGGGCCCCCTAGGGTCAATTTTGGGGAAAAAGCCCAAGTTTTGTTGTATAAAATGTAAAGTCTCCATAAATTGTGGCCACGGAGCACGTAGATAGTTAAAGTGTCATAAATGGTTTTACCATTCTTTTATGTAAGTTGAGTCGGCTTGTGAAGATCTAACCATGCTCCGTGAACCATGGGATTGTATAAATAAGTGTGTCTCAGGATGTCTAAGAAAAGTAATGAAGTTTGGTCTATGGAAGAAGTCTAAAGAGTTAGTGAGAAAATTAGAAGGAAGGCTATGCAGTTGTGTGCGCAGAGGCCTAGAGTAGAGTCCGCAGCTGAGTTCACAGACCCCTACAGTTGAGTGCGCAAGGAAGTATTGAGTCTGTAAGATTGAACTGAGTATTAATAAAGAAGATTGTTGCATAAATACTTGTGTTTATCTCTTTACTTCTGTTTATATGAATGTGCCTCATGTTATAATGGGTTTATGGTATAATGATGTATTGATGCACGACTTTATATGATTTATATTGTTACATGAACATAATTATTGTTAACTGTTTATGTGAAGATTATCTTATTGTATGTGGAAGCTATTAAACACTTAAGTCAATCTGAGTAATTATTGGGTTAAGAGTAATCTTTGAGGCACATAAGTAACTGATTCACATATTCAGGCTCCATGAAAGACAGCTGTAAATGTTCGTAGAGGTATAGAAGCTGATTAAGGATAGTTATATCGATAAGCCCTACGGTCTTATCGATCTGCATGAAGGCAGATTTAGGGAATAAAATGACATCACACTCATCTCTGGGTGCAAAAATTTGGTTCCAGCATCCCCCCATACTAATTCGGGTGAAAATTCAGTCCGTGCTCCACGGATTGATGAAGAAAGGGCTAAAAGTGTAGGGATTTGTTTGGAAAAACTAAATTTGAACCTGGGTCAGAACCTTTTGGGCTTTAAAATTGTGATTCACTTTCATTACATTTTCACTTATATTTTGATATTGTCACCTTCACTCCACCTCTATTTCATTACATTTACCTCCATTTCATTACATTTACTTTATCATTATCATTATTGGGTCACATTTATGTTTTTCCAAACTTTATTAATTCTTAGCATTTTTAAGTGAATTTATAGTTAAAAATTAGAAAATAATGTGCATATGCTTATACCTAACAAGTGGGATGAGATTGTTGACATGTGTAGGTCAAAAGGAAGCTTCTAAAAGACCCTTATGTGGCCTCCCAAAACCAAATTCGAATTTGAGTGGAGAAGATCATGGGACAATGAGGATACGTGTCTCATTTCCTATTTGTATTGAAACTCTAAGAAGACATGTGTCTTATCATTTTCTATTTTTATTGTAACTCTAGAGATATGGGGAGAGATTCATGGACTCTCATTAATGAGATAGCTTCTCATCTTTTTGTATAAATAGGGGAAGTTTTCTCCTATCATTTTCATGTGTAAAATTGCAGTTATGCTCAAGCTTTAGATACAAAATTAGATTGTGGCACCTTACTCATGAATGTTCTGTCATTTTGACTTGGTTTTGCTTACATATGGAGCACCTCGATTTACCATTTCTCACACTTTTAGATCAGCTACCTAAAATGTGTGAGATTTAATTTCTTTTATAGATTAAAGTTCATTTAATTTCTTAGTATTAGTTTTAGAATGACTGTGTAATCTTTTCTTTTCTAAAAACATTTCAATAGGAAAGATCTATGTATTTTCCAATTGGATTAAGTTTGAGGCAAGAGCTCATATTTATTTAGTTTCCTTTCATGTTTTGTTATTTACATTTTTAGATCAAACTATCAATTCATTGTATAATTGAATAAAAGATCATGCCAAGAAGGTGACTTCAAATTGGGTGATTGAATGTTCAACCTATGGAATCATTGAGCTTTACTTTTTCATGCTTTTATATTTGCTTTTAAGATCCTCATTTAATTTAATTAATTGATATTCCTAAAGATCGTTCTAAGAAATTGATTTAATCATATTTCAAGATTGAATGGTTGAATATTTAATACATGCAATTACTGAGTTATTTTCTGCACACTTTACTTGCTTTTCTAGGACATTAGAAGCTAAAGTATAAATAGTTGCTTACACATCATCTCAAGAAGGTAACACTTCATAATTGAATGCTGGAGTAACTAAGTATACATTAGTTGATTTTTATTTCACAGGTTAGTCGAATTTCATTTTCATTATTTGATTTCATAGATTAGATGAATTGGTTTTTGTTATTTTGTAGTTACATTGATCTAAACTGGAAGACAATTTCTAGCACATATAGTGAATGCATCCTTCAAAAGTTTATGAAACCCTCGAGTTGACAAATTAAATGACAGACAATCACTTTGCCCCAACATTTTGGCGTTGCTGCCAGGGAAGTGTGCATAGGAACTAGCTTTCAGTTTAGAGTGTATTTTATTTGTTTTTGTTTTTACTAACCATTTATGGACAAAGGATCTAGAATGCAGCCCAAAGACTACATTGAGGAATGGTATCAGGAAGCAATTACGCCACAATATTCATCAATTCTTTAAGAGATCCTTGCAGCAAGTCGAAAAGTCAAGTTGATTTCACATATCCTTACAAACAATCTGGTACATTTTCAAGTTGGGATATGAGCATTTCAAAAATTCTAATACGTAAATGGCTTCATTGGAAGCATGAATATACATTAAAAGAAAATAGTTTTTAGATAGATAGGAAAAATAAAAATAAATTTGTATAGTTTTTAGGATAAATTTGGTGTTTTATGGTGCAATAAGAACCACCCATCTACTAACCCTTAGTAGGAAAAATTTGCAATAAAACAAATGGTTGAGAACAAGAAGCTCAAGCGAAGATCACAAATGATAATTTAAGGTATGAGATCAAGCCTTTTCATTTTATTTTTGCAAAATTTGTAGAGTAATCAATTGATAAAATCTTGACTATGCTAACAAAATAAATCTCTCAAGTATGCTCTCCTTCTGCACTTCGTGTGACCTAGAGGATCAGAAAAAGAAATTGTTTTGTTAGTATATCATAAAAATTATTTAACTACTGCAAGACTTGCAAATCCATGTGCAAAAATCCTTACCTCTGTAATGCAAGAGTTTTCTGTAGGATTATAAAAATGATGCAGTTAGATTTCTTCAAAGTGCTGTCTCATCTTTTATCTCATTCCAAATTTCTAGTCCCCTAGAAATGTCTATAGGATGATTGATATAATTAGATCTTCCCTTTTCCTTTGCTGGAAGACATCCACACAACCACAAGCCCAACCTTCAAAACCTGCAAATCAAAAATCACTGGAACATTTATAGAAAACACAACAACATAAACACACGATTTTAAAATGGAAATTCTGAGCAAACTAGGGCAAATCTGAAAAAACTAAGACATGGGTTTTCTCTGGAAAAGGGGAAATTAGGTAATTTGAGAATGAGTTTTTGGATTTTGCAACCGTTTAGGAGAAATCGAAAATTGATTTTTGCAGAAAACGTAATTTCCAGAAAACGTAAACTCTCTTGACACCCGATTTTAAAACAAATATTCTAAGAAAACCAGGGCAAATATGAAAAAACTAGGACACAAGTTTTTTCGGGAATGGGATGCATTTAATAACCTAGAAACCGTTTCCTTGAATTCCTAACCATTCAGGAGAAAATCGCAGTTTTTCGGGACCCTATTTGGTGACTGCGTGAGGAAAATAGATTTTTTATGCACGAGGTTTTGCTGGCAATAACAAATTTAATTCACTAAGACTTATAATCAAACAATGACTCTTGCTTCTCCTCAATAGATTTACCCTCCTTACATCTTTGAACACTTGGAAGAGATTGCTAACTTAATGTTTCACCCATGTGTATACTCGTTTTGTCACATGTCAATGTAGTCAGGGAGTGATTCTGTTTTGAATGCTATGAAGCGTGAATACACAATCAGTGAATTCAGATTTGTGGTTGATAAAACAAACAACAATAATTTTCAAAGATTGAAAGAAATAAATCATTTTATTTGTGAAAAAATAATAATAATAATAATTGTGATGATTAATACATATGCAATCAATTTACTGAAGCAATTTATAAATCGAAAAATACTTGTAAAATTTGATTGAATTAATTTTTTTTGTACAAGTACTTTTTCATATTTTTGCCTCTTCAAATATTTTTGATAGCATGTTATTTTTGCAGCACAAATGATGATTCAATAATAGCTTGCAAAACAATTGGAAAATTATTTAGATGATTTATAAACATTTGGCATTAATATTATTGCTGTGTATTTTTCTATGAGGTTTTAACTTGCAGAGCACAACAAATCTTTGTGATGCCAATTGTTTTACTGAGCACAGTGCATGAAGTCATCCGACAACAGGGAGTTAATTTAATTTTCATGGTTATTTCTTAAAAATGGATTGTTATCAATATCATGAATTGGACTGAATATAACACTTTTGATTTTCCTTAATATGTTTTATTTGACATTTACATTTTGCATAAGAATCAGAAAGTAATTTGGCCATTTCTTTTTTAACACACTTATGTTCTTTATGTCAAGTTTTTTTGCAGGTTTGGGATGATCAAATGATCATTGAAGAAAACTAATTATGCACACAATTGGTCTTCAAAGGACCGATTCCATGATAAACATAAGAACAAGTCCATGTCCATATCCACCAAAACCATTGCCTTTCCTCCTTTTTGAATTATAAATCCAACCAAGCAATTCAAAGCAAGCCACAGTCATTTTTCCCAGCAAGAGTCAGTTGTTCATTTTCCTTTATTCACATACACTTTCTGCCTGACCCACAAATAAAAGCAAGAAGCTCACTTACATGCTTATTGCCCATTGTCACTATTATTTTCCATTGTCATCTTCCATTTTCATTTTTCATTTCCTATCATTTTTCATTTCGCGAATAAACCTTGCTTCAATGCAAATTCTTGAGTCCATAGTCCTTTGAGTCTAAAATCCTTACGAAAACACCTTGAAACTTGCATGCCTTAATGGCAAGTCCTCTTGCAGACAAACAATGGGAATACATCAATGTCCCTTGTTCATCGGATCTTCTAGGTACTCGACAACAACAAAATTATCTGTACTTAGCAAGATGTGTTTGAGCATTTTGACTCTAATTGTCATCAATGGTGAGAGTTCTCATGTTGACTAGTGGCATCCATTAATGACCACTAAGTCAACAATTTCCTGTTATGTTCGACATCAGAACATTTATTCACATAGTAGGAATTGTGCCAATGAGTTTTGAAGACATGAAGACTATCATTTTCAGCATTTTGGAGCAAATGTAGAAGATATGTAGCGACAGAACCAGATGGCAGCTGCGGAATCAAACAGCGGCTGCAGAACCAGAAAGTAGTCGTAGAATTAGACAGCAGCTACAGAATTAGATGACAACTACAGAATCAAATAATAGCTACGGAATCAAATGGCAGCAAAAGAATCAGCACTATTCCGCAGCAGATTCAGCAAGTTTTAATAAAAGCAAATAAAAAGTCATCTTGAATCTTTTTTCCATTACTTGTACAACCACTTGAAGAATATTATGATCAGAATTTTGTGGCCACCACACATATAGCTCATCTATTTTCAAAGGGTAAGCTAAGGTACATCATTTTCTAACTTTTTATCAAAGAATTCCTTGAAAAGATAGAATGATAATTTTTGGAAAAAAGACATTTCTCTTCCTCATCTCATAAAAATGCCAATATCATCAATTGGGGGGGATACATTCATATTCATATTTGGCCATATTCATATCACATTCAAAAGCCCACATACTTTCAAAAAATATTAACTATTACATTATTGTTATGAGCATACAAAGGATTTTCAAAAGTTCTGAAAAGATAATTGGATATAAACACAATCATGGTTGTCACACAAGAAACAACTATGATGCAATCCAATAAAGATATACTTTGCAACAATAATCAAATTACCATTATGCTAAGTTCAAAGATAAAAAAATGAATGCAACGATAAAATATGGTTGAAACACAAGAACCAACCATGTTGCAATTCAACTAAAAGACTTTGCAGAAGTATGATGTTATCAAATGATATCATGCAAAGTGAATCCAAAGCTCAAGGATAAAAAAGAATTAATGTAATAGAATGCATGAGGACATGCAATAGCTTCAGTTGAGGGGTATGTTGGGCTTTGAAATTGTCATTCACTTCCATTACATTTTCACTTATATTTCCATATTGTCACCTTCACTCCACCTCTATTTCATTACATTTACCTCCATTTCATTAAATTTACTTTACCATTATCATTATTGAGTCACATTTATGTTTTTCAAAATTTTATTAATTCTTAGCATTTTTAAGTGAATTTATGGTTAAAAATTAGAAAATAATGTGCATATGCTTATACCTAACAAGTGGGATGAGATTGTTGACATGTGTAGGTTAAAATGAAGTTTCTAAAAGATCCTTATGTGGCCTCCCAAAACCAAATTCGAATTTGAGTGGAGAAAATCATGGGATCATGAGGATATGTGTCTCATTTCCTATTTGTATTGAAACTCTAAGAAGACATGTCTTATCATTTTCTATTTTGATTGTAACTGTAGAGATAAGGAGAGAGATTCATGGACTCTCATTAATGAGATAGCTTCTCATCTTTTTGTATAAATAGGAGAAGTTTTCTCCTATCATTTTCATGTGTAAAATTGGAGTTATGCTCAAGCTTTGAATACAGAATTAGATTGTGGCACCTTACTCATGAATGTTTCTTCATTTTGACTTCGTTTTGCTTACATATGGAGCATCTCGATTTACCATCTCTCACACTTTTAGATCAGCTACCTAAAATGTGTGAGATTTAATTGCTTTTATAGATTAAAGTTCATTTGCTTTCTTAGTATTAGTTTTAGAATGATTGTGTAATCTTTGCTTTTCTAAAAACATTTCAATAGGAAAGATTTATGTATTTTCCAATTGGATTAAGTTTGAGGCAAGAGATCGTAGTTATTTAGTTTCCTTTCATGTTTTGTTATTTACTTTTTTAGATCAAACTATCAATTCATTGTATAATTAAATAAAAGACCAGGCCAAGAAGGTGACTTCAAATTGGGTGATTGAATGTTCGACCTATGCAATCATTGAGCTTTACTTTTTCGTGCTTTTATATTTGGTTTTAATATCCTCATTTAATTGCATTAACTCACATTTCTAAAGATCATTCTAAGAAATTGATTTAATCATATTTCAAGATTGAATGGTTGAATATTTAATACATGCAATTACTGAGTTATTTTCTACACACTTTACTTGCTTTTCTAGGACATTAGAAGTTAAAGTATAAATAGTTGCTTACACATCATCTCAAGAAGATAACACTTCATAATTGAATGCTAGAGTAACTAAGTATACATTAGTTGTTTTTTATTTCATAAGTTAGTTGAATTGCATTAATTAGAACGCTATTAAAGTCTCCTCAAATTACACTATGTAGATGCAAATTCCTTTCCTTTAGAACTTCGAACGAGTCCTAGAATTCCACCTTTTCCACTATATAACATTGGAGCATATATATTTGTAAACGAAATTTTTTCTCCCATTTCTCTTACCTCCAAAAGAGCTAACACCTAGGATTTAGTCTTTAATTCTTCAAGCATGAAGAAATACTTATTTGAAAAAAACATATTTAGACCTCTAGAGTCTCATATGGACAATTCAACAGTCCCATAGCACTCTTTCCAAAATATTTCAACAACTTTGATTACCTTTGTTTCATCAAACTTAGTTTCTTGGAGAAAAACAACCATCTATGATTCTTGGTTTATTATGTCTCTCACAACTATGTTTTTAGCAGGATTCCCTTATGTTCCAATTTTTATTTTATTTAATAGAGGTGACATTATTAAGCCCACCATCCTTTCATTCCTTAATTTTCATTAGTTTCCTTTTAAGGATTTCTCTAATGACTAATTGACTTTGCAATTTTTTTTCAACTCAACTATTTTTTCCTTTAATTATTTATTTTTTGGTTCTTCTTTTTTCTTTGAACTCCTAGCCTCCTCAATACTACAATCATCTACCCAGTGTTAGTTCTGATTCGTATGCCATGTAAAGACACTCACAATTTCATCATTTACATTGTCTGGTTGTTCACTTAGGGAATATGGGACTGGAACCACCCTTGGGGGGGAGGATTCAAGCTTAATTATTCTGGATGGATTCCTCTGAGCCACCACTTCACCATCCTTAGCTCCTTCTTTTGTTGTTTCATTTTCATTTCTTGTATAATCTTCTTGGATGATGAGATTTTTCTCCTCATCGGTTTGAATGATTAGGATATTAAGGTCATTAAAGTAGGAAGGGGCAACATTATTACCAATTATTTGTTGAGGCTTTTGAGTTTCCCCTTTCCTTTTATTTTTCCACTGATCATCCTTGGGAGATCAAGTATCCACTATTTTTTCCCTTGATTTAAAGTAGTCCCTCGGAAAGTGTCCATAGTCGTGGTAGTGTCGGCACTTAAATGGAAATTTTTCATAGTCTAATATTTTTCTATGCTTCTAATATCCCACGTTTAGGTTAATCTCCACCCATAAGCCTTTTTCCAGTTCAACTTTCACACAATTTTTAGCACAAGATAATTGAGAACCCTTTGGTTCATATTTGTCGAGATATTTTTCCCAACCCATTACCAATAGCCTTGAGGTAGTGATTATTGCAGAAAGATATTGGGAGCCTATGGAGCCTGACCCATATGGAATAACCATGTGTATGTCTTCATCAGAGTTGAAATCCATAGTCAATTTTTTCATATACATGTGTCTAGAGCCAAAGAAAGAAGGCCACTTTTGTAACAATGCATCTCGATCTTCTTTGTTTTGAATAAGAAAATGAAGAAACCATTTCCCATGGAAAAAAAGGCTATATCCCCTTTCAACATGGGATAATATGTCCTTCTCATCCATATTTCCATTGACTTGGGAGGTGACCACATCCTAGTAAACTTTATAATAAGAGCATGTTAGGCATATGTAGTGCAATTTTTCTTAGCTTCTTCATCGAGGGTGTCACTTATTACTTCATCATTTCTCTTAAGAAACATAGATGGAGACACCAATGGACGCATGTGTTTTGGAAGGCATGCCACCAGCTCTTGAAAGAGAACGTCAAAACATGAGTCCAATAATGGTGGAGGGGGATTATCCCCCACCATGGAGGCCATTAGAAGGTTCATGAAGAACATGTAAAGAAGATACGACGTAGCAATGTGCAACTAGGGTTCCTGAATAAGAATATTTATAACAAATATAAATAAGAATAAGTTGCTTGTTAGGTCCCTATAATACTAGTGATTACCCCATTACTATTGTAGTTGTATCCCTTATTAATATTGTTGTGCCCCATAGAATCCCTCTATTGTTATTTTTGTGCCTTTATATTGTTATTGTTACGGCGGCTAGGTTATATTGTGACTCCTTAGACTCCAATATATAGAAAGGAGGTTTTGTCATTTGAATCATCAATGAATCATTCATTTGTGTAATGTAAAGGAGGATGCCCCCTTGAAGAGGCTTAATTTTAACGTGTTGTTCTATCTTTTCTATCTTTTTGTTAGTTGGTTTCATAACATTTGGTATCAGGGCTTTGGATTCTAGTGTTTCGTTGCTCCAAATAGGTCATCGTGGCATTTTCACTATAACTTTTTTTCTGTGACGTTTTATAAGAAAAAAAAAAACCATTTGAGATGAAATCACAGTGAATCTCAGATCTAAATTTCATAGCTTTTCGTGCTATATTTTCAGAGATATGATCTGAGGAAGTTGGTCTTTTTGTAAACCCCTTAATTATATTCCAAACAGGTGACCTGAGGAAAATCATCATAATCTTCTTTCTGAGCATCGGATCGAAATTTTGTCAGAAGGTACAAAAAGGGGATGGACTATAGTTTCTCATATATATTTTTCAGAGCCATAGGTCGAAATAGGGACACATTGCATGTTGTACAAGTTTCCTCTACTGAACTAGTCTATAATCATGTCACTGTGGGATATTTGGCATAACTCTTCCTTGGAGAATCCAATTTGGATCAGACTAGTGGCATTGGAAAGACAACATGGAGGTCTACTATAAATCATAATTTCAGATCTAGATGATCCGAAATTACAGAGATACATCAAAGGCAATATCGAGCTCCTACAAAGTGAAAAAACGTGTGTAGATTTATTTAAATTTTTTCTTAAGCATGGTTTGAAAAATTATTTTGAAGGAATACAAAGGGCATAGTAGAGCATTATTATTGGTAACTAACACCTTGAGGAAAGAAAATGCAAACACCTAGTAAAAAACCTGAAAGCTTTAACATGACTTATGAAGAAGAGGAAGAAATGCAATATGATATATCAAAATTACGAGACCAAGTGCAACAAATGTCACTCGCACAAAAAGTAACAAAATCTAAGGTGGATGATTAAAAGAAAGATGTAGAAGCTAATATGAATGATGCAGAAGCTAAGATGGATGATTTCAATATAGATTTGAAGACATATTTGACAAATTTTCTACAAGAAATACTTACTAATGGTGAAAGGGTAGTAAAGGAAACTCATGATGCAAACAAAAGAAATGTTAATCATGATTTCATAGACTCTAATGTTGGATTGAAGACCCACCATATTCCAAAAATCGATATGACGAAGTTTGATGGCAAGGATCCTACAACATGGATATTATTGATGGAGCAATTTTTCGATCTCAATAATGTGCAAAATATACAAAAGGTACGTATTGCAACTTTATATTTGGAACGAAATCAGTTTGTATGTTATCAATGGCTTGGCTCTCATAAACAAATTATCACTTGGGTAATTTTTATGGAAGAATTGACAGCACATTATGAGGATACAAAAAGCAACACTTTTTTTAGCCAATTGATAAGTCTCAAACAAAAGGGTTCAATAATGGAGCACATTGAGGAGTTCCAAAAATTGAACATAAGGGTAAAAAGTATTGCTGCCCTAGAAGATTGCATGTTGACGTGGTACATTGAGTACTGCACGGATAACTCGGTGGCGTCATTACTGGACACTAAGACTACTTTGAACAAGGAATTCAGTAGGCCTAAGTCTGAAACATAGTCAGTAGTGGGGTTCAAGGAAATCATGATGAGGATCGGTGAAACACCCTAGGAGTTGGATCAGAGACTGAAGTGTGGAATCTATGAAGCCAATATGAATCTCATAGATAGTTAGCACTGCAGCTAGTTTATAGCTGCGCTCCTGCCTCACTTAAGGATTGCTTTGTCACAACAAAAGGTAGGAACGCGGGCGGAAGTGCTGGAGATCGCAATGAGATTACATGAGACACCTATCCAATATGTGACATTGGGAGTTCAACAGATTCATGTGGAGTTGGAGAACAACTGCTTGGAGTTTTAGAGCTTGAAGAATGAAAAAGAGGCTTGGCTGGAAGTGCGCGAAGAAGTTTGGTGCCTCAAGTGTAAGAACCAAGGGCATGATAAGGATCATTGCCCTATTTTCACAAATTATATGGCAAGAGGAGGGCCCATGCCTCTGAGTCCAGAAGCCCTAGGAGGACCAAGTACAAGGCCTGCACTGTGGTGCATCATCTGTCAAGTAGTAGGAAAACATGTAACAAACAATTTCCACTTGCTGCAAAAATTTTTGTGGATGCCGCAACAACTATTCTGCAACTTCTGTAAATCACTAGGCCATGATGAGTGCAATTGTCATAGCTATGATTTAATGATGGAAAGAACACCGATGTATCGGATGCAAACAGAAACTTGACCTCTGGTTCAAGGTGTTGGGAGAGAACGTGGAGGATATTAAGGATGTCGATGAGGCCAAGGAGGAGAAGGACCTGGTAGAGGTCGCGGACAAGTTATTTTCTATAATTGCGGAGTTCCAGGACACTACCTGCAGGAGTGCATGAGCCAGATATGGCCGTCATGCCGGTATTGTACTTAGTTTGACCACGCGATAGAGGAATGCCCTATATTGATAGATAAGATGCAGGAGAAGAAGGCGCAGCCTCAACAACCTACCCAAAATCTATAGATGATGAGGGATGAGCCCTGCAAAGAATATCCAAATGTGAATATTGTGCTGCAAAGTGAAATGATGATCAATGATGATAAAGGGAAACAACCTAAAGAAAGTGAGTGGGTTCACAAGGCTCCAGAAAAGGAGTTAGGATTTGATCTGGATCACACAAGGGAAACATTCATGGAAGCGAAGAAAAGCTTTGCTGAGGCCTCCACCTTAGGAAGTCGAGATAATTTATCTGAAGAAGTTGACCCCTCTATGCTTACCACCTTTTTGGAGGCTTGTATGAAGTTGTTGTGCGATAGAATGGTTGTGATACAGTTACAAGAACTGATAAACAGGTGTGGTGGTAAGGAAACTGCTCCTGAAGGGCGCCCCATAGTCAGAAAGATAGGTAAACACAAGACAAGAACATGGCGTGAGATGAGGCTCACTGTGCAAATAAGAGAGTATGAAATGGACCAGGTCATGCTAGATTTGGCGTCAGATGTGAATGTTTTTCCTAAACGGACATGGGAAATAATGGGAAGGCCTGCACTACAGTGGTCTCCAATTCAATTAAGAATGGAAAATCAGGAGAAGATTATCCCTATGGGAAGATTGCATGGAGTAACAGTAGACATAGAAGGCACGAGGACGTTGGCCAATTTTGAAGTAACAGATATTGCTAATGACAACAATCCATGCCTTGCACTCCTTGGAATTGATTGAGCTATCGAAACTGGGTGGGGATGTTTTCAATATACGGTAATGCCTTTTGGACTTAAAAATGCACCAGCAATCTTCTCACGCATAGTCATCGCGGCATTCGAAGAGTTCATTCACATATTTTTGAAGGTATATTTTGACAATTGGACAATGTTTCGACGGGTAAAGCACCATGTAGCCAGTTTACGCTTAATGTTGGACACATGCCGAAGGTATCAGATCACGCTAAACTTTAATAAATGCTTATTTTGCATTCCCTTTGGCATTTTGTTGGGTCATTGTTATGAAACCAACTCACAAAAAGATAGAAAATATAGATCAACGCCTTAGAATTCAGCCTCTTCGAGGAGGCAACCTCCTTTACATTACACAAATGAATGATTATTTGATGATTCAAATGACAAAACCTCCTTTCTATATATAGGAGTCTAGGAGTCACAATATAACCTAGCCGACCTAACAATAATAATATAAAGGCACAAAAATAACAATAGAGGGATTCTATGGGGCACAGTAATAACAATATGGGGACAATAGGGGCACAACAATATTTATAAGGGATACAACTACAATAGTAATGGGGTAATCACTAGTATTATAGGGACCTAACATGCCCCTCTCCTTCAAAAAAGTGTTGTCCTCAACGCTTGAGTAGTTCTGGATACTTCTGCATAAAATTCTCATCCTCCCATGTGGAATCTTCAATGGATAAGTTCTTCCACTTGATGAGATACTCCGAAATTGATCGATTTCGTAGCTATCGAGTTCTTGTTTCTGTGACTACTTCCGATTCCAATATAATTTTTCCTTCCTCTTCAAGTTCTGGTAGTATTGTTTGAACTAGATCTTGTCGCCTATAACCTTCTTTAAACATGAAACATGGAAAACTGGGTGCACTCGAGAAGCTGCAGGAAGCTCCAATTTGTATGCCATAGTACCAATATTTTGCAACACCTTGTACAAACCATAATACTTTGGTGATAATTTATTATCCTTCTTAGCTTGCTTAAGAGACATTTGTTTATATGGTTGTAGCTGTAGGAATACCCAATCACCTACATCAAAATTTCTTATGCTGTGATGTTGATCTTCCTGTTGTTTTATTCTATTCTGTGCCAACATGAGGTTATCCTTTAAGAGTTGGAGGACTTCTTGTTGATGCTCGATGTGATGTTCCACTGCTTCAACCTTAGAATTTTCTCTTAAATATGATGTGATGGATGGTGGCTGATATCCATAAAGTGCCATAAATGGGGTCATTTTTGTTGCTGTATGGAAGGAAGTGTTATAACACCATTCAGCGAGAGGCAACCATTTGACCCATTGTGTTTGTTTACTAGATACATAGCAATGAAGATATCCTTCCAAACATTTGTTTACTATCTCAGTTTTCCCATCAGATTGAGGATGATAAGATGAGCTATGAGCTAAATGAGTACCAAGACAAGAAAATAATTCTGTCCAAAAATTTCCAATGAAAATTGGGTCCCTGTCACTTACAATAATCTTTGGGTTTCCATGTAGATTTTGAATTGTTTCCATAAATGTAGTAGAAACTATACTGGCTTTAAATGGATGTGATAATGCACAAAAGTGTGCATACTTGGCAAGTCTGTCAACTACCACCATGATGACACTCTTTCCCTCTGACTTGGGTAAACTTGTGATAAATTCCATTGAAACCTCCTCTCAACATTGGTCTGGAATGGATAAAGGTTGTAATAGACCCGGGGTCTTAATTGTTTCAACTTTACTTTGTTGGCAAACCAAACATTCCGCCACAAACTTTTGAATATCCAATTTAAGGCCATCCCAAAAAAAATCCTTCTTAACCCTGTGGTAAGTTTTTAAAAATCCTGAGTTCCCTCCTAAGGGAGAAGTGTGCAATTCCATAAGAATCTTTTGCTTGAGTTGGGAATTCTTACAGAGGTATAAGTGATCTTTGTAGCATAACGAATCATTTTTCCAGCTAAATGTATCAGATGTATTGAAATCTTGTTGTAACTTTGGAATAAGTGCCCACACTTCTTCATCATTCTTCCATTCCTCCCTTGCTTCGTTTATCCAATCTAGTTGGACAATAGAAATGTCGCACAACAATGCTTCCACATCCTTGTCCTTTCTTGAGAGTGCATCTACCACCACATTTTGCTTCCCTTTTTTGTACATTATTTCAAAGTCATAACCCAACATCTTTGTGACCCACTTTTGTTTCTCTTCAGTTCTAAAAAGTATTTAAGGCTATCATGATCCGTTTTTACCTTGAAGTGTCTTCCCATTAGGTAGGGTCGCCATTTCTTAAGTACATGTAGTATTTCCAACATTTCCTTCTCATAAATAGATTTATGTAAAAAATTTCCCTTGATTGGATGACTTTAAAAAGCAATGGGTCTTTCATATTGCATTAAAACAACACCAATTCCATTTCCTGAAGCATCACATTCCACAATAAAGGTTTTTGTGGAGTACAGTGTAGCTAAGACCGGTGCTTGGCACATTGCCTCTTTAAGATGTTCAAAGGCCTTTGTTGCTTTTGGAGTCCATGAAAATGCATCTTTCTTCAATAATGTTGTTAGAGGTGCTGCTATTCTCCCATAATTCTTAACAAACTTGCGATAATACCCTGTCAACCCAAATGCTTTATGGATGTGGGGATTTTCCATTCCTTAATGGCTTTAATTTTGCTAGGGTCTACCTTAACTCCTTCATGAGATACAATATGACCCAGATATTCCACCTCTTGTACTCCAAAGAAACATTTGGATCTTTTTGCATATAATTGTTTCTCCTCCAATAGTTGTAGCACCCTGTCAACATGTTCAACGTGATCTTTCCAAGACTTGTTGTAGATTAGTATATCATCGAAAAATACTAACACAAATTTTCTGAGGAAGGGTTTGAAAATGGAATTCATCAAACCTTGAAATGTAGAGGGTGCATTGGTAAGGCCAAAAGGCATGACCAAAAATTCATAATGACCCTCATGAGTTATAAATGTTGTTTTCGGAATGTCTTCAGTCTTCATTCTAATTTGATGATATCCTAAACAAAGATCAAACTTGGTGAAGTAAATTGATCCATGCAATTCATCTAGTAATTCATCAATGACAGGAATGGGAAACTTATTGTTATAGCTCCAAATCTCACTCTTGAGGTTTGTGATGCTGCACTGATGGCCCAGGGCAACCACTCCTTCCAGACTTGGCCCAAAATTTAAAAAACAGTGTTTTATTCCCTATACGCAACATTTCCCTAAGCTAAATGCGTGTGTACGCGGGTCTGTGTATACCCAACTCGCGTATATGTCTTAAAACACTTAAAAAAATTAAATCTCCTTAATTTGAGGCAGAGATCGCGGGTTTTATCTACTGATTACCTATTAGTGCCCATGGCCCAACTGTTCCCAACAAATTCCCAACTAAAAAACTACTTTGGGAGAAGTATAAAAAGGCTTCAATGGGAAGGCCTAAGGGAGGAGAGAAGAGAGAGAAAGGTTACTATGCTGAGATTTCCCTGACCAGGTCTGAAGATCCTAGTGCCTCCTGCACTTCCCCCATTTACATGAAACCCTTGTTTCCTTGTGTGATGATGTCTATCTACTACTTGAGATATCATGGAGTAAGTCATGGAAGGAGTTTGTTAAAGGCTTGAGACTGGACGAATCCGGAGGACAGTTCCACTTGGAGCCTGCAAAAGGACGAATCAAGTGAAATTATTCCTTTCTATACTTTATTTGTCTATAATAAAAGAAACACTTGTCTTTGTTCCTGATATAAATCTTCTTCATGTTTATGATATCCATCTTATGATTCATATATGAATGGTTGTTTAATTGCATAAATAACTACCTTTCAATATATTATGAAGATGATTTCTTTATGATGTTTAGTCCATACACTATTGTACTTTCTTGAATTGATTGTTTTTCAGGTTGAAGGAGCAAAAGGAACTCCAAGAGGGTTTGGACCCTAGCGGGATCTTCTCAAATGAAGGACCCCCAGGTACACCCCTTATCGTATAGTTTGCTTATATTAGCATTATGGCTGTATGGAATGTGTGTTTCTCTATATAGACAACCTCTAATCTGCTAGGGTATCAACCCAAGACCCTAGGGGAATTTATCCCTTAACACTTATCTTTAATAGTGAGCTTGTTGAGATCCCTATAATCTGGACACATGCACCATGATCCATCCTTCTTCTGCACCAATACTACTGCAGCAGAGAAAGAACTTTGACTAGGTTGAATTATACCAGCCTTTAGCATTTCTGCAACCATATGTTAAATTTCACTCTTTTGGGCATAGGGATATCTGTACGGCCTGACGTTTGGATGAACACTTCCTAGAATTAGATGAATAGCATGATCATGATCACGAATAGGTGGGAGACCTTTGGGAGTCTCAAATACCTTGGAATGATTGTCTAAGACTTTTTGGAGATCTGGAGAAATAGATGATTTCGATGTGGAAACATCTATCGAACATAATTGTGCAATTACACCTCTTTGTTCCTTTTTTAGAAGCTTTGTCATACCGTTAGAGCTGATTCTATTTCCTGGTTTCCCTGCAATACCCCTTAATTCAACTTTCTTTCCTTCTGCATAAAATTTCATGAAAAGTTCTTGAAAATTAAAAGCTATTGTGCCCAAGGATTGTAGCCATTGGACTCCTAGTACAACATCAGCTCCTCCCATTGGAATGGAAAGCATTAGGCTAGTCAATACATATTCTCCCATGGATAGGTTGATATTATGGCACTTTCCAGAGCAATTTATTGTTCCTCCATTTGCAACCATCACTTGACACTCTGGTGCTGGATATAGGAAGCAATTCAATTCTTTTGCTACCTTACAATGAATAAAATTGTGGGTACTTCTTGAATCAATCAACACTATTAACTTTTTCTTCTTGATTTGTCCTTCTATCTTGATGGTTTGAGGAGTGGTAATTCCAGCCAATGCATTACAATATATGGTCAGATTCATTTCTTCTTTATGTAGGCTTTGTTCCTGGAGTATATCCTCTTCTTTTGACCTTTCTTGCTTTTTTTCTTCTTCCTCTCGAATAATTTCTTCTCAGCACACTTATGACATTAGTGTATTTGCTATCACAACTGTAACAAATCCCTTTTGCTCTTTTTTCTTCCAATTTTTGTGGTGTCAACCTTATAGGTTGTGGAATACTAGGGGCAACAATACTTCCATCTTTATAGTTGTGAGTGGTATGCTTCCTGGTTGCCATAATTTTGCTTTCCATTTTTCTTGCTAACTTGAATGCCTTCTCTAATGAATCAGGTTCCCAAAGGCGAACATCATGTTGGATATTATCCTTTAAAGTCCCTATGAACACATCAATCCTATGCTCCTCCGGAATATTTTTTACCCTTATGTTCAATTTTTGGAACTCCTCAATGTGCTCCATTATTGAACCCTTTTGTTTGAGACTTATCAATTGGCTAAAAAAAGTGTTGCTTTTTGTATCCTCATAGTGTGTTGTCAATTCTTCCGTAAAAATTGACCAAGTGATAATTTGTTTACGAGAGAAAAGCCATTGATACCATACAAACTGATTTGGTTCCAAATATAAAGTTGCAATACGTACCTTTTGTGTGTTTTGCACATTATTGAGATCGAAAAATTACTCCATATGTAATATCCATGTTGCAGGATCCTTGCCATCAAATTTCCTAATCGATTTTTGGAATATGGTGGGTCTTCGATCCAACATTAGAGTCTATGAAATCATGATTAACATTTCTTTTGTTCGCATCATAAGTTTCCTTTACTACCCTTTCACCATTAGTAAGTATTTCTTGTAGAAAATTTGTCAAATCTGTCTTCAAATCTATCTTCAAATAGTCAGTCTTAGCTTTCACGCCATTAATCTTAGCTTCCACGCCCTTTATCTTAGATTCCACACCATCTATCTTAGCTTCTGTTAGCTTTTGTAACAGTGAAATTTGTTGCACTTGGTCTTGTAATTTTGATATATCATGTAGAATTTCTTCCTCTTCTTCATGAGTCATGCTAGAGCTTTCAGGTTACTTACTAGGTGTTTGTATTTTCTTTCCTTGGGGCATCAGTTACCGATAATAATTCTCTACTATGCCCTTTGAATTACTTCAAAATGATTTTTCAAACCAAGCTTCAGCAGAAATTTAAAAAAATTCTACACATCTTTTTTCACTTTACAGGAGCTCGATATTTCCTCTGATGTATCTCTGTAATTTCGGATCATCCAGTTCTAAAATTGCGACTTGTGGTAGCCCTCTGTGTCCTCTTTCCAATGCCACTAGTCTAATCCCAGTTGAATTCTCCAAGGAAGAGTTATGCCAAATCTCCCACAGTGACCTGATTATAGGCTAGTTCATTAGAGCGAACTTGTACGATGTGCCACATGTCCCTGTTTCGACCTTTGGCTCTAAAAAATATATACAAGAAACTACAGTCTGTTCTCTTTCTGTACCTTCTAATGAAATTTCAATCCGATGCTCAGAGAGAAAGTTATGATGATTTTCCCCAGGTCACCTATTTGGAATGTAATTTAGGAGTCTGCAAAAGGACCAACTTCCTCAGATCATATCTCTGCAAATATAGCGTAAACAGCTCTGAAATTTGGACCCGAGCTTCAGTGTGATCTCGTCTCAAATGGGTTTTGTTTTTAGCTTCTGAAACGTCACAGAAAAATAGTTATAGCTAAAATACCACGATGACCTATTTGGAGCAGCAAGACCCTAAAATCCAAAGCTCTAGTACCAAATGTTATGAAACCAGCTCACAAAAAGATAGAAAAGATAGATCAACGCCTTAGAATTCAGCCTCTTCGAGGGGGAAACCTCCTTTATATTACACAAATGAATGATTCTTTGATGATTCAAATGACAAAACCTCCTTTCTATATATAGGAGTCTAAGGAGTCACAATATAACCCAGCCGACCTAACAATAATAATATAAGGACACAAAAATAACAATAGAGGGATTCTATGGGGCACAATAATAACAATATGGGGATAATAGGGGCACAAAAATATTAATAAGGGATACAACTACAATAGTAATGGGGTAATCACTAGTATTATAGGGACCTAATAGTCATGTGGTATGCAGGAAAGGATTAATGGTGGACCCTTCTAAGATCACAGTTATAATTAATTTGGAGGCACCCAGAAGTGTTAAACAGTTGCGTGCAACATTGGATCATACTGGATACTATCGGAAGTTCATTAAAAGTTATGCTCATATTACCGTGCCTATGGAAAAGCTAGTAAAAAAGGATGCTACATTTTGTTGGAGCGAAGAGTCCAGCGAAGTCTGGATGTATTAAAGGAAAAAATGGTCACCGCGCTAATCCTAATCTTCCTGGATTGGAAGAAGGAATTTCATGTGCATGTGGATGTGTCATGTATTGCGCTAGGAGCAGTGTTGACACAGGCCGGTGAAGGAGAACTGGATCACCCTATAACGTTTGCAAGTAGGAAGTTGTCTAAGGCTAAAAATAATTATTCGACAATAGAGCGCGAAGGGTTGGCTATGGTATACATGCTCTAGAAGTTCCGACATTACCTACTAGGAAGGAATTTCAAGATGTACACAAACCATTCTGCATTGAAATACCTAGTTAATAAGCCTGTTTTGGGGGGGGGGAATATGCAGATGGCTTTTTTTTTTTTTGGAGTATGATTTTGAGGTGAGTTTGAAGCCAGGAAGGTTGAATGCAGGGCTAGATCATCTATCGCGCATTGAAACGGGAGAGGAGCCCACCAATTTGGAGGAGGGATTAAATGACGCATAGCTCTTCAGGGTGCGGTATCGGATAATCACTTTGCAGACATTATCCACTTCCTAACTACAGGAATGATGCCAGAGGGATACACAAGTTAGTAGATGAAAGAATTTGTAGTGCACGTGACAGACTTTTCAGTTATTGCAGGGCATTTGTACAAGATGGGGTCAGACAAAATACTGCAATGTTATGCTAAGCTACAGGAGGCGAGGTAGCTACGTCTACAGGTGGAAGCAATGTAGAAGAAAGAGCTGTTGCTCAAGGCTAGATTGGGGCCTTGGTTGGATGATGCCTACATTGTCTCTGCCAACATTCAGGAAAAGTTGGCGAGCCTACAGAGCACGTAGTAGAAAATCAAGGAGGATAGTGCAGGACTGACAACAAAACAACTCATGGAGTAGATCAAATAGGAAGCCACGCAAAGCGTGACTGAAGTGGTAGTGGCACAAGTAGAGTTGGGAGGTCTTCGCAAGAAGATCTCTGCACTAGCAGAGTGACTCGGGGTCAAGTCACGATTTTTGTGTTGGGGGCCTGTTGGGATGGGGTTCCCTAGGGTCAATTTTGGGGCAAAATCCCAAGTTTTTTTGTATAAAATGTAAAGTCTCCACAAGTTGTGGTCGTAGAGCACATAAATAGTTAAAGTGTCATAAAGGGTTTTATCCTTCTTTTATGTAAGTTAAGTTGGCTTGTATAAATAAGTGGGTCTTAGGATGTCTAAGAAAAGTAATGAGGTTTGGTCTATGGGAGAAGTCTAAAGAGTTAGCGAGAAAAGTAGAAGGAAGGCTCTATAACTTTGTGCGCAGAGGCCTAGAGTAGAGTTCGCAGCTGAGTGCGTAGACCCCTGCAATTGATTACGTAGGGAAGTCTTGAGTCTATAAGATTGAACTGAGTATTAATAAAGAAGATTGTTGCATAAATACTTGTGTTTATCTCTTTACTTCCTTTTATATGAATGTGCCTTATGTTATATTGGGTTTATGAAATAATGATGTATTGATGTGCGACTTTACACGATTTATATTGTTACATGAACACAATTATTGTTAACTATTTACGTGAAGATTATCTTATTGTATGTGGAAGTTATAAAACACTTAAGCCGATCTGAGCAATTACTAGGTTAAGAGTAATCTTTGATGCACGTAAGTAACTGATTCACATATTCAGGGTCTACGAAAGACAGCCATAAACATTTGTGAAGGTATAGAAGCTGATTAAGGGTAGTTATATTGGTAAGCCCTAAGGGCTTATCGATCTACGTGAAGGTAGATTGAGGGCATAAAATGACATTTCCCTCATCTGTGGATGCGGAAACTTGGTTCTAGCATCCCCCCATACTACTTCAGGTGAGACTTCAGTCTGCGCTCCATGGATTGATGCCAAAAGGGCCAGTAGTGTAAGGATTTGTTTGGAAAAACTAACTCTAAACCTGGGTTAGGACCCACTAAGCCAAAAATCTACAATAATTACCATTGGAATCTCAGTCAAAGCAGGGATTATTGAAAATATTCACATAGGTGCTTTATGCTCATTCGAAGAGATTCGAACGTATAAAGCCCTATTTCAAGAATTTCACAACATATTTTCCTGGTCCTATGAGGAAACGCCAAGAATTGACCCAAGCATTGTTGTGCACAAAATTAAGACTTACCCGGATGCAAAACCTATCAGGCAATGATTACACCCATTGCATTCGCACAAATTTGTTGTGATTAAGTTTGAGGTTGAGAAACTGCTCAAAGAAAGTTTCATCTACCTAGTTCCCTTGACTGATTGGGTGTCCAATATTGTACCAATTAACAATAAGCAGGGAACCATTACAATATGCATTGATTATAGGGATATCAATAAGTCTTGTCTGAAGGACAACTATCCTACTCCCTATATCAATCAAATCATTGACGATTGTGCTGGAAATTAAATGTTTTCATTTATGGACAAATTTTCTAGCTACAACCAAATCAACATACTCCCAGTTGATCAACATAAAACTGAATTCATCTGTCCATGGGGTAATTTTTCCTATCAAAAACTCCCATTCGGTTTGAATAATTCTAGTGCAACTTTCCAACAGGGTATGTCTTACACATTTCACGATATCAAGCATATTGTGCAAACTTATTTGGATGAATTTCCAACTTATTCACTGATACGGGAAGACCATCCAACGCATTTGAGAGTTATCTTTATCAAATTTCGTCATTACAATATATGCTTCAATCCAAACAAGTGTGTTTTTTGTGCTCAATTTGGTCAATTGCTAAGATTTGTCATTTCAAAGGAAGGCATTCATGTCGATCCGCTTAAGGTTGAGCCTATTTTGAATTTGCCTCCTCCTTCCAATATCCACCAACTTCAAAGTTTGCAAGGGAAAACAAAATTTCTACGTCGATTCATCCAAAACTATGTCGAGTTAACTAAAGGTTTTACTCAATTATTGAAAAAGGGCATCTCATTTACTTGGGATGAAGTGGCTCAGAAGGCCTTTTATGTACTTAAACATTTGTTGACCCATACACTGCTATTGCAATCTCCCAGCTATCATTGATACTACTTTTTATACTTAGTTTCATCTAATGTCACTATTGGCATGGTTTTAGTTCATGAATATGAATTGAACGAAGAACATGCGATATATTAATTAAGCATAAATCTAACCAAACCTAAAGTGAAATATTCACATGTCAATAAATTGGCCTTGGCGGCCATTCAAGTTGTCCAACGATTTCATCACTACATTCTACTGTGAAAAACTACCATGACTTCTAATTACAACCCCATGGTTTACATTCTTACCAGAAAATTGCTAGGGGGCAAGTATTCCAAATGGGTAGTTATCCTGTAGGAATTCGATTTGGAATTCATAAAATCTAAATCTAAGAAATTGTTAGTGTTTGTTGAATTATTATGTGACTTTCCTCATACTGAGATGGAAATTGTGGTAGAGGATTCTCTTCGAGACAAATCTCTCTTTCTTTTTAGTAATTTATACCCCTGGTATGGGGATATCATCATTTATCTTCACACCCAAACATTTCAGCTAGAACTGAGTCGAACTGATCGTTGTCGTATCTGATATCAATCCCAGCGATACAATATTGTTAGGGATACACTTTATCCTCATGGTGCAGATTCCATATTCAAATGTTATTTAACTGACTAGCAAGCTGAAAAGGCATTGAATGACTGCCATTCTAGAGCTTGTGGTGTTCATATGCCAGGGTTTTCCACTGCTCAAAAGATCTTGCACGCTAGGTATTTCTGGCCTTCTATCTTAAAAGATTGTATAATTGCAGTCCAGAAATGTCACAATTGTCAGATCTACGATGGAAAAATGTGTGCAGACCTAGTTCCTCTTCACCCAATCATTGTTTTCGGTCCTTTCTCTAAATGGTGCATCGATTTCCTTACATGTAATCCCTACTCAACTAGGGGACATGGGTACATTATCCTTGTTGTAGATTATTTTAAGAAATGGGCTAAGGTGATGCCTACATATAAGGATGATGGTGAAACAAAATCCATTTTCATATTCAATCATGTGATTTCTAGGTTCAAAGTTCCACAAGACATCGTCATGGACCATGGTAGCCATTTTTGAAACTTTATGATGACTGATCTTACTATGAAGCTAGGTTTGCGTCATGACAATTTTACTCCATATTACCCGTAGTTGAATGACCAAGTAGAAGTCATTAACAAGGTTTTAACCACCATGATTAAATGGATTATCAAGATTCATAAACAAGATTGGCATCTAATGATTTTTTTAGCCTTGTGGGCATACCATACCACAACAAAAACTTCAACTAGTTTTACTCCTTTCCAGCTTGTTTACGGCATGGAAGTAGTTTTACCTATTGAATGTGAAACATCATCTTTGAAACTGGAAATTGAATTATTACCAGCCACTTTCATTGAGGAAGAAAATTTTTTGTACTTAGCACGACTCGATGAGACTCGTCATGATTGTTGCATTAGCTAGCAAAGCCCAAATGAAATGCATTAAGGCACAATATGATCAAAATTTCAAACCTCATTCATATTCAGAAGGGGATTTAGTCTTGGTCTATGATCAAGAGCACGATAAGTTAGGAACTATTAGATTTGAGCCCATGTGGCATGGCCCTTATGTTGTAAAACATGCATTGGCAAAAGGATCCTATGAACTAGTTTATTATGATTGAATTCATTTGGGAAAGCCCAGAAAGGGTCTTTAACTAAAGAAATATTATGCTTAGATTGTTTAGTGAAATTTTTTTATATTGTTGTACCATATTTTATGTGTTTCAATTTTTAGCAGATTTTTATGATTTTCTGCAACTTCTCATGCTTATCTTGTGTTACACTTGATTTGTAAATGTCGACGGTCCTCAAACTTACATTGGCTTTGTTGATGGTTCTAGTCGTAGTACTCAGTATTTATCTTCTGCAACCTGAGTCATTTATTCACCCACAAATGAGTTAGTTTCTATCCATGGGATATTCCTTGATTGAACAATGAATAATATTGTAGAGTATAGTGTTGTGATCGAGCTATTATCTAATACCATTTTATTTGGCATTCGTCAATTGATCATTAGGCTAGATTCGCACCTCATAGTATTACATTTGAATGGTGTCTATTTAGCTAGAAGTGCTTCAATGTTAAGAATGTTTTTGCGGGTTTGTCTCTTGGAAATAGAGTTTGATTATATGGAGTATCAATGTATTCCAAGAATTTTAAACACATTAACTGATGTTTTGTCTAATTATGTGTTAAATTGGCATTTGTAAAACATATACAAATAAATCAATGCAATATTCATCCATATATTGTACAAGATAAATTAAAATATAAGTAGTAGCTTTCATTAGTTAAATGGACTCTATAAAAAGTGTGGTTTTTACAAAAATGTCATCCAAAGACATGAGGCCCCATGGCCTTTATTTTCCAAACATGTTCATACATCATTAAAAATAAAATATCTAGCCCTAATAATAATGGCTACACATGATGATCACGGTAGCATACAACATCACGTGATACTAATTGTAGCAAGTGACTAATAGGTCCAGGAACCCCCACATTATGCCTTTGATAACAGAGAGGAAAGTCATCAATCCTAAAATATGGGATGCCCAGGGTCAACCTCTCAAGGTTGTGTTATAACTTAGCCATTGCCTTTGTTGCATTCGGGTTATGTACTATGAGAGCTATTGGCTACTCACCATGTCTATCATATCTATGTAACCTTGTTAGTCTCACCGGGGCCACATCTGCATGATCATTTCAAATAGTTAGTTTTGGATGCCAGAAAACAACAAAAAATTCAAAAACACCTAAAGTGCGAAGTTTTTTACCTAGATTGCCCCACTTTATCCCAGATGGCAGTGGCATATCTAGATCACCTATGTAATCCATGCCTACATATGGAAAATATTCAATCATGATGATTTGATTTTCCATCCACCCGAAGAAATCAGGAGTATACTGGATCGTTGGTCCTTCACCACCTCTGTGGCATGCCATTAGTGTGATCCATTTTAGCATGTGAGTGTCCCTAGGTCCTCCTCTCTCTATAGCTACCTGTGGATAGAGAAGAGGGATCCGATTTATAGAAAATGAGATGACAAAGGCACCATACCCAATGTTATTGATTTTTCCTATTTTAACTCTAGTTAGCTGCCCTTCCATATTGCCAACTACAGCCTCGCACCAATTGAATACAGTAGGTTGCAAAAAATCTACGAAGTTTTGCATTTGAGCCTTTGTGAGAAGATGAATATTTTCACTACCGCATAGTTGTGCAACATTGAACCCAATAGCTTTCAAAGGAAGCCTTTTGATGGTTTTAATGTCAATTCTCCCATCTTTGAGAGCATCTCTTTCAGTGCAATGTTGTACTAGATAGGTGGCATTTGTTTCACCACCTCGCCTATGTCCATACATAGAAATTTCCACCTTGTGACGTGGAAGCCTAGATAAGAAGTATATGTCATCAAAATCACTGATGAGCCTATGGTCTCCAATTATGAAGCATTCTTCTTGTAGATTCCACTCGCTCACCATTGACTCTAACAAGTCTAGTTGGGTCTTGATGCCCGGAATAATGAAAAACTAGTGCAGGCCATAGTTTGTCAATGCATGTATGGTATCTGTATGGTTTAGAGCATCTATGTCTTTTTCTTCATGTTCGCGCTCTTTGCACTCCATTTTTGCAGCTCAAAAGCTTGAAAACAGAAACGGAAGATCATTAGAATTGTTCATGGTAAACTTTTGCAAGAAATTCGGTCGTTTTCTATTAAAACATTTATGCCCTTGGTGTTGTGCACATCCAATTGAACAAAAAAGTGTATATTGCACAGTTATAGCCTTATAAACTATGCACATCTTGATTTTTAATGTGAAAAACTCAATCAATGTGTGCAGGCCCAATAAGGGTAAACTGTGCACATCAAGAGTGATTTTTTATTTAAAACCCTCCCCAAAAAATATAAATAAATAGTGAAATATGAAATAAAAACCATGAAAATAAAGATCTCGGAGAGGGGATTTACTTGGAGAAGACGGCTCGTGATTTCATGTTAGATGATCCAAAAATAATTTATTATCATAGGTTATAAAATTGAAATAAAATAATTATTAATTTAAGAAATTAAATTAATAATTATTATTCTAGAATGATTAATTATTTAATGGAGACAATTAGAAATTAGTATATTGTTGTAACAAGATATGACTCTCCAAATGCGTCGTATCTTAGGCTCTATTTTAGGAGATTAGTTAGCTAGTTGGTTTGAATAGCATTTAATGTAAATGGACACTTGTTATTTAATAAGTGATCCATAATTAGAGGCAGTTAGGACATGGAGCTTATAAATAGCTCATTGCAAGAGTGTTTGGTTGTTCGGGTGTAAACTCTTGCAAAATCAATTATGTAATTGTTTTTTTCTGATTAATAAAATTACGTGTCTAAGGACACTTCTGCCATTATTGTGGTATCAGCGCTCCAGTAATGATGCAGTGGATGTGAGGAGGATATTCCAACTCAACAAAGTCCTGGAAAACTCCATTCAATTGACCGGCAAATGATTGGTATGGAAATTGTCCAGTTTTTGTTTAAAAAGAAAATAAATTTTATCATTGATTTTAGATTTTTAAATCTAAAAATCATTTTTTTGTATTATCAAAAATTGCCCCTGTTTTATGGACATTTTGTTATTGCTCTGCTTCAACACTGTTTGGCCTGAAACTCGTGACTGGATATACCGAACCTCGCCTATTCGAATTTCCAAAGCTAGTACCGTAATCTTTATTACTTCCAAAGCTCTTCCCTGCACTGTAATTGTAATATCCATCCGCTGGCCTATGGGCGCCTAGATCAGCAGCTCTACCAGCGTTACCGAAAGCGGAAGAAGATGGCACAGGGAGGATATTAATTTTTGCGTCTTTTGTGCGTAAGCTTTTCAGGGATTGTTGTTTCGACATGTTTTTTTGGACTCCCTAATTTTGCATTGTCCACAGCCCCAACGCAGCGTAATTTGATGTGAGAGTACATCAAGGCATTCTTTTTATTCCTTAAAATCCGTTCTTAAAATAGTGACTTCATGCTGAAAAATACTATCGGAAACTAATTATTTGTTAAATTGCACATTAAGGATTTGTGATTCTTTGTGTATATGCCAGAAACATGGCACTTTGAAAGCTGCTGCAACTATAGTATTTTTTTGTACAGTTTGCCATGTCTCCAATGCAGAGTTTAATGCAAGATTATACGCATAGAACCACTTGATAATGAGGGCTTCCTCGCATTGGATGTGGATCTGATGGCAGTGATTACGACTGTTGCTTATTGTTTGTAATTTTCTCAGCAACGAAGAAGCCACATAATACTCAACTCAGCGGGAGCCACCGACATTATTGTGTACGGTTTTGCAGTGTACAGTGCGCAATGCAATCTGTGAACCACAATGAGCTAATTGTTTTACTCGGTGTTTTCAAGATTCTGGTGGTGGAGGGGCGAAGCTACTCAAATAAAGTGGGATACTGTAGCCAATATTGTTTATGAAGCCAGAGTGAAGCCAACCTGCCAGCCAAAGCCAGCCGAAGCCAGCTAAGCCCAAGCCAGCTGAAGCTAGCTAAGCCAACCTACCAGCCGAAGCTAGCCAAGCTAGTAAAACTAGCGGAAGCCGGCGTGAAAACCAACGAGAGTTAGTCAGCAACCCACGTGAAAGTTGCCAGCCTGAAAGTCGATTGAAGAAAAGTGAATGAATTTGTTTAAGATTTTAATTCAGGTTTAAGAATTTCCCAAAGTTCTTTTAAATGAATGAGTTTAAAAGAAATTAAAAAAAAAAAAAAGAAATAAGAAGTGTTTTGATTTGTATTTGGAGCGATAAGGTGCATTACATTTTGTAAATTTGAAGACTAGTTTGTGGAGTAATAAGGGATATTTGTAAATGTTAAGGATTGTAAATTTTGGAGTAATACGGAGACTTTAGTTGTAATTTGTTTTCAGAGAGATTGTAACTCAAATTAATTTTACTTTGAGGGGGGGTAATTTTTTTTACCATATTGTGCAAAAGCACCATTGTAAAAAATCAAATTTTGAAAGTTGCCTTGTAAAAATTTGAGATATTGACTAGAGCCAAGTGCAAAGCTCAGTCAATTTTCTCCTGTTTTGACGACTATTCGAGGGTCAAGGCCAAGCCCCGATAGATCGTGTTGTTTTTTGCGTGGTGTGTTGTGTTGACTATCTTGTCATTTCTGTTCTGATTCTTGGTGCGACGCTTCAACGCTAAAATGTCTAAGTTGATTAATTTGTTTTATGATTCCGACAAACTAGAAGGCACTAAATCTTATAAAACATGGCATCATCTCATCGAAAGCACACTCATTTACAATGAATTATGGCAGGGAATATGTGATGGAGATGTTAAGCTGAATAAACCCACAGATGCAGCTGCACTAGCAAAATGGGAAATCAAGAATGCTAAAGCCTTAGCTCTTATTAAATCGTTTGTAAATGATGAAATGTATGTCCATATAGAAAATGCTATAGATGCATGGATTGCTTTGAAAACTTTTAAAGACCTCTTTGATACTCAGCCTGAATCAAAGAAAGTCGATCTACAATTAAAATTGTTGCAACAAAAATTAACTGAAGGCGGTGATGTTCTTGAATATTTCTCAAGACTTAAGAATATCAGGCAAGAAATTATTAATGCTGGTTTTCCCGCAATTGATGATAGCTTTATGGTCACAATTGTAATTACTGGGCTTCCTTCTTCCTATACGCATTTTTTAGAGACTCTACAAGTAACTGGGAAATTAGAAAAACTAAAGTTTGATGAGCTTTGTGAAATGTTGAGTCAACATGATAAAACTTTTGGGAAGAAGAAGAAAGTTGGTGAAGATGTTTTTCTCACAGAAGCCAGCATTAGTAAGTCATCAGTAGATAGTTCTCGAGGAAGAGGCAGAGGGAATCAGAATCAAGCAGTACATAATCGAGGTCGAAGCCAAAGCAGAGGAAACAATTTTAACAGAGGTGGAAGAAATAATTTTCAAGGTAGAGGAAACAACCAAGGAAGAGGCAATTTTCAAGGACAAGGATATAATAATCAAGGTAGAGGACAATCTCAAAATAGAGGTCAAAGCAGAGGCAGAGGACAATCTTCAGGAAGAGGAAGAGACTTAAGTCAAATTGTGTGTCGAAGATGTAACAAAATTGGCCATTATGCTGAAGATTGTCGAACATCACTTAATAAAATTCCCAAGTTTCAGCAACATTCAACACAATTTGCAAATGATCAAGATGAAGATAACTCAGAATATGTTTTTACTTCCTCACCAGCATCACAAATTTCATCCCATCTTAGAAGTGACTATGAAGATGCCTGGATCTTGTATTCCGGGGCAACTCAGCACATGACTTGTCGACGTGATTTTTTCTGGAATTTTCAAGATTGCCAACTTAATTCCATTTTTCTTGCCGATGATACAAAACATACTCCTTATGGAAAAGGAGTAGTAAAAGTTTTTCTCCCTGGTATTGGAGAAAAAATGATTTCCAATGTATGGTATGTACCTAGTTTCAAGAAAAAATTTCTCTCTTTAGTCACGATTCGACAAGCAGGACATCAGGTGATTATGGAAGATGGTTTAGTGAAGATTAATTCAGTGAAACAGAACTTGAAAACAGTTATGACAAGTTATGAAGATGGAAAACTATTACGGATGAAAGGGACAGTTATTCCAAGGCATTCTAATTTTGCAGGGGCAGTGACTACAGGTATTTCACCTATAAGACTATGGCATGTAAGATATGGACATTGGAATTTTGAGAGTCTTTATCAATTGCAAAAACAAGGAATGGTTAAAGGACTTCCCACATTCAAAAGGGAAAATGCAAAATGTGAAGCTTGCATTTATGGCAAACAAAATCGAGAAAGTTTTCCAACAAGTTCATGGCGTGCAAACAGGCGGCTACAACTAGTTCACAGTGATGTTTGTGGTCCACTACAAACTTCATTTGGTGGTTGCAAATATTTCTTACTATTCATTGATGATTTCCGCAGAATGACTTGGGTTTACTTCTTGAAGAACAAGTCAGAAGCATTTGATAAGTTTAAAATTTTTCGCCAACTTGTTGAAAATGAAGTCAAAGAAAAGATAGGTACTCTCAGGATAGATAATGGGGGAGAATTCACTTCAAATGAATTCAAAACTTATTGCAGTGAAAATGGCATCAAACAACATCTTACTAATGTTTACACTCCACAGCAAAATGGAGTAGTCGAAAGAATGAATCGCACTTTGTTAGGCATGGCGAGATCCATGTTAACTTTCAAAAGGTTAAGTCCAACATATTGGGTAGAAGCAATCCATACAGCTGTCTACTTAAGAAACAGATCTCCAACTGCTTCTTTAGACGGAATCACACCTTATGAAGCTTGGTTTGGTTTCAAACCTCGAGTTAAACATCTTAGAGTTTTTGGGTCAGTGTGTTATGCCTTAGTTCCGAAAGAAAAACGAACTAAGCTTGACTCAAGAAGTTTAAAATGCACAATGATTGGCTATTCTGATGAGAAGAAAGGGTATCGTCTTTTGACCAATGGAAAATTCATTGTGATCAGGGATGTCATTTTTGATGAAACAAAGAGTAAGAGTGCTGAAGAAATTGAAAATCTTCTTCACAAGTTAGAAACCAAAGGAAGTAAAAGAAATGGAACCAACTTCACCAAATTGGTATGAACTAGATTTCCCTTCCTCTGACGATGAGTCATCCAGTCCATCTACATCAACAACATCATCTAGGTCTTCTAGCAGTTCATCCGCATCTCCAAGCAGCAGTAGTTCTTCTGACAGTGATTCTCCACATTCTTCACCTGAACGACGAACATCAGTTTATATTAATCCTCTTTACAATGATGGGGACTTTACAGAAGCGCAAACAAGTGAGCACCAACTTCCGAAATGGGCTGTTCAACTTTTGAAAGATGTAAAGCCTGATGAACAGAATAAAACTGGCACCAGAAGGGCACATAGAAGTGAAGGAAATTTTGCCTTGATAGCAAATGGTTTTACTGAACCTTCCACATACGAAGAAGCAGTAAAACATAAAGAATGGCAACAGGCTATGGTTGAAGAATATCAAGCAGTAATTGATAACAACACTTGGAAACTTGTTGATTGTCCAACAAATGTTAAACCCATAGGATGTAAATGGGTTTACAGAATTAAGTATAATCAGAAGGGTGAACTTGAAAAGTATAAAGCACGACTTGTCGCAAAGGGTTTTGCGCAGCAGGAAGGCATTGATTATGAAGAAACTTTTGCTCCAACAGCTAAATGGAACACCATCCGATTAACACTTGCATTGGCCACTCAAAAAGGATGGAAAGTTCATCAAATGGATGTGAAAAGTGCTTTTCTCAACGGGGATTTACAGGAGGAAGTGTATATGACCCAACCACCAAGTTTTGAAGTTGAAGGACAAGAACATAAAGTCTACAAATTGATCAAGGCTTTATATGGATTAAAACAAGCTCCCCGGGCTTGGTATGGAAAGATGGATGAATACCTTAAGAAAGTTGGTTTTCAACGAAGTGAATCTGATGATACTTTGTATGTGCGACAACAGGGAAAATATCTGGTAATTATTGTTATGTATGTAGATGATTTGATCATCACTGGCAATCATGATGATCATATTGCACAGGTGAAAAAGGATTTACATGCAGGTTTTAAGATGATAGATTTGGGATTACTTCACTAATATCTTGGAGTTGAAGTCTTCCAACATCCACATCATATTTTCATTTCTCAGAGTAAGTATGCCACAGAGGTTCCTCAGCGATTTGGCATGCAAGATTGCAAGCCCGTTCTCACCCCCATGGAGCAAAACTTGAAACTTTCAAAATTTGAAGGGGGGGAAAAGGTGGACAGTACAACTTACAGACAGTTGATTGGCAGCTTGATTTATTTGACAAATACTCGTCCTGATCTATCTTATGTAGTCAGTATTCTTTCACGTTTTATGCAGGAACCACGAGACAGCCACTAGAATGCAGCCAAAAGAGTTCTTTGATATATCCAAGGAACAAAAGATTTTGGTCTTCTTTACACAAAGACTAAAAATTTTGTACTTGGTGGATATTCCGATGCCGACTTTGCTGGGAGTATTGATGATCGAGCATCAACATCAGGTTATTTAATGAATATGGGGTCAACAGCAGTATCTTGGAGTTGTAAGAAACAAGCTACAGTGGCCACTTCTTCAGCAGAAGCAGAGTACATTTCCGCATGGGAAGCAGCATGTGAAATTGTTTGGTTGTGTCGAATTTTGCAGGACTTGGGCATTTCTCAGGAAGAAGCTACATCATTATTCATTGACAGCCAGTCAGCCATCAAACTTGTCAAGAACCCAGTTTTTCATTCAAAGACAAAGCATGTGGACACCAAGTATCATCATATCAGATCTCTCATTGCCAAAGATGTCCTCAAGCCAGTTTATTGTCCTTCCGAAGATCAGATCTCCGACATTTTCATGAAACCGCTTGGCAAAATAAAATTTACTAAGTTCAGGGATGAACTTGGTATCTGTTGTAATGTATCTTTGGATCATAGGGGGGAATGTTAGATTATCCAAAAATAATTTATTATCATAGGTTATAAAATTGAAATAAAATAATTATTAACCTAAGAAATTAAATTAATAATTATTATTCTAGAATGATTAATTATTTAATGGAGACAATTAGAAATTAGTATATTGTTGTAACAAGATATGACTCTCCAAATGTGTCGTATCTTAGGCTCTATTTTAGGAGATTAGTTAGCTAGTTGGTTTGAATAGCATTTAATGTAAATGGACACTTGTTATTTAATAAGTGATCCATAATTAGAGGTAGTTAGGACATGGAGCTTATAAATAGCTCATTGCAAGAGTGTTTGGTTGTTCGGGTGTAAACTCTTGCAAAATCAATTATGTAATTGTTTTTTTCTGATTAATAAAATTACGTGTCTGAGGACACTTCTGCCATTATTTCATCCAACAGTTTTCTCAAAATTTGTCGCTAAAGTTCTTGGTGAAAAATGAACTCTATCACTCTCAAAGGGTAAAAAACACAAATGGTAATTTTTTTTTATTTTTTTGGGTTTTTATAAGTTTTTAGGAATACTAAAATATCATTTCTTCCTATTAGCCTTTAAAATCCAAATTTATAATGTTTTTGACTATATTTTTTAGCAGTGATGTGATTTTTGAGTTTAAGTTTGTAGATCACAAGTTGTTTATGAAAACAAATCATTTTGAAGTTGAGTATATTTTTATCAGTTTTTTGAACTCGTTAAAACTTAAGAAAAATCGAAACCAATGAGTTCTCTTTACACCCTTTTCATACTCTTTAACCATGAAAATATCGTCGAGTACTTTATTTTTCAAACTTGTAAAAGTAAATGAACAACTATCTATTCAGTATAATTTTACCCCTTTTATGGACTGAATTAGACAACTTACAAAAAAGGTATGTGTTGAATAATCATTGTCAATAGAGTTCTATCCTGCATTATTTTTCCCTTTTTCGGGCTTGAGGGACACAATTTACGAAAAAGGACACTATGAAGTTTACTTATGTTTTTCTCCTAACTCCCTAAAACTAAAAAACATTGAGCTTTACTTTCTCCAAGCTCATTAAAATTTACGTTGAAACAACTAAACGAGTTCTCTTTTTGTGTCTTTTCAAACTCTTTAAACATGAAAATGACATCGAGTTATCCCTTCACTGGACTCGTAAAATTTAAATAGTGTAGACTCATTAAGCATGACGAGACCGAGCCACTCCTTCTTAGGGTTTGTTAAAAATACTTCAAAGGACCCATCCGAAGGATGAGATTATAGAACAAGCATATGTTGTCCTCCTCAAGCTTGTAAAAAATAAAGAGGTGTTTGCTAGTAATGGTGGGGAAAAGTGAGAAAGAACCTTTGTTTTTGTTTTATAAAAGGTAGTATGTTGCTCCTGGATATGACACTCTATCACTTTTTGTGTTCGGGTTAGTAAATCCATTTTCCTCTCAGTTGACCATACCTCATTGAAAGTCTTCAGTTGGTTTGGGCATTATTTTTTATTCAAATGCTACCAAGTCATCATGTCGTGTATCTGATATGTTCAAGAGAATTCCAACCTCTGTCAAATTACTTTTCCATTCATAGCCTTCAGTTGCATCGACCATCCCTGAGTGACTCTTGGATTACTACAAACTGTTTTTTTTCAAAACTTAACATGACTTTCATGTTGTAACTCCTCCTACAAGGCGTTGCTTCCTATCAACTTCAGCTCACTATCTAGGAAGTTGATCTAGAAACCTTCAGTACCTTGAAGCCTGCATGCATTAATGGCAGGTTTCTCACCTTCAACAAAAGGTTCTCATCATTCACCTTCGATCGAATGATTCTATGAGTGTTCAAAATCAACACATCGATTCACACTTCATAGATTGTACTGGAAGTACCTTGAGAGCCATTTTCATTATTGGTGGTTTCTCTCGTACTCGTTAATGCTTCACATTATTGACCAGTAATCAAGTGGTTTCTACCATGTTCAACTACTATACGTTTATTAGCATGGCTAGATTCATACTACAAATCGAGAGATGAAGATCAAGACCCTGTATCTAGTTTCATCCATCTACGCTACGTGGAGTTACTAAATATTCATGATTTTAAACATAGATCCATTGATGGATGTGTCCATGCTATGTTTTCTATTGAAATGGATCTTCAGATGTATTTTCATACTGGTTCTTTGAGACATTTATGTTTTGGGTATGGGAATACCTACCTTAGTGATGATTATATATTGCATTGTAACATTTAATTAATTATTTCAGGTCTGCAACTGTTGTCTCTAACCCAAACCTTACCATGATAAAGTGCTTCAGTCATCAAAACATCTCTTCTAACTTTTCACTTTAGGGGGCAATTTGTTGCACGTCATTTTGTCACATTAGGAAAATTACCGTCGGTTTGGATCTTTTGCTATCCACAAATGTGTTCCAAATCATTCCCTTGCAAAGTTAGAATCCAAACTATCCCAAAGAAAGTGGAATTCCTAGATCCCATGGCTCAAAAACCTATTTTTGGCTTCTTGCATAGTTCCCTAGTCAATTTTTGCGCATACGCAGAAGAGTCCATTAGAAACTGCGCATAAGTGTGCTTTGTCTTACATTGTGACCTGCGCACATGACTTAACAAATGTAAAAATAAAAAGTAAATTCTAGAAGCAGTGTTAGTCATATCTATCCCAACTAATAAGCTTTGAATGGATGCCTATTCATCCATGATCCCTCCCATCATGGAGCTACTCCCTCTCTTTGTGGAACCCATATCCCACCATTAGTGGATCTCATCCCTTGGGAAATGGATCCCAAACTTCCCCTCCTTGGCCTATAAAGCTAACCTAGGCCTGAGGATTGAAGAGGATTGTTGGAAGTAGGCTTATGCTACAGAAATAAGTTTGGAAGGCTATTCATTCAAGGAGAGGATTGGAGATTGTGGGAAGGGACTTGCAACATCAAGGCTTCAAGGTTGTAAGCCTATTCTCCATTTTATTAATATAAAGGCAACTTTTTCTTTCTCAATTATGTCTTTGTTGATACAATTTATAGGATTCCTTGATCACCTACATAGATTATGATTGCATATTGATTAGTTTATGATACATGATTGAGTTAATTAGTTCATTTATCTCTTATGCTATATATTGGATTCTTTGATCTTTTGTATGTTTATGTCTATGCAGATCCCCTTTAGGACATCATGGAGAAAATGTGGGAAGCAATAGGAAGACCAATAAAGCATTGAGGAGGATCAAATGGTCAAAAGCTCTTAAGGGGACTTCATCAAGAATTTTGAGTAAATGGTAAGTGACCTCTATCATAGTGTTTATTTAAGTCAACCATAGTCTAGGGAAAGGTAGTAGTTCCTAGTTTCTTGTTACTAGATTTCTCTAAGGTCTAGGGAGATCACTCTTATCCACAAGAGGGATAAGACCACATAAAAAGTATACTACTTGCCATGAGGTAAGTATCAAAACTATCCTTTGTCAATTGATCTTCCCATATTGACCCTCAAGAGTTAAGTGGCAACACACCTACATCCCTTCACTTCAGCAGGATACCACTTACCATAAATGGTCAGGATCACAATTGTCTCAAGTCTCCTCACCCATTGACTAGATGAGTCAAAATCCCACCAAGTCCAACTTGTGGGTAGGATGCATACTGGGGTATACTCTGTCAAGTACCAAACTTGTTACAAGGAGATACCACACCCTACAGTGACAATCGACAGGATACTACTTACCATGAGTGGTAAGGGTTGCAACTATCTTATTTCTAGATAATAGGTAGGATGCTACTTACCATGAGGTGAGGATAGCATCTATCCTATTTTTCATAGTTCCCTCAACCCCTGGATCGTTATAGCTCAATTCTTCTCCCTGGGAGCTCAAACGGGGGAAAGTACATAGCTTAGTGTTCTTGATCAGTTGTGACCCTTTTGTCAGGAGGGTCACATCCATCAATCCAAGTTGCTCTCTGAAGACCAAGAACTTTCCTTTCAGAAAATCCTTGGTAAGAATATATGTTATCTACTCTTTAGTTGAAATGTGATGGTATCTTATGCCTCCTCTTTGCACCATATCTCAGATATAGTGGTCTCTAATCTCAATGTGCTTAGACTTTTCGTGGAACACTAGATTCTCTGCCAGATAGATCCCACTCTTACTGTCATAATATATCACTATTATATCTAGAACCTGCTTAAACATCTCTCCAAAGAGATTCCTCAACCATATTACCTTTCAAATATCTATGCTAGTAGCAATATACTTAGCCTCAGTCATGCTAAGGGAAATGAAATTCTGCTTCTTGGTCATCCACAATATCATGACAGATCCTAGGCTAAAACAACACCATGATGTGTTTTTCCTGTCAATAACATTTCCATCCCAGTCTGCATCAGTGTGTCCATGTAGCATCACATATCCAACAATATATCTCAGTCCAAGATTAATTATCCCATGTAAGTATCTCAACACATGCTTAGTAGCGACCCAGTGTGCATGTAGAGGCTCGGTCATAAATTGACTCAGAGTGTTAATTGCAAAACATATGCCTAGTAGAGTGTTCACAAGGAACATCAATGCCCTAATAAAAGGTCGATAGTCAAATGGATTAGCCAAATTATGTCCAACAACTTCTCCACATGGCTTCTTGAAATTCATCTCCATCGGTGTGGCCATGGACTTGCATTCCACCATACCAAATCTTTCCAGGAGTTTCACAACATATTTTCCTTCCACAAGAAAAATCTCACCAGATTTATGCAACACCTCTAAGTCGAGGTAGTAGTGCATGAATCCAATGTCTTTAATTTCAAACTCAGAGGCCAACTCCCACTTGCACTCGATAATAAGAGGCTCTCCATTTTTCAAGAACAAGTCATCAACATACAATTATACCATAATAAAGGGAATACCTTAGAAAAATTGGAAGTAGAGGTTTAGGTCAGCATACCTTACTGGAGTTTAATCCTACTTTTATATTACAAAATAATCCTAAATTCGAAATGGTAAATCTATCCCGAGAATCAAGAGATTCTTAGGATGCTTAATTCAAGCTGTGAAATATTCAATGTATTCCTTAGAATAACAAGTCATGATCTTATTTTCAACCATATCATGGGTATAAGACATTTATCCACGGTCAACAAGTCACAAATAGACCGAACGATTTCCTCATGGCTCATCCTTCCATAGCTATTCAAGGAGCAACAATCAACATTAGATATTTCCTGTACAAATATCGACCCAAGTCATGAGTTAATGACATGTTCAAGATTTAAATCGATTCACTAATGCGGTAAAATAAAAAAAACAGTTATTAACTTCTTTCTCGAACTCTTTAGCATTCAGATTATTATAATCTATGCTCGAAAGGTTTGAAAAAATAACTATAAACTAAGGAAATAAGGTGAATAATTATACCAATTCCAAGGCCCAACATCACCCCTAAGCTTACCTTTTTGCATGACCTCATGCAAATATATGGTTGACATGAAGTAAGGTTGGAGAGTAATCCAGGTAAGGATGCTCTCCATAGTGTCATATTCCATTTCTATTTCTAACTTCCTAGAATGCTACAAACTTACCTACTTCCATTAGCTCATACTCAGCTTTATAGTCATTTGAAGGGTACCAAATTATGGGGCATATGTACCTACATCCAAGCTAGTTGGGGCCATATTCTAGGACCAAATGAACATAATCTCGTACCCTACTTATTGCAGCTTGGAAATTCCTAAAACTAAAGGGTTCTTTGTTCTTAATTTCATTAGATGAAATTTTCCATCTCTGTTTAGCAACTCGTAAAGCTTCCACTCTAATATCCCCAAGATATTCCAACCTTGACTATAATACATTGTTATGGATAGGTTCCAAGGCAGCAACAACACTAGTACACTCCATAAGCCTCTTGTCTTTAAAAAGTGTACGCATAGGGCTTTTTTGATCTCCTCTAACCCAAAGGTCAAGGCCATTCTCTCTTCGTTGGAAGGTGTTATAAGCTTTGGACCACTTTATTTGATTTCTGGCAAATGAAATAAATGCTTGAAATTATACATCTCCAATGAAAGGAACGAGGTTTTCGTCTATTTGTTCCTCCAAAAAGAAATTGTGCATATACAATTCACACAAGAAATTCTTTGTGTTATCATCCTATTGATGGAAAGAATTAACAAAATCAGAAACATTGTTGAATTCATAAGACTGGACAGATCGGACAGCCTTGATCTTGAGCAACAGATATTATTCCAATAAAAACAGAGCATAGTTTTTGGCTAGACATCTACAAGACAGGGCATTAGAGTAGATAAAACAGACTTCCTTTATTTGTTCAAGGGCTTTCTCAAGCTGGCCTTTTACAGTCTTCACCCTCTTTTCTGTTGCTCTTAATTTAGCATAGGTTTTGTCTTCAGTGATAGTCAATGCTTTGAATTTTTGCAACAATTCCTGATGCTCCTTTTGGGGAACCACCTCTCTTTGATATCATGTCAAAGTTTCCTAATGTTCTTCCATCTTCTTGTTTAATACCCAACTGGTGGCATCTATAATTAGGGGAGTGTAAGGAGGTATAGGTTATGTTTGTGTGCTTTTTCAATAAAAATTGATAATTTTGTTTGAGTACTCACCTCAATAGTCATCATGTTAATGCTTAATACATTTGGTTCGGTTTGTGTTGCTGTGGTAACAACAAGAGTTTCTTCTGTCTATGTCCTAGTGGAGACAACAAAGTTTTTAGGTTGAGTCTCAACTATTTAGGTTTCTTTATTTTCTTTTTAGTACCTCTAAGCCTTCCTATTTCTTAACCACTTCCTGAGCTTCTACACTTTTCTTTGTAGTCTCTTATTTCCCTTCTTCTTTTTCCAACAAGATTTTTTTTTTGGATGACCGAAGAAGAGGGATCAACAACAATAACCTCGGGCCTTTCAGTCACTACTTTGTTGGTTGAGGTAGTAGTTACAGGTTCTGTAAAGCCATTATCATACTAAGGCATAATAGAAAGATCAATATTAATCCTTTTTCCCACATAAGATTGTAGAGTTGTTTCTTCTGGGGAAGAACAACATTCCATGATGGTTGCAATGGAGTCTACAGAATGCTCTTGAATAGGGGTATCTTCAGGCTCTCCCGAGGACTCCAGAATGACAGTAGTTGCTGAATTGGAAGGAGAAATGGGAGAATTGGGCGACAGGGTTTGTTTTGGTGGATTTTCCGAACAACCCGTGGCTTCCACGAAATTTACAAAACTAAAAGGGTTTCTAGTCCTTCCAATACTTGGGTTATTTCCATTTCATGTGCTTGGGGGGAACCTTCTTGGTGAGTTTCTTGTATGTCGGGAAGTCTTTGGGATTCACTTTCTTCTATTGGTTGTACAATAGGATCTATGGGACTCATTATCTTGGCTAGTCTGGCCAACCTTATTCGTTTAGTAGGTAAAGAGACCATAAGGGAAGGCACTTTCTTTTCTTCCCTAGTTACCTATTTCGAATTTGAGGTCTGGGCATTTTCCTTTGTAGTTTCTTCCCCTACCATGTTGGCCTCCTCATTCTCTACTGGCTGCTCAGGTTCTTCAGTAGGTATTCCAATTTCTAGTGGGACCTCAAAGTTTCCCACAAATTCTTCCCAACTTAGGTGCACTTGGCTCAGTTCTCTGACGATTATTAGTTTTATGAGACTATGGTGGCTTACCACTGAAGCTTGGTCTTTGGACTTATTAAATCTTATAGCAGTCTCATGCATAAGTGAATTCAAAAAGTAAGGTAAGTTTAGAGTTACCTTTTTCTTTAGTGCCACCATCAACTTCAAGTGTCGAGGTCTGACCACGTCATATCAATCACTGCAAGTGATATATATTTCCACAACTTGCACCAGTTCCTTCCAAGGTTCTGGAAATGAAGTAGGGTTATACCCCTTACCTTTCCTAATCAATTCTTCTCCAGGGTTTGTGAACAAAAATGTTGTTCTCTGTAATGGAGTATGTTTGTCAACCCACTTTTCACCTTCCATAGGAAGGCTTGTGACTTCTGACATGATTGCTTCATTGACCTACACTTGTTTTCCCTTAACTGTGGTTATCCCATTGCTAAAATTCTATGTGAATTCTAGAGCAATCGCATTGTCAAATCCCTGCAATCGGGAAAAAAAATTGTCCAGCCCACTCAGTCCAAAATATTGCATGCCTGTTCAAAAAATCTCAATTGGGCTAGTTTGTTGTGAATTGAATGACCACCCATCTCGACTATTTCTCAAGAAGTGATTTGGAATTGCATTAAATAGAGCTTAGAATGTAACAAGTGCAAGGAGTAACAGTGTTCAACAATTACAAGTAATATAAGAGTTCAATGAATACAAGAGTTAACACATACAAAACAAACTTAGTGTGATGGTTTAAACGTCTTATCATATGTTTGGTTCTTCACCCCCCTAATGAAATTAAAGGTCGACCATGACCTTCAATCATGTGGTGGGTGGCGGACATAATTAACCAAATAGAAACTGTTATGAAACCAGCTCACAAAAAGATAGAAAAGAAACATAAACGCCTTATAATTCAACCTCTTCGAGCATGGGGAAACCTCCTTTACATTACACAAATGAACAATTCTTGGATGATACAAATGACAAGACCTCCTTTCTATAAATAGGATTCTAAGGGGTCATAATATAATCAGAGTCGACATAACAATAATAATGTAAGGGAACAATAATAACAATAGTGGGCTTCTATGGGACACAATAATAACAATATGGGGACTACAGGGGCACAAAAATATAATAAGGGGGTTGTACTAATAACAATAATGGGTTACACTAGTAGTATAGGGACCTAACATGCCCCTCTCCTTCAAAAAGTGTTGTCCTCAATGCTTGAGTAGTTCTTGATGCTCCTATATAAAATTCTTGTCCTCCCATGTGGAATCTTCAGTAGGTAAGTTCTTCTATTTTATGAGATACTCTGAAATTGATTGATTTCGTAGCTATTGGGTTCTTGTTTCTATGACTGCTCCAGGCTCCAATATGATTTTTCCTTCCTCATCAAGTTTTAGCAATATTGTTTGAATTGGGATCCTCTGCAACTTTTGAATGAGTGGCCACACTTCTTCGTCCTTCTTCCATTCTTCCCTTGCTTCGTTTATCCAATCTGGTTGGATAATAGAAATAGCACAAAACAATGCTTCCACATCCTCATCCTTTCTTGAGAGTGCATATTCCACGACATTTTGCTTCCCTTTTTTGTAGATGATTTCAAAGTCATAACCAACATCTTTGGGACCCATTTTTGTTGCTCTTCAAAGGATAATCTTTGTTCTAAAAAGTATTTAAGACTATCATGATCCATTTTTACCTTGAAGTGTCTTCCGATTAGGTAGGGTTGACATTTCTTAAGTGCATGTAGTATTTCCAACATTTCCTTCTCATAAATAGCTTTATGTAAATACTTTCCTTTGATTGGATGACTTTCGAAAGCAATGGATCTTTCATCTTGCATTAAAACAACACCAATTCCATTTCCTAAAGCATCACATTCCATAATAAAGGTTTTTGTGAAGTCAAGCATAGCTAAGACTGGTGCTTGGCACATTGCCTCTTTAAGATGTTCGAAGGCCTTTGTTGCTTATGGGGTCCATAAAAATGCATCTTTCTTCAATAATGTTGTTAAAGGTGTTGCTATTCTCCCATAATTCTTAACAAACTTGTGATAATACCCTGTCAACCTGAGAAATCCTCATAGATGCTTTATGGATGTGGGGATTTTCCATTCCTTAATGGTTTTAATTTTTCTAGGGTCTACCTTAACACCTTCATGAGATACAGTATGACCCAGCTATTCCACCTCTTGTACTCCAAAGAAACATTTGGAGCTTTTTGCATATAATTGTTTCTCCTCCAATAGTTTGAGCACCCTGTCAACATGTTGAACATGATCCTTCCAAGACTTGTTGTAGATTAGCATATCATCAAAAAATACTAACACAAATTTTCTAAGGAAGGGTTTGAAAATGGAATTCATCAAACCTTGAAATGTAGAAGGTGCATTGGTAAGGCCAAAAGGCATGACCAAAAATTCGTAATGACCCTCATGAGTTCTAAATGTTGTTTTTGGAATGTCTTCAGTCTTCATTCTGATTTGATGATATCCTGAATGAGGATCCAGCTTGGTGCAGTAAATTGATCCATGTAATTCATCCAATAATTCATCATTGACAGGAATGGGAAATTTATCTTTAATAGTGAGCTTGTTGAGCTCTCTATGATCCAGACACATGTGCCATGATCCATCCTTCTTATGCACCAATACTACTGGAGCAGAGAAATAGCTTTGACTAGGTTGAATTATACTAGCCTCTAGCATTTCTGCAACCATATGTTCAATTTCACTCTTTTGGGCATAGGGATATTTGTACGACCTAATTTTTGGAGGAACACTTCCTACAATCAAATGAATAGCATGATCATGATCATGAATAGGTGGGAGGCCTTTGGGAGTTTCAAATACCCTAGAATGATTGTCCAAGACTTTTTGGAGATTTGGAGAAATAGATAATTTCGATGTGGGAACCTCTAACGAACATAATTGTGCAATTATGCCTAGTTGTTCCTTATTTAGAAGCTTTATCATATCCTTAGAGTTGATTATCTTTCTTGGTTTCCCTGTAATACCCCTTAATTCAACTTCCTTTCCTTTCGCACAAAATTTCATGAAAATTTCTTGAAAATTAAAAGCTATTGTACCCAAGGATTGTAGCCATTGGACTCCTAGTATAACATCAACACCACTCATTGGAATCAAAAGCATTGGGTTATTCAATACATATTCTCCAATGGATAGCTTGATATTGTGGTACTTTCCACAGAAATTTATGGTTCCTCCACCTGCAACCATCACTTGACACTCTGGTGCTGGATATAGGAAGCAATTCAATTCCTTGGCTATCTTACAATGAATAAAATTATGGATACTTCCTGAATCAATGAACATTATTACCTTTTTCTTCTTGATATGTTGTTCTATCTTGATAGTTTGAGTAGTGGTAATTCCAGCCAATGTATTACAAGATATGGTCGGATTCATTTCTTCTTTATCTAGGCTTTGTTCCTAGAGTATATCCTCGTCTTTTGACATTTCTTGTTCATTTTCTTCCTCCTCTTCACAATCTATGTAGAATAATTTCTTCTCAGTACACTTATGACCTTTAGTGTATTTGCTATCACAACTGTAACAAAGCCATTTTTCTCTTTTTTCTTCCAATTGTTGTGGTGTCAACCTTGTAGGTTGTGGAAGGCTAAGGGCAACAACACTTCCATCTTTATAGTTGTGAGTGGTAGGCTTCTTGGTTGCCATAATTTTTCTTTCCATTTTTCTTGCTAACCTGAATGCCTTCTCCAATGAATCAAGTTCCCAAAGGTGAACTTCATGTTGGATATTATCCTTTAAAGTCCCTATGAACACATCAATCCTATGCTCTTCTGGAATATCTTTTACCCTTATGTTCAATTTTTGGAAGTCCTCAATGTGCTCCATCATTGAACCCTTTTGTTTGAGATTTATCAATTGGCTAAAAAAGGTGTTTATTTTTGTATCCTCATAATGTGCTATCATTTCATCCATAAAAATTGCCCAAGTGACAAGTCGATTAAGAGATAAAAGCCATCGATACCATACAAATTGATTTGGTTCCAAATATAAAGTTGCAATACGTACCTTTTCTGTGTTTTACACATTATGGAGATCAAAAAATTGCTCCATTTGTAGTATCCATGTTCTAGGATCCTTTCCATCAAACTTCCTCATATCAATTTTTGGAACATGGTGGGTCTTCAATCCAACATTAGAGTATATTAAATCATGATTAACATTTCTTTTGTTCTCATCATGAGTTCCTTTACTACCCTTTCACCATTAGTAACCATTTCTTGTAGCAACTTATTCATTTTATCTTCAATTCTTCCATCTTAGTGTCCATGCCATTCATCTTAGCATCCATTCCATTCATCTTAGCTTCCATGCCATCCATTATAGCTTCCACGCAATCCATCTTAACTTTTACACCATTCATATTAGCTTCCACACCATTCATCTTGGCTTCAATAACCTTTTTGAGAGTGAAATTTGTTGTACTTGGTCTTGTAATTTTGATATATCATGTTGCATTTCTTCCTCTTCTTCACAATTCATGCTAGAGCTTTCAGGTTGCTTACTAGGTGTTTCCATATTCTTTCTTTGGGGCATCAATTAATGCTAATAATTCTTCACTATTCCCTTTGAATTCCTTCAAACTAATTTTTCAAACCAATCTTATGCAAAATTTAAAAAAAAACTACACAACTTCTTTTTCACTTTGTAAGAGCTCGATGTTGAATCTGTTGTATCTATGTAACTTCAGATCTTGAATATATGAAATCGCGTCCTGCAGTAGCCCTTTGAGTCCTCTTTCTAAGCCCACAATTCTGATCAAGATTGAATTCTCCAAGGAAGAGTTATGCCAAATCTCCCATAGTGACCTGATTATAGACTAGTTTAGTAGAGCGAACTTGTACGAAGTGCCACATGTCACTGTTTCAACCTTAGTACCTGAAATTGATATACAGAAAACTACACACCATCCTGTTTTTGAAACTTCTTACGAAATTTCAATCCCATGCTCAGAACAAATGTTATGATGATTTTCCCCAGGTCACCTATTTGGAATGTAATTCGGGAGTCTACAAAAACCCTAACTTCCTCAGATCATATCTCCGAAAATATAGCGAGACAAGCTCTGAAATTTGGACCCAAGGTTCAGACCGATTTCTTCTCAAATGGGTTCTTGTTTTATCTTTTGAAACTTCATAGCGAAGACGTTAGAGAGAAAATTCTCGATGACCTGTTTGGACCAGTGAAACCCTAGAATCCAAAGCTCTGATACCAAATGTTATGAAACTAGCTCACAAAAATATAGAAAAGAAACATAAACACCTTAGAATTTAGCCTCTTCGAGGGGGAAACCTCCTTTACATTACACAAATGAACAATTATTGGATGATACAAATGACAAGAATTCCTTTCTATATATAGGAGTCTAAGGGATCATAATATAATCAGAGCCGACATAACAATAATAATGTAAGGGCACAATAATAACATTAGTGGGCTTCTATGTGGCACAATAATAACAATATGCGGACTACATGGGCACAACAATATAATAAGGGGGTTGTACTAATAACAATAAGGGGTTACACTAGTAGTATAGGGACCTAACAGAAACAAATTAAATGTCATAATGGATGACTGTCAAAACGTGAAAATAGTAATGGGGACATGTGACATGACTATAGGGTGCATTGAATGTTGAGAACCATGGACGTGACTAAATCTTAGTGATAATCAAAGCATGGTGATAGAATTAAAGCTGCAATCATGGCTAAGATAGATTCACACCAAAATATTACCAAAAGAAAGAAGTTAAAGATAGACTTGGAAACTTGTTAGAATTGCATTCCTTATATACACATACTCAACATTACCACCTTTTTGATGTAATAAATTTCCATAATGGCCTAATGATCCTCTTTTATTATTGGAAAGGGAAGACAAGATAACAAGGTGTTTATAAGGTGATTTCAAATATACTCCAATACCACAGGCATGGCCTCTGCTGCCAGCAGATGTCCATAACCTCGACAGGGTTTCCTTTTACCCTGTTGATATGCCAGTATCCCATTCTACTAAAAAGGATTCATAACTTAATTTTCTTATTATCGACAAAAGGCCATTGTTCTGGCGTGGTGACCAGCTAGTAACAATGTCATTCACCAGATCTTAATGAGATGAACAAGTCGGCTCATGATGAGACCTCTTATCCTTCAACCAAAGTGTCGAAGGCCATTACCCTGGCTTGGTGACCAAAATGGTAATGTCGCCTTATTAAGTCCTATGATCATGGTAGGTCGGCTCATGATGAGACCTCCTATCCTTTTGGTACAATTTTCTTCTTTAATTTGATTTATTAGTAGTTTTCCCATTTTGTTATGATAAGAGATTAGTGAATGGGGTGGCTCATCAACTCTTTAAGAGTTAGGGATGGCGTAAAAAGTATTGTAATAATTATCCTTTTAGTTTTTTATTTGCTTCCCAAAATTTTATTTGTCAAGGAGATCACAAGACTATAAGGAAGAAAAAAACTCCTTTGGTGGTAATTGAAGAGATATATTATGAATAGTTTATGTATTTACAATATCAGGATTGTTAAGTTTTGATGAAGTTGAGAATTCAAGTAAAATATTCTCTTATGGTAATCATTGGGACGACATAATTTTGTCACCATGATATCAGAAAAGTGCTTCAAAATCAGAATAATTTCACTAAAAAAAAATGGTTACAACTAAGAAAATAACAATCATAAGGGAACAACAGTTGTGACTTAAGGGAATAACAACCATGTCCAAATGTAATAGTAGTTGTGACTTACGGGAACAACAACCGTGTCCAAACGTAATAGTAGTTGTGACTTATGGGAACAACAACCGTGTCCAAAGGGAACAACTACTGCGACTAAGGGAATAGTAGTGAAGGAACATCAGCTGCAACCAAAGGAACAATAATGGTGACAAAAGGGAACATCAAGCTGTGATGAAAGGGAACATTGGCTGCAACTAAGGGAACAATAGTGAAGGAAAACCAGCTACAACCAAAGGAACAACAACTGTGATAAAAGGGAACAATGGCCACAACTAAGGGAACAACAGTGAGGGAACATCATTTGCAACCAAAGGAACAAATTGTGATAAAAGTGAACAAAAAGTTGTGATGAAAGGGAACAACAATTGCAACTAAGGGAACAACAGTGAAGGAACAACAGTTGTGACTAAAGGAACAAAAATTGTGATAAAATCGAACTACAAGTTATGATGAAAGGGAACAACATTGAAGGTACAACAATTGTGACCAATGGAACAACAGTTGTGAACAAAGGAATAAAATTGTGACAAAAAGAATAACAAACCTTTCCCCTTATTTCATTATTATTATTATTATTATTTATTTTTTTACGAAACATAAATTTCATGAAAATATATACATTATGTACAAAATGAAAGGAGTTTTGAAAAAAAATCAGCTAGATGTAGTTGTGGGGTTACCTCCCCAATCAGCTATGATCTGCAAATTGGAATCATTGCTTATTTGATGGCAGAAAGGCTCTCGTGTAAGCGATTGATGATAGAGGTAGAGTCGATGTCCATTAGCAAGAAAAGAGATGCCAGAACCATCAATGGTAGTCAAGGTCACTGTACCATTGTCATAGACTTCAGTAATCTCATATGGTCCTAACCATCTTGTTTGAAGTTTTCTTGGAAAATCTTGAAACCTGGAATCATACAACAACACCCATTTGCCTTTCTGAAAAGTTTTCTTTTTAATACGACAATCATGCCATTTAGCCCTTTTCTGTTGAATAATAGTTGTATGTTGTAGGGCCAATAGGTGCATCTCATCCAGTTCATTAAGTTGTTGTAAACGTTTTTTTGTGCTTCTGTGAAATCCAATCCAACTTCTCTTGCAGCCTTGAGAGTCTTAATCTTGAATTCAATAGGAAAAATGGGCTCCTTACCAAAAACAAGGTGGTATGGTGAATAGCCAGTAATATTGTGCCACATTGTTCGATAGGCCCATAAGGCCTCAGGAAGTTTAACTGCCCATTTCTCAGTTCACAAATACTATTTTGGTCAAAATTGCCTCCAGAACCTTATTGGTACTTTCCACCTGTCCATTTTCTTGAGGATGGTAAGGAGAAGTGACTCTGTGCTTAATGTGGTACTTTTGTAAAGTAGCAGAAATTTTATGAGCAGTGAATTGTGACCCCCCATCTGTTATTATTTCTCTAGGCAGTTTGTATCACACAAATAGTTCAAATAAGAAACTAATGACTACTTCTTTTGTAGCTTTCAGAAGAGATACTGCTTCCACCCACATTAGGGGAATTTTGAGGTCTAAAATTGGCCTCCTAAGGAAATTATAAAATAATAGTGGAAATAATAAAATAAGATTAGATTACAACATCAAATTTTAGAGGGGGAAAAAAAAAACTATATTTTCAACTTGTATTTTCAACTTATCTCCCTATGGGTTTACTCTAATTTCAAGTGGAAACACTTGTTGGATGAAGAATTCCATTCCTCATCGAAGGAATACCCATGTTTCATACCTTAGATGGACCCTGCTACACGGAAAATGAGAAATACATATAAAAAAAATGTGATTGCAATCACGTTTTTTCATGTATTTCTCATTTTTCGTGTAGCAGGATTCATCGAAAGTATGCAACATGGGTACTCCTTGGATGAGAAATTAAATTTTGCATCCAACAAGTACTCCCTCTTGAAATTTGAGTAAAACCTTAGGGAGATAAGTTGAAAAAGTAGTTTTATTATTTTATTATTTTTTAATCTTTTACTTTTTTACTCCAAAAATGGTGAATCATCCCCCATGGTTGACATCATCATCTTGAATCCTATTAATTCTTATAAATTTTATTTTGGTTGTACATTTTTCTTAGGAGGCCCATTTTAGACCTCAAAATCCCCCTAATTTTTAGTCACGTAGTCTATACAAACCAGGATTTATGCCTTCTGATTCGATGGTGGGTTAAAAGGGCCCATGAATTCCAATGTCCATATTTCAAACGATTATATTAAAAATTACGGCTGCAGGGGAATCTCATCAGCTTGAGTGGGATGACCCATTCTCTAACATCTATCACAGCTCCAGACATACTTCTTTGCATCCTTGAATATCGTGGGCCAATAATAACCCATCTGGAGTACTTTATGCCCAGTCCTGCAATCACCGAAATTTCCACCATAGGGTTCATCATGATAGGCCCTAAGAATGTCATAAATCTTGTCTTCTCTGATGCATCTGTGGATCTGAAAGTTAGACCCTGTATGAAATAGGTAACCATCTATCTAGGAGAATCGTGCACTATGCTGAATAATAAGTTTCCTATCCTAGGGTGGCAAATGTGTTGCCAGTTTTCCTACTACTAGATAATTGGCCACATCAGCATACCAGGGTGTCTTGATTGTTACATAAAATAGGTGTTTGTCTGGAAATTGATCTTCCACCGGTAAAGGATCAGTTGTTTTAGGTACTCTAGACAGAAAATTTGCAACGATATTTTCCTTTCTTTGGTGATTCTTTATAGTAATGTCAAAATCCTCTAATAACAACAACCATTAAGTTATTCCGTCATTGGTAATAGGTTTATTATCTAGATATATAATGGTAGAATGATTAGTATATAGGAAGACTGGATATTCCGTTATACAGTGACGAAATTTATTAATAGAATACACACCAGCTAAATTTTATTTTTCAGTCAATGTATAATTTAGCTCTATCAATGTAAGATTCTTGCTGATAAAATAAATCGCATAAGGATTTTATTCTTCTTCCTATCCAAGGACATCTCCTATCGTTGTGTTTGATGCGTCTGATGAAATGTGGAAGGACAAGTTCCAGTTAGGATCTCTTAACACAGGGGTTTTTGAGACCAGCTTTTTAAGTTCTACAAAAGCAACATCACATCTGTCATTCTATTCGAATTCAACATTTCCTGTCAAAACATACAGTAGTTTTGCTATCCTTGAATTTTTTTCTATAAATTTGGAATAATAACAAGCATATCCGAGGAAATGACATACCTCAGTTGGTGTATGAGGAGTAGGCAATGTAAGAATTACCTCAATATTTGTTGGATCCACTTGAATACCTGTAGCATAAATGTAATGTCCCAGAACTACACCTTCGGTCATCATCATATGACATTTTTCATGGCTAAGGCATAATCTGGTAGCAATGCATCATTCAAGAAATTTTTCTAAATTTTGTAAGGCTTGGTCAAACTCGTTACCATATGGAGTAAAATCATCCATGTACAACTCAATTCCTTCACTAATTAAATAAAAAAAGATACTCAAAATTTCCCTCTAGAAGGTGGCTGGTGCATTGCACAGCCCAAATGGTAAAACTCTATATGCAAACGTTCCCCAAGGGTAGGTAAATGTGGTCTTATCCTGGTCTTTGGGAGAAATTTGAATTTGATTATAACCACTAAAACCGTCCAAAAAGGAGAAAAATTTCTTCCCAGCAAGAGTGTCAAGGACTTGATCTACAAATGGAAGGGGGAAATGGTCTTTTTGCGTAGCCTTGTTCAATTCTCTATAGTCCACACAAATTCTCCATTTACCATTTTTCTTAGGGATGACAACTAATGGTGAAACCCACTGGTTGTTTGAAATAGGATATATAAAATTAACATCCAGGAGCTTTTGCAACTCTTGTTTTACTACATCCCTAAGGTGTGTAGTTAATTATCTTTGACGATGATGGGGACATAGTTGTGGATCGATGCCCTTGATGTCAGAATATTCCCAAGCAAAATCCTGCTTATATTTCTAGAGAATCTAAATTAACTTTTTATGTTTTTGATCATCTAGATCAGCATTAATATTCAAAGTTTTACCAGGTTCAATTTCGATGGGAATTTTATTATGGACAGTAGTCGTAGGTATATGGTCATTATTAAAAAGCTCTAGTGGATATTCATAGGCCTCATTATCAAGCATGTCCTTTTCCATTTGACATTTTGGATTCCAAATAGTAGAAGGTTTGCTAATAAATCCATTAATTATATCGTCCTCGATTTGTCTTTTAAATGCAAGAGCTTCATCCAAGGTAAGAGGAGAACGCAGGTTTTCCTCCTGATATTTGGGCAGAAATAATTGGTAATTTTCGATAGGTAGGTTGGGTTTAGCAGGCGGGTATAAGAAAAGATTTTTTATAGCAGTTTCTTTTGATATGCATTTTCAGTTTCCAACCATGGTCTCCCTGATATCAAAGGATGCCCATCCTGTCTATTTCTAGGATTGATAACTAGAAAATCCATTGGGTACTCCCAAGAATCTAAAGAAACAATAACATCTTCCATAGTGCCCTTTGGTTTGACTATCGATCTGTCAACTTGTTATGAAACCAACTCACAAAAAGATAGAAAAGATAGATCAACGCCTTAGAATTCAGCCTCTTCGAGGGGGCAACCTCCTTTACATTACACAAATGAATGATTCTTTGATGATTCAAATGACAAAACCTCCTTCCTATGTATAGGAGTCTAAGGAGTCACAATATAACCTAGCCGACCTAACAATAATAATATAAAGGCACATAAATAATAATAGAGGGATTCTATGGGGCACAATAATAACAATATGGGGACAATAGGGGCACAACAATATTAATAAGGGATCCAACTACAATAGTAATGGGGTAATCACTAGTATTATACAGACCTAACATGCCCCTCCCCTTCAAAAAAGTATTGTCCTCAACACTTGAGTAGTTCTGGATGCTTCTGTATAAAATTCTCATCCTCCCATGTGGAATCTTCAATGGATAAGTTCTTCCACTTGATGAGATACTCCAAAATTGATCAATTTCGTAGCTGTTGAGTTCTTGTTTCTGTGAATGATTCTGGTTCCAATATAATTTTTCCTTCCTTGTCATGTTCTGGCAATATTGTTTGAATTGGGAGCTTGTCACCTATAACCTTCTTTAAACATGAAACATGGAAAACTGGGTGCACTCAAGAAGCTGCAGGAAGCTCCAATTTGTATGCCATAGTACCAATCTTTTGCAACACCTTGTACGGACCATAATACTTTGGTGATAATTTATTATCCTTCTTAGCTTTCTTGAGGGACATTTGTTTATACGGTTGTAGCCGTAGGAATACCCAATCACCTACATCAAAAATTCTTTCGCTGCAATGTTGATATGCCTGTCGTTTCATTCTATTATGTGCCAACACATGGTTATCCTTTAAGAGTTGGAGGAATTGTTGTTGATGCTCGATGTGATGTTCCACTGCTTGAACCTTAGAATTTTCTCTTAAATATGATGTGATGGATGGTGGCTAATATCCATAAAGTGCCACAAATGGGGTCATTTTTGTTGCTGTATGGAAGGAAATGTTATACCACCATTCAGCCAAAGGCAACCATTTGACCCATTATGTCTATTTATCAGATACAAAGCAACGAAGATATCCTTCCAAATATTTTCTTACTATCTCAGTTTGCCCATCAGATTGAGGATGATAAGATGAGCTATGAGATAACTAAGTACCGAGACAAGAAAATAATTATTTCCAAAAATTACACTTACAATAATCTTTGGGGTTCCATGTAGCTTTTGAATTGTTTCCATAAATGCAGTAGAAATTGTACTGGCTTTAAATGGATGTGATAATGCACAAAAGTGTGCATACTTGGTAAGTCTGTCAACTACCACCATGATGACACTCTTTCCCTCAGAATTGGGTAAACCTGTGATAAAATCCATTGAAACCTCCTCCCAATGTTGGCTTGGAAAGGATAAGGGTTGTAATAGACCAAGGGTCTTAATTATTTCAACTTTATTTTGTTGGCAAACCAAACATTCTGCCACAAACTTTTGAATATCCGATTTAAGGCCATCCCAAAAAAATTCCTTCTTAACCCTGTGGTAAGTTTTTAAAAATCCTGAGTGCCCTCCTATGGGAGAAGTGTGCAATTCCATAAGAATATTTTGTTTGAGGTGGGAATTCTTACAGAGGTATAAGCAATCTTTGTACCATAACGAATCATTTTTCCAACTAAATGTATCAGATGTATTGGAATCTTGTTGTAACTTTTGAATAAGTGCCCACACTTCTTCATCATTCTTCCATTCCTCCCTTGCTTCGTTTATCCAATCTGGTTGGATAATAGAAATGGCACACAACAATGCTTCCACATCCTCATCCTTTCTTGAGAGTGCATCTGCCACCACATTTTTCTTCCCTTTTTTGTAGATGATTTCAAAGTCATAACCCAACATCTTTGTGACCCACCTTTGTTGCTCTTTAGAGGATAATATTTGTTCTAAAAAATATTTAAGGCTATCATGATCAATTTTTACCTTGAAGTGTCTTCCCATTAGGTAGGGTTGCCATTTCTTAAGTGCATGTAGTATTGCCAACATTTCCTTCTCATAAATAGCTTTGTGTAAAAAATTTCCCTTGATTGGATGACTTTCAAAAGCAATGGGTCTTTCATCTTGCATTAAAACAGCACCAATTCCATTTCCTGAAGCATCACATTCCACAACAAAGGTTTTTGTGAAGTCCAGTGTAGCTAAGACCGGTGCTTGGCACATTGCCTCTTTAAGATGTTCAAAGGCCTTTGTTGCTTCTGGAGTCCATGAAAATGCATCTTTCTTCAATAATGTTGTTAGAGGTGCTGCTATTCTCCCATAATTCTTAACAAACTTGTGATAATACCTTGTCAACCCCAGAAATCCTCGCAGATGCTTTATGGATGTGGGGATTTTCCATTCCTTAATGGCTTTAATTTTGCTAGGGTCTACCTTAACTCCTTCATGAGATACAATATGACCCAAATATTCCACCTCTTGTACTCCAAAGAAACATTTGGATCTTTTTGCATATAATTGTTTCTCCTCCAATATTTGTAGCACCCTATCAGCATGTTCAACATGATCCTTCCAAGACTTGTTGTAAATTAGTATTGTAAAAATTTCTGTTTTCCCACCCCGGTTTTCAGTTTCTCCTTATTTCTCCCATGTAGTTAAATGCCCATTCCCATAACCATACATTTAACAGACTGAAAAAAATAAATATTGCTGAAAAAACAAATTCTGGAAATTTTTCAGAATGCTGGAAATTGCAGAATTAAAAATCAGCAATTAAAAACAGCCATTAAAACACATTAAAACACTGATATTTTTGGTCAACTTGACCCTGGAAAAACCCCCTACAACTCTTGGGGAAAACCAGTTTGAGAGCTCTTCTTTATTTCTGAAAATTGTCTTTTTACAGTGAGAATTATTCAGCAAAAAGTCAGCAAGCAAATTTACAACTTATCTCCTTTCCCGTGCCTCACAACAATCTGGAAATTACAGCAAATAGGACAGCAATAAATGTTGTACGGCCTCCGTTTTGTGTGCAGAAAAATCAGCAAACTGCTCCTCGATTTTTGTGCAAAAATCTGCCTTTCACTATGTGCTGAATCAGCTGTACAAATCTGCTCAACTGCTGCCTTGAAATGTGTGCCAAGCTGCTGTCTCCTTCTCCTTCCTACTCAGAAATCTCTCTTGCTCTCTTGCTCTCCTTCTCCCAATCTGCTCATGAAAGAATGAATGACCTTTTCCTCCTTTTCCTCCTTTAATATAACTCCAAGTGACTTTTGGGTGATCCAAGTGACTTTTGGGTGATCTCTAAATCCAATGGCTGAAATAGATTTAGATCAATGGTTGAGATTAAATGCTCATTTAAATCTCACTTTCTATTTTTTTAATTCACCCCACTTTAATAAAGACCTACTTAGTCATTTATTTCCAAAGTCACTTTTCCTTTCTAATTTTTCATTGACTTTATAAAAGTCACTTTAAAATTAGACTTAATAACTTTATCACTTAAAGTCACTTTTAAATTAGATTTAACTTTATAAAATTATAAAGTCACTTTAGGAGAAAAATTAAATTCTTTTGGACACTTTTCCCTAGGCCAAAGATCAAAGCCTAAGGGAACCACCTGTCCTCCAGTACCAAATTTCAACACTCCCTCTTACCGAGGAAGGTGTTCCTCACCACACCCATCTTGTCTCTGAAATAGACATGCTTGCCCCGTGGTAAGGCTTTGGTAAGGATATCTGCAACCTGCTCATCAGTGGAAATATACTCAAGCTTCACAGCTCCCTTCTGAACATAGTCTCTGATGAAATGATATCTGATCCCGATATGCTTTGACCTGTCATGAAATACTGGATTCTCCGTGAGTTTAATGCAACTCTGATTATCACAGTAAATCACTGAAGGTCTCAACGGCTGACCAAATAAGCCAAACAACATCTTGCAAAGCCAGATGGCCTCACAACTAGCTAGACTGGCTGCCATATACTCTGCTTCCGCTGAACTTAGTGCTACTGACTGCTGCTTCCGGCTGAACCATGACACTACTGCTGAACCCAACCCAAAACAACACCCTGAAGTGCTCTTCCTATCAGAAGCACAACCTGCCCAATCAGAATCAGTGTATCCTGCCAATCTCACTCCATCTCCCTGCCTGTAGTCCAGACCATAATCCACTGTCCCCTGCAAGTACCGCAAAATGTGTTTTGCAGCCACCCAGTGAACCTTCCTAGGCTCACACATAAACTGACTCATCGTGTTGACTGCAAAATAGATATCTGGTCTAGTGTTGACCAAATACATCAAGGAACCAATTAGCTGCCTGTACAATGTGGGATCCACCAACTCGGAATCCGAAGCATGAAGCTTCTTCCAGTTGGTGATCATCGGTGTCGACATGGGTCTGCAATCCTCCATGTGGAATCTGCTAAGGATGTCCACAATATACTTCCCCTGCCCCAGGAAGAAATGCCCCTCCTCCTGCCACACCTCCAAACCCAAAAAGTAATGCATCAAGCCGATGTCCTTCATCTCAAACTCCGCTGCAAGATCTCTCTTGCAGTGCTCTATGAGTCTCTCTGCACCTGTAATGATCAAGTCATCCACATACAGCACCAGAATGAGAGGCTCCTCACCAATCACAATAAAGTAAAGGTTCGGATCTGCCTCACTCTTTGTGAAACCCATCCCCTGCAAGTATGCATCTATCCTGGAGTACCAAGCTCTGGGAGCTTGCTTCAGGCCATAAAGGGCCTTCTTCAATCTGCACACATGGGACTCCTTCCCATGCACCTCAAAGCCCTGTGGCTGCTCAATGTACACCTCCTCCTGTATGAAGCCATTGAGAAATGCGGTCTTCACATCCATCTGGTGGATCTTCCAACCCATCTCTGCTGCTATCGATATAATGGAGCGGATCGAAGTATATCGAGCCACGGGAGCGAAGGTCTCCTCATAATCAACTCCCTCTACCTGGGAGAACCCTCTAGCCACAAACCTCGCTTTGAATTTCTCAATGCTGCCATCTGCAGCATGCTTTACCTTGTAAAGCCATCTGGAAGTAACCACGGATTTTCCCTCAGGCCTCGGCACCACCTCCCAAACATCATTCTTCATGATAGAAGAATACTCCTCCTGCATGGCCTCTCTCCAGACCTGCTGGCTAGCTGCCTCCTCATAGCTAGAAGGCTCAGAGTCAAGGATGCTGGTAACCATCGCCATATAACTACAAAACCTCTCAGGTGGTCTACTCTCTCTGACCGGCCTCTTCGGCTCAGCAACAGATGTGGCATCTCTCAAGGTGTCCTGAAGCCACTTGGGCTTCCTCTTCCCTGAGCGCACTTCTTCCACCGGAGAATGAAACTCCTCCTCCTCATCATCATTAGTAGCCTGAACTCCTGACTGTCTGTCTGCTGTCCTCCTGCCTGCACCTGAACCTGTAGAAGCTGAGGTACCGTGTGAACTGTCCATCAGTGGACTCCCTAGTGAACTGCTCTGTGAACTGCTCTGCATGCTGCCCGGAGCACCACCCCTCTGGCTCGATGAGCCACTGCTCACTGACGGACCTGACATCCTCATAGATGTACCTCCGGATCCTGCTGATCCCTGCCCACTGGATCCCTGCGACTGACTCAACTGCTGCTGAGGGTCTGGCTGATCCAGATACTCTAACTCCCGTGACCTCCTAAAGGCCCTGTCCTCCTCGAACTTCACATCCCGTCTGACAACAACTCTCCTCTGTGCAGGAATGTAAATCCGAAAGGCCTTTGAGGTCTCACTGTAGCCCACAAAGATACCCTTCTCTGCGGTGGGCTCTAGTTTGGTCCTCTTCTCTTTGGGTATATAGGAGTATGTAATGCATCCAAAGATGTGAAGATGACCAAGATCAGGCATCTTCCCAGAGAAAGCCTCCTCCGGAGTCATGTGCCCCAAGGCACGATGCGGACTCCTGTTCTGCAAGTAAACAGCTGTGTTGCAGGCCTCTGCCCACAAGAACAATGGCAACCCCTGATCATGTAACATAGCTTTGGCAGCCTCTATGATGGATCTGTTCTTCCTCTCCGCAACCCCGTTCTGCTGGGGGTTGTAAGGAACAGTGAACTCCCTCCTAATGCCTGCCTCCGCACAATAGTCAACAAACTCTCCAAGGGTGTACTCTCCTCCATTGTCCGACCTCAAGGACTTGATCTTTCGACCTGTCTGAGTCTCCACAAGAGCTCTGAACTCCTGAAACCGCTTGAAGACCTCACTCTTGGTCTTCAAAAAATAAATCCAGGTCCTCCTGGAGTGATCATCAATGAATAAAACATAGTACTCATATCCACTCAAGGAAACATGAGACATCCGACCGCTCACATCGGAATGAATCAAATCAAGTATCCCCGTCGCTCTGCTGTCACTGCTGGGAAAAGGGGATTTGGCAAATTTGCCCATCGCACAACCTCTGCAAGTATCAAAGTGATCAGTGTTGAAATCTGGCACACTTGTAGTGATCTCCCGCAATGTCCTCAAGGCTCCATGATACATATGTCCCATCCTGCGGTGCCAAATCTCACACAGCTCAGAACTTCTAGCTCTGCTGTCGGTACTACTGCTCAATGCCAAAAGGGGCTGAAATGCAAACTTGTACACCTTTGCATGGCGTACACCTATCACTCTAGCTGAATCAGCTGGAGTGTCCCTGGGATACATCAACATCTGTCCTCCCCTGAACAGTACGTCATATCCTCTGTCCTCCAAAGCTGAGACGGATATGAGGTTCTTCCTCATCCCTGGCACATAAAGAACCTCTGACACCTTCAAGGGAGGTTTGGACTCCCTCTGAAATGTCACTGTCCCCACCCCGACTGCTCTAACAACTTTGTCATCACCGAGTACTACCTCAATATAAGTGCCACTCTCTGAAAGCTCTGAGAAGTACTCACGGACTCCTGTCATGTGACGTGAAGCCCCACTGTCCACATACCAAATACCTGTAGATGCTCCGCTAATCGAGGGAAAAGCATGCTCCCTCTGAACCTGTGTGGCAGGTGATCCTGCACTAGAGGACTCACATGTAGTGAACGCAAACTCCCGGTCAAAACGACCTGCAAAGTCCTCAATCTCAGCTGAAGCTGCCACGTCCTGGTTCTTTCCCTTCTTCTTCTTCTTCTCCGGACACACAACTGCATAGTGTCCCATCTTTTGACAATTCCAACACTTCACCTTGGAATAGTCCTTCTGTGTGTTCCCCGGTTTACCTTTACCTTTGCCTTTGCCCCCACCACTGCTTGTGGAAGCCTGCTTCTTCCCTTTGCCTTTCTTGCCTCCTGCCACTAGTGCTACATCCTCATCCTGCTCAACTGGCTTGGCTGCCCCAAGCTATCCTTTCCTGATCTCTGTCTGAATGCAATCATCCCAAAACCTCTCCCATGTGGGAAGGGTCTCACGTGCACAAACCCCATCAGCAAAGTTCAACCATGAACGGGGGAGGCCATTCACTGCAATACGCACCAACTCAGTGGATGGAATGGCCTCTCCAATCGCTGCCAACTCATCTCTCACATTGGTAATCTTTGTGAGATATCCAGCTGCACTATCATTACCCATCTTAATGTTCTTCAGCTTCTCCTTCAGGACCATTTTCCGGTTCTCATTGGTACTCTGGTAGAGATTGGACAATGCTGTCCACATCTCATGGGCATTGCTCTTTCCTCTCACATGAGGAATGCAATGGTCTTTGATTCCGTCTAGAATCAGCCTCTTACCCTTATTGTTCTTCTTTTTATACTCAGCCAACTGAGTAACATCAGTGGGCACAACAACAGGGTTCTGTGCGGTATGCACCATGATATCCCAGACTTCTGCCTCCTCAAAGATACTCTGCATTCTCTCCTTCCAAACGCTGTAATTTATATGCCCATCCAGCCTATCCTCCACCCTCAATCCTAATGACATCCTGCTGTCCTAAAACTGAAAAATAGCACTGCTGTAGTAAAGATAAAACTGTTGTTTATGAAAAAATCAGCTTGCTGGAATTTTCTGAGTGAAAAATTAGCAACTGTAATTTTTCCTTTTGCTGTCCCAAACTGCCCTTCAGCACTCAAGCTCTGATACCATGTAAAAATTTCTGTTTTCCCACCCCGGTTTTCAGTTTCTCCTTGTTTCTCCGATGTAATTAAATGCCCATTCCCATAACCATACATTTAACAGACTGAAAAAAATAAATATTGCTGAAAACACAAATTCTGGAAATTTTTCAGAATGCTGGAAATTGCAGAATTAAAAATCAGCAATTAAAAACAGCCATTAAAACACATTAAAACACTGATATTTTTGGTCAACATGACCCTAGAAAAACCCCCTACAACTCTTGGGGAAAACCAGTTTGAGAGCTCTTCTTTATTTCTGAAAATTGTCTTTTTACAGTGAGAATTATTCAGCAAAAAAATCAGCAAGCAAATTTACAACTTATCTCCTTTCCCGTGCCTCACAGCAATCTGGAAATTACAGCAAACAGGACAGCAATAAATGCTGTACGACCTCCGTTTTGTGTGCAGAAAAATCAGCAAACTGCTCCTCGATTTTTGTGCAAAAATCTGCCTTTCACTATGTGTTGAATCAGCTGTACAAATCTGCTCAACTGCTGCCTTGAAATGTGTGCCAAGCTGCTGTCTCCTTCTCCTTCCTACTCAGAAATCTCTCTTGCTCTCTTGCTCTCCTTCTCCCAATCTGCTCATGAAAGAATGAATGACCTTTTCCTCCTTTTCCTCCTTTAATATAACTCCAAGTGACTTTTGGGTGATCCAAGTGACTTTTGGGTGATCTCTAAATCCAATGGCTGAAATAGATTTAGATCAATGGTTGAGATTAAATGCTCATTTAAATCTCACTTTCTATTTTTTTAATTCACCCCACTTTAATAAAGACCTACTTAGTCATTTATTTCCAAAGTCACTTTTCCTTTCTAATTTTTCATTGACTTTATAAAAGTCACTTTAAAATTAGACTTAATAACTTTATCACTTAAAGTCACTTTTAAATTAGATTTAACTTTATAAAATTATAAAGTCACTTTAGGAGAAAAATTAAATTCTTTTGGACACTTTTCCCTAGGCCAAAGATCAAAGCCTAAGGGAACCACCTGTCCTCCGATACCAAATTTCAACAAGTATATCATCAAAAAATACTAACACAAATTTTCTAAGGAAGGGTTTGAAAATGGAATTCATCAAACCTTGAAATGTAGAAGGTGCATTGGTAAGGCCAAAAGGCATGGCCAAAAATTCATAATGACCCTCATGAGTTCTAAATATTGTTTTTGGAATGTCTTCAGTCTTCATTCTAATTTGATGATATCCTGAATGAAGATACAACTTGGTGAAGTAAATTGATCCATGCAATTCATCCAATAATTCATCAATGACAGAAACAAGAAACTTATCTTTAATAGTGAGCTTGTTGAGCTCCCTATAATCCAGACACATGCACCATGATCCATCCTTCTTGTGCACCAATACTACTGGAGCAAAGAAAGAACATTGACTAGGTAGAATTATACAAGCCTCTAGCATTTCTGCAACCATATGTTCAATTTCACTCTTTTGGGCATAGGGATATCTATACGGCCTGATGTTTGGAGGAACACTTCCTGGAATCAGATGAATAGCATGATCATGATCATTAATAGGTGGGAGACCTTTGGGAGTCTCAAATACCTTGGAATGATTGTCCAAGACTTTTTGGAGATCTGGAGAAATAGATGCTTTCGATGTGGAAACATCTAGCGAACATAATTGTGCAATTACACCTCTTTGTTCCTTTTTTAGAAGCTTTGTCATACTGTTAGAGCTGATTATCTTTCCCAGTTTCCCTGCAATACCCCTTAATTCAACTTCCTTTCCTTCAGCACAAAATTTCATGAAAAGTTCTTGAAAATGAAAAGCTATTGTACCCAAGGATTGTAGCCATTGGACTCCTAATACAACATCAGCAACTCCCATTGGAATGGAAAGCATTGGGCTAGTCAATACATATTCTCCCATGGATAGCTTGATATTATGGCACTTTCCAGAGCAATTTATTGTTCCTCCATTTGCAACCATCACTTGACACTCTGGTGCTGGATATAGGAAGCAATTCAATTTTTTTTCTACCTTACAATGAATAAAATTGTGGGTACTTCCTAAATCAATCAACACTATTACCTTTTTCTTCTTGATTTTTCCTTCTATCTTGATGGTTTGAGGAGTGGTAATTCCAACCAATGCATTACAAGATATGGTTGGATTCATTTCTTCTTTATCTAGGCTTTGTTCCTGGAGTATATCCTCTTCTTTTGACCTTTCTTGATCATTTTCTTCTTCCTCTTCACAATCTATGTAGAATAATTTCTTCTCAGCACACTTATGACCTTTAGTGTATTTGTTATCACAACTGTAACAAATCCCCTTTTCTCTTTTTTCTTACAGTTTTTGTGGTGTCAACCTTATAGTTTGTGGAAGACTAGGGGCAACAACACTTCCATCTTTATAGTTGTGAGTGGTATGCTTCCTGGTTGCCATAATTTTTCTTTCCATTTTTCTTGCTAACCCGAATGCCTTCTCTAATGAATTAGGTTCCCAAAGGCGAACATCATGTTGGATATTATCCTTTAAAGTCCCTATGAACACATCAATCCTATGCTCCTCTGGAATATTTTTTACCCTTATGTTCAATTTTTGGAACTCCTCAATGTGCTCCATTATTGAACCCTTTTGTTTGAGACTTATCAATTGGATAAAAAAAGTGTTGCTTTTTGTATCCTCATAATGTGCTGTCAATTCTTACGTAAAAATTGCCCTAGTGATAATTTGTTTACGAGAGCAAATCCATTGATACCATACAAATTGATTTGGTTCCAAATATAAAGTTGCAATATGTACCTTTTATGTGTTTTGCACATTATTGAGATCGAAAAATTGCTCCATCTATAATATCCATGTTGCGGGATCCTTGCCATCAAACTTTCTCATATCCATTTTTGGAATATGGTGGGTCTTTGATCCAACATTAGAGTCTATGAAATCATGATTAACATTTCTTTTGTTCGCATCATGAGTTTGCTTTGCTACCCTTTCACCATTAGTAAGTATTTCTTGTAGAAAATTTGTCAAATCTATCTTCAAATCGTCAATATTAGCTTCCACGCCATTCATCTTAGCTTCCATGCCCTTTATCTTAGATTCCATGCCATTTATCTTAGCTTCTGTTAGCTTTTGTGAGAGTGAAATTTGTTGCACTTGGTCTTGTAATTCTGATATATCATGTAGCATTTCTTCCTCTTCTTCATGAGTCATGCTAGAGCTTTCAGGTTGCTTACTAGGTGTTTTCATTTTCTTTCCTCGGGGCATCATTTACCGATAATAATGCTCGACTATGCCCTTTGAATTCCTTCAAAATAATTTTTCAAACCTAGCTTAAGCAAAAATTTAAAAAAATCTACACACCTTTTTTCACTTTGTAGGAGCTCGATATTGCCTGTGATGTATCTCTGTAATTTCGGATCATCCAGTTTTGAAATTGTGATCTGTAGTAGCACTCTATGTCCTCTTTCCAATGCCACCAGTTTGATCCCAATTGGATTCTCCAAGGAAGATTTATGCCAAATCTCCCACAATGACCTGATTATAGACTAGTTCAGTAGAGTGAACTTGTACGACGTGCCATGTGTCCCTGTTTTGACATTTGTCTCTAAAAAATATATACAAGAAACTACAACCCATCATCTTTCTGTACCTTCTTATGAAATTTCAATCCAATGCTTAGAGAGAAATTTATGACGATTTTCCCCAGGTCACCTATTTGGAATGTAATTTAGGACTCTGCAAAAAGAGAAACTTCCTCAAATCATATCTCTGCAAATATAGAGTGAAAAGCTCTGAAATTCAGAACCGATATTCAGTGCGATTTCGTCTCAAATGGGTTTTTTATTGCTTTTGAAACATTGCAGGAAAAAGGTTATAGCGAAAATTCCACAATGACCTATTTGGAGTAGCGAAACCCTAAAATCCAAAGCTCTGATACTAAATGTTATGAAACCAGCTCACAAAAAGATAGAAAAGATAGATCAACGCCTTAGAATTCAGCCTCTTCGAGGGGGAAACATCTTTTACATTACACAAATGAATGATTCTTTGATGATTCAAATGACAAAACCTCCTTCCTATGTATAGGAGTCTAAGGAGTCACAATATAACCTAGCCGACCTAACAATAATAATATAAAGAGACAAAAATAATAATAGAGGGATTCTATGGGGCACAGTAATAATAATATGGGAACAATAGGGGCACTACAATATTAATAAGGGATACAACTACAATAGTAATGGGGTAATCACTAGTATTATAGGGACCTAACACAACTAGTTCCAACATAGTGGAAGTCGATTTTAAGGCATTGATCCCAAGGATACCATAGGTTTCTATAGTCAATATGTTTATAGCAGCTCCTAAGTCCACCAAGGTATTTGGGAAATTGTGACCTTAAATTTGAATAGTGACTACTGGATTCCCAGGATCATCATATTTGACAGTTATCTGTTTCCCTAAGATAAGGTTAGAAAGTGTCCTTAAGACATGGATTGTAGGAGGATCTTTGGGTTTCCTCCCAGGATTTTTGACACACAATTCTTTAATCATTTTAGCATAAATTGGAACATCTCGTATAGCCTAGAGGAGTGGGATTTTTATGCATAATTTTTTTAATTCCCCTACAAGATCAAAATCAGAATAGACTAGTGATTTAATCACTGTGAGTCTTTCAAGGAATGGATGATCAACAATTGTAGTTTTAATAGGGTCTTGTTGTTTAGTTGACACATCATGTGCCTCTGTTTCAAAAACAACTACACTCAAAGAAATACATTCTTCCAAAGGCTTCTCTTCGATGGGGTTTTCATTATCTTCCTGTTCTTGATTGACTTTATTATCTTCTGGAAATATAACTCATCCAAATCTCATTCGTAACTCATTACATTCAAGAGGGTTGTATTCACGATTTGAAATTTCAACGATCTCCAAATATTGGGCAGACCTAATGTTCAGATTGGGATTCAGCTAGGAAGGTAATTAAGGATGCAGTGGGGGTTGAGGATTTGGGGGAAATTAAAATGGAGCTTATAATGGTGGTTGTGACTGGGCTAGCATTCTAAAAGATGGGTTGATTTGTCCTATGAAATGCTAACAATTTGAGGTCACATTGGTCCTTGTGCAGATGAATTTTCCCACTGTGAAGGATATGGATTGTTTACTAGATTTTACCATGAAGGTATAGAATACTATCAATTTGGCCACACAGATCCAGTGAATGATTGATTTTCCCAGGGCGTTGCAGAGCGTGGCTAAGATTTCTAGGTGGGATTAAAATATTGTTAGCCCTGCCATGTTGATTGAGGAATTTTTTGTTGAGAATATTGTCCATAATAAAATAGAGAATGGTTATGCATCATACCTGAAGGGCAAGTCTGCCACTTTCATCACTGTGTCTTAAGATACGATGGCTCTGGATCATCCTCAGCTTATTTGAATATAGATTTTAATCTAGGGAGTGAGGTACATCACTCTGTCAAATGATCTTTAGTGCAAATAGCACATGGTTCATTCATATCCAAAGGACACTCTCTCTTGTTGTGTTGATTTTGACAATGAGGACAAAAAATAGCTGGAGCTTGCTCTGCTTCTGCATGTTTTTGCTTAACCTATAGGAAATCCAACTCTATAGTTAATGTGCTCAAAATATCAGTTTTAAAATCTTCTAAAATATTATCTATCTCTGCACAAGTTACACCTCTGCCTACAATCCTTCTAGTCCTGCTGAGAGGATCTCGAATTCCAGATCCGGTTCATGTACTTCCTTGCAAGAACCCGATACACAGTTTAATAATATCATCATAATATTCCTTGGAAATATCACCTTTCATCAATAAATTAAGTGTCTTTTTCCACTCATCTTTCATGCCCTTAATTAAAGTAGTTTTCAATACTTCTTTGGGTAAAGTGGTGTAAGGTGATATTTGCAAGTTATATTGAAATCTTTCAACATATTCTTCTAAAGTCTCACCATCTTTTTCCATCATTTTAAAAATTTCCTCTCTTCAGTCCCTAGATTGGAAATAATCCTAATATTTGATCAGGAAAGAATGTTTCATTAAATCCCATGAATTTATAGTACCACTTCTTAGTCCCATAAACCAACGTAGAGCTTCTCCCTTCAAGCTAGAAGGAAATAGTTTTTGTTTTTATGGGTCAATTGTTTAATCATAACCTCAGCATAGGAAATTGAACTCAAATAAGAATGCATCAGGGTCTTCAGGGGTCATTCCATGAAAATTTGGGATATTTGGTACTGGAATGGCTTTCATTGGTGCAGTGGCTAGTGGATTGACTATAGGGTGTTCTATGGTTGAGGTTTGTGTTTGTGGTGTTGTGTTCGCCATTTGGTCAAAAATATACCAGTATCCTTCAAGGATTCTGTGATCAAGAGGTACTATATGAGTAGGAGTACTTTGGCTAATGTTTCGTCCCTTGAATGGGTCTCACAACACTATTCAAGTCATGAATCTAAGGTGCTTTCCTTGCAACAGGGGTTGCAAGAGGTTTAGGTTCGGCAAATGTTGGGTCTATTTTAATAGATTGTGGGTCTTCTTCACTTGTTTCACCTCCCCCCTATTTTAAATTAAGATAATTCCCCTCAAATTTACTAGAAGGACTAAGGTGTCTAATGGGTATATCTTGGAAACTTCGTTCAAATCCTTTAGTCTTATTGTGAATCTCAGCATGAGCTGCAGTAGATGATCCTGCCACTTGAGGGGCAATAGTAGAGCCCTTCCTAGATATTGTTCGGGGACCTACCGATGCTTGAGATTCATATTTCCAAATGATTTCGTCTATGAAGGTCACTCTTCCAAGGCCAGAATGACCTTGAGTTTTGGTGGTTTTTGAAATGGGTTTTGAATCTATAACTTCCTTATTTATAGTCCTATGCTTTTTCCTAGTCATGCACACTAAACAATTCTAAAAGTATCAGCTGAGGGAAAGCATTGGCACAAGCTTTTTACTTGGTGCGTGCATAGGTTCTTACCTTCCATATTTAATACCCAATCCCATAGGGATACATCTAAACACTTCTTTGACAACCTCCCTGGCAATGGCGCCAAAATGTTGGGCACTAAGTTGTTCCTAAAGAATCAACTTAAACCTCTACACATTAAATTGTCAACCTGGGATTTCATCTTTTTATTGCAAGGTTGTCTGCACAGTTGGTGCAAGGGTAGTGTTGAGATTATCTTGATCTAGGTGAAACTAATAAGAAGAAAATACTAAGAAATGAAAGGAACAACAAAATATTTACTGAAAGAACACTCACTTTCTACCTCTAAACTACAATCAAACTGATAACAAAAATAAATTGTTAAGTTTCTATTCGGGAATTATAGATAAATTCAAGTTGTTTCCTAGGGAATGATAATTGTGATAAAGTAACTGAAATGCATCTATCAGAAAAATGCTAAGTCTTTGAAGCTAACAATTCACACTTGTTGTGGAAAACAATAACAAAAGATAATGTTGTAAAGGAAATCTCGTTTAACGCTATTTGCTACAATTGCTTGTAAATAGTAACAATAAATTTGGAAAACAATGATTTAATCTAAGAAATGATTAATCATTAAAAAGATGAAAGTAAGATGAAATAATAATACAGAGGAAGACAGTATTCATCCCAAGACTGGGCCCATGATCACTAGAATTTAACCGCCTTGTAGTTAACTCAATGCACTAGATTAAAACTAAATCGTTGAAATCTCCATTAACATGCAACAGTAAATTACAAGAGAAGTCTGTAAAAACTCAAGACAATTTGTTTCTCCAATCTCATTTTACAATTAACAGGGATAATTAACTACCTTACTGGAGTTTAATCCTACTTTTATATTACAAAATAATCCTAAATTTGAAATGGTAAAGCTATCCTGAGAATCAGGAGATTCTCAGGATGCTTAATTCAAGTTGTGAAATCTGCAATGTCTTCCTTAGAATAGTAGGTCATGATCCTCTTTTCAACTATCTCATGCATATAAGACGTTGATCCACAGTCAACAGGTCACAAATAGACCAAGTGATTTCCTCATGGCTTGGCCTTCCTCAGTTATTCAAGGAACAACAATCAGCATCAGATATCTCCTATCCAAATATTGACCCAAATCGTGAGTTAATGACATCTTCAAGATTCAAATCGATTCACTAATGAGGTAAACTAACAAAAAAATTATTTAACTCTTTTCTAGAAATCTTTATCATTCATATTATTATAATCTATGATCGAAAGTTTTGAAAAACTAACAATAAATGAAGGAAATAAGGTGAAGAATTATACTAATTCCAAGGCCAAACACCTTTCCTTCCACATATTCTAATATATCATTCTCATCCAAGGTCACCTCCATCAAGAAGGAAAATTTGATGAATCATTCAGCTTCTCTTCGTCTTTGAAGTATGAGGTAGACATATTAACCAAGTCAAATAAGCTTCTTCAAATCTCTTCAAAGGTGATTTCTTTGTCTCTTGTCTCCTTGGGAATTTCTTCACCTTACCTTTGATCCCATGTTAATTTTCCAGAGTTTTATGCTTAACAAAATCACTTATTACAATTCTTCTTCAGTTAGTAATCACTTTATCCAATACATTAAATATTCCAACAACAATAAGAAATTATAGGTAGAACAACCAAATTCACAATAGAAAACAACCAAGAACAATAGAGAAACAACAATTTTTTCAAAGAACATGGAAAAACCCCACAAGGGGGAAAACCATTTCCAAATTATTCTTCTATAAGATTGTCATCAAATGTTTAATAGAGAGATACAATGTTTAAGTTCATCAAAAAAGATTCAAAGGTGAAATCCTTGACTATCCCAAATACTAATCCAATATCCAATCAAAGATGAGCCCAAAAAGTCAACTTTCATCAAAATTCAAAGTTGAAAATTTTGGTCGAAGTCAAGAAAAATAGAAGCATATCTAACCAATCCTAGTCAATTATCAAATTAGCCTCCAAAAAGTTCGATCAAGGTAGCCGAAAACTCGACCTCTTTAGCTTAGTCAAACTCGTTCAAAATAGTCCCAAAATATGCCTCAACATCAAGGTCAACCTTGCGATCAAAGGGAAGCTTCAAGTCTATGGTCAAACAAGGTCAAAGTGCCCATAAAAGTTCGATCTTCTAAAACAGATCCAAAATCCCAAGTCAAACCATGCCCAAAATCCTAAAATTCAACATTGGTCAAAGGCCTAAAACAGAAAGTCAACATAGCAAACGAAAATGTCTTCCTTCCCTTCACACGTGTGAACTCATACCTACAATTTCAGAGTCATACAAACCACTCAAGAGAAGATGTGATGCGTGAATGATGCCTCCAAGTGATGTGACATGAGTTCTATTTATATGTGTTCAAGGAGGTTGAATTTCCCTACCAAGGTCGACTTGTACATTTGTGAAGAAGTGGGTTTCACATTAAAAATAATATTTTTTCTTGTGCAAATTAAATTCTTTCAAGGTTTTTTTTTTTTTTTGTGAATATTTTTAAGGTGTTAAGGGTTGTGAGGAGGAACTTAGCAAGTTGAAGGATTGAGCTAGGGTTTGTAGCAGAAGTTAAGTGTTGGGCGCCATGGAGAGGCGAGAGGGGGGGAGTTCCACTCCCTCCTACAGTCAGGCAGTCTCCCATCGATTCAAGAAACCTTCGAAGGTAGAAACTGGAATTTTAGGAGGAAGAAAACAGGACAACAGAGGTACACAAGAGCAGGAAAATATGCAGGAAGAAGCCAGAAGAGAAAAATGAATAGAAGGAGAAAATCAGAATGCAGAAACCAAAAATCGAACTGGACCATGTAAGCCTAGGGCTACTATCATACCTAAAGTGGTGTTAAGTGATCCAGCGCTACAAGCACATAGGGAACACATGGCGACTTATGCAGTCATTTGTAAATTCATGGGGTTATGGCCTACAGAGAAGGCTTTATAGGCATGGATAAAGAATCATTGGAAACCTAAGGGGGATATAGATCTACACCTTGGATCAAAGGGTTTCTTCACTGTAGTTTTCACTAACATTGAGGATAAAGACAGGGTGTTTGAAGGAGGGCCCTACTTCTATGCTACTGCAGGCCTATATATGAGACCTTGGGTAATGAGTTTTGTCCTGGAGCACGAGACTTTCACTTCAGTCCCGGTCTGGGTAAGGCTCTACTCCTTACCTCTAGATTATTGGTAGCCTGAATCATTAAAAGAAATAGGAAATAAACTAGGGCATTTTGTTAAAATATCATAGGCCACCAGGAGGGGAAAGTACACCTCCTTTGCATGTATATGTGTAGAGATGGACCTCTCTGGAGCGCTATCGGATGAAGTAATTATGGAAGTTTTTGATGAAGAATGGGTGCAAGCAATTGACTATGAGCATGTTCCTTTCAGATGCCGCAAATGCCATGAACATGGGCATCTATTTAGGGATTGCCCCTTAAACAAAATAGAAATCAGAACCAAAGCTACCTCAAGGAAAGAAACTGAAAGCTTTAACAAAGTGGGAAATAGAGGTAAAGGAGGGAGAAAGTACCAAAAGAAAATCAACAAGGAAAAGCAGCTAAGTCAGAATAGGTACAAGGTACTAGAAGAAGAAGAGGAGCATGATAAAGCTAATCAGACTCTGGAGGATAGCCCTGTGGAGAAAGAAAAGGAAGAGAGTATGGAGGACACACATGACAACAACCAGAAAAAGGAGGATCTGTTGAACACTATGGAACTTGATAGGGACTAGGAGATGACCCCGAGCAAGGTGGGAACAGAGGATCATGAACTACAGGATATTCTTGATAGGGAGCATCTAGATCTGGAAATGTTTCTAGAGCAGGGAACCACCAAAGGAATGGATTCACTACCACAAGAGGAGTTCAATAGAGTGCAACAGCTGTTTCTATGGAGAATGTAGGCAAAAGGTTCGAGAGTCAAAAGAAACCATGATAGTCAGGACACCGAAGGGGTGAAAACTATGAAGGCTACATCAGGACTAGCTCCTAGGAACCCAGGCAGGAAAATAGGTAGGAAAAAATAGAACGAGCTACTGATAGAGTGTGGAAAACTCATGATTGATTTAGGTAAGATGAAAGACCTAACCAGTTACTCATTTACAAACCTTTCTTAATGAAGCTCACAACATGGAATATTAGGGGTCTAGGGAGTAAGAGGAAGCAAAGGAATCTTAGCAATAGAATGAAAGAAGAAAAACTAGATATGATTTTCATACAGGAAACAAAATGTTCAGTAGAAAAAATAAGAGAAATACACAACAAATGGCTGATTAAATATGAATATCTAGAAGTTAAAGCAAACAAAACAGCAGGAGGAATTCTCACACTTTGGAACCCTCAAAAACTAGGAATCCTTGATGCTGAAGCATCTAGGAACTATTTATCAATGGTGATTCAACCCTTGGGGGACAGGGAAGTTTATTTAATCACAAATGTTTATGGTCCTCAGAAGCCTAAAGATAAACTCAGGCTACTTACCTCACTGGAGGATCTAAGAGATAGACATTCGGGCATCCCCTAGATTTTGGGAGGGGACTTTAACATGATCAGGTCCCTGTCAGAAAAAAAGGTGGAACCAAATCACTAGGCCGAGACTCCATAGCATTTCAGAATTTTATAAATAATATGAGGCTAGTAGACACAAAGACTAGTAATGGCATCTTTACTTGGAATAACAAAAGGGGGGGAGAGTCTCAGGTGGCCTCAAAACTGGACAGATTCATTATCTCAGAGGACCTTATTCTTTTAGGTCCTAATTTGTTAGCCATGATACTTCCTTTTGGTGGATCAGATAATTGTCCTGTTCAACTTGAAGCGTCCTTTATAGGAACTCCAAAAAACGAAGCTTTCAAGTTTGAAAACATTTGGCTCACCCATCCATACTTTATTAGCTATATTGAAGAATGGTGGAAAGAGGATATGTAGGTTCAAGGCACTAAAATGTTCCTCCTGCATAAAAGATTGAAACATATCAAAATTAGGCTTAAAGAGTGGAATAAAAATGAGTTTGGCAACATTTTTGTAGCTAAAATAGTTGCTGAACAGAAGTTACAGGACATTAATCAGATCCTCATTACAGAAGGCTTCAGCGAGGAAAAAAAGGAACAAGCTGATAACCATCAACAGGAATGGGAATAATTATGCAAACAAGAGGAGATATTCTGGAAACAAAAATCAAGAGTACAATGGTTAAAAGAAGGAGAAAGAAACACAAAGTTTTTTCACAAATCCACCATGGATCACAGGTCTCATAACAGGATCTCAAAAATCAAGGATTCTCAAGGAAATCAACTCACTACCCATAAAGAAATAGAAGTTGTTGGTTCAGCATTTCCAAGGCATAACAGAGGAGCCTCTCTTAGACAGATCACACTACATCAATGATTTTACTAAGCACATTCCTAAGCTTGTGACAAGAGAAGACAATCATAATGTAAACAGGCTTGTGAATGAAGAGGAGGTCATCGAATTCATCAAAGAAATGCAAAATGGGAAAGCACCAAGTCTAGATGGTTTTAATGTCAACTTCTTTAAAGCATGTTGGGGTATAGTCAAGTAGGATATCCTCGATGTGGTGGAGAACTCTAGCAAGTATAGAACTGTTTTAAAGGCGCTCAATACCTCTTTGATATCCTTGATTCCAAAATAGGTTAATGCTATGACACCAGATAGATTTATACCAATAGCATTATGCATTGTGGTGTACAAAATAATTTCCAAGATAATTGCCAACAGGCTCAAACCACTTCTACCAAATCTCATATCTAAAGAGCAAACTGGGTATGTGGAAGGCAGACAAATTCTCAACAACATCATTCAAGCTCATGAGGTGGTTCACTCACTTATAAGTAATAGGCAAGCAGGAATGATTATGCAACTTGACCTAGAAAAGGCTTATGATAAGCTAAATTGGGCCTATATAAGGAAAGTTCTTATAGCATATGGATTTGACCATGACTGGGTAAGATGGGTAATGGCCCTGATAACTTCCTCTAGTTTCTCAATCCTGTTAAATGGTTCACCATCCAAGCCCTTTAATCCTTTAAGAGGTCTCAAACAAGGAGATCCTCTCTCTCCCTTCCTATTTATTCTCATGATGGAAGGGCTTGGCCAAGCTATCAAGTCTGCCAAAGCAGAAGGAAAAATCCAGGGTCTCAAACTCACCATGAATGGAAATGCATTGACCCATCAACAAGTTGTGGATGATACTATGCTACAAGGTACACCTATAGTTAGGGAAGCTATAGCCTAAAAACAAATCCTGAAAGACTTTGCAATGGTTGCTGTCACAAAAGGTAAGCCTCTCCAAATCAAAGATTTTCTTTTTTAATGCTGATATAGCTATTCAGAGATATATATCCAGAATTCTAGGCTTTCAGAGAGATGTGTCGCCATCCAAATATCTGGGAGTGCCGCTAATAGACAAACCCCTGAGTGAGATGGTTTGGGAGTTTGTGATTAATAAGCTACAAGACAAAGTACGGAAATGGACAAGTAGATCTTTGAACTTAGCAGGATGACTAGTCCTCGCAAAGGATTTCCTACAAACTATCCCCATCTTTATGTTTTCAGCCCTACCTGCTCCTAAAGGAGTAATGCAACTTTGTAGAAATATCCAAAGAGATTTCCTTTGGGGTAAAGGGGAAGAAAAAAAAAATGGGCCTTGGTAGCCTGGGAAAAAAAACGTAAACCTAAGACACATGGAGGTTTGGGACTGGATGATCCTAAGGTGCTAAATAAAGTTTTGGGGGGAAAACTATGGTGGAGATGGCTAAAAGATTCAGCTTCACCTTGGGCCCAAATTTGGAAACAGAAATATGCAAGCAATTAGCAAGACAGGGATCACATCAGAATGTTTGGGATCATCAAAGGCTCCCACATTTGAAACAAAGCATGGGAGAACAGAGCCATTGTTCAGAAACACAGTTTCTGGGAAATTAGAGATGGAAACCTTGCATGGTTTTGGGAGGATATGTGGCAACAAGAACCTAAATTGTCAAGAGAAGAATTTGCAAATCTTCAGAACGATACTGAAAACAAAGGGTTTCTCAGAGTAAATGAATTTTGGGATCAGGAAAATAGCGAGGGGAAATGGAGAATATGGAAGAACCTAGTTTATGGTGATAACTCCCCCTTGAAGGCATAGGCAGAAGCTCTAACAGCCATCCTGGAACAGAGGAAGATTCTGGTTTCAGAAGATTCAGACCAGCTGAGATGGGGCAATAACAATGAAGGCACCTTCAACCTCAAAGAGGCCAAGCGCATAGCCCTTGGACTTGACTTTACAAACCCTGATGGGGTTTGGAAGGACCTATGGCAGAACCAAAGCTGGATGAAAATCAAACTATTCATGTGGTTAGTGCAACATAGAAATATTCTAACCTGGGAAAACCTTAGGAAAAGAGGGGTATCTGGTCCATCCAAATGCCAGCTATGTGAATTACAGGAAGAAACTATGGATCACCTTCTCAACCTCTGCCCTTTCACATCCACATTATGGAATTGGATTGCTTCAATTTTCAGACAAACAGACAGGGACAGGGGTAGCATTACTGACATCTTAAAGAAGTGGAGGAAAAAATTCTTTGATAATGAAACATTCAACAAAGCTTGGGCTTTAGCTCCAGGCTTTCTTATCTGGGATGTCTGGAAAGAACAAAACAATAGAATATTCAAAAATAGGAAAGGTTCTCCCCAAAGTATCATGGCACATGTCTTAAGACAACCCAATGAGATGATAGAAATCCTCATTAAAAACCCCCCTGAGAACAATCCTACAGATATTGATCAGCAGATTCTACTACAGTTGGGTATGCAAGGGCTTATCGCATAGGGCAAAAATAAAAATCTAAATCATATAATTGATGACAAGGATTTATGGCAACCTCCCCCTCAAGGTTTTTTGAAATGCAATATAGATGGGGCCTCAAAAGGAAACCCAGGCATGGCTGGTTATGGAGGAGTGATAAGGGATGAGAAGGGGTGCATAGAAATAATCTTTCATAGTAACTTGGGGAAAGCCACAAATAATATGGCAGAGCTCATGGCCCTTGAGCAATGCTTAGAAATCCTAAGGGATGCAAAACTTCATAACATAATAATTGAAGCTGCTTCTAAATTGATTATCAATTCGGTTAAGAAAATTAGCTATGGCTCAGCTCCAGAAAAAATTTCAAGACACTGGAGGTTTCTGCAAGTCTACCAAAGGATTCATTTCCATCTACAGAACATGAGAACCCTGAGTTTCACTCATGTGCACCGAACAACCAACAAATTAGCAGACATCTTAGCTAATGAAGGAGTTCTTTGTGCTAAAAGCAACAATAAATATAAATGGATAGAGACCCCCAAGGTAGATTGAGGGAAGAGTGTCTCAGACAGGCAAATGCGGACCGAGAGATATATCAGAGCAGGGAATGCTAGTAGGTTGTAGACCTTAGGAAACAGTTGAATTTCAGTTCATTTGATGTAGCAGATCAGGGATAATATGAAAAGAATGTCCGATCCTCTTCGCCGGGATTTGAGCCCGGAACTCCTTGAACACAAGGTTCTTGGGCGGGTTTGGTTTGATAGCACAAGTATTCACATGGAGCTAAATTATACTACATATTGCCTTTTTATTGGCTATGTAGGGAGCCTGGTTATAGTGCGAGCAGATAGGAGAAACAGAAGCAATCTTAGAAATTTCACGTGGCAAATAGCAAGGTGGTTATCAAGCCAAACGGACCCAAAATCAACTTTAACGACAGCTTTATTAGATTTTGGGTCCGGAAGCAGTGTTAAACACCAAGTGAGTTACACGGACCGACGCAAATCACTTCAATCTGATGGATATCGGGCGGACAACATGCATGAGGGTTATTAGCCAAATCAGACCCAAAAATTTTATGGAGCGGTCTCTAAAGGCTTATTGGGTCCAATTTACGAGATAAAGAGTGAGCTTGTTAGTGTTCCGATATTGTTCTGGACCATCGGATCTCCGATGACAGATCGGACGGTGGTGTTGTCCGATGACAGATCAAGCAGTTCTGACATCAGGTTTTGTGGGCCCGGAGCCCGAACAGTGGGCCTTAGGCTCGGTTTCTTAGGCTTTAGGAGGCCCACATCTCTGGTGTACATTTTGTAGTATGGTTTTGTTTTTAATATTTGAATAGAAGGTCCGACACTTATTTAAGCAAAAAAAAAAAAAGCCTTTCAAGGTCTATTAGGGTCTTCTCCAGATGAGGAAGGCTTCCCAATTGAGGGATTTCTCCCTAAGCTACCAAATTTCAATAGTACCACATCATGTAGTAGGATCTTTATTTGTGCTGCAGAAGATGGGAGAACATAGAGCCAATTGGATGACATGCTTGCAAGGGTATGATCTTGAATTCAAACTGGCTCACACAATCAGGGGACATGGCTTATGTAAGCTTGTTGTTGAAGCTTCTAATCAACCTAAAGAAGAAGTATTGGAATGGGAGAAAGAGATTGAGATGTTCAAAATGATTTGATGCCCACATCTAGTTTACCATCATCTTGGCATGTTAGTTTGAGGCAATATCTGGAACAAGGATTTTTGCTCTCTACTTTATCACCGAAGAAGAAAACAGACATCGGACTGAAATCTTCTTCTTATTAGTTGGTCCACTAATATTTCTTTCGAAAGCACTATAATGGCGTTATGCTAATATGTTTGGAACATGTTGATGCTGAGAAAGCCTTGAAGGAGATGCATGATGAATTGATAGGAGGAAACTATGCTAGTGATACAATAGCACATAATATTATTAGGGCAAGCTATTATTAACCTACATTATTTAGAGACACTCATACATATGTGTGAAAATGCTCTATCTGTCAAAAGTGTGCTAGAAGAGAGTCACGATTAGTCGCTCCACTCCATCCCATTATGGTGGGAGAACCTTTTCATCAATGGAGTTTGGATATCATTGGGGAAATCACTCCACACTCCTCAAAGTAGTATAAGTACATCCTCACATCTACGAACTATTTCACAAGGTAGTTTGAAGTTGTGCCACTAAGACAAGTAAATGATTAGGAGGTAATTTTTTTTCTCAAGAATAATATATTTTCCAGGTTTGATGTTCCCACCTCCCTTGTCTTTGATAACGCAACTTATTTCTCATCATTAAGGTTGTATGATTTTTCTTTGGAAAATGGAATTTTATTGAGTCATTTGTGTGTGTATGCTTCCCCAACCTGTGATCATTGTGAATAAATTTTTCTGTAAATTTCAAATCTCCACACAACAATTTCCAGAAAACCTCATTCACAATGTATTGAAGCATTCTTCCAATTACTACCCCCAAGGAAATGGCTTAGCTGAATCCACCAACAAAAACATTATATGTATCATAAAAAATAATGTGCTTAATAAATAGTGAAATTGGAATAATTCTCTAACTAATGTTCCTTGGGATGATTGGATTACTCCTAAACCATCTCTTAGCACTTCCCCTTACTTCCTTGTGTACAGAAAAGAATCCATCCTACCACCTAACATGTACCTCCCTACATTAAAATTGTCTCAAGAATATCGCGGTAGGTCATGTCCTATTATGCAAAGTAGGATTGACACCTTGTTAAAACTTGAGGAAGAAAGACAAAAATCTCAAGAAAAGTTTTCCTCACACTAGAGCCAGATAAAGATATGGTTTGATAACAAACCTAAAAGAAACATAGAGTTTCATGTGGGTGATCTTGTTTTGAAATGGGATAATTCCCATGAGGACAAGGGAAAGCACACAAAGTTTCAAGCCATGTGGATTGGTCCATATAATCAAGTTAAGGAAAAACTTGGCCAACATACTTATTGTTTCCAAACCCCAAATGAGAAGATTAAATCTCTTCCTATAAATGGCCAAGGCCTACAATTCTACTTCACTTAACAACTCTAATAGCTTCTTTCTTTCCTTTGTACATATTTATTTCCTATCATTTCCATTTTGTGCCTTTATTTTCTTTCCTTGTCTTTAGTTTCCTATCTTTTATTTATTCAAATGTTTCTCAATTCCACTCAAAGGCATTTGTACATAAATAAGGCCTTGCATATGAATAAATATATTTCAGGATTCATCAATAAGTCGAGTGTATTACGGAGACTATGGTAACTTCTCAACCATTGGCTAGACGTATACCTCTTTTCCATGTTTGACCTCGAATCTCTTTACAAGTCAAGGATATATGTAAGGAAACTATGGACTAGACTTTGTAGAGAACCTTAATCAACTATAAATCACTCTATCTTTAATAGGATCTTTATTACTTCAGTTGGATTCGATATTCAGGTTTTGTTCTCAATGAATTGACCTAGTGATAAAAGAAGGGAAAAGGATAAAAATTATAGTGAGAAAAATCTTTTCAGAAATAATTATAGTCTCTGACAACAACGAACAACCTCCCTTGCCCATAAAATAACTCAATATCCCTCATCCTCCCTAGCGAAATGAATCTCTAATAAATGTTTCCAATGTGCATATATGAGAAAAATAATAAAGTGAAGGGTAAAGGATTTAGAAAGGTTTCCTATGTGGAGAGGTGATGCTAGCAACTTAGTCTAGGTACTAAACAGGCCTGTTGGAAGCGAAGAAATGTTTTTGATTCTTTTAGTGACTCCAACGAGGTACTAAACAAGCCTACTGGAAATATAGAAACATTAAAGACTCACTTTAGTTATTATTATCTACAGCTCCCGCTTCCATTATCTTGATCCCATCTCAAAGCCACTAGTTTTGTCTCCTAACTAATAGAGCGTATTCAAAATGAGCCAATCAAAGTGATAGAGAAACTACATTCATTAAAAGAGGTTGCATAGTAAAATTAGTGGGATCCATGGGTCTAGGAGAACACTTATAAATATTAGACTTCATATTGAAAAAAGGTCAAGCAGAGGTTCTGAGGTCCTACCAATAAATCGCCAATTGTTGTAGTTGCTACAACAACCCCAAAATTTTGACCTCCTCAAAATTTTGGATACCTCCCTACTCAACTTCCTATCACAATTTTTCTATGGTGTCCCAAGGTCTTACTCATCTTTTACCTATCTAAGGTTTCCGTAGGACCTAGAAAATCTAACCTTAAAGTTTCAAAACTTAGGTTTTCTCACCTAGTTGTAGGTCGCATTAGTATTTTTTAGTGGAAAACCCATTAACAATTAAAAATGTGATTTTCAACCTCCCCTAAGCACCATTAGTCGCAAATTTCATTTTGAGATTACAAATATTCTTCAACATGCTCTACAATTACGACCTGTGACCCCTCTACACCTTTTCACTCTAGGTCACAACTCGCATCTCCAGTTCGTATATGCAACCTCACTGGCAACTAAATTTGCGTCCTGTGACCTCTCTACATATGTCACGCGATAAACACATCACACAATTCCCACATGCCTCCATCTTCACACATATCATAACTATAACTATAAAGGTCACTCCACATTCCCATTTCATTTTTCCTTCATACATGGATGAGTGGACCTCACTCTAGATACAAATTGTGAGTGTGACTTGTGGGTAAGTAACTGATCCATATCTGCAATCATTACTTCTTGCTAAAATTGACAAGCGTTCATTGTCATACCCCTGTGTACTTAAACTATTGGAATTCACCCTCTCCTATCACTGTATGCTAAAAAATGCAACCATGCCCTAATATTTTATCTTAAGTAACCAATCTCAGCTCGTGTGGCCTCATACCCCTAAACCTACACATTCTTGCCTTATGCTAGAGTTCTTGTCTAAGCTCTACAGTAAAACCCTCTTAGTTTTCTTATGATTCAATCTACCATAACTGTGTTCATTAACTCTATCATGTTGAATGACAAAATGTGTGAGTCATGGCTCAAATAAATGTGTTCAAGTTGCACTTGCGGTTCAGTTCATTGGTTGTGTCATCGAATGCTACATGTTTTAGTTCATTATATTTGTTTTATGGTGTAACACAGACTATATACCCATTGTTCCACCGTGAAATCCCTTGCAATGATTTCAATGGTGAAACCCTTTAAGCCACAATATTTTAGTTGGGTGACTTATTCCATGAAGGCATGTTCATATTTTAGATCCAAATGGTTTCAAATCTCATAAGTCACAATCAGTATCCCCAGAAAAATTAGAATAAAAATTGTGATCTGACTCTCTCTCTGTTTCAATTCTTATATCATTTATCATCAATTTAGTTCTCATATGAAGCTAGACCTACATTAGATTTGTGAATTAAAACTAATATCAGGTCGCAATCCACACACCTAATACCCATTAGTAACCATCTAATGTTTCCACCAGTGAAAAATGCAAAGGATGCGACCTGTGACTAGGTCTTTCTCTTATCTCTCTGGATTGCAATTCTCAATAAAAGTCTCCAATGGCCTTGCTGATGTGAAAATTTTGACCTACACTAAAAATGATAAATGCGACCTACCTGGCCTTATGAACCTATGACCTTCTCCTTTAAACATTGTGACCTACTCTCTAAATGGAAACTATGACATGTACAAAGACTCTCCTTTTCAATCTTGATCAACCTTAACCCTGGCCTCCTAATACTTGACCTTGGAATTTTTTTTTTTTTTTTCTGGTGAGATTAGTGATCATCATTGTTTAGAGCTAACATTTATGTCTTTGATGAACATCCTCTAAACGTCAGGTACCATTGAAATAGATTGTCTTAGCATTTAATCTACCTCCAGAGAAATGGTGTCGCTCGTAATCAGAGGATCTAGTAGAAGCTCTTGCAGAATTGAAAGTAGCATAGAAGGGGTCATGGAGAACCCTCTCATGTTTTTCTATCTATGGTCATGTGATTTATTTTTTATTAACAAGGCAACAGAGCTCTCATGGGGAAAAATCTACTCGAAGTTTACAAGAAAAGAGATCCCACACAATGAAAAAGATTTCCAAGTATACATTAATGTGAAGAAATCCTCGGTACACAAGGTTGTAGCACACCCCAGTAGTCTTCCCATGTGTGGATATCATAGATTGGATCCTTCAATGCATGGATGTAGATCAATGCATAGTCAAGGGTTATGATGATGAAATTATGGCATCCTTCATTGTCGGAGACATTACATGCTATTACAAGTTGCCCCAACATTAAGAATTTTCAATACCAGACGGTTATCCACATTCAATGAGTCCACCAAGGATATATTAAAATCTTGGTGGCAAGAGCCAAACAAATTTAGGCTCAAAAGAAATGGAGTATATAAGACAAAATCACTCAAGAAAGTATACCACTATGATGAGTAGGCTCTATGAAAAACCAAATGCAGGGACTTTCCAGGAGACTTGGGTGCCCTTGATGCATGCAGTTGCCACAAAAGGAACAATTTTGAATTTGGGAAGCATACTAGCATAAACTCTCAAATCAGATGCCTATGTAGTGAAGGATCTAGCAAAAGGAGAGAAAACATAGTTTTATACAACTTCTTACCTCTTAAATGCAATGTTCGCAAAGTGATAGTTCGAAGTTTGGGGTTTAAAGTGGACTCTCGATGAAAAAGAACCCATGCATATCTATTACAAGATATTATGGAGTACAGGCTACAAGGGAGTGTACAAGAAGATTGTAGAATACTTTATTTCCCCTCTATATAATGCACTCTTCAATGATTAGCCTCCATGCATGTCAAAAAGGCCCTAGAATTCTCTTCATGATGTCATGGATTAATTTCCAATTGGACTGACTACTGATATTAGGGTCTTGGGTGCCTACAATCTTCCTCATGCTCTCCCCACACTGGTTATAGACAAAGTGGTATTACAGAAAGTTGCTTACCAACTTACCACAGGATTATCTAATATTTTGGTGAAATGTAAGAAGATGCCTTGGCTTATTTTCCGATTGGACATTGGGGAGTACATTATCAATAGATTTAAGGATGAAAAAGTGGAAGTTGAGGACCTAAACCTATTTCATTTTGTTGAGTTGACTTTTCACAGGTATGGCCCAAGGGGTGTTGCCTTGGTACACTACAAAGAAATTGAGTTTGGTTGGGCTTATGCTACATTCACACGTATACAAGTTGAAGAAGCGAAACAAGCTGAGAATGATATCCAAGAAAGCATGAGACTAGAGGATAGAGCAACCTTTCCTAAGAGAAGGAAAGAGCAGGAACCTGAAAGATAAATCCTAAAGAAGCATAAAATAGATAAGAAAAAGGCCCAAAGGAGACAACAAGAGGAAGGAATTCAACAGAGGCAGTGAAAAGACAAAGCTCAGAGGAAACAAGAGGAGGAAGCTTAGTGAAAAAAAACCATAAGAAGAGTTGAGAAAGAAGCAAGAAGAAGAAGAAATCCTAAGAAAGTGGAAAGAAGAAAAGAAAAGAAAAGAATATATACATAGAAAGAAGGTAGAGGTAGCCAAAGAAAAATTAAGAAGAAGAGGGAAGAGAAATAACTAAAGAAAAAGGAAGAAGAACAAAGAAGGCTAGAAGAAGAGGAAAGAAAGAGAAAAGAGAAATAGGTCAAGAGGATTTAACCAAACAACTTGGAAAGGATCCTCTTGCCAAAGAACAGGAGGAAAAATCAACAAAAAATCATCGGTCAAAGAGCTTAGAAATGTAGTTGGAGTTGCCCATGTTGAACATTCTGCCATCAACTCCCATCACTGGTGGACACTTCCCACTGTAGGAATTGGGCACTCTAGAGGAAGAGGAGGAAGAAGTATTAGATATCTCTAGACTCACCTTCAACCATTCCAATGCATAATCATTCAGGAAAGTTGTAGATGCTTGGCTAAGAACTTAGAAGCTTGCCTATATCAGTTTTTAGGGAAATGAAAATTGTCATGAACACCACGATGAACCCTAAGATGATAGCTTCAACTAGATCTTCTTTTTTAACTGCTATGGAATTGAATATAAATTGATTAAAAAAATAAAATGAAGATTTGAAGGCAAAGTTGGTTTCCTCTGAGCAAAGGATTCTACAATTATAGAGTGAAAACCAAGCTTTTCTCATGTCTCATTCCTAAAGAAAGGACTTGCAGGTATCCATTCTAGACGAGGTAAAGATACTATAAAAAGCAATAGAATTGGTTTATAACAAGATGATGATATTGCATCAAGTCATGGATCCATTCCCAAGCATGCATAGTGAGTCAAAAGAAAGAGGAATGATGATCAAACTGGACACCACAACAGTTGATCACACGTATGAATGGACCAATTAGTATCCCAATGCACCCGAGGATCTCCCAAGGAAAAATTAGATAAAAAAAGATTGGCCAAGGATTTGGACAAAGTAATGGCACCATATAATACCTTACATGGTAGGCTAGAATCTCTTGTTGAGGTACACAAGATCCCTTCCATTAGTGCATTAGGTGAAACAAGATCCAAAGAAGAAGTCAAGCAAGAGATTCAATCTTTCTTATATCCCATCAAACAAGTTGTTGTGAAAGATGACTTGGAAGCTACAAAAGAGGTGATTGCTCAATATGTGGTTGAGCCTATGAGGCTATACATGAAGCCCGTGACTATGTCAAATCAGGTATAATCCAAAATTCCCACCTTAATAACAGATGCACCAAATAACTTAACGGGCATGGGGATGATTTGTAGCATAAGATATTGACTCTTATTTCTCAAGTTTTGAAAATGGACTCTGTTTGTGGTTCTCAAACGTTCACTAAAACTCTTCAATCTATGTATCTTCCTTCATTGATTAAAAATTCCAACCACATACACCTATATATTATAATCTTGACTCTCGTTGGAGAATACAAGCTATGGAAAGAATACCTAGTTTGGGATTTACAAATAGATGTTCCAAAACTCACCTTCACTAGACTAGTTGATTGAGGACATTTTGTTTTCTTAATATAATGTAATTTATATTTTGTTAATAGTGGATTATAATTTTGAGTAAAGAGAGTCACATGGAATGTGAAAGGTCATAGGGAAGTTGAAGAGTCATGAGGGAAGATGAAAGGTCATGGTAGGTGAAAGGTCACCTACCTTCTACATATAAACCCTCATGGCTAGATGTAAAGGACCTTTAGTTTTGGACCCAATTTGTGCATATTGTTTGAGAGCTAATACACCTTTTGAGAATACAAGTAGTGGCTTTGCATTTCCATTAGTGGACTTCATGGACATTTCATGTGATGGTGTTATGAACATTTAAGTTTAATGCTTGAAGCTCTTTGAGCCTAAGTATGTAGTTCCTTCCATGTGTTATCAGGCGTTGTGAGATTATTCTTGTGATTATATGATGGTATATGTTTTGCTTTCATTTTGTTTAGATTAAATAAATTATTTTATTGATTTAAGCACATTTCATCGATGGGATTGTATTATTTTATCTACGTTCATGTTTGTTATCAATCATGAACTAATTTAAGGTCGATAAATGAATCTTTATTCTATGTGTGAGTTTTAGTTGAAGTATTGCTAGCATTACTTCTTTTGAGACTCATGCAATGTTATTTGGTTTTTGTTGTGTTCATATCATTTTACATGATATATTTCCATAAATCTATTTAACTTGTGTTGGTTGAAATTTTTATTTTTTCTCTATTGTTTCTTGTTCCTATTGTCCAAAGAAAATCCTTAAACAACGTGGTTGTAGCCAGGCCCGCGTACCAGAAGGGACTCCCATACAAAATGGTGTAGAGTCTAATTGGGATTATACACTAGGGAGATTCTCTTTCTATTGGTGGTAAAATTTGGCCCATAAACAAGGTGAGATAGTAAATCTAGGATCACATATAAATGGTAGCCATGACTAGTTTCCAGTTGGCCTAGAACACACGTTAGAAACCATAACTACTACTAGAACTGACCAAGAAGAGTGTTATGAAGATATAGATTGAAGTTTTTGATGGACAGGCACAATTGCTAAAGTTGGGACTCCCATTTGCAATGCACAATACATTTCAGTAGGCAAAATCGTTGAAGTTAAATTTTTGATGTAGTAAATTTCTCTTTGACAATAGATCTGGATACACTCATGAAACACCTTTACCAAGCATGTGATTTTTCATTCTATTATTTTATTCCTAAAGAATACCAAGATGTCCATCCTTATCAAAAATTTATGAAGTACTTCAGTTAAAAAAAATTCTCATGTGTTGTGTAATTTTGTGATGGCACAATAATGTTTTTGGTGCCTCCTTCTGAATTTTCTGAACATGTCCTCAAGGCACCTCACAGAAGTCATATTTTTGGTCTTGTGCTCAAGTTTATGCAACAACAAGGAAATGATATGCAACAGAGTATAATGTTGTCACAAATTCCTCTGCAACTCCATGATAAAAGATAGTTTTCCTCTTATACACAAATGCCCATGAAAGAGGATCCAAATCAATTTGCAATAGACAATATGCTAAGATTGCTCTCAACTTTATAGAGTGTCCACACTGAGAAAACTACTTATCTAAAACAAAAAAATCATATACTAGGTACATATCCCACTATCATTTCTTTGACACCCAAGTTGATTTACACCTTAACATCTCATTTACAAAAACACATTTCGAGTTTCTACTTCGGGTGATTCCTCATCCCCTCTAATCACATCAACAAAGTATGATTTACCATATATTTCTAATTCACCCAGACCATCACAAGTGTGGAGGTTGCATCAACACCACTTCTGCCTTCACATGATGAACAAAACCTTGACCAACTTATATAGGATGAAGATAAAAAGTTTGATGGAGATTGATCTGTGGCCATGCCCACAAAAATTGAAGTGCCTAGCAGCAGGAATATAAAAGATGGCATTCATGGATTGCAAGACCAATGATACATAGCTATCAATAAGAAGATGGACTGTGATAGGGGAAAATATCAATGCATTATTTTTTATCGAGTGAATATAAATCCCACTTTCTTTCCCCACGACTAAAATATACTTGATACCTTGTAGGAAAATAATCCACAGACTCTCCAACAATTCCTCAGTCCAGGCAGACACTCTTTCCCACCAATATAACTCCCAATGTTTCTCTTACAGTAGAGATTAGACAAAATTTTGTAGAAAATATGGGCACCCAATACATAGGATGGGAAGTCATCCCAAAATATCCTCACCTCCTCCCTTTGCTTCAAAATAGAGAACTTCTCACCCAAATTTGCCAATTTTTCCTTGACGAAGAAGAAAAATTGTGTGATATGAGAGAGGAAAGTTGTTTAAACAATTGGAAATGGATCATATATATGTGTTTGAATCTCTAATTCTATTTGTAAGCATATTTCAATTCTTTGATATTAATGGAATGAAGTGTTATTTTTGTTGCATCTCTATATTTGTGGTTATATATGTTTTTTTTGCATTCTTGTTTAAGTTTAGATCATAAACATAGGTACATTAAAATAATGATAAAAATAAAACTGAATAATTTAAAATATAAGGTAACATAAATAAATAGATCGAATTGTGTGTGTGTGTGTGTGTTTGAAAATAAAAAGAGGTGGAATTCAAGAAGAAAAAGACTAACCTAGATTCTATTACATGTCGAATTATGTTGAATTATATATACTAAGTGATGTATGCAACTAAGAGAGAATCCTTTTCACTATTCTTTGAGGAAAAAACATTCTTAATAGCAATAAAATGTAACAAACATAATAAAGTAATAATTAATGAAAATGTGTAAAAGTGTGTCTTATCAAAGAGACACATCTCTTAATATGAAAGGGCACCTTGGGAAGTATTTATAACAAGGCTCGTAATTATAACAAAGAGTGATTGTTTACTTACTACAGGTCGATTGTTGGTGTCCTCTTTCTTCCATTACCTCAATTATGAAGACATTTTTTAACTAGTATAGCTCAATGAGCTTGAAACGTTTTGTATTTCTATACCTAGAGAACCATGTACCTTGCACCCACTCCTTCAATTTCCTTTTCCAATTACGCATTTGATAACTTTCTTCTCTTTTGATTAATTACCTCTCCATGGAGTCTACATCAATATTTATATCTTTAGAGAACTAACAATGGTAATCCTATACAACGTTTATTGTGTCAAATCATTCTTGGATGATACAATGGGGATTTTTCCAAAATCTTGACCCTATATGGAGGGGATACTTGGAGTGAAATCCTTTTACTCGAAAGATGTAGAGTGAGGATAACAAGAAGAGCAGCACCCTTATTTGCTCTTCTTTTATCATCATTCTTCAATCCTGATGATGGATCCCACTTGGGATTTGAAACGTTGGTATAAAAATGTTCATACTGTGGATTCTCCGGTCTCTGATTCAAAAGATACAAACCACAGATCTCTTAAATCCAAAATGGGGATTTTTCCAAGAGGAATGGCTTTTGGTAGTCGAATTAGAGTAGCAAGACAGGCCCTTGATTATTGGATTAAAGTCAGTCATGTTTTCAATCTCTCTTCATTATTAACAACTTGCAATGGATAGAGGATGCAAAGGACTAGTTCAAATTGTCAATCATAGAGTGAGAAGGAGATAAGAGGTAGGGACCGGGGTGGAAGATATGGCTAGTAGTTGACACAAGAAACCAACAAAAGATCCTCAACACTCAGAGTGGATTTTCCTATTAGGAGTTATTCCAAGTTATAAAACTTCTATTTGAAGTAGAAAACTAAGAAAAAGATAGCCAAATAAACTAGAGCAATGGAATAGGTAGAAACATACCAGAGTGTAGGTTGAGAGGGGCCTAGAGGATGAACCTAAGACCCTATCAAGCCTTGAGTTTCCTATTATATGATGTTCCTTTGAGGTCTACTAAGCCATAAAATCAAAAATTCGTCTTGAATTCATAATGCTACATGATGGTGGGGCGATCACTATCTCATACCCTCTATTGAATTTCAGATGTGGTGGTATAGCCATGAAGGCCATTGTGCTACCCATTGTACATTGATTGACCTCACATATAAAAGCGACCAAGTGATCTTGTATGTCAACATTGCTTGGGATTCTATCTACTCTCCATGCTTCACACCCTATATGGGGGAAATGATAGTGGAAACATGAATTTTTACATGTAAAGAATAGATTTCGGTTGATGTACTCGAAGCTAAATGTTTGGATTTTTGGATATTAAGTGTGTTACCTTTTATGAGCTTTGTAGCTCTAGTAGAAAATTATGATAACAATGTTAGCTTTGGTGGAAAACTAAAATAAGAACATTTCATTACCTCCTATGGAAAAATAAACTTGGAGAAACTAGCATAATTAGTTTTTTTAGTCTTATATTCACTACAAGGAAATGACCCTCTAGTGAAAGTTTTTGCAGAATCACCTATAAAAATAGCCCAAAATCCATTTGTAGTGGAGGTCACTAGTGGAAGTGTGTGGGCAAATGTTTTAGCGGATTTTTTTTAATGGTGTGTCTATAATATACAAACGCATCGGTAATTTACTACACATATAAGCATCGATGCCTAACAGAACATGGTGCCCAATCGCAGATTTATTTTTAAAAAAATGGTGCACTAGATAAAAAAAGTGCATTAGTGCATATACTACTCGATAGCACCAAAAAAAGGTTAAATTTAAAAAAATATTAGTCATAAAATTCATTTTTCCCAATTCGATGCTCTACTATGACGATATCTCAGTGCCAAACCAATATGCTAATTCCTCGATGTGTAAACGGTATAGCGCACCGTGGAAGCATTATTTAAAATAATTGTGTGCCACCTATATATAATGTGCCGGTTCTTACACTACTCGATAGCAGTGGAAAAAGGTTAAATTTAAAAAATGTCGGTCCTAAAATTCTTTTCACCATATCGGTCTTATATCGACTCAAAGAACCAGTGTTGTTCTTGTATTAAAATGCCCAAGCTCATACTTTAAAAAAGCACAACTTTAGGCTTATTTTTTTTTGTAAATGTGGTGTTATATTCCCACAAAGCACCGGTGTTTCTCATGTATTAAAATGCCCTGGTCCGTCGTAGAAGAGCACCACCAAGGGGTTTTCAATTTTAAAAAAATGTGGTGTCATAATTGCATGAAGCACTAATGTGATTCATGTGTTAAAATGTCTCAAGGCATCTTAACAACAACATCGCTATTGGATTTTTAATTTTTTTTTAAATGTAGTGTTATATTCCCACGAAGCACTGGTGTAGTTCATGTATTAAAACACCTAGGTGTGTCTTATAAAGAGCACCACTAGGAGGTTTTTAATTTTAAAAATATGTGGTGTTATATTCCCACGAAGCATCAGTGTGGTTCATGTATTAAAACACCCTAGTATCTCTTAAAAAGAGCATTGTTGTAGGGTTTTTAATTTATTTAGTTTTAAATGGTGCTCTTGGAAATAGTATTCACTTGTGTTTCTATAATAATGCACCAAAACAGGATTAAATAAAAAATAAAAAATAAACTACCAGTTGTAAATTACATTTTACTATTTTCAGCTTTGTAGATATTTGAAGCACTGATGCCACTCTTTCCTCACATAAGCGCCCTATGATTGGTGCTTCTATTGCTCACCATCCTTTTGTACCATGCTCAGTGCATGGATTTCCAATTTTCTCAAATGATGGTGAATTTTTTTTTCTTATTTATGTCTAGGTAATGTCTATGTTTCTCTCTAATTTATTTTTTTAGCGGATTAGAATTGCAAAATAGGTCCAAAAATCCATGGTAAAAAATTAAATGAAGTCCAAAAATCCAACAATGGTGCACCCTGTAGATTTGTAGGGTGCACTGCAATTCGGTGCATGAACCTAATGCACCGCGGTGTTGTCAATGCATTTCATAAATTAAAATGCACTGGGAAAAGCTATAAAGTGTACGTCGATGCATACATTTTTAGGTTACTCCCAGTGTGTTTATATCTACCAAATGCAATGCACACATAATATTAAAAGAATATAGCTTGGTGCATTCAATAATATGAATATTTTGTACCAGTGTGAAAAGGTTATATGTACACACTAGTATGTAAGGTTGTCTCAACTTACCGTGTTAAAAATGTATATATGTGAACTAAAGTGGTGCCTCATATGTATGTATGCATTGTTGTCAGTGTTATTTTGTTTGATAGCACATCAGAGCTGGTGCATTACTATTTTTTGGGCACACTCAGGATGATTTTTTTCTTTTTAATTGAAAGTTATGTGTCCATATTTATAAATACATTTTTAGTTTAATAAAAACAAATTATGTTTTATGTATGAGGTTGATGTATTTTATATGTCAATCATGTAACAAATATGTCAACATAGGGAGAAGTAGCAGGAGCACGAGAAACTAGCGGACCAATACAATGTGATTCGACCATGGGATGCATGAGAGAGGAAGAGGGATTTATACCCTCGCCCCATTAGTGCAATGACCCGAGTGATATTGAGGAATGTAGGCCTCCTTAAGTACTATGAGGAGCCTACATACCTAAAGGCACACTTTGTCTTACTGACACAGTTGATCCATTGGTTGAATGTCCACCAACAATTTTTACATGTGAGTCCTAAGACATGGTATAGGCTCTCTAAAGAAGACATATATTTTATCACTAGCCTATCCAAGAGAGGAGAGGATTTTCCTGAGTTCCTTGATGTAATCCATGGGGTATGCAACAAAGAGTCATCTTGTCTACTCTCAGAGATATGTTGGGGGTCATGTAGTGTATCTAGCAGGTTTTCAAGTGCATGGTGGATAGCTACGGATTGCTTATTTTGATGCATAGGAGGTTAGGTGCTTCTCATTATTAGTGACCACCATTACACACTATACTAGTGATGGGTAGTGCATTAGTTGCACTCTTTTGTTTTATGTTGACTCTTTGATGTAGGCGCCACAACGTATTAGATGGTCTATCATTTTTTTGAGGCATTTTTTGAGGGCTTTAGACAAATGTCATGTGATGATACATGGGAGGACGAACATCCCTTTTGCTTCAAAGATTTTTTGTTTATTTTTTGGGAGGTTTCTATAGACGAGGCATACATTTGACCATCGCCCTCCTAGGCTGATGACTCAGGTGCAGATGTCCGTATGGGTCTAGATGATGCCCAAGAGGAGCCTGCTAGAGTATCTAGCCAAGATTTTTTCCCAAGAATTGGCACACCTAGCTAGTTAGGATGACCACATCTTTATCTTGGTGTCGTGTCCATACACGAGGATGGATTGGAGACAATGTCCCAACATCCTCTTCATGCTGGATGAGCTTACAGATGATAGAGGTAATATTAGTGTTTTATTTAAATTAATATAGTTTCATTTTATTGTCTTAATTAATTAGAATAAAATTTATTCTAGCACGTTATTTAACTTGTTTTATTAAATTATTTAATGAAATTTTCTAATTAATGTTTTGTACTATATATTTTGTAGACATTTTCACATTCATTGGGATCATTCCTCCCACCCCACTAGAGGGATTAGATATAGAGATGCGTGAGGCACATCCTTAGATGCATAGGGGCATGGGCATCTGGGACTGTAGGGCTGGTCTCTAATTTAGGATGGACTATTGTGACTGAATGTCTAGATCTTTGGTTGAGGAAGGAGTCTGCCCTGCAAGGGCTCAAGACATCAGGGTAGATCCTAGGCTACTAGAGCTCTTGAGGACTATTTGTGTGATATGATGACTCTTATGCGTTATATAGTCAGATCTACCAGGCTACTAGCAGCGAGGAGGGATGCAGGGCATGCATCAGATATGTCACATGAGTCTTTATGTAGTGTTATCCCATTAGATCATGATGATGAGGGTGGTGATTATGCTTCTTGTAGTACTACCTGATCAGATCATGGTCAGGGTGTCGATGATCCTTTTAGTATACACGTCCTCATCATTCACCTGATGATCACACCCCAGTAGTGACAGAGGTGCCTCATGTTTTTCTTGAGAGAGCGGACCAGCCACCATATCTTCTGCCTATTAGTTCAATTGTTGAGGCAGTACTTGACCATCCATGATCTTCTACTACACACTAGCCTACCACTACTACGTCTATTGTATCATATATTCGATAACAGTTATTTGACTTGATGTAGTTGTTTGACTTGTTTGTATATATATGGTGCATTTTTTTATCATGTTTATATACTTAATCTATATGTTAGTGTTGGTGTGTATATTGTTAGGTCATGTTAGATATGTTCATTTAATGTGCTTGCAGATAGATGTGTATGTGATAGCAGTTATTTGACATAAGATGTATATTAATTTGAGGATGTTTGTGGTGATAATATTAGATTACAATGATTTTGTTTTGTTAGATCTGATCAAGATGATGATGCCATGTTATATTATTAGATTTGTATGCTAGCTAAGGACATTTATATGTGCTAGATGTGTATATAATTAGATGATGGTAGTGAATTTGAATGTGTATCTTAGATGATATTTATGTTTGTTAGATGGTTATCATCATACTGTTTATTTTTGTGAAATAATATTTATTATAGATTATGTATTGGTGAACTTATATCGAAATTTTATATACGAAATTACATGCAAAAAGACTTACTTTAAAAAAATGCAAAGGTTTTTTAATAAATACAAAGTTTAGTATAGTTATTGTAAAATTACCATAAATATTTTTCTATTGCTTAGATAATTCATTCATATTCATTCTAACCTAATTACTAAAATATGTCAATACTCACAAGGAAAAAATAATTAAAGGTAAAATATTTTAGTCATTTCTTAATAAGACAAAAATGTGTAACTCGTTCAATTTTTAACATAAAATATTAATAATAATAAATTATTTAAAAATAATGTTTAAAAAATGAAAAATTACACTATGATCGATATATATATATATAAAGATAGAAAACCACTCTAGATCCATCTTAATCACATATTTATTAATCACTAAAAGATATTAAATCTTTTGACATGTACATCATTTTGGTGTTATTTTGGTTCTTTATTTGCTATTGTGGTTTAAATTTATCTTCTTCTTTTTCAAATAATTACGAGTTTAATAATACAAATATTATACTATATTAGATTTAACCTTTTGACAAATAATATATGTGATTATTTCTTAATTAACAACTCAAGAAATATTATTTTTTCCACATGCGTATCACGAGATAGTCACTAAAGTTCATGTTTTCACATTTCTCCTACCTAATATTACATCATGTTCACAATGATAAAGACATGTCTACTTTAAGTAATTTACATATAAATACATAAAAATAGATATTTATTTTATGTAATCTAAATAGGAAATAAAAATGCATCACCAAGTCTATTAAAACTTCAAACAAATGCCTCTTAATCACCATCATATTATTTATCATTTAATTCTTAGCCATAAAATATTTATTATTTCAACTTGTATTTATAATTACCATTGAAAATAAAAGTCAAAACTCTTCCATTATCCATGAAGAAAAAAATAAAACCTCCAATGCATCCATGCAAGCCCATTTGTTTCTCTTATGGTCCATAAAAATATGTAATCAACATTTTATATATGCATAAGACCTCCTTTTAGTTTACATAATGTTGCAAGAACTGGAATTTAAATATAGTAAACATGACTTTACCTCTCATGTCAAGAATTTAATCTTACATATCAATACACAAATTTTTCATTGTTAAAGTCCTGATATATTTATCACTACATGATTTATATTGATTTTGAAATAAACAAGAAGAAAAAACATGTGAACTGATTACTAAACCAATAAGTATCTAAATCTAGAATAAATCTTCAATGTTGTTTCTAAATTCACTATTTTCTCATTTTGGTTATATTCTTCTCATTTCCTTATTTGAGAAAGATTGTGACCTTGAATCTGTGTTATCATAGATATTGTACACCATGTTTTAAACTGCATTTATATTTAGGGGATATATTGCACAATGAAAATAAGGGAGGTTATTTTACTATATTGAAAAACTTTGAGATGGTTATTGTAGGACTTTTAGTACACATATATAACATAAATATGATTTTCCTTCTCCATTTTCTATGACTTTGTGAGTTATTTTATATTGATACTCACAATGTCATTTGAGAAAGGAGATAATATAAGTCTATTTAGATTGATATATTAATAAAATATAGTTATAAATTGATCATGCATGCTTAGAATTACAATCTTTTGATCCATTTTGATGTCTATCCAGAGCCTATAGTAGAAGTATACTGTAAATTAGATTTAAACATACTAAACAAATATGTTAAAAATTTAACTTTTAAATTATAAATTACACAATTGGAAATATTTAGTTTTAAGTGTAAAAATGTTTCCACTACAAAAAAAACGTGTAAAAAAGTTTGTAAATCTTACCAATTATATAAAATGCCAACAAGACAAATAAAAAAGAAATATAATTAGCGAAATACATGAAAAAAAACGTACAACAATAGTATAAATGATGAAATAACACAAGTACATATCACTCTATGTTGTCATCACCCTGATTCTCAAATATATGGTTTGATCTAGGTTCGTGTATTAATACAAACCACCAATCCCTATCCAACACATTAGGAATAAAAAAATACCTTGTTGTAGTGTTTGGGGAAAACATAAGGCTCCCTAACTTCATGCCACATCTTTCTAGAGTTGATAGATATCATCCCACTATTAGAATCTTCCTTTACATTATTTCGATCAAAGGTATCCCACCACTTGCACCTAAAAATAACACATTGGAATGAAGAGAAGCCCACTTGAATGATCTCTTGTATCTTTCAGACGTAACCTAACATCCCATGTATTAGGTTTTGATTGTGGTGGCTAACGCAACTAGATTGGTCGAACTTGACTTCCACTCCATAGTATTGTGACATGCATCCATCATTGACATCCTTCATGCGAAAATGATGTCCATATGCCCACATATATGGGAACAAATCTACCTATAAAAATGTGAAAAAATCACAGTGTCATGTGTCTAATAATCCAAACATAATTAAAAATATAAAACATAGATGTTACAATTCAAAGTTACATTATGAAGTTACAAATATACAGAATGATATTATTACCAATTTGTTGCACCAAATCTATATGTTTAGTGCATCCTCTTCAGCATGCAGGTAATGACCAGATGCATTGTCTTTCTCTCTAACTTGATTAGAAACCCAACTATTAGGGCATGTCATTGGCATATTTTCTTTTAAATGATCAATATAAGGCACGCTTCTACCATTCAACCATTTGAACTATTTCCTATCATTGTCCAATTTCCTCCTCTTCTACTCGTACATTGTGACCCACAATTGTGTTGCTTCCATATTTTAAAGAATGAATTTGTTGATGGCTTCAATTTCTAAATTCATAGATGAAATAAAACCAACATATATAGTATGTATGATATCAAAATATGCATTAATATGAAGTTCGGTGTGAATAGTTACTATGTAAAAATTTGACAAATGATGTCACTTACTCTTTATCATGCGCCTCTTTCCATTCATTTGGAGAATGTTATGCAACTAGCTCACAAAATAGAAGAAAATATAGATCAATGACTTCAAAATCAACCTCTTCGAGGGGGAAACCTCCTTTACATTACACAAATGAACAATTCTTGGATGATACAAATGAAAAGGCCTCCTTTCTATATATAGGAGTCTAAGGGGTCACAATATAATCAAAGTTGACATAACAATAATATTTGAAGGGCACAACAATAACAATAGTGGGCTTCTATGGGGCACAATAATAACAATATGGGGACTCCATGGGCACAACAATATAACAAGGGGGTTGCACTAATAAAAATAAGGGGATACACTAGTAGTACAGGGACCTAACATGCCCCTCTCCTTCAAAAAAGTGTTGTCCTCGACGCTTGAGTAGTTATGGATGCTTCTGTATAAAATTCTCATCCTCCCATGTGGAATATTTAGTAGGTAAGTTCTTCCACTTAATTAGATACTCTAAAATTGATCGATTTTGTAGTTGTTGAGTTCTTGTTTCTTTGACTGCTTTAGGTTCCAATATGATTTTTCCTTCCTCGTCAAGTTCTAGCAATATTGTTTGAACTGGGAGCTTGTCACCTATAACCTTCTTTAAGCATGAAACTGGAAAACTGGGTGCACTCAAGAAGTTGTAGGAAGCTCCAATTTGTATGCCATAGTACCAATCTTTTTCAACACCTTGTACGGACCATAATATTTTGGTGGTAATTTATTATCCTTCTTATCTTGCTTGAGGGACATTTGTTTATAAGGTTGTAGTCGTAGAAATACCTAGTCACCTACATCAAAACTTCTTTCACTGCGATGTTGATATGCCTGTTGTTTCATTCTACTCTGCGCTAGAGTGAAGTTATCCTTTAAGAGTTGGAGAACTTGTTGTTGATGCTCGATGTGATATTCCACTACTTGAAACTTAGAATTTTCTCTTAAATATGATGTGATGGACGGTGGATTATATCCATAAAGTGCCATAAATGGGATCATCTTTGCTGCACTATGGAAGGAAGTGTTATACCACCATTCAGCCAGAGGCAACCATTTGACCCATTATGTCTATTTATCATATACAAAGCAACAAAGATATCCTTCCAAACATTTTTTTACTATCTTAGTTTGTCCATCAGATTGAGGATGATAAGATGAGCTATGAGCTAACTGAGTACCCAGACTAGAAAATAATTATATCCAAAAATTTCCAGTGAAAATGGGATCTCTGTCCCTTACAATAATCTTTGAGTTTCCATGTAGCTTTTGAATTGTTTCCATAAATGAAGTAGCAACTATACTAGCTTTAAATGGATGAGATAATGTACAAAAGTGTGCATACTTGGTAAGTCTATCAACTACCACCATGATGACACTCTTTCCTTCAGTTTTGGGTAAGCCTATGATAAAATCCATTGAAACCTCCTCCAAATGTTGACTTGGAATGGATAAAGGTTGTAATAGACCTGGGGTCATGATTTTTTCAACTTTATTTTGTTGGAAAACCAAAGATTCCACCACAAACTTTTGAATATCAAATTTAAGGCCATTCCAAACAAAATCCTTCTTAACCATATGGTGATTTTTTAGAAATACTGAGTGCCCTCCTAAGGGATAGGTGTGCAATTCGATAAGAATATTTTGTTTGAGTTGGGAATTCTTACAAAGGTATAAGCAATATTTGTACCATAATGAATCATTTTTCTAGCTAAATGTATCAGATGTACTGGGATCTTGTTGTAAATTTTGAATGAGTACCCACACTTCTTTGTCATTCTTCCATTCATCCCTTGCTTCGTTTATCTAATCTAGTTGGATAATAGAAATGGCGCAAAACAATGCTTACACATCCTCATCCTTTCTTGAGAGTGCATCTGCAACAACATTTTTCTTCCCTTTTTTGTAGATGATTTCAAAGTCATAACCCAACATCTTTGTGACCCATTTTTGCTTCTCTTCTAAAGATAATCTTTGTTCTAAAAAGTATTTAAGACTATCATGATCCATTTTTACCTTGAAGTGTCTTCCCATTAGGTAGGGTCATCATTTCTTAAGTGCATGTATTATTGCCAACATTTCCTTCTCATAAATATCTTTGTAAAAATACTTTCTTTTGATTGCACAAATTTCGAAAGAAATGGGCATTTCTTCTTGCATTAAAATAGCACCAATTCCATTTCCTGAGGCATCACATTCCACAATAAAGGTTTTTGTGAAGTCCTGTGTAACTAAGACCGGTGCTTGGCACATTTCCTCTTTAAGATGTTCAAAGGCCTTTGTTGGTTCTAAAGTCCATGAAAATGCATCTTTATTTAATAATGTTGTTAGAGGTGCTACTATTCTCCCATAATTCTTAACAAACTTGCAATAATATCCTATCAACTGGAGAAATCCTCGTAGATGCTTTATGGATGTGGGGATTTTCCATTCCTTAATGGATTTAATTTTGCTAGGGTCTACCTTAACAGCTTCATGAGATACAATATGAACTAGATATTCCACCTCTTGTACTCCAAAGAAATATTTGGAGCTTTTTTCATATAATTGTTTCTCCTCCAATATTTTGAGCACCCTGTCAACATGTTGAACATGATCCTTCCAAGACTCCCTGTAGATTAGTATATCATCAAAAAATACTAACACAAATTTTGTAAGGGTTTGAAAATGGAAATCATCAAACCTTGAAATGTAGAAGGTGCATTGGTAAGGCCAAAAGGCATGACCAAAAATTCATAATGACCCTCATGAGTTCTAAATGTTTGTTTTGGAATGTATTCAGTCTTCATTCTAATTTGATGATATCCTGAATGAAGATCCAACTTGGTGAAGTAAATTGATCCATGCAATTCATCCAATAATTCATCAATGATAGTAATGGTAAATTTATCTTTATTAGTGAGCTTGTTGAGCTTCCTATAATTTGGACACATGCACCATGATCCATCCTTCTTGTGCACAAACACTACTAGAGCAGAGAAATAACTTTGACTAGGTTGTATTATACTAGCCTCTAGCATTTATGTAACCATACGTTCAATTTCACTCTTTTGGGAATAGGGATATCTGTAAGGCCTGATAATTGGAGGAACACTTCCTGGAATCAAATGAATAGCATGATCATGATCATGAATAGGTGGGAGGCCTTTGGGAGTCCCAAATACCTTGGAATGATTGTCCAAGTCTTTTTGGAGATCTGGAGAAATAGATGATTTCGATGCGGGAACCTCTAGCGAACATAATTTTGCAATTATGCCTCATTTTTCTTTCTTTAGAAGATTTGTCATGCCATTAGAGTTGATTATATTTCTCAGTTTCCCTGCGATACCCCTTAATTCAACTTCCTTTCCTTCTGAAAAAAATTCAAGAAAATGTTTTGAAAATTAAAAGTTATCATACTTAAAGATTGTAGTCATTGGACTCCTAGTACAATATCAGAACCACCCATTGGAATGGAAAGCATTGGTTTATTCAATACATATTCTCCCATGGATATCTTGGTATTATGGCACTTTCAAGAACAATTTATGGTTCCTCCATTTGCAACCATCACTTGACACTTTGGTGCCAGATATAAGAAGCAATTCAATTCCTTGGTTATCTTACAATGAATAAAATTATGGGTACTACCCGAATCAATGAAAATTATTACCTTTTTCTTCTTGATATGTCCTTCTATCTTGAGAGTTTGAGGAGTGGTAATTCTGGCCAATGCATTACAAGATATGGTCGGATTAATTTCTTCTTTCTTTAGGGTTTGTTCCTGGTGTATATCCTCTTCTTTTGATGTTTCTTTCTCCTTTTCTTCCTCCTCTTGACAATTTATGTAAAATAATTTCTTCTTAGCACACTTATGACCTCTATTGTATTTTCTATCACAACTTTAACAAATCCCTTTTCCTATTTTTTCTTCCAATTGTTGTGGTGTCAATCCTGTAGGTTGTGGAAGGCTAGGGGAAATAACACTTCCATCGTTATAGTTGTGAGTGGTAGGCTTCCTTGTTTCCATATTTTTGCTTTCAATTTTTCTTGCCAACCTGAATTCCTTCTCCAATGAATCAGGTTCCCAAAGGCGAACCTAATGTTGGATGTTATCATTTAAAGTCCCTATGAACACACGAATCCTATGCTCCTATGGAATATATTTTACCCTTATATTCAATTTTTGGAAGTCCTCAATGTGCTCCATCATTGAACCCTTTTGTTTGAGATTTATCAATTGGCTCAAAAAAGTGTTGCTTTTTGTATCCTCATAATGTGCTATCATTTCTTCTGTAAAAATTTCCCAAGTGAAAATTTGTTTACGAAATCAAAGCCATCGATACCATACAAATTGATTTGATTCCAAATATAAAGTTTCAATGCATACCTTTTGTGTGTTTTTCACATTATGGAGATCAAAATATTGCTCCATTTGTAGTATCCATGTTACGGGATCCTTGCCATCAAACTTCCTCATATCGATCTTTGGAACATGGTGGGTCTTCAATCCAATGTTAGAGTATATGAAATCATGATTAACATTTTTTTTGTTCTCATCATGAGTTTCCTTCACTACCATTTCACCATTAGTAAGCATTTCTTGTAGCAACTTTGTCAAATCTATCTTCAAATCTTCCATGTTTCCTTTAAGATTTGCTTCTATACCATCCATCTTAGCTTCCATGCCATTCATATTAGCTTCCATGCCATTCATATTAGCTTCCATTCCTTTCTTTAATCCATCCATCTTAGCTTCTGTTACTTTTTGTGAGAGTGAAAATTGTTGCACTTGGTCTCGTAATTTTGATATATCATGTTGCATTTCTTCCTCTTCTTCATGAGTCATGGTAGAGATTTCAAGTTTCTTACTAGGTGTTTCCATTTTCTTTCTTTGGGGCATCAATTAATGATAATTATGCCTCACTATGCCCTTTGAATCACTTCAAACTAATTTTTCAAACCAAACTTATGCAAATTTAAAAAAAAAAACTACACACCTTTTTTTTTCTTTGTAGGAGATCGATATTAAATATGTTGTATCTTTGTAATTTTGAATCTCCAAGGTCTTAAATTACATCCTTTGGTAGCTCTCTGAGTCCTATTTCTAACCCCACCAGTATGATCAATATTATATTCTTCAAGCAAGATTTATGCCAAATCTCCCACAATGACTGGATTATAGACTGGTTCAGTAAAGCGTACTTATACGACCTGCCATGTATTGACCTTCGGAGCTGAAAACTCTACACATGAAACTAAAGTTCATCCTCTTTCTGTAAATTCTTAAAAAATTTCATTATGATTCTCAGAGAGAAAATTATGATGATTTTCCCAAGGTCACCTATTTTGGATGTAATTCGGGAGCCTGCAAAAACCATAACTTCCTTGGATAATATCTCCGAAAATTTCACAATAAAATATCTAAAATTTGGACCCGAGGTTCATCCCAATTGAGGTTCAAATGGGTTTTAATCTCGACTTTTGAAACATTGTATAAAATAATTTATACCAAAAATTCCATGATGACATGTTTGGAATAGCGAAACCCTAGACTCCAAAGCTTTGATACCAAATGTTATGCAACCAACTCATAAAATAGAAGAAAAGATAGATCAGCAACTTCAAAATCAACCTCTTCAAGGGGGAAACCCCCTTTACATTACACAAATGAAAAATTCTTGGATGATACAAAAGACAAGACCTCCTTTCTATATATAAGATTTGAAGGGGTCACAACGTAATCAGAGCTAACATAACAATAATATTCTAAGGGCACAACAATACAATAACTGGGTTGCACTAATAAAAATAATGGGATACACTAGTAGTATAGGGACCTAACAGAGAAGCCCCCCTTCTCTTTTGTCTTCATTCCTTTTGTCATCCCAAATCACCACACCTGGTGTGTTGTGAATTTGCTTGATGTTCTCAGTGGCATAATAAAAAGAATCATACGATATATACACCCCTCTACCATAGACCCCTCAGTTTTTTCCCTTTTTCAAACAAAACCTTTCAATTTCTTCATGTACCTCTCTAAAAAGAACATCCAACAACAAGAAACCACCCCAACAAATTCAACATCTTCTACTAGGTGAATTAGAAGACGAACCTGCAAATCCTTGAAACTTGAAGATAGTTCCTTATTAAACATAAAAATAATCTCATCTCTCTCTTGAAGCCACCATGGAATGCTAGCCATATGAATCTCCTTTGATGTGATCTGTTAGGCCCCTATACTACTAGTGTAACCCCTTACTGTTATTAGTATAACCCACTTATTATATTGATGTACCCATGTAGTGCCCACATTGTTACTATTATGCCACATAGAAGCCCACCATTGTTACTGTTGTGCCCTACAATATTATTGTTATGTAGGCTTTGATTGTATTGGGACCACTTAGACTCCTATATATAGAAAGGAGGTATTTTCATTTGTATCATCCAAGAATTGTTCATTTATGTAATGTAAAGGAGGTTGCCCCCTCGAAGAGGCTGAATTCTAAGGCGTGGATTTATCTTTTCTATCTTTTCTTGAGCTGGTTTCATAACATTTGGTATCAGAGCTTTGGATTCTAGGGTTTCGCTACTCCAAACAGGTCATCGTGGAATTTTCGCTATAACTTTTTTTCTGTGATGTTTCAGAAGTCGCAAACAAAACCCATTTGAGAAGAATTGGCGCTGAACCTTGGGTCTGAATTTCAGATCTTTTTGCGCGATATTTTCGGAGATATGATCTGCGGTAGTTGGTCTTTTTGCAGACTCCTGAATTACACTCAAAACAGGTGACCTGGGGAAAATCGTCATAACTTTCTTTCTGAGCATCGGATTGAAATTTAGTAAGAAGGTACAGAAAGAGGACAGACTTTAGTTTCTGTTTATATATTTTTCAAAGTCAAAGGTTGAAACAGTGATACGTGGCACGTCATACAAGTTCGCTCTACTGAACTAGTCTATAATCAGGTCACTGCGGGAGATTGTGCATAACTTTTTCTTGGAGAATCCAATTTGGATGAGACTTGTGGCATTGGAAAGAGGACAAAGAGGGCTACTACAAACCACAAGTTTAGAACTTAAAGATTCGAAAGTACAGAGTTACAGTCGTTTCAAGGTAGATCTCCTAAAATCAAGAAAAAGCAAGATGAGGAAGTTTGATGGCAAGGATCCGGTAAATTGGATACTTCAGATGGAGCAATATTTTGATATACATGGTGTACAACTGTTACAAAAGGTATGTATTGCATCTTCATATTTAGAAGCAGATCAATTTTTATGGTACAAAGGGCTTTGTTCTCGTAAAAAACTTGTTACGTGGTCAATTTTCACGGAGGAAATGATAGCACATTATGAGGATATAAAGAGCAACACCTTCTTTAGAGCAACACCACAACAATTGGAAAGAGTAAAAGGGCTTTGTGACATAATGGAAAGCAAAATTATGGAAACCAGGAAGCATACCCCTCACAATTATAAAGATGGAAGTGTTGTTTCTCCCAGCCTTCCACAACCTACAAGGGTTACACCACAACAATTGGAAGAAAAAAGAGAAAAAGGGCTTTGTTACAATTGTGATAGCAAATGCACTAAAGGTCATAGGTGTGCTGAGAAGAAATTATTTTACATAGAATATGAAGAGGAGGAAGAAAAGGATCAAGAAACATCAAAAGAAGAGGATATACGTCAGGACACCACCCCAGAGAAAGAAGAAATGAATCAGACCATATCTTGTAAAGCATTGGCAAGAATTACCACTCCTCAAACTCTCAAGATAGAAGGACATATCAAGAAGAAAAAGGTGCAAGAAGTGAAAGATCACATCGAGAAAGAAGAAATGAATCCAACCATATCTTGTAATTCAATGGATGAAATTACCACTCCTCAAACTATCAAGATAGAAGGACACATCAAGAAGAAAAATGTTCAAGAAGTGAAAGATCACATCGAGCATCAAGAAATGAATCCGACCATATCTTGTAAAGGACTGGAAGAAATTACCACTCCTCAAAAGATAGAAGGACATATCAAGAAGAAAAAGGTTCAAGTAGAGAAAGATCATATCGAGCATCAACAGCAAGTTCTCCAACTTTTAAAGGATAACGCCACTTCGGTACAAAATCAAATGAAACAACAGGTAGATCAACATCGTAGTGAAAAATGTTTTGATGTGAGTGATTGGGTATTTTTATTGCTACATCTCAAGCAAGCTATTTATGAGAAGGAAATGTTGGCAATACTACATGCACTTAAAAAATGGCGACCTTACCGAATGGAAAGACGCTTCAAGGATGAGGATGTGGAAGCATTGTTTTGTGCTATTTATATTATCCAACCAAATTGGATAAACGAAGCAACAGATGAATGGAAGAGGAACGAAGAAGTATGGCCACTTATTCAAAAGTTGCAAAAGATCCCAATTCAAGCAATATTGCTAGAAATTGAAGAGGAAGGAAAAAGCATATTGGAACCTGGAGCAGTCACAGAAACAAGAACCCGACAGCTACGAAATCGATCAATTTCAGAGTATCTCATCAAGTGGAAGAACTTACCCACTGAATATTCCACATGGGAGGACAAGAATTTTATATAGAAGCATCAAGAACTACTCAAGCATTGAGGACAACGCTTTTTGAAGGAGAGGGGCATGTTAGGCCCCTATACTACTAGTGTAACCCCTTATTGTTACTAGTATAACCCACTTATTATATTGATGTACCCATGTAGTGCCCACATTGTTACTATTATGCCACATAGAAGCCCACCATTGTTACTGTTGTGCCCTACAATATTATTGTTATGTAGGCTTTGATTGTATTGGGACCACTTAGACTCCTATATATAGAAAGGAGGTATTTTCATTTGTATCATCCAAGAATTGTTCATTTATATAATGTAAAGGAGGTTGCCCCCTCGAAGAGGCTGAATTCTAAGGCGTGGATTTATCTTTTCTATCTTTTCTTGAGCTGGTTTCATAACATGATCCAACATACAAATGCATATAATTTAGATATGGCACATTGTAGGTCTTTGAGGAAGTCGTGGTTCACACACCCATGCATGAGCGGAGGATAATGACACTACATAATGAATAATACATTATACAAAAATTAATTATAAAATATCACATTGTATAAAAACAATAATAAATAATAAAATCATGTTTTTGACATACATACTCTTATAAGGTTCAAATGGTCACGTGATTTCAACCCCGACAAACAGTTTTCCGTAGTGAAGCAGCATTGTAATGAAAACCCATATAAAGAAGGAACCCTCACACTCATTATAACTTCCTTTGCCAAAGAAAGACCATATTTCTTTAAAATCCGTGGGACATCACCTTCTTTGAAAGACTAAGATGGACCAACCTCCCCTCTATTTTCTTTTCTTGGATGATGTTTCTTGTTATTTTTTAAGAAATAAGATCTCTCCTAACAGCCAATGTGTCATTTTATTTTGATGATATGTGCCTCCAAAAAGAAGATGAAATTTTTTTAAATATATGCATGGGATCTAGTAAGTGGGTGTTACCGGGAAAAGTGTCTATTTAGAACTGCTCTATCCCACTAAGGTGTGACAGCTGCCTTAGAAACAAACAGAGAAAAACTATTTTTGTATTTCCTTTATGAACTATAGATAGAGAGGAATAGGAAGAACCAACCTGTGTCTTGTGCTAATCCTTTGATCCAATCTCTCTCTTCTTTGACAGCTTCCAGCTACCTGCTCCCTTACTTGCCCAGCTTCACCAAGTACCTATAAGATCACAGAAGAAGAACACTATACAAAGACATGGATCTATATTCATAAACAACTTAGGATCAGATTTAAGTTAACCATACAAATGTAATAAGCATCAATGATACAAAAGCATGGAGGAAAAACTCAAATAGTTTTTATTGATATACAAGAAAAGATCTAGGAGGAGTTACAACCGATGATTCCTGACCCAGCATCAACCTCCCAGCAAAGAAGCCCCTCTTCACCTCCAACAAAGCATAGATCACCCAATACTCTGATGTTTGTCTCAAAACTAACAGCAATTCCTTACAATGTGCAAAATTCCAGCCTCTGGATCTCTGGGATGAGGGATCCATATATAGATATGTGTAAGGAGGATGAGTCAGCTTGTGATTCAATTAGTGTCTTCTCTCTGTCAGTTCTTGCTTCCACTTGGAGACTGAAGGCCTCTTACTCATCCTTGGTCGAATTCAGTGAGGCAAGTGTCATAGGAGAAGATTCTGGAAGCTTCCATTGTCTCTCCACCTCGCAGAATGACACTGCCATTTGTCATTTCTCTCCCAACGCACCCTCATAGTGCATTTAGGTGCGTTGCAACGCACCTAGCCAGTGTGTTTAGGTGCTATGCAACGCACCTAGCCAGTGGAGCAGCTGAAATGATCCTGTTTTGACTTATTCTGAGCAGTTTCTGGTGGAGAACTTCTGGGAGAAGCTGTAATTTGTTGACCTTGTTCCTTTAGGGGTTAGAACAACACTTTTAGGGACTTAGGAGCCCTTGGTTTATGGACATTTCATGCTTGGAGTTGCAAGGCACAAAAATGTCTATAACAGTTGCCCCCTAAAGTATGAGGCCGTTAATCAGGTGAAATGCTTTATTATGAGGATCCGAAGTTCTTTCAATGCCGGGAGGAGACCTGTAATAAGATACAATACAACACATTATCTTCATACTATTTTCATGACCTACCTGAGGTGGGCATTCCCATGCTCTGCTTTATAAATTCATTTTTATGTACATAGGATAGACAATCGTATGAGTGTAGACTGATGATTCTGATAGAGCCATCATCCTTTTGGTAGGATGATTATCTGTGCTGCAATGCTTGTACATTTAATGTCTTTATTTCCCTGAATATATATCGCAGCCCGGATGGATGAAACTAGATCTGGGGTCTTCAATCTCGTCCGATCTTCACTCGAAGTACAAATCGATCCATGTGAGAAATGTTCTGAAGTCGAACATGGAAAGACATCGCTTGATTACCAGTCAATGATGTAAACTGTTAACAAGCGCGAGAGGAATCACCGATAATGATAATGATCCTCAAGGTACTGCAGTACAATTCACGTGGTGTGAATAAAGGACTTGGCGTCGAACACCACGCAAAATCTTTCGGTCGAAGGTCATTGATGTAAACCTATCGTCGGAAGTGAGAAACTTGCCATTGAGGCATGCAAGCTTCAAAGTACTGAAGGGGGTGTTCCTAGACCAACTTCTTGGATAATGAGCTGATGTCGACAAGAAGTGATCCATCATAGGAGGGCCTTAATGAATCCCACATCAATGACACGGAATGGAGCAAATTATTTTGATGGAGGTGAAAACGATCTGATGATATACGGTTCAGGGTGGCGATCATGAAAAAATGGAGTATAATGTATGGTAGTGGGTGGGACACAGGTGGCTTCTCTGGATGACTTCTCTTGAACATGTTGGCGACACTGATGTGATGGATTGGTAGCATTAACCCCAAATGTGGATGGTATGGTGTGACCATGGCGATGTGACCGGTGAATGAAGCAACCCAACTCGACTCGGACACGGAGTGGAAGTGTCATGTTCAAGAGCGACTTGCTACCAATAAAGATTCTTTGAGTTTTCTTCCCAATTTTTCCCCAGTGGAATCGCCATTTTGTTACTGGGAAAAGGGTCTATTTAGAACTGCTCTATCCCACTAAGGTGTGACAGCTACCTTAGAAACAAAAAGAGAAAAACTACTTTTGTATTTCCTTTATGAACTATAGATAGAGAGGAATAGGAAGAACCAACCTGTGTCTTGCGCTAATCCTTTGATCCAATCTCTCTCTTCTTTGACAGCTTCCAGCTACCTGCTCCCTTACTTGCCTAGCTTCACCAAGTACCTGTAAGATCACAGAAGAAGAACACTATACAAAGACATGGATCTATATTCATAAACAACTTAGGATCAGATTTAAGTTAACCATACAAATGTAACAAGCATCAATGATACAAAAGCATGGAGGAAAAACTCAAATAGTATTTCTTGATATACAAGAAAATATCCAGGAGGAGTTACAACCGATGATTCCTGACCCAGCATCAACCTCCCAGCAAAGAAGCCCCTCTTCACCTCCAACAAAGCATAGATCACCCAATACTCTGATGTTTGTCTCAAAACCAACAACAATTCCTTACAATGTGCAAAATTCGAGCCTCTGGATCTCTGGGATGAGGGATCCATATATAGATATGTGTAAGGAGGATGAGTCAGCTTGTGATTCGATTAGTGTCTTCTCTCTATCAGTTCTTGCTTCCACTTGGAGACTGAAGGCCTCTTACTAATCCTTGGTCTAATTCAGTGAGGCAAGTGTCATAGGAGAAGATTCTGGAAGCTTCCATTGTCTCTCCACCTCGCGGAATGACACTGCCATTTGTCATTTCTCGCCCAACGCACCCTCATAGTCCATTTAGGTGCGTTGCAATGCACCTAGCCAGTGTGTTTAGGTGCTATGCAACACACCTAGCCAGTGGAGCAGCTGAAATGATCTTGTTTTGACTTATTCTGAGCAGTTTCTGGTGGAGAACTTCTGGGAGAAGATGTAATTTGTTGACCTTGTTCCTTTAGGGGTTAGAACAACACTTTTAGGGACTTAGGAGCCCTTGGTTTATCGACATTTCATGCTTGGAGTTGCAAGGCACAAAAATGTCTATAACAGTGGGAAATCTTAAGATGATCCCAATATGGGAGCTCATAAAAGACAAATTTCCTTTTCATCCCAATGGGAAATTTCTCAACAAAGGTGTTGAAGAATTTTGGATCATTGAATATAGGCTCCCCATTTGAATTGAACATTTCTGCAAACTCCACATTCTCTCTCGCCTATGCTCTAAGCCATTCAATTGGTGTTATTATTGTAGGCCTTTGGGTTCTCTTTGGTTCACCATTGAAAGTAGATGTTGCTCTTCTATAAGGGTGTTCTTCTAGGAGGAATACCATGGAGTAGTCATACACTACTTTTGGTAGGTGGTCAGACCACCTGCCCTTTAGAGAAGGTCCACAACATGTACATCCATGATACCTTTTTTTACAATACCTATGAAATTATTGTATACAAGGCATGTTAGCAATCATGAAGATTAGAAAAATTGTAGATAATTAAATTAATATGTGAAACAATATTGTTACGTATATAAAAAATCAATAAAATTGTAATTTACTGGAGCAAACTCTTAAGCCTAGATAATCATGTATGGTGTAGGCACATATTCCATACAACATAAAATTCCTCTTTGTTGTGATGGGTCTTGTTACATCGTACACATGTATCCCTTCAATTCATCTACCAATGGTTGTAAGTAGACATCCATATTCTTCACTTGTCTTCTACAAGGGACTATGAGAACTAAAATAATATGTTCATTCTTCATAAACTACTTTGGGGGGGGTATTTTTATTGATCACTACTACAGGCCAAACATAATAGTTGGTGTTTTGGAGGGAATATGGGTTTATTCCATCCATGGCTATGTTGAGTTGTAAACTTCGTACTTCATCCTTGAATTTTCCAAGCCATGTATCCTCTATATGCTTCATGTCTATTGAATATGTTGGGATTCACATAACTCCCGACTCACTTCTGTGTGAAGCATGCCTTCCCTACAACATAGCTAATTAATTACAATGAAAGAGACTTTGAATCCCTGGGATTATAGGCACGTGTCACAATATATTATATGGAGGACCATGTGATTTACCCTCTTCTTCTTTTTTACAGTACTTGTCATGCCCACATTTTGGACATATATTTTGTTTGCATATTCTCCTCTATATATAATACAATCATTTGAATATGCATGATATGATATGTACTTAACACCCAATATTTTCAACAACTATTTTTCCTCTTCACCACTGCCTGACAAGACATTATCACTCGGAAGAACCTTGTCTTTGAATAACTTGCAATTGGTGTGGAATATAATTGTACAATTTCAATATTTAATGTTCATAAAATTGTTCGTTTTTAATGTTGATTGTGTGAAACAATTTCTCAAAATATAATGGATTTGATTGATCATGTAGGTGAATTACTTAAATATTTTAGATAAAAATGCATTCAACATGCCAAACTTTTCTTTCAAGCTGTACAATAACATCATTTTCCCCACTTAGTAGACTTTGACTTTCCACTAGGTCCAAAGACAAAGGTGGTGGAAGAAGATTTCAAGATTTCAAATAAGGTATCAGAGATATGAGCATCATCCCCTAACTCATCATCCTAGAATGCATCCAACAACATTCCCTCCATGGCAATCATATCATGTAAGTAATCATCCATACCAACCTCTATTTAATTTCCTCCATTGCCAACTTGTGATGAAGAACTATTATTGTTGTAGTCATTCCTAATTGGTGAATTTGGGCATAGTGGAAATTGAATAGGTGGTTGATTCAACCATTCTTTATATGCTTCCTCTTTGAATATTTCTCTTAATGTAACCATCTCTCGATTTGATGTTGTAGTGGGGTGCAGCAGAAGATGATAGGTGGGTTGTTCATCATCACTAAAATCCTAATTTCAAAAAATATTGAACATCAATACATCAATGATATTAGTAAGCACGTCAATCCAATTAGTTTGGTGCAATTACATTATACCAAATAATTATTACCATTGTTGGTTCAGGATTGCGACTCGAAGATGACATGTTCCAATTGGCAAGGTGAAGTCGTTGTCCATTTTAATCTACCAATTTCTTGTGATATGATGCTCCTCGTAGAAGCTTCTGACATTTTTGAAATGGAGGAATATTTTCTGCATTTGAACTTGATTCTGAATTAGGATCCCACAAATTTGGATACATTTTTATTCAAACAGACATGGATTAAAAAATAAATAAATTCAATTAGATAATCGAAATATAAATAAAATTTGAACTTATTGGAAATCGAAAGGGAGAACTCCACGAAGGAATTTAATCAACAATATGGAACAAGCTAGAATTTGAAGGATTGACCATTTGATATTATGATATTTTCTCCTACATTTGAGAAAAATTAAAATTAAAATTTTGTGTACATATCTAAAATTAATTTTGAGAACAATATAACCACAATCTGAATTTCAATATAGTTTTCAAACCATTTTTCAAGAATAAGGCGACTTTAAGCAGAAAATGTATACTATGAACTATTGTAACTCGTATGTATGCGTTCTAAAGGATAAATTGAGATTAATATGTCATTTCATGTGAAAATAAAATTTCATATAACTTTTAAACCTTACCATTTCTCTTATCAGGACTAACTGCACCGATATGTTTCAATAATAACCACATCAAGGCATTAAAATAATAATCGCACTAGTTTCCGACATTTTGAAAATAAAATAATATTCGATCATATCGGCGCTCTTGTTAAATATAGCATTGATCCGCACCTATTTCCAGGATTTTGAAAATAAAAAATAAAAAAAGACAATTCTACCATGTTGGTGCTCTTATAACAATTACAACATCAAATCATTTAAATACAAACCACACTATTGTGTTAAAATATTAACCACATTGTTTCTTGATTTCAAAAAGAAAATTATCATGTCGGTGTGCTTATAAAATTTGGTGCCCTGGCAACTTCAGTGCACTTTACATGTAAATGCACTGGTACTCTTTACTATTGAATGCATCGATGTTTGGATTAAATTAAAAAAAAAAAATGCAATTTTTTTTCTTTTTTTTTAAATTGAAAAATGAGTGGCGATTGATTTTCGAAACCTAATTTCATAGTCTTTTAAATAGCAAAACTTTATTCACTATTTCATTATTTTTCCCAATATTTCAAGGGAGTGATTTGCGAGAGAGACATACCAGGAGCATTGTGCAGCAACATAATACTTTGGAGCAACATAACTTTTTAGAAGATCAGAAGCTAAAAGGTATGGTGATTGACTCAAAACCTGATCCGGATTTAAACATGAACGCAACAAATTACAGAGATAACCATATACACAAAGATGCAGTGGAAATAATACTTCATTTCATTAATGGAAAATACTGAAATATGCTTACAACCAGAAATGGAAATAAACCAGCTAGGGCGATGGTAGCTTATCTCTGAGAAGAGATGTGATGGCTACATGCCTCTGAACTGTGTTACAATGAGGCTCGAAGGCCTATTTATTGTTGAGAAACAATGGAAAACCCTTAACATTCCAAAACCTAACCCTAGGAGATGAAACGCCAAACTGTGGGCCCCGTTTGGGGGTAAGTTGGTACATCAACTTCCCGGGGTCGTAACTTTGGCATATGATCTCCGTTTGACGCGTACAATAGCTCATTAGAAAGATCTATCCGAGCACTATCATTGTTGGCATGGACCAATGTTGCCCTCGGATTCCCCAAAAAACGTCGTTTAGGGCCTCAAAACGGCTCCGGAAGTTCAGGACCCGAAAAACTGCTAAAAATAGTAAGTTGTGCTACAATTAAGGAAACTGAAATGCTAAGAAAGAAAATGGTGGGGGTCCAGGTGGACTTGGCAGGTGGCCACCAATATCCACCTGGATCATTCCTCCCCCCTTAGGAAGCAATGGTCCCCATTGCGTTGAGCTCCTCCATGAGATGAGGAAACTTCTGCTGAACTTGTTCCCTGGTGAGCCACTTGCTCTGCTGAAGGAGTTGGCCTGCTTTGAGAACTCGATACAGTTGGATATTTTGTTGGCGAGTGTTCTTGATCTGTGTGTCCATGATCCGATCAGTTGCAGCTTGTTCCATGCAATCTGGATTTAATTCTGTGGGTTTGAGCTGTTCTGCAATGTCGGATGTGTCTAGCAATGGTGGAAAGTATGGCCGAAGGCGGTCCACATTGAACACTGGGTGTAGGCCAAGGAATGGGGGAATGCTGAGCTCAAATGCATTGTCTCCCATAGCCTTGGTAATGGTGTAAGGACCATATCGGAGTGGTCTCAATTTCCGATAGGCTCCAGTAAGGCGTTCCTTTTGCAAATGCAACCAGACTTTGTCACCCACCTGAAACTTGTGTGGCACCCAATGTTGATCATGTCGCTGCTTGTACTTGGCATTTGATTTCTCAAGAATGTCATGGACCTGCTGGCGAATATGTTGGATGCGCTCAATGAAGCTGGTGGCCTTATCTGTTTCGGACTGGACATGAGTTGAATTCATGTGAGTAGCTGCAAGTGGCATGGCCACATCAATGGGGCATAGTGGCTGGAATCCCAAACCCACTTGAAAAGGGCTATGGCTAGTGGAGCTGTGAAGAGCTCGGTTGTAGCTGTGCTGAACATAGGGGAGGCTCTCGTCCCATGTGCATGGATGCTTTGAGTTATACATGCGCAGAATGTGCACAATCATCATATTGACAACCTCTATCTGGCCATCAGTTTGAGGATGGAAGGCTGTGGACTTCGTGAGTTTGGTGTCCAGCATTGACCAGAGACTGGACCAAAATGTGCTGAGAAACCGACTGTCCCGATCTGAGATGATAGACTGTGGGATCCCAAAGTGCACCCACACTCGTTAAAAGAAGAGTTTAGCAGTGGCTTCTGCTGTGATATTCTTCTTGCAGGCCACCATAATGGCCATCTTTGAGAACCTGTCGACGACCACAAAAACACAGTCATTTCCATGCTTAGTGGAAGGAAGGCCTGACATGTAATCCATGGAGATGGATTCCCAAGGTCGACTAGGGGTAGGCAACGGGGTATAGAGGCAGTGCTTCTTAATGGCCGGTTTGGCAATGGCACAGGCAGTACATGATCAGATGTACTTCCCAACATCCTGTCAAAGATTCGGCCAATAGAAATAATTTTGCAGTACTGCCACTGTTTTCTCGACCCCGAAATGCCCAGCAGCCCGACTGTAGTGTGCTTCCCAAATCATCTTGGCACGCTCACTTGAAGGAACACAAAGGTGACCGAGGTGGCATAATAGGGCATCCTGGAGGTGAAAATCTGCCACCTGCCGACCCTCCAAGAGTGTCTGGTATGTGTGGCTGAATTCTGGGTCACTTTTGTAGAGAAGTGGCCAATCAGAAGTCTCGTGCCCACAAGAGTTGAGCACAGTGGTTAGCGCCATGATCGGTGGTCGACTGAGGCAATCTGCAACATTATTGGTGCTGCCCTTTTTATACTTGATATTCAAGTGAAACTGTTGCAGGTATGTAGACCACTTTTGATGGTGATCATTCTGCAATTTCCCTTGGGTCTGTATGAACTGCAGAGGTCGGTGGTCTGTGTGGATGACCGTTTCCTTCCCCAAAATGTAATGCTTCCATTGTCGGCAGGTCTGTACAATGGAATACATCTCTTTATCATAAGTGGGGTACTTCCAGACTGTGTCTGAAAGTGTTTCACTGTGATATGCCACTAGATGTCCATGTTGAGTAAGGACTGCCCCAATAGCATAGTCAGAGGCATCTGTCTCGACCTCAAATGGTTGTTGTAAATCTGGTAACGCGAGCACTGGTGCCGTGCAGAGGCGATCCTTCAACTCCCTGAATGCCTTCTGTTGAGATTCAGACCAAAAGAATTTTGCTTTCGCCCCGCCCTTGGTGACTTGACTCAAGGGCCAAGAAATATGAGAAAACCCCAACACAAACCTGCGGTAGAAGTTGGTAAGACCTAGAAAGCTGCGGAGCTCTGTTAGAGTGGTTGGAGAGGGCCAATCCCGAATGACTTGGATCTTGGCTAGATCGACATGCACCCCCTGTTCATCAATGATGTATCCCAGATACTGAACCTGGGTCATGCCAAAAGTGCATTTCTCCAAATTGGCACATAGCTTGTGTTGCCGCAGTGTTTGGAGAACCTGTCGGATGTGGTGGAGGTGCTCTTCCCAACTCTGGCTGAAGATCAAAATGTCATCCAAGTATAATACTACAAAGGAGTTGGTGAATGGCCGCAAGATGTCATCCATTAGCCTCATAAAGGTTGCAGGAGCATTCGTCAATCCGAAAGGCATGACCAACCATTCGAAGAGGCCCTCCTTGGATTTGAAGGCAGTCTTCCACACATCGGAGGGTTCGATTGGTACCTGGTGATATCCTGACTCTAGGTCGATCTTGCTGAAATATTTCGCCCCCTTTAGTTGGTCTAGGAGGTCATCAATCCACGGGATCGGGTACCTATTACGGACAGTGATCTTGTTCAGCGCCCGATAGTCAATACAGAGTCTCCACGTCCCATCCTTCTTCTGTACCAACACGATCGGGCTCCCACAGGGCGATGAACTCGGACAGATGTGACCTTTCTGCAGGAGCTCCTGAATCTGCCTCTTGATTTCATCGTTCTCCAGAACGGAGCGCCGATAAATTGGTCCATTGGGTAGCGGCGCACCTGGGGTCAGATCGATGGAGTGCTTGACTTGACAGTGCAGAGGAACCCCTGCCAGGGAGGTGAAGATGTCCTCGTACTCTTCCACAATCTTGTCCATCTGTAGTTGTCGTGCAGAGGGGCCCCATTTGGAGGCCGCGGCCACTGTCTTCTTCTTTCCTTGAGGGCGTATCATCAGGAAAACAAATTTCCTGGTTTTTTAAATGATCTTACTGCATTGTTTTGCAGTAATCAAAGAGAGGGCGGCAGGTGGTGCTACCTCTGGTATCCTGAACAACTTATTTCCCAATGTAATAATAACAGCACGGGGCCTTGATTCATACACAGCATGTCGTTTCCACAAGTATGGTTGTCCTAGTAATACATCACAAACTTCAAGGGGAGCAATGTCACACAATACCTCATCCGTGAAGGGCTTGATGTTGTATGGAAGGCGACACTGCTGGCTCACGTGAAGATCTCGTCCTTCGTGAAGCCACCCAATGGTGTACGGTTGTGGATGTGCTGTGGTCAGTAAGCCCAACCGCTTCACGACCTCTGCCGAAATGAGGTTCTTTTGACTCCCGCTATCGACAATGAACTGTATCGGGGAGCCCTCTACCCACATCTGGGAGTGGAAGAGACGTTCCTCCTCCTCTGGATCTTCGGGTTCATTTTTCTGGATCTTTGCGGTAGCAACAGTGGCGCTGGGGTCCGCATCAATGATCTTCTTCCCTTTTTCATACCCCTTATCGGGTTCTGACTCAGAGTCGGAGCATGCATCTGATTCTGAAACCTTTAGCTCAGCCACCAGTGACTGCTTGGCCCAACACTCACTTGTGTTGTGAGTGGAGCTCTTATGGAACTCACACCATTTTCCAGTGTCCTTTCTCGGCTTCGCGGCGCTGTTCTTTGCTTGCAGCTTCGGCTGGTTGTCTTGGGTTGTCCCGCCTTGGCTTTGTCCTTTGTTTTGTGGTTTAGGGGCACCTTTCCCCTGCTTTGGATTCGCATATCCAAAGTCTCGCTTCTTTTGTTTAAACTTCTGCTCGACCTTGACGGCATACCGGTAGGCTGCGCCGAGCGAGGGGATGTTTAGGAATTGTATTTCTTCCTGGATGTACTTGTGCAGGCAGCCACGGTATTTGAGTATCAAATGTTGCTCTGAATCCTTGATACCCAACTTTGTGCGAAGGGTATGGAAAAGATTGGTGAACTCCGGCACGTCTTGGTCCCTTCCCTGCCGCAGCGTGGTCCAATTTATGTATTCATCCTCATAGCTTCCGACAGGGTAGTACTGCTCCTTGATGGCATCCCGGAACGAATCCCAGGTGGGTGCGGCTGAAAATAGTGAGCCAGTACTTTCATCCTTCTGCTCGCAGTAGGTTTCCCACCAGTCCTTGACGTGGGGGGCTGCTTTGAGGAGAGCAAAAACAATCTTTTCCCGACTCGAAAATTCATGAACAGAAAAATAACCCTCTAGCAGATTTAACCATTTATCTATGGCATCTGCGTCTATCTGACCCTCGAATATGGGGATTTCAAAATTAACTTGTACCTTAAAGGGTGTGGCATTTCCAGAGTAACTGCTGGAAGCCGATGCGTTGCTTCTGGGTAGCCGCTGAAGGATCTGGGCAAAGCTGTCCATCATCGCGTTCCGTTGCCGCTCGAGGGCTTCTTCGAGCAAGATTTTGATGGGATCTCTTGCCCCCTCGTCTTTCTTCTCGTCCGCCATGGGAGGCCGTCGAGATTTGCGAGGCTGGTCTTGCAAAGGTTCAACCATTTCAAGCCCTAACTCGTTATATCCTGACCTTGTTGGGGACATGCAAAGAAAAACAAAGAAAAAGCAGACCGCTCTAATACCACTGATCCGCATTTAAACAGGAAAACAACAAATTACAGAGATAACCATATACACAAAGATGCAGCGGAAATAATACTTCATTTCATTAATGGAAAATACTGAAATATGCCTACAACCAGAAATGGAAATAAACCAGCTAGGGCGATGGTAGCTTATCTCTGAGAAGAGATGTGATGGCTACATGCCTCTAAATGGTGTTACAATGAGGCTCGAAGGCCTATTTATTGTTGAGAAACAATGGAAAACCCTTAACATTCCAAAACCTAACCCTAGGAGATGAAACGCCACACTGTGGGCCCCGTTTGGGGGTAAGTTGGTACATCAACTTCCCGTGGTCGTAACTTTGGCATATGATCTCCGTTTGACGCGTACAATAGCTCATTAGAAAGATCTATCCGAGAACTATCATTGTTGGAACGGGCAACATCGGTCCATTCCATGGACCCATGTTTCCCTCGGATTCCCCAAAAAACGTCGTTTAGGGCCTCAAAACGGCTCCGGAAGTTCAGGACCCGAAAAACTGCTAAAAATAGTAAGTTGTGCTACAATTAAGGAAACTGAAATGCTGAGAAAGACAATGGTGGGGGTCCAGGTGGACTTGGCAGGTGGCCACCAATATCCACCTGGATCAAAACCCTACATAATAAACATTTTAAATTTTATTGTTGATTTTGCTAATGAGGATTTTTAGAATTTATGTTAGGGTTTAATTAAAAGTGAGATCATTTGCAAGAGAGACATACTGGGAGCATTGTGGATCAGTACAATATTGTGGAACCACAAAAAGATCAGAATTTGAAATGTATGGTGATTCACTCAAAACCCTAAATAGAAAAAATTTTAAATTTTACTGTTGATTTTATTATTCAATTTTTTTACAATTTCTATTATATTTATTCAAAATTTAGAAAATAATAATAATAATTAATTAATTAATTAAAAAACTTGCATAATGAATAATTTACTATTCATTTTATTAGTAATTTTTTTTACGATCCCTGTTCCTATTTATACTTAATTAAAATACAAAAACAAAAGAACAAAAAAAAATCAATACTTACCTTAAAGCCTTGCTTCTTCTTGTTTATGTAACCGAAAAATTTCACCTTGCGGTTTAACTCCCTCTGCCACTTCACAATTAAGGTTTTTCATTTTAAGCATTTTAGATTTAATGGGTTTGTGTATTTACTATATATAGGGAATTTGACATGTAAAGTAGGGAGATCACTTATTGAATTAGATCCAAACCCTGTCAACCCTACTCGTTGTTTTTTAAAACGACGCATGTTTCACGGTGTTAGCGCTTGAAATTTCACCTCAGGCTGAGAAAGGTAAACTTCAAGGCAACATCAAACCACTTAGCCTCGTAGCTAGCCCTACGGGGCAGGAGAGGGCTCTCTCTGGTCTATCTCGGTAAAGATCTTCAACGGGCGAGATAACCAATGAGGAAACACTGATTTTAGGCTAGTAAACTGATAAAAGGTTTGATTTAGGATTTTTAGGATTTTGGTGGAAAGTTGGGGAAAGGCAATTCTGGGTGCGGGGATTGGACACAGTTTTTGCAGGGGGTTCTTTGGGGCAAGGTAGGAGACTGTACTGATGCCTTTAAATTAATTGAATGGATAGAAATGACCGGTGAGGAGCTAAAGAGAGCAAGAAACCTTCAAGAGTTCTCTTTAGACAGATGAAAACATAAATATTAAGCAAACTTAAAAGCAGAGCATGGCAATCATGAATTCTACTTTAACACCTCATTTGCCCAATTTGCAGAAGGAAAAGTAAGAAGATGAATAACATAACAAATTTACAAGTACAAAGAGAAACACACCATCAATACATGTAACCACAGGAATCCCAAAAAGGACTGCAAAACCCTAGTCTTTCTTCCTTTGCCAAAATTGCAAAGATACAATGAGTAATACAATAAAGCTTCTCCCTCAAGAGTCCAACCATGAAAATGACCAAGAAAGTACATAATATAGGCAATCTAACATCTTTCCTTGCCTCTAGGGGTCGAGCTCACTGTCCTAGGGGCTGTTTCAACCAATTCTAAACTGAGTACTAAAAACTAGGTAGTCAAAACAACTTGCCTCTATAAACTAGGAAACCAATTCCTTCATTAAATTTTTGCCTATCACATGAATGAATCTTCTAGAAGAGATAAATAAGTGTCAAAATATCATAAAGATACATCATTTACAGCAAGGAGGATGAAAATCTACTCCAAAAAGTCAAATCCAGTCAAAACTGCGTTTTGCTGAGCTGTAGGTGAATTCTTGTGAAAACTACCCAACAGGTCGTGCCCTCTTCCTGAACGAGTCGCGCTACTTTGGAGCTACTTTTGAGGCACTTCTAGGTGTCAAAATGAAGCCAAAGTGGGCTTGTTGGAAAGGTCTGGATGTCTACTTTCCAACCCAAGTGGAATTTCTGAATTTGGTGGTCATTTTCCCCTCCAAAATTGCAATCTCCCAAGACTACTTCCTGTGTGTCAAAAAGGTGGCAGAAAGTCATTTTTTGCTTGTTTTTTGACTTTCTGGAGGCCCAAAACTTGGTGAAATTTCTTGGCAATTGCTGAGCAAGTGTATCTTTGCATGAAAAATCCAAAAATGTTGAGTTTTCCCAAAAAGGAGTTGCCCAACGAAAAGGTCGCGCGCGGTGCGCGACCCATTGGTGGAGAAAACCTGTTTTTTGCCAAAAAAAATCACAAATGACCAAAAATGCTCAAAATTTTTAGAATTTTGTGCTGGAAGTGAGTTATTTAGCACCATTCTCCTTCAAGGAAGCCTCAGCCAAGATGTGGAGGGGATCGGGCCTTCTCCTTCGTTTTAGTGCTTTGGTTAACTGCCTTTGGATCACCTTCATTTTCGCCTTGCATACATGCATTCGGGCCCAATAGTGGTTTTTCATGTTCCGAAGCAGGTCCTTATCTTTATTGGCCTTGGCCAGCAGCCTCTCCAAATGAGCATTGACCCGGAGAAGCATAGCCTCACGCTCAACGGGTACCAAGTCACCGGGTCTCTTGCGTGCTAAGTTGCGGTCTTCATGGATCCTCCGCAACTCATCAAGAGTGTGCTCCTCCTCAAGTTGCTTGTTGCACTGCTCTAAGTAGGTGATTGTCCAGTTTACCATTTCCAATCTTTGCTGCAACGAGTCATTTTCAGCCCTTAGGTGCTGAATGATCTCCTCTGACTCTAGGCTAGGAGAAATGATGTCAAGATCAACAACCTCTATACCTGGAACACCTGATGGCCCCTCATCAATCTTGGGTTGTTTGCCTCTCTCTGGTACCTGTGCTGCTGTCGGAGACGAGGCCCCTTCCACCTGGTGTGGAGATAACACTCGTGGTGCTGATGAAGAAGGCGAGACCCCTTCCACCTGGTGTGGAGAAAATACTCACCTAGCTGATGCAAATAAGGCCCTGTGGCCTCTCTGATATGTGACCAATGGAGGGGAGATGACATGTCTGGTCTCAGGAATATCATGCTGCTGTGAAGGCCCTCCCTCCTCATGAACAACCTCAGGGGGTGATGATGCTGATGCTGTGAAAAAATCTCGAGAGATAAAATCCTCCCATGGGATACCCTGCTGAGCCAACTGATGTATGACCACAAGCTAGATCAAACCATAATGATAGATGCTCCTGTGTTGCTGTGCTGGACTCCTTCTCTGCACCAAGGGCACCATCTTCTCAATATTCCGGCATATGAAAAATGGTATGTTCATCATCCGTACCCGTGTGAAATGCATCAACAAGCGAATATGGTACGAATACAAATATGCAAATCTGCCCTCACAGGTGAAATAGCGCATGATAAGCCTCATCAAGGGAACATACTCATCCCTCAAAAATCTGAAAGGAACTACACCAGTCATGTGCCTCATATAGGCAGGTTTAATGTAGGGCTCATACTGAAATCTGTCCAATAGTTTGCGCTTGTTCCACACTTCTCCAACATTAGGCATCCCTGTTGCTTGGGCAATCATCTCAGGTGTCAATGTAAAATCCACCCCTGCAAGGTTCACATGCCCATCATGCAAATGCAAAACAAACAAGCGGGTCAATTCCCTGTGATGCTGAATTTGAGAAATCCTCTCACAAAATTCAAAACATGACAGATAGCGGAAACATGTGACTGCAATTGGACAAGCCTGCAAATCGGTCAAAGAGGTGGGCTCCTCTCTCCTATGGTGACCACTCTTACCACCCCTGTGAGGCCTCCTTTGTACCTCAACCTCTGGAGTTGACTCACGGTCATCACTTTGCTCATAGTCGGTCTCGGTTTCTGACATGGTTTTGAGAGCAAAGTGGCTGGAATGTACTGCTGCTTCTGCTCAAAAATCTGCTAGTTTAATTGTTGAAATGCTGTTTCAAGGGGACAAATAGCACAAGGGAAATGTTAGGGAAGGGAGACTTTTAAGGGAAATTGGGAAAAATATATGAAATAGGGAGTTTAAGGGAAGGAATCATGATATATACCCCATCACACAATCATAATTTGCAAAGGTTTTATGAGAGGTAGGGTTTAGGGTTAGATTCTTGATTTTTAGGAAGAGGGGTAGGGTTTTAGGGCTTTTGGTATTTTTGGTAGAGAGATTGAGTAAAAATGATGAGGGAGGTGGAAATGGGATGTAGAGAAAAAGTGGGGGTGAAAAGAATAACCTTGAAAATAGCAAGACAAACCCAAGCCTTACTAACACTTTGACATTCTTAAGCAAATATACATTGGACTCATTATTTCAAAATGATGACTTCAAAATACATTCTCATGCTTTTCAAGCTTTGGCAAACAATGTATTTTAATGATGGGAGGCCTACTTGCAACCTTGAAGCAATCCGGGGTTGTTTTGCAGCTGACAGGCGAATTTTGGTGGAAGAATTCCCAAGAGGTCACGTGCAAGGATGGACGGGTCGCGCGTGCCCAACAAGTCACGCCTGTGCTTTTCTTGAACTGCGATGAGCACCCTGACAGGTCGCGCTCACCCAACAGGTCACGCGCAGGCTTGAACGGGTCGCGCGTGGGTACTCTATGCAATTTTGCCCAATTTCTCTTCAATCACTCTTCACTATTGCTTTGAGGCACAATGATGACTAAATGGAGGGAGAGAGGAGCTTTATAGGCTTTGATTTAAATTAATTTCCTTTCAAACCCTCTTTCTAATGTTTATATCATGACACTTTTTCAAAACTTGAATGTTGCTGATTTTATGGTTTCCTTTTGTCCTGAAATTGGTTGAACTGATATTTTTTCTTGAAAATTTTTGCAGGGATAGCTTCTAAGGAATCTTGGCAAAGGGGACCAGGGCTGCATGCTAACTTTCGGAAAATTTTGAATTTTTACAATTTTTTACAAAAATTTGAGAAAATGACCTTAGGCTTTAAAAACAGGGCTTTTAAATCCAAGGTAAAAATTAACTGTACAAGATGAAATCCTTTGAAGAAATACTTTGATAGTCATCCCTCTGGCCTGCTAGGCATTTATTGACTTTTAAAGACATGACCTTAAAGACAAATTGGACCTAAACCCTAGAACTTTTGACCTCAAGACAAGACCAGTAACCTTGAAAGAGTTTATTGACTGAAACAACTTGATCCAGCAGTGCCAAGAGGGGAATAAAGACACCAGCTCCTCCATCAGGGTTATGGCATGCCTAATGGAATGCAATGAGATGACACTGATGAGACACCTACTTATGCAAATGCAAAGAGCTTTGATCGCTGATGGAGGGCTACTAGACCGACTCTAACACACAGCGTGCCATGTGTAATATAATGCACCAGTGTTGGTGGTGCTTCTATCATTACATATCGCACTGAATCATGTCGTCCTTGTCCAATTTGTTTATTGATGTGCCTTGTGTAATATAATGCATTGGCTCGCCTCTACAAAATAGCACCGTTAAGTGATGGAAGTACTTTTATTGTTACAAATCACACCGTCATAATTTAAAAAAAAAAAAAAAAAAAATTAATATTTTCGTTGTCAATGTTGAATAAATAAATGCCTGGTGTCTTTAGTAGATTAAATGCATCGGGGTGTTTATTCAAATAACCGCACCGGTTACCAAAGTTTTTTTTGGTTGAAAATTACTATTTATGTATAAAATATATTTAATGGCTTTTGTATTGAAAGATAATGATTGTATATTAATAGAAAATATCTAAGAAGTTGTCAAGTAACAAAATTATTGATCGACACAATGATAGCACATCCAAAAAAACAAAAAAGGAAAGTTCTTTGTAAATATTTTACAAAATTCATATGTTTGAACTATACGTAAGATAAACTAATATGAATTGGTTAGTGTGTGTCATGCAAAGCCACAAAATGAATTCAAGTACAGAAGAACGTAAAAGCCTGATCAAAAAAATACAGAAGGATGAATCAGGTGAATGCAAAAATACTATTCAATATAAGTTTTTTTTTTTTAATTTTCATTAATAATATACTTAATAATATTAGATAACATGTTTCAAACAATTTATTAATTCATATATGTTTAATGTTCTACAGGGAGCAACAATGAAGGAAAAGATCAATGTCATTCTAAGAAAATAAAAATTATAGAACATGTAAATGACGATGAATTGGTCCTTAGCTCATCTAGAGTGGTGTTGGACGTTAATGAAATTGGGTACTTTTTTTACAAAACTATGAGGGATATAGTGGAACAAACGTATAGACGTACTTTCCACTTACAATACAAAAATCAATCCAATGATTCCAAGAACCAAATTATATCTAAACTATAGGAAGTGTTTCAAGAGTAATGGTCAATGAAACTTGTCAAACTTACAATAGCAAAAACATACAACAACAGAAAAGAATCATTCAAAAGGTAATATTCCTAATTAAAATGATTTTCTAAGATTATTTGTATATATTACTATAAACCATTCATTTATTAATATCAAATTTGTTATTTTTAGTTTTCATATATCAATATAAAAATAGTTTATTACTTTTTTCAGGAAGATTATGAAAATCCCAAAGGATCAACGAGTTGATATGAGAAACATGTAAGTAGGAATGTCCAAGCAGATAGTCAAATAAATGGACATAATTGCATCACGCGAGGATCCATCTCAACAAAAACGTGCTTCAAATGTATGTAATCATGATTGACTTTGTATATATAAGCAAATAATCTAGCATTAAATATTAATTTTCGAGTATTTTCTTGCATAAAAGAAAACAAAATGGAACTCATTTAGCACATAAAATAGGACGACAAGGAAAAAAAGGTTTGATATCATTGTTTGTGAAAAATTGTTAATATTTCCTTATAACAACCCAAGGTTTCATTTTTATATATATTTTAAGTTGTTTTACAGCAACAATCCTAGAATGTCTTCAAATATGTGCTAACATACAAAGAAGAGCCATCAAAAGAATTGATTATCATTGGGTTAAATATGGGTCATGAGTATATGTTGGAATATCAAAAATTAATTGTGGAATTTGTAAGTATCTATGTTGTTTTACATCTCTGATTTTATAATTAATAGAACAAAAAAATCATTTATATTAAATCTATGATTTATAATGGGGTATAAAACATGCAAGAAACAAAGTATGAAACTACGCCAACAGAAGAGTTGTTGCAACAAGGAACGAGACTTGGTTTTGAAACCATGTGTACAGTTCATGAGTCACTTCTTACAATGGTACATTGCTATTTAATTTGCATTGATGTATATTATTTATTTCAATTTTCATTATTATCACCAATGTAAATACACTCATTAAACTTTATTTTTATGTTTGTAGATGGAACAAGATCAAAAAAACGAAAATAATCGATGCAATCAAAGAAACATTCGTCCAAATAACCCAAGTAATGGAAGTAACTCAAGCACTAATAGCAGTTCCAGTGAAGAATGATGATTTTTTTGGATATCAATGCAATTTGTTATATTTTTGAAATAATTGTCTGTGAAAATTAGACATTTTGTTTAATGTAATGGACATAGTGTTACAATTAAAAGGCAAGGGGTTACCAATAAATATCCCATTTTGTATGACAAAGAGCATATTATTGATATATAATAAAATACATTTTAATTTATTCTATTATGTTTTCCAGTGTCATTGTGAAATGTTACACCACTGATTAAATATATGGATGATTAAATATTACAATGAAGAGATGTGAAATCTGATAATATAACAAATTAATCCAAACATCATATAAAAATACATTAATCGAAATTTAATTTATATTAATATTTTTATACAATATATGTCAATTTTTTTATGAATAACGGATTTAAAAAATCACAAATAATTGAGCTGTCATAGGTCAATGTTTCTAAAAAGGAGATAATATCATACAAAAAACTGGTGTTTCTATAACATAAACATACACAAATGTGTTAGGTTATCTAAAAGCATTGTTGTGGCATTTTTTTGCATGGTTGAAGCCTTTTCTGAAAACGACAACATTGGGGCATTATATTCTTCAAGCACCGGTATTGTTTTCATTTAACGCCTCAGTGCATTGTAATTCTTAAAGCAATAGTGCTTTCATAGAACTAATGCCGCAGTGCTACAAAATTTTATTTCCAGCCCTGGTACATTATTCAAATTAATAGCAGTGGCTCTTTTATAACAGTAGCACGCCCATGATTTTATAAAAATTATACACATTGAAGTTGCGAGTTAAAATAAAATCATTGGGTCTGCAATGTTCTTTTTGCCTGCCCCAGTGTCATTCATGAAAAGAACACCCCACTGAATTTTTTTAATATATACGCACTGGGCGGTATACATTTCAGGCACCGGTGTTATTTGCATTGAAAGCCTTAGTGCTTCTAGTTATGTATACAACCTAGATGCTCTTATATATTGAGCACACCAGTGTTATTTTTCCATGAAGTGTGTCGCTAAAAAAAACATCCACTGAAACCTATGACCAACTAGATTTTTTCAGTTGTGATGAAGTGTCATTTTAATCTCTGCTAAAACATCTGTTATCACAAACATATGTTTTAGCGAAGGTTTTTTTGACAGATTTTTTCTATTTTATAACACTAAAAACCTTCATTATAACCTTCGCTAGAAGGCATTTTCCTTGTAGTGATTATTAGTATGAGCTTACCTTTATGGATTATTATGGTTTATTTCCATTTATGTATGTGCTTTTGTACAACAATTTCCATGATTAAGCTAATACATTTTTATGTTCATTATGACAATAAGTTTTCTTATTTTGGAAATACAAAGGAAGGTTCCAAATTGGACAACGTGTTAGGATATTCTGACACATAGGAAATAGTTAAGTACAACTTGGTCTAGTGTAGAGTTAGGTATAGAGTTAGGTAAAGTGTGTTTCTTTACCGTTGTACATTTTGTAACTTACAATCCGACGGTCACGATATGTAGTGATCCGACGGTTCATTCTCTCCTCGGTATTACCGACACTTGATCCGTGGCTTGACACCCGATTGGTCCATGAATTCTATTTAAAGCACATGGAGGGTCATTTGTAGGGTAATCCGTGCATGAGAGAAACATATGTAAATTTTCATTCTTTTATTAATAAATTGCCTGAAGTGGCCGCGTTGGCTCAGGCCGTGGACTGTTTCCCTCTTTGAGGGTTTTAACCACGTCAAAATACTGGTGTATTGATCTGTGATCTGGTTGTGAGCGGTGTCCTTTTGGTGTTCTATCTGAGGAACTTACCCTGTATATTCCTACATGGTATCAGAGCTATTTGAGGGCCGCGCCCATTGGTGATCCAAATCTGAAGCCGATAGAATTGCATCCGACTTCCGTTTCCTAGATCTGGTGTTTCTAACTACTTTCGGGCCGAGAGGACTGCTTTGTTGTGTTGGGAGCATCTGTTCCAGTGAGGAACCCCTTTCGTTTCACGCGAAAAGGTTTCCGGTAGCCCTAGTTGCGTCATTTTTAAGATCTGGAGGTATACAGTGTTTATTTGCAGTTTTTAGTTATTTTCTCTCTGTTTATTTCGGTTTCGGTTTATTTATCCTTTTTATTACTGGATCTATACCTTTCATTTCTGCATATGCTCTTTGCCCTGCAACTCTGTGCGATCTGGGCAAATCAGAAACAGAAAGGAAGGATTTTTCTCATGCATATGCTCTTTTCCCTGCGCCTTAGGGTGATCTCGGAAAATCAGAAACATTGAGAAAAATATTTAGTTTCCGGCCAAAGCTAACTTTGAGCCGCAAGATTCATTCTTGAAAATATTTAGTTTTTCGGCTAAAGCTAACTTCGAGCCATAAGGTTCGTTTTCTTTGCATGTCCATGTTGGGTTTTGTGTTTTGTGTTTTGTAGGGAAAAAGAGCTTTCTCAAGGCAAGCACGCAACCCAAAGCACTCTCTCTCTCTCTCTCTCTCTCTCTCTCTCTCTCGGCAACTTCAACAATTTTTTTTCAAAAAGCCATAACTTCTTCATCCGGAAGCCGTTTTCAGAGCCGTTTTTTTTAAACCAGCCTAATTTTTCGAGATCTATCCATTGGAACACTTATTTTCAGCATCTTTACCTTTAGTTTCCATTGAAATGGAAAGTCAATACCAAGTTACCCTTGACAGCACCAACTACTTCCAATGGTTGGCTTACATTGAGGATTTACTTAGAAGTAAAGGTCTCTTCAGAATAGCCTCAAGCCAAGAAAAGAAACCGAAGGATGAAGATAAGGCTGCTAAATGGGAAAATAGGCAAGATCAAGCACGTGGATTGATAGGGATGTCTATTTCTACAGATCTTAGATTCCATATTGCAGAAATTGATTCTCCTGATGAAGCAATGAAACAAATCAATAAAGTTTTTGGCATTAAAAATGAAATTAGAGCCCATCAACTTGAAAATGAGTTGCTTACATTGGACCCTAATAATTTTTCTTGCATTGAAGATTTCTTGTCCAAGTTCAAGACCCTTAGATATCTTTTGGAAGGTGTTAAAGTTAAGAAAGACGATAGTAATCTTATCTATTCCATTCTTACAAAGTTGGGACCAGCCTACTCTATGTTTGTTTCCACCTTCCATTCTACAAGAGAAGCCTTCATTTCTCAAGGAACAGACTACAAGTCCCCTTCCTTTGACTCTTTTTGTGATTCTTTAATAAGAGAACAAGAAAAACTCTTACACCTTGGTCTTCTTAATCTTGGAAACTCTTCCAAGAAAGCGTTAGCCACCCAACAGCAACCAAATTCAAAGAATCCCAAGAAGTCATATCCTAAAAAGAATGGTCCTAAACCAAACAAGGGTCCTAAGCAATTAAAGCCCCAAAATGAAAAATCATTTCAACAAAATGATAAGACAAATAAAAACAAAGGGAAGAAGACTGATAGACATTGCAATTTTTGTAATCGAGATGGCCACTTAGAATCAAAATGCTTTAAGAAGATGGAAGCCTTGGAAGCAGCAATGAAGAAGCATAACATCCATTTGGGGCAATCTTCAACTTCAACTTCATCTTCAGGAATGGCACTTTCTGCATGTGGTTGTCAAGCATCTCGGTCTGGCTATGCATTAAATGTATCTTCTTCTTCTCATTGTCATGAGTGGCTCATTGATTCTGGAGCTTCTTATCACATGGCCAAAAACAAAGCCATGTTTTCTTCTTTAAATGATTGTAACACCAAAAATATATATGTTGGTGATGATAGATCTCTTAATGTTGTAGGGACTGGAACTGTTCATCTAGACAATGGTCAGTTTAATGATGTATTATGTGTTCCAACCTTATCCTGCAACCTTCTATCTGTATATCAGATAACTCATTTAGGTAAAGGTAAAATCGTTGAATTTTCACCTCATGATGTTGTAATCAAGGACTTAAGAGATCCTAAACAGATTTTGGCTACTGGCATTGCTGATGATTCTACAAGGTTGTATAAGTTTCACAACTTTGGATCATCAAATCTTCCCTCAGTATTTGTTGCTCATAACGATGAAGTGAGCAAACTTTGGCATGAGCGATTTGGTCACTTAAACTATCGCTTCCTTCAGCATCTATGTAAAGAAAATATGGTGACAGGTCTTCCTATGGTATCTTGCAGAGATGGTATTTGTTCCGGATGTGTACTCGGAAAACATCATCTGGACAGTTTTGAAAAACGTGCCTCTTGGCACGCCTCAACCCCTTTACAGCTTGTGCATAGTGATTTATGTGGTCCACTTCCAGTTGTGTCATTCTCTGGCTGCAAGTATTTCTTAACTTTCATTGATGATTTCTCCAGATGCACTTGGGTATACTTCTTACAACTCAAGAGTGAAGTATTTAACACTTTTTTGGCCTTCAAGGCCTTTGTTGAAAAACAATCTGGACATAAAATTCTTAAGTTAAGATCTGATAATGGCGGAGAATATGTTAAAAACACATTCATCAACTATTGCACTGAGAATGGAATTCAAATGCAACATACTGTTCCATATACTCCACAACAAAATGGTGTAGCTGAAAGGAAGAATCGCACCTTAAAGGAAATGGCTAATTGTATGCTACAATCTAAAGGACTTGGTCTTAGTTTTTGGGCAGAAGCAATTAACTGTGCAAATTACATAATAAATCGCACTCCTACTAAGGCTTTAAAGAATATCACTCCAGAAGAAGCATGGAGCTCAATCAAACCAGATGTAAGTCACTTTCGTGTTTTTGGAAGTGAAGCGTGGGCCCATATTCTAGATGAAAAGCATAAAGCTTTAGAACCTAAGAGTGAAAAATGTACTTTTGTTGGATATTCTAAAGATGTCAAAGGCTATAGACTTATTCCATTTAAGTCCAAAAATGTTATCATTAGAAGAGATGTAAAATTTGATGAAAATATATCGGCCTGCGAGCCTAGTCCGGTGGTTGTGCCACCTCTCCCTATCTCTTCTACTTTTGAAAACATTTCTTCTTCAGATGATGAAAGTGAGGATGACAATCCTCCCCCACCGTCTCAGGATCCTCCTTCAGCTCCTGAGCTTCCAAAATGGGTTCGTGCTACTTGAGATGCAGCAGGTGATCTTGCCGGTGATCCTACAGATCAGCGACGTACACGTTCTCAGTTCGAGAGAGCCTCTTCTTTACTGGCTCAAGCTCCAGTAAATTATGATCCTGACACCTTTGCAGAGGCTTCAAGCCATCCATATTGGGAAGCAGCTATGAATGAAGAATATCATTCATTATTGGCAAATGATACATGGGATCTTGTTCCTCTACCAAAGGGACGAAAACTTGTCAGATGCAAATGGGTTTACAGAACCAAGTATGGACCAGATGGGAAAGTTGATAAACATAAAGCTCGTCTTGTTGCTAAAGGTTTTTCACAGGTTGAAGGCATTGACTACACCGAAACCTTCTCCCCTATTGCCAAAATGAACTCTATCTGCCTTGTTCTTTCCCTTGCTGCCTCTTTCAAATGGGAAGTCCATCAGATGGATGTTAAATCTGCCTTCTTGCATGGGGACTTGCATGAAGAAATCTATATGGAACAACCCATTGGCTTCATACAAACAGACTCCAGCCTTGTATGTCGACTTAAGAAATCCCTTTATGGTCTCAAGCAAGCTCCTCGGGCTTGGTATGCCAAAATGGATAGCTTTCTTTTAGAATCTGGCTTTTCTAGGTGTCATTCTGACAATACTGTCTACACCAAGAAAGTGGGCAACTCTCTTATCATCCTTGTTCTTTATGTTGATGATCTTATCCTTACTGGTAGTGATCCCAACCTTATAAACCATGTGAAGTCTAGCCTTAAAAGGAAATTTGAAATGACAAACTTAGGACACTTACACTATTTTCTCGGTCTTCAAGTCTTGCAATCCAAAGAGGGTATTTTCCTTTCCCAGTCCAAGTATGCTTGTGATATTCTACGTCATTTTCACATGGAAGAATGTAAGCCAGCCCCTTCTCCCTTTCAGTCTGGAGTCAAACTTTCAGTCACTTGTACTTCTCCTGAAGTTGATGCTACATTATACCGTCAACTTGTAGGAAAACTCTTGTATCTAACTCATACTCGTCCTGACCTTTCCTTTGTTGTTGGACTTGTTGCTCGGTTCATGAAAAACCCCCGTGAAAGTCATTGGAAAGCAGCTAAAAGAATACTTCGTTATGTTCGAGGTACAGTTCAGTTTGGGATTCATTACAGTGCCGAAGCAGCTCCTCTATTGGTTGGTTTCACTGATTCCGATTGGGCTGGTGACCCTGATGATCGGAAGTCTACTGCCGGTTATGTGTTCACTCTTGGTTCAGGACCTATTACATGGGCTTGTAAGAAACAAGCTTCCATTTCCCTTTCATCAGCAGAAGCAGAGTATCGTGGTGCCGTAGAAGCTAGTAAGGAAGCCTTGTGGCTTCGTCAGATCCTGTCAGAGTTTGGCTTTCAGCAGCAGCATCCGACTACACTTTGGTGTGATAATCAAAGTGCCATTCAGCTATGCAAAGATCCAGTTCAACATCAGCGCAGAAAACACATTGAACTGCACATGCACTTCATCAGAAAGCTCATTCACAACCATGTTCTTGAAGTGCAATATTGTTCAATAGATGATCAAGTTGCAGACATCTTCACAAAGGCTCTCACAGAGGCGAAGTTCACTAAACTTCAATTTATGGTTGGAGTTCAGGAAGTTGTCACTAAGGGGGGATAGGCTCTAGTGCCTCCTTCCTTCTCCTATTGTGTCATATTTGTAAATCCTTCAATCCTATCCCAAGTTGTTCTTAAGGGGGGATGTTAGGATATTCCGAAACATAGGAAATAGTTAAGTACAACTTGGTCTAGTGTAGAGTTGGGTATAGAGTTAGGTAAAGTGTGTTTCTTTACCGTTGTACATTTTGTAACTTACAATCCGATGGTCACGATATGTGGTGATCCGATGGTTCATTCTCTCCTCGGTATTATCGACACTTGATCCGTGGCTTGACACCCGATTGGTCCATGAATTCTATTTAAAGCGCATGGAGGTTCATTTGTAGGGTAATCCGTGCATGAGAGAAACATATGTAAATTTTCATTCTTTTATTAATAAATTGCCTGAAGTGGCCGCGTTGGCTCAGGCCATGGACTGTTTCCCTCTTTGAGGGTTTTAACCACGTCAAAATACTGGTGTATTGATCTGTGATCTGGTTGTGAGCGGTGTCCTTTTGGTGTTCTGTCTGAGGAACTTACCCTGTATATTCCTACACAGCGTTGATAAATTTAATAGTCATGTCTTCTTTTAATCTCCATCATCTAATAATTTAATTGTATGATTGTTAATGGGAGTTTCTAGTTATAAATGACAAATGTCTATGTAGTTGTAGTTGGTAGATGGTGATCCATAATAACATTGACCATCTACTACTAATGTAGATGTGTTAGTATAAATATTGCAAAAAAAAATAATTTAGAGATAATTTTTTATATTTCTTATGCGGAATAATGATGTGATTTGAGATGATATTATTGATTATGGCACGAAATCAATATATTTTATCAATATTTTAAGTTATAGTATAGAGATGCTTTGAAAATATTAATTGCACCTTGGTTATGTATTAATTCATCTATCATGAATCATTACACCATGGTTGTTGTGGCAATGCTTTTAGTAGATATTATCTCCTCTCTCTTGGTTTTGATGAATGTCATTGATTATTGTTAGTGCATTAAGATATTGTCGGTGACCATTCGTGGATCTACAAAAACAAGGAGTGATATCATGCAATTGATGTTATATCCATTGCAAAAACAAGTGGTGACAAAGATACAATATTAAGAGATGATAAAATTACACCTTCCTTTTGGATCAAGAACACATTTATTTCTTCAACAAATTAACACTTCACTATATCTTGGACCAACCCCTAATATCCATTTATAATATAATTTTGTTGTTCTTTATAACCATAGTTGAATATTGTTCATCCTTTCTTTAAATCCATGTGATTTCCAATTGCCTCCCTATTTATTATACATAGAAAAACCCCTGCCTCATGGATGCCACAGAAAATAAAGTTAGCACACCATGCAATCTTTTCTATATCCCTCTTTCATCATTATTGTGTTTCTATGCCACTATATTATGCATGATAAATTATTTCGTAAAATACATTCAGAACTTCAACCTAGATAAATTACTTAGTTTATTCCATTCCTTATCAACACCAAAACAAATAATTTGTAAGACCTCTAATATTCTTCTGCGCGAAGTCATTTCCCAAGGTTTTCCAAATTTTATAATTTGGAATTGTTATAAAATGATTACAATGTTACACAATTGAATACTCGAGGAACATATGGATGGAATTCAAAAATCGTGGGACCTAATATCCCTTTCAACTCTTTTTTACAATTATCCAACATGGTGGTAGGGAAACAATTAATACAATGTGGTTGAGATAGTTTTTGTCCTAGTTAGATTAATGTTCATATGATAAATGCAAATGGGTTATATGTATAATGATGACTATATCAATGGTAGATGGATGAGTTGATGTTTATGATTTCTCTAATGTTAAAAAATATATGTTTCTTCTACCTAATAACTCCAGATAAATGTGTTTTAAAGGGTGGTCATGGAAAATGTATATAGATAAATAGCCAATAATTCAAACTTGGGCTTGAGAGTTTGTTATAATTTAGGTGGCTTTTGAATCATAACTTTAAAAAATTTATGACATGGAATAGGGAAATTTTGAGATTAAAAATGGGGCTAAAAAAAATGTATTATCAAAAACAATTTTAAATAGGCAAAATTTCACAAATGAGCTATTTTTTGGACATTTTCGAAGAAAAAGAAAAAAAACCAATTTGACTAAAAATTCACCCATTATATATATATGATTAAATAAATGATATTCTCCAAAATTTTACTATTTTTAATAGTAAATTACACGTTTTTGTATTGAATATTCGCCTACATTCTATACGTATGAATTTTCAAACCAGAATAGTTGCCTACAATACTATATATAGGAAAAATATTTAATCCTTAAAAAATACCTTGATTTTAAAAGAACCAATGAGATTGAATATGATGATGTAATCCATAAAGTAATTTTCGAGGAGAAAAAAGAAAACTAATTTTTTAAATTGTGTTTTCTTCTTATCTCCTTATAGGTTTACTAAAATGCCAAATGTATGCACCTATTGGATGTGGAATTTAATTTTGCATCCAATGAGTTCTTACACTTGACAATTGAGAAAATTGTAAGAAGAGAAGACGAAAATAAAACAAAAAATGTAGTTTTCGTTCTTTTCCTTTAAAATTTTATAACTCTTATTTCATTATTATAACTATTATTTTCCTTAGGAGGTCCATTTGAGACTTCAAAAATCCCCTAATGAAATGATGGAAAATGGTAACACCTAAAGAGATAAATATATATTTTTCGAAGGTAGTCCATATATTATGTCAAGGTTGTGAAGTACTTAAGAATGTTATTGGATCTTATGAAATACTAGAAAATAGGGCATAAAAGTTGTATGTATATTAACTCTATGATTTATAATGGTGGCAATACATTTTTACACTAATAGGAATTCATATGGGCAATAAATTCACCAGAATTATGTATTTATCAAATAAAAAACTACCACTTATCTACACTTAGCATATTTACACTACAACATCTATTGAAGTATATTCCCTAAAATGTGACTTTCTTGACCCATCATGTAGCCACATGTCCATATGTGGTATTACGCATGAAAGGACCCACCCTAACCATGGACTTCTCTAGAGGCATCCAAATTTATCTTTAGCAAGAAAAAGAGCATGGAATTGTGGCTAAACTCAACCTTTTTTTGCTCTTGTTGAAGGTGGTAGAAGCAAGTATCCTGGTTTGGATGTTAGGAAGCCACATTCCAATCATTCCTCTTTTGTTCTATTAACAATATTATCTAATGGTTTTATTGACTGACATGTATTATTTTACATAGTTTTGTCTATTGATGATATGGAACTATAGGTAAGATCGTGCTCTGTTAAGGATCTTCCTCAACTTACTTGGGATTTAAAGGGATATCCAAAGGAAGAAATCAAAATAAGAGAGCTATGACATGGAATGGTTGATTCCTTAAGAGATTTCATTGTATCTATTTCGGTAACAGTCCTAGCCAAAAATCCAAGTATTAAAGTTAATAAAGGCTAAATAAGACCAAGGTCATGGGACACATATTCCAAGTTGAATGTTGGGAAAAACATCCTAGTGAGTTTCATATGGTTTATTATGGCTAAGGAAATTGGCAAAGGCAATGGCAAAGTCATTTGAAAAGGTAAGAGGCATTATTTGGAAATTTATTTATGAAAATAATGGAAACTAGGAGAAAAGGAAGGTGAAAGGTCACAGGTTGCATTTGAGGAGCAAATTGAAGGAAAACAATGGAAAATGAATAAAATAGAGGCTTAATTAATAAAAAGTCTTGTGAGGATCAATTCATGGACTTTTTTAATTTCAGTTGGAGCTCTCTCTCTATTATCTCTCTCTCTCACTCTTGGACACTTGGAGCACTCTAGCATTGGATAAAGGAAAGCAAAGGAAGGACAAGGAAGACCAAGGGAATCGAAGATCAAGCAAGGAAGAGCAAGATCAAGTGGCTATTGTAGGATTACTTGCAGGTATCGATTTGCATGTGTGGTTTCCTTGCTAGATTTGGCATGCATGGTACATGCATAGGTGTATTTGGTTCTCTTGTTGTCATTGGCATGGGTTTTTCCAAGTGTGACAGTGATTTTCATCCTTACCTTTCCATTTTCGGATATCCATGGTGCGATGGATTCTCTTTTATTTGGTTAAGCTATATTACTGGACGGTTCTAAAACTAAGTGAGGTGGTCTTTGAAGAATAACACAAGACCTGGGATCCTTGGACCAGAGAAGGTGGGATTGTGGTAAAGCCAAACTTTTGTGTACCTCGGTGAGCCTAGGAATCCTTGACCAATGAATGGTGGCATATATGGTAAATCCTAGAGGTGTGTGGCCACGATTAGGCCTAGGAATCCTCGATCGGGGAATGGTAGGATATACAGTAAAGCATGGAGGGTGGAGTCTCGATTAGGGCAAGGAATCCTCAACTAGTGAATGACAGGATATATGGTAAAGCCTAGAGGCTAGGAGATAGGAAAGTTCCTCATGGTGTAGGTGGAGAGATCCGGAGGCATCCATGATTTTTTAGGGCCTAATGATCCAGTGGGGATTGCGGTAAATCTTTAGGAAACCTGGATTGCTTTTGTTGTGAGTCCCACAATCATGCTTGGAATATGGCATGGGGGTGATTAGCTAAAAGAAAGATTTGGTTCAGCCCAATCTCTAGTCGGATGGTTCGTGGAAGTCCCATGCCTGGTTGTCTTATACTTTCACTAATGAGATTTTTTTCACCTTGATATTTCATGTGTAAATGTATTGGTTCATATGTGATTCTCATGGCTATTGTATCCTTGTTATTTATGTTAGTTATGAGAAGGTTTTATGACAGATTTGATGTATGGCTCTCATCATGTTTTGATTAGAAAATGAATGTACAATGAATATATGACCTTAAGGAAACAATGATTCTTTATGAATCTCAGGTAAGTATGAGACCCCTATGCTCAGATCTATTTTTATGACTTGTAGATTACATATTTGTGACATGTTTGACAAAATGTTTGTCGTGGCTAATAGGGGTTAGATCAAGTATTTGTACCAATGATTGCATTAGTAGCCTTATTCCACTGTTATTTATCATTTTTTAAAGTTTCATGAAGTTCTAGGCAATGGCTTGAGACCTAGCACTAAAAACATGGCTCATAATCTGGGGTCATTGGCTTAGAACTACCTGAAAAAGTCCACAGTTGCTGATATGACTTGTTGTGGGAGTGACTGGAAGGCCTCAGTTTCATGCATGGATTGTTATGGAAGTGGGTGAAGATCCATATCAGCAAAATGACAAGTTGCATTAGGGGTTAAGCACCTGGAATGGTTATGCCTCCTTAAGAGTCTGTATCTCCCAAGGAAAGTTAGATTGGTTTGGTATTGTCGTTTCCACTTTCTTAATTGTACATGGGGAGTTGAATCACATCACAGTAGCCTCTCATCACATGTTTACCCTAGCAGACTAGTTAACTTGGGTAAATGTGGGAGGAGGGTTTTACAGGGTGGTATCAGAGCCAAGTTCACCCCTTAGACTGGATGGGCAGTGTATTGGTCATGCATACATGTCAGTTGCATATGTGTTCTTTATGCTCATGGTTTATGTGTTTGTTATGTATGCATGGTGCTTTTCATTTTTACAGTTGTGTTTTCATGTAGAAGTTGATGATGTTGTTTTTGGGATGTGTTTGTCATGAATGCATGTCAGTTGTATATGCATTTTTTATGCACGTCAGTGTCTATATGTTGTTACGCATGCATTATTATGGGCATCGTTTCTGTGCATGAGGTCATTGTATGCATTTTACATCATCATGATATTGTTGGTATGTTATGATGTTGATGTGTTGGTTGAGATAGAGCAGGAGATCAAAACCATCAGAGTGAGGTTGCAGCACTAGACTTCAGGGTGAGAGCATATTGTCATATAGGTTTGTATGTTTGGCATGAAAGTATGTGGTTAATGGTTGTTATAATAATTAGGGTTACTTATATGATTGTTATTCTATTTTTATTGTGGTTACATGCATGATAAATGTTAATTGATCAGTGTAGTCATATGCACATGTGTTGGATATTCATGAGTGGTAGCAACTTGTTGTTATATACATTGTTTTTATACACATGATGATTATGTTCATTGCATTTAAGATCTTGATGATATATGTATCATGCTAAGTTGGATTGGCCTATGCAGATGGTTAGGGTTATGACATTCAGGTATGAAACGGCCTGTTTGTGATATTGTGTTGTACTAATCTAGATTGATTGTGCATATGTGATTGTTATGCATGAATGACAATTGTTTATGAGCTTATGATGTGAACATGTTAGCTAGTTACTGTTATGGATATCGTGAACTTATTGATATTTGGGTTGATGCGTTGTGAAGTTATATCATGTTAATATAGATTAATTGTGCAGAAAAAAATAACCTCTTCTGAGATACATTAAGGTATGAATTTGATTACATCGTCTATTTGGTGTTTGGGTGTTTGATTATGTCATCTAGTTGATTTATCTAACATGGTACATTTACATTTTGTTTGAATGTTTGATCAATTTCATGATATAATTATGTGTCTGTATGATTGCATGAAGGAATGATTTTGTTTTAATATACTTGTACTAACACAATATGTGTTGAGACAGTTGATATGTACTTGAGTGTAAGTGGGTGCTAATTTTAGTAGTACGATTTATGATTGTGAGTTTATTATGACATGGTTGTTAGTCTTGATTTCAAATTAATATACACGGTTTCTTGATCTTTGGAACATGTGATCGACATGTGTGAACAGTTGCGGGAAACATGCTTGGTATTTGCACGACAAAGTAATAGTTGATTTTTTATATAACTAACCATTGGTTTCTAGTTATAGTTAGATCTATCAAGGGAATTGGAGTCCCTTGAGATATGGCATAGATGTGTTTAGCTAAAAGGCAATGTGCTTAGCACATCAAGGTAATATAGCTAGTTTATTGTATATTTATTTATGCACTAATATTTATGTGTTTATGGTAGTATGATGCAAGGGATTGCATGGCAAGAGACTACTATAAAATCTTGAATAAGGCTTGGGTTGAGATTTCCTTTGGAATCACTGGGAACCATGGGGATTGAGTCATGGAGTTTTTTGGTACTTGTGTGCTTTCGGTGCTTTATGATTTGTTTACACTTGATTTATAGTTTTATTTAAGTCTAGCGTATGGCCATGCCACTTTGTCTGTGGTCTCATTATGTATTTGGTTTCGTGATTTTCTTCTTGATGTTTCTTGTTCTTTCCTTTTTATGTTTTGAGGGTCTTGGAATTGGTTGGGAAAAGAGGAAATTTAGTGGATCTCGAGGAGAGTTGAATGAATCCCAACAAGTAATGTAAGACCGATACCGATCTCGGTGCATGTATAAGGGAAGCTAAAGGTAAGAGTATGATAGCTAGTTAGGATTATTGGGTCCATTGGGAAAATGGATGATGGTAGAATAGTCATGAGGAGGTAGTAGGAAAGGTAAAGTAAATGGGCTTAAGGTAACAGATACCTTGGATATGTTGGGAATATTGTTCTCAATGTTGTACATGCATGCACAAATAAAGGGAGCTCTCTTAACCTAGACCTTATGATATCTAGTAATTATGTTGTGATCACGATTATGTTGATATCCATATATGTATACATGTATGTATGTATGTATGTATGTCATTGTTTGATAGAGTCATCAGGGATCATGATTGTTTTATGTTGATGATTATATGTATATATGTATGTATGTATGTCATTTTCTGACAAGATCATTGGGAATTATTCTTGTGGAGGAATGATTTCTTATGCAAGTGAATGGAATGAAGAGGTTCCTGGTTTACGAGGAATCAAGTGGAAAGAGTAGCCATGGAAGATCTATGAGGTCAGTATCATGTGGATGTGATTTAATATCATGTGTTTATACTATGTATATGTTTATGTTATGGACAGGATATGATGAGGGATATATCATCGAAATGGAAACAATATGATCAGCGGCATGCTAGAACATGCATGAATAGTGGAAAAGCACTGCAAGCAAGGTTTCTTGGTAGAGTTATTGTGTGGTTTGTAGATGTGCAATATTATTGTCATGTTTTTTTATACGTGTTGCAAATGTGATGTTGTGTGCATGTGGTGTTGTGCACATGTGGCGTTGTGTACACGTTGTGCAAGTGGTGCAATGTACATGTGGTGATCTGTACACATTATGTAGGTGGTGATGTGTACATGTGGTGTTGTGTACACATTGTGCACATGGTCTTGTGTACATGTGGTGTTGTGCAGGTATTTTTTATGTATAGGTGGTATTGTGTATATGTTTTACATGTGGTACTGTTGTACATGTAGTATTTTGTGCATGCTGTACATGATGTTTTGTGTATGTGTGGTATTGTGTATGTGCATTCCATAGTCACAGTATCATGACATGTGTATTCATTGTGTTGTAGTAGGTGTATGTATTGTGTTGTGTTGTACACCAGATGTAGGTGTATGTGTTGTTTTATACGTTAGGTGTAGGTGTATGTATTGTATGTCAAGTGTAGGTCCATGTATTGTATGGTATTGTATGTTATGTATGGTTTATGAGTGTGATGCACACTATGTGTATGTGTACGTGGTTTAAGAGAAGGCAATGGGTGTTGTTAGGTGTGGCAACTAATCTAGTGTGTGTACATAAAGGATAAAGGTAGAAGCTAAGGATTGATTAAAGGATAAGTATCATTATTTTATTTCAATTTTTATTATGCATATGATCTATGATTATGGTCTATGATAGTTACATGTGGTCTATGATTTTTATTATGATGGTTGTGTTTTGATCTAATCAGATGTGATATGTCTATACATGATGATTTGATAAAACAACTAGTTTGACTTGTTATGATAGGAAGTAAATATAATTGCAAGCGCACCTTATTGACGGGCCACCGATGAGGTATAATTTGAGTTTATTTCAATTTATTTTGAATCTAATGGAAATTATGTGCTTGATACAAGAAAGCATGGGAATGCCCGGTTTGGGTGATTGGAATTGGATATCAAAGAATGTTAGAAGCAATAATGAAAGGAATTAGTACAAGCAATAGTATGTTGGTAAAGTACTTCAGGATCAGGGCCATTATGGGACATTGGTACCCAATAGTTTTTATTGATTTCCATGAGCATGTTATGACGGGTATGATGGTTTTGAGTCAAGTATATGCCTTGGTTGTTTAACCTTCTGATGTGAGGAAGCCTTTGTTGGACTCTGTTTTTGTCTCTACTCATACACTTTTCATACTACTTTTTTCCCTGTTTTAAGCTACAGTTGAACTCTTTTCATGTCATTTTGACCTCCTTGTGCCTGGACTATACCAAATTCCCATCCAAGGTAAAAGCATTACAAATGGTGTTGTTTTAGCTATTTTGATTATCAATATTAGGTAGTTGAATGTGTGCTTGTTTGTTTACTAATCATTATGGGTGATAGATGTGAAGATTTCTCTCACAGGGACCCAGGACTTCTACATCAAAAGAGAATTTTGCACTCAAAGAAGGAACTGTACTTAAGGCAGCAATCCAGAATTTCACTCTAGGAAATTACACTTGAAGATTTGCACTTAAGGATGAGCAAGATGGTCAACGTGACCTCATCGAATTAAACGAGGAAGATCAATGCTTCTTATGCATAGCCAACTTTCAGCTTCCAAAACATAATTTTGTCTTATCATTTAGATCTTGTATAGAAAATTGTTGGTTGCTAAGCCTTGATTAGAATGGAAATCAGATTGGCATCTCCATGATTTGATTTTTACTAATTGTAATATGTAAACTGGATTATAAATCTTGTAGAAAACAATGTGGAAAGGAGGGGAATTCCATTTCATTTTTCTATCAAACCTGAAGATTGTAAACTTTGTTATACAATAATTAAGCTCAGTTCTGTGATTCAACATGGCGAGTCACTAATTCGATTTCATATCAATTATGAACTCATTGAATCTCTTAATCGAATGCGTTGAAGTTTAGTTCTTTCCTGTAAGCTTCCAAGTTGACTCTAGGTGTGGCAAGGACCCACCACAATCCAGATCTAGCTTCTATAATCATATGCCTAGGTAATCTTTGTGTTCATTTTAGTTAAATCCTTTCATTTTGATTTAAATTTGTTCTTGAACAATTGATTTAAGTTTGATTTTGATCAGCTATCACAAAGCAATTCAATACTGTGTGTGTTAATGTTGTTTCCATTCACAGTCTCTGCAATTTGAGTTTGAAGTGTCTTTTCCTCATTAGACTCTGGAGCATTAGATCGATCAGCTAGTTGTGATTTGATTGAACAGTTAAGTGTGAATTTCATTAGCATTGTGGGTTGAAATCTTAGTTTCCAGCTTGAGGTAATTTCTATTAGCATTGCCTTAGTACAATGTGTGCTTGTTAGATTTCGAAGTAGTTAAGGTTGCAATCAGCAGTGTGATTTACCTCTTTCATTAAGAAGACAGAGTGTTGGTTTGTTGAAGTCTTAAGTAGGTTTTCTTGAGCTTAGTTTGAGATTTGATTCATGTTAAATGCAACTGTAGCATAGCCTCTCAAGTACAGTTTTGTGTGTCTTATAGCAATTCATAGTTGTCTTATTTTTCTTTTCATTCTTGAAAATAGAATTAGGGTTTGATATTTGAGCTTGTTCCTAAGGTTATTACAGATTAGGTAATATGTATGCAGATTAGTTGAGTGTGAGAGATCAAGTTTTCTTGGTTAAGTATATGAGACAAAGTATTCAGATTAGTTCCTAACATAATGATCTTTTACTTGTTGTCAAGACAGTGGAATTAATGTGAAGCCTTTCTCATTCTAAGGTTTGAATCAAAGAATAGTTATTGAGTGCAAGATTGATTGCTTAGTTTAAAATTGAATTACCATTGCAAGTAGATTAGATATTTTAATTCTTTCAAGTGTAAATTGTAAAAGCCAGAAATTAGGGTTTGGATTTTGAATGTAACTTTAAACTGTTGGGTTGATGTGTGGAGTCTATTTAATTAGGAATTTGCTTTCATAGTTTGTCAAAGTAGAATCTGTGGTAAAGAATTAGGCCTTCACTTGAGTCCATATTCCAGTCCAAGAACAGAATAGGTTAAGTTTATAGAGATTTCAAGTCTTTAAGTTGAATTTGATTATTGATTCCGCTTGTGTTAGCAAGATGGATTGATTTCCTTTTTGAAGTTGTGTGTTTATGAGCATTTGTGTGTTCCATTACTTAGTTGATCATTATAAAGGAAACATTAAATCTCTGACCTACAAACTGAATCAAGAAGTGTAGTGCAGCTCGTGTTTATGAGCCCGGATTGACATATAAATATTGGAGGATTAATTCATCAATTAAAACTCTCAACAACCATGCCAAGGGATGGATCACCCAAGAAAGTGGATGTCGGGGAACTTGAAAGGTGAGTGACTACACAGAAGGGGGGTCACCAGATTTCCCGAGGGACTGTGTAGTAGAGAAAGGAAGGTTGGGGAATACATTTGTTTTGATCATTAGCATTTCTATATGGAATCAAATGCCTATTGGGAGTGTTCCTTGGAACAATGAGTCAGTAACTGTTCACTGAGGGTATAGTAGCGCATGATCGTAACGCTAAACATTAGATGCAAATTTGACTATAGCAGTGGATTATGGACTTCCAGGGAAAGAGGTGAATTGTGGTACTACTTTTGAGGATGGAGGCATGAGCCTTTGGATTCCCTTGTTGTTGATATGGGAATCATATCCTTTTATTTATTGGTTGAGCATATGTGCATATGTGTATATGTGTATATTATTGTAAATGTTGTATCAAGCTATTTTATAAAGCTCCATATAACATATGTTTATTTGTTGGTTGAAGCAAATGTGCATGAGTATATGTGGTTGTTATTGTATATATCATAATGAGTTGTGTTATAAAGCTTCAGTAACAATATGATTGTCACATTTTCAGTAGTGATGATTGTAAATACTGCAACGAGTTGTGTTATAAAGCTCCATGGGCAATATGTTTTATTTTTAGTGGTTTTCTCATCATAGGTGAAAATAAACACCGAGGACGGTGTTCCCCCAACGAGGAGGGTTTTATAACAGCCCTAGTAAAAAATCCATGTAGTAAAGTTAATAAAGGCAAAATAAGACCAAGTTCATGGGACTTGTATTCCAATTTGAATGTTGGGAAAAATATCCCAGCGGGTGTTCACCTGGTTTATTATGGCTAAGGAAATTTGCAAAGGCAATGGAAAAGGTATTTGAAAAGGCAAGAGGAATTATTTGGAATTTTATTTATGAAAATAATGGAAATTGGGAGAAAAGGAAGGTGAAAGGTCACAGGATTCATGGGAGGAGGAAATTGAAGGAAAATAATGGAAAACAAATAAAATAGAGGCCTCATCAATAAAAAGTCTTTTGAGGATCAGTTCATGGAATTTTGTCAATTCAATTTTGGAGCTCTCTCACTATTCTCTCTTTCTCACACTCTTGGATGCTTAGAGCATTCATGGAGCACTCTAGCATTCGATCAAGGAAAGAAAAGGAAGGACAAAAAAGGCAAAGTGAAGAAAACATCAAACGAGGAAGAGTAGGTTCAAGTGGCTACAATAGGATTACTTATAGGTATCGATTTCCATGTGTGGTTTCCTTGTTATATTTTGCATGCATGGCACATGCATGTGTGTATTTGGTTCTCTTTCTGTCATTGGAATGGGTTTTTCCAGGTGTGGCAATGATTTTCATCCTTGGCTTTCCATTTCCAGATAGCCATGGTGTGATGGGTTCTCTTTTATTTGGTTAAGTTGACTTATCAGATGGTTCTGAAACTAAGTGAGGTGGTCTTTGAAGAAGAACACAAGGCCTAGGAATACCTGGACTGGAGAAGGTGGGATTGTGGTAAAGCTATATTTTGTGTACCTCGGTGGGCCTAGGAATCATCGAGTGGTGAATGGCGAGATATACAGTAAATCCTAGACGTGTGTGCCCTCGATCGGGCCTAAGAATCCTCGACATGTGAATGGATGGATATACAATAAGTCCTGGAGGGTGAGTCTCGATTAGGCATAGGAATCCTTTATTGGTGAATGGCAGGATATATGGCAAATCCTAGAGACTAGGAGACAAGAAAATTCCTCACAGTGTAGGTGGAGAGATTTGGAGGCATCCATGCTTGTTTAGGGCATAGTGATCTGATGGGGATTGCAGTAAAGCCTAAAGAAAGTTGGATTGGTTTTGTTGTGAGTCCCACGTTCATGCTTGTAATATGGCATTGGGGTGATTGGTTGAAAGAAATATTTGGTTCAATCCAACCTATGGTTGAGTGGTTCATGAAAGTCCCATACCTAGTTACCTTATGCATTCATTAATAAGAACTCTTTCTCCTTGGTAATTCATGTGTAAATTTATTGGTTCATATGTGATTCTTATGGTTTTCGTATCCTTGTTATTTTTGTTGGTTATATGTTGGTTATGAGTAGGTTTTATGACAAACATGATGTATGGCTCTCATTATGTTTTGATTAGAAAATGAATGTACAATGAATATATGACCTACTAGATGATAATGTAGTTATTCTGATAAGGTAACAATGCTTCTTTACGAATCTCATATAAGTATGAGACCATTATGCTCAGATCTATTGTTATGACCCGTAGATTACATATTTGTGACATGTTTGATGAAATACCTATCATGGCTAGTAGGGTTCAGATCAAGTATGTGTACCAGTGATTGCATTAGCATCCTTATTCCATTGTTATTTATCATTTTTGAAAGTTTCATGAAGTTCTAGTTAGTGGCCTGAGACCTAGCCCTCAAAAAGTGGCTCAGAATCTAGGGTCGTTGGCTCAAAATTACTTGAAAAAGTCCATAGTCACTAGCATGTCTTGTTGTGGAACCAATTGGAAGGCCTCGGTCACATGCATGGCTTGTTATGGGAGTGGTTGAGGGTCCATATTAGCAAAATGACAAGTTCCTCAAGGGTTAAGCACTTAGAATGGTTGGTTGCCTCCTTAAGGGTCTGTAGCTCTTGAGGAAGATTAGATTGGTTTGGTATTTTCGGTTCCACTTCCTTAATTGTACATGGGGATTTGAATCACATCATAGTAACCTCTTGTCACATGTTTACCCCAATAGACTGGTTAACTTGGGTAAATATGGGAGGAGGGTGTTACAATTTATTTCTCCTTTGACTAATGTTATAGTTGTGTTGGCTTGATCTATAATGGTTGTCCAATATGGTTGGCACCATTACCATGGTCATATTATTGGTGAACAACATGGACTAAAATTTAGGTTTGATTATGGTGTATGATGGTTTCACCTACAAATCTCCCAAGTGGTTAAAAAATGAATCTCAATTGATATTTTGTGAGAATCATCGAATATTATTCGTATCTCATGAGCTTTTCAGTAAAACATTAACCTTAACTTTCAGACAAAAGTGAAATTTATTTGTTGAGTGCATGCTTGGCATTGAAATTTGTGTTGGCTAGATTCCATGGCATGTTGTGGGAACTTTTGTTCAACTAAAATTGTTTTCTATCAAAAACATTTTTCAATTGAATAATTCTTTTACTGAAAAATTTTTTCGATCAAAAAAATGTTTACATATAATAAAAGTTCAAAGCCATTTGTAAATTGGCATGTGGAGTGTCTACAATTGTTATTACTAGATTGTTGTTAGTGTAATTGTTGTATGTCGCAACAATATGCAACTATTGTTAGTGTGGATTGCAATTGGTTATTGGACTAATGGAGTGTTTTTTAGTTTGATTGGCTCAACTCATAAGTGATGGAGATGCTTATTGTTATTGTGAACTGCAATATTTTGTGGGACTGCTTGAGTGTTTGTCAACATAGGTGGTGTTGGCTTGATTGTCAAGTGAAGAAGATAGCCTTGTTGTCTTGGATTTCAAGGGAAAGAGACAATCACATTGGCTTGACTCATATGTATTTTTTTAAATATTAATTTAATAATATTTGGAATGAAATTCTTCTTTATACATTGCACTTTCATCCCTCAATAACAAATAGATACATAAAATTCATAATTTTGTATTTATTTAGGACACTTCCAATAATATATGAATAGATATTTTATTTTTGATATAAGGAAAAAAATCTATCACTTCATTTCATTATAAAACAAAATTAAAATAATTATATGATTTTTCTTCCTTTCAATCTCAAAAGTGTGACCTTCTAAAAGTTTTTTATCAAGAAACATTTTTCTACTTCAAATAATGGTATCAAAGAATTATTTTTTTAAAGAAACCACAATAATCACCATATTTTTTTAGTGTAACATCTCCAAACCTTATAAATGTAATTTCCTCCTTATACTAGAGTATCTAAACATATAAAGTGAATAAGAAGAAGCAAAACATATAAAGTGAATAAAAAGAAGCAATAAAATTGAGAAAAAGAAATATTCATCAAAACGAAGCATCATGTAAGTATTCTGAATGATGACCATCTATTCCTCTAAAACTAGCAACATACCTATATCAAACTTAATGCCTTCCTTAGATAATCCATCCACTAACATGTTCCTTATTCTATGTGTATGAGAAAATGTGATGTGTAAACACTACTTAGAGGTTTTCAACTTCATTGAAGAGAGGTTATATAATGGATATTTATATTAATATATCTTGAATCTTCTAAAATGGATAATAGATTAAGGATATCATACTTACTACTAGGCAATCTTTCTGTTAATATATATTTTTTTGATATCATAGAAATTAGTTGGAACTTATTTTCTTTTGAAAATTCTAAATGCTTTGAGTGGACAGTATGGTACAGTGCTCAATAAAAAAACGCATTCAACGTAATAAATTCATAACAATTCATATACACATAAATTAAGATAATAAAAATTTGGATCACACATCACCGGTTGACCATATATTCTAAACGTTTGATAACAAAGGTTTTAAAGAGTTTATTTTCCTTTCATTGTAAACTAAATTATACTGAAGCCTAAATTAAAAAATAATAATAAAATCAATAAAACGTTCTTTAATTCTTTTTAGCTTTACTCACATTGGAAAGTCTCTCATAATGCTGACTTAAAAAATAATAATAAATTGTAGCTTGTAGCTGAATAAATGTTTAACTATGGTGAAAAAAAATAGAGACGACAAAAAATGATACCTATGCTTCATTCACTTTTTGTCGGATAGGAATACTCTTTAAACTTATCTATCTTAATAGTGTTATGACACCACCATTTCAACATTGTAGATTTCTTAGCCATAAACTCATATGATTGGGTATCCATAAATCTCACTCTGATAAAAATATTATAAGGATCACAATGACAACTTGTGAAGATATCAAAATATTATAAGGTCATAATGACAACTTTTGAAGATTTCAAAATAAAGGTATTGTTCAAAGGAAGTGATTGTGAGAGAACTTTAGTCATGTTGGCATCAACATCCCAAAAAAACTATAGCGTTAGTTTTAGAGATTCCCTAAATTTATTGGATTTTCCAAAAAAAAAAAAATTTGGAAAATCTTCAATTTAATAATCTATACATGAGAAACAATCTTGATATTTTTGGTATCTTTGATGTGTGGAATATAAGAGTGTCCCTAATTGTGAAGATAAAAATTATCTTTTTTTATTTTCCATAGTTGAGACAATTATTCAATATTATTTTCCAGGGATGACTCATTTAATTATAAGGAATTGCAAACACATTTTAATAATAATATCAATTTATGAAATTAGTTTACTAGTAAAATCACTTTCCATGTATTATCTAACAATTTATTATATTGGCACTATAATATGGTTTTACCAACACAATTATTAATTACACTTGGTTAAAAATATAATAATGTCAACTTGTCAAGATTTCAAAATAAGAGAATACCACATGAATTGAGGTATTCACACTCAAAGAAAATGATTTTGAATGGACCTTAGTCACATTGGCCTCAACATCCAAAAAAAAATCCATAATATTGATTCTGGATATTTCCCAGATTTATTAAATATTCCTAAACAAGCTTTATGCAAGTTTTTGAATTTAGTAGTTTATACATAAGGAACAATCTTGGTATCTTTAATCTATGGAATATAATAGAATCCCTAATTGAATGGGTGTTGAATGGATAATAATCATGTTTTCCCATGAATGGCTCAACTAATCATTAGGAATTGCAAACACAATTTATAAGAATATTAATCTCAACAACTTGTTAATTAAATGAGGAAATAAAAAACACTTCTTATAAATCATTTAATTTCCTACTTATTCATGTTTATGAGATTAGTTATGAATTATATACAAATTATATATATATATAGCTCGAGGAAAGAAATCACTTGCTTCTCAAGGGAGGGTTAGAGTAGAGTGAGGTTGTTAGTATCAATTCAACCCACAAGTATACTCACTTAAGAGTTCACGAGGCACGAAGTGAATACAACAATATTCATAGGCACGAAGCCATTGTAGCAATGTTCTTCATGTAACTAGTGGAGATTTGAACTTTGGTGGGGAAGATAAGAGTCATTTCGCACCACTCGAGATAACTCCAATTGACATGCTTATATATATATGTGTGTGTGTGTGTGTGTGTGTGTGTGTGTGTGTGTGTGTGTGAAAATATGAAAAAACATCATTTATAAGAAACATAATGTGTGCATCCATATAAAATAAATGGTTGGTAAATGTTCATAGGCATTAATCCATTATAAGCATTGAAACACTTATTGATAATACATCTCAAATTATTAAAATTTAAAAAATCGTAAAACTAACCAAATTATAACATTTTATTTTTTCTTGTTTGACCCATGAGGAATTTGAACCTTGAATCTCATAGTTTACATAATACTTCATAACATGGCAATTGTCAATTGAGATGTATCCATGGGCTAACTAAAATATAACTTTTTTATTATTTATAATAATAATTAATATATAAATTAAGCATATCTACATTTGAAGAAACATGGAACAAGATTCTTATCCATGGATATTTACTCTTACTTTACAATAGAGATTCTTAATGTGAAAATATACTTTGTTACAATACCATAGATCATCAATACCATATACCCAAAAAACCATAACTCATTTCATATGATACTTGTTCATATGACAATTTTTTTTAATTAATCAATTTAATTAAAAGAGAAAAAAGAAAATAACTACTTTGGAGATAAATCTCAAGCATTGATTTGTGTATACAATTAAATATATTCTAGGATATTCCATGAAAGTTAAATATTACCATCCACCTAATAAATGCAGATTCAGCTAGAATTGAAGAAAACCTTCCTAACCTCAATAATGATAAGTCAAGTCATGTAGTTTTTGTGAACCTAATCAAGTTTACTGAGTTGCTGTTAATTTAGGCTTCCAAATTCTAGTTGTTCCCACCATTTGTTGGCACAGGGAGCAGATGAATTAGATGGCGCGCTGCATCCATTCACTTGAAACGATATATAAGAGGCGACAAACGGAGCTTTACTCCAATCTATTTTAACCCTTCCTCCTTCAGTGGCCCATTTCTCCCCGTTCCAAAGGCTGGAGTGGATTCTCATTGGTCGAGTAATCAAATATGGGATAACCACAGATTTTTCAATATTATTAAACACCTGGATAGGGATATAATCAACCCAAAACCTATTTACAAAATGCAAAACATATATCCCTTTGCGGCCCAGCACCAAATTCCAAATGGAGGTATGAATTTGAGTTCTATCATATATCAAAATTTCATGTATGTTGATGAGGGTAGGAATGGCATATCAGCATTATAAGGTCAATTCATGTGGGTAGTCAAGGAAGGATGCCAATGACGATAAGCGGCATGATGCAAAAAAGCCATTGAAAGATTAGGTTTCTAAGTTTTAGAGTTTTACTCCAATCTCTTTTTTCAAGTATTAATATTTAATCAATCTAGTGTAATAATGAGTTTGTACCGTTGTGGTGTTGCTATGGATCAAGATTAGTTGCCTCCCCTTTTTCTGATTTCCTAGTGGCAATATATTTTCTTTGACTAGGGCATTGTTCTATCCATATGGATGATATCTTTGATATTTCATAGTGGGTAACTTTCACCTGACACATTCTAGATGTGGTGAATCCGATTGGCATCTGGACTTTATCAAAGATTCAGAGGAGTTTGTCCAAGGTCGTCTCTCCCATATTTTCCTAGGTCTTATTTATGGATTTGAAAGCAATCCCTTGACATAAGGTCAGGGTGTGAATCTATTATTGTGATCATAGTAGTATTTTTATTATTTCTCAGGGAACTTTTGGAGTCCTCATTTTTTTTTTATATGATTTAAGGGGGGTCGAATTTCATGGGAAATAATTGTAGATGATGGTTCAAAGATTATTTCTCTTCGGCTTAAAGGATTCCATTGGTGATCATCCTTTTGGAAGGTCTCTAGGCATATTTCAAGTTTTGTTCAAGTTGAATTTTTTCAAAAGGATTAATTGAGATAAGATTTTTGGTAAATTTAGTTTCTTTGTTGTGATCGAGCACAATTGTTATTGGTTACATTTATCAGATTAAATTCTTCTCTTCCATCCTTAGTAGTCATTTTTTAGGGCTGTCATCATTAATGGTTGCACCTATTCTTTTGTAGAACATTTATCATGGTGTGGGGTTGGTGCGGATTTTCTAATTATGTCCTTTTGACATAACTTCGATTGGTTGATCCTCGATCCTTCTTTGATTCGTTATGTTCTAACATTTAAGTCTATCAAATCTTAAGATCATCCTAATGTCATTTATGTACACTCTCTTTAAATTGTTTGGATGGGACAACAACTATTTCGATGGTTATATTATTATTTTTGCCAGGAATTAAAATATCGGGTCTTTTCTCTAGATATTTCAATCACTGTTGTATTAGTAATCATTTTCAGTTTTCCTTGCACATGGCCTATGTGTCATGATAATGGACAAGCTATCTTATACTTGTTGAGGTGTTAGTATTCCTACATTTTGTGGGGTTCTAAGGTTTTAGTTTGGATATTTCCTCTAATATTTCTTGTACCTATCTTGTTCCTTTCTACTTAGTGTAGTCGAAGAAAAAGTATTTGACATGTTAGGTTTCGAGCAGTCGTGATCCTTTTTCCGATGATCTTTTCAATTAAAAAAAATTCCCATTTTTGGGCCTATTCTTGGATGTGATTGAGGTTGGAAGAACTACCTTCCCATTGGTTTTCCAAAAATATTTCATGTTTTTCAGTTTCTAGGAATACTTTGGAGGTATTGTGGGGTGGTCATTTTGGTTTGGGTGTGTTGGCCACGTCTCGAAATGACAACTCAAGAGGAAATGCAAAGGGACATTTCTCCTAGGATGGAAGAGCTTATCGAGGTTATTGTGGAAGAAAATAAAAATGCTAGGAGGTTCTTGGGGTGTCTCTATTTCGACTCTTTTCTATATACAAGTGATGGTGTGGGTTTTATCTTCGATTCTGCTAGTGTTAGAGGGTGGTCTGACTCTCCAATGTTCTATCAGTCTGGTCTGAATGAGAGCGAAAAGAGGAATAAGGAAATTAGGTTAGAAGATAAGAATCAGAAGCTTATTCTAGGTGTGGAAATTTGTTGGGACAGGGTGGGAGGGCTAAAACAAAGGGCTCTCATAGGTCAATGGGAATTCACTCATATGTCTGGAGACTAGTTGAAGGGTTGGGTGGATAAATGTTGGTTTCCAATCTTAAACTACAGATTGAAAATAGGAATTTTGTTTAATGAGTAGTTTTTCTTCCATTTTCTACACTCATGACACGTGGAAAAAATTATAGTAATTCCTTGGGTCAAGGGTCTAGGCTTCCTATCACTTCAAGGCTAGAGTGCGGGTTTCAATCCCTTCAAGGAAGTCCCACAGAGAAGAAAATTGTGGGTACAATTTTTCAGTCTTTCATTGGAGTTGTGGTTCAACCAAGCGATTATGGCAATAGAAAACACTATTGGGGAATTTTTCTACCTAGACAAAGGGAGTCTAAATATGTTTGATAAAGGGATTGCATGGGTGTTTGTAGAGGTGTATTTCTAAGGAGATTTTCCTATAGAGATAGACCTTTTTTTGGGTTCAAATTCGTTTAGACAGGGAATTTATTTTTGGTGGATCCCCTTTAGGTGCTTGGGTTATCACTCGACGGGCCACTTAATTACGGTGTTCCCTTGACGTTTTGCGGAAGATCATCGTTCAAATGGTTGGATATCCAAAAAATGGGGGCACTTTCAGGAACATGCATAGAAGGAGACGACAAAGTTACGAGTCAATTCCAATCTATATCATTAGGATTCAAGTACATTTCCAAATGTTCCTCCCTATCCTAATGATGATTCCCTTGCACTTGATTCAGTAAATCGTGTGATTAATCATACAAAGGATTAGTAAAAGAGAATTTAGTGTAAATATTTGTATGAATCCTATTATTTGGGATGGGAAATTTTGGATTTCCTCTAATTTATATTCAACCCCATCTCTACATTTGGTTTCTGGAATGTCAGCCCCCTATTTCCATGAATCACCCCTCTGACCAATGACATGGGATCAAAGGGGGAGGTTACATGGTTTGATAGAGAATATGCAATCATCTCTTATCTGATTCAGGTTCTTCTCAGCGATGTCATCTACACCTAATTTTGAGGACTCAAATTTGGGTTTCTTATCACACAACGATTATGTTGTTTTAGATTTGCTCACAATTAAGAAATCTTTCTTCCTTGCGGATGAGATTATTGTCGGCCATAATTCAAAAAAAAAAAATAACACAAAAAAACACAAAAAGCACAAAAAAAAACAAAAAAACAAAAAAATAAAAAACAAAAAACAAAAACAAAAAAAACAAAAAACAAAACAAAAACAAAAATCAAAACAAAAACAAAATAAAACAAAAACAAAACAAAACAAAAAAACAAACAAACAAACAAACAAAAACAAACAAACAAACAAAACAAACAAACAAACAAACAAGAAAACAAACAAAAACAAAAACATCACCATCAGAAAGAAGAGGGGAACAAAATTCAAGAAGGTGTCTTCATGCTCCCCTCTAGCATTTGCCCTGACCTCATCTTTTCAAGAGGTTCAGGTAAATCCTATTCTTTCTCATGGTTTGATTGCATTTTTTGAAAATTCTGGTTCCTAGGTCCTTAGAGGTATTTCACCATCATAAACTTGCCCTCGTGATTTTTACATCTATCAATATAAGGGGTTTAGGGAATGACCTGAAAAGGTGTTCCCTTTGTTTTCTTATTCAAATGTAGAAGCCAGGAGTCATTGTCATTCAAGAGAATATGGTTCCTAGGGAGAAGGTATGGGCTCTTTTATTAAATATTTGCCTCATTTCAAATGTTTGTGCAACTAATGCATCTGGACATTCGGGGGATTTGGCAGCCATTTGGGACCCTTAAATCATTATCTAAAAACTTATAAATCTGTGTAGGGATCATTCTGACTAGATATTTTAGAGAATATAGTGTTCATCTGAATATTCTCAACATTTATGCTCCTTATTCAAATAGAAAGTTTTTTTGTAATCACATCGATCACGGTGGTTTGCTAAAATTGAGCTCCCTAATTATGGCTAGATATCTTAATATGACATTGGATGTGGATGAGGTAATGATCCAGATTTATGCATGAATGAAATGAATTATAGATTAAAATAGAAACACATAGATACAACAAAAATTAAACTTCAATTAATTAATAACAAACACTGAAAATTGTTTACATGCAGAATGGAAACAAACTAGATCGGGTGAAGGTAGCTTATCTCTGAGAAAAGATGTGATTTCTACATGCCTTTAAATTGTGTTAAAATAAGGCTCGAAGGCCCTTTAATTATTTAAAAACAATGGAAAACCCTAAACATCAAAAAATATAACCCTAAGAGATGAAGTGTCCAAAGTTTGTGGGCCTCGTTGGGATTAGTTGGAACACCAACTTCCCGAGGTCGTAACCTGGAATTTGATGTACGCTTGGTGTGTAAGATACCTCATTAGAAAGATATATCTAAGGAAAACAAATTTTCCCAAAAATCACTTGAGTCTATTTATTGGCGTGGCGTGTTTTCCAAAAAGAATCGTTTAGGGCCTCAAAACAGCTCTAGAATTTCAAGAACCGAAAAACTACAAAAAATATAATGTTATGCTAGAATTAAGGAAATTGAAAAGAAACAATGTTGGGGGTCCAAGTGGAATAGGCAAGTGGCAAAAAATATTCATGTAGATCAGTCCTTCCCCCTTAGGAAACAATAGTCCCCATTGCGTTGAGTGCCTCCATGATATGGGGAAAATTCTGGTAAACTTGGTCCTTGGTCAACCACTTGCCTTGGCACAAGAGTTGGCCAGCGTTGACAACACGACACAGTTGGATCCTATGTTGGCGAGTGTTATTGATCTGTGTGTCCATGATCCAATCATTTTTGGGTTGCTCAATGCAGTTTGGGTTGAGCTCTGTTGGTGTCAGCTACTCATCAATGTTTGATGTGCCCAACAATGGTGGAAAGTGTGGCCAAAGGTAGTCCACATTGAATACTGGCTACAAGCCAAGGAATGGGGGGATATTGATATCAAAAGCATTGTTTCCTAAGGCCTTGGTGAAGGTGTAAGGCCCGTATCGGAGTGGTTGAAACTTCCAATGCACTCCAGCAAGGCATTCTTTCTGTAAATTCAGCTAAACTTTGTCACCCAACTGAAACGTATGTGGCACCCAATGTTGATCATGTCATTGTTTGTACTTGGAAATGGTTATACAAGATGTCATGAACCTGTTGTTGGGTGTGTTGAATTTTTTCAATAAACCTGGTTGCTTTATCAACTTCAGACTAAACATATTCATAGTATCCCTTGTGTAGTTGCAAGAGGCAATGCAACATCATTGGGTCATAATGGTTGAAATATGAGACCCACTTGAAAGGGGTTGTGGCTAGTTGAGCTATGGAGAGATATATTATGACTATGTTGCACATAGGGAAGACTCTCATCCCATGTTCATGGATGCTTAAAGTTGTACATGCATATTATGTGCACTATCATCATGTTGACGACCTTTGTATGGCCATCAATTAGGGTGTAATGGAGTCGACTTGGGGATCTTGGTGTCCAGCAATGACCAGAGTCTTAACCAAAAGGCACTTAGGAACATGCTCTCCTGATATGATATAAGGGTCTGTAATATCTCGAAATATACCCATAGTTGTTCAAAGAAGAGTTTGGCAGTGGCTTCTGTTGTGATACTCTTCATGTAGACAACCAATATGGTCATCTTACAAAATATGTCAACGACCACAAATACACAGTTTTTCCATGCTTGGTAGAAGGAAGGCTAGACATACAGTCCATGGATATGGATTCCAAGGGTCAGTTAGGAGTAGGTAGAGGAATATATAGGTGTTGCTTCTTAATGGTTGGCTTGGTGATGGAACAAGAAGTTCGAGATATGATATATTTTACAACGTCCTATTGGAGATTTGGCCAATAAAAATACTTTTGCATTACTACCACTATCTTCTCTACATCAAAGTTTCCTATGACCCGACTATAGTGCACCTCCAAAATCATCTTGGCATGCTCATTTGAAGGAACACAAAGGTGTCAAAGGTGACATAACATTTCAACCTAGAAGTGGAAATATGGAACTTGCTTGCCATCCATCAGCATCTAGTATGTGGTGGTGAATTCTACATCATTTTTGTAAAGCTACAGGCATCCAAAAGTCGTGTGCCCATAAGAGTCAAGAACAGTGGTCAATGCCACAACTGGTGGCCAACTAAGTCACTTTGCAACATTATTGGTGTTTCCCTTCTTGTACTTAATTTTCATATGAAATTGTCATAGATATGTGGACCATTTCTTATGGTGATCATTCTACAACTTCCCTTATGTATGTATAAACTGAAGAGGTCGGTGATCTATGCAGATGATCATCTCCTTCCCCAGAATGTAGTGTTTCCACTCTGGGTAGGCATGCATGATGGAATACATATCTTTATAGTAGGTGGGATATTTCCAAATTTTATCATAGATTGTCTCATTGTGAAAGGCCATTAGATGCCCTTATTGGATAAGAACTACACCAAGTGACATAGTTGGAGGCATCTTTCTCAATTTCAAATGGTTGTTGCAAGTATGGAAATGCGAGTATTGGTGCAAAGCAAAGGTGGTGCTTTAGTTCAACGAAAGCCTTATGTTGGGACTTGGACTAGGAAAACTTTTGTTTCACTCTGCCCTTGGTAACTTGACTCAAAGGCCAAGAGACATGAGAGAATCCCAACACGAACGTTCGATAGAAATTGGCAAGGCCCAAAAACTACAAAGCTCAGTTAGAGTGGTTGGGGTTGGCCAATATCGAATGACTTGGATCTTAGTCAAATCAACATGCATGCCTTGTTCATCAATGATGTAACCCATATATTGGACCTAGTTGATGCCAAAGGTACATTTCTCCAAGTTGCCACATAGTTTTTGTTGCCGTAGGGTTTGACGGAACTGCTGAATATGTTGCAAGTGCTCTTCCCAACTCTTGTTGAAGAAGAGGATGTTTTCCAAGTATAAAACCATGAACAAGTTAGTGAAAGGCCATAGGATGTCATCCATCAGCCTCATAAAAGTTGTAAGAGAATTTTTCAACCCGGAGGGAATGACCAACCGTTCAAAAACGCCCTACTTGGATTTGACAGAGGTCTTCCATACATATGTGGGTTCTATTGGAACCTAGTGATAGTTAGACTTCAAATCAATATTGCTAAAGTACTTGGCCTCATTGAGATGATAAAGAAGGTCATAAATCCATGGGATTGGATACATGTTCCTGACATTTATTTTATTTTGTCCCCAATATATATGCAAAGTCTCCAAGTCCCATCCTTCTTCTGTACGAGTAGAATTGGGTTCCCACAAGGTGAGGAACTTGGTCGGATGCACCCTTTTTGTAGAAACTCCTAGATCTACCACTTGATTTCTTCATTTTTTAGAAGAGAGTGGTGGTATATCGTCCCATTGGGTAGAGGTACTCCAGGATTCAGATCAATTGAATGCTTGACGTAAAGTGCAAAGGTACCCATGTGGGTGAGGCGAAGATGTCGCTTTATTCTTCCATGACCTTATCAACCTACTTCTGTTGCATGGAGGAACCCTTCTTGGGGACCATGAATGTGGCCATGATCTCCCCCTTACCTTATGAGTGAATCAGAAAGAAAAAAAATTCCTAGTCTAGGAGATGATCTTACTACATTGCTAAGCAAAGATCAAAGAAATGGTGGTAGGTTGTGCTACCTCCAATATCCTGTATTGCTTACTACCCAAAATAATAATAACAGTGTGAGGCCTGGATGCATGCACATAATGATGCTTCCACAAGTATGGTTGGCCTAATAATACATCACAAACTTTGAGGAAAGAAACATCACACAATACCTCATCAATGAAGGGCTTGATGTTGTAAGGTAGACAACACTATTGGATGACACAAAGATCTCGCCCTCGTTGGAGCCAACTAATAGTGTATGGTTTCAGGTGTGATGTTGTTGGTAGGCCTAACCACTTCATGACCTCAGTTGATATGAGGGGCTTTTGACTATCATCCTCAACAATGAACTTCATTAGTGAACCCTTCACTCAAATTTGTGAGTAGAAGACACGCTCACCCTCGTCTAGATCTTCATGCTCAATATTCTTGACCTTGGTTGTCGCATTGATGGCTTTGGGCTCTACACCAATGATATGTTCCCTTTTTTGGGTTCTGAATCTGATTCAGAAGCTCTTAGCTCAACCACCAGTGATTGCTTCATGCAACACTCATTTGTGTTGTGAGTGGGGCTCTTATGGAAGTCACGCCATTTTCATGTGTCTTTCTTCATCTTCCCATTGTTGTCCTTTAATTGTGGCTTCGATGGGTTGTCCTAAGTTGTTCCTTCTTGGCTCGGTCCTTTTTTCTACCTTAATTTGGATTCGCAGATCCAAAGTCCTACCTCTTTTGTTTAAATTTTTTCTCGATCTTTGAAAGCATATCAATACATCATGCTAAGTGAGGAGATGTCTAGGAACTCCATTTCTACCTAGATGTATCTTTGTAGATAGCCATGGTACTTGAGTACCAGATGTCACTCAGATTCGTTGATACCCAGCTTCGTGCATAGGGTATGAAAAATCTTTGTGAACTTATGTATGTCTTGGTACCTTTCCAGTCGTAGTGTGGTCCATTTTATGTTTTTATCTTCATATCTTCCTATAGGGTAATATTGTTTCTTGATGGTGTCTCATAAATAATTCCATGTGGATGTGGCTGAAATTAGTGAGAGTTCCTTCTCATCCATCTACTCATAGTAGGTTTCCCACCAGTCCTTGACGTGGGGGGGTGGCTTTGAGGAGTTAAAATGTAATATTTTCCCTATTGGAAAATTTATGGACCAAAAAATATCCTTCCAACATATTCAACCATCTATCTATGGCATATGCGTCTATCTGGCCTTCAAAAATAGGAATGTCAAAGTTAACCTATACCTTACAGGGGGTGGCGCCTCCAAAGTGACTACTAGATAAATATGGTTCACCCACTGGTAATAGCCGAAGGATTTGGGAAAAATTTTCCATCATCTCTTTCCTTTTCCGCTTGAGGACTTCTTCAAGCAATAGTTTGAAAGGATCCACTCCTCCCTCATCTTTCTTTTCTTTCACCATGGGAGATCGTCGGGGTCAGCAAGGTCAATCTTGTAATGGATCAACTAGTTGAAGTCCCAAATTCTTATACTTTGACCTTATTGGGGACATTCATAGAAAATAAGGAAAGCGCAGACTACTCTAATGCCACTAATCTAGATTTATGAAGGAACAAAAATTGTTTACATGTAGAATGGAAAAAAACTAGCTTGGGCAATGGTAGCTTATCTTTGAGAAGAAATGTGAGGAATACATGTCTTCTAAATTGTATTACAATGAGGCTCGGAGGCATTTTTATTATTGATAAATGATGGAAAACCCTAACCCTAGGAGATGGACTGCCAAAATTTTGTGGGCCTCACTGGGATTAGTTGGAATGCAAATTTCTCGGGGTCATAACTTGGGCATATGATTTTTGTTTGGCACGCATGATACCTCATTAGAAAGATATATCTAAGGAAAACAAATTTTCCTACAAAGCCCCCACTTGCTACTAGTAGCTTGGCTTGTTTTCCAGAAAAAAACACCATTTAGGGCCTTAAAACAACTCTGAAAGTTCAGGACCCAAAAAACTGCCAAAAATAGAAAGTTGTGCTAGAATTAAAGAAACTGAAAAGAAACAATGTTAGGGGTCCAAGTGGAATAGACGGGTGGCCACCAATATCCACTTGGATAAAGTAAAGCGGATAAAAAATAAAATGGATTTTTGAGTGGGGATTTCTTCAAGGAGTTGTTTATTAAAAATTTGTTGGTGGACGTCTTTCCCAACTCAAAAATCCCCACTTAGAGGAATGGTCGAATTAGGCTAGATGGGATTTCTAAGAGATCAATTTAGTTCTTAGTGCATTTGAATCTAGTTGGAGGATTGAGGAATTTACAAACATGGATGTCAAATTCCAACATATCAAATCATGATCTAATTTTTCTACAGTGGACTGAGGAAAATGAATGAAAATATTTTGCATTCAAATTTAACCATTCACAGTTAAAGGATAAGGCTTTTGAAGGTTTGGTTAGGGTTCCTTGGAACAAACCCGTTTTTGTTGCTGTGACTTCCAGGATGGATATTTTCTGTCACAAGTTATAAAATTTAAAACAAGAGGTCTGGAGTTGGGAAACAAGGAAAAAAGGAACACATTAAGGAATTGATCTCTATAGATATTAATATTAAGGCTTTGAATGATACGAAAGACATTAGAGAAATTGTGATGTCTAAAATGGGTCTCCTAAGGAATATTATAAAATAATAGTGGAAATAATAAAATAAAGTTAGATTACATCATCAAATTTTAGAGGGAAAAATGAAAAAACTACTTTTTCAACTTGTATTTTCAACTTATCTCCTTATGGTTTTACTCAAATTTCAAACAGGAGCAGTCGTTGGATGTAGAATTTAATTCCTCTTGTTGGACACCTCATCCTCTAAGGGTTGGTGTGGAAGTTGAACAGCCAAAGGGAGTCGAAGGGACCACTTAGAATATGAAACCAAGGATCATTCCTATGTATTAGAAATATGTATCATTGTGAATAAGTAAAGCAATCTAATGTTTATCTTTCATATTGCCTTCGCCATGTATGTGTTTAACATGGTATCAGAGCAGGCAATTGTTGGTCCTACTCCATTTTGAGCCATTATTTTCCCACGAATACTGACATATCATTTAGGTTGCCTTGAGCACTTGTCAGCCATGCGCTCTATATACTATCCCTTGCAAAAATTCTTCTGCCTATTCTTCCTATATTCTACCTATTTTTCAGAACTAAGAGATATGCCATTGCAAAATTGACACCTTTGCCAGTTGCATTTCGTAACTCCTCCTACTGTGGAAGCCACACTGCATTTTGACGGAGCTTGCAAAGACAATATTAGCACTGTGGGCATTGGCTTTGTGCTCAGAGATGGTAATGACGTAGAGATAGAGAGATTTTCCTGTCGTTTGGGCTACAACTTGACTAATAACGTAGCAGAATACAAGGCCCTCATTGCGGGGCTTCAACATGCTATCAATAATGGTATTACAGATATTGTGGCGTATGGAGATAGCAAGCTCATTCGCAACCAGGTGAATGGGCAGTCCCAGGTGAGGAATCAGAGGCTTAAAAGGTATTACAACACCGTATTATAGCTCCAAGGTAGATTTCAGAAATGTAGGGTTGAGCATGTGCCTCACAGGTAGAATAACGATGCAGATGGCCTCGCAAACAGCAAAATTAACGACAACCATGTGGATGGGCGTACAGAAGAAATCTTGTGGCGGTGTAGAACTCCGGAGGGAGCTAAGTACTACGTTTTTGAAAAGCAGTGCGAGGGTTTTTCTTAGCTACGCTTTATTCTAAATACCATCCAAGAAAATTTAGCAGACTCCTACTTCATTGTTCAGCAGTGGTGTTGTGGAATAGGAAAGCTAACAGGAATGAATGATCATAACCCGATGATGGCAGCGTTTCTCTGTGTATGTAGTGAAATATTCGGTAGCTTCCATGGATTCTACAGCTGCTTTGAGGTGAGGGTAGCATGGGGTTAGTTATGCTGGAGCTAATCTGAGCACTCTGCGCTTAGAACTTAAGGAAATTAGTTTTAAGGTAACTATCTCCTTTCACTCTGGTGAGTCGTCTCCTCATTTACTCCATCACAACTTAGGAAATTACTTACAATATAATAAAACAATGCTTAGGAGACCCTATTTACAAATTAGTATCTCAAAAGTTTGAATATCCTATAGAAGGAGAGCCTGCCTTGGTACAAAAGTTCAGTAAATTATATGAAGACTTGAGGGCTACTTTCTGCAATCTTGAAGATGAATATCAATAAGTTTATAACTATTAGTAGTGCTTGTTGCAGAAGTTTTATTTTCTAGTTATTTCCAAGAGCATACTGTTAATCTGGAGCAGCTTAATGTTTTGCACATCTATATTTTTCGATTTTTGAAAACAGCCAACAGATTTCTTGATGTGCCGCAAGTTTTCTCATAGTGATTAATTTTGTAAAGAAAACATGCCACTCTATTAATTTCCATTTTTCTCTATCTTTAAAAAGAAAAGCAGAGTTGCTTCAGTACTCTTTTGTTGTAAGTGAAAATGGATTTAATTAGTGATGTATTAGATTTATTAAATACCTTGATACGTTCCACTGCCAATGGGAAGGTAAACATCAACAAAGGCTCACCCTCAAAAATTCTGACATTTCTACAATATGCACAAGAACAGATTGATTTTTCACAGCTTGAATCACAGCTACAACAAGATGAGTTACAGAAGTATAGTCATGATTCTGAACTTGTGTTTGTTCAGGACAATTATTTATTTGAGACACATTCCCATCAACAACCAAAAATTGATTAGATCATTGAGCCCCTCTCAGGAGCAGTTGTGCATGCAGATGCAAAAATCCAGTGTGCACTTGCCAAGTCAGTCATCAGACCTTGGGAAGAGCTTGTCCACAACAAGCACAAAAATGGTCTTGGATATGACAAGGATGTGTCATTTCATATTCCAGATTACTCAAAGCCCATCCAGTTTTAGAGTACTGGATTTCTTCATGGCAATTCACCTTCAACTGTTTTAGATTATGTTCCTTTTCCACAGCAGCAACAACATAATGTTAAATGCCAACATTGTGATCGAGTTGGCCATGTGAAAGATCACTATTTTGATCTTCATCCATGTAAACACTGTCATAAAACCAGTCATTATTCAAACAAATGCTTCAAAAACAAGTCTCTTGCAAGAACAAAGCTTCAATAGCCAAGAAGATATTTTAGTCATGTGTCAGAACTTGTTCTAGAGTATTGAACAATCTTGAATTTGAGTTTTCTCTATCATCTCACCTTGTATATGACGGGGGGAAGTGATGGCCATCTACAAGTTTCAAAGCCACATCAAGCAAGCCTGAGCCACAACCTACCATACAAGATTTAGAGTTGTAGCCAGAGACAAAGATGCCCCTAAGCATGCCTTCAGTTGGTGATGCCTCTTCAAAGAATTGGGGACAGTTCCTCTAGCAGAAGACTTTATCTTCTTTCCAGTTTTGGAAGAGTTCCAGGAATTGCATTAAGCATTCCAGAGTTCGTGGTCATCCTTAAACCATCACAGGTTGAGACCTCCCTTTTCAGGTTGAGGTTCTCCCTTTTTATGCAGGGTGAGACCTCCCTTTTAAGGTTGAAGGTTTCCCTCTTCAAAACATTAGGAGCACTTACTCTAGCAGAAGACCTCAACTTCTTGCCAAACCTGGAAGAGTTCCGAGAATTGCACTAAGCATTCCAGTGTTGGTGGTTATCCTTAAACCACCTCCCACAGAGAGCACATTCAACCTAGTGCTGTCGTGCATTTTTGCACGTTTTGTATTACAGCTCTCTTCTTGGAATCATACATAACCCTTCATATTAAGGGGGGGAATGTTGGACACCTAATCCTCTAAGGGTTGGTGTGGAAGTTGAAGATCCAAAGGGAGTCCAAGGGACCACTTGGAATATGAAACCAAGGGTCATTCCTATGTATTATAAATATATATCATTGTGAATAAGAAAAAAAAATTGATGTTTATCTTTCATATTGCCTTTGCCATGTATGTGTTTAACATCTCCTCCAATGGGTACCCATGTTGCACATCTTCCATGGACTCTACTACATGAAAAATTAGAAATACATGAAAAAATGTGATTGAAATCACGTTTTTCATGTATTTCTCATTTTTTGTGTAGAAGAGTTTGTTATCACCCCAAGAAACTCTGTTAGGTTGTATATCAGAGATGCTCAGGAACATTACAAACTTAACAAAAATGTTGAAAAATGGTGGATGAATGGAAGAAATTATGCATATTCAAGCCAGATAACCACTTCTACTATTCTTAACCCCAGACATGGGTGAACACCCCCAAACTACAAGGCTTTAGACCACCAATTACTCACAGTTTGAGGAAAATGTGATGATGGAGAATACTGATCACACCAGCAGATGCACAGGACCCTGTGATGGCCAGTTGCAACCAGTTAAAAGGTCTGTAAATCTATTTCCTCATGCACAGATAGGATGACAGCTCTCTGGCATCAAAACAACAGAAACCCACATACAAATTCAATGATACTAACTAGATTCTAACACAGAGGTGGGATGATAGCCCCTCTAATGCTAAACATCAACAGCACATGAAAAATGCATAACAGGCGCAGCCTGGAACAAAGAAGAAGAAGTGGAAAGTGAGCAATTAACAGCAAAAGAAGCTTGCATTAGCTGAAAATGAAGACCAGACGCTGCAGGTATCACAGTAGTTACAGTCTCCAGAAGTTGAAGTTTACATCAAAATAACATTCATCAACCTCATTACATCTTCTTTGTGGGTATATATGGAGGTTGATTACAAAAATCTCTGCTAACCTATGCGTGGAGGGGTCATAACTGACCACCAACCACATTTACTATCAGATATGGTCTTTGATACAATTTGATTGTTTTAATGGACAAAATGACCTTTCTGTTGCTCTGTTGTACTTCACGAATAGGTGAAATGTCGTGTTTATCTGCTCAAGGCTATCCTTCTCATCCTTGGCCGTGTTGCTCTTTAAATGTGGTTGCTGGGGATTTAATGTGCAGATTGCTGGATCATGGCCTCCTTCCTCCTTCGAGTGCACAGAACTGCCAAAAATAGGGAAATTATGTGCAAAACGAACGAGGAGCTGAGAACGAACGCTAGCCGTTGGATGGCTCAGACGGAAGGTCGAGATCTGATGGTGGGAGGTGATGAGAAGGCGCGAGGCAAAACGACTACAAGTTGTTGGATCGTGTAATCAGACGATGGAGAACAGTTTATGGAGGCTATCAGGAGGGAACGCAAATGGAGGATCGTGGGCTATTGGATCGCGGGATGGACGATCGGATGGCTATTAGGAGCAGGAGATGTAAGAGCGTTAACGAGCGGGGAGTCGTACGAGTAGGCGGTTAGCGGTTTCCCCGCACCACTCATGGGAACAGGTGGTAAACGTATAGGGTGGGCGCGATGCAATAAGAATGAGACGCGTGGCTGATGGGATGGCGGGGAAACTACTTTCCCCACTGACTAACGGACGTGCGGTTTATAGGAGTGGGGGCTGCAGACACCGTCAGATCGCAAGGCAAAGGATCGGATGGCCTGGGTTTAATGCACATGTTTAGAGTGATGTGACATGTGAGGGCCCCAACAGGTTATCCGATTTGCGAAGGCGCATAGTTATATGTGTTAAAACCTTAGCTCCTGGGGCTAAACGAAAAATGGATTTATACGGGGTTTACAAAAGATACGATGGAAAATGGGAATAACAAAGGGAGAATAAGGAGAACATAAGAGGAGGTAGAAACGGAGGTAGCGGGAGTTATAAGGGAATAATGCAAATGAAGGAGGAAGATTAAATGAACTATTGTAATAGTGTCTTTGACCCGAAAAAAACCAAATTGTGTAGCAGAGCTAACACTGGCTCCTTCTGGGGATGAGATCTTCCGTGTGAGGTCTCAAGAACCTGCAGATCAATGCCTTTCCAGCTGAAAACAAATTAGCCAAAATTCCTAGTGTTCCATTGGGCATGGAGTCTACTGCACCTATACTGAAACTGATAAAAACACAATATTTACAACCTTTAGGCCAAAGATCTTAAACCACATAATTTTTTAGAAAATGCCCATTAACTGGACCATCAAAAACTACCTCACCTCCCATACTTTTCAGTACGAAGGTGTTGTTCCCTTGAATCTCTGAAATGACGAAAGGCCCTGTCCAGAAAGCATCAACTTTCCCATGGTTTCCTTTCTTTTCCTTTAGTGCATCCCACTTCAAAACCAAGTCACCAACCTGAAAACTATCTATTTTTGTCTTCTTGTCAAAGGCTTCCTTGATCTTTTTCTGATGTGCTGCAGCCTTTTCAACCAATTATTCTATAATCTGATGTACCTCTGCTAAATCAGCGATCCTCTTTGCCATGTCTTCTTCTTCATTCTGTTCTGTTTGAAGGAATTTTGCCACAGGGAGAGTTAGCTGAATTGGGAATACATCTTCAATGCCATATGCCAGCTTGAAAGGAGAATTCCCTGTGGATTTTTTAATGGTCACTCTGTCAGCCTACAGTGCATACTTGAGCTTTGAATCACAATTATTTTTATTGTCTTCTAACAACTTCTTAATTATCCTTATCAGGCTTTTATTAGAGGATTCTGCCAGACCATTTCCTTAAGGATAATATGAGGTGGAATGAACAAGTTTAATACCCATAGAATCACACATTTCCACCAATTCTTTTGCCCTGAAGGTTGCTGCATTATCTGTGACCAATTTGTGCGGACAACCAAATCTGCTAAAGATATTTTCTGTCAAAAACTTCATGACCACATTATGATCAACCTTCCTGGTAGGGACTACCTCAATCCACTTAGTGAAATAATCAGTGGCTACTAATATCCATCTGTGCTGGCCACTAGAATGTGGATTGATTTCTCCAATGAAATCCAAGCCCCACTTCTGAAAAGGACCTTTTGCAAGTATTGGTTTTAAGGGCAGGGAATTCAACTTCTGTTTTCCTTCAAATCTTTGGCATTTGTCACAAGATTTAACAAAATCAAATACATCAGAAAATAAAGTGGGCCAGTAGTACCCAGCTCTCAAGATTTTATGGGTTGTGGTCTTCCAATAACGGTTCCCTCCACACATGCTGGAATGAAACTGGTGCATAACTTCTTTTGACTATTCTTTGTCTAGACACCTCAAAATTACTCCAGATGGATCCCTCCAGTAGAGCAGATTTTCATTAATGCAATATTTAGCTGCCCTAAGCCTTATGGTTCTGGCTTGACTTTGAGTAAATCCTGAAGGGATTTCTAGCTTCAGCAAGAAATTAATTATTGCAGCATACCAATTACAAGAAGCTAGATTCTCGGCCGCTGACTGCTTTCTCTCTATTTCAGTGGTTTCTTCCTCTTCTGCCTAACCATTTTCCGCAATTGTGTACAAGAAATCAATATCTAAAGATCTGCAATTTTATTTAGCCAATAACTTGGCAAGACCCTGACCTCTGACCAACATAGTGGGCTTCAGCTCTATGTTAAATTCTATCATCTTTGCAATCCATTTTTCCCTTCTTCCATCAGCATCAGGTTGTGTTAGGACATATTTTATTGCAGCAAAGGGTACATATGTAATTATCTTGGAATGTAAGATATAAACTCTGAAAGCTTTCAAGGATTTGATAAGAGCATATGCCTATTTTTCAATAATATCATACCTCAATTCAACATCCCTCAAGTTCTTGCTGAAAAATGCTATTGGATGTTCTGAACCTTCTTCATCTGCTTGCAATAGAACTACTGCAATGGTGTCTTCAGAGGCAAATTAGAATACATGGAACTCCTTGTTGTAATCTGGACTTACTAATGTGGGAGCCTCCATAATAGCTTTCTTGATGGAATCAAATGATTTTCTTGCTGCATCAGTCCATCTTACCTCTGATCCTTTCCTCAACATAGAGGTTACATGCTTCACCAATTCTGCAAAATTTGGTATGAACCTCCTCACAAAATTAATTTTTCCCAGAAAGGACTGGATATCCTTCTTTGATCTTGGGATAGACAAAGTCTGTATTGCTTTTACTCTTTCTGGATCAATTTGGACACCTACAGCAAAGACAAAATGTCCTAACAACTTTCCTTCTTCTAAAGCAAATTGTGATTTTTTTGGATTGACTGAAATCCCAAACCTTTTGCACTTCTGAAACACTTTTTTCAAATGCTACAAATGATTTTGATGGCTGCTGGAGTATATTGTTATGTCATCAAGGTAGATAAGGACAAATTTATCCTTCTCTCCCACAAATGCTATATCCATAGCTCTCTGAAAGGTTTCCCCAGCATTCATCAATCCAAAAGGAATCTTAGCATACATAAAAGTGCCCCAAGGAGTGGTAAATGCAGTCTTCTCTTGGTCATCCGGATGCACAACAATCTGATTAAAGCCTGAAAATCCATCCAAGAAAGACATTACTTTGGCTCCTGAGACCCTCTGCAACAAATGCTCCATCTTGGGTAAGGGATAATTTTCTTTCTTTGAGCACTTGTTTAAATTTGGGAAATCAACACACAGTCTTATTTCTCCACTCTTCTTCCTCACCACCACTAGATTGGCTACCCATTTAGAATACCTAAGAGGAACTATGATCTTGGCAGCCAACAATTTTTAATTTCTTTTTCAATTAGAGGAAGAAGCATAGGATTTATTGGTCTCAACTTCTGTTTGAAAGGAATAGTGTCTTTCTCAAGAGAGATTTGATGCTGAATGATATTTTTATCATAAGTTTTCAGGTCATTATATTCCCAGGCAAACACATCAGCAAATTGCTTCATTAATTTGCAGTATTCAGAACTTTGATCAGCTGACAAATGAGTGGACAAATTTATATATCTAGGTTGACCTGGACTCCCTATATCATGCTTACAGAATGCAGATTGGTCTTCTTTTTGGGCAGCCTTGTAAGGCACATCATTTTGGTCAAACAATCTTTCAAGAGGAATTAGACCCTTAGGAATATGATTACTAGGAAGTTGGACAATGCTATCTTTACCAATTTTATTTCTAAGCTGGGATTGAGGGCTTTCTTGTAAAGCATCATTCTCTTGGTCAATTTGCATTTCGGAAAACTCATCAATGACTTGAAGAAACCTATTTAACTCATCGTCATCATTAAAAACTTTCCAATGCTGAACATTATCAGGCAAGGATGGTCTATATCTCATTTGGACTTCATAAACTAGTCTGGGAGGCATGGGAGGAATAAATAGACTAGCAGAAACAGCAAGGGAATCAGTAAGCTGATTGTAGGCTCTAGGAATGTATGAAATACATAAATAATCAAAAGAATCTCTGATTCTCCATACCTCATCTCTGTATGCTTTCAGCCTTGGGTGATTTGATTGAAATTTTTTATTTACTTGTTGAATGATCAAATCAACATCTCCAAACACCTTCAGATTCTTGATTCCTCTGTCTTTTGCTACATTAAGGCCCAATAGCAGAGCCTCATCTTCCACTATATTATTAGTGACTTGAAAAGCCAGCTTAAAAGACAGTTGAATGCTTTCTTTCTCTGGAGATACTAGCACCACTCTTGCTCCTGCAATCTCCCTGGAACATGCTCCATCAAAGAACATCTCCCAAACTCGACCTCTTGCTCTTCTTCGGCCTGAACTGTTGGTTTCTTGAGCTACATTGAGGCCTTCTAAGATTCTTCTATTTGGAGAATACATGCTCCAAAATCAATGCCCAGTACATAAATGGGATGATTAGTAGGATTCTTCTCATCACTTATGATGTATGCCAACTGTGCTTCTCTGTACAATCTCCTTCTTTCTCCTCCAAAAACTGGGACAGTGGCATAAGATAGATCATTCTGTAATGTCCCACCTAGTCTCTTAATCCACCCTCTGGACAACAGCATGCCAAACTTAGGAGGGACATCTGCTACCACAATATCCATCATCATACTCTTCATGGGCAGCTGAGTTAAGGCATGGCCAGATCTTTGATTAATCCTAGGCACTTCACTTTCCTTGAATCAAAAGAGAATAAATCATGATACGGTCTGGCGATATCAAGGCCCAACTCTTCCATGACAGCTTTAGGCATCAAATTGTGGCTAGCCCCTGTATCTAGCAGGAACTTGTGGAGGATTTTGTCATGAATGGTCAAGGAGACATAGAAAGATGGAGAATTATTATTAGCAGGTTCAATCATAGGGCTAAGCACAATGGCAGGCTTATCATCTTGCAGATTGACAAAGTCAGTAGAGGTTTGTGTGGTTTCTAGCTTAAGGGCATCAAGGATAGGCTTTCTAAATACTTCACTCTTTACCAACTCTACCAGAGGCACAGATATTTTTAATTTCTGAACTTCTAACTCTAAGCTGAAAGAAGATGATAACTTATCAAAACCTTTTACCTCTTGAACTGGAGCTTTGAGGATGATTGGATCAGCTGCTGGCCTTCTCTACCTGATATTATGTGACTCTGTTTGGACAGCAGCTCTTTGTGCAAGATTTTCTTTGACATTTTTTTCATTCAACCTTAGGTTATATCTTTGTTGTTGTTCATTTTGTATGACAGCTTCTCTATCCCATTCTTGGTTGTCTTGTTCTTGCAGCAATGATTCTTCATATGCAGCCAATGTCAAAAATGCAGCACTGCCTTTATCTTCCATGCAGTGAATTTCATCCTCATCTTCAAATTGTTCCTCCTCCATGATTACATTATGGAAGGGAGCTTTAACTTTCTGTTCTTCGTTTGATTCTTCACCCCTCTGAATAATTTGTAACTGTTCATTTTCTCTTCTGAATGGATTGGGATTTCTTGGAGCAAATGTGTTCTGCTGCCTTGTTTTTCCTAAACTTTGCTCAACCTTTAGCGTAGAAATTTCAGCAGCCAATGACTCTATCATCTTGGTCATTTTATCTAATTTGGGTTCTGAAGATGAAGCAGAGGAAGTAGAAGCCTGACCTCTCTGCCTCCTTATGTCAGCTTGACCCTTTAGCTTTTCTTCAGCCATGATATTAGAATCTACTTCTAGGGTTGCATCCTGCATATCTGCCAGCGTAGCACATCTCCTTTCTCTCAACAATAGGCATAAATCAGAGTCAAAAGCATTGGCATAAGTGAGTTTGGCAGAGGTGGGAGTAGGCTTTACCTAAGCTGGTATCTTATTATACATACGGTTGAATCTTTTATTGAAATCAGGCAATGATTCCCCATTTTCCCTCTTCAGGTTACCAAACTGAGTATGATAATACAACAAGTCTTTTTTATTTCCCCAGTGCTTCAAAAATACATCATCTAAGGCTTCAATATCTGTTATAGATCTCTGGGGCAATTCTCTGAACCACTTCCTAGCCTCTCCATCAAGGCTCTGTACAAAAACTCTCACCCACACATCATTTTCACTTATATCTAAGTTATCAGCATAACTGTAAAAAGCTTCAAGGTGTTATTTTGTAGTTACTCCCTCTGTACCAGTGAATTTAGGCATATATTTCTGATATTCTCCCACAGGCATAGGATTTAAGGGAACAAGCAAAACTAAAGGTCCATATCTAGTAGCAACAATTCTTTCTATCTTTGTGGGTGGTTGCTGGCCTGCCATAATTGGAATATGTGGAAGGATACTAGCAGATTGAGCAGTAGGAAGTAATATGACGGATGGCAGAGACAAAGGGATGTTATGGACTGTATGGGATGCTTTCTTTGGACTGAGATTCAAAGGGGAACTAACTGAACAAGGGGCTGTATTAATCTTTGAAGGAACTTCCTTATTAACAATGTTGGGCTCTAAATCTTCAAACTGTATATCTTCAGCTACAACTTTATCTTTCAGAGATGCATGAGATTTCTTAGGGTTACCTGATCCTGATGCCCCTTTCTGTGATGATTTCTTCGATTTGACAGTCCTCTCAGGTTCAGGCACTAATTCAGCTGGTGATTTCTAAGGAGTTCTTCGAGTATGTCTCACAAACTGAGCTAGAACTTCAATATGGAGTTGCCAAAGGATGGTCTTCCTCCAATGGAGTCACCAGATAGATGATTACAACCAAAATATGTGCCCAGACCTTGTCTATCATCAAACTCTGGAACTGTGCCATTCTCCCAGGGAAGCTGAGCTTCAATTCTCCTCTCCCCGGCAAAGGCGCCAATTAATGTTATCACCCCAAGAAACTCTCTGAGGTTGTATATCAGAGATGCTCGGGAACATTACAAACTCAACAAAAATGTTGGAAAATGGTGGATGAATGGAAGAAATGATGCATATTCAAGCCAGATAACCACTTTTACTATGCTTCACCCCAGACATGGGTGAACACCCCCAGACTACAAGGCTTTAGACCACCAATTAATCACAGTTTGAGGAAAATGTGATGATGGAGAATACTGATCACACTAGAAAATGCACAGGACCCTGTGATGGCCAGCTACAACTAGTTAAAAGGTCTATAAATCTATTTCCTAATGCACAGATAGGATGACAACTCTCTGGCATTAAAACAACAGAAACCTGCATACAAATTCAATGATACTAACTAGATTCTAACACAGAGGTGGGATGACAGCCCCTCTAATGCTAAACATCAATAGCACATGAAAAATGCATAACAGACATCACCTGGAACAAAGAAGAAGAAGTGGAAACTGAGCAATTAACAGCAAAAGAAGCTTGTATTAACTGAAAATGAAGACGAGACGTTGTAGGTATCACAGTAGTTACAGTCTCCAGAAGTTGAAGTTTACATCAAAATAACATTCATCAACCTCATTACATCTTCTTTGTGGGTATATATGGAGGTTGATTACAAAAATCTCTGGTAACCTATGCGTGGAGGAGTCATAACTGACCACCAACCACATTTACTATCAGATATGGTCTTTGATACAATTTGATTATTTTAATGGACAAAATGACCTTTCTACTGCTCTGTTGTACTTCACGAACAGGTGAAATGCCGTGTTTATCTACTGAAGGCTATCCTTCTCATCCTTGGCCGCGTTGCTCTTTAAATGTGGTTGTTGGGGATTTAATGTGCAGATTGCTGGATCATGGCCTTCTTCCTCCTTCAGGTGCACAGGACTGCTAAAAACACGAAAATTGTGTGGAAAACGAATGAGGAGCTGAGAACGAACGCTAGCCATTGGATGGCTCAGATGGATGACCGAGATCTGATGGCAGGAGGTGATTAGAAGGCACGAGGCAAAATGACTACAAGTTGTCAGATCGTGTAATCGGACGGTGGAGAACAGTTTATGGAGGCTATCGGGAGGGAACGCGAATGGAGGATCATGGGCCATTGGATCGCGAGATGGATGATTGGATGGCTATCGGGAGCGGGAGCTACAGGAGAATTAACGAGCAGGGAATCGTACGGGTAGGTAGTTAGCGGTTTCCCTGCACCGCTCACAGGAATAGGTGGTAAACGTACAGAGTGGGCGCGATACAATAAGAATGAGACGCATAGCTGATGGGACGACGGGGAAACCACGTTCCCCACTGACTAACAGATGTGCGGTTTATAGGAGCAGGGGCTGCGAACACCGTCGGATCGCAAGGCGGAGGATCAGACGGCCTAGGTTTAATGCACACGTTTAGAGTGATGTGACAGGTGAGGGCCACGGCAGGTTATGCGATTTGGGAAGGCGCATAGTTATATGTGTTGAAACCTTAGCGCTTGGGGCTAAACGAAAAATGGATTTATACGAGGTTTACAAAAGATTACAAAGGAAAATGGGAATAATTGTTAAGGGAGAATAAGGAGAAAGGAAGAGGAGGTGGAAACGGAGGTAGCGGGAGTTATAAGGGAATAATGCAAATGAAGGAGGAAGATTAAATGAACTGTTGTAATAGTGTCTTTGAGCTGGAGAAACAAATTGTGTAGCAGAGCTAACAGGGTCCATCAAAAGTATGCAATATGGGTACTCCTTGGATGAGGAATTAACTTATGCATCCAAAGAGTGCTCCTACTCAAAATTTGAATAAAACCATAGGGAGATAACTTGAAAATACAAGTTGAAAAAGTAGTTTTTTTATTTTTTTATTTTTCAATATTTTTACCTTTTAACTCCAAAAATGGTGAATCATCCCCCATGGTTGATATCATCATCTTGAATACTATTGGTTCTTATAAAGTTGATTTTGGTTGTTTTGAGGCCCATTTTAGACCTCAAAATTTCTCTAATGACCTAGAATATTTCTCAAAAGGAACAAAAGAAAGGTTAATGCAACTATAGGAGAGAAAAAGGCAAGTCTTAAAGTTCCAAGAGGAGGAGTGGAATTTGAAGAGTTGAGACATATGGGTGGCTGAAGGAGATAAAAATACAAGAATATTTCATAATCATGCTTCAAAAATAAGAAAAGAAAATTCCATGTGGAGCATTAAGGATGGTAAGGGAAATAATATCTCATTTCAAAAAGAAATTCAAGAGGAAGTGGCTTGATATTTCAGCAAACAATACAGATCAAAAGAAGGTTTAAATATTGAAAACCAACTGGAGTTCATTAGTGTGTATCCTAAAATGTTTAACAGAGGAAATTAATCATATGGGGAGGTTGATTACAAAGGAAGAAGTGATAGAGGTTTTGAAATCATTGGTCAGGGACAAGAGCCCTCACCAAGATGGTTGGACAGTGGAATTATTCTTACACTTTATAGATATTATGGTTATGGATCTTCTAGATATGGCAGAGGAATCGTGGCCTCTATGTTTGATTACTAACTCTCTCAATGCTACGTACATAATGCTCATTCCAAAAATTTCAAGCCCTTCCACTTTTGCAATTATAGACCCATCTCATTATGTAACAGGGAATACAAAATGATTTCAAAAATCATTGCCACCAGGATTAAAGCATCATTGTCTAATCACATTTCTCCATAAAAAATTGGCTACATTCCATCAAAGTTCGTAAGGTGGATGTGTGTCTTAAGAGGATAGACATGATTAAAGAATATGATTGCATGGATTGGGAGGTTCTAAAATTCATCTTTCACGAGATTGGGCTTGAGGTACAAGTAGTAGATTGGATTATGGCATGTATCACATCAATAAATATTGCAATCATCATTAACAAGTCTCCTACCAGTTTTTTTAAAGCTTCAAGAGGCTTAAGACAGGGATGTGTTCTTCCCCATTATTGTTCATATTGATTATTGATGGACTAAGTAGGAAAATATTTACAGCTCAATCTATGGCTATTATCTCCAGATGGAGGGTGACTATAAATATAAATATTTTGCAAATCATGTTTGTGGATTATATACTTTTAATAGGGGAGATCTCATTCCCAGAATAGCATGCCTTTCATCAGATTTTATCCATTTTTGGTGACGCATCCAGCTTATATATGAACAAAGTCAAATCAACTCTGATTGTGGCATCAACGGATGAGAAAAAAATTTCGAAGATCTCAAGAATCTTTGAGACGGGGTAATATCTATATAGATTATGGTTTTAGGTATCTTGGCTTCAATTTGAAACCTAACGATTATGAAATTAAGGACTGGGAATGGATAATAGGGAAATTTGAGAATAGGTTGGCACTTTCGTCGCATAAGTGGCTCTCAACGGGTGGGAGGCTGGTGTTGATTAAGTTTGTCTTACAGAAAATTTTGGTTTTTTGGATGCATCTCTTCAAGTTTCCCAAAGATTTCATTAAGTGAATTAATTCCATTATCGCTAAGTTCCTATGGGCCAGACCCAAAAATGTTAAGAAAATCCACCTCATTTGCCTTGATGAGATATCTCGGCGAGTGGAAGATGGTGGATGGGGCATTAAGGGTACTGAATGTTTCAATACGGCATTGTTGGTCAAGAAATTGTGGAGGGAATTATGTGGTAAAGGAATTTGGCAATAGATAATTAAAGAGAAATATTTGAAAACCAAATAATATGTGACATGGATCAAAAAAGGAGCTTGGGAACAAAATGTTGCATCATACATGTGGAGGAGTATGGTGAATATAAAACACTGGTTACTCAGGAACTTGAACTTGTGATGGGAGGTTCACTATGGATTTATGGTCGAGATCAGATTGGATTCTATTAACGGTTTCGGTGGAGATCACTCACTACCCACTCCACTTCTCAAGTATATTCACAACAATGGCATTTCTTCTTAAAACAAATACATGTTGATCGTGTTTCATTTCCTATGTCACACTCTTGGCTTAATCTTAGGGGGATTGGCCTTTATGAGTCTCTAACTGATGAATGGGCGAAGTATGTTATTCAATTAAACATGGCAAGTATTGATTTGACAGAGAATGTGGATAATTTGTCATGGGATGGTTGTACATTCAAGGGACAAACCTCGGTTAAAGATATATTTAACCATTTGTCTCTTATTCGAAGCCAGATGGTGGAATGTTTATGGTTTCAAAAAATATGGAAGTGGGAGATCCCACAAAAATTAAAATGTTTTGCCTCGCTGGTATTATGTGATAGAATTCTTATGTGGGAAAATATTCTTAAAAGAGGCAGGTTTTGTTTGGCGTAGGGTGATGAACATGCTAAATATCTATGTTGTCTAGGATAAGATTTCCATTGAGAAATGTCTCAAACAACGGTTTGACGAATGTAAGGAATTTGTGCTCAACCATTGTATATTCTATGGGGTATTTGGAGAAGTTGGAATGCAAGCATTTTTTATCAAATAGAGTCTGATTTTAGAGGCACATGCTTGAAGATTGCAACATATTTTATGGAGATAGGGCCAAAAATGAAAGAATTATCAAGGAGGCATTTCCAACTTGCAGAGGTATGGTTTAGATATTCAATTGGCTTCTTTGATGGGGTGTCAACAAACAAGGTTTGTGTCAGCAAGGCGTATATTGTTTTGAAGCCAAGAGATTACTATCGCTTTAGCTGGTACAGTGGAGTAAGTATAATAGCCAAACTAAGATTATAGCTCTTTGGAGATCTTACTCTAGGTTAGATGGCTTGATATTGGAACACTTGATGTGTTTGGATATTCCAAAGTTATTATTGACTGGGTCTTGATGAGATCAAAATTTGAGCCACCATCACTCATAAACTAGATGCATCAAATTAGACTATTGATCAATAATTTCCAGAATATAACTTTTGCACACATTCACATGGAGTAGAACAATGTTGCAGATTCTTTGTCAAAAGAGGGATATAGCAAGATGTCGCAGAACATAAAAATTCTCATGAAACTCTCCAAAATTCTAGAAATATATCAAAGTTCTAGGAGTATAAATATTATAAAATAGATTGTCATTATATTCATCTTTTAGTCCACTCTTAGTTAGTTTGCCATGCTTAAGTAGTTTTAGATGAAAAAATCCTTTTTGTAAAGAAAGTAAGAACAGAAAAATGATAGAATATTTACGGAGATAAATTGAGTTAGATAGCCAGTATTTTTTAGAAAGCAAAAATCTAAATGAAAAGTCGATATAAGTCAATGTTTCGATGGGCAAGACAAAATGGGAAATTAGCATATGTAAACTAATTTTATCTATAAAGGAAAGTCAGATGGTTTTTTCTTATTGGAAAAAGAAATGCAAAACATATAAATAAAAGCTCTGAATACGATTCAGTGTATATAACAACGGTCGGTTTTGTTCACATATGGGGAAGAGGCACATACACGATTTGTGTCTCGTTCCAGAGAATTGAATGGTTATGAAAACCGACTTTGGTATCAAACCACAGATGATTTTTTTCTCTCTTTATTCCTGATTCTATTCGCAAAAACGTTGGTTTGTAGAGTATAAGGTTGTCCTGGCACAGTTCTCAGAAGTTCGTAGTCAATTTCATTGTGAGAAGCCTCGTCTGATGACATCTGGATAAAAAGATACAAACATTAATATATTGTGTATGAAACTGTGTGGCCAACAAAAGAGGAGCCATTTAATGTCGTAACTGTAAAGGAACTGAGGCTACTCTCTTTCAAATTATCGTGGAAGTTGAACACCATGTGTGTCTCACTTTCACCCGTAGCTAGCTGCAAGGAGACAATGACGACGATTGCCGTGACTGGAAGCAAAAGCCTGAAAGCCATGGAACAGGATTGGAAGGACTTACCAACAAATATATGGGGGAGATTGCGAGAGAGTATTGCAGCACTGAAGAATAAATAGGTGCTACCAGCCCTAAACGACATAGCTTCTAGATCCTAAGTCCATACACCCATTATATATTTGGGTCCAAAGGGCAACCCCAAAGTCCATAGCCAAATCCAATGGGTTCGAAGGGCTTACAGCAGTTAATACTTATTATGCTCTTCTAATTTTGTCTTCTTCTGTTTCCTTAATATACGCGCCCTAGCCACAACCAAACAAAATGCAATGTTCTGCCCATTGAGAGATACATGGTAGACTGATAATCATAGCTAACAAGCCATTGTTCTAGAATATACAGAGATATAAGATTAGATGTACAGCTCCATTGGTACCATAGGCATGACGCCCTTTTCAACAGCATATTTTATCTTGTGTGGCACCAATTGACAACATCTAATGGTCGTTGGAAGCACGAAACCTAATTATGATTTTTTTAAAGATAAACGTCATCTCAGCTAGCACCATCCTCATAAATAGAAGAAGTGAAAATGAAAATATAATAGAAGTTAAGTGTGTTTATATATATATATATATATATATATATATATATATATATATATAATTTTAAAATTATATGTATTTTTTAATAATATTATATATATTAACGATTGTTTTCAATGGTATAAAGACACATTAAAGGAATAGAAGATTTGGGAAGGTCATTTCTTCGTGAAGAGAGTCTATGTTTGAATGCATGCGCATAAGGTCTCTCAAACTTTCCAATGCAAGTTCCATGAAATGAACCCATTGCTTATAACCTAGCATGAGCACAAAGTGTTGAAAAACCTTGCCCCTATAGGTTTTAACTCTGTATCTGCAAATGAATTCTTAAAAACAAAAAATAAACAATGGCGAGAGCATAAAATATAAAATAGATATACACAAAGATTTTCCCCTAGATCCCAAAATCGGGACTACCAGATTGATTTTTTGTTATATTCCTTTCAATATTACTATATATATATATATATATATATATATATATATATACATGTCGAAGCATCCATAAACCTCAATCAATTAACCCTCGATTAGAACATAATTGTAGTTCCCTTGACCGGGTCCACAAGATATCATGGACAGAAAACCATCATGCCCAAAACCATGTGCAAAACCCATGCACAAAACCATAAGTAGGTATGTCCACCTAATATAGGGTCCAAAAAAAAATTCCCCAAGGCATTGTCTCGGACCCCGTAAAGGGGGGCTACCGCCCCCCTAAACCCCCCTGTGACCCCCCCACTATGCCCGGTGCAATAAAAGGGATACTAGCCACCTCCCCTCTAACCCCCCAACTTCATGCGTGGGGCTAGTCATGGAAAAAATATAACACACACCCAACAACCCCAAGTGTGTGACGCCCAACTATCTGTGTTTTCTCTCCCACACGGTGCCGCTAGTCCCAAATTTCTGCACAATGGGAGATCGATCTTCGTTGAGGTCTGATTCATCAGATGCATTACTCATTGTTAATGACCACATAAGTTGTAACCTGATGCAAATATGAATCATCAATCACGGGTGATTAGGACTATCAAATCCATCAAAGTGTATGTCATTGTTAACCTCTATTTGGACTAGATTTTGATATGATATAAGAGCCATTGATTCCAATGGATTGGTTGTGCACACATCTCATATTTAACCTATCCTTTGTTTACGATCCAATATGGTTTTTCATCCTTTGGATTAATTTAGACATGCGCATCAAATATGTGATCAATAGGTTTTAAATGATTTGTGTGATTCAATTGTTTATATATTCATTGCTCGAAATCAATTGTGATGGATCCTCATGAGTACAATTAGAAAAAATCGACCTGTCATGAATTGTTGGTTGTGTGATATATGAAAATGTTGTTGCCAGATAGGCTTTTTTTAGGAGAATAACATTTTGGAACCTTGTAGCTATGGCATCATAATCAAATTTAGGATTAAAATCATCCATCATAGTAACCAATACAAAAAATAAAACTTATATGTTGATTAAAAATTGGCTACAACACTTATTAGGGGTTTAATTTTGTAATGTTGGATAGTGTAATTAGTCAACATTCACAAATAGGGGCATGATTCCATATGATCTAGAAATTGTGATGACTATATAATAGTATTTTGTGATATGATTATATGGTAGGATGATAATGATGCCTCTTCAATTTTAGCTAGATCAAAGTTAGGAGATTCTTGGGAATTGTATGTGACATTAAAGAATATATACACTATCCTGTATAATTTTTTGTCATTATGATTTATACTTCAAAGGGGTCGATTTCCTTACCTCCCAATTTTTGCTTCCACTAACAAATGACAAGGTTATTATTTATTATCTAAAGAGAAGAATGTGTGGGAGGCCATCGAAGATTAATATGACGACAAAGCATACTACCTACAAATGTGACCCTTGGGAGTTATCTAGTAGATATTGTAACCATTAATAGTGAACATGGAGTAATAACTCATGTCTATGGTGTGGAATTTATTGTCTTTTTAAATGTTTTGAACTTGTAATATGCCTCAAATTAAGCATTTATGTTTCTTAGTAGTTTTACTTTTTCATCAATGATTTTCTACTATTATCTATTGGTATCATATTTTGATTTAATAGCATCCCTTTTATTACTCATCCATTAGGACTAGGATGGGGACCATGAAGTTGATAGGAATAAGGATTGCTCATAAGACCCCATGTCTACGTTTGTTCATTTATATAGCAAGGATAGGGATCAAAATATTGATAGGAATCATAATAGGAACTACTAGGTTGGTTTCCATTCATCCACTATTTAAGGTTACAATGATAACCATGATCAATTGAGTCATGATGTTAGGGATGCAAACATGGAGCCTAGTGAACTCTTTGATTATTCTATTTGTTTTGCAATTTTCTAACCACTTTGTTCCTCATGTTGTAACAGCTAATATTGATTAAGTACTTTCTTCTTGGGAGTTGTATTTTAGATGTTCCTATTTTCATCAAAATTATAAAATTGGACATATTTCTTGTTGAAAAAACCTTTGGTTTTTTTCACCTTTTCATACAATGTTCTAAATTCTAAGTTTCATGTTTGAAATTAGATTATTGTTAGAAAAAACCTCTTGTATGTGTAGCTATTTATTACCCCTACCCCTCAAGAGAGACACATTAGTTATAGGTGGGGAATATATTAGTTGAGAGAAAGTCAAAATTTTAATATTTGATCGTATTTTAGGTTTGTATTTAGTTTATCAATGATGGGACTGTGTCAATATTCATAATTCATGAAAACCTAAATTTGAATCTTTTTATTTTGTTTCCTTTTTAAATTTTCTTTAATCTTATTCATTTAATATGTTCAATTTTGAATTGTATTCATTTCATAGTGGATTTTTAAATTCTAGTTGCATTTAAAAATATATGGAAAAGTACTTGTGCTAGATAGGGTAACTCATTTAACCAATAAATATGAATAATCCTACCAGGATATGATAGCTTGTCTCTCTTTGTTTTATTCCATCTCCTCGAAAGTATTTCTATACCTATAATCATGTTTGCATAATCTATACGCATATTTATGCTGTAGGTATACTTGTTTTATCATAATGCAAGTTACTTAAAGCTCCCAATTGGGTTTTTGCCATAGTATTTCACTTTTTCCAGAAATTGAAGACATTCTTTTTTGTTAACTTCTTAGTCAATTCCTATGTAGGAAGTCATTGGGACTATTTTAATCAATATTCCAATGCCAAGGCATGTTTTATATGGTTTTGAAAATGTATTTGGAAGTATGAATCCTTTTTTTCCATCTCATAGCTTTAGCAAAATCAATATTCTAAGAAGAATTGTGCAAATTTCTAGAATTGTTAGGTCAAAATATTTAATTCTAGAAAACTTAAAATCCTTTATTGTTTAGCCTAAAATATTTTAGAGAATTCTATTAAAACATGCATGTTGTTAGTTGTGGTGGCTTTATTGTAGCTTTTGGGATCATCAATTTGGATCTATTGTGTTCTACCAGGGAAAACTAAATAACAAAGTGCACAACTACATAACAAAGTGTATGGAAATCCTTTGTAAAATTTTAACATATATTTCACTATATTACATATCTTAGTGTGTACTTCAACCTTTCTCAAATTAAATTTAATCCCTATGTGGTCCAATGTAGCTATTGATATCAAAGGCTGAATCTTTTTTGGTTACGATACCTCACTTTTGGTTTTATAATACATTGATGTATAAAAATCAACTTATGCAATTAGAAAGTTTTGTGCTCTGTCAAACTTACATAAATGAAAATTTGTAGTTAATACTCTCAAAACATAAAAGATTCCCTCATATGGTTAAAAACATCAAAATTTTCATTTATATTTGACTTAGTTATATATCATCTATCATAATATACTCATTTTTTAATTAAAATATTATGATTTCATTTATTTGAAAGTGATATTTTTAAGATGTGAACATAAATCTACTTTTATGAAATAGTGGGCAAAAATCCCCTTAAAAAAATAATAATAGTTTATATATATATATATATATAATTATAATTTTCAAAGTTTGAATAACTATCAAAGCATACCAGAAGAGACTCGAAAAAATTAAAACAATAATTAAATATGATATAAATTTTCCAATACACATTGTATTGCACTCATGCAACTTTAATATAAAATAACATTCCCTGAGATAAATAATAGTTATTGTAATAATTATAAGGGTTCTTTGAAAACTATCTCAACAACTTAAAAATATCCCAACAACTTAATAGAAGATATTGATATATCTAAATGTGATAAAATTACTATAAATATAAATCCAAATAAATATAATTTATTAAATCTTAATATCTTGCCCAAAAATGTTATGCCATATTCTAGTTAAACACTAAATTAGTTACTTTGTATTTTTATATTTTAACCATTGCGGCTATGAAGCTCCAAATATAAGGCTTCATATTGTTGAAGGTATGTAATATAAGTTTGTCTCATTTTTCAATTTTCTCATAATCCTATGTTTATTTTGAGCATATGTGACATAATAAAGTGGTCATGACTTATGGCAGAGAATTATTGTAAAACAAATTATAATGATACAAAATTAATGATAATAAGCAAAATAAATGAACTCTTAAGAACAACATAATTATCATTAATATATTCTTGATCATCCTTTCATCAAAACTGAAAATATTGACTTATTAACACCATTGTTTGTGATACAATGACCTTATTTGTGATAATTCGAAAATATTGACTTATAAACACCGTTTTGAAAACTACGGGAGAAGAAAGGTGGTGTTGAATTTGAGAACAGCATTGGGCCCGGAACTGGATTGCGTGGTAACAACTGCATACCCACGAGCAAACCTGAATTTGCCCGTCCCTCCAACCACCGCATACTCACACTGCGGTTGATCGAACCTGTCGGTTCCCTGCAACTCCAGAGTGCTGCCGTTGTACTCCAAATTCTGAAAGATGAGGGTGAAAACCATGAAGAAATCAAGCCCAGTAACCAGATTTGTATTCACGTACGTTCCTTGCACTCGGCCCAGAATATTGCCAGAGCCAGAATCGGAGTCAGGAATTTTGGTTATGATATCGCTCATAACTATGAGGGTTCCAAACTTGCCCGGGCTTGAAGAAGAGCCATTTAATCCCGCAACTGTAAAGGAACTGAGGTTGCTCCCTTTCAAATTGTCGTGCATGTAAAACACCATGTTGGTCTCACTTTCACCCGCAGCAGCCTGCAGGAAGACGATGACGATGATGGCCATGACTGGAAACAAAAGCCCGGCACCCATGGAAGGGGATTGAAAGAACTTACAAATATACAGATGGGGGAGTTTGCGAGAGAGCATTGCAGCGCTGATGAATAAATAGATGCGACCAGCCATAAACGACAAAGCTTCCAGATCCTAAACCCAGACCACCGATTGTAAATTTGGGTCAGAAGGGTAACCCCAAAGTCAATGGCCAGATCCAACCGGCTTACAGAATTTAATATATTTTAATATTGATGGGTGGTTTTCTACTCTTTGTTTTTCGATTTTTCAATTGAAAAAAACTTGGTTGGATCAGTTTTCAGTTGTGTTGGGTGAGTTTTCAGGTATCTATATAGTCTTGTTTTACTCGAAATTGGACTATAAAATGTGTAGCCAAATCTCCCGACCTAATCATTAGACTACATACTCAAAATTTATGATGTTATTCTATTTTGCCATCTTATTCCCAAACCACACCCAAACAAAATGCAATGCTTTGCCATTGAGAGATACACAGTAGACTAATATTCAGACCTAACAAGCCATTGTTCTAGAAGATGCAGATATAATATCAGGTGTATGGCACCGTTTTCAGCGGAATATTTTTATCTTGTGTGGCACCATTTGAGAACATCTCATGGTGGTTGGAAGCCCGACACCTAATTATGATTTTTCAAATGTAAACATTATCCATTGAAAATTAATGAAATTTTGAAATTTCCTTGCACAGCTTTTCTAAGATGGGCGACAAACGAATTTGTAACCTCCTGTGATTCTAAACTAAAACCTCCAACATATAAACTGATTAACACTGATAGGATCTCGACTAAACCTCCAAAGTGTTTGAATTTTCAGAAGATGACTTGCAGCAACGATTATGACTTCAAGTCATTAATTTTGATAATGATGGCCATCGCAACAATCAACATAATTCGTTAAGCACAAACCAAAATATTTATATAACACATGTACAAAAGGCAGGGGGCAAGATCAATTAGTATGGGAAATATAGTTTTTTTCATGCGGTCTCCATAATTGTGGGATTTTTGCTTTTGTAAATCAAGAAGTTTAATTATTAGAAGTCTTTAATGATATCGGATTGGCAATTCAGGTGCCTTTCACTTGCAGGAAGAGTGATCCTCGCTCAATCGGTGTTAAACCAACTTGTAGTATACTGGGCTCATTTATATTACCTCCCAGCAAGCATAATTCAGTCAATGAACAAGCTTACGGCAAATTTCATTTGGGGTGGTCAAGCTGGAAAAAAGAAATATCATCTCTCAACATTATCCAATATCTCCATGCCGAAGTGCTGCGGAGGGTGGGGGCTTTTAGACTTGAGAATTTTCGGAAGGGCTCTGCTTTGTAAAACCCTGTGGAGAGGCATCTTCGAAAATGGTTCGTGGAGCAATATAGTTCGGAAGAAATATTTGAGAAGGAAGGATCTGTCATTCTGGCTCAGAAAAGAAAGGATCAGCTCTTCTATAGGGTCTCCAATTTGGTTAAGCCTCCGAAAGATCGGAAACTGATTCCAATCCGGAAAAAGAATTCTCATTGGGAGAGATCAATTTATGAGTGGTGCTGAGGTGATCGAGGTTCATGATCCATTACTGAATTTTCTTCACAGGAAAGGTTTGTTTTATTGGGACAGCCTAATAGCAGGTTGGCAGGGTCTGATCCCTCTCTGGAAGGAAGCTGGGTTGGCAGGGTCTGATCCCTCTCTGGAAGGAAGCTGGGATGCCGATTGACATTTCTATACAATGGGATCATATCAAAATCCGTCTTAGAAATTGCAGAAACTTTCGCTCGGAGGATCGAGTTGTCTTCTGTTCATGTAAAAGATGTTTATCAATGCTATGGAATCCAGCATATGTCTCACACCTCTATTTCGGAAGCGTTCTTATGGAGCAGTATTCAAAAAAAGTCATGGAGATCAGTTTTCATCATAACTTTTTGGAGTATCTGGAAGTGGCGAAATAATTTTATTTTCAATAATAAAGCTTCCCCTTTTCTGGAAATCTTCTCCATCATTACTTCCATCTATGAATCAATCCCGCAGAGCCCTTCCAAGCAGCCGAAACAAAATGGTAATGAGATCCCTCAGAAGTTGTCGTCTATGCCAAGGGCTTTTTTCGATGGAGCTGAACAGGGAGGTCAATGTGGATGTGGGGTCATCATCTGGGTAAATGAAAATAGCCAATTTCTCATTTACTGGAATGGGGGGAGAGGTTTCTCATGAGGGGAAAATCTTCTCCATTCAGGACTTCTTCCCTCCCGACTTTTAAACCTTTCCTTTGCTTCGGTTCTGGTTTTTCTCATTATCTTTTGGTTTTGTTTCCCTTCAGTTCAGTTGTTCTCTCCAGATGTTGATGGTCTTAATCTTCTAATGGTGTTGTTTCCAGTGGGCGCAGGTTCTCCAAGCTTGATGTCTGTATATCTGGCTTTCGGGATGGCTTTTTGCTGATGGCCGATAGTTATGGTCTCTTTTGGCTTAGCAGCTAGATCTTGTCTTCTTTATGCACAGTTAGACTATTTTAGACACATATCTCTCATGGCTGTCAGTTTTTTCTGGCATGCGTTGTTGATGCCCATCTGTATGGCTTTTGCTTATTTTTTTTGTGGCAAGTTCTCGCCATCCCTTTGCATAGTTTGACCTATATGAGACATATATCCTCTAATGTATTTGTACATATATGCTATGTTTATATTTCTGATATAAATACAATTATACTTTTTCGTTCTAAAAAATGATGGCCATCGCAACAATCAACCTAATTCGTTAAGCACAAACCAAAATATTTATATAACATATGTACAAAAGGTAGGGGTCAAGATCAATTAGTATGAAATATGGCTTTTTTATGCGGTCTCCATAATTGTGGGATTTTTGCTTTTGTAAATCAAGGCGTTTAATTATTAAAAGTCTTTGTTTTTAAAGGAATTTTTTCATATGATTTTTGATAATAAATGTGTAACAAAATATTGTTTAAAATATGTTTTCACTGTATAAATAGATTCCTAACGAGATTCCACGTTAGGGAAAAAAATTGAAATATTTGAATTTTGTAAATTATAGGATTGAAACTTACTATTTGAAGAAATTTCTATTAGATTTCAAATAAAAATGAATAGGAAAAATACCTTAAAAAAATAAAAACATGACATAGTTAAACTACTATGATATTGGGAAATTGAAATGCACCAAGATGAATTATGATTAAAATGTAAAAAATTAAATACAAGTGAAAATGAAAAATAATAGAAGTTTGTTAAATAAAAATAAACTAGTGCAGTCATATAAATTAAATAGTTGGTAAATGTCTATAGGCATCAATCATGATAAGCATCAAAATATTTACCCGGTAATACATTTCACATTGTTCAAATTTAAAAAAAACCATAAAAATTAACTTAACTATAACTTTATTTAAATTATTATTATTAATAATTATAAAAAGAATTAATATTAGTTGTTAATCATGGAGGTTTACTCCACTTTATTATGGAAATTTTTAACTTGTAAATAGTTTTTGTTATAATATCATGGGTCAATACTATGGCTTATTAATACCACATGTCAATATATTAGTTCTTTAATTAATTAATTTGAGATAATTAATTAGAAGAGCATAACTAATTTGGAGATAAATATTAACCCTTGATCTATGAATACTACTATGAATATGTTGACATATAAATCTATACCATTCACTTAATAATTATTGATAATTAAGATAATAACATACAATACCTACATGATCGCTAAGCAAAATCGGTGCTTGGGAACGGCGTTGGACGGATGACCTAAGGTTTCTGCAACCCAACCTAGGGTTTTTGCAGCCCCTGCAATGGCAGGCTTGACAGACACAGCACAGTACTGAATAACCAGAGCGGATTCGTGGTCAGCGTGAGCCAGCCATACGCAAACAGCAGAATGCAGTCCCCTCAGGGGGAGGGCGATGCGCCTCCCCCCAAGAAGGACAGTCAAACGCAGCCGACGGAAGAATGGGACAAAGAAAACGAACAGAGCAAAGGCAATACGGGACGCAATAAGCAATAGGGCAAGGAGACAGATCAGGAAGAGAAAAATAAGGAAATTTCCTCCACATGCAAGCCAGTTGCAACTCACAGGCTAAGAGTGGAGTTCCCCAGTCATCGTATCAATGCCAGAATATAGTATATGAGAGATCATGCGTTGATTGGCAAATTCATTGGAATATGGCCGACTGAGAGAGCGCTGAGAAGCTAGATAAGCACCAAATGGAATCCAAAAGGGCATATTACTCTGCATCTAGGGCCAAAGGGGTTCTTCACTGCAGTCTTCAACTGCCTGGAAGATCGCAACAGGATTCTAGATGGGGGTCCTTATTTCTTCAACTCTGCAGGATTATATCTCAAAGCTTGGGTCGAAAGATTTAATCCAGACAAGGAAGACCTTAGCTATGCCCTCGTGTGGATAAGGTTGTACTCGCTTCCTTGGGAATACTGGGAAGAAAAATCTCTTCAGGAAATTGGGAATACACTAGGCGAGTTTGTCAAGGTCGCAGAGGAAACAAAACTATGCAGATACACGTCTTATGCATGGATCTGTGTTTATATGGACCTCAAGCAAGCCTTGCCAGACACGGTAAGTTTCTTTCATGAAGATGTTGAATGGATTCAAGTTATAGATTATGAGCATGTACCATTTAGATGTAGGAAATGCCATGACATAGGGCATCTCTATAGAGACTGTCCATTGAATAGGAAACCCCCTTCTCAAGAAAGTTCAGATAACCAAACGCCTGATGGTTTTACCAAGGTTACGAACCGTAGAAGAGGGAACAAAAGATCAACATTCAATCCCAAGACAAATCCAGTCAACATGACAAAACCCTCAACGAGTAATAGCTTTGAAGCCCTAGCTAAGATTGACCTACAAGACTCAGATAAGGAACTGCATAAGGACAAAGAATCTAATAAAGAACAGCTGGAAGAAACTTCATAGCAATCAGGGGATATCCCTCTCAAGAAATCAATCCCTCAATCTCAATCCAAATCTCAATCCTGGATTTCTCAGGTAATGGAAGTTGACAACCCTGAACCAAGCGCCAAGTCACCAAAAGAAAGAGAGGAACCCTCTCAAGAGCCTCAAAGCATGGACGAAGATCCTGAGACTTTAGACATAGGGGATCTGGATATCCTAGGACTGGAGCAAGCATGCAAAACAGGGAATTTTGATAAGGTACCAGATCGGCAAGTGGACAACCTAATAGAGGTCCTAAATCGGGCACATAAGAAATACTCTTTAGGAGTCCAGACAGGAAGTCCATGGGATGGCAAATTTATCACCAAGGACAGCAAGAAGAGAGGCAGAAAAACAACACTTGAGAGAACCATCAAGATAGGAGAGGTGTTAGTTGAGTCAGGGAGGTATGCCAAGCTGACCAAGTACTTTAATACTGACCCCCACCCTTCTCAATGAAGCTGATATCATGGAATATAAGGGGACTCAATGGCCCAAGGAAAGGCAGATTATTAAAAAATATGCTTATGCAAGAAAAACCAAGCATACTTTTTCTGCAGGAGACTAAATGCAACTCGACAGTTTTGGGAAAAATAGCAGCGAAAGCTTGGCCAGGAGGGCTAGTAATAGTTGTTGATGCTCAAGGGGCATCGGGAGGACTTGCAATACTCTGGGATGCGCGAGCCATTCAACTAAACAACATACATGCTAACAAGAGCTTCATTCAGGCAACATTTCATCTAATCGGCACCAACACCTATGGACTTGTAACTAATGTTTACTTCCCTCAGGACACTACTCACAAAGCTCAAATTTTGCATACACTATCAGACCTCAACTCAGACAGGCCATACCCGCTTTGGATTGCTGGAGACGATTTTAACATGATAGCAAGAATGGAGGAGAAGTAAGGTGGTAGAAGCAGAAAAAACAGTGATGGGAACCTGCTAAAAGACTTCATTCAAACCAACTGGTTGGTAGATGTTCCTGCAAGCAATGGCATCTTCACTTGGACCAATAAGAGAGATGGATCGCAACAAATCGCTTCGCGTCTTGACAGATTCCTTATTTCAGACAATGCAACTCACCTGGGAGGGGAATTCATAGCGTCCATCCTACCTATCTCAGGTTCAGACCACTGGCCTATTGAACTTCAATGGAATAGGCTAGGTAACAGCATCTGACGTCCTTTCCGATTTGAAGAATTCTGGTTAACTCATCCGGACTTTGCTGAATTAGTTAGATCAACTTGGCTCAACTTCAATCCTATCAGAGGTACAAAGATGTCCATGTTTCAACAAAAACTAAAGCATCTTAAAGGCAAAATCAAACGCTGGAATCACAATACTTTTGGCAACATTTTTAAAGCTCAGGCTACTCTTAATCAAGAAATGAAGATGATCCAGCAAAGAATCATCACCGAAGGACGCTCAGACGAACTCACCAAGCAGGAGAAAATCATTGAATCCCAAATATTAGAGAGAGCTAAACAAGAGGAAACCCTTTGGAGGCAGAAATCGAGGATTAGATGGCTAAAGGACGGGGAAAAGAACACAAAATTTTTCCATAAAACCACAGTGCAGCGCAGAATGAACAATTGCATCACCCACATCAAAAATGAGCAAGAGAATAGAATAGAGACTCACGAAGGCATTGAAGAGGAATTTCTCAGATACTTTAAGAAAGCACACCAAGAACCCAGTGTGGACAGAATGCCTGCTATAAACAAGATCCTAAATGATATCCCAAAAGTAATAACAGAGGAGCATAATAGTCTCCTCCTCAAACCCATCAACTTGCAGGAAGTTGAAGAAGTTGTTCAACAATTGAAGGCAGGGAAAGCGTCGGGCTCGGATGGATTTACATCAAACTTTTTTCATAATTTTTGGGACCTTATAAAAGCTTAAGTGTGGCAAGTGGTGGAGGAGTCCCGCGCACTACGTTGGATGTACCCAGGGCTAAATGCCACATTCATTGCTTTAATTCCAAAGGTGGAAGAATCCAACACACCAGATAAGTACAGACTGATTGCCCTATGCAATATTATCTATAAAATCGTCTCAAAAGTTATAGCTACCAGACTAAAACCGTTGCTCACTCTCATAATCTCGCCCGAGCAGTCTGGTTATGTAGAAGGCCAGCAAATAACGGATGGGATTATTTTAACTCATGAGATAATCCATTCTTTAAAGCAGACCAAAAAACCAGGTATGCTGCGTAATATAGATTTATCTAAAGCTTTTGATAGTATCATTTGGGGTTATATTCAAAAAATTCTTACTGCCTTTGGTTTTGCCCCATCATGGGTCAGATGGACTTTTAATCTTTTGTCTTCAGCTTTTTTCTCTGTTCTTATCAATGGTATCCCCTCGGCAACGTATCGTCCCTCCAGGGGTATCAGGCAAGGAGACCCCCTGTCACCTTTTCTTTTTGTTATTATGGCTGAAGGACTAGGTAGAAGTATAACTTCAGCCCGGCTCTCCCAGCGTCTAAAAGGCCTTTCCTTCAACAACTCCCCATCTTACTCCCACCAGCAATTTGTAGATGACAACATGCTTTTTGGCTATCCATCGGTGCAAGAAGCTCGCCTCCTCAAATCCCTCCTTTCAAACTTCTCTGATGCCTCTGGAGCCCTTATTAATCGCATCAAATCTCAAATTTTTTTCTTTAACACCCCTGCTCCCAACCAAAAATCCATAGCCCGTATCCTGGGCTTCACCATTGCTTCCCTTCCCTCCAAATACCTTGGAGCTCCTTTAATTTCTTCAACCCTCAAACACTCTTCTTGGAAAAACCTGCTAGAAAAGTTGGAGGCTCGGCTCACCCTCTGGACTTACCGAGCCCTTAATATGGCCAGCAGACTTGTTCTCATCAAGGCAGTCCTTCGCTCCATGCCCTTGTATCTCTTCTCCATTCTTGCAGCACCTAAATGGGTTCTCAAAGAAATAAAGAATCTCCAGCGCAACTTCTTATGGGGAAGTTCAGGCCACAATCGAAAATGGGCTCTGGTAAAATGGGACAAGGTATGTCTTCCGAAGAAAGCTGGGGGCATTGGGCTAAGTGATCCTGAGCACAGTAATAGGACAATGGGAGCTAAAATCTGGTGGAGATGGCTAGCCAATCCTAATACCCCTTGGGCCTCCCTCTGGATAGCTAAGTATGCAAGCAACTGCCCTATGGAAGAGAGAATTCGAATGACGGAATTAAGCATGGGATCGGTAATTTGGAACTCGGCTATTCAACATAGAAATCTCATACAAAAGCACAGCTTTTGGGAAGTCAAGAATGGATGCACGACTCGTTTTTGGGAAGACTCCTGGCAGCAATTCCCAAAAATAAGGGATGTACTCCCTAACCATCCAATATCAGAGCAGGATATCAATCAGTTATCCAAGATTAATCAGTTCTGGAACCCCTCTATCACACAGGGAAATAGACAATGGAAGGACGCAAATCAAATTATAACGCACAGCTTTGAGCAAGTTCAGCATTATCTTTCCACAGAATTACAAAAGAGGCAAATCCCTATCTCAGAAGAACCGGACATTCTAAGATGGGGATATGAAGAGAAAGGGACATTCACCACAAAGGAAGCGTATAAGATAATAGTCCAAGATCAGCTAATCAAAGACACTCTATGGGAAAAAATATGGCACTCATCCATCTGGCCGAAAGTGTCCACTTTTTTATGGCTTCTATGTCACAATAAAATTCTAACATGGGATAATCTCCGGAAACGAGGTTTCTCAGGCCCATCTTTATGTCTCAACTGTAAGCAAGAAGAGGAAACAGCTATACATCTCATGCAAACCTGTCAAATTGGAAGAAAGCTGTGGGAGAAGGTAGCCTTCTGTTGCCAAAAAGAGGGCAGAGTGCAAGGAGATCTAAGAGCCACTATTCGCAACTGGAGTCAAATTCCATACCAAAGCAAACTCCTCAACACTCTATGGCAGCTTATACCTGGCCTATTGATGTGGAACATCTGGAAAGAGCGAAATAGAAGAGTTTTTAGGGATCAATCTATGTTCTTAGAGCAGATATGGACCAAAATTCATCAGAATATCAAGGAGTCTCTATCAATTAGAGAATGGTACTCAGAAGATTTCCCTTCATTACTGCAGGAACAAACAGTGTGGGATAATTGGAAGATCCAGGTAAATCAGCAAACGATCATCAAAAAGAATCCTACCATGAAGGAAAAAGAATCAGGTAAATGGACTCCGCCGCCCACTAACATGTTCCAGCTTAATTTCGATGGGGCCTCAAAGGGTAATCCAAGGAAAGCAGGGTATGGGGGGGTCTTCAGAGATCACCATGGCACTCCTCAGCTTATTTTTATGGGGTCAAAAGGTTGGGATACTAACAACTCAGCCGAATTAGAAGGATTATGGAGAGGTCTCACCCTGGCTCAAGAAAGAAGCTTTTTTCCGCTCATCATAGAAGGGGATTCGCAAATCATTATAAGAATGGCTACAAAACTAATGCATGGATCCCCATTCATAAAATCAGTAACAGTTGGAGGATGGCCCAAAGGCTTGAGCTTATAAACAAATGGCTCTCTCAGCATCAAGCAATCTCCTTCAGACACACCAGGAGGGAAGGAAACAAGCTCGCTGATTTTCTTGCTAATCTCGGAGTGGAAATTGGGATAGGATTCTTTGTAGGCACAATCTCCAGCATAGCCTCCGAGGATCAACTCTCTGAGTTCCAGAAAATTGTGATACAGGATAAACTTCAAGAGAATGATACACACCCGGATGCGGGTGGCATTCAATGACATTAATGGGACGCCGCACAGAGCAGGCAGCTGGCCTGGCACCTGGCTGGCGGACGGCCCTCATGGCATGCGCCTCGGGCTGGCAGACTCCTTCAAAGGCACGCGAAGTTAATTCGATGCAGAACGGAATGATGGTCTCACAGTTTGGCATTTATGAGCGCCTGGTTTAAGAGCATTCAGGTAAGTTCTTATGTATGGCTCAGTTTGTCATTCACGCCATTGTTACTGGTTTAATTCACCTCAGCGCAGAACTCTCTCCGCACCCTTGCCTGGTTCATCGCATTTGGAAGCTTGCCTGGTCTTTGAATGTCTTTGGGATCCTCTGTGCTCAAATTCTCTCACGCTTGCTCTGCCTCAACCCCTTTCTCAGTCATTCTGCTATCCCGAGCATGCCTCGCCATCAAGGAATCCCACGCAGAGGAAGCAACACGGGAAATAGGGGCCGAACCTCTCGTCCTGCTCCACAGAACGTCATTCCCATTGCCTCAGCCTCCCCTTCTTCTCCGCCCTTGGGTCAAGCTGGGTCTCTTCACATAACTCTTTTCAGACTTCCAGGTTTACTTTCCACAGTAGGCTCAACAAGCCTGTATTGAGAGCAAGCATCACAATTATTCTCGCGGAGGAGGAGAGTAATCATGTCAACTCGGCTCAAACCACTTCCTCTCATTCTCAAGAAGACAGTGTTCTGCAAGGGGAAATGGCTGGGGTGGTGTCTAACGCAGACAACATGCAGGAGGACACCCCTGTCTCTAAAGTGCCTCAGCATCCCGTCGACCCAACTCAGAGTGAGATTCTGGCCTATGGGCCGTCTCAACGAGCAGACTGCATTCTCAATTTGGTGACCACTCCTGAAGGCGGCACAGAAGGAAATTATGACAATGGCTTCGTCACCTAGGTAGCTTCTTCCAGCCAGGTGGAGAGGGACACGCCTGACTCTCCGCAGCATGCAAACTAAAGCCAGCTCTTTACGGACAGGTGGCATTCTTGCCTATGCTCAGTGCAATTTTGATTATGTGTCTTTGTTTCCTAGTCCATGGGTCTATGTCTGGTTTATGTTCATGTTCAAGGGCGTGGCATTAGCCAATCTGATCTCTGTTTATTGTCGTGACTATGAGTATGATGGATACCTTTTTGTCTTTTTGGTCAATGGTGGGCATGACAGTGCGAGTCTTAGTAAAATTTTTCAGGGGGTCATGGTCCAAACAAAATCTCTTGTTGGTTGTAATGTGAAATCGGCAGAAAGCATAAATTGTAATATCTCTGAATATCTGGCTGAGGAATGGCTTCGGCCTCCTCTGAGGTCTTGACCTCACTGTACATATATTTTCTCTTTTTAATAGAATTAGTATTTACGTAGAAAAAAAAATAATTATTGATAATTAAATTAGAATTCTGTAAGACCTATTTTGAAATAGACATACCTATGAACATAAATATTATACATAATATTAATAATAGAAGTAGCTATATATATGTGTGTGTGTGTGTGTGTGTGTGTGTGTGTGTGTGTGTGTGTGAGCGTATTAATAATGATAGTTAACTTGGTATTAGTTTATCACCAATATAGAGTAAATTTAACTTTCCATTTGGGAAATTAAGTTAATGATGGTTTAAAAGCTACAATCAATCCATTAAGTTTGATACAAAATTATATTAAGGGGAATTTAAAGTTTATAAACACATTGAGTTTGATGAAAAATGATATTAAAAGGCTTTTAGAGTTTTTAAATGCTTAAAAGTATATTGACATGGTTAATTAAAAGAAAAAAAGAGAACAATGAATAAAAATATAAATATAAATTTATACAGAGAAATATGGAGTGCTACAAATGTTGCATATCCATTATTTCTTCTGGATTTTCATCAAGATGAATGGGATTGAAGGGAGTGCCTATAAAATCATGATCTTGGGTAGTTGTTGTTGTAGGAGTGGCTTGAGGTCTTTAATGTTTAAGACAAAGATATCTATTTTATAGAATGCACTACAAATGACTTTAAATTTTTGGTTTAGGAGGTCGAGTTTTGATAATATGGCCTATTGTTAATGCCATCTTTCCTCCATTACCTCGGTAATGAAGACCTTGTTCAACCAATAGAGCTCAGTGAGCTTAAAATCTTTGGTATTTCTAGACCTAGAGAACCATGTGCCTTGCACCCACTCCTTAAATTTTATTTACAACTGAGCAGGATAACTTCCTTCTCTTTTGATTAATTGTCTACTCCATGGAGGCCACATGAATATTTGTGTCATTATAGAATTGATAGTGGTAACCCTCTACATATTTCATGGTGTCCAATTGTTCCTACTTGGTACATTAGGGAGTTTTCTAAGGGGAATGTCTTTTGGCAGTGCAATTGCAGTTGTGAGTTAGGATTTTCCTACTAGGTTCAAGCCATTCAACTTTGCTAGCTCTCTTCATTATTAAAAACTTGCAATAGATAGAGGATGCAAAGAACTACCTCAAATTATCAATCTCATAGTGAACCAGACATAAGAGGTAGAGAAACGAGCTAGAAGAGATGGCTAGTAGCTTGACAAAAGAAACTAATTGAAAAAAAACTCAAACTTCATAGTGGGTCTTCTTGGAGTGTATTCTATATTTTGACACATATATTTGAAGTAATACACCAAAATAAAGATAGCCAAATGAACTAGAGTAATGGAACAAGGAGGAACATACAAAATCTTAGGGTGAGAAGAGCCTAGAGGGTGAGCCCAAAACCTTATCAAATCCTAAGTATGACAACATCCACTTTTCCTTTGAGCCCTACTTCGTCATAAAATTGGTAGTTCCTCTTGAATTCATAATGATACATGATGGTGGAGTGATCACCATCTCATACCTTCTATTGAATTTCAAATGGAGTGGTTTAGCCATGAAGGTCATTGTACATCGATTGAATTCACACATAAAAGAGCTCAAGTGACCTTGCATATAAACATTGCTTGGGCTTATATTTTCCCTGCATGACCCACACCCTATACAAGGCAAAATTGATAGTGGAAATATTTATTTTTACATGTAAAACATAGATTTTGAGTGATGCATTGGATGTTAAAGGTTTGGCTTTGGGGATACAAGTATGCTTCCATTTATAAACTTTGTAGCTCTAACTGAAAATTGAGATAACAGTGTTAGCCTCAGTGGAAAATTAAAATAAAAACAACTCATCAGTTCTTAGGTAAAGATAATATTGGAGAAACTTATATGATTAGTTTTATTAGTCTTATATTATTAATATGTGCTTACCTTTTATGAATTATTATGATTTATTCTCATTGTTGTTTGTGCTTGTGTACAATATTTTCCATGATTATAGCCAATACATTCTTATGTTTAATTACTACACCAATAAGCATTCTTATTTGGGAAATAGGATGGAAGGTATCAGATTAGATAGTGGTGATACATCCAATAGTTACGTCTTATTTTAATCTACATCATCTAATAATTTAGTTGTTTTATTGTTAATGGGAGTTGTCTAATTATGGATCACAAATGTCTGTATAGTTGCAGTTTGTAATATCCCTATGTTCTGGCATGTTAATGTGTTACTATTTGTAGATTGAATTGTAGACTTGATGGCAAGAAAGCCATGCTTGGTTGAATGAATGTGAACAGTAAAGTTATCATTATGTAATAGATAAATTTTATTAATAAATAGAAAAAGTTGGAAACAACTTGGGGAAGAAACACTAAAGTAAAGAGATCGTTTCCAAAGAAATCTTCCTAAAAAGAAAAAATCCCTAGGAGGCAATGGATAAGATCTAATGAGATGGGAGAGAAATATCTAATTAAATCACTTAGCTATATAAATATGCTAAGTAAGGGTGGAGTAAATCACCGTAGGCGATAAAAGAAAAGAAAAACTATTTCTTTTTTCAAAAGCTTAGGTGGGTTGGTTGGCAGACCCACAAACGTGGGACACTGCTAAGGAAAAATCTGTTAGGAAAGAAATTGTATAAAATACAATAATTTGGAATGAAGGAGGTTGATGATTCCAATGGTAGGCACATCTCAGCTCGGGGGGAACTGGTGGATGTAGTTCATGGTTGGGTGTAAAAGTGGATCTCCCAAGTGTATTTCCAGTAGTAATTACAGTTAGATCACTTATTTTAAATTCTATTTGAATGGTTGGCTTGTTAAGGATGTATTTATTGAAAAGAATTTGATACATGATGAGTAAGCTAAGAATAACAACAATACTACAGTAGGTGAAAGAATATTGTTCATGTTTTTGTTCCTTCGTATTTATGTGTATATGCTAGATTAACACGCATGCAAGTATACTTTTATTACATTAGTTGATTGTACTTTTACAAACCAAAAAGGGTAAAGTTTATTAATATGATGAAGATTTTATATGTGTGCTTATGATGTAATTAAATAAAAAAAGAGATTATGGAGGATTGAAATGGTATCCACATAAGAACAGATATAGTAGCTTACTTAGGAATTTGGAACATTCAGTAAATTTTATTATTAACTCAGATATAGATATATGAGACGCTATAAGTGTACTTTTGATCGCAATAAAATTCTGCCTCATGCCGAGTAAAGGGAAGTGAACATAGTAGAGCTTATGTGTATATAGGAATTGGAACTTTATGTACAATCAACATGTTTTTATTCTCCTAGAAAGTTTAGGAACATTGTAAAGCAATAAATCAGTCGAGACAATGATGATGAGGTTGAATACCTAACCGAAACTGAGTTTGTTTGGAGGTAAACTAATACATCAGTATAAATGGGATTCCTTTCCCTTTGGATTGAAAAGGATATTCTTCTTAGGAAGAAAAGAAATAGGATACATTTGCTCTGGAGGGTTTGTTTTGAAAAAAAAAAAAATCACATACAAATGAACTCGACCCTTTGCCTTAGAAAAATCAAGAAACTTACATATCCTAAGTTCGTAAAAAAAAAATCGGAATGAATATTTACAGAACTGGCATACATATCACAGTCATGTTTTATGTGTGTTAATGGTATCATAGTCTAGATGTACAAATCCACAGTAGACTTTTCAAAGCGATGCCAAACTTATTTAATCGCTTCAAAATAAATGTAACAACCACTTAAAGAAAATCATTTAATACTAGGGAACAGAAACTTAGTCCGATATTCTACATATTTTTTTCCAAGAAACCACAAATATAACAACAACTTAAATATATACAATGCTAGCAACAAATTTCCTAGGGGTGGAGTAGAGAACTTAATGGATTTTCAAAAAACATCACAGATGTGCAACACCTATATTAATGAATTGTGTGTGAAAGAAGAATAGAGAACAATATCTAAACCCTAAAAATTGTATGGACTGTATAACCATGGAAACCCCATCGAGGGGGAAATGTTATAATCAAAAGTATAAAATATACAACTTATTCATCGTATCTACTTGTAACCCATAAGGTTTTAGTGCATACACAAAAAGAGAAAATTGCATTGGCGTTACAAGCCTAAACTAAGATGAGTCCACTTAGAAAGACCAAGAACAAAAATATATATTTTATGGCCCTAAATAGTATTTGTTGACACCAACATAATCCCTTTCCCTCGAGAAAAACTAGGTATAGGACCCACGATAAGTGAAATGGGCAAGGAGAGAATGTAATGCAGTAGAAACTAACCTGTGACAACATAGGTGGTTGATTAGCAATTGTAGGAGTCTGTCTTTTAGTGAGGTAGCGATAGAAAAATCTAGAGGTATACACACCTACAGAGAAATTAAAGAAAGGAGAAAATTAATCAGGAAAGATAATACTAGGAGTAAAACATAGAAGGAAATATATACATAATGTAGACCCACCTTAACATCCAAGCAGAGAATAACTAGTCACATTGTCTGGCTACGCCAAAACCTCGGAATGTTGAAGGGATAACTGCAAGAAAAGTTTGGACAATAGAGTAACATTAGTTAATCCCTGAAGGAGAAAAAATTTGTGCCACCAAGCGGAACCTTCGTTGTAGTTGTTCACTATCATCACAAAGAAAAATGGTATAAAGAACTGTAGGGAAACCATATAGGATTCAACAAAAAGGAAGGAAGGGAAACAAATCACCTGGTATGAGAGGTGCCTCGACAATGGAGTGGACCCTGGAGTGAAGAGTGTTTCAATAATGAAGGAATGATACTTTCATCTAGAAAAAATATTACAAGGTGTCTTTTAGACAAAAAAATATAATACCATGAATAACAGAGAACTCAAAAACACGGAAGGCTATCAAGTAACGTAGCCATTTTAGAGAAGCCCAAGCACAGTGAATAGGGCTGGCCTCAAAGTTAAATTAATTGAAAGGAATTATGTGGGAATTATGAAATGTAGCGTTGTAATAACAAATTACCATTCAGAGAGAAGGAAAAAAAATTACCTAGAAGTGGTAGGGTAGACCTAAGTGTTAGAGTGATGTTGTGTTTCCTGATGGAGGGAAAGAGGGATTCCCAGAACCTCCTTTCCAGTAGTGGTGGTCTGGGGTGATCAATATGGACGACCAAACAAAAAGAAATCAATGGATTTTAGTGTTAGGGCGTTAGGGAATGACAGAAACCACTAAGGAAAAGGTAACCAGAAGACTCATCAACAAAAACCAAAGAGAAGAAGGAAATATATAAACACACCATAGAGAAATTGAACCCATCATTAGAATTTTTATCAGAGGAGTACCTCGTAGTAGGAAGGAAGTGTTGCCATGCCTTTGGGACAAATTCCAGTTGTCGAACCTTTGAAAATATTCACTACCACATTCGACAGACATACAACGCATTGGGAAAAAAAACCAAATGAAAGAGATGCCTGGTAAACAGTTAAGGTTAGGGTTTGAGAATACAACCCTACCATTAGATATTCAAGGTCGATCCTCACCATCCAAGCAAGTAGGGTTGAAAACCCAGGTGGTATCACATGGGTAGGGTGAACGTGGATAATTCAATCACCAACTCCAAGACCATAAAAGCCACCATACTTGCGAGTTACATGACCATTAATGTATTCAAGAAATTATAATGTTAGATGAACCACATTTAACTCTATGTGTTCCATCACAATCACATTATCATCATCAAATCAATTAAATCGTTAGGTAGACCTTAAGGTATTAAGTGCAACATGTATCACATCGAAAAGGGGGATAGGGATAGGTGCCAAGGCATATTGACATAGGATATTGATGAAATAAAAAACAACCAAGTACGTGCAATGGTGTGGTAATAATGGGTAAAAACAACACCCTTAGCTCATAGAAGCTTCGAAGAAGTCCCTAAGTATATACATTTCCATATAAGAATATTAGGAGAGAGTAGAAAAGAAAAATAAGGGGTGTCAAATGGTGTCAAAAACAGGCTCGTCACAGGTGGTATCAGAGCCAAGTTTCAAAATGGGATTGAAGGAACCATCAGAGTAATGAGTAGAAATGTGCAAAAAAACAAAAATGATGCAGTATTAATACTTGGTTTGTCTGAATGTAAGGTACTCGAGTGAAATAGATTACCACTAAATGGTCGAGGATCCTCCTTTGGCTATCCTCACCGGAGAGGAATTATTTGTTGAGTTAGGAAGTGGAAGTAGCCCGCCAACATCTTCATTTATGGATATCATCATAAATCTACAACAAGAGTTGGCTCACCTCAGGAGCAGCAATGAAAGTTTGTTAAATGTTAGTGAGGAAAAAGAATGGATGATAAGAAAGTTGACAAAGAGGTCCATCAATAGAACCATAGAACCATAGAACCAGAAGCACCAATAAGGCAAATGGTGGAAATAGAATCTGAAAAATCTAAAAGTGGAGGTGATTCAGATAGAACATATCCAAAAACGCATAAAAGAAAGAAGAAAGTAGAGTTGTAAGGGGAATTTAGAAAAATAAATCCCCCTACTTATGGCAGTGAAAAGGAGGAGGATGTAGAAGCATGGCTTTTCAACATGATGAAATATTTTTAGGTTTATGAGTATGAGAGTAACTTGAAGGCTAGACTGGCCATTTATCAACTGCAAAGCAGAGCTTCTCTCTAGGGGGAAGAGGCCAAAAGTGTACACACATTGGAAGAAAAAATTGTTACCTGGGAGGAATTCCAGAAACAATTTAATTCCCAATATCTAAATGAATGATATTATAATGATCATGCCAAGAAATTACATGAGTTAAGGTTGGGACAACTAACTATGGATGAATTTGTGGCTAAATTTACAAATCTGCTACGGTATGTACCCTATATTAAAGATGAGAAAGCCAAGGCATAATGTTTTGTAAACTGCTTACCTGCCCCTTACAAAGAAAGGATTGAGTTAGAAAATCATAAAACAATGGATGAGGCAGTAAGGAAAGAAAGATTGTGCTATCATCAATTTAGGAATAGGGGTGAAGGCTTAAAACCTTGGCAAGGTAAGGGCATAAACAAAGTGGCAATGGGGTCAAAAAGATAGAAACGCGCTCATCTTAGATGTTTTGGCAAGGACCATCAGCCGAAGAATTTTGGCAAGGGAAACTTAAATCATCCAGACCAATCTCAAATTGGTTCCAAAAACCATGGATCTGAACAATAAAAATACCAGTGGGGTCAAGGAGAGAGAACCACTAAAATTATGGGGATGTGGTGAACAACATCTATTAAGAGATTGTCTGCATAATCCCATATCTATTCAAAATATTCAAGCTTTCCATGAGGCTACCATTGTGAATGATTTTGCCAGGAATATCCCCATAATAAGTGCAGTGTTGGAGGATCAACAAGTAGAGCACCAATCCGCGATGATCGAGATTGAAAGTATCATTTTAAACCAATATGTTTCTGTCTTAATTGATCCAGGGGCTAGTTTAACTTATATTAGTCCTCGGGTTGTAGAAAAACGTAAATTAAAAATATAGAAATTTAAGACTACATGGTTGTACAAATAGCAACAAGTATGAAAAGGTGAGTGACTAGTCAGGTGAAACAGTGTCATTTAAATTTAAATGGTTACTCTATAGAAGTAAATTTAAACATACTTCCCCTTAAGATCCTATGACATATTAATAGGCATGGACTAGTTGAAAAAGAATGGGGTTGTTATAAAATGTTTAGAGAAAACAATACGTTATATAAGCCAAGATGGACAAACCCAATTAATCAAAGGTATACCAAAACCCATATCAGTTAGATAAATTTCAACATTACAAATGAAAAAGAGTGCAAGAAAAGGGTGTCATTTATTTATGGTGCATGTAGAAATAAATGAACAGCAACCAGAAAAGCGGGACTTAGAGACCCTGCCCATCATTAAAGAGTTTTGGGATGTTTTTCCTAAGGAAATCCCAATTTACCTCCTCGAAGAGATATATATTTCTCCATTGATATGGCACCAGGTGCAACCCCGGTGTTTAGAGCTCCTTATAGAATGAGTGTACCTGATTTATTAGAGTTGAAAATGTAGTTACAAGAGTTACTAGACAACAGCTATATTAGACCCATTGTATCACCATGGGGGGCTCCTGTGTTATTTGTTGAGAAGAATGATGGTACATTTAGAATGTGCATTGATTATCGGCAATTAAACAAGTTAACCATTAAAAATAAATACCCCTTGCTTTGTATTTATGATTTGTTCGATCAAGTGAAGGCGGAAACCATATTTTTAAAGATTGATTTAAGAACCGGTTATCGCCAGCTGAGAATAAAAGATGAACATATTCATAAAACAGATTTTAAAACCAGATATGGTCACTATGAATTTGTAGTGTAACCCTTGGTCCTACTAATGCACCAACAACCTTTATGTGTTTAATGAACAGTGTACTTAATAAGTACCTTGATAAATTTGTGTTGGTGTTTATAAACGAAATTTTAGTGTATTCCAAGAATGAAGAGGAGCACAAAGAACATCTTAAATTAGTGTTGCAAACTTTAAGAGAACATCATCTATATGCTAAATATAGAAAATGTGAGTTTTATAAGGACATAATACAGTATTTGGGACACACTATTTCAAAGGAGGGACTGTATGTTGATCCTAAGAAGGTTAGGGCCATTATAAGTTGACCCATAGCTGAGGATGCATCGGCTTTCTGCTCATTTATGGGAATTATGGGATATTCCCAAAGATTTATAGAAGGATTCTCTAAGCTAGTCAATCCAATTACATCCTTATAGAATGTTGAGATTTGCAACAAGAAATGCTAAAAATATCATTGCTATAAATAGTCGCGCTATAAATAGCAGTTCAACCATTGGAGATCTTAGCAACAATGGGTGAAAAGTGAAAGTGCTAAAAATAGATTTTCCGAAAATCACATTTCTGGATCCCTTCTTATTTTAGTCAGTCCCTGAACTAAACATAGGAAGTAAAATTCAAATTTGATATCAACAACAGTTTGGAAATTAATTAATTAATTCATCTTGAGTTAATTAGTTAAGGAAAATCAAACTTGAAGTCTATGTGAGGACATGCAACAGTTTCTCCTTTGATTGAGGAATTTAACCTTCAGTTAAAGAGATAAGGATGAGTTGTAATATTGAGTTGTAATTAGTTGACTTAGTTTAACTTAGTCAAGTCCAGTTAGATTAATTTAACAGTTTGTTAAATTAATGAGAGTTCAGTTAGTTAATGCTTGCATGCATGTAACTACTGTAATTCAGATAACTGAAGATTCACTCATGGATAACTCATGCATTTCAATTCAGTCAGAGACCCAGTTGAGATCAGATGGAGGGACAATGTACTATCAGTTGCTAGGATATTCCTTGGTGAATATTCCTTTCATGCAGAAGAAATATTATTTCTTATGGATTGCTCAGTGGGACCTGAGGTTACAGTGAGTGTGATGAGGCCAATTCACACATGTGATATCATTGGACCCCAATCAAAACTGTGCAAGGAAATAGGAGGCTTGGAGGGCTTGAGGAAGATATATTCTATGTCTATTGAATCTGTGAGCATAATTGTTTGACTACAGAGAGAGCATGATAGCTTGAGAGTTGATTCCTTTTGTAACTTGAACAAGATTTCCACTTGTATGATAATACAGAGTTGGGGTTTTATTATGGTGCTTTCCCCAGTGATATATCTTCTATGTTATGGTTGATTACTTCTCATTCTCAGTTATATATGTTCATGCTTGATGTTTTTCATGTTCGATTAAGCTTATGCTAAATTGTGTGTAGAAGTAGATCAAGTGTTTTGCTTTAGTACATTGCATTACCAGGTGATCTACAATGGGAATTTCTACATGGTATCAGAGCAAAGGTGATCAAGGCAAAATAGTATACAAGAAGGAGAAGTTCGAAGTTTGGTTTCTGAATATTGAATTGATTTCTTATCACATCTATTTCATCGATGGCATTCAGTGGTTTAAGACTCGAATATGCCCTTGATGGTAGTTTGAATTTATAGTCTGGAAGGATCGCATGGAGGCAGTATTAGAAGATAACAGCCCAAAGGACTTCATTGATCAAGAAGTCTAGAAGCTGACTGATGCTACTCAACTGGCAGAATGGAAAATGTGTGTGGCTAGAGCAAGGAGAATCCTCCTGGAGGGAGTTTGAGATCACATAGTCTCGAGCCTCCATGGGAAGGAGACTCTGTTTTTGATGTGGAAAAAATTGAAAGATCTTTATTAGAATAGCAGCGATCAGAGGAAGCTGGCACTGAAGGAAAAACTTCAAAAGATCAAGCGTGAAAAGGGCGACACAATATCTACAGTCCTGAACAGGCTCACCACCTGCAGGGATGAGCTTGCAAGCGTAGGGGTTGTGACAGCTGATAACGACATGGTGAGTCTAGCACTCCTCGGTCTTCCTAAGAGCTGGCATAGCTACCAGGACTTGGTTAATGGAAGAGAGAAACTGCCAGATTGGGAACAACTTTGGTTAGATCTAATGCAGGAGGAGATAAGGTGGAGCACCAAGGATGGATCTTCATCAAAACAAGATGATGAAGAAAATCTAGCTTTAGCGAGTAAAGCTAAGAAAGGGAAAGCTTCACATGGTGGGAAGAAGGTTGACAAGTCAAAGGTGTGATGCTTTCACTGTCATGAAGTGGGCCATTATGCTATGCATTGTCCACAGAAGAAATCCAAGAAGGGTTCCTCAAAGGGATCTGATGGTGATGCACTAGCTTCACAATTTGAGTTGGATTTCTCGCTTATCGCATGCATGGTTTCATCCATGGTGGGATGTTTTTGGTACCTGGACAGTGGAGCCTCTTTCCACATGTCATGTGACAAGAATCTTTTCAGTACCTTGGAGGAGAAGGATCTCCAGATGCAGATCGAGATGGGCGATGATGGAAAATACTATGTCTCAGGTGAAGGTACAGTTGTGTTTCAGAGGGAGCGTGGTGCTCCTCTCACCCTCTCTGCTGTTAAGTATGTACCAGGTTTGAAAAAGAATCTTGTTTCTGTTTCTATGCTAGAAGATAAAGGCTATGATGTAGTCTTTAGTAAAGGAAAAAAATTTCTGAGGCATATTGGCACCGTACAGACCAAGCGAATAGGGATTCGAGTAAAGAATCTCTACAAGTTGGAGGTAGATGACTGTGCTGCATTGAGTTCCAAAGCAGAGGTGGCACAAAGCCAAGATGTTAGCAAGATGTGGCATAGAAGATTGGGCCACTTGCATCATGGGGCCTTGAAGATCATGCAGCAAATTTCTACCGGCTTACCCAAGGGAAAACTGGAGCAAAGAGACACATGCAAAAGGATGCACCCTGGGTAAGTATGTGAAATCTTCCTTTTAGGATTGGGATAGTAGAGCTGGACCAATCCTGGAGCGAGTTTACTCAGATGTATGTGGACCATTCTCTACAGCATCCACCACTAAACGAAGGTACTATGTTATTTTCATTGATGATTTTTCTCATAGATGCTCGATCTACTTTATGCAAAAGAAGGATCAAACCTTCTTGAGGTTTTGTGAGTTTAAAGCCTCGACGGAGAAAGAATCTGGGAAGAAAATAAAAGCCTTGTGTAGCGACGATGGTGGAGAGTATATCTCCTAGTAGTTTAAAGACTTCTGTGCAGCAGAAGGAATTAAACGGGAACTGACGACACCCCATAACCCACAATAGAATGGGGTGGCCAAAAGGAAGAACAGATCTATTGTGGGAGCAGCTCGAGCAATGTTGCATGACCAAGGCCTACCACTTCATCTGTGGGCTTAGGCATGCAATATAGCAGTGTACATTCAGAACAAAAGTCCTCATCGTATTTTGGGTATGAAGACACCTATGGAGGCTTTTTCAGGGAAGTGACCAGATGTGAGTCACTTCCACATCTTTGGATCACTAGTTTTCTTTCATGTGACCAAAGATGCTCAAAAGAAGTTAGACCCAACAGCTGAGTTTGGGATACTTGTGGGGTACACAGATACACCCCACAACTATCGTGTGTATCTTCCTACCAGTCAGAGGACCATAGTGCGCAAGGGTCTGAAGTTCAACAAGCAGAGAGCCATGTGAGTGTCACTTGAGAGGGAGCTCAAGTTGCATGGTGATGAGGAACTTTTAGTTCCAAAGGAGGAGGAGATTCCTGATGATGGGGATCAGCCACATGCAGAGGATCCAGTAGTGGAGACCACCACTACTGGAGAGTCTTCCAGAGACGAGTGGAAACACTTGCGAGAAGCTGACAGATTGATGCAAGATGTGAGAGATAATGTGGGGCAACCATCCTCTCAGCACAGATAGAGGAGATCTCCCGAGAGATACACTGGCTACATGGCCCTAGTTGGGGAGTGTGTAGCAATTGAACCTTCTTCTTTTCAGGAGGCAGTGCAGTAACTAGTCTGGGTTGATTAAATGGTAGAAGAGTATGATTCTATCATGTGGAACAGTGTGGGATGTTGTCCCTAGACCTGCGGACAAGTTAGTGGTTAGTTCCCGATGTCTTTACAAGGTAAGCAGATAGCTGATGGTAGTGTTGAGAAACACAAGGCAAGGTTTGTTGCCCGAGGTTTCTCACAGGTTGAGGGGATCGACTACGATGAGACCTTTGCTCCAGTAGCAAGGTACTCATCTATCAGATCAATGCTAGCTCTATCAGCTTATATGGGTTGGAAGATCCATCAGATGGATGTGAAGACGACGTTCCTCAATGGGAAGATTGAGGAAGAGGTATACATTGAGCAGCCCGAAGGATTTGAGACCTTCGATCGCGAGTCGCAAGTCTGCCGACTCAAGCGAGCACTGTATGGGCTGAAGCAAGCACCCCTTGCTTCGTATACCAGGATCGACAACTATTTCACCGGGTTGGGCTTCCCCAAGAGTGAAGCAAATGCAAACCTTTACCACATCATGGTAGAAGGTAAGCCATTGATTATTGTACTTTATGTCGATGATCTGATTTTGACACGTGATGGTCAGCTAATCAAATCTTGCAAGGAGGACCTTGCAAGAGAGTTCGAGATGAAGGACATGGGCCTCATGCACTACTTTCTAGGCATGGAAGTGTGGCAGAAAGATGGGGAAGTATTTGTGTCTCGAGGCAAGTATCCCAATGAGATACTCAGGCTCTTTCACATGGAGAAGTGCAAGCCCATGCAGATCCTCTAGTTGGGAACTAAAGGAAGGAGGATGCTACTTCAGGTGAGGTAGTAGCTGCTACTATTTATCAGCAGCTGGTTGGTTCACTTATGTATCTGGTGAACACACGACCCAACTTATGCTTTGCGGTGAACTAGCTGAGTAAAGCTATGGTTCAGCCTACTAAGTTGTTTTGGAAGGCAGCGAAGCATGTGCTGAGATATCTCAGAGGCACTACACAATACGGATTGTGGTACAGATGGATAGAGGGAATGAAGCTGCAAGGTTTCACAGATGCGGATTGGGCAAGTAGTCCATCAGACAGGAAGAGCACTTTTGGAGGAATCTTCAACCTTGGTTCAGCTGCAGTTTCTTAGTATAGTAGGAAACAGAGATTAGTTGCACTTGGCTCAGCAGAGGCTTTATACATGGCTGCGAGTCAGGCAACATGTGAGGCCATTTTGGATGCGAAATATTCTAGTGGGATTGTTTGGTCAGATGATGGATCCTATGGTGATATACTGTGATAATCAGATTTGCATAAAACTCTCTGAGAATCCAGTGTTTCATGACAAGTCCAAGCATATAGATATCCGTTACCATCCTCTATGGGACTGTGTGGTCAAGAGGATCATGATGTTGTAGTATGCTTCGACTGAGGAGTGGGATGCAAATATTTTGACTAAGGCATTGTCAAAATGCAAGTTCGTGTTCCACAGAGACAGGATCGGGGTTACTAATAATCCCTTTCTTGTTGAGAGGGAGTGTTGAGATTTGCAACAAGAAATGCTAAAAATAGCACTTCTATAAATAGTCGGGCTATAAATAGCAGTTCATCCATTGGGGATCTTAGCAACAATGGGTGAAAAGTGAAAGTGCTAAAAATAGCATTTTGGGATCCCTTCTTATTTTAGTCAGTCTCTGGACTAAACATAGGAAGTAAAATTCGAATTTGATATCAACAGCAGTTTGGAAATTAATTAATTAATTCATCTTGAGTTAATTAGTTAAGGAAAATCAAACTTGAAGTCTATGTCAGGACATGCAACAGTTTCTCCTTTGATTGAGGAATTTAACCTTCAGTTAAAGAGATAAGGATGAGTTGTAATATTGAGTTGTACTTAGCTGACTTAGTTTAACTTAGTCAAGTCCAGTTAGATTAATTTAACAGTTTTTTGAATTAATGAGAGTTCAGTTAGTTAATGCTTGCATGCATGTAACTACTGTAATTCAGATAATTGAAGATTCACTCATGGATAACTCATGCATGTCAGTTCAATCAAAGACCCAGTTGAGATCAGATGGAGGGACAGTGTACTATTAGTTGCTAGGATATTCCTTGGTGAATATTCCTTTCATGCAAACAAAATATTTTTCCTTACGGATTGCACAATTGGACCTGAGGTTACAGTGGGTGTGATGAGGCCAATTCACACATGTGATATCATTGGACCCCAATCAAAACTGCACAAGGAAATAGGAGGCTTGGAGGGCTTGAGGAAGATATATTCTATGTCTATTGAGTCTGTGAGCAGAATTGTTTGACTGCAGAGAGAGCAGGATAGCTTGAGAGCTGATTCTTTTTGTAATTTGAACAAGATTTCCACTTGTATGATAATACAGAGTCGGGGTTTTAGGCTAGTGCTTTCCCAAGTGATATATCTTCTCTGTTATGGTTGATTACTTCTAATTCTCAGTTATATCTGTTCATGCTTGATGTTGCTTATGTTAGATTAAGCTTCCACTAAATTGTGTGTAGAAGTAGATCAACTGTTTTTCTTTAGTACATTACATTGCTAGGTGATCTACATTGGGAATTTCTACATAGAAGAAAGGAACAAAGTTTGAGTGGACAATCAAATGTCAAGACAACTTTGATAAACTAAAAAACTTACTGACAGTGGCCCCTATTTTAAAAATTGTAGACTTGACTAAGGAATTCATGGTTTGCATGGATGCTTGCTTGGAAGGCTTAGGGGAGTCTTGATGTAGGAAAATTGAGTAGTAGCTTATGAGTCTAGGAAACTGAAAACACATGAAAAGAAGTATGTTGTATATGATTTAGATTTGGTTGCAGTAATACATGCTCTAAAGATGTGGAGACACTACCTTTTAGGAAAAAATTACTCTAGTAATAGATCACATCATCTTGAAATATTTTTTCAGCCAATCGGATCTAAATGCCAAACAGGTTAGGTGGTAGCCAGCTTTCCTCTGTGAATTTGAGCTTGACATTAAACACATAGAAGGCAAGGAAAATAAAATAGCATATGCCTTAAGCAGACATGCACATGCTTTATTGGGGATGTCTGTTAGTAGTATTTGCATAGATTTTGTAGATAAAATTAGAAATTCAATACAGCAAGATCACAACTACATGGAAATTCAACAGAAATTGCAACAAACAAAAATTCCAAGTTATGCTAAAAATTCTAAAAAATTGTTAATCTACATAAATAGATTATATGTCCCTAATGTGAGTGCTTTGAAACAGATGATACTAAATGAATATCACAAGAAACCAAATGCAGGCCACCCTGGTTATCAAAAGATGATAATAACATTGAGAAAATATTTTTTTTGGTCGAGCATGAATAAAGAAGTGGTGGAATACTTATCAAAGTGTCTAGAATGTCAACAAGTAAATGTGGAACACCAACACCCATTTGGATTGTTAAACCCACAACCAATTTCTAAATGGAAATGGGGGGTGATTTCATTGGATTTTATTACAAGATTTCCAAAGACAAAATGACAACCTGATTTCATTGTGGTGGTGGTGGACACCTTGAGTAAAGAAATACATTGTATACCCATGCAGTCTACTTATGGAACATCATAGATTGCCAACATTTTCATGAGGAAGATTCTCTGGTTACATGGAGTACAAAAGATGATAGTTTCAGATAGAGATGTTAAATTCACTTCCAAATTTTGGAAAACCTTATTTGGAGGCATGGGGACACAACTAAATTTTAGCACTACATATGATCCCCAAATTGATGGGAAAATAGAGAGAACTAATCAAATTTTGGAGGACATGCTAAGAATGTACATCATGGATAGACCTACCAAATGGGAAGACTTTATGCACTTAGCATAATTTGCTTACAACAACAGCTACCAATCTTCAATAAAAATGATTTCTTTTGAAGCTTTGTACAGCTAAAAATACCATACACCTCTCAGATGGAGTCAGCCCAAGGATATATAGATATTGGGGCAAGATGCATTGCAAGAAATGGAACAGGTAGTGTAGAAAATTAGACAAAACATAAAAACTACATAGGACATATATTAAAGTTTTGCAGATAAGAAGTGAACTAAGAAGAAATTTAAGGTTGGAGACCATTTTTACTCAAGGGTGAAACATGTTAGATAATTATATATTACGGAGTAATGGAACACATAAAATATTGCAGAAACATAAACACAGAAAACACATAAAACGAGAGAGACACATATATATGTGGTTCACCCAGTTTGGGCTACGTCCACCTCGAACAGCTAGTCCTTCGTTTCTATTATCCAGCAAAATGAAGAGACACAACCTACAGCAGATTCGCTGTAATATCCTCTGTTTTTCTCTCACAGTCTCACCTCTCTGTTTCTCGCTCACAGAATACACATCGATTTCACAGCCTCAAATACAATGCCCTCATACAAAGAGAGGGGTTTCCTTCTAGGGCAAAAAACCCTAAACTAAACATAAGTTCTATCGTTAGATCATCCGCCTAATGAACAGCCTAGATTGACTAGAAATTACTATACTTTTACAAGGCAATTTTACATTTATTTTTGGCTTCGGGGGCGCTTCCCCCGAGCCCCCGCCGGGGGACCGCTGGCCCCTCGACCCCCCCGCAGGGGGGATCCCCCCCCCCCCCCCCGCATCCCCCCGCTCGGAGGGGTGTACAAAACTTCCTGGGGTATACATCCGGCTGAAACAAAGACCTCTGAACAATCATGCTCCACACACAACAATCTCCCACTTGGGGAATGATTATAGCAACTCCATCGCTGCTTCATTTGCTGGACAATGACTCCTCTTTGGACCTAGTTATTTCTCATCTTCATCGTTATCCTTGAAGACCAATTGAAACTGAGCATGTTCTCAGTTTCTCCCTGGTTACAACTTTTGTTAGCATGTCTGCAAGATTCTGGCTAGTGTGTATCTTTTCCAGCTTCAACTCTCCATCTTCCAACATTGATCGTATGAAATGGTACTTGAGCTATATGTGTTTAGTCCTGGAATGAAATGATGAGTTCTTTGCAAGATGAATGGCACTTTGGCTATCATTATATAACGTGCCCATATCATGCTCCTTACCCAATTCACCCATAAACCTTTGTAACCAAATCATTTCTTTACTAGCCTCTGTAGCAGCAACATACTCTACTTCTGTGGTTGAAAGTGAAACAACACTTTGGATTTTTGAAACCCAACTGACAGTTGTTCCACCAACAGTAAATACTTATCCTGTAGTGCTTCTCTTGTTATCTCTGTCACCTGCCATATCTGCATCAACATATCCCTATAGAGAAATGTTTGAGCCACCAAAGCATAATGCTTGATTTGTGGTACCTTTCAAATATCTGAGAATCCATTTCACTGCCATCCAATGTTCCTTTCCTGGATTGTTCATGTACCTGCTTACAACTCCCACTGCATGTGCAATATCAGGCCTTGTGCAGACCATTGCATACATTAAGCTTCCAACTGCTGATGCATATGGAACTTTAGACATATAATCCATGTCTTCTTGGGTCTTTGGGCACATTTCCTTACTAAGTTTGAAATGGCTAGCAAAAGGTGTACTAACTGGTTTTGCATTATGCATATTAAATCTTTTCAACACCTTTTGTATATACTCATTCTGAGACAATGTTAATTTGCGATTTTTCCTGTCTCTAGTGATTCTCATACCAAGGATTTGTTTTGCAGCTCCCAAATCCTTCATTGCAATGAATTTGCCAATTTTCTTTTGAGCACATTTATTTCCTGTATGTTAGACCCTGCAACAAGCATGTCATCCACATACAATAACAATATAATATAGCTGCCATCATTTTGTTTTTTCAGATAAATAAAATGATCAGAGTGACATCTAGTATAACCTTGTTCAGACATAAACTTGTCAAATTTTAGATACCACTGCCTTGGAGCCTGTTTTAAACCATACAAGCTCTTCTTCAACCTGCACACTAGTTTATCCTTCCCTTTTACCTCATATCCTTGTGGCTGCTGCATATATATATCTTCCTCCAAATCCCCATGGAGAAAGGTTGTCTTTACATCTAACTGCTCAAGATGCAAATCTCCAGCTGCTACTAGACCTAAAATAGTTCTGATTGAAGTCATTTTAACAACAGGAAAAAATATTTCATCAAAATCAATACCTTTCTTCTGTGCAAACCCCTTCACCACAAGTCTAGATTTGTACCTCTGTTTTCCTCCATCTTCTTCCTTCAGCCTATAAACCCATTTATTTTGCAATGTTGTTTTACCTGCAGGCAACCTAACTAAGTCCCAAGTCTGGTTATGTGCTAAGGAGTCCATCTCTTCTTTGATGGTTTGCTCCCACTTCTTCCTGGTTTCTACTTGCACTGCTTCTTCATAACATTCAGTTTCACCAGAATCAGTCAACAATAAATAATATAATGAAGGAGAGTATCATTTAGGGGGTCTACTTATCCTGGTAGATCTTCTAACACCACTTTCAGGTGTTTGGGGTGCCTGTTGCTATTGTGGTGGTTGTTGTTGTTGTGGTTGTTGATTATTATTATTTTCAGGCATGTTTACTTTTTTAGTGATTTCGTCAAGAACTGCATATTCCTTGTTTTCTTTTTCTTGCTTCTTTTCCTGCAACTAATTTTTATACAAGACCTTTTCATTGAATATTATATCTCTGCTCCTAATGATTTTGTGATTTTCATAATCATATAAGTGATAACCAAAATCATTAACACCATATCGAATAAAGGTACATTTCTTTGACTTTGCCTCAAGCTTTGTTCTATTTTCTTTATCAATATGGACAAAGGCCTCACAACCAAAAGGTTTTAAAAAAGAGTAGTTTACCTTTATACCTGTCCATGCTTCCTCTGGAACACCACCATCCAAGGAACTTTAAGGCCCTCTGTTTATTAGATAAACAGCAGTATCTACAACATTTGCCCAAAACTGTAAAGGCAATCCTGCATGCAATCTCATGCACCTTGCACACTCCATGATTGTTCTGTTCATCCTTTTTGACACACCATTTTCTTGTGGTGTTCTTGGAACTGTCTTCTCTCTGCGAATTCCATGCTCTGAACAGTACCTATCAAAGTCTTTGCTGCAATATTCACCTCCATTGTCTGATCTAAGACACTTCAATTTCTTTTTTGTCTCAATCTCAACCAAAGCTTTCCATTTCTTGAAAGTATTAAATACATCAGATTTATCCTTAATACAATAAATCCAAGTTTTTCTAGTTGCATCACCAATAAAAGTAACATAATAACGAGAGCCACCAAGAGATGATACCTGAGTAGGTCCCCATACATCTGTATGCACAAGCTCTAATTTTTCGCTCTTCTTTTCTTTCCCAACTCTGAGAAATCTGACTCTCTTCTGTTTTCCATAAATGCAATTCTCACAGAAGTCCAAATCAACATTCTTCAAACCCCGCAACAAATTCCTTGAGTGAAGAATCTTCATCCCCTTTTCACTCATGTGTCTGAGCCTATGATGCCATAATGCTGCATCTGCTCCTTTGGAAGCTAAAGCATTAACAGAGTTAGAAATATCATTGCATAAATACAATGTACCAACCTTTTCGCCTTTTGCTATTACCAGGGCTCCTTTGGTGACCTTCCAAGCTTTATCTGTGAAAGTTGTCACACAACCTTCACTGCCTAACTGCCCTGCTGAAATCAGATTTTTCTTTAGATCTGGAACATGCCTTACCTCCTTTAGTAGCCATTGGTTTCCATTCTGTTGTTTTACAAGAACCTTACCCATTCCAAAAATTTTACAGGGTTTATCATCACCCAAATGGACTTGTCCAAAATCTCCTTGAACATAGTCATGAAAATATTTCTTATCAGGTGTGGCATGGAATGAGGCCCCTGAATCTACCACCCAGGAATCAGTAATATTTTCGAAAGAAAGAATCAAAGCATCTTGTAACACCTCACTTGTCACATTTGCTTCATGATTGTTTTCTTGTTGTGCATCTCCTTCTTTTCCCTTCCGAGATCTACAGTCTTTCTTTAGGTGTCATTTCTTTCTGCATTTCCAGCACACTATCCCTGATCTGGACTTGGATCTGCCTTTCCTTGATTTACTGCGATATCCTGAGCTCTTTCCTCTTTCCATTTTTCTTCCCCTAGACTCTGCACTCAAAGCATTACCCGATGTTTCACCAGAGCTTTCCATCGCATTTCCTCGCTAAGGATAGCACCAACAACATCATCAAACTTTAAAGTACTAGATCCAGACACAGAGTTACTGATGGCCATTACTAAACCATTCCAACTTTCTGTTAATGAGCAGAAGAATAACATAGCTCTAACTTCATCTTCAAAGTTTACCCATACAGAACTTAACTAACTTGTAACTGTATTAAAATCATTTAAATGATCTGCAACAGATCCACCTTCCGACACCTTCATATTAAATAACCGTTTCATAAGAAATACCTTGTTTGAGGCCGAGGGTTTTTCATATAGTTTCGACAACGCCTGAATCAAACCCTCTGTCGTTGTTTCCTTCAAAATGTTGAAGGCGTCTAACGCAACAAGGCACAACCGTATTGTTCTGAGTGCCTTTCTATCGAGAAGGTTCCATTCTTCATCTGTCATAGCCGTCGGCTTCTTTGTTTCTCCGCTCAATGGTAGGTATAGATCTTTCTGATATAGATAACCTTCCATCTGCATCTTCCATAGCGAGAAGTTTTGGCCGTTAAATTTCTCGAACCTAAACTTACCATCTTCCGCCATTGCTCCCACTCGAACGAGGAACCCTTCTTTCCTACGAGTTTATCAGCCAAATAGACCTTCGGCTCTGATACCAGTTGTTAGATAATTATATATTACGAAGCAATGGAACACATAAAATATTGCAGAAACATAAACACAAAAAATGCATAAAACAAGAGAGACACATATATACGTGGTTCACCCAGTTTGGGCTACGTCCACCTCGAACATCCAGTCCTTCCTTTTTGTTAACTAGCAAAATGAAGAGACACAACCTATAGCAGATCCGTTGTAATATCCTCTGTTTTTCTCTCACAGTCTCACCTCTTTGTTTCTCCCTCACAGAATACACATCGATTTCACAGCCTCAAATACAATGCCCTCATACAAAGAGAGGGATTTCCTTCTAGGGCAAAAAACCCTAAACTAAACATAAGTTCTACTGTCAGATCATCTGCCTAATGTATGACCCAGATTGACTAGAAATTACTATACTTTTACAAGGCAATTTTACATTTATTTTTGGCTTCGGGGGCGCTACCCCCGAGCCCTTGAACCCCCCAGCCGGGGAGGATCGGCCCCCCCGGACCCCGTGGGGGGGAACAAGTCCCCCTCGCACCCCCCCCCCCCCCCCCCCCCCGTGTGGAGGGGTGTACAAAACTTCCTAGGGTATACATCCGGCTGAAACAAAGACCTTTGAACAATCATGCTTGACACACAACAAAACAAAAGAAAAGTACCTTAAGAACTAGAACCTGTACAAAACTTGCACCATGATTTTGTGGGCCTTTTGAGATTTTGGACTGAATTGGGCCAGTAGAGTATTAGCTAGCTTTACCCAGCCATGTTAAAGTACACAATGTTTTTCTTTTGTCTTTGTTAAAAACTTATGTGCATGATAATTCTCGCATAATTGACTGAAATTTGATATAGGTGGAACTAGAAGGATATTTCCTCGCAAAACCACTCCACGTCTTAGATCGAAAAGAGATCTTGCTATGGAATCGAGTCATCACTCAGGTTAAAGTGCAGTGGAAATACTTTACACCTGAGTAGGCTACTTGGGAGCTGGAGGACCAAATGCAGGAAGCATATCCAACATTGTTTCAAAAGAGAAGTAATTTAACAAGGAACATCGTGGACAATGTTGGAAAAAAAGGGGAGGAAATATGTCATATCCATGTGTTTTAGCATCTTAACGTGTTACTATTTGTAGACTAAATTGTAGACTTGATGGCGGGAAATCCATGCTTGGTTGAATGAATGTGAATAGTAAAGTTATTATGATGTAATATATAAATTTTATTTATAAATATAAAAAATTGGAAACCACTTGGGAAAGAAACACTGGAGTAAAGATATCGTTGCAAAATAAATCTTTTGAAAAAAAAACAACAACAACAACAAAACAAAAAATAGAACAAAACAAAACAAAACAAAAACAAAAAACTCCTCAAATTCCCTAGTGGGCAATGGATAAGATTTAATGAGATGGGAGAGAAAGATATAATTAAATCACTAAGGTGGAGAAATATGCTACGTAAGGGTGGAGTAAAGCACTGCAGGAGAGAAAGGTAGGCTTTAAAAAGAAAATAAAAGAAAAAACTATTTTTTTTCAAAAGCATAGGCAAGTGGGTTGGCACACCCACAAAAGTGGGACACCACTAAGGAAAAATCTGCTAAGGAAGAAATTGTATAAAATACAATAATTTAGAATCAAGGAGGTTGTTGATTCCACTAGTAGGAACATCTCAGCTCAAGTGGAACTGGCGAGATGCAATCCATGGTTGGGTGGATATGTGGATCTCACAAGTGTGTTTCCAACAGTAATTACGGTTAGATCACTTATTTGAAATTTTAATTAGAATTGTTGGCTTTTTAAGGATGCATTTATTGAAAATAATTTGATACATGATGAGTAAGCTTATATTAGTAGCAAGATTGCATGTAGGCAAAAGAATATTGTTCTTGTGTTTGTTCCTTTGTATGTTTGTGTATATGCTAGATTAACACGAAGGAAAGTATACTTTTAATATATTAGTTTATTGTACTTTTACAAACCAAAAAGGAAGTGTTTGAATTATTATTAATATGATGAAGATTTTATATCTGTGTTTATGATGTAGTTAAAGAAAAAAAGAGATTATGGAGGATTGAAATGGTATCCACGAAAGAACGGATATCGTAGCTTACTTACGAATTTGGAATATGCGGTAAATTTTATTATCAACTCAGATAGAGATATATGAGATGCTATAATTGTAATTTTGATCACAATAAAATTCGACCTCATGGTTGAGTAAAGGGGAGTGAACAGACCATCTTAGGGATAATATAGGTTATGTATGTACAATAATTGGAACTTTTTGTACAATCAAAACGTTGTTGTTCTCTTAGAAATTTTAGGAACATTTTAAAACAATAAATCAATCGAAACAATGATGATGGGGTTGAATATTTAACCGACATCGAGGTTGGTAGGAGGTAAACGAATACATGATTATAAACAAGATTACTTTTCCCTTTGGATTGAAAATGATATTCTTCTTAGGAAGAAAAAAAAAAATAGGAGACATTTGCTCTAGAGGGTTGGTTTTGAAAAATAGATTCACAAACAAATGAACACGACCCTTTGCAAAATCAAGAAAATTACATATCCTAAGTTTGTAAATTTCTTCTCTGGAACGAACATTTACAACATCGGCATAATATCACAGTCATGATTTGTGTGAGTTAATGGTATGAGAGTCTAGATGTACAGAGCCATAGTAGACTTTTCAAAATGATGCCAAACTTACTTAATTGCTTCAAAATAAATGTAACGTCCACTTAAAGAAAAGAATCTAATACTAGGAAATAGAAACTTATTTTGATACTATACATAAATTTTTCCACAAAACCATGAAGATAATGACAACATAAATATATACAATGCTAGCAGCAAATTTCCTAAGGGTGGAGTAGAAAAATTAATGGATTTCTAGAAAACATCACAGATATGCAACGCATTTTTTACTTAATTTTGGGCGGAAGAAGAATAAATAACAACATCCAAACCCCAAAAATTGTATAGACAGTATAACCATGGAAACCCCATCGAGGGGGGAATGTTGTAATCAAAAATATAAAATATACAACTTATTCATCGTATCTACTTATAACCCAAAGATGTTTAGTGCATATGCAAAAAGAGAAAATTTCATTAGCGCTACAAGCCTAAACCAAACATTATATTGGTGTTACAAGCCTGAATCGAGACGAGTCTTCTTAGAAGGACCAAGAATAAAAAACTATATATTTTATGGCCCTAAATAATATTTGTTGACACCAACATAATCCCTTGCCCTCGAGACAAACCAGGTGCAAAACCCATGATACACAAAATGGGAAAGGAGAGCATGAAATGCAGTAGAAACCAACTTATGACAACATAGGTGGTTGACAGGGAAAATTTTAAGAACCCCCCCTAAATTTACATGTATAATAAATGGGCGAATCTCCATGGTATATAGGAAAAATGGAAGGCGATTTTATCAATAATATGATATGTATATATAATTTTTTGGCGAATCTCTCACCAGGCATGGCAAATATTTTACTCAATTATAAAATCTTGTGTTTATTGAATACACAAATGAAATCATTGCATTTCTTTAAAATATCTTTGAAATCAAAATTACCGAAATTACATATCGATAACCTAGAGGGTGTAGGATAAAATTCACCCGTGCCATTCACAGAAAGCATGAGAAAAAACCTAATACTATATATAAAACCGAGAAAAATTCAAATTCATCACTTCTAGGGACATTGTAACCACCCTACTAATACACAAGTATGTTCCTGTTTGCAATTAGAAAAATTACCCAAATTACAATCTGTTTACTCCAGCATATGTTGGAAAGTTATAGAAGGATGACTAGTGCAATCAATCCATTCCTTTTATCCCTGGATTTGTTTTAGTTTAAAACAGAAGTATACAAATATACTTGTCCAATGTTTATGCTTTAACCATTCACCTTAAGATTTTTTTACAATATAATTTCCTAAGTCTATTTAATATCTTCATTATCATAAAAGCCAACATATATCCATCTTAACTCCACATCTACCACTCTTAGGGGGATGAAATCTATTTATCCCTCTGAGCACTTGGTAAACCCAGAATTAAGATGGATCTAAGATGATAGAATTTCCCCTTTAAATAGTCTATGCTCACATGAATACCATGGTATTACCATGGGTCAATACCATGGGTTATCATAAACATGGAGCTTAAAAATTACTATTAGTAATTTATAAAAATTAATAAAATTAATAGTTGATTTTTATTTTATTTTATATTTTAACCAAGCTAAAATATTTAACTTACATTAAATTACAACATCCATTTTTACTCTTGATCGGATCAAATATTTTTTCACTCTATGCTAGTTTGCATATCACGATATTTGATACCTCTCAGGGGTTAGTAGATCCAGAGTAAAGATGGATCTATGTTGGTTTAATTCCCCCATTTAAATAGGCTACATTCTAGGTGAATACCATGGGTCAATACCATGTGCCATTTTTATTTTTATTAATACTAATATTATGGTTAATAATGTTTTTTTGCATGGTATTAATAACAATCTAGTCCATGGTATTTGTCCCATAGTATTTTTCCCATAGGTTTCACCTAAATATAATGTTTTTTTTAGTGTTCGTAAATATAAGATGACTTATGGAGTAAATATAAAAAAATGTTTTATTTGTTTCCATACCTCTCGTTTATTTATATTTTTATTAATTTACCATACTCTTTTACAAATATGGTATTTGGCCCATAGGATTCACTTAAATAAAACCTTTTTCTTGAGCCTTCATAAATAGAATGAGGGTTATGGACTAAATATAAAAAGAGGTCTTATTTATTTACCACGCGTCTAGTTTATTTATATTTTTATTTATTTACCATACCTTTTGAGTAAGTATAAAAAAACGTTTTATCTATTTACCATACCTCCACTTTACTTATATTTTTATTTGTTTACACCGTTGCATGTATATAAAGTGACTTATGGAGTAAATATAAAAAAAATGTTTTATTTATTTACCATACCTCTCATTTATTTATATTTTTATTAATTTACCATACCTCTTTTATAAATATGGTATTTGGGCCTTTGGCCCATAGGATTCACTTAAATAAAACCTATTCTTGAAAATGGGTGAATGGATTCACTTAAATAAAACCTATTCTTGAAAATGGGCGAATGGAAGGTTGTAACTCCTAATTTCAAGGGCAAAATTTACCTTTTTTACCCTCTCCCTTAAAATAAGGTGGGCTATTTGAGGTGATTTGTAAAAATGTACTATGATACAAAATATTCGCCCACTAAAAATTTAAAACCCCTTAATTTCGCCAAAGGGCGAACATTCACTCCTAAAATTTTCTATGGTGGTTGATTAATAGTTGCAGGAGTTTGTCTTTTAGATTAAAAAAGAAGAGGATAAAATTAATAATGAAAGATAATACTCAGAGTAAAACGTAGAAGGAAATATATACATCATCTAGACCCACCTTAACATCCATGTAGAGAATAACCAATCGCGTTATGTGGCTATGCCAGAATCCCGAAATGTTGAAGGGAGAACTGCATGAAAATTTTGGACAACAGAGGAACGTTAGTTAATATTTGAAGAAGCAATTTTTTTTGCCACCAAGCGGCACCTACACCGTAGTTTTTCATTGTCATCACAAAGAAAAATGGTATAAAGAACTATAGGGAAACAACACAAGATTCAACAAAAAGGGAGGAAGGGGAACAAATAACCTGGTTTTAGAGGTGCCTCGACAATGGAGTGGACCCAGGAGTGAAGAGTGTTTTGGTAATGAAGGATTGAGACTTTCATCTAACAAAAATATTGCAAGGCCTCTTTTAGACAAAAAAAATATAATACCATGAATAGCATAGAACTAAAAAACATGGCAGGTTACCAAGTAACGTGGCCATTTTAGAGAAGCTCAGGAACAGTGAATAAGGATGGCCTCAATGTTAAATTAATTGAAAGGCATTGTGTGGGAACTATGAAATGTAGCATTGTAATAATAAATTACCATTCAGAGAGAAGGAAAAAAAATACCTGGAAGTGGTAGGGTAGACCCAAGCGCTGGAGAAATGCTACGTTTCCCAGTGGAAGGAAAGAGGGATGCCCAGAACCTCCAGAACCTCCTTTATGGTAGTGGTGCTCCAGGGTGACAAATATGGAGGAAAAAACAAAAATAAACCAATGGATTTCAATTTTAGGGTATTAGGGAATGACATAAACCACTAAGGAAAGGGTAACCAGAAGACTCGTCAACAAAAACCAAAGAGAAGAAGGAAAAATATACACACACCACAGAGAAATTGAACCCATCACCAGCATTTTGTGAGAGAATTACCTAGCAATAGGTAGGAGGTTTTTCCACTACTCTATGACGAATTCCAATTGTCAAACCTCTAAAAATCTTCACCACCACATTCGACAAACAAATAACGCATTGGGTGGAAAAACCAAATGAAAGAGATGTCTGGTAAATGTTTAAGGTTGCGGTTTGAGAATATAACCCTACCGTTATATCTCCAAGGTCAATCCTCACCGTCCAAGTCAACAGGGTTGAAAACCCATGTTGTGTCACATGGGTAGGTTAAACGTGGAAAGTTGTGTTTCGATCACCAACTCCAAGACCATAAAATCCACCATACTTGTGAGTTACCAGACCATTAATGCATTCAATAAATTCAAATGCTATATGAACCACATTTAACTCTATGCATTCCATCATAGTTTCATTATCATCATCAAATCAATTAAATCCTTCGGTAGACCTTAAGGTATTAAGTGCGACATGTATCACATCGAAAAGGGAGATAGGGATAAGTGCCAAGGCATATTGACATAGGATAGTGATGAAATAAAAAAAACCAAGTATGTGTAATGGCATGCTAATAATGGGTAACAACAACACCCTTAGATCATGGAAGCTTTGAAGAAGTCCCCAAGTATATACATTTCCATATAAGCATATTAGGAGAGAGTAGAAAGAAAAAAAATAAGGGGTGTCAAAAACAGGTTCGTGACACAGTTGGTAAACTGTGATCCATATCAACATTCACCATACGGTACTGATGCAAATATGGTAGTATAAATATTACAAAAAAATAATTTGAAGACAATTTTTTCAAAATTTGAGATGTATTGTTGAATATGGGAAGATGTGAATATATTTTACTACCATTTTAAGTTATTTTTTGGAGAAGCTTTATTTTTGAAAATTTTCATTGCACTATTTATTGTGTATTAATACATCTAATATGAATCATTACATCATTATTGTTGTAGTGATGCCTTTAGTAGATATTTCCTCCTCTCTTTTGGTTTTGAGGAAGGTGGTTGATACTATCTTCCCCTTAATTCTTGTTCGTGCAATATGATATTGTTATTGACCATTCATACTCTACAAGAGTAAGCAGTGATAATCTACAAGAAAAATCAAGTTGTGACAAATATTTAATATTAAGATTTAAAATGCTTTGTGGATCTCATACAACATCATAATATCCAATGCTTTGTGGATCTCATACAACGTCATAATATCCAATTCTTTTTCAATAAAAATACAATCTATGCTTCATTTATTGATGTTATTTTCCAAACATATTGTGTTCTTTGCTACGTTTGTTATGTATCAACTCTTCTAAAGCTTCTTTCAAGCATGTATTATTTGTCCAAACACATATGTTAAGGCCATAAGGTTAATATTTTAACGCCCTGATAATCATTCATTATTAGTTTTGTTTCTTATGGTTAAGTCAACTTAGTGGTAGGCTACATCATGTCATTATATCTTATATTTATATTAAAGGAGATTCAACTATATAGGCATCATATATTGTATTGGCATCGGATTCATTATTAAAGGAGATTCCCCGTTGAAATGGGCTATAGGGATTTAGTTTTGATCATTTTTAACATTTGATATGAAATTTATGATCTTAGGGTATTGCTTATTCAATCAATACATCTTGTAATTTTCACACAACTTTTTTTGGGGAAGTTCTAAATAGTTAAATTTTGTGGATATCAAATTAAAATATCAAGGTACAAGTGGAAAAAATTACAAATTCTAGTTCATTATACTTTTGGAGATATATCCTATGGAAGATAGGGTTTGAGAATAATCTTGAAATCAAATTTAAATGAGTCACATTGGAATATTTACTATAACTCTTTTTCTAGGAAGTTTCTGGAAGTGCAATTTTCTGGAGATTGAGGGCAAATATGACAATACATATTGCTTTTGTTTTATGTTCTAGCTTGCTATAACTTCATATATATATTATATTGAATATTTGGTTTGTGACTAATCCATAAATTAGTTTTGAAAGGGTCATCTGGATATTTCACTTAAAAATTATTTTGCTGAAATTTCAAACTCTAAAATTTTTAGATATTGATATGACACAATGAATTACATGTGGATAAACCATATTTTCAATCATTGTATTTTATGATATGTATTTTTTGAAGCTAATGTTTTTCTAGTTATTTCAAGAAATTTTCTAAGGATAGCAAGATCATAATTAAAATTTTATATTAGTGACTTGTTCCAATGTCTTTAAATGACACAGTGATCTCTAATTCAATGAATAAAAATATGGTTAAGGAAGAATACATGTAAGAAATATACATGGTTTCATCTAGATGGAAACCCATGTAACCCATGTTGGTACCCCTTCAAGTAGCACCACATCATATAGTACATGTATACATAATCTCACTTCCACGTACTTTTGGCGAAATAGGTAGCCCCTTAGGTATACTTGAAACTAGTTTTAGATAAGTTAAGTAATCATCTTGTTGCTACTATGCACCAAGAATAGCACTCGGTGAGACCATTTTCTTGTACCTAGGTAGTCAAGTAGCATGGCAAAAGGCACTGATGAGCCACCTTAGTTAGTGCCTTGAGATATAATTTGGTCCAAGTATTATTGTTTGACCCTACACATATATAAGAGAACTATGGTAGTTGACATTCCCTTGTCCTAAGGACCATGTAAATTTGTCCAAGATCTCACAATAAATTGTGATAAAGAGGTAAAATAGGAGCATTATTATTTTATCACGTGGCTCCAAAGAAATATCCAAGAATTACTTTGTTGATTAAACCTCTAAAATTATCAACAAATGACTTGTGAAGAAATAGAATACATGCAACATCAGGTATTCAATTTGGATATTCAAGTTAAGGAAGACCTAATTATGATTTTTCAAATGTAATCATTATCTGAGCTTGTTCCAAAATATTATCAACTTAATGTAAACATTATCTTAGTTTGCTCAAAAATATTATAAACATTATCCATGGAAAATAATGAAAATTCCTTGTAAAGATTCACTAAGATGTGCTACAAATGAAATTGTAACTTCCTTCCATTCTAAACTAAAACCTCCAACATAGAATTCATTAACATTAATTATCTAAATTAAACCTCTAAATTGTTTGAATTTTCACAAGATAACTTATAGCAACGATTATGACTTTAAGTCATTAATTTTGATAATGGTCATTGCAATAATCAACTTGAATTGTTAATGGTCAAGATTGGATTGGGAATGAAACAAAATATTGACAATAGAAAATGCCACAAGTCCATAAAAGGAATAATGTATAGGAAGAAAAATAATATGAAAAGATCTTAATTATTTTATTAAATTGTAAAAAGTGTCATATAACTACATAATGAGAAACTTCATGGATTTTACAAGGGTGAAGGAATATGTTTTTATTATTTAAGAGTTCCTTTTCACCTAGAGTTATGCACTTTCATTATATTTCAAATACCATGGATAAATACCATAGGTTACAAAAAAACATGGATGAATACCATAATAAATATGGTAAAAGCTAACAAATGTTATATGGTAAAAGCTAATTCCATGATTAGATTTTAAATTTGTTTTCTTCACCTTTAAAATACCATAAGTGGATATCATCATTTACAAAACCATGGGCTTGTAAACCCAATATTAGAAAAAAGTTATTGACAGTGGTGATTCACCAACATCCACCTGGATCAATCCTCTCCCCTTAGGAGCTAATGGTCTCCATTGCATCAAGATGCCTCATTAGATAGGGAAACTTCTGCTAGCCTCATCACTATTTATACTTGCCATTGGCCTTTTGCATGACATCATGAACCTATTATTGGAAGTGTTGTATTCATTAAACAATTTTTGGTGTTAGATTTACTTTAGCCTGAGCATGTGAGGACTTTGATGGTGAAGATGCCATCAGAAGGGTGACATCCATGTGGGTTGTCGTTAGAAATTTCGTCTTGTCTGAAAATATCTAGGTCAATAGAATTTTTAAAATCTCTATTGTACCCATGTTGGGTGTATAGAATGTTGTCATCCCATGTATGTGGATGTTTGACCTAGAAGTGTAGAGGAAACTTTATAGGTAAGGTGAATATGCCTATCTGGACCCTTCTACAAGATTTTCCACCTATTTATGCCAGGTCAAGAGATATTTTCTGAAGTTATGGTGGTTTTAGTGACCTTTTGTTCTCCTTCTGGCCAAACTATGAAGAAGACAAACTTGGAAGTATGAGAGAGTAATTTTTGGAATTGTTTTTCCAAGACTAATGAATTTCCCATAGTTGGAACTAACTCTAGTATCTTATAGAGATGATCCCCCAAAGTAACAATGGCACTATGGGGTCAATACTCATAAATGGCATAATGTTTCCACATATATAGTTATCCTGAATTAATATCAAAAACTTTAAGTGGGAAACATCACATAGTACCTTACCTTTGAATGGCTTGATGTCGAAGGATAGTCAGCATTGTTGGATGACATGATCTCATCCATGGCTCAACCAATCAACATTGTATGGTTGGGGGTATGACACTACCAACACCTTCAATCTCTTGACGACCTAATTTGAGATCAGGTTCTTCTAGCTCCCAATATCAACAATGAAATGTAGTGAGGTCCACTTCACCCACATCTATGAATGGAAGAGGTGCTCCCCCCTCCTCAATCTACTTTGGCTATTCTGATTGGATCTTCAAAGTTGTGATGGTAGCATTTGGTTTTGCATCAATGATCATCTTTCCTTTATCCTATTATAAGTTAGAATCTAAACCAGAGTTTGTCCTTTTTCTCTTTAATCTTAGCCAACAATCGTTGTTTCAAGCAACATTCATCAGTGTTGTACTAGGGGAATTTGTGGAACTCACACCACTTTCCAGTGTCCTTTTTGATATTCCCATTTCCCTTCTTTACCTACAGCTTGGGTTGGTTATATTTACGTTGGATCTCCTCACTTTGTCACATGTACTTTGAGTTAGGGCCTTATTTGCTAGGATTTTGTTGTAGTGGATTTGTAAACCAAAGTTTGTATTATTCCTTTTCTTTAATTTTTGCTCTAGTTTGATAGCATATCAATAAGTAGATCCTAGTGAGGAGATGTATAGGAAATTGATCTCCATTTGGATGTACCTATGTATTCCACAATGGTACTTCAAAACTAGGTGTTGTTCAGAATATTTAATACCTAATTTTAATTGCAAGGTATGGAAAGTATTAGTGTACTCTTCAATTTTTTGGTCTCTCTCTCTTATTGAAGAGTTTTCCATATCATGTATTAGTTATCATAGTTCTCTATAAGGTATAATTCCTCCTTGGAGGAATCAAAAAAAGTGTCCCAAGTGGGTCCTGCATTGAACATTGTAGATTCATCCTTGTTGTGTCTCTCTTAGTAACCTTCCTACCAATGTTTAACATGGAGAATGGGTTTTAGGAGTACAAAGGTGATCTTATCATTGCTAAAAAAAAATCAGACATAGCACTAGCCCTCTAACAAATTTAACCATTTATAGAAAGTATTTTCTTCTATTTGGCCTTTGAATAAGGGGATACCAACATTAAGTTGTACCTTGAAGGGTGTCGCACCTCTAAAATTTCTACTTGTTGAAGGTGCCTCTATCATTATTGGTATTCATCAAAGGATCTGGGGAAAGTTTCCATCACCTCATTCCTCTATCACGTATGTGCTACCTCTAGCAACAACTTGATAGGATATCCTACTCCTTCGTTTCTCTTTTCTCCCACCATGGGAGGTCACTTGCATTAGAAAGAGCAGTGGTTGTTAAGTGAAAATAGTTTGAGATTCAACTCTCCATACCTAACCTTATCGAGGACATACATTGGAAAATAACAAGGAGCATATTTCTTTGATACCATTGATCCAATTTTTTTGAGAAATGTCAGTAAATATTGAGGATAGAAAACATTAGAAGTGCATAAAAGAAATAATGTTGAGGAAAAAAAATATGAAAACATCTTAATTATTTTATTAAATGGTAAAAAGTGTCATTGGACTACATATTGAGAAAGGTCGTGATTTTACAATGGTGAAGGCATGTATTTATATTATTTATGGGATCCTTTTCACCTAGAGCCATGCATTTTCATTATATTTATTTTGAATACAATGGGTTACAAGAAATTCATGGGTGAATACCATAAATCACTATTGTAAAAACTAACGAATGATTGTATATGGGAAAATATATTTACATGATTAGCTTTTTATTTTTGTTTTCTACCACATTTAAAATACCATGGTCTACCAAAACCATGGGCTTGTAAACTACCAACAATGGAAAACAATTACTGACCATGGAGATTCATTGACATCGATAAATTCATATCAATCCTCCCCTTTTAGAAAATGATGGTCTCCATCATTTACCTATGCTAAAAGAAGAGGGACCCTTTTATGTTTAACATCATCATAATTAAAATATTCTATGAGCTAATGAAGAGATTTGTTTTGCATGGTTAACCCATAAGTGTGGATTTTTGGATGACCCATAACCATCATGATTACAATGTGTTAAGTGCTAATAAAGAGAAGTGTTTTGTGTGGTTGACCCATAACCACATATTTGTGGATGTCAACCCATAACCAAGTTGGAAATGGAAAGATTGGAAAAGGGTTTTGAGTGGTTTACCCATAACTATGGATTTTTGGATGACCCATAGCCTTGACTTTTTTGTTTTTAAATTTTTCTAGCAATTGACTTCTCATTGCAACTTTGTTAATAACTTTTGTTACAAGTGACGAAATCAAATTTTGTAATAGACCCTTTTGAGGTATTGAAGATACCTTTATATGATATAATAAACTTTATTTATAATGATCTGTGGAGTGATAAATCATTCCTAGAACTCAAGGTATGTGTAGTCATGCTTCTTTACAAACACGTGTGACTTCAATCGCTAAATGATATCTCAAACCAAGAAATGAAATAAAATTCCTTAAAAAATCCATTTTATGTAACAGAACATGCTTTTAAATGGTCTATTATGCACCCTCTAAAGTTCTTTGTAGAGGTCATGGAACCCGCATGAATTTTGATAAATATTGTTTCATTGTGCTCCATTTGTTATTGTGCTTCTATGGTGGAAATAACACTAAGGGAAAGTTAAGAAATTGTTGAAATGACATCACCCAACTTCTATATGTTGCATATATATATTTTAAAGATATTGCATGGTTGTATATATTTGCAATAACATTGAATGTGAGAACACCAATTGCATAGGGCCACAAAGGATGCCAAGGGTTTGTAGAGAAACATGGGTTGTTGGAGAGGTGATGGAACCTTGGTTTTGCAAACCAATGGATGCAGTGAATCCATGTAAATATGCTCTTGTAGTGGTGAATGAAGATATGAGGATAGAATGCTTTGTAATGATTATGGACCAACTATGATATTTACAATGTTTGGCCCAACAAATGGACTTTAAAGGTGCCAAAGGAGGCTCAAGATTGTTGCAAAAAATTGAAACTAAAATGTGCTTCAAAATTTGGTTCCCATGGAATGGTAACCTAATCTAATACCAATGATACATGATGTTTGAGGAATGATACTAAATATTGGCAATAGAAAATAGCACGTGCATAAAAGAAATAATCTAAAGGAAAAAAATATGAAAAGATTTTAATTATTTTATTAAATGGTAAAATATGTTATAGGATTACATAATGAGAAATTTCATGGATTTTACAATGATGAAGGTTTGTATTTCTACATTATATATGAGTTCCTTTTAACCTAGAGTCATGCACTTTCATTATATTTCAAATACCACAGGTTACAAAAAAACCATGGGTGAATACCATAAATCACTATGGTAAAAACTAATGGTTGTATATGGTAAAAGTTAATTGCACAATTATATTTTTTTTCCTTTCACCTTTCAAATACCATGGTGGATGCCACGGTTTACCAACAACATGGGATTATAAACCACTAACAATATAAAACAATTGTTAACCATGGTGATTCATTGACATCCACTTGGATCAATTAGAAACCAAAATATTTATATAGCATATGTATAATTGGTATGAGTATCTAGATCACTTAATGTATATGATTTTTTCATGTGGGATCCATATTTGGGTTCTTGGTGTTTTCTAAATGGAGTGGTCTAACTATTAAAAAAAATTACCTCTTTTGTAATAGCCGTGGTAAAAAATCCATGTAATAAAGTTAAAAAAGGAAAAATAATAACCAAAAATCCATGTAATAAAGTTAATAAATGCAAAATAATAACCAAGTTCATGGGACGCGTATTCCAAGCTAAAAGTTGGGGAAAACATCCTAGTGTGGGTGTTCATTTGGTTTATTATGGCTAGGGAAATTAGCAAAGGCAATGGCGAAGGCTTTGGAAAGGAAAAGTGGCATTAATTGGCATTTTATTTATGAAAATAATGGAAATTAGGAGAAAAGGAAGATGAGAGGTCACGGGTTGCATGTGAGGAGTAAAATGAAGGAAAATAATGGAAGATGAAAAAAATATAAGCATCATTAATAAAAAGGCTTCTGAGGATCAGTTCGCAACCTTTTGTCAGTTCAGTTTTGGATCTCTCTCTCTCATACTCTTGGACACTTAGAGTATTCTTGGAGCACTCTAGCATTGGAGGAAAGAAGGTAAAGTAAGGACAAGAGAGCAAAGGGAAGAAAAGATCAAGCAAGGAAGAGCGGGATCAAGTGGCTACAGTGGGACGACTTGCAGGTATCGAGTTGCATGTATGATTTCCTTGTTATTTTTGGCATGCATGGTACATGAATGTATGTATTTGGTTCTCTTGTTGTCATTGGAATGGGCCTTGCCAAGTGTGACAGTGGTTTTAAGCCTTTCCTTTCCATTTCCAGATAGCCATGGTGTGATGGGGTTCTCTTGTTTTAGTTGATCTGGATTAATGGATGGCTTTTGAAACTGAGTGGGGTGGTCTCAGGAGAGAAACACAAGGCCTAGGAATCCCTAGAACCATGAAGGTGGGATTGCGAGAAAGCCTGATTATGTGTGCCCTCATTAGGCCTAAGAATCCTCGATCAGTAAATGGCAGGATATACAGTAATGCCTAGAAGGTGGAGCCTCATTGGGCCTAGGAATCCTTGATCGGTGAATGGCAGGGTATATGGTAAAGCCTAGAGGTGGAGATAGACAAATTCCTCATGGTCTAGGAGGAGAGATCCAGAGGAATCCATGTTTGTTTAGGGACTAGTGATCCTGTGGGATTTTGGTAAAGCCTAGTTATATTGATGAGGGTTTTAGGCATAGGAACTCCTTGGTGGATATACGATAAATCCTGAGGAATCCTTGATTGGTTCTATTGTGAGTCTCACATTCATGCTTGGAATATGGCACGAGGGTGATTGGTTGAAAGAAAGATTTGGTTCAGCACAATCTATGGTCAGGTGGTACGTGGAAGTCCCTGGCTTGGTTGGATTTTGCATATGTTAATAAGAGTTATTTTTCTCTTGTGTTTTATGTGTAAATTTACTTGTTAATGTGTGGCTTTAATGGTTGTTCTATTATTTTTATTTTGTTGGTTATATGTTGGTTATAAGCATGGTTCATGACAAACTTTGGTTATGGATCTCATCATGATTTGATTAGTACATGAAATTTGAATGATTATATGACATAATAGATGATAATGCAGCTATTTTGATAAGGCATCAATTCTTCTTGACGATCCTCAGATAATTATGAGACCCCCATGCTCAGATATGTGGTTATGACCTGTAGATTACATGTGTGTGATATGTTTAACGAAATTATTGTCATGGCTAGTAGGGGTCAATTCAAGTCCTTGTACCAATGTTTGCATTAGTAGCTTTAATTCATTCTTATTTATCATTTCTAGAATTTTCATGAAGTTTTGTGCAAAGGCATGAGACTTAGCCATGAAAAAGTGGCATGGAACCTGGGGTCGCTTGCTCAAAACTGCCTGAGAAAGGCCATAGTCATGTGCACGCCTTGTTGTGGGAGTGACTAGAGAGTCTCAGTCTCATGCATGGCTTGTCATGGCAGCGACTGGGGGTCTAGCTCAGCAAAATGACAAGGTTTCTCAAGGGTTGGGCACCTCGAAGGGTTGGTTCTCTCCTGAAGGTTCTATAGCTCCTAAGAAAGGTCATATTGGTTTTTTTTGGTCAATTCCACTTCCTTAACTCTACATGGGGAGTTGAATCGCATCATATTAACTCTTTGTCAAATGTTTACCTCAGTGGACCGGCTATCTTGGGTAAATGTGGGAGGAGGGTGTTACATTTTTCATTGAAATCTCGCAATACAATTTTTAGCAAGATCATGAATCTTAATTTTTTAAAATGTGTTTTTAATGCATAAATGGATTTATCACCCTGAAAAATTATTGTGACACTTGAATTTTACAAATTATATAATTGAAACTTGCGATTCCAAGAAATCGCTACAAGATTTCAAACAAACTTGAGCTGAAAAGATGCCCATGAAAATTCAAAAACATCATATAGTTAGACTATGCATTTATAAACACTAAGATGTTGGAAATATGAGATTCAAAAGGCCTAATGTATCATAGTAACCTTTTTATCAATGTAAAAAATTAAATAATAGTGAAATTGAACATATAATAGAAATTTTCTAAATAAAAGTAAAGAATTATGTAGTATAATAATAATAACAACAGTACTTTATATATATATATATATATATATATATAGAGAGAGAGAGAGAGAGAGAGAGAGAGATAGAGATAGATATATATATATATATATATATATATATATATATATATATATATATATATATATATATATATATATATATATATATATGTATGTATGTATGTATGTATGTATGTATGTATGTATGTATGTATGGGTAAACTAGTTAACTTAGTATTAGTTTATCACAAACATGTAGTATAATCAACTTTCCACTTGGGAAATCAAGTTAATGACAATTTAAAAAAGAAATTCAACCTGCTAATGAGTTTGTTGAAAATGATATCAAGAGGAATTCACAATTTTTAGACACATTGAGTTTGATGCTAAATGATACTATGAGGAATTTATAATTTCTAAATTCCTGAAAGTAGAGTGACATAGTTTATTAAAAGCAAAAAGGAGGATAGAAAATATAAGTCTAAATCTAAATTTAAAAATAGAAGTACTACTCCTTTGTAAACCTTTCAATAAAGGACGTCAAAATCCATCTCTATGGAGCGAGTATAGAGTGTTACCATTGTCGCATATGCATCGTTGCTTCTAGATCATCATCAAGCTTAATGGGATTGAAGGGAGTTCCTACAAAAGCCTAAGTTTCGCTAGTTGTTGTTGTAGGAGGGTCCTAGGGTTCACAATGCTTGAGATAGTGATATTTGTATCATAGAATGCATTACAAATGACTTCAATTTTTTGGTTCAAGAGGTTTCAAAACTATAGGGTGGCCTATTATTGGTATCATATTTCCATCGGGATTTCGATGATGAAGACCTTGTTCAACCAATTTGGTATTTCTAGACCCATAGAACCATGTGCCTTGCACCCACTACATAAATTTTCTCTCCAACTGAGCATTGGATAGCTTCCTTCTCTTTTCATTAATGTCTGCTCCATGGAGTTTGTGCTAGTCGTTGTGTCATTACAGAATTGATAGTGGTAATCCTTTAGAGCTTCCATGGTGAATTTTCCAAGAGGATTGGATTTTGGAAATGGAATTGGAGTTGTGAGTTAGGCCTTTCCTACCAGGTTCAAGCTAGTCAACTTTTCCAATTCTCTTCATTATTAACATGTGATAAATAGAGATGTAGAGGACTAGCTCAAATTATTAGCCACAAAGTGAGCTAGAGGTGAGAGGTAGTGAACAAGGGTCGAAGAGATGGCTAGTATCTTAACACAAAAAATAAATAGAAAAACTCCAACCTTCATATTGGATCTTCTTATAGTGTGTTCTAGGTTCTGATGCTTATATTTGAAGTAACAGACAAAGAAAAATGTTAGACAAATGAACTAAAGCAACGGAACATGGAGGAACATATTAGAGCGCAGGGTGATAAGAGCCTAGAGGGTGAACAAGAAACCCTATCAAACGTTGATGTTGTATTAGGGGTCTAATGGTTACACTCACTTGGGACATTGGCCCTTAATTTTCAAGATCTTTTCATAAGATTTTTCTCAGAAGGAAAGTAATTTGAGCTTAGAGGTATCCAAGGGAAACCTATTAAAGTTATAATATCTAACAACGTGACAAAATTGTTAAAAAATGGAAACCAAGGTGTATTTACACAATTGTGTTAATTAGATGTTCAAACATCTATATCCTCTACTTTATTGGACCTCCAAAAACTTATTAACAATCATTCTAAGGTATTTGGAGAAATGCATAAGGATCTTCCATCTATTTGAGATCATGACCATGTTATTCATTTGCAACCTAGAAGTGTACCATCTAACATTAGGCCCTATAGAAATCCACATGCACAAAAGAGTGAGATTTAGCATATGCTTCAAGAAATGTTAAAGGCGTGCATCATTCAACCTAGCCATAGAACTTTCTCTTCACTAGTGGTGATGGTTGTAAAAAATTATGGTTCATGGCATACGTGTCTAAATTATAGACAACTCAACAAAATGACAATCAAAGATAAGTTTCATATTCCTATCATTGATGAAGTATGAGATTAATTGCATGGAGCAATTTTCTTCATTGAGTTGTATTTTTGTTCTAGATATCATCAAATTAGAAAAAGGAAAAAAGGCATCCCAAAACAAAATTTAGAACTCATGAAGGTCATTATGAGTTTTTGGTTATGCCATTTGGACTTACAAATTCACCTTCAACATTTCAAAGCATGATGAATTATATTTTCAAACCCTTTATTAGAAAATTTGTGCTAGTATTTTTTGATGACATACTAATCTACAACAAACCTTGGAAAAAGCATGTACAACATTTTGATAGGGTCTTAACACTATTTGAAGAGAATTTGTTATAAGAAAATCATTTTGAGTGTGCATTTTGGGGTTCAAGAAGTAGAATATTTGGGTTATATTGTATTACATGATGGTGTCAAGGTGGATCCTAACAAAATCAAAGCTATGAGGGAATGACCAATCCAAATACCTTGAATAAACTCAAAGGATTCTTAGGATTGACATGATATTACTGCAAGTTTGACAGGAATTATGGTCAAATAGAAGTACCTATGACAAAATTATTAAATAAGGAAGCATTTTCTTGTACTAAAGAAGCAACCAATATTTTGAAGAGCTCAAAGTGGTTATATGTTCAACTCATGTCTTGGTGACACCTGACTTCAAAAAAATATTCATTGTGAAGTGTGATTCCTCGGGTCATGGAATTGGTGCAATTTTAATGAAGAAAGAGGTCCCCTTTCCTTTGAAAGTAGTGAACTTAAAGAAAAGAACTTACTCATATCCATATATGATAAAGAAATGTTGGCCATACCACATGAAGTTAAGAAATGGCATCCATACCAAATAGGAAGACACTTTAAAGTGAAAACAAATCATGATAGTTGGAAGTACTTCTTGGAGAAAATACTATCTTCAAAAAACAAAAATGGGTCATAAATATGTTGGGTTGTGACTTTGAAATTATCTATAAAAAATAAAAAATAAAATATTGTGGAAGATGCACTGTCAAGGAAAGAGGAAGACACAAATGTTTTACTATGTGCTATTTACATTCTACAATTCGACTAGGTGGAAAAAGCAAGGATAGAATGGAAATAAGATCATAATATATTCAATATCGTTCAACAGCTACAGGAGGACCTCGGTCATAGTAGAAAAAATTACGTCGAAAAATGACTTGTTATGGTTTCAATATTTCTTATATTTATGTAAGAATTCTAAACTCAAATGGAAGGTCCTTTTGGAATTGAACGCCTGAAGGAGTACATTTAGGGTTCTTGAAGACATACCATATGATCAAGAAAGATTTTTTTTGGGAAGGTATTAAAGTATATGTGCAAAATTTTGTGGCGGAATGTGTGGTATGCCAACAAAATAAAGGAGATACTATCAAGAACCTAGGGCTCCTTCAGCGATTGGCATACCAATATAACATTATGGTAGTGGTAAATCGAATGACAAAGTATACCCACTTTTGCTTTCTTTCGCCTCCTTTAAAGCAAGTATTGTGGCAAAAACATTCATGGAAATAGTCCAAAATCTACATGGAATACCAAATATTATTATAAGTGACAGAGATCCAATTTTCACTTCAAATTTTTGGAATGAATCATTTTCTTGTTTGGATAGTCAATTGGCTGATAGCTCATCTTACATCCTCAATCTTATGGGAAAATTGAGATAGTGAATAAATGTTTAGAAGGATATCTATGTTGTTTTGCATATGAGAAACAAACACAATGGATCAAATGGTTTCTCTTGGCATAATGGTGGTACAACACGTCCTTCTATGCTTCATTTAAAATGTCACCATTTATGACACTTTGTGGATGTCATCCTCCATCCATCACATCACCCTTGAATGTGACTATAAAGGCTTAAGTAGTAGAGGACCGCATACAACACTAATAAGAGGTTCTCAAACTATTTAAAGATAACTCGGTTATGGAACAAAATTTGATGAAACAATAAGCAGCTCAATATCGCAATGAAAAGGAATTTGAAGTGGGGGATTGGGTATTTGCGAGACTATAACCATATAAACAAATTTCCCTTAAGCAACAAAAGAATTAAAATAAATTAGCTCCAAGGTATTATTGCCCCTATAAGGTGTTGCAGAGGATTGGAAGTGTGGCTTAGAAATTGGTGTTACCTCCATCTTCGCATGTACATACAAACTTCCATGTTTCTTACTTAATGAACACAATCATTGACAAGAGCCCAGTCCAAACTATTATACCAGAGATTAATGAAAAAAGGAAAAAAATACTAGAACTAGAAACAATTTTTGAAACAAGGACTAAGTAGTTGACAAATTGAGCAATTATTGAGTACTTCATCAAATGGAAGAACCTACCAGTGGAAGAAGTTACAAGAGAATATAAGTTCATGCAGAAACACACATGGATAATTAAATTGTTAAGGACAACACTTCTTTGAAGGGGAGGGGCATGTTAAGCCCCATATTAATCCCAAAACCCCTTATTAAGCCATAGATATTAAGTGATTACATTTATATTGTTATATTATTATGTAGGATAAAACTCCTCATGGTCCCATTTTATTATATGCTTTATCTCATATATAAACACTAAGGAGACCTAGTCTTAGGATCATCAAATATTATCTTGTACATTGTATTATTTGTAAAAGGAGGTTTCCCCCTCTAAGAGGATTGTAATTATAATTGGCTTATTATCATTTTAAGGTGCAAGGATCATAACATTGTCTATAATCAGAGCATAAGGGGGTGAATCTGAGTATCCTTTAGCAACAGAAAGAGAAGGAAATGACCAGACTCTTCCATATAAATATACAGGTCAAGAAGATTAAAATTAATGCTCTATTTAACTCAGGTTCACAAGTGAATCTCACAGCAACAGATCTGGTTAATAAATTGAGACTAGATATTTATGACCATCGTAGCCCATATCCATTAGGATGGGTCAACGAGGAGGTAGATATAAAGGTAACCAAAGTGTAGAATCAAATTTGTTATCAATGTTGAATTTATTAAGGAAGTAGAATTGGATGTAGCTCCACTAGATGTATGTGGTATTGTGTTTGGGAGTTCATGTATGTACATGTGGGGTGTGATATTCATGCGAAGACCAACTAGTATCGCCTCATCAAGGATCTCATTGGTAACGTCCAACCAGGACAAAATTTCAATTAGTTCTATCAAAGATATGTTTTTTTTTTTTTTTTTTTAGAGAAAATTGGTTTGTAGAAGAGTCCATGAGAGAAAAGTCATCCCTAGAGTTGTTTACTAAGGAACTGTTGTGTTGTTCAACAACCCCCATTTTAATGTATTGCAAATTTTCTATGAAATTTATTATATTAAAATAGTGTCCCTTCAATTTTAGAAAAAAATTATAATCGAATTTTAATACTTAGGCTTTTTTATTAAAACCCAAGTATTAAACCTTGATTATCCCAACAACAACAACAACAAAAATCCCCAAATTAAATAGCCCTCGGAACCAAGACTTATACTTAGGCTTTAAAAACTTTAAGTATTAAAACAATGCGGATTATTTAATTTAAATAAGAGTTTTCTTTTTTAAATTCACAAAGATCCAAACAACTCTGTCATACCCTACATTGCACATCCCATAATAAAAAATCCAAAGGCAAAGACTCCCCGCTAACACCGAATTGAGAAATGCGATTAGACCAAACCCGAACGGGTTATTAATTGCATTTCTAAAGGACCCCATGTCCATCGTAATCAGAATATACACTATCATATAATTCCATGCCCCATTACCTTTTCAATTTGTGATTTTCAATCAACATCGAACCCGACGAGAAAGTTAATGATAGTCAATCAAATTCAGCATCCGCAGGCTATCACAAATTTCAAAATCTTAAGTCTTGCACCTTCCCAATCGCAATATGTGATAAAGCCCAGACTCGACGAGAAAATTAAATTCAATCCATATTAATATTGTATCTGTTGGCTATCACGAAAAAAATATTAAGTCTAACCCCGCTCTGAACTGTTGATTACGATATGCGATAAGGCCCGGACCCACTTGGATTATACACTGTGATTTATATTAATATCGCATCCAGTGCCTATATCGCAATCGCAAAGTTCTAAAAAGTCATGCCTCATCCCAATGTCGATTTCTATATACATCCCAACACCAATTGTGATATGACATTAGCAGTGACGTCACTTCCACGTCACTTGCCACGTTACCTATCACGTCATCCCTGACATCATCAGTGACGTCATATTCCACGTCTCCTGCCATGTCACATGCCGTGTCACCATCCATGTCACATCATGATGTCATTCGTGATGTCACTGCCATGTCACCCCAGGACTTCGCAATCATAAGTTTCAAAGGGCTTAAATCATATTTGACTTTCTCCTAATTGCGATTGCAATTAGGTGACCCAGACCTGACACGATATTTAAATGGATATGAATGATTTCGCATCCTAGCTTATCACAACTTTCATAATCTTGTCCATACCTTGGCCTCCACTCCAAACACCGATTGCGATACAAAAGCCCGACTTACCTTAATTTAATAAATGATTCAGATCTTCTCGCATCAATGATGGAGAAGACTCCGGACCCCCTGTGCTCATTTTAAGTTTCTCATTGGGGGTGTCCAAAAAGTGGTTTTTCGTCCAATTCCCTATATCCACGCATCACTTCTTTGTTCTTTCAGAGCCCCCTCTTCATAAACCACTTACCACTTCCAACTCCCTCCGAAAAAATCGTTAGCCATCCACCTTTCTACGATTGTGATTGCGATAAATCATGTGTATTACGATATGTGATAAGCCCCGGACCCGATAGGATTATACACTCTAATTTATAAAACCCCGTGTCTGTGGCTATCGTAAATAACAAAAGATCAACGTTTTACTGTCTCCTTCCCATTCCAATTGCAATTGCGATTTTATTTAAAAAGGCCCCCTTTGGGATCTTCTATGAAATACTCCCATTCTAAATCGATTTCGAATTTTTTGAGTTCTACCCCTGATTCTAATCCGATTGCAATTGTTTAATGATCAGTTGCAAACTCTGATTTCCAATTACGATAAGTCGTAAAGTCCACCTCCTCACTCTACATTCCTCACCATGATGTCCATGTCAGGATTTATTGCACTCTATGTTTTTCCGATTTCCTGCAAAACATGATTTGTTTCAAATAAAATTCGCTTATCATCTCATTTATGTTTATCTTATCAATTCATGATTTTTTGTTCAAGTTCATGACATAGGAGGATAGTTGTGCTGACAAGTGGCAAATTAGTTCAAACAAACAGACAAACATCCAGAGAATTTGATGGAACAAACGAAGTTGATGATGACAACAAATCATTTTTAGAAATTACTACCAAAAATTGTTTTCCTTTAAGCGTTGTTGAAGGGATCTGCTTAAATTCCCTCAACGCTCTGCACAATAGATTCATTTTGTTTGCTGCGATTTAAGCTTACTTGTTGTATGAAATAAAGGTCCTGAATTTTGTGAAGAAAGGTAAGAAAGCCCACACTTTGTACTTTCATAATTTTCTCAATAGAACGACTGGAACATTGTTTTTTGAATTTTCATAAAGAATTTTGAGAAGTTGCACTACTGTACTCCCATAATCATCTGTGTGAGAAGGACTAAACCACTATTATAATTTTATGAGATGAGTGAAATGTACTTGGTATTTCTATCATTGTACCTTTGTTTTGTTCATAAGTAAATAGTGAAATTATCTTTTCAGATTGCTTGTTACATGGTATTTAAAAGAACAGTGTTACATGTATTCATTTATGATCATGATGTCATTGATATTTTAAATACATGTTAAGTAATTTGCCTTGATATTCTAAATGTGATATGAGTTATATACATTATTTTGATTAACTATTTAATCAAAGTAATCATCTTGAAATATTTTCATTTCCATTTGTGTTTGAGTAATCTATATTGTCATTTACTAAGGAAAATCATTATAGATCGCATCCAGGTAAATGTTAAACAATCTCGGGTTATAGAGTAGATTAATGCATATATTTTTTCCATTAATTCATTACTGCAAATCCATCTAGTTCACTTCACTATAAGCATTACACACTCATTCAATCATCTTTCATTGGGAAACCGGTCCCATACAATCCAGTCGAAGCCACTACCTAAACAAAAAAGGAGTTGTCTTAAGGTCTGGACCGGGTGGTTTTCCCCATGTGTTGAAGCAGCAATTTTCGAGGCCTCAACAACTTTTGGTGCTAGAAGGAGGGCATGCAGACTATGAATGGCAAATAATTCCAATCCAAAAACAAAAGACCATTCCAAGAGTCATTGTCCCTCCAAATTTTCTACAACTTCCAGATCCCCTCCAGAATCTCCTACTTTTAGATCAGGAGTTGTACAATCACCTCCCAAGTCTCCTAGAATACTTCCTGAGGTAATCCCTATGGATTATACTCCAGAATCACCAGAAATTACAGCTTTGATAAAGAAATTGGAAGATGTCTCCATTTTAGCAGAAAAGCCTGAATCATCCAAAGATTTTGAAGGAAGAATAACTTTTATTTTTAAGGAACTGGTGTTCTAAATTGGTCCCAAAGTGAAAAACTTGGCATCTCGCCATTTTAATTTCCACTTGAATCCAACTGAATGAAAAATGCTACATCAGATTCCCAAACATCTACTAGTGAGATTACCTCATTCTCTCATTCACCAACATCTCCATTTCTTCCTTTTTCATTTCCTTTCTCTCTACCGACCACCTCATCTATTTCCATTTCCTCTACACAAACGACTAGTGTTGCCTCAGGAAATACTATCATAGCTACCAATTCTTCTTTCATCACATCCACCACCCCAACTGCTACAATGGCAGCTAGACCATGGTCCAATTCGGGAGTTGTTCAAATGCCAACATCACTTCATCCTCTACCAAAACATCCTGAAAGATGGCTTCCCAAATTCAATCTTGGTGATGGGTTACCTGTTGAAGAGAACCTTCATAATTATATGTTAGCCATCAATCTCAATGAGGTAGATGAAGAAGACATTTTTTTTAGATTATTCCCGTACACTCTTACAGGACTAGCAGGGTCTTGGTACTTTTCATTACCAGCAAATTCTATTACTAGTTGGAATATTTTTGAAGAACAATTTTTGACTAAATTTGGAGATGATCGCTCAACCTCATCTCTTATCAATGAAATTTCCAATTTTAAAACAAATTCAGGGGAAAAGATAAAAGATTTCAATTCCATATTTAACAAATTATTAAATAAAATCCCAGCTACTTCTAGACCTGGTGTCGATGTATAAATTGAATGGTATATTTCATCTCTTCCTTCTAACATAGGAATTTTTGTAGATAAAGCTAATAAAATACCTTGGTAGAAAACATGAAATAAGTTGTGTCTGTAGAGAAGGGGATAAATGCACTAGAAAGGAAAAAAGATTAGGAAAACAGAAAATTAAAAAGAGTTACATTTAAGGATGAAGCTAAAAAGAAAGCACCTAAAGATCCCTTTGATCTTGAAGGCTTACAACAAGTCCTTAAAACTTTATCTAACGAGATGGTAGAGATCAAAAAACAAGTAGCTAAATCCTCTTCCAAAAAACCTTTTAGACCATTCAAAAGAAATCAGCCACCTAATCCACAACCTCCAAACACTATCTGTAATGCAGAAACTAATGATGAAGATGAGGAAGAAGCAACATTTTCTGCTGATGAATCCCAATATGAACAAATAGCTGAGTTAAATGGAATGTGGGATTTTATTCTTCCTATTTCTGATAGTGAAAATGAATATGAAGCATTACCTGTTAGCACAAGAAGCAAAAGTCCAGCTAATCCTATACAATGAATTCAAAAATAGAAACCTTCAACTTCCACTACTAAAGATAAAGTTGTTAAAAATTCCACTTCCTCTTCTGCCCAAGCAATTCCGTCTTCATCCAATTCTCCATATTCACCCAGAACCTCAGTAGTTTCAGATACTATTGAGTACAATATAGTTGAGGATATGAATAAAATAAAAGCAAACATTTCCCTTCATGAACTCACTAACTCAAAAAACAGTAGAATTTTTTACTAAAAGAATTGAATGCGGTACCTGCTTCTCCTCTTCCTACTGCTGTGGTATCCAAAGCTTCTAATGGAATGGGTAAATCTCCTGGTCATCCATTATTTGATTCCTCTGATGCTATTCTGATAGGTGACAAATCTAACTCACATACTCCTCCTTTTCTTCTTACTTTTGAAATATTTAATAAAAATGTACATAATTGCTTGGTAGATTCAGGGGCTTCTTTGAATATCATGTCATATTCAATTTGTATGTCACCCTAGAAAAATCTAGTTCACATTGTGCAACTCGATAGGAAAAATTCGAAGTCATAGGAGAAATGAATTAAGTTCTTGTTAGCTTATCTTTGAATCCTGAAGTTTGTCAAATAATTGATATACTTGTTGCTGATATCCCAGATTTCTATGGTTTAATTCTTAGTAGAGATTGGTCAGAAAAACTACACAGTTATTTTGCCACTAATTAGGCTCACTTATGGCTCCCATTTAATGGAAATCCTATTCAAATCAGAATCAAACGAGAAAAACATTTGAAACATTTAGTAACAAATTTTGAAGGTGAAAATGAGGCAGTAGTATTTAATAACAACATTCTTGGAAACTACTCTATTGAATCATTTTTTCAGAATTTTAAAGCACAAACGTTACCATTTATGATTAATTTTGTAACTTCTCAAATTGAAAAAATTTCACAGTCAGACTTTTCCAGATGTGTAAATATGCTAGAAAAACCATTAGTTAATTATTTATTTTGGACATTGTATTTTGATGGGTCGAAATCAAGCAATGGTGCAGGAACAAGTTGCATATTGATTAATTCTGAAGGTGTGAAGACAATGTTGACTTGCAGATTGGAATTCGAATGCACGAATAATATTGCAGAATATGAGGCATTAGTCCAAGGTATGTGTAAAGCAATTAGCCTTGACATTAAATACCTTCAAGTTTATGGAGATTCAGAAATTATAGTTGACCAAGTAAGAAACATGATGCATTGTATATCTACACACTTGAAACATTATCAGTGTTTGGTTCAGTCTCTCACTTCACATTTTTTAGTGTTTAAAATTTTTTATATTCCTAGGATTCAGAATGCCAACGTTGACCTTCTTGCTAACATTGCATCAAAATTGATCCCATCCGAAGGTTATAGTCCTGCTAGATTTTCTGTAGAATTAATATTTAGACCATCCATTCCCAATAATATCACCAACTAGCAGGTATTCAATGATGATGAAGACATTTTAATCTTATTAACTTCTAAAAAATCATATGATGACCAAATATTTGATGAGGATGGACACGATGATAAATTAAAATAGAAAATTGATGATAATCCCATACCCAAATCTGTAGTAAAACTTGAGGATCTCTATGATTTAAAAGAGTTACTAATTCAAAACTACAAAGTTCAACTCTGATATTTGAATCAATAAATCTTGGGACAGATCTTAAACCTTAGAATGTCAATTTAGGACTTGGTCTTTCATCTAAAGAAAGATTATCCTTCATTCAATTGTTTAAAAAATATAAGGATGTCTTTGCTTGGAATTATGAAGATCTGAAAACATTCGACACTTCCATCATTCAACATACAATCCCAATGATATCAAATGATAAACCTATCCAGTAGAAATTAAGGAAAATTCACCCAAACTTAGAAAATCAAATCAAAACAGAATTGAATAAACTCCTTAAGGCTAAAATTATTTTTCCTGTTAGGCATTTAATATGGGTTTCCAACTTGGTACATGTTAGGAAGAAAAACGGTGATATCCGCATTTGTATAGATTTTAGGAATCTTAATAAAGCTAGTCAAAAGGATAATTTTCCACTTCCCACTATGGAACAGATTTTACGATCATTTGTTGGTTCCATACTTATGTCTTTCCTTGATGGTTTCTTTAGATATAATCAAATTATGGTCCACCATATGATAGTCTAAAGACTACTTTCATAACCAAATGTGGAACTTATGCCTACCAAAAAATGTCATTCGGTTTAATAAACGCAGGGGCCACTTTCCAACGAGCCATAGATATAGCATTCAAAGGTTGTTAAATAAAACAATTGTTGTTTATCTAGATGATATTACTGTTTATTCAAAAAACAGAAATAGTCATTTACAGGACTTAAAACAAATTTTTGAACATTGTAGAAAATATGGCATTTCATTAAATCCAAAAAAGTATTTTTTCGCTTGTAGTGAAGGGAAACTTTTAGGATTCATTGTGTCAAAAAATGGAATTTACATTGACCCTGATAGAATAAAAGAAAATTCAAAAATTTATCCACCATACAACAACAAAAAACATGCAATCATTCTTTGGACAAATCAATTTTGTTAAAAGGTTTGTCCCTAATTTCTTACAAATTATTTTGCCGTTACGCCAAATGATTAAGAAAAACGCAATTTTTAAATGGGTCCAGCATGAAAAGAAATCATTTGATTTAATTAAACGGACAATTATCAACGCTCCCTCTTTAAATACTCCAAATTTCTCCAATCATTTCATCTTATAAATATTTGGTTCTTCAACGTCTTATGTTGTTGTTTTGACACACATTGATAATCAGAAAATTAAATCACTCATCTCATTTTTCAGTTCAAATTTCCAGGGTGCCGAATTGAATTATTCAGAAGTAGAAAAACAATCATAGGTTGCATATAAATATGTAAAGCATTTTCGACCTTTTCTTTTAAAAACACACACGAAAGTAATAGTCCCATTCCCAGCAGTGAGGCAATTACTATTGATGAAAGAGTTAGGAGAAAATAGAGTGAATTCGGTAACATCTCTGTAGGAATATGATATTGAAATTAAACCAACCAAAATTGTCAGAGGGAAAGGTTTCTGCAAGTTTCTTATGGGATAATCCAACATACCAGCCGAAGGAGACACAGGTAACAGTGAACAGATTTCTGAGGTAAATGTAATTGATGCTTATTCCCAATATGTTGATTTAATTTTATTTTTTTAAATGGATATGCTCCTCCTGAACTCAATTATAAAAGAAAATTAGCTTTAAGATTAAAAGCAAAAAATTATGAAATTGTTGATAATGTGTTATTTAGGAGAAATTGTGATTCCATATTGTTAATATGATTAGAAAAGTTTGAAGCACAAACAGTTTTGCAGGAACTTCACGATGGACCAGCAGGTGGACAATTTGGAGGAGATACTACAGCACACAAAATCTTGCATGTTGGATACTACTGGCGCACTCTCTTCAAAGATACCCACGCATATGTGAGGAAATGAAAAACATGCCAAACTGCTTCTGGAAGACAAAGGAAACCAGCTTTGCCTCTGCAGCCAGTCAACATCAAACAGCCTTTCGAACAATGGGGACTGGATATCATAGGTGAGATCATTCCTCATTCTTCTAAACATCATAGATATATTCTCACTGCTACATATTACTTCACTAAGTGGGTGGAAGAAATTCCGCTAAAGGTAGTCAATTCTGAATCTATTATTGAATTTATTGATCAATTTATCATTACAAGATTTGGTTTGCCTTCTGCACTTATATTTGATAATGCATCTTATTTTTTGAGTACCAGTATGATTGAATTTGCAATTAGGAGAGGTTTTAAACTCAAATATTCTGCTAATTACTATCCGCATGGAAACGGTTTGGCAGAATCCACTAATAAAAAACTCCTTAGAATAATCAAAAGAACTGTATATCAAAATCAAATAAACTGGCATAAAGCTTTAATATTTGCTCTATGGGTTGATAGGATAACTCAAAAGGCCTCTATAATCACTTCTCCATTTAACCTAATCTATGGGAAGGAAGTCATTATTCCATCACATTTAGCTCTTCCTTCATTAGCCCTAGTTCAATTTATTGAAGAAACACCTTCTTCTTCATTGCAATTAAGAAATTCACAAATCCTAAAACTAGAAGAAGATAGGGAAAAGGCAAAACTCACACACGCCAAACATCAACAGATGGTGAAAACTTATTTTGATGCAAGTTCAGTCACACAAAGTTCCTTCCAAGTTGGAGATCTAGTTCTCAAGTGGGACAAAGCACACGAAGAAAAAGGGAAACATAACAAATTTCAGAAATTATGGCTTGGTGCATTTCAGATTATTGAACAGATAAGCCCATTTACAGTTATACTTCAAGATTTATCAGGAAAGAGAGATTCTCTTCCTGTAAATAGGCTCATCTTAAAGAAATTATTTTCTTAATTTCTTAAAAAAAAAAAAATTGAATAAAGAATAAAATCTGTAAAAAAATCACTCCCATTATACATCCCGCTGCAATTTATTTTTCCTTTTATAGATTTTGTTAATAAAATGTTAAATAGTACTCTATTGACTTTTCAAATTTATCTTGAAGTTATTTTTATTTTTCATTTTGAAGGTAGGAATTTTTAAGAAGTGGTTACCAAAATTGAAAATTAGATAAAAATTATATAACTCTGAAAATATTTTCCATTAAGTTGTAAAATCTTTAAAAAAACTCAAAAATTATATCATTTTACTCTAGTTCTAGTTAAAAAAGGTTATCCTTAAAAAGTAAAGACCGTCTTATGACTTAAACATTTTCAACTCAGATTTGTCATCCAAAACTTTTAAGGAGTCAATGATCCTCCCCGTCCATTAAAAAGATTATATTTAGAGTGTAATTATAAAATATAATAAATCTAAAAAGATAAGAGGTCTCATCACGAGCTTGCTTACCATGTTCATAGGGAACCAATTAAACTGACATTACCACATTGATCACCAAATCAAGGTAATGGCTTATGATTTTTAATTGTAAGACAAGGGGTCTCATCACGAGCTAGCTTGTTCAGTTTGATTGTTACCAGTGAATGGCATTGTCGTTAACTAGCCACCAAACCAGGACAATGGCTTTTTAGCATCAAAAAAGAAAAGACAAAATAAAATTTACCTCTGATTATTGCACTATTAAATGGATGGGATACTGGATTGTTGTTGGTTAAAAGGTAACCCTTTCGAGGCTATGAATGCTTACTGGTAGCAGTGGTTGTACCTGTGACAAACGAGTACATTTTTAAGATAAGTCGTAAAAGACCCCCTACTTTATTTTTATAAACTGATTAATGACTGATACAAGTATATAGTTGCTTTTCATTCACAAAAGGTTTTTTAAAGAGATTGCAAGTTAATGAGTTTTATAGTGAGAGTAATTTTTTTTATCTAGATGTTTCGAAAAGCAGTTTTCACTTCTTAAATTATTTTTACTGATTTTTTGGGAAAAAATCATTTATTAGAGATAATTGTTTCTTCTAGTGAATCACCATTTGTTGTACTATTCAATGACCCCCATTTTAATGTATTATAAATTTCCTATGAAATTTATTATATTAAAATAGGGACCCTTCAATTTTAGAAAAAAATTATAATCAACGTTTAATACTTAGGATTTTCTATTAAAACCCAAGTATTAAACCTTGATTATCCCAACAAAAAAAACCCTAATTAAATATCCCCCAGAACCAAGACTTATACTTAGGCTAAAAAACCTTAAGTATTAAAACAATACAGGTTATTTAATTTAAATCAGAGTTTTTTTTTTTAATTCCCAAAGATTCAAACAACTCAACCATACCCCGCATCGTACATCCCATAATAAAAAATCCAAAGGCAAAGACTCCCCCGCTAACACTGAAATGTGAAATGCGATTAGACTGGACCCGAATAGGTTATTAATTACATTGCTAAAGGTCCCCGTATCCATCGCAATCACAGTATCCGCTATCATATAATTTCATTTCCCATTACCTTTGCAATTTGCGATCTGCGATCAGGCTTGGACCCAACGCAAAATTTAATGACAGTCCATCAAATCCTGCATCCGTAGGCTATCGCAAATTTCAAAAGCTTAAGTCCTGCCCCTGCCTAATTGTGATATGTGATAAATCCCAAACCCAATGGGAAAATTAAATCCAATCCATATTAATATCGCATCTGCGGGCTATCGCAAAAAAAGATTAAGTCTGACCCCGCTCCGAACTCCCAATTGCGATATGCGATGACACCTGGACCCGCCTATATTATACATTACGATTTATATTAATATCGCATCCTGGGCCTATATCACAATTGCAAAGTTCTAACAATTCATGCCTCATCCCAATGCCAATTGCAATATGATGTCAGCAATGACATCATTTCCACGTCACCCGTCAGCTACCACATCATCTGTGACGTCACATTCCACGCCACCTGCCATGTCACATATCATATCATCCTCCATGTCACATCATGATGTCATTCGTGATTCCAGTGCCATTTCACCCTGGTACTTTGCAATCACAAGTTTCAAAGGGACTTAAATCATATTCCTCCTTCATCGAATTGTGATTGTGATTGGGCAACCGAGACCCGACACAATATTAAATGGATATGAATGATTTTGCATTTGGGCTTATCACAACTTTCATAATCTTTCCTGTACCTTTGCCTCCACTCCAAACACCGATTGCGATACAAAATCACGACTTAACTTGATTTAATAAACAACTCAGATCTATCCGGATCAACGGCAGAGAAAACTTCGAACCCCCTACGCTCATTTTAAGTTTCTCAAGGGGGGGGGAGGGTCCGAAAAGCAATTTTTTGTCCAAATCCCTATATCCACGCATCACTCCTTTGTTCTTTCAAACCCCCCTCTTCACAAACCACTTACCACTTCCGACCCCCTCCAAAAAAACCATTAGCCATCCACCTTTCCACGTTTGTGATTGCAATAAATCCTGTGTATTGCGATATGTGATAAGCCCTGGACCCGATACAATTATACACTGTAATTTATAAAACCCTGCATCCGCGACTATCACAAATAACAAAATATCATTGTTTCACTATCTCCTGCCCATTCCAATTACGATTGCGATTTTATTTAAAAAGGCCCCCTTTGGGATCTTGTATGAAATACTCCTAGTCTAAATCGATTGCGATTTTCCTGAGTTCTTCCCCTAATTCTAATATTATTGAAAATTTTTTATGGTCTTCCACAAACTCTAATTTTTTATTGTGATCAGTCGTAAAGTCCACCTCCTCTCTCCACATTTCTCTCCATGATGTTTGTGTCAAGATTTATTGCGCTCTACGTTTTTCCTGATTTCTTGCAAAATGTGATTTGTTTCAAATTAAATTTGCTTATCATCTCATTTATGTTTATCTTATCAATTCATGTTTTCTGTGTTCAGGTTCATGACAGAGGAGGACAGTTGTGTTGATAAGTGGCAGATCAATTCAAACAGACAAATAGACAGTCAAAGAATTTTATGGAACAAATGAAGTTGATGATGACAGCAAATCATTTTCAGAAATTACTACCAAAAATTGTTTTCCTTTAAGAATTGTTGAAGGGATCTGTTTAAATGCCCTCAACGCTCCACACAATATATTCATTTAGTTTGCTTCTATTTAATCGTACTTGTTGTATGAAATAAAGGTCCTGAATTTTATGAAGAAAGGCCAGAAAGCTCGCACTATTGTACTTTCATACTTTTCTCAATAGAACAACTGGAACATTATTTTTAAGAAATTTTCATGAAGAATTTTGAGAAGTTGCAATACTGTACTCCCGGAATCATCTTTGTGAGAAGAACTAAACTGTTGTTATTTCTTTTATGAGCTAAGAGAAGTGTATCTGGTATTTCTATCATTATACCTTTGTTTTTTTCATAAGTAAATAGTGAAATTATATTTTCATTTTGCTTGTTACAAGTTGTTTAAAAGAACAGTATTATGTGTATTCATTTCTGATCATGATGTCATTGGTATTTTAAATACATGTTAAGTAATTTGCCTTGATATTCTGAATGTGATATGAGTTGTATTCATTATTTTGATTATCTATTTAATCAAATTAATCATCCTGAAATATTTTCATTTCCATTGGTGTTTGAGCAATCTATATTGTCATTTACTAAGGAAAACCATTATAGATCGCATCCAGATAAATGTTAAACAATCTCGGGTTATATAGTAGATTAATGCATATATTTTTCCATTTAATTCATTACTTAAAATCCATCTATTTCGCCTCACTATAATCATTACACACTCATTCAATCACCTTTCATTGGGAAACCAGTCCCATACAATCTAGTTGGAACCACTACCTAAACAAAAAAGGAGTTGTCTTAAGGTCCGGACCGGGTGGTTTCCCCCTTGTGTTGAAGTAGCGATTTTTGAGGCCTCAACAAGAACATAAATAAAAACTGGAAGAGTTTTTATGGGCATGCAAGAGTGTGTTCTAGGATCCTGAAGGGCTATCATCCAAGAGGGAAGGGGAGCACGAGACCCAGTTGTTTCCTCGCTCTCTATTGCTAAACATTAGCTCGTATTGGATTTCTAATATAGAGGAAAACAAGGTGACAAAGTAGTTAAAACAAATATTGAAACAGGGTGTCATTAGCCCAGGTACCTTACCATGTGGATAACCCATCATAATTATTCCAAACAAGGATGGGACTTGGGCAATGTGTATTGTTTACAAAGAATTAAACAACTTACACTCAAGAACAAGTACTTCCTTCCCAACATAAATAATCTATTGGATCAATTATAGCAATCCAAATACTTCACCAAGTTGGACTAAAAGTGTGGGTATCACTAGGTTCAAGCTAGAGAATAAGATACCTGAAAGATCGCCTTCAAAACCAAACAAGGTTTGTATGAGTGGTTAGTTATGGTATTTTACCTATGCATTGCACTCAGTATGTTCATGAGGTTAATGAATGATATATTGTGCCATTTTATAGATTCATTTGTTATTGTTTATTTTGTTGATATACTAGTATATAGTGCTACATGGGAGGAGCACATATCACATTTGATGCAAGTGCTAGGGACATTGAAGAAGCACTAGTTGCTGGAAAATATCAATAAGTGTGAGTTTTCATAATAGTATTTAGTGTATCTTATATATGTGATAGGTTGGGGAGAGTTGAAGATAGATCCTACCCATATGGAAGTCGTCATGAAGTGGCCAATTCCTATTAATGTTTCCAGGGCCAGGAGTTTCATTAGGGTAGCATAATACTTGAGGAAATCCATAACAGTGAGTGGTAAGAGTTTTCAATGGGGAAAGGGTTAACGGAAGGTTTTTGAAGAGTTAAAGAAGATTAGTCAAGCATTGGTTCTTGCATTTTCAAACTTGAAATGTCCCTTTGAAGTTGAAACATATGTGAGTGGGTATTCTATGGGAGTAGCCTTGATGCAGGGAAGAAGACCTATATGCCACAATTATAAAGTATTTCATGGGGCAATTCTCAACTACCCTACCTACTACACGGAGCTATATGCCCTAATGCAAGGTGTGAATAAGTGGAAACATTATCTAATGGTAAAGGAGACAATAATCCATGTAGATCACCAGCCATTGTAGTACTTTCAGGCCCAAAGTAAGCTACAAAAAAGACATTACAAGTGGATGGGGTTTTCATAGCAGTTTCATTTGGTGATCAAGTATAAGAAGGGTAGCACAAATAAGTTAGTTGACATCCTTTCAGGGCCACCTACTTCAAATATCATGGATTTGGGAACTCTTATGCACATGGAACCTTTCACCTATTATGCATACAAAGATTAATATACATAGGATGAGGACTTTAATGAATTTTTTCAATAGTTACAAGGCTAGATTCATGTGCACAATAGTGACAATACAGTTGACTATAATATCCAAAATAGGTTACTCTATTGGTTAGATAAGTTATGTGTTCCTAAAGGTGAGCGATTACAACTAATTAGAGAGGCTCACTTATTCAAGTTGTAGGGCACTTTGTTGTAGGGAAGATAGTGGCAAACTTGCAGAGGTATGTGTATCGACCTCGAATGCAATAAGATGTAGCTAGGTTCGTAAGAGGATGCATGCCTTGTTGTATCAACAAGCCTAGTAATAAGAAGCAAGGTTTATATCATCCCTTACCTATACCACCTCATCCTTGGGAAATAATTTCCATGGACATTGTGGGAGGTTTACAAACAACCAAGGGACATGACTACCTATTCATGGTAGTTGAAAAGTTCAACCAGATTTGTCTTTTAATGCATTGTAAAAATACCATCAACGGATAGGAAGCAATGAACTTGTTCCTTGGCCAGGTCTGGGTGCACTTCAGGATACTAAGGAGCATCATTTCAAATAGAGACACAAGATTTCTCAGTGCATTTTGGACTATATTGTGGAAGATGATGGACACAAATTTGAATAGGTCAACTAAATTCAGTTCACAAACAGATGGGAAACATAAGTAGTCAATAGGAATTTGGTGAAACATTTTATGTTCTACAATCAGAAGCATTTAAAGACCTAGGATGAAAATCTGGTATATATACAACACTCTTATAACAAAGTATTCCACACTTCTACTAGTAAGACCCCATTTGAAACATGTTTTGGATATTTTCCACTTCACCTTTAGATATTGCATATGGACAAGAAGGAAGAGTTTTGTAATTTCCTAAAATTGCAACAACTGGAAATTATTCTTCTAACTGATTAATTATGCAATTTATTTTCTACGAAAAACAAGGAAGAAATCACACTGCAATTCTTCACAAATAAAAAAACGTTGTGGAAAATAAAATGTTGGAAACTGAGAAATATAGAGCACACACACAATAAAAATGAGGTCACTATTCTTGGACAAAATTCCCCAAAAAAACTAAATGTGGGAAAACCAGTGCAGCAGATGAGGGTTTTGTTATTATTCTTCAGCAAAAAATCACAGTACAATAAAATAGATGTAAAACTAGAAATCCTCACCAAGAGAAATATTGGAAAAATTATTGAGGGAATCTTTCCCTTCCTCCACAAGAAATCCTACAACAAAATGAACCTTAGAACTAGCTCCGGAAAACCCTTGCACAAGCCTCTACGTTGCCTCTACATGGGGGAACTCGCACTGCTCGAAATTTTCCTTTGATGATGATGTCCTGCTTATTTCTACCTCTACAAATGATTCACTTCACCTCTTGGTGAGAATCCCAGCCTCTAGAAACTGAATCGATTTCCTCTCTAGCTGAATTGAATTTCCTCTTTAAGGCTCTACGCATGCCCCTACACAACCTCATGTGGATAACTTCAACCTCCCTCAACTGAATCTTCCAGCACTGGAAAATTCCTCTTGAATCCTGTTGTTGATCTCCCTCTCACCTATGCTTCCTCCTAGCTTGAACTCTTCTCCGTGCTTCAACTCTACAATTGGGTAGCTTGATCTACCAAGGAAACTTGCTACTTTGGTGTATGTTGCTCCAACCCCATTGATCTCCTTTTATAATCTCTCGGTAGCTCACCAATGGCCATGATTAGATCCCCATTAATGGCTAAGATCATCTCTAAGTCGATCCACGTGAGTTTCTACAGAAATATCACCTTTCTCAATTAAATGTTGTTAATTAATCACTTTCCCTAAGTTAGACTTAAAAAATATTTAATTAGTGACTAATTAACTTAATTAAAATATCTCTAGGTGTTTTATCTTGAAAAAAATTATGGGTTTTAGAGTTTTTTTGTTCTTAGCATTTCTAACCAAATTCGAGACTAGAACACCTATCTGATGCTACCCAACCATCCAAAACTAACAAGTGTGAGGAAGGATCTTATGGGGTATGCCTTAAGGGCATAATTTTTATTTTTGAGAAGACCAAGTAGATACATCTACAAGTACAGGATATAATGCATAAGTCATAAGAACAATATGAGGCTAGGCATGATCATCGTAGGTTAGAGAATAAATTCAATGTGGGAGACAAAATATGGTTACATTTGAACAAGGAGAGGCTACAGGATCCTGGTAATCAAATAACGGCTCTATCACATGTGTTGAGTCGCCAAATTGTTGCCTTTTACACCATTCCAAGAACCAATTTTAAGCCATTTTATCATACTTCTTTAACCATCTATTATCCATCCATTTCCTTTCTTACTTGGTTTTTCCATAAATGTGTCGTAATAAACCCAGGAATTCTAAAGTAGTTAATTATTGTCATCTTCCTTAATTTTTAATGGATTAAATAGGATAATGCTTGATTTATTACTAATGATGGTTCTCCTATCTGGTTCCTATAGTTTTTATACATCCTCCAGGGTTATGTTGTGCCACTCTAGTTACCAGAAGCACACGACAGACCAACTACTAGAAGCACAAAACTATACAACTACTCAAAAAGTAGAATGGTTGAGCTATCGGAAGTGTACAAGCTTTGTTAATCCAACTGAACTACTGGAAGTTGTCGAGTTACTAGAAGTGAAAAAGCTATTATAATCCAGCTAAACTACTAGGAGCAAACGATTTACTGGAATTGCATAAGCTATGTTAACACAGTTGAGCTACTAGAAGTAGTCGAGTTACTGGAAGTTGAGACACACTATTTGGGTAGTTACACACTTGTAGGTGACCATCAATAGTGTGATTGTTAGTTGGGATAATTCCACACCAAGTCAACGCCAATCAAGAGACAATTTTGCTATGCATTCACCATATTTGGATCCACTCCTATCCACATGGTTTTTGGGCCCAAAAAAAATGTAATATACCTTTTTATAACACCAAACTGTTAGTCATGATTTCATGATGCTTTAGCAGAATTCTAAATAGGGATTTAAATCTTCTAAATTTTGCATCAAATAAAATTGTTGTAATGCTACAATATATTATGACAACAGTAGTTTGCTAAAAGATCCATGATTTTAGGATCAAAGATCTTAGTTGTGTCTAGGAGGATTTTTTATATAATTCAGCTGAATAGACACTCAACAAAAAAGAGGTTAACATTGAGTTTCTTGTAGCGGAAATATTCTAGAAGGTTGTCTGAACTTGTATTCTATAATTTCTGGTTGATTAATGAATTTATCCTATTGTTGATCAATTTCTGAGTTTTATAATCCTACAGTGCTCCTCCTAGAAGGGTCCCCTTTCTTGGGATGCACTTGCAGAGTTAGATAGTTCTGGTAGAATTTAATTAATTTATTTTATGAACAGTTAGAGCATATTCAGTATTTTTAGTTTTTGTTCCTATACCTTTAATAATTCCTATTTTATTTATTCCACGCATAGTTAGACTGGATCTAGTAGTTTAATTCATGTAGTTTCCATATTCATGTACTTTCGTATGGAGTGATTTTCGTGGCCCTTTATGGAGAGTTAACAACACATGGATCCACTGGGAGTTGCAAGATACCCGAAGACTTGAACCAATATCTCTCAAAAGGTTTGGTTTGTTTCATGATTTCCAACACAATTTGGTTTTTCTTGTTTAGTTGCAGAACTGTTGAACCTATTGGACACCCATATGATGTTGGTGAATGGAATAATCTTTTTAAAATGATATTTAATTTTATATTTGTGTGGCATGCAAGTGGTGAATCCATGTTTAGTGAAAGAACATTTGTAATAGAATGTTGTAGTATTTAATTATTTAAAACCAATCAAGTCTTCTTCTACATATATTTTGTTGGCACCTCGTTAGCTTACGAGCCTTGGTTGATAATTTAATGTGTAGCAATTTAAGCAATTAAATTGCCTTTTTTTTCGGTGTTGTTGTCAAGGAGGTGCCAAGGAACTAGGTATTGGTTGGTTTGATGTTTGAGTAGATTTCCTTGCCTACAATATATGAGCATCCTAAAACATAGAGTGGCAGGAGCGGTAAGACAAGAGGTAATAACTTGCATGTCCACTTTACTGGGTGGCGTGCCTCATTGGATTTAGATTATTTTGGTACTATACGAATCAAGGAAATATAGGTTGCCTATAAATTACACAAATTGGGGGAGAAAAATTGGTAAGACTGAAGCGTGACCACTATTTTGGGTTTCTCCAAAGTCTTGATTGTTTCTTTCATTCAAGTGTTCTTTAAATTAGCTTTAATTCATTTTTATTTAAAATTAATATTTCAATCAGTTTTGGGTGTTGTAATAACCCCCCAATGTACTAACCCATGTGTGAGATGTGGATTAGAAACCAGCGGGAAGGATTCGAGAATGATCAAGAGCTTGACAAGAGATGTTACTCCAAAAAAATTCTCAAATCTTAGCAGCAACTAGTGTCTTTTCTCCTTGGGAAGAGAAAATCTTGGAAGTGGTCAAGAACATACCTATCTCTTTAGAAATGATAAAAGAACCAAAGATCCATGATCCATCCCTACAAGAAGATCTAGGAAATTCTGCTAATAACCTTTGTCAATCTATTAAGGAAACTAAAGAATCATTGATTGAATTTGATTGGGAGCCATTAGAACTAGATATCAATGAATTTTTGTTATTTTTATCATTAGACGTCTTGAGTATTTTTTAATGTGATGAGGAACAGGTAGAGGAACTTGAGAATGAGGAATTTATATCATGCATATCTTCATATCTTTAATGCACCCAAGTGACCATTCAACAACTAGTATAAGATCAATGTGGCATGACAAAGAAGGACATGTGAATCAGCACTAATGAACATGAAACTCAAGAGCATTACATCTATATCAAATTTTGGTTCCAAACAATCATCAGGCTAGAGCACCGCTCTCTTCTTCAACAACTCTTGCCATCATATCAATAAAAGAAGTTGTTTCTTCATTCTCTGGTATACGTCAAAGTTTATATTTCAAACTAGTGTATGAATGTGTTTCCACATCTGTTACGCACATGGTTGCACTGGAAGTACTCCTACACTTAAAGGAGATCTCCCTTTCTTCAAGTAAAGTAGGGTAGCATAGTATAGAAAAATAAAATAGTTGCAACATTTTCTGATTTCAACACTTAGACATTAATCATTTTTTAAGATGCAACTTCCTAACATTTAGCTATTGCACCCCAAGGCACAGTTGCTACATCTTGAGGCATAGCTGTTATAACTTCTTTTAGATATGACATGTTGCAACTTCCTACATAACAACACCACTATGTTTACTATTGTTACTTCTACCATTGTCATCATTGCAGAATCTATCATTGTCATCGTTGGATTGATCATCATTGACTGTTGTTTGTTTCGACATGAAATGTTCTCGTGGTAAGTCTTGTTAGGTATGGTTCATTCTTAATTCCTTATAATCTTGTAAAGTGACTATAATTGTTGACTGTTTGATCCTTCTCCACATCCCCTAGCTGAGATCGTCCATTGAGTCAGTTGGGGGGGAGTTGGAGAGTGTTTGGAGTCCAGCGTGGTAAATTATTTTTATCGATGTTTCGGGCTAAGTATCACAGCCCATCATCAGGAGATCTATGGAACAATCATGAATTCTCATTTAGCTTATCAACACCTGTGGATAAATAATAATTAACCTATAATTGCTAAGCATTTTATGTTGGCTTTCAATGAATAGCAAAAATTAATTCAAAAATGATTAATAATATAATTAACTAATAAAGATTCATGATAAGGTTAATTTAATAATCAAGAATAATAAGGATAATTTATTAAAGAGATAAAAATGAGTTTTAAATAAAGTCCTAACAATATTAATGTAATCTATGTAATCTATACTAATTAATAGTGTAATTAAATAACAAAGATAAATAATAAGGTTAATTAGTAAGAATAATTGATAAATAATTAATAATAAGGTTAACTAATTAATTAATAATAGTAAGGTTAATTAATGTAATAATATTTAAAATGATTAATAATTAATTAAAATTCATTAATAAAGTAGTTAATTAATAATGATTAATAATAAGGTAGATTAATAATAATTAATAAGAGGGTTAATTAATGTAATAATAATTAAAATAATGCAATTATGTGATATTGATTAAGATAATGTGACTTGAATAATATAATTAAGTAGATAATGTAGTTAAATAATTTTGATTAATAATAAATGTAGTTAATAATAGGGGATCGTGATTTGCTAAGTTTCCACCCATCATCTCTAAGGCCTCTGTGATTTTTCCTTTTGAATAATGATCAATAGAGGTGGCGACTTTGGAATTCTCCAAGCATATGTGGTGTTTGGTTATTTTTGAGTGTTCAGCTAAAGCAAATTTCTTAGATCTATCATGAATGATATCAACACCATGCTCCTTAAGTCTAGCCTGGATTGATTGGCTAGTTTTCCCAATCTAAACTTTGCCACATCCATAGGGGATTGAATAAACACCTTTGTTTCTCTTAGGATTGGCTTGGTTCTTAGAATGGTCCAAGATTTTTTGTAAGGTATTAGGAGGAGTCAAGGCAACCCTAATCTAATTTTTTTTTAGGATAGTAGCTATCTTGTTGGAAGTTCCCTTGATATATGGAAGTTTGATAGTTTTAATGAAGTCCTTCTTATTTTTATGCTTATTGTCATTTAAAGATTTTTTTTTAATACTCATAATAAGTTTATCATTGTACCTGTTAGCACTCCTTAGTTTCCCAAGGCTAAGAAAGGAAACCAAAGAGGTAACCACAGACCAAATTTGGACTTGGTAGCTAGCCCTGCCAAATCAGAGAGGGCTCTCTCTAAATGGACCTCACAACTACTGGAAGAGACTGGAGAATACTAGGGTTTTAGGCTAGGTATTAGCTCAATAGGATTTTGATTAGGGTTTGTTGGATAAGAAGCACGGGGTCTAGGAACTAGGCCAAGTAGGTCAAAAGATCAGTTGCAGTCATGATATGAGGCAAAATAGATGTAACCAGTGACACAAAGCGACTTTTTCATTGTACTGTGGTGAGGAGGAAATCATATAGAAAGAGTTAAGTGGGCATTATGAATTCACTTTCTTAGAGGATAAAACATTTATGTGACAATCTCAAACAAAACATAGCATAGGAGGCACCGTATTATGTTTAAAGCTTAGGAGCTTAACACAAGAAGAATATAGATGGCTGCTAGAACTACTTAATCATCAAATGCATAAGGAAAACTGGAGAAAAACAGTTCCACTAACCACATCAAAAAAATCCCATAAAAATAGTTGCAATTGCATGTATTATTTATGTGAAAATCAAGTACACTAGTTGAGAATGTATGAGCTTCAAGTATCCAACCATTACTTTGACTTCATTCAGCCTACATATAGATGAAAAACAAGTTTCCCCCTCCAAGGGGTCGAATCCATCTTCCTAGGAATTGCTCTCATGATTCTCTCTAACCATTACCAAATACTAGGGAAGTTAGAAACCAATTCCCTTTTTACACTAACTGAATGATTTTGTTTCTCCAAGCATTTATTTACAAGATTCTTTACAATTTAACCCCTAACACACTCAATTACATTATATGAACTCATGAAGTAACCTATTACATCAATCTAGTTTGACCTTTGACCATTATAAGTAGTGAAACAGTCAAACTCACAAAAACACAGTAAATTAACATAAGCGCAACAAAAGTTTGGAGAGTGTTTTGGAGGCCTTCACGGATGATTTTTTGGCTGCAAAAGGTATGGTTGGAAATCTGATGATGTCTAATACACCATGGATTCATCAATCACTATAAATACCTACTCCAAACCCCTTGAAAATTTCCTTGAAGTCAAATTGTCTCAAAAGCATAGCAAGTGGCCTGAAATAGTGGCAGAAAGGTCAAAAATAGGCATTATTTTGTCAATTTCTGAAAATCTATGAATCTCCAAGCTTCCCCAGGTACTTTTCTGACATCCCTGCATCATTAGCCATCTCCACATGCTTGAAATTGTGCATTTAGACCTCCTGGGAAAAAGCACAGCAAGTACTCGTTGCATTTATGTACACTAGTTTTGCCTGTGTGACAAAAAACTTCAAAATTTTCAAAATTTTGCAAAAATTTGTTTCCTTTCCTTCTTTATGTCATGGCTTCAAACAACTAAGGATGCATCAACCAAGAGATCAAGGCTATCCCTCTTTGTGAGTCTCCTCTTCATTATTTTCATCCTTGCTTTGTAAACCATGTTCCTAGCATAATAGTGTCTTGCCATATTTCTTTGCATGGTGGTATCCCTGTTTGCCTTTTTCAAAAGCTTCTCTAAGTGATCATTCACTTTCTCAAGCAAATATTTATGGTTCTCTTCAATTTCAGCCATCAATGAGTCATCTAAGGTGTTTAGGGTTTGAGGAGGAGAAGGATTTTTTACTTGTTGTCCATGTTTGACCATGGCTCTAGTTGTAGGCCTCCTAGTTTGTACCTATGTGTCTTCATCCTGTTGTTCTACATCAATGACAACCTTACCTTTCAAATTAGGGGATTTTTGAGGTCTAAAATGGGCCTCCTAAGGAAATAATAAAATAATAGTGGAAATAATAAAATAATATTAGATTACATCATCAAATTTTAGAGGGAAAAAAGACAAAAGTATTTTTTCAACTCATATTTCCAACTTATCTTCGTATGGGTTTACTCAAATTTCGAGCAGAAACACTCGTTGGATGCAGAATTTGATTCCTCATCCAAAGAGTACCCATGTTGCATACTTTTGATGGACCTTACTACACGACAAATGAGAAATACATGAAAAAACGTGATTGCAACCATGCTTTTTCATGTATTTCTCACTTTTTGTGTAGTAGGGTCCATCGAAAATACGCAACATGGCTACTCCTCGGATAAGGAATGAAATTGTGCATCCAACAAGTACTCCCGCTCGAAATTTGAGTAAAATCTTGGGGAGATAAGTTGAAAAAGTAGCTTTATTATTTTATTATTTTTTAATCTTTGTACTTTTTTACTCCAAAAATGGTGAATCATCCCCCATGGTTGACATCATCATCTTGAATCCGATTGGTTCTTATATATTTTATTTTGGTTGTACATTTTTCTTAGGAGACCCATTTTAGACATCAAAAATCCCCTAGTGGTCCTTTGTTGGTTTTCCTGCTGATAGAGGGCTTTCTTGTGCTTTGCTTTGTTACCCTAGGGTTTTTTTTAGTTTCCTGTTCTCTTGATGTAAGAAAGCCACCATGTAGTTGGCTTGAGCTAGGTCAACCTGCAATTGTTTGATTTGAACATCCTTCTTCTTGATTATGTCATCTGCTGCCTCCTTATCTCCATGCTTTTCTGCTAGGTCTGCCATCTCAAAATCAGCAGGTCCTTGTTCTTCACTGTGCAAAGGTACATCATGTCTGCCTTTTGATGTCTCATCTCTCATGGTCCCAACCTGAAATTCTTCTTCACCTACAACCTCCCTAGGCAATCTTTTTTCTTGAGACCTAGTTCTAGGTTTAGGTCTAGGCATCTCTTCTATTTCAGGGGAAAAAACCAACCTCTTACCTCTATTATATGTCTTTGAAATCTCTTCTCTTGGCTATGTTTTGGTGACTGATGGCTTGCTTGATGACCCAACCTCCTGTGGCCTAGATGATGCTAAGGGAGTGTTTTGACTCTTTGGTTGACTTGAGGCAGGTAGAAGAGCAGCTGCCTCCAAGAAAGTCTCCCATGGCATGTTGATATATGCTAGCTAGTGGAGGACTATTAGCTTTACTAATGCATGATGAAAAATACTAGTTGAATGATCTCTTCCCTTTGACTGCACCTTTTCTGTCATTTTTACCAAACTTCTAAATAGGTAGTAAGGTAGGTTTAAGGATTTCTGGGAAGTGAAATGCATCAACAACCTGATATGATACTGATACAACTTGTTGAACCTTCCCTCACAGGTGAAGTATTTCATGATAGTCTTCATCAAGGGGGTGTACTTGTCCAACAACTGCCTGCTAGGAAAGATATGAGAAGGGGAGTCCTTGTACTGGGATTTCAAGAAAATTTTATAGTGCTCAAGGTCTAAATCCATCCCCTTGAACCAAATCTCACCTTCATTAGGGATAGTGGTTGTTGAAGCTATAATCTCTGTTGATACCAAAAAGGTCACCCCTGCTATAGTGACATGATCTCTCTTGAAACTGATGGCAAATAAACTTGTTAGATCCTGATGATATCCCACTTCCTGCACTTTCTTACAAAACCCTAGGCAGCCTACCTGCTCAAATGACCTCCTTATGAAATCTGATGAATTGACCTCATGCATATGAATGGGCTCATATCTTGAGATCTCTCCTCCTTTGAATTTCCTCTTTTCACTGCCATGTTTTACTTTTATTTTGACAGGAAACCCTAGTTTCACACAAGAATGGGTAAGGTGACTTGAGCTGGAAAACAGGGGTGAAAGAGCAGCAAATTGATGGAACCATCAATTGTTGATAAAATTTGAACTTCTGATGGTTGTGGCAAGTCTCACAATGGCATAGAGGAGCTCTTGAAATCTTGGAAGGATAGAATGAAGTTTCAAATTGCTTTGATTTCTCCTTTATAACTCAAAAACTTGATTTTGGCTTTATGAAAACATGACATCATGTGTACTTTTGAGAAAATGACTATTGACTGATTTGACATGCAGCATAATTTTTTCAAAAGGAAATGTAACCTTGTTTCACTTTATTCCCTAATTTTCTAACTCCCATGATGGTGACCAAAATTATGACATGACTCCCTTGTTTGCTTTTGATGAGAATCAAATGATAACAATCAAATGTATATCCTAGACCATGACCTATATGATGACCCAATAACTCTTTTGATAACCTGGGATAGGGAATGATGACATGAACATAATGGGTGATGCTGACTTTAAACAAGTGGAGGGAGTAGCAATGGTACCTATACAAATGACTTTGGGACCTTTTGACGACCAAGAAAGATGTCAAATTTTATTTGAAAATATAATAATTTGACCTAAGACTCTATAAACAACATGAAAGAGTAAATTTGATCACTGCGACTAATGGACACTAACAGTACCCATGACTTTTGTGGCTATCATGAGTGGAATTTCATGTCCACAAGCTTGAAATGACGTGTGGAATTTAGGGGTTGTTGTAACATCCCCAGGTTAAATTTCGTGTAATAAAGTTAATAAAGGAAAAATAAGACCAAGGTCATGGCACACGTATTTCAAGTTGAAAGTTGGGAAAAACATCCTAGTGGGTCTTCATTTTGGTTTATTATGGCGAAAGAAATTTGCAAAGGCATTGGAGAAAGCTTTGAAAAGGAAAAGAGGCATTAATTGGAATTTTATTTATGAAAATAAAGGAAACTAGGAGAAAAGGAAGGTGAAAGGTCACATAATTGCATGAGGAGGAAAATGAAGGGAAAATAGTGGAAATTGAAGAAAATGGAGGCCTCAATGATAAAAAGGCTTATGAGGATCAATTTTGTTAGTGTCAGTATCATCGTCCCTCCATTAGTGATCAAATTCTCTTGTTGCATTGCATGTTAGGTGTCTCACCCGATCAGCTGCATTCCATTAGGGTCATGGACCATCTGATGGTAGTGGCGTATTATACATTTTCCCTCATGTTATTTACCTGCTGGCCCATTTTCATACATCTAGATCCTCTGCAATCATTTTTTGTTTTTAAATCTGCAAAAGTCATTTTTAGGGTTTTAGGTCTCATTAGGTCTAGGGTTTCATCAATAAGGCCTTCAAAATGCTCAATAACAGTCAGTAGGTGCATGAGGAGGTCAAATAAAGTCTCAGCAACAATAATTTCCATAATCGCATGCTCAATGATTGATTTTTGCTCAAAACCCTGTTTTGAGGAAAAACGGAGTTTTTTATGCTTTCATGTACAAATTTGATGTAATTTCATTTTTTCCATATGTAATAACTTTAGAGGCAGCCCTGGTCACCTTGCCAAGCCTCTGCAACTCCACCACCTGCAAAGCAAACAAAAAGTCAAAGCATTTAGTCCATCAAAGGCAAAAAATAAAGCAAACTGCCCAAAAAACAGAGTTTTAAAAGCAAGTCAAAATCAAACATTAGAAGAGTGGGTTTTTGTAAATGAAAAATCAAAACTATATGTATATAAACTATTTTTCATGTTTAAAAAGTTCATTTGTGTCCAAGGGAGAAAGAGTGAGCAATTGAAAAGTCATGTTGAAGCAAAGGAGGCAAAAATCGCAGCAAGTTTGGCATTCTCACTGGCGCGGCACACTGGGGTTGGAGCGCAGCGCACTCATCCAGCGCGGTGCATTGGGCAATAGTTAGCAGTGTATATTTATAACGTGCACGACGCATTGAGAGAGCACGGCGCACCTATGAGGTGGCACAGCGCAGAGGGCTACAAGGCCTGAAATCACTCACAGCCTCCTCCAAACTCACAAGATTGCTAAATCCTCAACTATCCAAGTAAGTTAACATTCCTTCATGGCCAATGAATGAGTTTATCTTAGTGTTTATGATGATTTAATGGGAAAAAATTGAAACCCTACCTCCTTGTATTGCTTGTTACAAAAACAATTGCATAGGGTTTACATTTTGCATATTTTGCTGCTAAATTCCACTCCTAAACATTTTCACTCCCTCACTCCCCCACTTCATTTTCTCCCTCCCTTTTCATTCATATTCCCTATTCCATATTCCCCATATCCCTAAACTATTAACCCTAAATCCCTAATCCCACTATCCCAAACCCTAGTCAAATATCCCCAAACCCTAATCACTATCCCAAAGCCTAAATATTATTCCCTAAACCCTTTCAATCCCCCAAAAACCTATCAACAACATTCCCAAACCCCTCATACACATTCCCTCCACAGTCCCTCATACATTCATATCTTTGGCAGCCAAAACCTATTGACACCATAAAATCTCTTCATACTCATCTAAGAAAACTCAAAAATTGGCAAACATGGAGTCATATTCTTCCTATGACAGAAATGAGGAAACAATCAGTGATTCTTCTAGAGAAATGCATGCACCAAGGAGGCCTCATAAGAGTGGAAAACATAACCAGGAGGAGCCTACTTCACTTGCCGAATTGTTGACCTGTCTGCTTGCTGTTACATGTTTTCAAAACCAATCTTGTTATCAGTTCTGTGAGATGGTGGAGAGAGTCAAGTACCAGCATGAGTTGGCGAGATTGTTTGTGCTCCATCTTCATAATGGCCAAGTCACTTTGGCAGGTGTCACATTCACCTTGACACCTGAGACTATTGCTCAAGCAACCAGTATTCCAAATGTAGGTGAGCGGTGGAATAAGAGGCAGCTGGTAGACAGAGAGCATTATGAGCTTTACATCAAGGCTGGTTTTCGAAGACATGTCAGTAGAGTTTTTCCTTTCAAGTATCTACAGGACACATATGCTCCCTTGATAAAACTCATAATTAGATATTTCAGCTGTGAGGGAATATTTTCTCTTCTGTATGCCTATCATATTAGATTGTTGATGCACTTTACTAGGGTGAGGATGATGAACTTCCCTTATTTCATTTGCCATAACATTGAGAAGATGACCACCTTAGTGCAAAGGAAGCCTCCTCGGTAGCAGTATAACAACATATCACTTTGCACTAATCAATATTGTGGTCTTGCATCAGCTTGGTTTACTGAATATCTCATAGGAGAATTTCATTGCACATGAGGTATTTTCAGGTCCTCAAGTACCCCCAGCAGTTTTTCATGAGGTAGGAGAGCCTTCACATCAGTAGGAGGTTCATGAGACACAAACCACTAGTGTGCCAGTGTTTGTCACATACCGAAAGGGCACTAGAAGATTGTTTGCAGCAGCAAAATGAGTACTATCTCCACCCAGGGTGGAATGGGTCTCATTTCCTCCATCAGCAGAGTAGGTACAGGACAAGGGTAAGCAGCCCTTGCATGATGAGAGACCTTCAGGAGGTCAAGAGGCAGATTTCATCCTCATTCAAGATGAGGACACTGATTTGGGTTCACAAAGCTCAAAACTTAAAGAGATCATTCAGGAGCAGCAAGATGACATTCAGCATTTGTCTCTCAACCTAGAAAGAGCCAAGTGGGTCATTAATTATTTGGAGCAGAGGAACAAATAGCTAGAAGATCATAAAACCACCATGGAGCTCCAAAACATAAGGGCAAACCGGCAAGCTGCCAAGAGGAGGAAAATCAAATTAACCACACTTGAGCAAGAAATTCAAGCTGATCGTGAATCTTGGCTTGAGAGGACAAAATTGCACTTTGAGAGGATGCTAGAGAAGGCCAACAATGAGAAAAACATGTTGAGAAACATGGCATACCACTACTTGGTGAGAAACAAGGTGTGCCAAGCAAGAATCAGGAATTTGAAGGCCAAGTTGAAGAAAGCCATGAGAAAGAGAAAACAGCAAGATAGACTCCATATCTTAGCTAAGGCTTCCTTAGCCTAACACAGTACCTGATGAGGAACACTCGGCCCAAATTTCAAGAAATTTGGGAAACTTTTTGCAATTTTGAAATTTTTGGCCTAAAAAATAGGTTTTTCTTCCTGATGTGTCGCGCCACTTGGCGTGCCTTTTGCTAGAGACCTCCTTTTGAGGAAAACTCAAAATTTTTAGATTTATCATGGAAAAATATGAATTCCCTCACATGGCCAAGAAATTTTGACAGGTTTTGAGCTTCCAAAAGGGTCAAAAACACCTCAAAAATGACCTTTTGCCCCTTTTTGGACACACAAGAAGCAGTGTTGGGAGAACTCAGTTTTGGAGGGGAAAATGGAGGCCAAATTTAGAAATTCCACTTGTTCTGGAAAGTAGACAGGCAGACATTTCCAAAAATCCCACTTGGAGAAAATTTGGTGCACGGGAAGGCCTCCAAAAGCAGCTCCAAAGTAGCGTGGCGCATAGGGTGAAATTTGCTCATTTTGGCCAAAAAACTCTGTTTTTCGCCTAGTTTTTTCACAGTTTGACTTTTCTCTTTCTAATAGTCAAACTCATGATGTAATTTAATGTGACTTGATGTATTTTGATGTAATTATGCTAAATTTTCACTCATAGAGGTAGATTCATCATGAAAAAGTAGTTTGCAACTGAATGAATCAGTTTCCTAGGTTTTAGAGGCATGTTGTTCCACTGCCTACTTTTCAATTCTTAGTTTAGATCTTGTTGAAACAGCTCCTAAACTGATGAAATCAACCCCTAAAACCTAGCATGATTTTTTTGATGCCTATATCTAGTAGTTTTTTAGTCATTGAGAAAGGTTGGACTCTTGTGAATGCTTTGAGCATTATTGTACATTTATTTTCAGCAGTTTGGCAAAGGAATTAACCAAGGTTTGCAGCACTTTATGGGATTCTTGTGGCATCTTGATTTGGTATTTTGTTTCCTTCTGTAATTGTGATTTCACATGTGTTTTATGTATGCCATCACCTTTCTTTACTCATCTTAACTAAATCAAACAAGGATAAAGGTAGAATCCATTGAAATTGTAGTGCTCTACCTAGGGTTTGTTTATTTATTTATGTTTTCAGCTATTTGAAGAGGATTCCTGAGACTTTCATGCCCTCTCCAACTCCTCACCAGTCTAAAAGCTCTCCATCTCACTCAATTTGAAGTACTAAACCATTTGCCTACCTCGCCCCATAGAGATCTCTGCAAGGCTGTGTCCATTCCCTGGACCCAAATCTGCCTTTCACAATTGAGCTAGCAAACCCATATTAAATTCAATCAAACACCTCCGTACACATACCTAGCCTAAAATCAGTCTTTACATTAGTCATCTCAAGCTCTATTGACCATATTCTTTTGAGATTGACAAGGAGAGAACCCTCTCCCAACCTGGTAGGGCTAGCTACCAGGTTAAGCATGGTTTGATGTTACCTTAGATTCTGCCTTTCTCAGCCTGAGGTAGATTTAGGCCATAACAAGTTCACAACCTTTTGCTAGTTTTAGCTTGGAGCTCTCTCTATTCTCTCATACTAGTGCACACTTGGAGCATTCTTGGAGCACTCTAGCATTGGGGAAAGAAGGCAAAGGAAGGACAAGAAAGCAAAGGAAAGAAAAGGACAAGCAAGGAAAAGTTGGAGCATGCAGCTTCAGTGGGAATATTTGTAGGTAATACGTTGCATGTGTGATTTCCTAGCTGGTTTGTGAATTCATGGTACATGCATGTGTGTGTTTGGTTCTCTTGTTGTCATTGGCATGGGTTTTTGTCAGGTGTGACGGCGGTTTCTGCCTTGCCTTTCCATTTCTAGATAGCCATGGTGTGATGTGGTTCTTAATTTAATTGTGCTTTAGATTGTTGGATGGTTTTGGAACCAGGTGAGGTGGTCTTAGGAAATTTCCCATGGGTCTAAGAATACCTTGACTAGTTTTGGCGGGATTTAGTAAAGCCTGAGGGTGGAGATGGGAAAATTCCTCAAGGTATTGGTGAAGAAATTTTGAGGCATCCAAACTTGTTTTGGGCCTAATGATCCCTTGATCGGTTTAGCCTAGTGTTTTATGTTCTTGTTTAGGGCCTAGTGATCCCTTGACCAGGTTTGACAAGAGTGTGGTAAAGCTTGGTTGTTTAGGTGCTTGCTTTGGGCCTAAGAATCCCTTGACAGGTTTTGGTGAGATTGCAGTAAAGCCTGAGGATGGAGGTTGTTTAATATCTGGGAAGCCCTGGTTGTTTTTGTCTTGAGTCCCACATTCATGCTTGGAATATGGCACGAGGGTGATTGGCTTAAAGAAATATTTTGTTTAGTTCAATCTATGGTCAGGTAGTACGTGGAAGTTCTTGACTTGGTCAGCTTTTGCATATGTTAATAAGAACAATTTTCCTCTTGGAATTCATGAGTAATTTTACTTGTTTTTATGTGCCTTTGATGGTTGTTTGTCATGGTTATTCTTTGGTTAATTGATGAATGGTTGATAAATTAATGAGATAAAAAAATGTGATTAAAACTATTATGAGAGGGCATTATACCTTCTTGATGATTCTTAGATAAGTATCAGACCCTTATGTTCATATATGCATTCATGACCTGTAGATTACATGTTCTCAATATGTTTGATGAAATGATTGTCATGGTTAGGCCTGGTTAGGTCAAGTCTCTGACTCAAATTTGAAATTTTAGCTTTGTTTTCATGTCATTTATGCATCTGAGAAGTTACGGGAAGTTTTGGGTAGTAGTATGGAGGTTGACCTCGACTTTAGGCTTAGAATCTCTAACAACATGCTCCTAAATGGAAATGTTTGGTTGTAATTGTATGGATGCAAGCTTGTGCATGTGGTTGGAGGCTTCCAACTACATGGAGGCCTTGCTGTGGGTGAAGTTGAGGGTCCAGGGCGAAGGAGGGGTCTAGCTTATGGTTTGGCCATCTAGGATGGTTTCTCATCCCCTAAGTGTCCTATAGCACCTATAAGATGTTGTGGAAGGTTAGTTTGTCATCCATTGTCGACCTCACTTCCTTAATGGGACCTAGGAGGTCAGGTCATGTCATATTATCTTTTTGTCTCATGTTTACCTTGGCACAGTGGTGAAATTGGGTAAATGTGGGAGGGGTGGTTACAGTTGTAACAAGCAACAATGCTATTATGAGGTGTATAAATCATAGAAGTGTAATTACTCTAAAAAGTTGTTATCCAAGAAGTATTTCCAGGTTCTTATAAGGGTTATTATTGAAAATTCTCCTATGGTGGACCACTCCTATAGAACCTCAATATGCTTTCACAAGAACTCTAGCATGATCGATTAGAGGGTCCTTTCAATTATTATTCAAGGTGCTTCATTTCGCTACACATTATAATTGAGATTTAAGACTATTGTGAATGGTGTCGTCCATTGGCTAAACTTGAATAATGAGTTATGTGCCTAGCGAATATAAAATAATCTTGTACCACCCAACTTCCTTACACACTAAAAATTTTCAATGAGCAACATACATTATTTAAATTATCTTGAGTAGTATATATTTATAAAAAAACTTATTCACATGAAGAAAGAAAAATAACATAAAAGGAAGTACAGAGAAGTACAAGTAAACCCACCAGGGTATTGAACATGCCTGCTGACAATGGGGCTACACCAGGTAAGAGAGATGGGGAACACACATTGTAAAACATATAACTCACTCCAAGTAAAGGCCCTAGGTCATATTTTGAAACAATTGTCGTTAAATTTAAAGCTAGGAATAATAAACCTCATATCTCAACTTTTGGAGAATGGCTTTAAGATCCTTCAAATATTATGCTTTGAAGTTTTATCTTTTAGAAAATAAAGAGGTTTTCATGGAAGTGGGACCCTTAGCATAGGTGATTTACTTTTCTCATATAACGGGGCTTTTGTTATACACTTCGATAATGGTAAGACTTTGAGAAACAAAGGTAGAGATAATTGGTTCATCCAAGGAATGTATGTTTTTGTCATCCTTTTTTCCATAGTTTATATCCCATTTTCATCCCTATTTAATACCATGGCATTCAAGTCACTTTTATTTATAATGAGGTTACTAAGGTTATGAATTATTGACTTAGGTTGCTCTTGAGATGTTTTGTAGAAATTTTGTTAGCAAGGAAACTACTAGTACAAACCATGATATGGTAAAAATGAATCTTACATCATTTCAATAGTACTATTTCATTCCTTTTCCAACAACTATTAGGCTCTAGATCCACCACTATAATGCCTAAGAAATTATTAACACCACACAATCAGCTTCAAAATTTAGCATATAATTTTGCAAAGTTAGCCTTCATTAATCAACAACATTATACAACCAGCATGCATCAACATCATCCTATTTTGAATCAGTTTCAGACTCAACCTTATTATCAGCAATTACCAGCCTCACATGCTTCAACAGTTAGCATCAATTTTCGTGCTCTGTTTTGGATCAGCTACATGGTACATCCATCTTAAATTTAGATTTAGCATCATCATCAGCATATCAGTAAAAACCGAGGTAAAAATTAACATGAAACTTTTTTATTTGTTGAATATTTAGGAAATGATGATAAGAAATTACTGAAAGCTTACCCTAATGTTACAATCTTTACCTTGTGACATTGTTTTGCTATACAATCATAAACTACGCCTTAACACATTTTGTTGCAATCAAACATCTTATTCTTCTGAATTACTCAAACAATCACTTCCTATTTTTGTAATAAGGAAATATGTTTATTTGTTTTTAACCCCACCTCTTCATGTGGTTGTCCCGACCATCACATCAGAATTTTCTTCAAAAGATAATGGGATTGTATATGAGAGACTAGGAATTGATGATGGGTAAAGAAAGGTAAGATATAATAGGGTTTATAAGAGGTATAGGACAACATAAAAAATGGCTACCTCTGTTCTGGTATAAAAAATTCCTACCTTTGTTCTTGTATCAGAAATTCCTACCTACATTCCTGCATCATAAATTCCTTCCTTTGTTCTGGTATCAAAAATGCCTACATATGTCCTAGTATCAGAAATCCTACCTCCATTTTGGTATCATAAATTCCTCCCTCTGTTCTGGTATCAAAAATTCCTACCTCTATTCCTGTATCAGAAGTTCCTACCTCTATTCTGTTATCAGAAATGTCTACCTTTGTTCTGGTATAAGAAATTCCTATCTTTGTTCCTATATCACAAATTCCTACCTTTGTTCTTGCATTGGAAACTCCTACCTCTGTTCTGGTATTGGAAATTCCTAACTTTGTTCTAGTATCACAAATGCCTACCTCTGTTCTAGTATCATAAATGCCTAACTTTGTTCCTATACTAGAAATTCCTACCTTTATTCTGGTATCAAACATGCCTACCTTTGTTCTTATATCAGAAATGCCTACCTTTGTTCTTATAGAAGAAAATGTAGAAATTGATTCAAAGATATCTTCAATACCATGTGTCGGATTGCCACAAAATTTGGATGAGAAACGTATTAAGGTAAGATGAAAAACCCAAAAAATTTCAAGCAAACCAAATTTGTAGTTTTTGAAAATTTAGCATCATCACCTACAACCATTTTGTCGATATCTCGAAATATGTGCATCAGATGGCCCTGATGTTTGGTGTGGGAAGTAGTTAAAATATTAAAAAATTGCTCAAAAAAATTCATTAAAATCCATTTTATTCTTTGTGATAAATTGATTGATGAAGTTTGTTGCTACACCTATATCGGATTCTATAGTTGCACACAGATTTTTAAGGGTTCATCTAATAAGACATGAATTATTTTATCCATTATCCTTGTATTTAATACATTGATCAAGGGTGAGAGATCATTTGGTATTGTACCTACTTACTATGGTCTTTTATGATTTGGACTTCCCTTATATTTATTTGCAACTACATAAAAACATGTAATTAAATGATCTAGTGAAAACAAACAAAATTCCCAAGAAAATTATAGAACAGTCTTGGCACATGCAACCTACTTTCTTTGTTCTCCTTGATGGATGATTTCATTGAGTTGTTTTCTTTCTGACTTCTATATGGATGAACTAGTTTTACTGCATCTATGGGTTCATGCTCATGATTCCATTATTGAAATCTTCTTGTTCAACATTGTTTACCACTAAGACAATTCATGGATCAAACTTCTTTAGTTATTTTAGCAGTTGTCAAGGGAGACATTTCTAATTCATAATCCACTACTCTTGTAACTAAATTGTCATCTTAAAAAGTTTTTATGTTGTAGCTAATAATTTTCCAATTATCATGCCTACCCTAGAAATAATTATTCTTGAAAAAAAAAATTCAAATTCGATTGTTCCTTCCTCTGGTTTGGAGAAAATAATTCGTTTTGTGAAAAGTAGAATAGTGAATGTGTCAAGTCAGTAGGTCTTTCAATAAAGGAAAATATGAGAAAGATAATTAAATCTCAAGGATGGCATACAAAAATAAAAACAACAACTAAAGCAACGGGTACCTACCTCAATGGCTACTTCAAGTTTATCCCCATAGAAGACACTCAACCCTAAGTTGCAATGCACAGAAGGCTTCATCCACATTAGCTAAAGTTGACGATATGAATGGAATTTCATTACATCAAAAAACTATTGGCAAACCATTTGTACAATATAAATCCCATCTTGTCAAGGTAATTAAGCATGCTATGACCAATGCAAGAATATTTCTCACTTTCTTGGTCAGTTGTTCCAGTGGTGTTTGTTTGGCAGCATGTCGTGGCGGAAAAAGTCATTTGGGCTGACACAACTGACCTCCCTAGGAGTATAAACTCGCTAGCGACAAACAAGACAAAATGGAGTGATCTTTCTCTAAATCTACCTTTTACAACATGAAAAGTACAAGTGTTTAGGCTTACCTTATTCCAAAACGCTATTGTTGTAGTTCGTTCTTGCCAATCCGGATGAGCTCTTCCTTCAAGTCAATTCCTGCAACCACAAACAATCAAACAATTACCGAGCACTTGTATTTCATATAATAAAACATAGATTCAACATGCAGACCAAGGAACACATGAAATAACTCATCAACATAAGCTATTGAGAAAAATAAACCAGTTTGTATTAATAACGAAACAAAGAAACTCTTACAACCTGGCCTTGGTGTTGTGCAAGTTCCTCCCAGGGTCCATCAAGTGTCTTCCTCTACTTTGACAAAGCTCACCCACTTCCAAGTAGAATCATGTAAAGACAATCTCTCCTCACAAAGGTTCTAATGGAAGACCTAAATCCTGCAGCATTTACCCAAAGAAAATGTATAGCTCCAACCTCTCCTCCTTCTGGCTCAATGTCTTTATTTATAGTGCTGTAAAGAGGTTATTCAGGTCCACTATCAATGGGATCATCCCCCTCTATGGGTGGGATAGCTCCCTTATTGATGGGATAAGCTCCCTCTTAATAGAGATACATGAACCAACTGGAGGCGCATCCATTTCATCAAACCGACCTCTAGAATGTTCTAGAAGTAACCACAAGTAACTTTCTCAAGATAAAACTTGCGCATTTTGCCTTTTACAAGAGGACGCACCTGTCCTTTAACATACAAAGCGTCCATGGACGCAGTTTTTGTGAACATTGCCTGCGTCCCCGCAGGTAAGGCTAGAGAGAACCTGCGACCCCAGAGATAAACATAGTTTTTACAAGACTTTCTCTCTTCTTTGAGTTTGAGATGGATAACAGAGGCATAGACTTGCCTAAGAGGGTAGCATGACTGTTGATTTTGAGCCATACTAACTGTAAGTAGTCAAGGTGACATTTTTTAGTGTAACACAGCAGTAGGAGATAAAATCGATGATTTTTACATTGTCAAAGTTGCGTAATGTGTGGGCTATTGAATATTTCATGGGACAAAGGGCACATGTAGGTAACATACATGCCACTCTTATTTTTTTAACTTTTGAACTTTCTCGGCTCGTTGGATCAAATTCAAAATGGAAAAGTTTGTATTGTTTATAAAAGGTTTAGTGGAAAGGAACAAGAAGTTCTTTACAAGATGAAAATGAATCACATTGCTCAAGTCTTTTGGTATTGTATATGGGTTCCACAAAATAATGTTCCTGTAACAGTATAGAACCTTTAGCTGAATTTGATGACAATAAAAAATTGTCGTACTACATTACAAGTGAACCAGTCTAATGAGGGTGATCCAGAAGGATGTTGGTGGCTGCCCACCTATCCCACTTGGACCCCCACAACTGTCTCTTTTAGATTTTCAGTTTCCGTAATTGTAGCATAATTTACTATTTTTAGCAGTTTTTCGGGTCTTGAACTTCCGGAGTCGTTTTGAGGACCTAAACGATGTTTTTTTGGGAAATCTAGGAGAAACATGGGTCCATGGACCGATGTTCCTCTTTCCAAAGTTGTAGTGCTCAGATAGATCTTTCTAACGAGCTATTTCATGCATCAAACGAAGATCGGGTGCCAAAGTTACGACCCCGGGAAGTCGATGTACCAAATTACCCAAATTACCCAAAACGGGGCCCACAATTTGGTGTTTCATCTTCTAGGGTTAGGTTTTGGGATGTTAAGGGTTTTCCATTGTTTCTCAACAATAAATAGGCCTTCGAACCTCATTGTAACATATTTTAGAGGCATGTAGCCACCACATCTCTTCTCATAGATAAGCTACCATCACCCTAGCTGGTTTATTTCCATTTCTATTTGTAAGTATATTTCAGTATTTTAAAGTAATGAAATGAAGTATTACTTCCTATGCATCTCTCTGTGTATGATTATCTCTGTAATTTGTTGCATTCCTATTTAAATATGGATCAGTGGTATCAGAGTGATCTGCTTTTTCTCTGTTTTTCTTTGCATGTCCCTAACAAGGTCAAGATATAAGGAGTTAGGGCTTGAATTGGTCGAACCTTTGCAAGACCAGCCTCGCAAATCCCGACAACCTCCCATGGAGGACGAAAAGAAATACGAGGGGACGGGAGATCCTATCAAAATCTTGCTCGAAGAATCCCTCAAGCGACAAAGGAACGCGATGATGGACAGCTTTGCCCAGATCCTTCAGCGGCTACCCAAAGGCGCCACTTCAGCTTCCAGCGGCTACTCTAGAAACGCCACGCCCTTTAAGGTACAAGTTAATTTTGAAGTACCCATATTCAAGGGTCAGATAGACGCAAATGCTGTAGATAAATGGTTAAATCTGCTAGAGGGTTATTTTTTTCATGAATTTTCGAGTCAAGAAAAGATTATTTTTGCTCTTCTCAAAGCAGCCCCCCATGTCAAGGACTGGTGGGAAACCTACTGCGAGCAAAAGGATGAAAGTATGGGCTCACTATTTTTAGCCGCACCCACTTGGAATTCATTCCGAGATGCAATCAAGGAGCAATACTGATAGTAGGAGGTGCTCTAACTCTAGGAGTGGGTAAACGAGTGGGTCTAATTCCCCTTTGTAATGGAAGTCGAGCCACAGTATGAAGTAACTCTCTCTATCTATATCTCCTGAAGAGTATTTGGATGCTCTGAGCCGTCGTACAATTTGCACACTCTCCTAGGTCGAGCCTACTTACGCATCCTCTCGATGGCGGCCCTCTCCTCTCCCTCTCCTCTCCCTCTCCTCTCCCTCTCCTCTCCTCTCCTTATCAGTCGAGCCCCCTAAAGCCCTGTCAAAATATATGAGGACAAATACATAAAGTGGACCACACTGCGACAGGGAAGGGACCAAGATGTGCCAGAGTTCACAAAAAAATTTCATACCCTTCGCACACAGTTGGGTATCAAAGATTCTGAGCTGCATCTGGTAATCAAATACCACGACTGCCTACACAGATACATCCAGGAAGATATGGAGTTCCTGAACATCTCCTCGCTCGGCACGATGTACCGATACACTGTCAAGATCGAGCAGAAGTTTAAATAGAAGAAGCGAGACTTTGGATCTGCGAATCCGAAGACCAAAGGACAAAGGCAAGGTAGGGTGACCGAAGACAGCCCATCGAAGCTGCAAGAAAATAACAACACCACAAAGTCGAAGAAGGACACAGGAAAGTGGTGTGAGTTCCATAAGAGCCCCACTCATAACACAAGTGAGTGTCAGACCAAGCAGTCGTTGGTGGTTGAGTTGAAGGCCTCTGAATCATATGCATGTTTCGACCCTGAGTCAAAACCTGACAAGGGGAATGGCAAAGGGAAGCAGATCATTGACGCGGAGCCCAACGTCACTGTTGTCACCGCCAAGATCCAGGAGAATGAGCCCGAAGATCTAGAGGACAGGGAGCGTCTTTTCCACTCATAGATGTGGGTGAAGGGTTCGCCGCTGCAATTCATTGTCGACAATGGCAGCCAAAAGAACCTGATTTCAGCAGAGGTCGTAGTGGTTGGGCCTACCGACTACACCACACCCACAGCTGTACAGTATTGGGTGGCTCCACCAAGGACGAGATCTTCGAGTTCTCCAATAGTGTCGCCACATCCATGACCCCCACGAAGGGTTCCTCCACGCAGTAGCAACAGCAAAGGGATACGATCATGATAGAACATAGGAACAACTTCTCCTCACCCACAAGGCTACCACACAAGTTTTAGGTGGGTGAAAAAGTTTGGTTACATCTGCAGAAAGAATGCCTTACAAGAGCCCATCAGAAGCTCAGACCACTCCGACATGGTCCTTACAGCATTACCAAGGCTATGGGAAACAATTCTTTGGAGCAAAAAATTCCTCCATTCCTTCACTTGCAACCGAGTGTTCAATATGGAACGCCCTCTACCATGCTTCCCACCATTACTGAACACGTCAAGGATTGCAGAAAAACTCACCAAGGACCAAGTTCAGCAGATGGAGGAACTCAACGCAATGGGGACCATTGCTTCCTAAGGGGGAAAAAATTATCCAGGTGGATGTTGGTGGCCACCCACCTATCCCACTTGGACCCCGCAACTGTCTCTTTCATTTTTTCAGTTTCTGTAATTGGAGCACAATTTACTATTTTTAGCAATTTTTCGAGTCCTGAACTTCGGCAGCCGTTTTGAGGCCCTAAATGATGTTTTTTGGGAAATCTAGGAGCAACATCGATCCATGGACCGATGTTGCTCTTCCCGAAGTTTTAGTGCTCATATAGATCTTTCTAATGAGCTATTGCATGCATCAAATGAAGATTGGGTGCCAAAGTTACGACCCCGGGAAGTTGATGTACCAACTTACCCAAAACGAGGCCCACAATTTGGTGTTTCATCTTCTAGGGTTAGGTTTTGGGATGTTAAGGGTTTTCCATTGTTTCTCAACAATAAATAGGCCTTTGAGCCTCATTGTAACACAGTTTAGAAGCATGTAGCCACCACATCTCTTCTCAGAGATAAGCTACCATCGCCCTAGCTGGTTTATTTCCATTTCTGTTTGTAAGCATATTTCAGTATTTTACATTAAAGAATTGAATTATTATTTCCACTGCATCTCTGTGTGTATAGTTCTCTATAATTTGTTGCGTTCCTATTTAAATCCAGATCAGAGGGAGTGGCTATCAAGTTGGAAAATGTGGAGTAAAAGGAAATAGATTGGCAAGATCATCTGCGCCCACGGTTCCAACTGGTAATACTTAGATTTAATATGTTTGTCCTACTGCATTAACATATTTAGCATAGGGATTTGGCACAACAACATAATTTCATAAATACTTCATGCAATACCTCCTTCTTTTGATTGTTATAATGTTTTGGCTTCCTCAATATGAAAGTTGGATGCTCTAATAATTAATGCAGGGTTTGAACATATTCATGCGGAAACTATGACTGCGGATAGAATTATATTCCCTAGGCCTAGTGGACTGACCTAGAACAACAGAAAGACAAAGGGACTAATGTTTTCCTTAAAGTAAATAGATAATGGGATGAAGCCTACCTAGAATATGTTGTATGCTTCGCTCTTTCCTTGGCTTGAATGCTCCAATCCTAGCTCTAATCGCTATTATTAGAACTGGCATAATAATATAACACAAGCCAACGATCCACGGAATCTATGCAACATCATCTAATCACTTTATTCAATAGATCAACATGGTATTGAAATATATGAAACCATAACATCATATATATGAAAACAAAGAAATCTTTGCATGAACAAAAATGGAGTGAGTTACACCCAAAAATAGGTGTCCGTCATATAAAAGAGCTCCTCCAAGTTGACCTATCATTTCCTTGTCACGAAGTGCACCTCTAATCACCCTAATGCATGGAAAGATATCTCCCGCATCAACAACATAAGGGTAGAATCACTCTCCAAAATCCCACCCCTTACCTATGGATGGCAGTAAATATATGGCGAAGGAGGTAGCTCATCAATTCTTATCCTTTTATTAATCTGGGCTTGATATCAACTCTTGATGGGAGGATGAGCTCAAGGGATAAGGGATGAAAAATCCAAGGTAGGATAGGATAGGATTCGATACTTTTATCTGAGGTAAATGGTTACAACAGATCCTAGAAGCTTCTAGAAGAAGAGGCTTCTAGATTCTCGCTCTTTCCCAAATTTATAGAATCAATGCACCCCTAACACTAAATAACCTGTTGTTGATCAGCGCAGGTGTAGAGTAGGGAAACCTGGTAGTCAATGTTGTCCAATAAGAGGTCAAGGAGTGTTGGTCCTTAAAATTACTAAAACAAGGTGCTTTCAGGAAGAAACTTAGGGATTAGAATGAGTCATGCTTAGGGCTTTGTGAAAGGATGATGAAAAGGAGGTCAAAGGATGTTGATTGATAAATTTGAAGGCATATTGATCAGATGTGACAAAATGGCCTATAATAGATTGCCCCCGAAAACAAAATGTCAAAAGATATAGTTGATGATTGAAGTGCTTTACCTTGTGACAAGTCGAGATCAAGAACAACTGGCGAGATCATCATCTATTACAATACATTTACATCATGACATCTTTGTTGAGGGAGGCATATCCATACATAGCACACATAAGCTAATCATTACATGTACACTGACCAAAAGACATTTTCATGGATGGCTGATGGTAGACCCATTACTGGATGAATTTTTATATGATCATAGCCATCATACATTATGGTCTTGTATTACTCCTAAAATCACAACCCAGATGGATAAAAGTAGATATGGGGTCTTATATCTCATTCACATGACCAACCAACATACGAGTCTAACCATGTGAATCAATGTGATGAAGTTGAACATGGTAGACACCATTTTATTAACGACCAATGGTGTAAGTCATTAACATACACGATAGAAACCACTGATGATGTTAATGGTTCTCAAGATACTCTAGTACAAATTCGTAAGGTGTGAATAAATGAGTTGATATTGAATCACCACAAAAAATCCTTCGGTCGAAGGTTAATGATGTAAAACTATCATTGAGAGTGAGGAAACTTACCTTTGATGTATGCAAGAGCCAAGGTACCAATGGATGTTTCTAAGTTAACTCCCTGGATAATGAATTGATGTCGACAAGAAGCAACCCATCGTAGGAGGGTCTTGATGTATCCCCCATCAACGACACATAACAAGTATCATGATTTGAGACATAATGATGTTGATACAAAACTTGATCGATAAAGGTAGACATGGAATGAAGGCTTAAGAGTATTGTGGCAGATATTAACTAAATGACTTCCTTGAACACAATGGCGACACTGAAATGGAGTTGGAAACATTGACCCAAAACCAAAATCGGAGGCTTTGAAATGGTATGATTAACCAAAATACAAGTAGATTTCCCAACCCAACAGCCACGGAGATGAAGTGGAAGAGTGTCATGTTCAAGAGCGACTTGCTGCCATTAACAAATGGAGTACCCTGTTTTCCCAATTTCCCCAACCATACTGGTCAGTACCTCTTTATTTTTTAACAAGCTTGAGGAGGATAACATATGTTTGATTTGTAAGTTCATCCTTTGAATGAATCCCTCTGAGAATATTTAATGAACCCAGAGAAGGAGTGGTTCATTCCTATCATGAACAATGATGGATCATTGTTTGATGTTTTAACAAGTCCAACGAAGGTATAACTCGACATATTTTTCATGTTTAGAGAGTTTGAAAAAGAGGTGGAAAATAAAACTCCATATGTTTCTTTTCGTAGATAGTCTCTTAGGTCCGAAAAGGAAGAAAATAATAGCAGAACCTCTTAGCCATGTTCGACTAAGGTATTCCTTTTTCGTAATTAGTCTATCTCAGTCTGGAAAATGGTTAAACTTATATTGAGTATATGTCTTTTCATTTACTTTAACAAGTTCGAAAAGACAAGTTCTCAACAATATTTTCATATTTTGGAGTTTGAAAAGAGATGAAATTGGACTCCTCCTAGAGGAGCAAGTGGTATAAAGGATAGCAACTAGTTCTGGTCATGATGGAACTGCTCAAAACACACAAAGGTCAATAGACTGGCTAATAAGACCACTCATCGTAGTGGTTCCTCAGGAAAGGTAAAAACCAAGTGAAAGTTTATGATCGGCCAGTGAGAGGTGACGATGGAATTTGAAAACCAAGGCTCATCTAGAAGAAATAGGCTGATAAAAAATGGCAATAATGTGGGATAAAATGAGAATTATTTCATTTTTACAGAAGCTTGAAACATGGGAAACTATGCTTGAAATTGGTTTCACTTTTGCACAAGATTGAAACATGTGGAAAACTATGCTTGAGAATAGTTTCATTTTTACACAAGCTTGAAACGTGGGAAAATATGCTTGAAATAAGCTTGCATTCCCCCAGCATAATGACTCAATTCGAGGTACATGTCCCCCAACCTTAATTTCATTCACCTAAGTAGACTACTGGTTGCCAACAGGTGGATGGAATGAAGGCTCATTTAGGAGATCAAGTGAAAGGCTCGATTGGGAATTTATGAGTTCTAATCAAAGACTCAAATTGTAAGGGGATTTTTTTCATTTTTAATGAGCTTGACATGGGAAAAGAACTATGCTCAAAGGATCTTGTTTCATTTTTTAAGGAGCTTGACACAAGAAAAGGAACTCTGTTCCAACACCTTGTTTCATTTTTTAATGAGTGTTGTGTGTGGAGCATGATTATTAAAAGCTCTTTTGTTTCAGCCGGATGTATACCCCAGGAATTTTGTACACCCGTCCATGTGGGGGGGTGCAGGGGGGACTTGTACCCCCCCCCCCTCCCCCCCCGTGGGGGTTCGGGGGCCAACGGTCCCCTAGTGGGTGTTCGGGGCCGTTCATTAGGTGGATGATCTGACGGTAGAACTTATGTTTAGTTTAGGGTTTTTTTTGCCCTAGAAGGTAACCCCTCTCTTTGTATGAGGGCATTGTATTTGAGGCTGTGATATAGATGTGTATTCTCTGAGCGAGAAACAGAGAGGTGAGACTGTGAGAGAAAACATAGGATATTAAAGTGGATTTGTTGTAGGTTGTGTCTCTTTATTTTGCTAGATAATAGAAAGGAAGGACTTGTTGTTCAGGTTGGACGTAGCCCAAACTGGGTGAACCACATATATATGTGTCTCTCTTGTTTTATGTGTTTTCTGTGTTTATATTTCTGTAATATTTTATGTGTTCCATTGCTCTGTAATATATAATTTTCTAACAATGAGCTTGACACAAGAGAAGGATCTATGCTCCAACACCTTGTTTCATTTTTCCATGATCTTGACACAAGAGAAGGAACTCCGTTCCAAAATTAGATCATGGCCTCCAAGAGACCATAGCTTCCAATAGGTACTCATCAGATGGAATAATAACACTCCAGAAGGGATACATATCAAAGGATCTAATGGAATTATCAAGCTTTAATGCCCCTAGTAAATGATTCACCATATCACCTATTGGATCTAGGTCGAAAGAAGTTGAGTAGTAAAAATATCATCGTCATCAGTAGGTACATTAATGTGATAAGTTTCCACATAATTAACTTGTGGCATAGAAGATACCACTTGCACATTTGGAACGCTTAGGGAAGTAGTATGAATGGTGATCAAATCAGGACCAACAAATGAAAGTTGATCGATAGCCACAATCCTTCCATCATGTGGGAAGAACATCACTCAAAAGAGTGTGGACACAACAACATTCATAGTATAAACATAATATTCCCCAAAGAGAAAATTGAAGTCCAAAGGGCCTTGAACTACCATCACATCGATATAGACAGTCTTTCCTCCCAAATCAATAGGAAACTTAGGAAGGATCCCTAATGGTTGATTGGTTCCTTTGTTAAAAGCCAACAAATTCGAAGAAGCGGACACAAGCTGTGGGTAACCCAAAGCTTTCCCAAGTAGTGGAGGATAGAATACTAATATAAGCTCCCTTATCTATAACAACGTGATTGATGTTCTTATCATAAGCCTTTACCATGATCTTAAAAGGCATGTAATAAGGGAGATGAGGTTCTGTCAATCGACTCCAATCAAAGGAAATGGCCTTTTTTCTTGGAGCAGGGTTCATGGGAACATGAAAAATGCCCCCTTGTCCAAAATCATAAGAAACAAGAAGAACCTCAGTGGTATGATCCTCACTCTCTACTATAAAAGTATGATCGATTGAAGTTGGAATCGGTTCAACCATTTTCTAAACCAATGGTTGGTTGGAAACGAAATCATGGGATTCACACACAGATTGGGAGAAAGTTTTCGATAACTAACCAGAAGACGAGGCTGAGAAGTTGTAAGGTTTTCCAACACTTTTGAGGCTTCATCCATATAAGGGCAAAGGTCAATAGGATGATTCCCTTAACATAACCTACAAGGGAACTTGACTTTACCCTTTTTCCCTTAGACCTTACTATCACTAGTTAAAGTTTTGTCACTGGCATGATTTCCAGAAGCCGATGGCAAAGGCTGCTGTGAGCCTATAGACCACTCTTCCAATACCTTTGGAATGCCAGGACAATCTCTAAGAATGTGATCACCCTTACATAACATGCAAGGGAATTTAACTTTGTGGGGTTGATTGGAAGGTTCCTCCATACTAGTTGCATCTGTAGCAATGGTTACTTGGTTTCCCCACTGCTTATTTTGCATCTTCTTCTTAATTTCATGGTTACTAGAATCAATACTTTCACCAGGAAAGAGGAAGAAAGGGATGAAGAAACAATAGGTGAAGAAGGAAAAGGGTCAATTTTAGGATCAACTTGAGGTTGATATTGTTCAGGTGGAGGAGAACTTGGTTGAGAAGCAGTTTGGACATTCAGAACCATAGTGGTCGAAAACAACCAAACTGGCAAACCAATGGTAAATCCAGGAAGGGACAATGTTTCCATATAAGGAGCACCAATATTTTCAAAAGAAGGAAAAGGAATAGGATTCCTATCAGAGGGGTTTCCTTGATTGGTAGACTCAGGAACTGTTGCCATTAGTCTCAACCTAAGATCTACTAAGGAGTTGTTCCATGAGGAGGATGTTATTCCATGGTTAATTAATTGATTTTAGAAATTAACAACACAAAATAAAACAAAGGGTTAAACTACGAAAAAGGTTTACCAAGTAACTGTAAACTGCAATATACACCTTGGAGAACCAAGGACTTAACATACGTGTATTCAATATCCCCAAATGATGTGTTCGATGTATCACGATACACAAGTTAGCCGACCTAGTTACCTATGGCAAGGATAGAAACCTATAGGGGACTTCCAAAATATACTCGATGGTACATGGAAGTGCAGTTCATAGTAGTGTTGTCTAATGCGTAACTGTCCGATGAGAGCATTCCCATATACTTTTTATGTGTGAAGTGCCATTCGATATACCCGAATGTACATGGAGAACAATCCTATACACTTACTATGTGGAATGGGATATCACCCCCAGATTGTAACACTGACAAAATACGACAAATCCTACGTTTAAAGACGTCAAAACATGTCTCTAACCTAGACCTCTATTTGTGTCATTAAGTTTCAAATGCTCCTTGGGTTAATTCAATAAATTTTAATGTTTATCTTCAATTAAGTTTCAGTTTCAAGGCTCACTACGAATTTCACTTGAATATCCTGAAAGGAAAACTAGCATGAGGAAATGAAATATTTCTTATTCAATGAAAATCTATCTAAGGAATGGAAGATACAAATATTATGCCACAAACAATATGCAGAAAACAATGTGTAAAATGCAATTCCCTTTTCAATGCAACTGCTCCAATTTTGATGCACACACAAGACTCTAAATGCCAATGCAAATATTTTTCTTTTCAAGTCTCTTAATTTTCAAAATGAAGAAAACTAAGATGCAAAGTCTAATCACTGATTCAAACAAGCTTTTCAGAATGATGACTAGAACACCAATTCAGGTAATTACTTAATGATCAAACAAAGTCAGTTTGCAAATGACCTAATGATAATATCGAAGGAAAATATTTAAACAAATCCTTACCAAAGGTACTAAAACAAAAGAAACGAAATAGAGGCTTCAGAGAGACCACAAGACACTCAAAGACTCAAGGAAGAGAAGCTAGAACAAGGTTGATCAAAGAGAAAATCAAAACAAAAGGAAACTTGTAGATGAACGCAAGCCAATGCATGTGCAAAGGAGGCACCAGTGCTATGCAATGCAGGCACAGACAAGGCTCGGCTTGGGTACAACGCTCTATCATAAGACCATAGGGTGCGTTGGTCTAGGGATGCAAAGTTCCAACACAATGATTGTAATTGGGACTCAATGAAAAGTATCCCTAGGTATGTTCTTGACTGAATAAGATAATAAAGGTCTGAAGAAGAGGTAATACAAACACAATGGACAAAGAAACCACCAAGGGAATACACCATTCCCCAGTATAGTCACCAAATTTTTATGCAAAATCTATGAATGCAGACAGAAGTATCTTCCCTAGGCCTGGTGGACTGACCTAGAACAACACAAAAACAAAGGGACTAATGTTTTCCTTAAAGTAAATAGATATCAGGATGAAGCCTACCTGGAATTTTTCATATGTGTGGTTGCATCTTCCGGATTCATCGCATCTGTTGTTTTAGTGCATCGACGTTTCGAACCAGCCACTGTGGTTCATCATCAGGATGAGAATAATTGAAGAAGTCAGTGATGGGTGATGGTGAATAAATAGGTAAAAGTAAGGGAGAGAGCAGAGCCGACAGCATATTGTTTTAATATGTGTTATGTTTATTTCTTTTATACTTTTATATGTTTCTTTTTGTTTGATATTAATGAGCTAAGATATGTATTTAATGATTTAATATTTTATGATATATGTGTGTATTTTGTTTTGATGTATATTATGTTTTTGATTTATATAATGATTAAATATATGTATTATGTTTTGATTTATATGATGATTTGATATATATTTTATGTTTTTGTATTATTTAAGATATAAATTTATTGATATAATATGTGTTAATATGTTTTTATTTGTTTTTGAATAAATTTATTGATTTAATATGTATTAATAAATTTATTGATTTAATATGTATCATGTTTTTTTAATTTTTCATATGCTTTGCTCCTTCCCTGGCTTGAATGCTCCAATCATAACTCTGATCGTTATTATTAGAACCTGCACAGTCAGATAACACAAGCCAACAATCCATAGAATCTATGCAGCATCATCTAATCACTTTATTCAATAGATCAACATGGTATTAAAATATATGAAACCATAACATCATATATACGAAAACAAAGAACTTGTTTCATTAATAGAAATGGAGTGATTTACAACCAAAAATAAGTGTTTATCATGTAAAAGAGCTCCTCCAAGTTGACTTGTCCTTTCCTTGTCACAAATTGCACCTCTAATTACCCTAATTCATGGAAAGGTATCTCTCACATCAGCAACATAAGGGTAGAATCACTCTCCAAAATCCCACCCCTTGCCTATGAATGGAAGTAAATATATAGCTGAAGCAGGTAGTTCATGAATTATTATCCTTTTACCAATCTGGTCTTGAGATCCGCTCTTTATTGGAGGATGAGATCAAGGGATAAGGGATGAAAACTCCAAGGTAGGATAGGATAGGATTCGATGCTTTTATCTAAGGTAAATGGTTACAACATATCCTGGAAGCTTCTAGAAGAAGAGGCTTCGAGATTCTCTCTCTTTTTCCCAAATTTCTAGAACCAACGCACCCCTAACACTGAGAAACCTGTTGGTGATCAGTGCAGGTGTAGAGTAGGGAAACCTAGTAGTCAAAGATGTCCAGTAAGAGGCCAGGGAGCATTGGTCCTTAAAATTACTGAAACAAGGTGCTTTCAGGCAGAAACTCTGGGATTATAATTATTCATGCTTAGGGATTTGTGCAAGGATGATTAAAAGGAGAACAAAGGATGTTGATTGATCCATTTGAAATCCTATTGACCATATGTGACAAAATGGCCTATAATAGGGCCCTACTACATGAAAATGTTTCCAAATGGTTCTTCTTAAGAACACAAAGTTTTCAACATATAATCTATCTCCAATGCAACCACCATTTGTGAGTGTGGATTTTCTCAACGAGAGGGTGTGCAAAATGAGGTTCTGAGATATGAAATTCATATAAATATGGTGAAATTACTCTCGCGGAGCATATTCTAGAATACCGGAGGTAGGAAGGGAGAATAATATTTTTGAAATAGAAGAAGTAATTATTCAGCCTAATTCATTAATTATTGTAATTACTATAGTGATTGGATGGAAGTGTGAATGATGAAAGAAGGTTGCATGAATATGCTGGAAGGGATCAAGGAGTTGTGCCTACAAATGTCGATCACAATGTTGGAAGTATATCTATCTTGTCATCTAATAACATACCTTGTGCACATGTGGAGCATCATTCTCAAAGACCGAATGATATAATAGATGTGGTTCACAATTATATGAATGCAACATTGTTTGAAGAGAGTGGCTAGTATGAATTCTCTTTAAAACAAGATGGGTGGAGTACAAACTAGTTTCACAGTCCAGAAAATAGAGAAGACCATTGTTTCATTCCATTTGATGCTCAAGGGCCTTAATAAATTGGATCTAAGGGTAAAGGAAGATGATTCCATTAAAGAATGCACAAAGTTTGGAGATGATGATTGTGAAAATAACACATTCCAAATCATATAAAGTGAAAATAATAATGGGTATGAATGTGTCAACACAAGCATCACAATAAAGGGAAAAAAATAGAAATGTCAATAAGATGCTGGTACAGCCATGTAGGTTGGTTGCATTTTAAAAATTAGGCAATTCTCTGTTGTCAAATCTATCTTGTTTGCATGAGGACATGCAAAAATGTGGGCATGGGTGAGATGTCGATTTGCAATATTGTGGCCTTTTACACCATCCAAGCACCCAATTTTAGTTATTTTATCATACTTCTTTAACCATCTATTACCCATCCATTTCCTTTCTTACTCATTTTTTCCTTAAACGTGTTGTAATAAACCCAAGAATATTAAATTCTTTAATTATTTTCATTTTCCTTTAATTTTAACAAATTAAAGAGGATAATGCTTGATTTATTACTAATGATGGTTTTCCTAGCTTAGTTCATGTAGTTTCTATGCAACCTCCAGGGTTGTCAAGCGCCTCTCTAGTTACCATAAGCACACGAATGTCCAACTGCTAGAAGCACAAAACAATCCAACTACTTGAAATGTTGAATAACTGAGTTACTGAAAGTGCACAAGCTATGTTAATCCAGCTAAACTACTGGAAGTAGCCAAGTTACTAGAAGTGCACAATCTATGTTAATCATCTAGTGTAACTACTAGGAGTAGTCAATTTTCCAACAGTGCACAAGCTATGTTAACCCAACTGAGTTACAGAAGTCGGGGCACACTATTTTGGTAGTTATTCACTTGTAAGTGACCATCAGTGGTGCAATTTTCGGTTGGGATATTTCCACACCAAGTCAGCACAAATCAAGACATGAGTTTGTTATGTATTCACCATATATGGATCCTCTCCTATCCACATGGTTGTCGGTCCCAAACACAACATGTAATTTACCTTTTTATAATACCAAATTGTTAGTCATAATTCCGTGATGCTTCAATAGAATTCTAAAAATGGATTTAAATCTTCTAATTTATGTATAAAATAAACTTGTTGTAATGCTACAATCTATTATGATAGTAGTAGTTTGTTGAAAGATCCATGATTTTAGGATCAAATATCTTAGCTATGTCCAAGGGAAATTGTTATCTAATTCAGCTGAAGAGACACTCAACAAAAAAGAGTATAGTATTGATTTAATTATATCGATAGTATTCTAGAAGGTAGTCTGAACCTATATACCATAATTTCTAGATGATTAATTAAATTGCCCTGTCATTGATTATTTTGTGAGTTTATAATCCTGCAGTGCTCCCAACTAGGAATGGCCCCTTGTATTGGGATGCACTTGCAGAGTTAAATAGTTTTGGTAGAAGTTATTTAATTTATGTTATGCATGATTAGATCATATTCAATTATTTTTAGTTTCTATTCCTGTGACTTTTATATTTTTTGTTTTATTTATTTCATGCACAGTTAGACTAGATCCAGCAGTTTGATTCCTGTAATTTCCAAATTCTTGTACTTTTTTGTGGAGAGATTTTCAAGCCCCTGTATGGAGAGTTAACAACACAGGGATCCACCACGAGTTGCAAGACACCCCACTTAGACTAGTAGCTCTCCAAAGGTTTGGCTTTGTTTTACGATTTCCATCACAATGTGATTTTACATGTTTAGTTGCAGAAATACTAAACTTAATATACACCCTTATGATGTTTATGAATGGAATAATCTTATAAAACTAATATATAATTTTATATTGTTGTGGCATGCCAGTGGTGAATATGTTATCACTTAGCTAAAACCCTAGTTGTGGGAAAAAATTTAAGGTAACCTCTAACAGCTTTGGGATTGAAGTTGGCCCTTCAATCCGGAGGGCGATCTATCCTCAAACTCAACTACACTAGGTCACAACGGTAGTAGGTCTGTTAAAATGTGGCCAAATTAATGTGAAAAATTGTTGATGTTGGTTGGAATCTGGAGAAAAAACCACACCATTGGGCAATGGAGTCTAATTTGGACTAATGTAATATCACACTAAACATCCAACAAAGGAAAGGTAGCTAAGCAAATACGAACCATTGATTTGTTATGATGAAAGGCGGAATATAAGAAAAGCAGTTCACTAAGAAGGAGCATCAAACAGATGAATTCTAATGCCAGCTTTAGAAAGAAGAGTGCAAACAATTAAATATATGAATAGAGAATCACAATGAATGAATTATGTTTAGTATATCTCTTTTAATCATTAGAAGATAACACATCATGGCAAGAAGAAGCACATTAAACTGGAGAAAACATATTCAAAATACTTAACACATGAAACTTTCTTGTATATTCCAGTTCTCTTTATTATAAATATCCCAAAATATACATAGCACAATAGTTACTTCAACAAAATTCGAACCCTTCTTCATTATAAAGTGTTTGTATTTATAGAAAAATTACAAACTAAAAGCAGGTTTCTAGTAGTTACTCAATTACAAATTTATAAATATAAAGAGTGCATATATAATACATGAATACAATACATAATCTTAGAATTATCAGTCTCTAAAAATATAATAGTGTACTAAAATCTCTACCAGAAACTGGGGTCAAGATTGTTGACAGATATCTTTCCTATCCTGCTGGAACTTGTGACTCGTCCTCATGCTAAAAATGGTATCTGTTTATGTAAATCCTCCTTTCGAGACTACCCGATCTGTGAACACTGACCAATCCACTGATATTCTTTCAACTCAAAATAAGGACCATGATCTCTGACTGGCTGGTTGTTAGCGCTTTTATAAAAATCATTACAAAATTGCAGTGACACTAAAACTATCAGTTGTTATCAAAATTTCATAGTGCAAATTGTTGACACTAAAACTATCAACGCTGATCAAAATTTAACCTTGCAAATCGCTGACATGCTAGTTATCGGCCTTGAGTCAAAAATCCATCTGAACAGTTGATAATCAAAATTGTGTTGTCAAAATAACCCGTTAAGTGTGTTAGTTGCTTCCAGTGGGATGTCAACATTAGTTTTTCTTTGTTTCTTAGTCCTATGGGCTTCTGTGTTAACTTTTCTCCTTTAGCCTTCAGTCTTCTTGGGTTTCTTTGAGCTTGTGGACTCCTACCTATTTATAATTTATTATTTTTTAGGGATTGTGTCTAAATTAAAGACCTCCTTTTCCAACTCAGGGTTTTTCTTTAGCTTAACCTTCAATCTTAGTTTATTCCCCAGTCTTGTATGAGGCCTTTTTCCACCTCTAAAAATTTTAGCTAAGGTGGTTTATTTATTAGTTTTCATATGCTTTATCTCGAGCTCAATCATTTTTCCCTTTCCCTTCTCTTTTTGTTTAATGAATTTTGTTTCTACAGGTAGAGGTACACAAGGAGAAGGGGCATCTTTTGTTTTTTCTCACTCTTCCTTGTATAAACCTTTGGCAACTCGAGAATTAAAGGAGGAACCGGTTCTACTTTTTGATGACTCTTGGTTTGCACTGATGAGATCCCCTATTCTAGGTTTTGGGGTTGTTTAATTTTCTTTTTGCCTCCTTTATTTCTAACCATTTTTGGTTTTATAGTTTTTTCAAACCCTCCCAAAAATAGAAAATGTTCCCAAGTCCTACCTACCTTTCTCAAGTGGATTTAACTTAATAGCTTAATCAGACCTTTATGATATATGAAATGAGAAGAGGCATTGATTCTTGCCCTAACCATAGTAGACATGTGTTTCAAACTCATCAACAGAAAATAAGGAGTGTTCATCCTAACCTGACTTGCGATGTGGGAAAGAAACCAGAAATGGTACAAATTGACCCGGTTGAAGCATCCCTCGCATGTGAAGTAACATTGTGTGATAGACAGGAGACAATGTCATTCATCCTTCAACCATGACCTTTGTATTTTTTAACACCATCACCTATCTATATACTCATCCTTTAGGAAAAATGGCACATCAATTCCAGCAAAAACATGGCTTGTGAAGCTTCTTTCTCCATTTGCAGGGAGGCTCGTTACTTCTGCAATTACCGCCTTGGTAACATGAAAAGAGATTCCCCTGATATTAACTTGCTGACCATCAGAAGCCTCAACAAAAGCTCTGGAAATTCCATCGTGATAACCTATACAATGGAAGAATAATTGTTCCCACCCTCCCTCTCGGATAAGTTGATCAATCTTTGGGTAGAATTCAAGTAGGTCTGGTAATTTTTTGCTCTTTCCCATAGCTTTCACCATCAAGTAGTAGCACCGGAAGCAAGAGTGGGATTCAATCCAGGGTTTTTGGCATAACTAACAACTTGTCCTCTTTTGGCATAAAACATACAACAACTTAATTATGCATTATACGAGTTTTGTCATTTGAAGAAAATTATTTCACAGTGTGGCAACTGGTAAATCATATAATGAACTTGACAGGTGTTTACAAAAAAATCTTAACGCACGATCATGAAATATGAAACCCATCACGTCACATAACCATCTGAATTATCAACATTCTCTTGATAGATGATTGTTCATTTGGTGACATGTGCTCCATCGGCACATTATTTTGGACATAAAACAAAATTTGAATTTTTCCTTTGGCAATGATACTCCAGATGTTAGCATTTAACTTGCTATTTTTACAAATATGCGTTGTTACTCTAAATGTCGACGCATTTTTATTTTCAGAACTTACAATAACGTTGATATTCTATCAGTTATCATTTTAACCCAGTTTTTTACAAATTGGCGTTGACATTGAAACTGTCAGCACTTTAAAATTAAATTTTACAGATCGACGTCGACACTGAAACTGTCAACACTTTAAAACTATTAACTAAAATTGTGATAACAGAATCCATGTTTAGTGAAATTATGTTCACAATAGAATGTTGTAGTATTTAGTGATTTAAAACAAATCAAGTCTTCTTCAACATATATTTTGTTAGCACTTCATTAGCTTACGAGCCCTAGTCGATAATTTAATGTGTGGCAATTTAAGCAATTGAATTGCTTGACAATATGGTCCCTTTGATATATTAGAGAAGCTGGGAGATAATGCCGATAGACAAGTGCATTCACTTAGGGGCGAATGTAGAAAAATTGAAACACTATGAGCCTTCCATGTTGGAATCGGGAAGGGGAACATGCCCTACCTTTTGTAAAGGATTTTGCACTATGTAACAACCCCTAGTTGATTTTCATGTAAATAAAAATAAGACCAAGGTAATGGGACATGTATTCCAAGTTGAATGTTGGGATCCCATGTCCCTTCTCAAACACATTAGTAACAGGGTGTTGCTACACAATTTTGCACATTTTTTACTAAGGAAGAGGGCCCCACACTTTCGACTTAGGGACTTAGGGGCCAAATCGAATTTATTTAGTTGCTAGTGGAATGTGGGGGCCACCCACATAGGAGTTAGACTTAGCCATTCGAAATGCTTGGAGGAAAAATCGAATGGGTGGATGGAGGGGTCCACATGAGGCTAAGGGGGACCAAGGAGTTATAAAGAGAGATCAGCTCTCATTTTGTTTTTCATCTTGAACATTTGTAAAACAAACACTATTTTGTACGCTCTGTTTCTTAGCGAGTCTACTGGCTATTTAGCCACAAATCTCTAACACAGGAGATTCAACCTCTTCTTCGGGGACCATCCGTGTGTGCCCTATGGAGGTTGTTCCACTGGAGTTTCAGGGATTTTAGCACAATCACACACTTCAGCCAACAACGCAGAGAGGGAAATGCATATTTTCTGGGTAGCCAGAAACACGCAAGAGGAGTTGGAAGCAAGCAAGGAGGTCCATTGCTTGCTAGGAGTTCCAGGCGCTGAGGAGGCTAATGGTTGAGGACATTTTCGCAAGGGTTTGCAGCCAGCTAGGCTAGTGCATCAGTTATATGAATTTATGGGCAGAGGGATTACGCAGAGGCCTATAGCAACAATTTTGTGGGGCTTGGGAGAGTAGTGAATCTTGGGCAAGAGCCATACGGGGAGCAGGGAGTTGGATAGCACAGGTAAAACCATCATTTCAGAGGTGTTTCCAGAGGGATTTTGTTATAGACAATTTTGTGCCTTGCAGCATCAGGCATGAATTGTCAATAATCCAAGGGATCCAAAGTCCCTAAACATGATGTTCCTACCCCTAGAGGAACAAGGTCAGCAAACCAACAGCTCTCAGATCAGTTCTCCACCTAAAAACACTCAAAAACAAGCAATCCTGAAATCAAAGCAGGTGCTCCACTAGGCTTTTGCACTGAAACTCAACTCCTCCATGGTGTACCTGCGTTGCAAAGCAGGTAGGACAAAGGCCACCTGCGCTGAGCGAGATGGGACAAGTGGCACACTGAGTCATTGCTCTAGAATCTTCCAAAAATGACACTTGGATCAGGGATTTCGCCTTGTGATGAGTCAGAGGCTCTGTTTCTCCAAGTGGAAGCAAGGTTCTCCAAGTGGACTCAAGAACTGAAGATCAACTGAAGAGAGAGAGGACACAAGGCAGCTACACATCAGTTGCAAGCTGACTCATCCTTTCTCAATTCATCTATATATTGAGCTCTCTCCTATGAGCTCAGGAGGCTGGAATTTTGTGCAAAGTAATGATATGCTGTTGGTTTCACTATAGAACTATTGGGTGATTGCTTGAAGGAGGTGAAGAGGAGAAATTCTTTCTGCTGGGAGGTGTTGCTGGATTGGGGCCTTCAATGGTTGTAACACTCTCAGAACTTTACTTCTTCCATTAATAAAAGCTATTGAGGTTCTTCTATATGCACTTGTTTCAATGATGTGTTGTGATAATTGTATATTTGATTTATGCTAATCCTTGAATCAGTTATGATTGCATGCGTCTTGTAGTTTCCTTCTTTGTTATTTTGCAGGATCTCATTATAGCTGGGCCAGCAAAAGAGCAAGGAGTTGGGAGCAAGCAGCAAAGAGAAGAGTTTGGATTCGACATTAAGCGCAAGGCAACGGTTAGTGCATTTCTTCATTCTCTCTTGCTTTCATAAAGAAGTAAACCTTAAGTAGTTTTCTTTACAGTTGTTGCTGAGGTACTATCACCCTTAGAGTGGGATAGGGTCATCCGAGTCGGATACTTTTCCCTACAACAAACTGGCGACTCCGCTGGGGATCGTATCTGTTTGATTGTTTGTAGTATTTTGCTATTCATTTCCTGAACAAAAGAGTACCAAATCGAAAAGCTTTTGACTATATCAAAAGCGAAGTAGAGGGCAGCTACTCTAGCTCATTTCTGAGCATGTTCATGATTTGAAGAGCTGATCTACAAGGATCCTTTTAAGCTCTTAGTGATAGCTTTTCATCTTCCTTGTCATCCCTTAGTGTGTGCTTGACTGATAGCTTCTGATTTGAGCAAAAACTGTGAATTTTTGAGAAAATTGTGACCCGGAAACTGAGAAAACGCAACTTTCGTTTTCCAAAGCAGGTAGTACACAGGCTACCTGCTTTGCAACGCAGGTCCCGAAGGGGCTACCTGCGCTGAGAGCCAGACTGGCTGTGCAGCACCTGCGTTGGCCCAATTTTGCCTTGTGCAGTTGGGGTTTCCTCCCTTTTTCTTGCCTGTTTTCACTATAGATTTTGCAGCCAGTTACCAGTCTTGCACCTATTCTGAAACCAACCTTACTTGCCATCATTCCGCCTCTGTTATATAACGAAATTGTACTTGTTCTTTTGTATTTCTTACATCATTTACAATTTCCCATAACGAAAGTGAACTAGTCTTGCTTTGGCCTCTTAGATCTGAACCTGTGTTAGGCATTTTGCTGGTCTAAAGAGTTAGCTTGTTTGCTGTCCATAGCTGATTAGTCTTTTTACTTTCGTCATTATGGTTTGATTTCATGTATTTCCAGTGATTAAACAAGTAAATCTTAAGGTGTCTTTTGATTTTGGACAAGCTTGTTTGTTTTCGCTTTAAATCGAAATCAAAGTTATATAACAACTTTCTTTTTGTAATACATCAACATTAAGAAAGGGAAAAGAAAATACATGCATTGTGCATTTTGCATTTGACTGTTTGCATGCTGATTTAGGAAATTTTGCATTAGTGTGTGCTCTATGATCTGTGTGAAAAGATTTGCCTTTCTTCTCCCTCAGTAGTTAAGATTTTCAAAGTTGAAAGATTGAAAAGTTTGCTTCTCATCTTAGACTGCATCAGGAATTTGTCATATACATCTCGTGGTGATCCTTAAAGGCAAACTGCTAAGCAAGATCAACATTAAAATAAATTCAATTTACATAACAACGCTTTGAAACATAACGCAAACACATAGAGGTCTAGGTAGAGACGTGTTCCGGCGTCGTTAAACGTAGTGACTGTCGATCTCTACGAAGGTGGGTGATTCCTCCTGAGAGTCGGTGGCACTAATACGGACTTGTGCTCCCACGTACCGTCGTGTATATATTGGGAGACCCCTATAGGAACAAAGCCTTTATCCATAGGAAGCCGTGTCGGCCGCCCTACTGATCGCGATGCAGTGAACACAGCATTCACGAAGATCGACCACCCGTACCGTAAAACGTATTCTGTGGTTTCGCGAAAAGTTTGGCACACCCTCTGCCTAGAACTCCAGAGTAGTTTCTTTTGGCCTTTTTCAAACTCTATAACTGAAAAAGTCCATCCGAGCATTTGTCACTTCGGGCTCGTTAAAACATCGAAGGAGACTAGAGTCATCTTTAGCTTTTTCTCGACTCTTAAAACATGAAAAAGCAAAGTTGTGTCTAAAGCGTCGTTAATAAAATTTATTTTAATCGGAACATAATCACCTGTTATTCCCACGTTGATCTTTCAGTTGAAAAGTATGGAGCCCACCAACCAAGGAAGTCACCTTAGTGGAAGTCCCAGTCCCTTCTCCTCTTGGGGAGATGTTGGTGCGCCCCATATGGCCACATTGTCACTTCCAGGATTGACAATTGGCCTACCTGTATGGCTCTTTTCAACTAATGTAGTTCAGACCACCACAAATCCTGAGCAGTCGAATCAACAGTCAGACCAGTCTAGAGCTACCCACCAGCCTTCCACTTCTTACAATTCTTCCTCTGATCCTTCATCTTCGCAAGGTAGAGCCGGCAAAAGTCAGCCTCCCATGGAGAAGAAGGAAAAGAAGAAGAGAGAAAAGAAGCAGAAGGGGCCTATGGCGAAGGCAACTGGGGGCAAGCAAAAGACATCTGACAAAAATCCACACACTGCACCGACCGGGCCTAAATCGCCATGTGTCATTTGCAAAGGGACCCACTTCCATCGTGATTGTCCTTGTATTCCGGTTACACAATCCGGTAGCATCAACCTCTGGTAGTCATGTTGATTGCAGTCCATCAACTAGCGAGAGTGAAGGACGAAAAGGGAGACCAAGATCACCCTGTATGCTGTGTGAAGGCGATCACGCCATCCACCGATGTCCATTCTTAGATGAGGCGAAGAGAGTTTTGGAAGATCGTCCGGTATCACCGTTACGACTTCCTCCTGGATACCAAAAACTCGTGCCTAATCCCTCGATAGTTGAAAATCCAGCTGGCCCGCTCAAGTGGTCAGCTGAAGTGTCCGTCATTGAGAATGAACCTGCTGAATCCGGACCAGACGAAAGTCTAAAGGTCGAAACGGCAGTTGACCCGGTTCTTCCTTCAGAGGTTTCATCCTCAAATGACACCGTCGTTGAAGATTCATCTTCAAATGACACCCTCACTGAAGAGAATAAGGATGACACCATCCAGATTCTTTTCATCAACACAGACTCTGATGAGCATCAGGGCAACGCGCCCATTCCTTTATCGCAGGAAGGAACATCGTCAGGGTCGTATCCGGCCGTGTATTCGGTCCCACCACCAAGCAACCTGGTTGTGTCCTTTGATTGGAATCAACTAGGCAGACCCCGGTTACCAGCCAGTATCCCATTCAGAATCATCGTCCAAATCTACAGAATGGTGATGGCTGGAACTATCATTGATGAAGGGGCATCTGTGAGTATCCTTTCCTCTATTGCTTGGAAAGCACTGGGTTCCCCGACGCTTTTACCTGAGATGAGAAATCTATCAGGTTTTGATAAAGGAACCAGTCGCCCGTTAGGGATTCTCCCCAATGTTCCCATTACATTGAAGGGGAAGACAGTTCATATGAACATCATGGTCGTCCAGGGACCCTTGGTTTATAACTTACTCCTTGGACGAGACTATATATATTGCATGGAGGCAATAGTGTCCTCACTCTTCAGAGTTATGTGTTTTCCGCACGAAGGAAGAATGGTCAAGCTCGTAGACCAACTTTCATTTCCAGGATCACGCATCGCAAATAGTCAAATACCATCCCTTAACGGTTTATTCACTCAAGGAATGCCTCCACCCCCGGTTCTACTTCCCGATGAATGCGAGTGATTCGGAAGAAAGAACTGGGACCCAGGGGGCATGCACCCTGGCCTGCCTTGGGCAGAGGAAACCTTGGGTATAAAGTTGATCTCCGCAGAAGAATATGACTAGTCCGTACCCCGTCCGAAAGAAGGAAGAGAGGGTTGTTCTAGAATAAGATTCTTTTGTCAAAGTTATGTGAGTGAGATAATCAGCTTCTCGCTCCCCTTGTCTAGATAAGTAGGCTCTCCTGAGGAAGGAGATCCATTTGTGGCAGCAAGTAGCCACCATCTTTGAAGGCAAGCCTCACCCATTAAAACATATGTTTTGAAGGATAAGTAGGGGCAGCCTCCAAAGAAAGAGATGAAATTGCTGCAACAAGTAGTCACCATCCTTAGCAACCTAATGATAGACATCGCCGAAAAGAGAGTTCAGTTTGCGGCAGCAAATAAAACCATTTTTCGGATAATAAGAAAGAGGCAGCGCCTCGAAATTATACTTTATACCTGGGGGCATGCAAACCTTTTGGAGTGCAAGCATGGGACGACTATTTATTTTTTAAATTTTTAGGTCCTCCCTTTAAACCTGTAGGTCTAACCCTTTAAACTCGTAGGATTAGCCGTTTCCAGCTTGCGCAAAGAAAGGATGTGGGGCAAAAGTTAAAACTTGCCAAATAGGAGCATAGCTTCGTGAGATAAAGCTCCTTAAAAAATAGCTATCTCACCTGAGGCGTTTCTTATATTATGACTGGTATAATCGAGCAGTTTTAGCACACAGTTCATGCTCGTTAAAAAATAAATGCAAGATCCGAGCAGTTTTAGCACATAGTTCATGCTCGTTAAAAAATAAACATAAGTTGTGAGCAATCTTCCCCTAGAGTTCAAGCTCACCCAGAAAAAATGAACCGGTAAATAACCTTGGTAAATGTAACCTTTGACAGCCATATTAAAAGCCATTGGTCGTGTTTATATGCCATCACCTCCATCCGTTCATTTGGCCAATCGTTCATCTCCATATGTTTGTTTACCCATTTTGAGGAACAGCTGCGAAGAGTGATTTCACTAAGCCATCCTTGTGACACTGCCGTGATTGGAATATTCCAACCTGTACCTGGAATCTGCTGCTGCCCTGTTCATCACTCGTTCCTCAAAAGACGAGTCTTCTTTGAGCTCTTTTCACTGACTCGTAAAATATGAAAAGTTTGCCGAGTTTTGGCCTTCCAGCTCGTTAAACGACCGGAAGAGCTATCCCTCCTCTAGATTTTAATCTTTTTGGACCTAAGGGATTATTGCACAAAAAGATCGAGCGCTTGTTTTGTTCGGCTCGTTAAAGCAATCGAAAATTCATCCCTTCTGTATTGTTTTATACTTTTTCGGACTTAAGGGATTAGATGACGAAAAAGGAATTCTGGAGTTGACTTTATGTACCTTTTCAGACTCTCTAAAAATGAAAAGGACCGAGTTATCCTTGTCGTTAGACTCGTTAAATTTATTAAATAGCGACAAACTTGTCTTTAGACGAGAACGAGTTTCCCTATCGCTAGGCTCGTTAAAACATAGCGATGGGCTTGCCCGAAGGGCAGGTTATAGAACAAGCATATGTTATCCTCCTCAAGCTTGATAAAAATAAAGAGGTACTGGTCAGCAATGACTGGGGAAAAATTGGGAGAACCTCACAGCTTTAATGGTAGCAAGTCGCTCTTGAACATGACACTTTGTCCTCCGTATCACATCGGGTTGGGTTGTTTCATTCACCGGTCTCATCACCATGGTCCTCGCCACACCATCCACATTTGGGGTAATGCTACCGATCCATCACATCAGTGTCGTTATATGTTCAAGAGATGTTGTTCTGCAAAGAGTCAACCGTGTCCCATCCACTGCCATACATTGTCCTTCATCCATTTCATGACCGCCACCCTGAATCATACATCACAGTTTGTTTTCACCTCATCACAATCACTAGCTCCGTTCCGTGTCACTGATGTGGGATTCATTAAGGCCCTCCTTTGACAGATCGCTCCTTGTCGACATCAGCTCATTATCCAAGGAGTTGATCTAGGAACAACCCCTTCAGTACTTTGAAGCTTGCATGCCTCAATGGCAAGTTTCTCACTTCCGGCGACAGGTATACATCAATGACCTTCGACCAGAAGATTTTTCATGGTGGTCGACACCAAGTCCTTTATTCCCACCATGTGAATTGTACTGCCGTACCTTGAGGGTCATCATCCTTATCGGTGATTCCTCTCGCGCTTGTTAACGGTTTACATCATTGACCGGTAATCAAGCGATGTCTTTCCATGTTCGACTTCAAGAAATTCTCACATGGATCGACTTGTACATCGAGTGAAGATCGGAGGAGATTGAAGACCCCGGATCTAGTTTCATCCATCCGGGCTGCGATATATATTCAGGATATAAAGACATTTGATATGTACATCATTGCAGCAGATGATCATCCTTCTCAAAGGATGATAATTTCAGCAGAGAATTATCAGTCTATCATCAGACGATCGTCTGTGCTATGTACCAAAATGAATTTATAAAGCTGAGCATGGGAATGCCCGCCTCAGCTAGATCATGAAAAAGAATGAAAAATAATGTATTGTATTGTATCTTATTACAGGACACTTCTCAGCAGATTGAATGAACTTCGGATCCTCCTAATAAAGCATTTCACCCGATAAACGACCTCATACTTTAGGGGGCATCTGTTATAGACAATTTTGTGCCTTGCAGCATCAGGCATGAATTGTCAATAATCCAAGGGATCCAAAGTCCCTAAACATGATGTTCCTACCCCTAGAGGAACAAGGTCAGCAAACCAACAGCTCTCAGATCAGTTCTCCACCTGAAAACACTCAAAAACAAGCAATCCTGAAATCAAAGCAGGTGCTCCACTAGGCTTCTGCGCTGAAACTCAACTCCTCCATGGTGTACCTGCGTTGCAAAGCAGGTAGGACAAAGGCCACCTGCGCTGAGCGAGATGGGACAAGTGGCACACTGAGTCATTGCTCTGGAATCTTCCAAAAATGACACTTGGATCAGGGATTTCGCCTTGTGATGAGTCAGAGGCTCTGTTTCTCCAAGTGGAAGCAAGGTTCTCCAAGTGGACTCAAGAACTTAAGATCAACTGAAGAGAGAGAGGACACAAGGCAGCTACACATCAGTTGCAAGCTGACTCATCCTTTCTCAATTCATCTATATATTGAGCTCTCTCCTATGAGCTCAGGAGGCTGGAATTTTGTGCAAAGTAATGATATGCTGTTGGTTTCACTATAGAACTATTGGGTGATTGCTTGAAGGAGGTGAAGAGGAGAAATTCTTTCTGCTGGGAGGTGTTGCTGGATTGGGGCCTTCAATGGTTGTAACACTCTCAGAACTTTACTTCTTCCATTAATAAAATCTATTGAGGTTCTTCTATATGCACTTGTTTCAATGATGTGTTGTGATAATTGTATATTTGATTTATGCTAATCCTTGAATCAGTTATGATTGCATGCGTCTTGTAGTTTCCTTCTTTGTTATTTTGCAGGATCTCATTATAGCTGGGCCAGCAAAAGAGCAAGGAGCTGGGAGCAAGCAGCAAAGAGAAGAGTTTGGATTCGACATTAAGCGCAAGGCAACGGTTAGTGCATTTCTTCATTCTCTCTTGCTTTCATAAAGAAGTAAACCTTAAGTAGTTTTCTTTACAGTTGTTGCTGAGGTACTATCACCCTTAGAGTGGGATAGGGTCATCCGAGTCGGATACTTTTCCCTACAACAGATTTGCAAGTTGTTTCCTGCAAGTCAAATTTGGCAGTAGCAGTTGGGGAGAGTCTCTAAGGATGCTGAAAATCTGAAGTCAAACCCAGCGAAAATCCCTTATGGGTTTTGTCCAAGGAGTCCAGGGCTAAAATGATATAATTTTATGGGTAGTTTTTGGGCACATTCCAGTAGGTCGAAGTTCAGCATGGCAGTAGTTTACTGGGGCAGCACAGTGCAAAGTGGTGCAACAACTGGGAAGCCTTCAGCTCAGCTATTTTCCCACCTGGGGTTGGTATTTCTTCTTCATTAGGATAATCCCAGGTGCACCATTCCATTCCATATTGTATCTAGCCCTCTGATTTTTAATAATATGGCTCATCAATTCCTGATTAACAGTGTTTTCATGGATGTCTAATGTGTGCTTTTATTTTTATATGCTGATGCACTATTTATTTTCTTAATATCACTCAAATTACTACTTAGGAACATTACAGTGGTATCAGAGCATGATCTTGACCCATCTGTGGGTAACCAATAAGATCATGGGAGATTTGGGCATGTATGCACAATGATGAGTTACACCGTACACTACCCATGGCTCAAGGGAGATTCAGTATGCAAGAATTCTGGGCTGGAATCCGCTGGAGCGATGAGAGGTTGGCTCAGTTGAGGAAGGTGTCAGACCAAATCCATCCTTGTCCTTACAACATTTACACTAGAGTTGCACAAGCCATGGGAGTACAACCATCTACACTATGTGGGGAAAGTCGACAGAATCAGGGCACTAGATCTCCTGAAAAGGAGCAGGCAGGCCAAAGACAGTTAGACGATGAGTCAAGTAGATGATTTTGTTGGTGGAGACCTGGTCTTATACATCAGGGGCCTCAGGAGGAGATTGAACATGAGGCAGAGGACAAGCAGGAGTGTGAGCATCACATTGGTATACCCAGTGTGGCACAAGAGTCACCATTGTTGGAGGCCTCTTTGATAGCACCAGTTGACACCTTGGGGCCTGCCTATGGTCTTCGTGAACAACCACATACACCCATAGGACCATCCATTGATGAGGTGCGAGGAGACATAGACATGTCCACTGTTGAGAAGGTGACAGCCATTGTTGAGATATTGGGGTCATGACCAAGTTTTTAGGTGATAGCAACACACAACAGGATGATGGGGTGCAGAGAGGCATCACCACCCTTGATGAGGATCAGATAGGTACAGAGGCACCCAAGTCTACGACAGAGTTGTGGGATGATAACCACCTACAACAACATGGAGATCACATATAGGGACATGATCTAGTCATGGAGGGGTAGTTCTTGACTCATGTTGAGCCCATGGTGGAGGAGGACGAGCAATATTCTTTGGGGACCACCATTGACTTAGAGTTGTTAGATGCACAGACCGTCAAAAGAGTTTTAGTACTTCTAGATAATAGCTCTCTCTAGGCTTATATAGATGGGGCTTGCAACATTGTTAGATTACCTTTGCACCACGGAGAGAGAGATGCAAAGACTCCCCGATAAATTTTATGTGTTGACCAGGATGGTGAGTTGAGGTGACATGAGTTGCGCAGGGTGCAACACTCGCAGTATGGAGTGCTTGTTCTATGTTCTAGAGTTTGTGCATTCGATCCCTCTCTTGGGGTTGTATGGCAAGAGATTCTGAGTTGGTACCCAACAGAGTGGGCTAGACTCATGGAGATGGTCGTAGTCTGGAGTAAAGCTCAGTAGGAGCTCTCAGACATTAACGGTGTTGGAGGCTCAGGTTGGCATTGGGATCCATGGAGGGCTTCCTATCCGATATCAAACATGAAATATGGCTATGGAATTGATGAGGTAGTCAACCCTGTCCCTGAGCGCATGCATTCCTTAGGGCAGTTCCAGTTGATGATAGTGGCCAGGTGGTTTGTGAGCAGACTCCATTGGTTGTTTTGGAATGTTGGTTGCGCAAGGGGGCGCAAGATGATTAGCATTGTCTAGCAGGAGCTGGTTGGAGGGGGTGGCATCGGTATGCCACTAGACTAGATATTGTATGGAGATGATGTTCTCTCATTGAGGTTTAGGACTCAGGGGTCACACAGGATCGGCACGGCAAAGATATCCCCCTAGCAAGAGTGGCGTTAGGGTGCTCAGGTCTACCAGGATGGAAGAGGGGACATGACGTGTGTCATGGTGGGGTCACTATTGAAGTGGCGGATACTTTGGCACATGTGGGATAACATATGTTACAGGGTGATATGATAGTAGGCAATGGTACACAAAACTACACAGAGTCAGGTCGTAGTGTCCAGTTTTATATAGAGGGATGTGACCTGATGCATACAGACCCAATTCTAGGCTATAGCAACCAGTGGTGTGCAGGGATATGTAGCGAGGAGCAGTGGCCTGCAAAGGAGCATGAAGATACATGATGGTATACCACAACATGCCTGTTGACACTGTGGGTTAGGAGGAGTGACTCGCATCACATTGAGGATGTGTGGGGAGTGGTCGGTGTAGTGACAAAGGCAGGACACAGGACAATACAAGATGGTATGGTTGTAGCCATGGGTATTCCATGGTGTACAAAGACGGGTTGTGGTATACATTGGCATGTCAATGAGTGCAGTGATATTAGGTGGTATGCGGTGGAAGATGATGCAATGCAGTGGGCACTTGGAGCCTTACCTCCAAGCATACTTATGGACAGCGGCAGTAGGTCTACCATTGGATGCACCTAACCTAGGATTGATGAGGACATGGTTGAGCATCTGGGGACATCCATTTTTAGCGGAGATAGGGCCTCAAAGGGGCTGTTAACAGATTTAATGTAGAGATAGGGACATTTGTAGGATTACTCTTGAGCATTCTAGCAGACTCTTGATCATACCCTTCAGGACATACCCACTGATCCTCCTCTGGTGTTGCTTACAGTCACATAGTGTTTGGTTGTTGCCCCTTGACACCCTCCATTAAGGCAACATGGCATGGGAGGCTCACCCTAGGTAGTTGGATGAGACACTAGGTGTCATGGGCTAGGAGGAGACTCTCCAATTGAGACACTTGGTATGTGAACAAGTTGATAGATACAGGCTTAGGGATAGCATGGTTGATTGTCGAGGTAGCATATGTTCCACCCCTAGGCTCACACTTGGGGAGGTGACCGAGAGGGAGTTGTATGGTACTTTTCCAACTCTACAACTTGATACATTAGGTGAGCATGAGGTGCAGGGATGCCATCCCTTGCTGACAGGATGATGCCTAGGCTTCCAACAAGACCAGGGCACATCATCAAGAGTTGGGATAGTAGATCTTGTTGTGTGATTTGGCAGGCGCAGAGTAGTTGGTTATTTGCAACATGGGTTCTTGATGCTCGGTGCCTACCTATTGGATACCTAGGCGAGGCACGGAGGAGTCCCAACAGTTAGTAGCATATCATAGCGATAGGCAGAGAGGATTGGGGGTTGTGGACCTCTAGTATGGTTATGGGATCTAGGGATACAGTGGATTGGTGGGATACTCCACTCCTCAGTGAGCATGGGCAGGATAACATGTGAATTGATTCATTCACAAGCAGACACATAGGGAATCTCTGAAGCCCTCACCATAGGGTGAAGTAGATTGTTGCTCAAGATTGGGACCAGCCATGGAGGGATAGGCATTGACAATATTGGTTCGTTTTGGAAGGTTGTTCCTAACCTCGATCATCGCATAGATGGTGTCTGAGACCTGTGTGATAGGAGGCTCTAGTACAAGAATGTTAGACAATTAGTGATGACCATGGTGTCGCGGGGTCAGCAGGACAGTTTCTTGTTGCTTTGGGCATGGGACCCTAGCATCATAGTACTTAGCAATTCATATATCCATAGGGGTGAGCTGGTTTCTATAGGGGAGGGTCATCAAGATTCTCCATTGGGTTTCAGTGATTCGCTAAGGGCATGGGAGACTTGATCAACATGGCAGGATGACCAACAAGAGGATTTCAGGAGGAGCTCATGGAGGAGATGCTTCATTCGCATAGGGATTGAGTTGTATCTTCAAGGGCCCACAATTAGAGTGTATGGGGTGGACTACTCGGTAGAGCAACTTCATGAGGATTTGGGGAGAGTTCTACGTCATCAAGATGCTCTACTTATTAGTGATAGACACAGGGGTTCTAATGCCCATATCTGGCAGGATAGTGAGTGGAGCAAGGGGGTCTTCACGTTGATCAGGTTGGCTTGGGATCCTAGTATCGAGGGACTCCTTCACTATAGGATAGTACAATGACTAGGGATGATCCAATGGCACATTTGGGACCCTAATGAAGTTTGCAGTGATAGTGAGGGTCCACAGTTAGAGAGGGTGTTTGTTCAGGCATTGTTTAGGGAAATGCGATGTTTAGTGCATTGGAAGAACTTTCCAGATGAGGATGAAACTTGAGAGGATGAGCATATTTTGGAGCACCCATATTGAGGTTGCTTGAGGGAAAGCAACATTTGGGAGGGGAGGATTGTCATGTCCCTTCTCAAACACATTAGTAATAGGGTGTTGCTACACAATTTTTCACATTTTTTACTTAGGAAGAGGTTCCCATACTTTCGACTTAGGGACTTAGGGGCCAAATCAACTTTATTTAGTTGCTAGTGGAATGTGGGGGCCACCCACATAGGAGTTCAAATTAGCCATTCGATATGATCGAAGGGAAAATCGAATGGGTGGATGGAGGGGCCCACATGAGGCTAAGGGAGCCCAAGGAGTTATAAAGAGAGATCAGCTCTGATTTTGTTTTTCATTTTGAACATTTATAAAACAAAACTCTTTTATATGCTTTGTTGCTTAGTGAGTCTACCATTTGTTTAGCCACGAATCTATGATACGGGAGATTCAACCATTTCTTGTAGGGACCATCCATGTCCAACCTAAGGAGGTCGTTCCACTAGAGTTTCAAGGATTTCAACATAATCACACACTTCAGCCAACAGCGCAGAGAGGGAACTACGTATTTCCTGGGTAGTTAGAAACACGTAGGAGGAGTTGGAAGCCAGCAAGGAGGTTCATTACTTGTTGGGAATTTCAGGAGCTGAGGAAGCTGCTGGTTGAGGACATTTTCACAGGGGTTTGCAACCAGCTAGGCCAGTGCATCATTTATACGAATTTATGGGTAGAGGGATTGCGTAGAGGCTTGCAGCAGCAATTTCGTGGGGCTTGGGAGAGCAATGAATCTTATCCAAGAGCCATCCGAGGAGCAAGGAGTTGGATAGCACAAGTAAAACCATCATTTCAGAGGTGTTTTCAGAGGGATTTTTAGGTTGTTTCCTGCAAGTCGAATCTGGCAGTAGAAGCTGGGGAGAGGTTCCAAGGAGGCCAAAAATACAAAGTCAAACCCAGCGAAATACCCTTATGGGTTTTGTCCAAGGAGTCCGGGGCTAAAAGGATATAATTTTATGGGTAGTTTTTGGGCACATTCCAGCAGGTCAAAATTCAGTAGGGTAGTAGTTTGTTGGGGTAGTGCAGTGTAGAGTGGTATAGCAGCTGGGTAGCCTTCAGCTCAACTATTTTCCCACCGAGGGTTGGTCTTGCTTGTTCATTAGGAAGAGCCCATGTGCACCATTCCATTCCATATTGTATCTAGACCTCTGATTTTTAATGATATGGCTCAACTGTTCCTGATTAGCAGTGTTTTCATGGATGTCTAATGTGTGTTTTTATTTTTATATGTTGTTGCAGTATTTATTTGCTTAATATCACTCACATTCCTACTTAGGAACATTACATGGGAAAAACGTAGTGATGGGTATCACTTGTGATTAATTTATGGCTATGGAAATTGGCAAAGGCATTGACAAAGGAAAAGAGGCATTAATTGTAATTTAATCTATGAAATAAAGGAAAATAAGAGAAAAGGGAGATGAAAGATCACAGATTTGCATGAGAAGGAAATTGAAGGAAAAATGAAGGAAAATGAAGAAAATAGAGGTCTTAATAATAAAAAGGCTTATGAGGATTAGTTCACATCTTTTTTCAGTTTAATTTTGGAGCTCTCTTCTATTCTCTCATTTTCTCACTCTTTCACACTTAGAGCATTCTTTGAGCACTTTGGCATACAACGGATTTGGATAAAGCAGGCAAAGGAAAGCAAGAAAGTGTAAGGGAACAAGTGGATCAACAACTATAGTTGGATTTCTTGTAGGTAACAGGTTGCATGTGTGATTTCCTTGCCAATTTATGGATGCACGGTATATGCATGTGGTTTCTAATTATGTGTTGTCATTGGCATGGAGGATTGCCTAGGTTGATAGTGGTTCTAGTCTTTCCTTTCCATTTCCTAGATAGCCATGGTGTTGTGGATTTTTCCATTTGATTGTTTTCTGATTGGTGCTCATAATTTCTTAAGGTTGTGGGTTGGAACAAATGCTCTCGAAGCCCTGGAACAACTTGGGTTGAGTTATCAATCCTGGATCGTAGGTTGGTACAAACACTCTGAAGCCCTTGGTGAGTTAAATTACTAGTCCCTGAAGTTGGGTTGGACAAACGCTTTAGAGCTCTAGAAGGTTGTGAGTTGAGTTACTAGTTCCTAGAGCCCTGGAAAACTTGGGTAGAGGTCAATCTGGTTGGTGTAGTGATGTCTGACTGTGAGCTGGAATCGCTTGTTGAGGGATTGAGCTTTTTTTGGCCTCTGGAAGCCTTGGTTTTGTTTTGTTTGGTTTATTCCATGAGATCACACATTCATGCTTGGAATATGGCATAGGGCTAATTGATGGAAAGGGATATTAGGTTCAGCCCAATCTATGGTCAGGTGGTACATGGAATTCCATGACTTGGTTGGTACTTTCATATGTTAATAAGAGTTATTATTCTATTGTGATTCATGTATATTTGTAAAAATTATGATGGTGATATTTTGGTTGGGTTGCCATGGTTTATATGTTGGTTATTTTCTGGTTATATGTTGTTAATTATATGATGTGTATCTTCTATGGTTCTTGTCACAATTATTTTAGCTATTTATCAGTTGATGAATGTATGGACTAATAAGTGTTGTTGAAACTATGTGGAGAGGGAATAGGGCCTTCTCAGTGATTCTCAGATTAATCTCAATCTTTTATGATCATATATGCATTATTGACCTATAATTTAAATGTTTGCAATATCTTTTATGGAATGTATGTTATGTTCTAGGCAATATAGGTCAATCCCCACCTTCAAGTTTGAATGTTTATCCTTATTGTCCTGTCAATAATGATTCTAAGAATCCTCAGGCAATTCTGAGAAGTGGTCTAGAGTCTGACCTAGAATTGTGGCTCATATCTCAAGAATATACCCTCTGAACTGGAAACTTTGGGTCACAACCGCACTCATGCATTGTTGTGTGTGTGGTTGGAGGCCTTCAATTTCACCCAGGCCTTGTCATGGATGCAATTGGGGGTTGGACCAGCTTAGGGTTTTGTCACCTGGGGTGGCCCTTTAGCCCCTGAGTGTCCTGTAGCCCTAACGAATGTTGTGAGTTGTTATTCAGTGGTCATTTGTAGGCCCCACTTCCTTAACTGGATCTAGGAGGTTGGGTCATGTCATAATAACTCTTTGTCTAATGTTTACGTTAACAGACCGGTGAAATTGGGTAAATGTGGGAGGGGTGGTTACACACTAGAAGCTCAAGTAGTTGACATAGGATATAATTTTGCAGAAGAGGTTTAAAACTACAATACATGTGAAACATGACCTTTAGAAAATTGTCTTGAAAGAACAACTTCCAAGCAAGGCTAAATGGTATTCTAGGATGAAGGTATAGGAAAAATCCCCTCATCTCATTCAATAAAATATTTTTGGGACCAAAAGCCTCCCAAAATGGGGAGGTTTGATCTGGATTCCAGATCAATATATTATCTATCATCGATCTCAATGCTTTTAGAGTGGAAAATTTGGAGGAATTAATTTGCAAGTCCATTTTTCCCAGCAGTCCCAGTTTAGAAAATTTTGAGCAAAAAACTTCAAGAGCTACTTTGAGGCCTTAAAATGACCACTTTGGGTGGTTCAACCTTACTATGGACCTATATTCCATAAATTACACATTGATTTATTTTTAGTGACACAATAATCACCATAATCAAAGCTCGTATGAGAAATCCATGCCTCCTTGAAGTTGACCTATTGAAATTGACCACCATAATTCAAGAGGATGACACATTAGGAACCACTACTCATGGAAATGGGGCTCGCCACATGGGAACTATGAAGAATAATCTAGAAGAATCAATTTGTAACTCATATTGAGGGTTCAATGGGTCAAATTTAACCCCTGTTTGGCTATTGTGTTGTGTTATAACTAGATTGCTAGGAGGAAAAGGGGTTCAATTCTATTTGAGTGCATTTTGTTCCAGAAATTAACAAAGTAGTTGACAATGGATATAGAGAGAGAAAGAAAAGAGGTTTTTTGTACTATAGAAACCCACGTGTGATAGGTCTCACTTCTTTGTAATTACATCCATTTTGGTTCAGAGAAAGAGAGAGCAAAGAAACTGCACCTTCCAACTCAATTTTGTCTCATAAGGGTTTCTTAGGTCATATCTTATGTTATTATGGTTTTAAGTGATTGCATTTGTGTTTGTTCTCTATTTTATGCTTTTCATATATTACATGCATAAGCATAACATGGTAATTAATGAAATCTGGAAATCTAAGGAAAAATTATCCCTCATAGTGTAGATTTTTTATTTTTGTTATATCTTTAGTAGATCTATTGTGAAGAACTGTGGAGTGGAATATCCATGGTAGGTTGCAAATCATATTGGTATCAGAGCAAGTTTCTTTAGGTATTTTGTGGGAAGTTACAGGAGATCCAATTTGTTTTAAGCAAAAATTCATAAAAACCTAGCTATAGATGATGAATCTATTAATATCCCTTGAGATCTTATAGAGGAGAGGTTCTCAAGGCTAGAAGAAAAGGTAACAAACATCAACCATAATATGAATCTACTTATGGTAGCTTTGACGAAAAAGTTTGGATTCATAGAAGATGAAGGTTCTATTTCGAAGGTCAAATCAGAGGGGAAATCAAGGGATTGAGAAGAACCAGAGAGTGAATCCATGGAAGAACCTGAAAAGAAAATACCTAGTTCAAGTGTTATGAATTATTCACAACATCTATTAAAAATGGAAGCAAAGGTCAACATCAAACCATATTAAGGTGATATTTATGCTTTGAAAAGTTAAATCACTGGTTACAGTAATTAAAGCTTTATTTTATTATTCATCCCATAAAGGACAAACAGAAAATTTCAATTGTTCAGCTAAAATTAGAAGGCCATGCCCTAGCATGCTGGGAAATCCACATAGAAACCTTGAGGTTGGAGGAAGATCATCTAGTGACTAAGTGGGAGGATTTCAAAACTCTCATAAAGTCATAGTTTTACCCTATCAGGTATGTGGAGGACCAATGTATAAGGTGGCATTACTTCAAGTAAAGACAGGGTAAGATTGTATATGAGTACATCACAAAATTTGGAAAGATGGCCATAATGTTGTGCATCTCCCGAATAACCCAAAATTAGTCCTCAAGTATCTGGGAGGTGTACATAGCCATTCGTGGAAGAGAGTGATATTGTTGAAACCTTGAATGATGGACAAAGCTTACGTATAGGCACAATACCTGCAGGAAACAAATCTGAAGAAAGGGTAATAAAGTGGGTTAAAGTAGAAATAGCACCATGAAGCTTCCAAGGAGGGGAAGAAGAAGTGGAAAGGGGGGAAGAACAAAATTCAACAACCAAAACACAATAGTGCAAAGATCCCAGCAACCACTTCAATCATTATAATATTGATGGCTATATAGAGGAGGAGTATTTGAAGTTTCATCCAAACCTCAACCTGAAGAACCGAAAGAAATATTGTAAGAAGAAACATCCCATGACCACAGAGTCAAGTAATCAAGAGGAAAGTAGCTCAAATGTGGATGAGAAGATTGTCTATACATCAGTGCATAAGGGGACAAATCTAAGTATCCTTTAGCAATAGGAAGAGAAGGAAATGCCCAAACTCTTCCATATAAAGATATAGGTCAAAAAGACCAAAATTAATGCTTTATTCGATTCAAGATCATAGGTGAATCTCATAGTAGTAGATCTTGTCAAGAAATTGGGACTAGAGATCCATGACCACCTTATCCCATATCCATTGGGATGGGTCAACAAGGAGGTAGAGATAAAGGTAAACAAACATTTTCATAATCAAATTTGATATCAGTGTCGGTGTTATTGATGAAGTAGGATTAGATGTAGTTCCACTAGATGTATGTTGTGTTGTGTTTGTGAGTCCTACTGGATGATTTAATTGTGAGTTAAATCCTTGTCATTAATTGTCAACCCGAGGTTCGTAGACTGATGAGGTATACCTATACTAGGTGGTTATTTATCATAATAGATTAGTTCTAATGCAATTAAAACTACTTACAAAGTTAATCAAACAAATCTAATCTAAATCAAAACAAACATAAAGAAATTGAAATCACACTTGCATAAAGGAAATCACACTTGCTTGAAATTGAAATCACTTGCTTGAAATTGAAATCACACTTGCAGAATTGAAATCACACCACATTTGCATAAATGAAAATCACACCACACTTGCATAAATGAAATTCACACCACACTTGCATAAATGAAATTCACACCACACTTGCATAATTGAAATTGCACTTGCTGAATTGAAATCACACCACACTTGCATAAATAAAATCACACTTGCTAAATTGAAATCATACTCACACCTACTAAAATGAAATCACACTTTTCTGAAAGGAAAAACACACTTGCTAAAAAGAAACGAAATAACTTAACTATGTTATGTTACCAATATGTACAAAGATGTGCAAACTATGGTTGATGGGGGCGCCCTCCATTCCTTAGCAAGCACATTGAACAACTATCACATCTTGGAGATCAAAGGCAATATGCATTTCATAAAATGAGTTACAAGATATTACAAGAATTCTCTATCCTCACTTTACAAATCACATATTGGATGGAACTTGGAACCTCCAACTAACAACTAACCACTAGCTACCTCTAACCTCTAACAACTTTCTCAACCCTTTGTATGAAGGGTGCACTCCTATTTATACAAAAATTAAGGATAATTATTCAATAAATATAGATCCTTAAATCTCTCATAAATCCACATTTATCTCTTGTGGTTACAACCAATCTCCTAAAAATGTAAGATACAAATCCTCTCAAAATTCTCTCATCCATGATTCTTCTCCTTTGAATGTGCATAGTTAATGATCCACATCTTCTATAATTATTCCACAAATCTTCATGAGTTGGAATTTGAAATTCGAATTTGTGGTTGGGTGGCCAAGTAGGACCCTTCTAGAATCTCCAAGTAGGCCTACAATATCACAAAACTCATAACACTTTTAGATATATATGAAAACATGTTAATTTCCTAATATTTAATCATAAATTCTCTTAAAATACTTAAAATTAATGACTTGGAAAATAGTAATGATAAACCCATATGATTATGAAAATGGTTACTTAATGTGAGGTTATGGGGCTAAAGAGTTACGGAATGAGGGTGAAATGAACGAAATGAAAGTGAAAGTGGAAGACATTTTGGAGGCCCAACAAGTCCTTATATGTACATGTGGCATGTGATCTTCATGTAGAGAGACAAGAAATACCACCTCATTAATGATTAAAATCCTTCATTATCAACGTGCATAAGGGCAAGTCAAAGATCTCATTGGTAAGTGCCAACTTGGCCAATTTTTTTTATCAATTCTAGCAAGAAATATATTTTTATTTTTATTTTGAAGACAAAATCAATTTGTAGAAGAGTCCATGAGAGATAAGTCATCCCTAGATGAGTGTACTGAGGAATATAAATAGTAATTGGAAGAGTTTCTATAGGTGTAAAGTGGTGTGTTCTAGGATCCTAAAGGGCTACCACCCAAGAGGGAAGTGGAGCACAATATCCAATTATTTCCTGACTATGTTTCCAAACATTGGGCTATACATACAATCTATTATAAAGAAAAATAAGGTGAAGAAGGAAATAGGGTGTCATTAGACCAAGTACCTCACCATGTGGGTCACCCATCATCGTTGTGCCAAAAAGGGACGGGACTTGGCATATGTGTATTGATTATAGGGTGTTAAATAAAATTACAGTCAAGAACAAGTACACCCTACCCATGATAAATGATTTGTTGGATTAGTTGTAGCAAACCAAATACTTCACTAAGTTGGACTTAAATTCAAGGTGTCACGAGATTCAAGTCAAAGAAGAGGATACCTAAATACCACCTTCAAAACCATACAAGGTTGATATGAATGCTTAGTTATGCAAATTGGCATATGCAGTGCACCAAATACATTCACGAGTTTAATGAATGGTATACTACACCATTTTACAAATTCATTTTTTATTGTTTGACATATTCATTTGTAGTGCTACCTTAGAGGAGAACATCTCACATTTGATGCAGGTGGTAGAGAAATTGAAGAAGCAATAATTGTTAGCAAACCTTCAGAAGTGTGAGTTTGCTTATCAATATTTGGTGTATCTGGGATATGTGATAAGTGGGGGAGAGCTAAATATATATCCTACCAAGACGGAAGCCATCATGAAGTTTCCAATGCCTACTATGTTTCTAAGGTCAAGAGTTTTGTTGGGGAACCATAGTGCCTAAGGAAATTCATGGCTTTGCTTTCAACAGTAGTAATACCACTCCACACTATAATGTTGAGAAATGGCAACAAGAAATTCTAGTTTAATTTGTCCTTGAATTAAACAAAGAATTAAAATCGAATTCTATTCTCATAGAAACTTGTAAATAGTTAATTAAGTTTAATTAACTTAATTAGCTTAGTAATTTCGAGTTGGAAATCTTTCTGTAGTCATGTATATGTTCTCCCTAAGTTTTAGGGGTCCAGTGTGAGTTTGAATTGACTTGGAAATTAGATCACTCAGTTTATTGAGTTAAGTTCAATTAAATTAGTTCTAAATTGTTTTTGGAACTAATAGAGGACTAACAATCAATTGGTTCACTAATGCATCCACTAGTGCTAGTCCAGTTAGCTGAAGATTTCCTTGTGAGAAACTAATGCATGTCAGTTCATAGAAAGACCCAGTTGAGACTAGAGTGCAGGGATAGTGTACTATCAGTTGTATGATTTACTGAGATGTATAGATCATACATGCAATCAGGAATGGACCTAGTTTGGGTTGTGCAGTTTTGGAAGAACTGGATTCCCATTAATATAGCTATTCAACCATAGGAATTGCACAAGGAAATAGTTGCTTGGAGAGCTGCAGAATTGGCTAAGTGTTCGCCAAGAGCTTGCTTGTGAGCTGAGAGAGTTGAGCATACTTGTGCAGAATTGTTCTAGTGAGAACAAGCTTTTTATATTCACTCATATTTCGGATATATGCAATACAGATAGTGGGATTTTGAGCAATGGCTTTCCCCAAATACATCTTATGTTATGTGCCATTGATTTATCTTCTTCTTGTTCTTATTGTTTTCATCGATCTATTGGCTTCCGCTAGTTGAAAGTAGAAGTAGATTCTTGTCCTGTGCTTTAGTAAATTGCATGAGCTTGTGAATTTATAGGATTTTCTACATGGTATCATAGTTGAGAATAGTATATTAGAGGAGATTTAGAAGTTTTGAGTTTTGGGTTACAGGTGAAATTCGAATTTGCAGTACATACTTCAGGATCGGCAGATGGCATTCTACAGTTTGTAGCTCGAGTATGCCTTGGAAGGCAACTCGAATTTTATAGCCTAGAGGGATAAAATGGAGGTTGTGCTAGAGGATAATGGCTTGAAGGAATTCGTTGATCAAGAAATTCCTAAGCCAGTAGCATCGAATGCACAAAATTTGGCCGAACAGAAGAACTGTGTGGTGAAGGCAAGGCGGATAATTGTTGAGGGATTTCGAGACCACATTGTCTCGAGTCTCCATGGCAAGGAAACCCTGTATGCTATGTGGAAAGCATTTACGGACTTGTATCATAACAACAGTGGCCAAAGGAAATTGGCACTGAAGGACAAACTTCGAAAAATCAAAATGGAGAAAGGCAAGACTATTCCAAAATACTTAACCAAGTTCACTCAATGTCATGATAAACTTGGAAGTGTTGGAATCATGGTTGTTGATGATGATATGGTGAGTCTTTGTTATAGACATATTTGGGCACTACAACCCCAAACTCATATGTCCATCAACTAAGGGCTCCTTAAGTCTCTAAAAGTGTTGTTTCACACCCTAAAGGATCATGGTCAACTGATTACATCATTTCCCAGGAGTTCCACCTAAAAAACTACTCAGAACTAGCCAAAACTAGACCATACAGACTGCTCCATGGGCAAGGTGTGATGCATACTAACTGCCTAACTGGCCAGGTGCTATGCATACTGAAATGGCCTTCTGTGGGGTGCGATGAGCGAGAATAGACAAATGGCAGAGACAATTTGCAAGGTGGATGATCATGGAATCTTCCAAAAACTTCTCATGTGACACTTGCCTCTCTGAATTCACCCAGGGATGAGTAAGAGATCATGAAATATCCAAGTGGAACCAAGAACTATCAGTGGAATGACACTAATCAAAAACCCAGAGCTGACTCACACCCTTGCAAGACATCTATAAATGGATCCCTCATCTGAGAGATCTGGAGGCTCGAATTTTGTATTTTGTAAGGAAGTTTTCTTGGTTTGTTGGTGAGAAGATAGATTGCATTGTTGGGTGATTTTCTTTTTCATGAGGTGAAGAGGGCTTCTACAACTAGGAGGATGATGCTGGATCAGACAGCTGGGTTGTAATCCTCTCTTACATTACTATTAATAAAGTTCTTTGAGTTTTCCTCCATATAATCTTGTATTTGTGAATCTTATTGTTTATGAATGCAATTGTATGGCCAATGTGTTTCTGATTTTGTATTGTTTATAATGTTTTAGATAGAGATGCTTTGATATTTTGTTGTTACTTTGACTCTACAGGTACTCTTTGAAGTGGGACAAATAGGAGAGGAGTGGTAAATTCTATCAAGGAAAGGAGAAATCAAACTAGGATCAAAGCGGAAGATCTAGGTTGGTCCTCTCTTCTTCTCTTCCATCCATCACACTTAAAGGAACTCTTGAAAAGCTTTGGTTGTTTGTTTCTAAGAAAGATACCCATCTTAGTAGGACTAGCAGTTCAAATCGACACTAGTTTTCCCTGAAAGAGTCTTGCTCTTCTAGGACTCCCAAAGAGTTGGCATAGTTATCAGGACTCTCTCAATGGTCAACAGAAGCTGCCAAATTGGGAATGACTGTGGTCGGATTTGATGTAGGAGGAGATTAGGAGGAACACCAAGGATGGCTCTTCATCAAAGACTAATGATGAATAAAATTGCACCTTAGTGATTAAGGTGAAGAAGGGAAAGGGAAAGCTTCCCATTCCAAATTGGATTATTATCATGGAGGTGAGAAGAAATACATGACGAAAGTTAAGTGCCTCCATTGTCATGAGTTAGGCCATTTTGCTACAAATTGTCCACTCAATAAGTCCAAGAAGAAGTCCTCAGGAGGAGGAGCAGGTGAGGCTTTGGCCTCTCAATTCAAAATAGACTTTTCCCTCATTGCATGCATGGTGTCATCAATGATGGGAAGTGTATGGTACTTAGACAGTGGAGCTTCATTCCACATGACTTGTGACAAAGAGTTATTCAATGACCTGGAGGAGAAAGATCTCCAGATGCATATCGAGATGGGTGACGACGGGAAGTATAATGTTACTGGATTTGGCATGATTACTTTTTAGAGGGAGCATGGGGCTCCACTCACCTTGAAGAATGTTATATATGTGCCCAGACTGAAGAAGAACTTGGTATCCATTTCCATGCTAGAGGATAGAGGCTATGATGTGATCTTCTCAAAAGGAAAGGCATTCCTTCGACACATAGCCACGGGTCAGGTAAAGAAGATGGATATTTTGGGTGAAGAATCTCTATAAGTTGGAGGTAGAGGAGTGTGTTTCTTTTAGCACAAAAGCAGAAAGGGTGCAGAGCCAAGATGTTGGTGAGTTGTGGCACAGACAATTAGGCCAATTGCATCACGGAGCTTTGAAGATATTGCATCATATCTCTATGGTCTTCTGAAAGGTATGCTTGAGCAAGTTGATACATGCAAGGGGTGTACTTTGGGAAAACACACCAAGTCTTCCTTTCAAAACAAAGACAGTCGAGTAGAGGCTATTCTAGAGAGAGTCCATTCAGATGTGTGTGGACCATTCTCGATAGCATCCATGGCCAAACATAGGTATTATGTTATATTTGTTGATGACTATTCTCGTAAATGCTGGATATTTTTCATGCAAAAAAGGGATCAAACTTTCACAAAGTTTTGTGAGTTTAAAGCATTGGTGGAGAAAGAGTCGAGCAAGAAGGCTAAATCTCTACAGAGTGATAATGGTGGTGAGTATGTCTCAAAAGAGTTTAAAAACTTCTGTGTAGCGGAAGGGATTAAACGAGAGTTGATGGCACACCATAATCCTCAACAGAATGGGGTGGCCGAGAGGAAGAACAGAAGCATAGTAGGGGTAGTGAGGGAAATATTGCATGATTAGGGCCTACCACTACACTTGTGGGTTGAGGCATGCAACAAAGTATTTTATGTTCAGAACAGTAGCCCACATTGGATATTGAGATGAAGGCACCAAAGGAGGCTTATTCTGATAAGAGGCCAGATGTTGGTCACTTCAGGATTTTTGGGTCATTAGTATATTGCCATGTGACCAAAGATGCATGGAAGAAGCTTGAGTCAACAACAGATTTGGGGAAATTTGTGGGGTACAATGATACACCTCACAACTATCGGGTGTACTTGCCGACCAAGAGGATGACATTGGTTCGCATGGATGTCAAATTCGATGAGGAGAAGGCTATGAGAGTTTCTCTTGAGAGGGAGCTTGAGCTACATGCAGATGAGGAGTTTTTATCTCCTAAGGTTGAGGAGCCTCGTGTTGAGGTGGAGAAACCACATGCAAAGGATTAGGAAGTGGAGACATCCACTCAAGCAGAGTCTTCCAGAGAGGGAAGAAAGTGCACTAGAGAGGCTGACATATTGTTGGATGATGCACGAGAGAATGTGGGAGCATCCACTTCTTAGTGCAGGAAGATGAGGTCACCTAAAAGGTACACTGGATACATGGCTCTTATGGGCGAATGTGTTGTGACAGAGACATCTTTATTTTAAGGAAGCAGTGCAACAGTCGGTTTGGGTTGATGCCATGGTGGAGGAGTATGACTCCATAGTTCGTAACAGTGTTTGGGATGTGGTCCAGAAACCGAAGGACAAGTCAGTGGTGAGCTCCTGTTGGTTTTACAAGGTAAAGCAAGCTTCATATGGTAGCGTGGAGAAGCATAAGTGTTATAGCTCCAAATCTCACTCTTATGGTTTGTGATGTTGTACTCATGGCCTAGGGCAACCCCTCCTTCCAGACCTGGTCCTAAAATTTAAAAAACAGTGTTTTATCCCTTATACACGACATTGCCCTGAGTTAAACGCTTGTATACACGGATCTGTATATACCCAACCCACATATATGTATTAAAACGCTTAAAAAAATATAAAACTCCTTATTTTCGGGCGGAGATCGCGGGTTTTACCTGCTGATCACCTGTTAGTGCCCGTGGCCCAACTGTTCCCAACCAACTCCCAACTAAAAAACTACTTTGGGAGAGGTATAAAAAGACCTCAAAGGGAAGGCCTAAGAGAGGAGAGAAGAGAGAAAGGTTATTATGCTGATATTTTTCCCCTGACCAGGTCTGGAGTCCCTTGTGCCTTTTGCACTTCCCCCATTTGTCTAGGAAACCTTTGTTTCCTTGAGTGTTGATGTTCATCCACCATTTATGACATCATGGAGAGAGTCATGGAAGGAGTTTGTTAAAGGCTTGAGGCTGGAACGGATCCGGAAGGAAGCTTTGCTTGGAGCCTACTGAAGGTGATTCAGGTGAAAATATTCCTTTTTATGTACTTTATTTGTCTATAATAAAAGAAACACATGTCTTGGTTCCTGAAATGAATCTTCTTTATGTTGATGATATTCATGTTTAGAATTCATATGTAAATGGTTGTTTGGATTTCATAACTAACTACCTTTTCTTTATAACATGAAGATGGTTTCTTTATAAGGTTTTGTCCATATACTGTTGTGTTCTTTGGAATTGCTTGTTTTGCAGGACAAAAGAGAAGAATGGAACTCCAAGAAGGGTTTGGACCCTAAAGGCCTTCTCAAACGTAGGACTTAAGGTACGTACCCTTTACAATAGAATTTGCTTATAATAGCGTAATGGTTGTGTGAATGTGTGCTTCTTTGAATAGACAACTTTCAGTCTGCTAGGGTTTCAACCCAAAAATCCCTAGGGGAACATTTCCCTCCATCAAAATTGGCGACTCCACTAGGGACAACACTCTTGTTGTTCCTAGTTTGGGTGTTTTTTAAGCCAATCAGGGCTCAGCTGCTTGTTTGTTTGCTGTTGATGTCTGGTCTGTTTTTGAACTTTAAGTTTGCCAGTTTCTTCAGTTTGTTTTTTATTTTTCTTGAAACCTTTTATATACGTTGTTTTTCTTAGTTATAGAGGCGTATGTACGCATGTTCCTTTAAGTGAACCCGCGTATACGCAGGTTTCCTTAGTTACAGTAGCGTATACACGCATTTTGTACATAAGTACAGTCACGTATATCTTTCAATTTTCAAGATTTGTAAATCTTTTTGTCTCTGAAGGTCTGTCTGGTAGTTTGAGTCAGTCTGAAACAGTCATTTTCCAGTATCAGTTATTTGTTTTACAGCGAGCATCTTGTTCCAAATTCTCTCTGATTACAAGGAGTATTGGTCTTATTTTTTGTTGATTGCAAGCGTCATCGTTTTTTGCTAAAGCACGCAAGATTTCTTGCTAGGAATCTTGGCTGCTCTGATTTATCAAGGTAGGAAGATTGATCACAATCTTTTTGTTAATCTTGCTTTTGGTGACTTTTTGTTTTCTTGACAAAACCACTTTTTGTGACCATCTACTTCTTTGTTTCATGAAAATTGTTGTTTGACACTTTCTTGGAATTTGTCTTTTTGATCTTTTTGGTTTTCATTGCCAAAGCTTTCATTACTGCTTTTGATTGTTAAGAGCACTTTTTAACACATTTATTTTTGTTGAGTTTTCATCCGTTGTGTGGTGTCAACTTGCAAAAGTGTTTGATTTCCTATTCTTCAATCACAAGTTTCAGTGTTGTTGAGAGCCTTTTTCGAAAAGACTTTTTTGTTGTTGCTTTTGAAGAAAATCTTTTGAAACACTTAGTTTTTCTTTCTTGAACTTGGCTTTCATTTGGTTTCCTTTTAGTGAGTGAAAGTGCTTTATGTTTGTCTTAGAACTTGTTTTTAGTGTTTAGACGAAATGAATTGTAACATCTCATATTCCATCTAGGCATTTTAAGTGGAAAGATAAAGATTGATAAGCAAGCAACTTTCATTTTTTGTTTTAGAGTAGTTTTAAATCTTGCATCCGCATATATTTGTTGCATTAGGATAGATTTGCATCCCCTTTTAGGCATACATAGTTTTGTTAGCCTTTGTGAGTGTGAAGCGTGAATTAACGAAAAGAAAAGAAAATTTGTTTTATTACAAGTTCCTCTGAACCCTATAGAAATTGCTCTTCATCGAAAAACGAAAAAGTGCATGTGCATGTAGTTAAGTTTTTATTAATTTCTTTTGCGTCAAAAAACACCACTAGTTTCACTTCCGTTACCTTGTGACTTAAAGAACAGCCTAATTTAAAATCAAGCGCTATCTAAAATTAACTTGAAATTTTTTTTTTAGTCAGTTACACCAACAAGTTTAGGATTTTAGGGCCTTGGATTAGGCGAGTGGAGAGTTAACTCTCCAAGGCCATATAAACGTCAAACATAGGAATCCGAATAATGAGAGAAAATCCAATAGCGTTAGGAAGACCAGGAAAGCTCCAGATCTGGGAGTTAAGCACGAGGCTCTGTGAAGACAGGGAAGAGAGATACCCCCTCTCCTACTTGTCCGAACTTACCTCACGACTGTTCCACCTGGCTTCTGCGACGAGTTGGTATCCACAGTTGCTACTCCTAGGGATCTACACAGGTGGCTGCAGAGGGGAATCCCGTGGCACCTGAGGTCTACATTGCATCACTCTCGACAGTACTACTAGAGGGCACCCTTGCGAAGCTTGGGGGCTTGCACCGGCGCAGGTTGTTGTTAGGAGGTCAGCGTAACTTCCTCTGATACCTTCGCTGATAGGACTGGGCCCTCATCATCCCAGACTATCTTCGGAAGGCCCCTTAATTCACTTTCTCGTATTTTGGTGTCCAGTCTTAATCACCTGGAGCGGAAATACTTGGAAGTTGTTTGACTGGCTGTATCTTTAGGGACTTTATAGTGTGTGCTCTGTGCTCTTAGTTGGCCTAGCTTTCAATTTTTTGAGTCTTTAGTTAGATCATAACAAAAAATTCAAAGTGGCTGACCGATCTCCCAGACGGTCTCAAAGACTTCGTGGTCTTTCGCCACCAAGTTTACAGCCTTCTCCTCGAAGGCGCAGAGGCAATACTACCGGTGGGTTCCGTCCCACGTCGGTTGACGCATTGGGGATTGATCCTCCTCTCGGGGGCATTAGTGTTCAAGCAAGGCCTGACACTTCTGAACAAGAGAGGGACACTCCAGTCCTTTCTCGAGTTCTCTTTCAAGCGGAGAATAACATAGAGGTAGAAGAACTCTCAGAGTCGTTAGCGACTCCAAATTCTCCACTGCCATCTAGTCATCCAGACGTATTACAATACGTTGGGACTCCGATGCATAGACCGTCAAGTCCAGGTTACGCTACGCGCTTACCATCGATGACCACTACTCGAAGCATGGCTTCTACAAGTGCTACGACTATGCAAACTCCAACATCGGTGCAAGGGGGAGGAACCATTTTCATCTCCTCTGCTTCCTTGTTTGGATCTTTTGCTAGCACATATTTAGTTGGGTCTACCTCCATTCCGTCCACGAGTGGAAATGCCCAAACCAATGCTTTTGGTACTGGATTCTTCCCATTTGGCACCCACTCATAGGGTATTCCATCGGTTCCGTTTAGTGCCGCTACGTCCATGATGGGCGGATCGGCTTCATTCCAGGGTTTTCCTTTTGGAAGTGGTCATATACCACATTCCAACCTGACGATAGGATCCATGCCTTTTTCTTCTGTAGGACAAAGCAGCAATCCTTTCCAAGGTTGGAATAACCCTGGGGTTAGTGGCGCGGGAACTGGGAATCCGTTTATCGGCCAACAAGGGAATAGGCCATACTCCATGGTTAGTTCGTTTCAAAGTATTCCTCCCCTAGCTTCGGCTTGGAATCCTTATCAGGGGTTATCAACTCCTTATAATCCTTTAGGAGGAAACTTTGCTGGTTATGGAGGTTTTGCGGCCGGAGTTGGTCAAACTCCGAATTTTGCTGGATCACAAGGCTTGCCTTTTGGTTCGACTGGTTCTACAGGTTACTTCGGGCAGCCTGGTGCCTTCCAAAACCCAGGACAATCTTTTCAGAACTTTGGGAGTTCTATCCAGTCTGGGTGGAATCCCCAAGGTCCTCCTAGGCTTCCGTTTCTGGCAACGTTGAACTTGCCAGATCTCACTAAGTTAACAAATGACCCAATCAAATACAATCCAGCCTGGCCTCCGGTCCCAACCAAACTCCCTTCGGACATTCCAAAATTCGAAGGGAAGAGTGGTGAAGACCCAGGCGACCATGTAACCACATTCCATTTGTGGTGCTCATCTAACTCCCTTATCAATGACTCGATTAGGTTGAGACTCTTTCAGCGCACCTTAACTGGTAATGCAGCCAAATGGTATATAGAGTTGCCAGGGGGCAGCTTCACATCTTTCGCTGACTTAGCCAATATTTTCTTAAATCATTTCCAGTTGCCTGTCCGCTATGATGCCGGAACTGAACTTCTGGCCACTTTTCGTCAGGATAAGGCAACTCAGATTTATGACCATATTCAGGAATGGAGACTGAGAAAGAGGCTCATTAAAGCCGAAATCCCTCCGGATTACCGTCTCAAGTGGTTTTTGAAATCTTTACAACCCGATATCTCCAAGGATGTCTCCATGTCTAGGGTCTATTCCGAGGAGCAAGCCATTTTTAGGGCCCAACAATTAGAATTGATCTACTCTCAGTCTGGGATCCTACAAAAATACTTGCCAGATGCTCCTGGGTCTAAGGTTGACATAGCTAAGTCGAAGCCAGGTCCGCACGCGGATGATATCGTCGGGTCAGTAGACACAACTACCGTGAAATTGTTGAATCAATTGCAGCAGTTGTCCTTACAAACTGCTTCTAACAACCAAGTCACATCGTCTAATCCCCCAGCTTCCCAAACTTCTTCAATTAATGCCGTCCAATCTGATAACCCCAAAGGAAATCAAGATTCCAATGGGAAAAAGAAAGGACGAGGTAAGAAAAAGAACCAGGATGGGAAGCCTGATATAAATAAATCCGGCAACAATGCTGGTGGTGGTAGAAATGAGCCGAGAAAGAAATTAAAGTTTCCATGAAAGTTGTGCAGTGGAGACCACTTAACTCATCTCTGCCCTAGGATTGAAGACACTCAACGCTTGTTAGGACAGCAAGGCACTTCTAGTTCTCAAGCTGTGTTAACTAACCTGTTTCCCCAAGGGCAGCAACTTCTTGCTGGCGCGAGTTTAAACCCTGGAACCTCCGCAGGGGGCAACCAGGAAGGGGAAAAATCATCGAATGTTTTCATGATGGGTTCTAACGTCCATGTGACTACTCGATCACGTGATTATGGTGAAGCCGAAACTTCCAAGGACAAGACTGTTCCCGGAAGTACTGACCTTCATATTGAGCAACCCCCTATTGAGACTATACCAAGGATACCGAAAGGTTCCGCTAAACGCGCGACTATTAATCCTAATGCCAGGGTCGCCCAGAATTACTCCATTGTGGAGGATCTGGCTCAGAGTCCATGCGCCATGTCTGCTTTAGAGGTTCTCCAGTCGTGTCCGGCTCAGCGAAGTGCTTTACTTTCCGCGATTGGAGCAGTCGATCCAGCTAATTCTTTAGTGCTCACTTTTGACATGTTAAATGTCAAAAAGCGACTCCCTCATCATATGGCTTTCCAAATAAAGTCTACATACCGGAAAATCAATATTTTTCGTACTGTTATAAATGAAGGAGCTGCCACGTGCATCATGTTGATGTCATGCTGGAAGGCTATTGGATCGCCTTCGGATGTTCCTTCACCCACCGTCTTGACTGCATTTGATGGTCATTCTAATAAGTCGCATGGGATTATCCCTGACTTTCCTATATGTGTTGGGGGGAAGGTCGTCAATATTGAAGTAGAGGTCATAGATGCTAACCTAGACTATAATCTCCTATTAAGAAGGAACTGGGTATACGAAATGGACGTCATTGTTTCGACTCTGTTTCGTGTCATTTGCTTTCCTCATGAGGGGAAAATTGTTAAGGTTGATCAAATGGATTATTGTCCAGTCGATCCTCAAGCAAGCTCTGACTCTACTATTCCTTTAGTGGATAACCCTCGCCCACCCACCAAGAATTTAGGAGTGGGAATGTATTCCTCATTGATGGGTACCTTTGATCTTCCCTCTCCTTTCGCTAAAATCAATGCCATTTGATCATCTAAGGAGTCTCCTCGAGAAGAGTTCTTCCGAACTCGTTATTTTTCAGACCCTTGGACCTTGCCTTCACCTATGACCACATTAGTTGAGGGACAAGTAAATGGAATGGCATTCCCTATATCTGCAGCTGAGCTTAGATATCAGTCTATCGTAGACTCTGCAGACAACCACTCTGCTCCTTTTTCCGAAGAGGAGTTAGATGGTGATGTGGCTCCAGCTTGGAGCCTTGATTTTACCTCTGCCTTGGACTGCTTAGATACGGTTTTACCTTCTGAAGAAGCAATCCTCAAAGCAATGATGGGTATAGATCGACCTTGGGAAGACTTACACCATCGTTCGTACTTTCTTCCTCCATTGCAGGAAGTAGAATCTAGATTCTCTGAGCTCTTTACTAGTGATGTTTGTACGATGTCAAATCCTTTGGCTCCAACACACATTCATGCTGAAGGTAATATGTCGGTAATTTCAAAAACGATACCTATAAACATCTCTAGGGACCCTAGCATCATCGAGAATCTCTTCATCGGAATTGAGTCTTCCCCTGAAGAAATTCAAATTTACATCGACCTATTTAAGGAATTTCGAGATGTATTTGCTTGGTCTTATGAGGAAATGCCTGGCATTGATCCTTCTATAGTTCAGCATGAGATCAAGACGTATGAGAACGCCAAACCGGTTCGTCAAAGGCTTCGGCCGATTAACCCTAGGAAAGCAGCAGCTATCAAAGCTGAAGTTGAGAAGCTGCTAAAGGTGGGTTTCATATACCCTGTTCCTCTTACTGATTGGGTTTCTAATCTAGTCCCTGTGGATAAAAATCAAGGAACAATCTGAGTATGCATCGATTTTAGGGACTTAAACAAGGCTTGTCCGAAAGATAATTACCCCACACCATTCATTGATCAGATTATCGACGAGTGTGCGGGTAATGAGATTTTTCCTTCATGGACGGTTTTTTGGGTTATAATCAAATTTCTATCCGTCCTGAAGATCAACATAAGACAGCCTTTATATGTCCCTGGGGTACCTTTGCATATAGAAAGATGCCTTTTGGTCTTAAAAATGCTGGAGCCACTTTTCAGCGGGCCATGTCATATGCTTTCCACGACATCAAACATGTCATCGAGCATACTTGGATGATCTCGCTGCTCGTTCTCGAAAGAGAACTGATCACCTTAGTCATCTTCGATTGGCTTTCGAGCGATGTCGTTTTTATAAAATCCGGTTGAATCCCAACAAGTGCGTTTTCGCAGTTACGTCCGGTCGGTTCTTAGGGTTCATCGTGTCCAATGAATGGATTCGGGTTGATCCCTTCAAGGTTGAGGCAATAGTTCAGTTGCCTTCCCCCATCCTCGATTCGAAAACTTCAAAGTCTTCAAGGGAAGGCTAATTTCCTAAGACGGTTTATGGCAGACTATGTCGAGATCACTAAAGGGTTCATGTGTTTGCTATGGAAAGGAGTTCCATTTGTGTGGGACGACTTTGCGCAGCGGTTGTTTGATGCTTTGAAAAAGGCATTAGTCTCTGCCCCGCTTTTGAGTCCACCGGATTATGGTAGAGACTTCCTTTTATATCTCACGGCAGTAGAATCAACCATTGGTATGGTTCTCGTTCAGGAGGACGATGCTCTCACCGAGCATGTGATTTATTATTTGAGCTGAGGCTTAATAGGTCCTGAACTTCGCTATTCTCCGGTTGAGAAGTTGGCCTTGGCAGCTGTCCATGCTGTCCAGTGGCTCCGTCATTATATTTTGCTACGCAAAACTTTTGTCTTAGCGGCGGTCAATCCATTCCAATTTGTCCTCAGTAGGTGAGTGATTGGGGGCAAATATAATCGATGGATAGTCATTTTGCAAGAATTCGATATCAAGTTCTTGTCTGCCAAGTCTAAGAAATACATGGTTTTCGCGGAGCTAATTTCTGAGCTACCTTGTGGAGAGGATATTGTTTATGAGTAAAGTTTTCGCAGCAAACATTTATTCCTCATCTCTTCACTCGACCCTTGGTATGGAGATATCATTGTCTATCTCCAAACTTCGAAGTTTCCCTCTACTTTCTCCAAGGATGAACGTCGAAAATTACGTCCCCTGGCTAAAAACTATGTTATCATCGATGACACATTATACCATCGAGGGGTTGATTCAATCCTTCGGCGTTGTTTAACCTTAGAGGAAGCAGAGTCAGTGCTAAATGAATGCCACAGTGGAGCTTGTGGTGGTCATCTATCAGGGCTTGCTACAGCCCAGCACATCTTACGTGCCGGCTATTTTTGGCCTTCACTCTTTAAAGACTGTGTGGAAGCGGTCAAACGCTGTCACCCTTGTCAAATCTTTACTCGGAAGATGTGCGCGCATCCAGCTCCTCTTTTTCCCGTTGTCACTGTCGGTCCCTTTACTTACTGGGGCATTGACTTTACAACTTGTAATCCACCTTCAGCGGCAAATCACAGGTAAATTATCGTGGTCGTAGACTACTTTACGAAGTGGGTTGAGGCCATGCCTACTTATAAGAACGATAGTGACACGGCAGCATGTTTCTTTTCAATTAGGTTATCTCAAGATTCGGTATCCCGAGAGAGATTGTCACTGACCATGGCAGTCATTTTCAGAATCAACTGATGTCTGAATTGGCTCTCAAATTAGGTTTCCGGCAGGAGCATTCGTCTCCTTATTATCCTTAGGCCAATGGACAGGTCGAGGCAGTCAATAAAACTCTTAAGACGATACTCCAACGAACAATCGATAAAAATCGGTCCAATTGGCACGTTATGTTGTATTCAGCTCTTTGGGCATACCGAACCTCCATGAAAACGGCTACTGGTTTTACACCTTTTCAGTTGGTTTATGGGATGGAATCTATCTTTCTGGTTGAATGTGAAATTCCATCTCTTAAATTGGCTGTTGAGCTCCTTCCAGAGACTTCGAGTCTCGAAGAGCACCTACCTCACTTGGAACATCTCGATGAGCAACGTCGAGATGCCGCCAAGATGAATGAGGCTCATAAGAAAAGGGTTAAAACGCAGTATGATAAATCTGTCCGTCCTCGAGTCTTTTCTGAAGGTGACCTTGTCCTGGTCTATGACCAAGATAAATACACCTTGGGGGCAGGAAAATTTAAGCCTATGTGGTACGGTCCTTTCATTATTAAACGAGTTTTAGAAAAAGGGTCGTATGAGTTAATCGACTTTGAGGGAAACAAGCTAGCAGAGCCCCGAAACGGGCTCTACCTAAAGAAGTACTTTGCTTAGTTTTGGCCAGGCAATGGCTTCTTTGTACTTTATGTATATTTGTACATATATCGTCGAGAGTTTTCTGATATCAACACTTTTTGGTCTGCTGTGGCAGGTGTTGATGGATGATTTGGTCTATTTTGGGTTCGCCGATGGTGCTAGTTGGCACACTCGGAATCTCGCTTCCGCAGCTTGGGTACTCTATTATCCAACTGGTCAATTGATGGCATCAAGAGGCGTGTGTATCAGTCCTGCTTCAAACAATATGGCCGAGTATACTGCCGTTATTAATTTATTATCCGAGGCAATCTCTCATGGGATCGACTCGTTGGTAATGTATCTTGATTCTCAATTGATAGTGTCTCAATTAAATAACATTTATCAGGTACGGGATCCATCTTTATATCGCCAGTATTTAAGGGTGAGGTTGTTGCAAAGATCATTTACTTATATTAATTATTTGCACATTCCAAGATCTCATAATTGGTTGGCTGATTCTATTGCTAATCAGGCATTAGACTGGCACATCAATCATTCATCATAATAAAATCAAGCATCAAAAAGTCAAACTGTATATATATCTATATATCATAAAGCGTCTCGAGTGTACATATGTGTGTCCAAAAATATACAAAATTTGGGACTCAAATGCCCATAATCATGTCTGGCATATCTAATGCCTCGGCTCAGGATGAGCGTCTAAGTATGTAACTATCGCAGTGGCCACACGCCGAAAAGTGCGAACCCAGTCACGTGGCATGCCAACCACATGACGTTGCATATCCTCGGGAAGGTCCTCTATGATGGCCATCGGTACTCGGCAGCTCAGTCTCGCCAAGTGTCGTTAGAAGTTGTTTAGAGTTCGTTCTGGATCAGCAGCCGCCTCTTCGGCTCCTCGGCCACGCCATCCATGCCGTGGGAACCCATCTGGTCGTACCGGCCCAATATCTGGAACATGATCATCATATCAATCATTTGAATCTCATCAAAAATATTTTTCAAAATGCATCATTATATTTGAAAAATCCAAAAAATCATAAAATCAAAAAATTCTTACCAATCTCGCCCCATGCTGCATTCGTTGGTAACACTAGATCAGGATCTCATCGGAAATCCAGCCCAACATAGGGGTAGTCATCCACGACAATGATCTATTGATCCCACCAGGTGAAGAAGTCATCGTCGAAGGCAGTGCTTGGGACCTCCCCACCCCCCAGACGTTTCATCAGATCGGCCCACCGGCCCATGCGTGGATCGTGTGGGGTGCTGATGGAAACTGTTACCCTGGGGCGGAGTGCGGGAACCTTCTTGAAAAATAAAGTACACAGGATAGTCCCATATCCAAAGTTCTTGGTCTGTCCCCTCCTGATAGAAGTGAGCTGACTCTTCATGTTGGCCAGAAGAGGAGTACACCAGTCAAACACAGTAGTGAGACAGTGAACTGCCACGCTCATGGTGACCCGTGATGCCTGATGCAGAGAGGATGATCCGTTCACTCGAGCTATGGTGAACAGGATTATCCTAAGTGACAAACTCGCCACATGTGTGATGGAAATCTGGCTCCCAACCTTCTTGGGATGTCTCGAGCAGTATATCTGTACATAGTCCTCTATCGAGAGGCTACTCCGTGTCTTGCCCCGGGAATGTACCACCTCTCCCCTTCTGGAAAGGCCCGTGATAAAATAGATATCCTCCACTTCTACCCTGAGTGGCATTTGATCGATCATAAAGGCTTCCTCCTCGACGTCCCAATAATCAATGAGCATCTCAAGCAGACGCATGTTCGCTTTCATGTTTGGCAGTTTGAAAAATTTAAGCAAACCGCATCCCCGTAGGGAATCTAATGCTTTAGGACTGTTCATAACTTCATTATCTACCGCTGCGTGCTCTCTTTCACGCCACGTGATAGGCATTGTTGGTAAGGTAAATCCCCTCTGCGGACAGAGGCGATCCCACTAGCCTATCACAGAACTAGCCACAAACAAACCACGCTGCTACGCAAGTTCCTAGTTATGCATCGAAGGTGAATCAAGAAGACTAACCTGGAGTCCAACGCTATGATTGAAGCAAAGTTGATATCCTCGCTCCCTTGCTCCAACAGATCATAAACGAACACCTGCACATGCAAAGGAAGAGACAGATACCAACATAGAAACTACCAAGGCACAACTATATTTCAGTCAGAAAGGAAATAAATCAACATATCACCATGACAGATAATGAGATTGGAACTATAATAGCAGTCGCTCATCAATTAATAAACAGGAAAAGTTACAACCATTGTTCTGACGTCGACCCTTCTCCTGGCTGGGCGAATAACTATATGTGTCTTGACATGCATCTCCTCTCCGGCAGCATAACCTCTCTAGCACTCACTAGCATTCCTCCAAGAACTCAACATCTAACACTCCATGACCAATAATCATCACTACTATAACTCAATCACCAAATCACTAGCATAACACTAACACCAACACTCTACAACCCTAGCCAACACTCTAGCTTGTCTAATGCATAATGACAAGCTTATATAGGTGAAGAAGGGAGGAGGATGCGTTGAACCGGGACACCTTTCACGGATTAGCAAAAGCCTAAAAAGCCATAAAGATGGATAAAGCTCGGCAAAAGACTGATTTTTTATCCTCAGAAAAGCTCCATGTAATGAAGGAAACAACAGTGGACGTGCGTTAAGGCAAAAAGCACGACTAAATTTGGTTGGCGCGACTGTTGCTCTAAGACAGAGCGCCAATGGTCGCGCCCTCTTTTGAGGATCTCCATCATTGGTGCGGGTAGGATACTGTGGACTTGCGCCAATGGAAAAAGAGCACTTTTTAGGGATAATCTGCAGAAGATGTCTTCAGGGAACATGGAATACATACTCAGGGGAACATAATGCAAGTGTTTTTAGACTTTGTCACTTCTTATAACTCCCGGGATGGATCCTCCAAGGTACGACAAGAGGAGTAATAGGGATGGTGACAAATTACTGTGTAACAGATGCCCCCTAAAGCATGAAGTCCGAGAGGTGGAGAGGGGTGAAATGCTTTACAAGAACACATAAGAGCACATAAGAGCACATATAGTTACTGTCGCCGAGGAGCTGTATTAAGAGACATGACTGATAGTTCAATTACATGATGTACGTGGTATGGTCGCAACCATCCATAAGAGAGTACATAAATAATCTGGATCCATAGTATGGACGCAGCCATCTGGTTAGGATCAATGAATTGACTCAGGTATGGTCGCAGCCATCCAGTGAATGAGTCAAGTATCAAGAATCACGCCTGGATTACAACAGACACAATCGAGGCTCTTGCGCTCCATCTCGACCCGAACAAGAGTACAAGTCCAAGCATGTGAATATATGAGCTGAAGTCGAACATGCATGAACATCGTCTGATTACCAGTCAATAATGGAAACTGTTAACAGACGCGAGAGGTACCACCAATAATGACAATGGCCCTCAAGGTACTATAGGTACAATCTACGGCGTGTGAATCAATGGTCTGAAGTCGAACACCCATAGAATCATTCGATCGGAGGCCAATGATGAAAACCTCACGTCGAACACGAAGAACCTGCCATTGAGGCATGCAGGCTCCAAGGCACCGGAAAGGAGTCTCTAGATCAATTCCCTGGATAATGAGTTGAAGTTGACAGGGAGTGACCTTGATCGAAGGTGGGCCATAATGTTTCCCACATCATCGACACGAGACAGAGAGATGAAGTTGTGAATCAAGATTGTGCGAACTATCAGAGGGAGGTTGTTTTGCAGAGGTCAACTTCTCTTGAACATATCGGCGGCACATTAACGGAATTGGCAGTATTTGACATCAATGTATCAAAGGTCATGATGACGAGGCAATGAGTGAATGAGAGGTCAAATAGGGTACCCAAGTCCATGGAAGCAAGTGAAAGATATGAGATGAAATATCCCCACCCTGGACACGAAAGCAAAAAGTGCCATGTTCAAGAGTGACATACTGCCGTTACGGTAATAATTATGGTTCAAAAATTTTCTTTTTCCCCCCGCCATTTCTGGCGAGTACCCCAGTTATTTTTAACAAGCTTGATGGGGATAGCATATGCTTGTGTTGTGACAAAATCCGATGTCATTAAATTTTAACGAGTCTGACAAAGGAAGAACTCGGCGTCTTTTCATGTTTAGAGAGTTTGAAAAGACAGCAGAAAAGGAAACTCCAAGGATGTCCTTTTTCGTAAAGTTGTGTCTCTCGGGCCCGAAAAAGTATAAAATAATACCCGAAAGAACCGCCCGATCATTACGATCGAGGAGTACTTTTCATAATTAGTGATTTCGACCTGAAAAAGTAAAAAAGCGGTCAAAACCACGTCGTTTCATAACCATTAACGAGTTTGAAACGACAAAAACCCGGTAATCTTTTTATGTTTTAACGGTCGACAAAAAGAACTTAAAACGACTGCCCCTTATCACCATTTAACGAGTCAAGAGGAGCGACTCGGCAATCTTTTCCTCTTTAAATGGTCAGAAAAGAGCTGAAAGCGGACCTCCATTTTTATTTTCTTTAACGAGTCAAAAAGGAAAAATACTCGGCAATCTTTTCATATTTTACGAGTCAGAAAAGAGCGTAAAGGCGACTCGTCCTGAAGGAACGAGTGGTATAAAGGATAGCAACTGGTTCCGGTAATGGTGGAACTCACTCGAAACATGTAAAGGTTAAGAGGCTGGCTAATAAAACCACTCATTGCTGCGGTTCCTCAGGAAAGGAAAACAACCAAGTGAAAGCATATGATCGGCCAGAGAGATGGTGGCGATGGAATGAAACAACCAAGGCTCATCTAGCAGAATTTAGCAGATAAATGGCAATCACGGGATGTAGATCAGGTATGGGTTCATTTTTACACAAGCTTGAACCATGAAGAACTCTGCTTGGATTCGGTTTCATGTTTACACAAGCTTGAAACGAAAAAACTATGCTTGTTATAAATTTGCATGCCCCCAGCATAATAACGCAAATCGAGGTACATGCCCCCCAAGCTTCATTGCATTCAACAAAGTGGATGGAATGAAGGTTCACTCTCGAGATCGATGAAAGACTCGACTTGTATTTTACGAGATCTTAATCAAAAGACTCGATTTGGAAAGGGAGTTGTTTCATTTTTTTAATGAGGTTGACACAGTAAAAGAACTATCCTCATAACCCTTGTTTCATTTTTTAAGGAGCTTGACATAGGAAAACGAACTGTGCTCCGCCACCTAATTTCATTTTTTAAGGAGCTTGACACAGGAAAACGAACTGTGCTCCACCCGAACTTCATCATAATGAACAGGAAGTCGGGGCTTCCAAGAGTGTCACTCCCGGTGGAAGGACAACATCTCAGAAGTGAAGACCCAATGCCCCCAGGACACTATGCACGACGGTGGCATCGCTGGATACAGGCACGGGATAGGTGGCCACGTAGTTGACCTGCGGTGAGGCAGATGCAACTGGTGGATGAACACCAGGAGGGGATGACGACTGCGCAGGGGGGACCCGTGGACTAACGAACGATAATTGATCGATAGTCACAATTCGTCCATTGTGTGGAAAGCAAACCACACGAAAAAGTGAGGAAATAAGGGCCCCCATGGCATAAACATAGTCACGACCAAGGAGAAGATTGAAATCTAAAGCACCTTGGGTAACCGATACGTCTATATAGACGGTCTTGCCTCCCAAAGTAATAGGGAACTTTGGAAGGATCCCTAATGGTTGGCTAGTTCCTCCGTCAAAAGCAGTCAGATTCGATGCTACAGGCACAAGCTGTGGGGAACCCAAAGCTTGCCAAGTAGTAGTAGACATAAGACTAACAGATGCACCCTCATCCAAAACAGTGCCAGGTATTGCCTTGTCATAGGTGTGTACCATGACCCAAAAAGGCACATGAGACAGGAGGCGGAAGGTAGTCAAACGTCTCCAGTCGAAGGAAGCGACTGAACTACTTGGTGGGGGAATCGTATGATTGCCCCCCTGCTCGGGAGAGAGTGCAGTAGGACTCTCAGATGTAGGGGTATTTCCAGATGTAGGAGAATCTGAGGAGACGAGAAGAACACGAGAATGATGCTCTTCTGAAATAGAGTGGTCGACGGGTGGTGAACTCGAGTCGACACTGTTTCCGACCAATGGTTGGTCTGGAACAGGCTTGGCAGGGCCAGATTCAGGAAGAGGAGGCTGGACAAGAGAGGAATCTTGGTTGATTTCTTTGTCAGCAGGGGAACGTTTTGCCATTGCAGAAAGACGTTGATAACCAGTAGGAAGTTGGGTTGAGGGAGCTGTAAGACTTTCCAATACAATAGAGGCTTTATCCATGAATGGACAAAGGTGAAGGGGATGATTGCCTTCACAAAGTTTACAAGGGATTCGAATCTTCTCTTTTCCCTTACCGTTTCCAGGTGATAAGGTAACATCGCCATGATCGACAGAGGACGATGCAGGGCGGTCCGGATCATGAGACCATACTTCTAAAACCCTGGGAATACCAGGACAATCGCGGAGAAGATGGTTTTCCTTGCATAACTTACAAGGAAATTTGACCTTCCGCGGAGGAGCACAAGGTGGCTCGACTTGGGTTATACCTTTAACCTCTGGTTTAGGGGTCTTCTTCTTCTTTGTCTTCTTCTTCTTTTTCTTCTTAGCCACCTGGTTACTTGAATCCAGAGGTTCACCAGGCGAAGTAGAAGATGAGGACGCAGCAGTAGGCGAAGAAGGGGAAGGGTCCACCTTGGAATCAGCAAGACGTTGTTCAAGTGGAGGAGGTGGTGGTGGACCCGAACTGAACGGAGGAGCACTAGAGGGTATCTCAGGCTCCTTCCCGGTAGATGGCGGGTAATATTTTGTTCGAGTACTGATATTGATGGGTATTGTACCAGCCATAAACACTTGAGAACCAAAGGAAGAGGGAGGCTGAGTAGGGTCAGCCACCATTTGAGTTTTTTGAGTGTGTTGGGTGGGAAAGGGCTCTTTGAGCACCGCAGGAGTCCCAGGGGTGCCTTTTAACAAACGACTAACTTCGGACCGCCTCGGGCAATCCTTGGTATAGTGATCCTCATCACAGATAAAACAAGGATACTTGGGTTTGCGTTTAGTGCCGTCCTCAGGTTGAGGTTTTGGGGTTTCCTGTTTAGGTTGTTCTGGCTTATTTTTCGCTTTCCCTTTTTTCTTCTCTTTCGAGGCCTTGTTTTCCGTATTAGATTGGACGGCATTAACCTCAGAAGTAACATTCGAAGTGGGTATTACCTGGGAGGTGGGTGCATTCGGAGCAGAAGTTATCACACTCGAGACCACCGAGTTTGAAAACAACCATACGGGCAAACCGATGGTTAACCCAGGCAAAGACAAAGTTGCGATATACTGAACACCGACATTTCCAACAGAAGGAAATGGACTAGGGTTTCCATCAGGGGGAACACCTTGGCCGGTGGACTCAAGGAAGGATACCATTGAACGAGAAAGAATCCTACTCAAGCTAACGCAAACAAAATCTAATTGGGTAAATGTTATCGTGGCCAATAATTTTTAAGACACTGAACTTAACCTTTTCATTTTTTAAGAGTCGAGAAAAGGGTAAAAGATGACTCTAGTCTCCTTCGAATATTTAATGAGCACGAAGTGACAAGACGCTCACAGGCACCTTTTCGTTTAGGGAGTCTGAAAAGGATCAAAACTGACTGCTCTGGAATTCTAGGTAGAGGGTGTGCCAGACTTTTCGCAAAGCCACAGAATACTTTTTAGGGTACGGGTGATCGATCTTCGTGAATGCTGTGTTCACTGCATTGCGAATCGTAGGGCGGCTGACACGGCTTCCTATGGATAAAGTCTTTATTCCTATAGGGGTCTCCCAATATATACTCGACGGTACGTGGGAGCACAGTCCGTATTGGCACCTATCGTTTCACCGTGGAGGAATCACCCAACCACTCGATGATAAACTACCAGGTTTAAAGACGCCGGAACACGTCTCTAACCTAGACCTCTAGAGTGTTTGCGTTATGTTCCAATGCGTTGTTATGTTCATTGAGTTCATTTTAAAGTTTATCTTTGATTATGTTTCAGTTTTTTGGTCCTACCGTATGTGATATCTCAAAAACTTCTTACATGCAAACTATATGCCAAAATTAAATCATTTGATTCAATGAATTCTATCTACAGGAGGGTTGAAATCTTTTTCACAAACGAAATGATCACTTCAACAAAGATCCTAATGCAGCTAATAACAAGAAACGAAATTTTGTCTTTTTCTTTTTAATAGCAACAAATAACAATAAATGCTAACTACTATGATGCAAGAGATTTTTTTGTTTTTCTTTCCTTTAAGATGGCATGATGCATGTAAACAAATTCTAAGAGATATGCACAATCCAAGTTCAGTCAATGAAATAGAACCAATCCTAAAACACAAAATGAACCATGCAAGCAAGGAAAAACACAAAGACTAGTGAAATCCAAAGAAGCTAGAAGTGAAGTATTCAGAGTATAGAAGAGACCGAAACAAATCACTGAATAAGTGCAGAACACAATCAACAAGCTGACTGGATAATCAAGAGACCGAAACTTCCCACAGAAGGCTAGACATGCAAAGTCACTGGAAATAAGCAAACAGCTGAGGGATACAGGCTAAGACCAGTCAAGCAGAGGTTCAACACAGTTCCAGAGGCTGAAAGAGATATATAAAGAGACTGAATGAGCTTTCCACCCACACACAGGCAAAATTTACAGAGCTGGCGCGACTGTCAGCCTGCAACTTGCGCTACCACAGAATTGGCGCGAGCTGCTCTTGAGCAACGTGCGCCAACTGGCGCGACTGTTAGAGAAATAACCGCGCCAATCAAGCTTGCCAACTAGAAAGATAGATTATATGACCTCAGGTCGGGTTGATAGTGCTCAGATGGGTCAAACAGTAAAGAATCAATTCAAAACTGACTCAGGAAGCTCATGCACTCAAGCAAGCAGAAGAAAATTAACATGCAAGACAGAAATCAAAGAGTCAATCCCCAGCGGAGTCGCCAATTTGTTGGTAAGGTAAATCCCCTCTGCGGATAGAGGCGATCCCACTAGCCTATCACAGAACTAGCCACAAACAAACCACGCTGCTACGCAAGTTCCTAGTTATGCATCGAAGGTGAATCAAGAAGACTAACCTGGAGTCCAACGCTATGATTGAAGCAGAGTTGATATCCTCGCTCCCTTGCTCCAACAGATCATAAACGAACACCTGCACATGCAAAGGAAGAGACAGATACCAACATAGAAACTACCAAGGCACAACTATATTTCAGTCAGAAAGGAAATAAATCAACATATCACCATGACAGATAATGAGATTGGAACTATAATAGCAGTCGCTCATCAATTAATAAACAGGAAAAGTTACAACCATTGTTCTGACGTCGACCCTTCTCCTGGCTGGGCGAATAACTATATGTGTCTTGACATGCATCTCCTCTCCGGCAGCATAACCTCTCTAGCACTCACTAGCATTCCTCCAAGAACTCAACATCTAACACTCCATGACCAATAATCATCACTACTATAACTCAATCACCAAATCACTAGCATAACACTAACACCAACACTCTACAACCCTAGCCAACACTCTAGCTTGTCTAATGCATAATGACAAGCTTATATAGATGAAGAAGGGAGGAGGATGCGATGAATCGGGACACCTTTCGAGGATTAGCAAAAAGCCTCAAAAGCCATAAAGATGGATAAATCTCGGCAAAAGACTGATTTTTTATCCTCAGAAAAGCTCCATGTAATGAAGGAAACAACAGTCGGACGTGCATTAAGGCAAAAAGCACGACTAAATTTGGTTGGCGCGACTGTTGCTCTAAGACAGAGCGCCAATGGTCGCCCCCTCTTTTGAGGATCTCCATCATTGGCGCGGGTAGGATACTGTGGACTTGCGCCAATGGAAAAAGAGCACTTTTTAGGGATAATATGCAGAAGATGTCTTCAGGGAACATGGAGTACATACTCAGGGGAAAATAATGCAAGTGTTTTTAGACTTTGTCACTTCTTATAACTCCCGGGATGGATCCTCCAAGGTACGACAAGAGGAGTAACAGGGATGGTGACAAATTACTGTGTAACAGGCATCCTGAGAAAAAATTGATTTAAAAACCTTTAGTTTTTGTTTAAAAATGGTTTGCGGCATATACGCGGGTCCCTGTGCACACAGTCGCGTATAGGGCCCGCGTGTACGCGGGTTCAATATTACCAACCCACGTATACGCCGTGAGGAAATTTTTGAAAAAAGTTCAACGGTGAAACATCAATCAAAAATCTTAAAACCTGTCACAATCAATTGCAAGCTAAGTATAAGAGTTACCTAGAGGTTTTTGACGAATTTGAACGGTTGAATCTGGCAGTGGGAAGTTTGCTCCTTTTGCTCCAAATCCTTTGCTCTCAAACTCAAATGGTAAAAATGGTGAGTCCAAAATGCTTTTTATAAGTTTTGAAAATGCAAAAAATTTTCAAAATTTTATTTTGTTTGGCCTCATGTGACTTTTAACTTGGGAGCTTGGAATGTCGAGAATGGTTTGTTTTTCAGGACATTTTGGACGTTTTTCAGTTTCGAGACGGTTCCTTGACTGCTGACCCATCATGGCATGTATCGTTTTCTCACTGGCATATAGGTTAGGGACACCATTTTTTCCGTTGCATTATGCATACTAGCCTCCATTTGCTGATACATCTGCCATAGGGTCAATCCCATCGTGTTATGGTTCATAAGCCATTTTCACTCGCCGATTCTTTAAATCATGACACGATGGTAGAGCCATCCTTTACATGGGCATTGTAGTTAGCACCTCACTAACATTTATTGCCCATGCTGCTCCATTGAGTAGGCTCGGGAGTCCTCTGTAGTCCCACCATGACTTATGCGTTGAAGACTCATTCCTCTTAGCTTCTCCGCTTTGTTCTGGCCTTATACCCTAGAGGCTCCTTTCTGTTGAGTTGTACTACTGCATTGCATGTTGACCACTTGCACCTTTTGGCCTAGAGCCGACTTCACTTGGACTCGTGTTTAAGCAAAATTTTGACCATGACGACTGCAAAATCAACCTTGCATACCTTTGACTTCTGTAGCTTGACACACCTTGACCCGTGGAAGGAACACACCTTTGAGTGTCACTGACCAGTTTTCACCTCCCTGCATTGAGCATAGGAACGTTCCATTCCCAGGAACTAGATCATCTGTTTCACTGACACTAGTTCTTTCCACTGTACCATAGCATTCTTTTATTTTTTTTCCGGCTTAACAGAAAAAGACAAAAAAATTAAATATTCCAAAAAAGAGCGGGAACGGGATAGTATTTCCATTTATTGTTGGTAGCTAGAGTCAGTCGTGTCGCCCTTGAACAAAGCACTCAAAACAAAGTCTCCTCCGCATGGGTGGGATTTAGTTTGACTTAGGTACGCCATAACCTTGTTATTGAGTCAGTTCTCCCCCAATTGGTTATCTCTTCCAATCATATGGAGGGTTCGTTCGTTCCTCTTGCATGGCGAACTTATACAGAGTCATCATATGCTACCACATAGTCGCATTGAGTCGTGCTTTCATTCACGGGAAGTTAGCTTGAGTCGGCCTCTCTGCGGTGTCTCTTGGCTCATTTTTCAGTCGGCCATCCCTGGTTGTCAGTGTCATCACATCAGCTATATTGGTCCTTTACTCGTGTCGGTTTGAGAAGGTCCCCATTGACTTCTTGCTGGCGGGTCTTGTCCTTATCGACGACGACACCTTGCTCTGAGGACAGGCCTAGAGCTGCACCCTGGCCCTATTTTCATTATTGATAGGTCACCTTGTGCTCAGCATCGATCAGTATCATGAGTCTTTGACTGAGTAGTTTCCCTTGTGTTCAACATCAGCTTACATTATCACACATTGGGATTCGTGCAGTACCTTGGTTTCCATTTGACCCTATTGGTGGATACCTCACCTCTGTGTCAACTTTCATTATTGGTTGGTTCAGAGGGTTTCTGTCGTGCGCTAGCCACATCTTGTGTACGCTGGAAACGTACTTTGGTTGGGTTACTGCATCTTTTTCGTCTGTTTCCTTCCACATTATTTGCCTATGGGTTACACTCGTGCTAGATTGATGAAGGATGCCTTAATGCCTTCCTTCTAGCGGATCTTTCCCTATCGACTCTGACTCATTGCTCTGGGGCAAAGATCTAGAGTCCATTTGGCAGTACCTTGGGGTTTGCAGTCATTAGTGGCAGATCCTTCGCTATCGACAGAGGGAAATCATCATTGTCTCCTGATCGATAGATTCTTACAGGTGTTCGACTCCAGCTCATCTATTCACACTTGTTAGATTGTATTGGGTACCTTGACACTCATTATCATTATCGGTGAATAGTCTCGCGTTTGTTAACGGTATACATCAATGACCGGTAATCAAATGATTTCTCACATGGTCGACTTCAGATCATTTATTCCCATGATGTAGAAATGTACCACGGTGGTCGGTGAAGACCTCAGGTTGTATCAGCATTCATTGGTTCACTTGACAGTTGCTCCTGTTGCTGCTAGTTGATACCACTCCACTTTATATGTTGCAGTTAGTCATGGCGACATTCTATATGCTGGCACCTGAGTTTGCAGTGTAGTACCATCCTATTCCATCATGTTCAGTTGGTACCTTTTGGGATCAGTCTTTGATATCAGCGATCCGTTGCATTTTTCAGCATCATTGACAGTCTTATATGTGATATTCAGACATGTACTTGTTCATTATGATGAGATGATCCATTATGTATCTTTCAGTCATTTATACTTGTATACTTAGTGGATCCGCTTGTACTTGATATGCGGACATGCTTTACTTTTTCTGAGCATGGGTATGCCCGCCTCAGACAGTGTTTCTTTCTTATCTCCTTTGGTGGCTTGGCAGGCTGAATTCTGGTGAAGTCCTCCTCAGTTTTTGACAGACTTCCTTTCCATGTACTCGCATAATATATTTCAGCCATCATGTATCCCTTCTGACCTCATATATTAGGGGGCATCTGTTATAGCTCCAAATCTCACTCTTATGGTTTGTGATGCTGTACTCATGGCCTAGGGCAACCCCTCCTTCCAGACCTGGTCCTAGAATTTAAAAAACAGTGTTTTATCCCTTATACGCGACATTGCCCTGAGTTAAACGTGTGTATACGCAGGTCTGTGTATACCCAACCCGCGTATATGTATTAAAACACTTAAAAAAATATAAAACTCCTTATTTTTAGGCGGAGATCGCGGGTTTTACCTGTTGATCACCTGTTAGTGCCCTTGGCCCAACTGTTCCCAACCAACTCCCAACTAAAAAACTACTTTGGGAGAGGTATAAAAAGACCTCAAAGGGAAGGCCTAAGAGAGGAGAGAAGAGAGAAAGGTTATTATGCTGAGATTTTTCCCCTGACCTGGTCTGAAGTCCCTTGTGCCTTCTGCACTTCCCCCATTTGTCTAGGAAACCTTTGTTTCCTTGAGTGTTGATGTTCATACACCATTTATGACATCATGGAGAGAGTCATGGAAGGAGTTTGTTAAAGGCTTGAGGCTGGAACGGATCCAGAAGGAAGCTTTGCTTGGAGCTTGCTGAAGGTGATTCAGGTGAAAATATTCCTTTTTATGTACTTTATTTGTCTATAATAAAAGAAACACATGTCTTGGTTCCCAAAATGAATCTTCTCTATGTTGATGATATTCATGTTTAGACTTCATATGTAAATGGTTGTTTGGATTTCATAACTAACTACATTTTCTTTATAACATGAAGATGGTTTCTTTATAAGGTTTTGTCCATATACTGTTGTGTTCTTTGGAATTGGTTGTTTTGCAGGACAAAAGAGAAGAAGGGAACTCCAAGAAGGGTTTGGACCCTAAAGGCCTTCTCAAACGTAGGACTTAAGGTACGTACCCTTTACAATAGAATTTGCTTATAATAGCGTAATGGTTGTGTGAATGTGTGCTTCTTTGAATAGACAACTTTCAGTCTGCTAGGGTTCCCAAAAATCCCTAGGGGAACATTTCCCTCCATCAATAAGGCTAGATTTGTTGCCTGTGGATTTGCACAGGTAGAGGGGATTGACTATGATGAGACCTTTGCTCTTGTTGCAAGGTACTCGTCAATCAGATCTATATTGGCACTATCATCACAGATGAGTTGGAAGATATATCAGATGGATGTGAAGACAACCTTCCTTAATGGCATGATTGAGGAAGAGGTGTACATAGAGCAGCCTGAAGGTTTTGAAACCTTTGACCGTGAGCCACATGTGTGCCGGCTCAAGAGAACAGTGTATGGGATGAAGCAAGCACCACGTGCTTGGTACATGAGGATAGATAGCTACTTCATTGGGTTGGGCTTCACGAAGAGTGAAGTGGATGCAAACCTGTAGCACATAGTGGTGGAAGGTAAGTTGTTGATCATTTTAATTTATGTTGTGATCTCATACTGACAGGTGATGATCATCTGATCAAATCTTGCAAGGTGGACCTTGCAAGAGAGTTTGAGATGAAGTACATGGGGATCATGCATTAATTTCTTGGCATGGAGGTATGGCAAGGAGATGGGGATTTGTTTGTGTCTCGGGGCAAGTATGCCAACGAGATACTCAGGAGATTCCACATGGAGAGAAGCAAACACACTAAGACTCCTCTAGCAGATAACTGGAGGAAGGAGGATGCTACTTTAGGGGAAGTAGTGGAATCTATTGTTTACAGGCAGCTTGTGGGTTCACTCATGTACTTGGTGAACATACGACCAGATATGTGCTATGCAATTAACCATCTTAGTCAAGCGATGGTTAGGCCTACCAAGCTATATTAGAAGGCAGCAAAGCATGCGTTGAGATACCTCAGGGGCACTTCTCAGTATGGATTATGGTATAGACAGATAGAGGGAGTGAATCTTCAAGGCTTCACTGATGCAGATTGGGAAGGGAGTCCATCCGACAGGAAGAGCACATCAGAAGGGATATTTAGTATTGGGTCAGCTGCATTTTCTTGGTACAGCAGGAAACAGAGATCAGTTTCACTCAGTTCGACAGAGGTAGAGTACATGGTTGCGAGTCAGGCAGCATGTGAGGCCATCTGGATGCAGAAGATCATGGTTGGTTTGTTTGGTCAATAGATGGATCCAACTATGATTTAATGCGATAATCAGAGTTGTATCAAACTCTCTGAAAATCCATTTTTTCATGATCGGTCCAAGCATATTGATATCTGATATCATCATCTCAAAGATTGTGTATTGAGGTGGATTATGTTGTTAGAGTACATTCCCATGGAGGAGCAAGATGCTGACATTTTGATAAAGGAATTGTCAAGATGTAAATTTGAGTTTCACAGAGACAGGATCGGGGTAGCTGATAATCCCTTTCTTGTTGAGAGGGAGTGTTGAGAAATGGCAACAAGAAATTCCAATTTAATTTGTCCTTGAATTAAACTGAGAATTAAAATCGAATTCTATTCTCATAGAAACTTGCAAATAATTAATTAAGTTTAATTACCTTAATTAGCTTAGGAATTTCGAGTTGGAAGTCTTTCTGTAGTCATGTATATGTTCTCCCTTATTTTTAGGGGTCCAGTATGAGTTTAAATTGAGTTGGAAATCAGACCACTTATTTTACTGAGTTAAGTTCAGTTAAATTAGTTCTAAATTGTTTTTGGAACTAATAGAGGGCTAACAATCAATTGGTGCACTAATGCATCCACTAGTGCTACTCCAGTTAATTGAATATTTCCTCATGAGAAACTCATGGTGTCAGTTCAGAGAAAGACCCATTTGAGACTAGAGTGCGGGGACAGTGTGCTATCAGTTGTATGATTTACTAAGATGTATATATCATGCAAGCAATTACGAATTAGACCTAGTTTGGATTGTGCACTTTTGGAAACACTGGATTCCCATTAATATGGTTATTCAGCCATAGGAATTATGAAAGGAAATAAGGGCTTGGAGAGCTGTGGAATTGGCTAAGTGTTAGCCAAGAGCTTGCTTGTGAGTTGAGAGAGTTGAGCGTACTTGTGCGGAATTATTCTAGTGAGAACAAGCTTTGTATCTTCACTCATATTTGTGATATATGCAATATAGATAACTGGATTTTGAGCAGTGGCTTTCACCATTTGAGCAATGGCCATTGATTTATCTTCTTCTTGTTCTTATTGTTTTCATAGATCTATTGGCTTTCGTTGGTTGAAAGTAGAAGTATATTCTTGCCATGTGCTTTAGTTTATTGCATGACCTTGTGAATCTACAGGATTTTCTACATATAAAATAGAGTGGAAATAGTTTTCAGTAGGGAAAGGGTTAGGAGAGGGCCTTTAAAGAGTTAAGGAAGATTAGTCAAGCACAATTTATCACATTAACAAACTTGCAAGAACCCTTTTAAGTGCAAACATATGTGAATGGGAGTGGTTTTGATGCAGGGAGGAAGGTATATATGCTACCATTTTGAAGTATTTCATGGGGCAATTCTCAACTACCTTGCCTAATACAAGGAGCTCTATGCCCTAGTGCAAGATGTGAAGAATTGGAAACACTATGTGATGGGAAAGGAGACATTAATCCACAGATCACCAACCACTATGGTACTTGTAGGCCCAGAGTAAGCTACAATAGGCCAAGCATTACAAATGGATGGGTTTTTTATAGTGGCTTCATTTAGTGATTAAGTACAAGAAGGGAAACAAAAGCAAGTTGGTAGACATGCTTGCAAGACCACCCACATTAAATATCATAGCTTTGGGAACTCTTATGCACATGAGCCTCTTATCCATGATCCATATAATGAGGCATATACAGAGGATGATTAGTTTAAGGATGTGTTTCAACAATTGCAAAGCTAGAGTAATTTGCATGATGGTGATGACATAGTTGACTACCATCTATGAAATGGGTTACTCTATAGGTTAGATAAGTTATGTGTTCTGAAAGGTGGATGACTGTAGATGATCAAAGAGGCTCACACATCCAAGGTTATAGAGCACTTTAGTTTATGGAAGATAGTGGCCAACTTGTAGGGGTATGTGTACTGGCCCATGATGTAAGAAGAAGTAGATAGGTTCATAAGAGGATGCATCAATAAGCCTAGTAATAGGAAGTAAGTTCTAATCATACCTTTCTTATACCCACTCATTCTTGAGAAATCTTTTCCATGGACTTTTTAGGAGGTTTACCAATAACTAGGAAGGGACATGGCTACCTATTTGTGGTAGTTAATAGGTTTAGCAAGATGTGTTTTCTAATGCCCTATAAAAAGACCATTAATAGACAAGAAGCAATGAGCTTTCTCTTTGGATAGGTCTAGGTGCACTTTGGGATACCAAGGAGCAAAATTTCAGACAGGGACACAATATTTCTTAATGCACTTTGGACTACATTGTGGGAGAAGAAGGACATGAAGTTGAAGAGGTTTACAACATTACATTGACAGATAGATGGGAAAATAGAAGTAGTCAACAAGACTTTTGTGTAGTTTTTGGGATGAAAATATGATATATATACAACACCCTCATAATAGAGTAGTGAACACTTCTAGCGGTTAGTTCCCATTTGAAACTTGTTTTGGATGTTTTCCATCTTCACCTTTGGATATTGCATATGGATGACAAAGAGGAGTGAGGGAGGATCTTACACGAGATGCTTTAAGGGAAAAAAAATTGTTGATAAGATTAGGTAGATCCATCTATAGGTACATGATACACTTCAAAAGTCACAGGAAAAATAATAGGTTGGGCATGATCATCATAGAATAGAGAAGTGATTCAAGGTGGGAGACATAGTATCATTACAATTGAACAAGGAGAGTCTATAACATCTTGGAAATAAAATCAACACTACACAATGTGTTCCCTTTGAGATATTAGAGAAGGTGGGAGATAATCCCTATTGACTTAGTTTATCCTTATACATGTGCATTTACTCAAAGGTGAATGTAGAAAATTTAAAACTCTATGAGCCTTCCATGTTCGATTAGGAATAGGAACAATTCCTACCTTTTGTAGAGGATTTGACACTAGAAGCTTAGGAATTTTTTTATACAAGATATATTCTTGTAGAAGAGGTCCAAAACTAGAAGACAGGGGTGGCGTGACATTTGCTAGATTGGGTTGAAAGGATAGCTTCCAAGTAAGGTTAAATGGTACTCTAAGGAAAAGGTAGAGGAAAAAATATCCTCACCTTGTTTAGTGAAATATTTTTGGGACCAAAAACCCCCCAAAATGGGGAGGTATGATTCTTAATATATTATTTTTCATTATCTAAATGCTTTTAGAGTGGAAATTTTGGAGGAATAATCTTGCAAGTCCATTTGTACTAACGGTTCCAGTTTGGAAAATTTTCGATGAAAAAATTTAGGAACTATTTTGAAGCCTTTAATGACCACTTTTTTTTGTGTTAACCTTACTATAGACCTAACCCATAATATTCACATTGATACCTTTCCAACGATGCAAGAATCACCTTAATTGGATCTCATATGAGAATGTTGATCCTCTTGAAGTTGACCTATCAAAATTGACCACTATAATTTGGGAGGATACAACATTGGCCCCATTTAATCAAGGAATAGGGGTTAGACACGTGGGTGTAAGAAGAATAATCTAGAAGGGTCAAGTTTTAACTAATATTAAGGGTTGAATGGGTCAAATATAATCCATGGATGGATATTAGGCTATGTTATAATGAGGCCACTAGGAGGAAATGGGGCTCCATTGTATTCAAGTGCATTTTGTTCCTTAGGTAAGCAAAGTAGCAAAGAGTGGATAAACACAACAAAAATAGAGGGTGTTTTGGGATTGTGGAAAACCCGTGTATCATAGATATCACTTCTTTGTACTTGAATCCATTTCCATTCAGGGAACGAGAGAGTAGAGAAACCTCACCTTCCATCTTGGTTTTCTCCCGTAAGGGTTTCCGAAGTCATATCTTATGTTATTGTGGTTGTGAGTGATTTTATTTGTCTATTCTCTATTTTCTGCAATTCATATATTGCATGCATAAGCATAACATACTAATTAATCAAATCCATAAATGTAAGGAAAAATCAACCCTCATAATGTAGATTTTGGGTTTTCATTATATCTTTAGGAGATATGTTGTGACGAATTGTCCAATGGAATATCCACGATAGTTTACATATCACTTCATAAGGAAATGGTTCATTTGTTTTTTATTCGGATCGCGTTTTTCCTTCTCTATGCAAAAAGGATAAGATAGTACTCTTTGGGAGTTCTAACAATCTTTGGGAGTGTTGTAGGCTCTCATTCTCCTTAACCTACTAGGTAGGGGTTTCATTATATGGTGGAGGTATCAATGATGATAACTAAAAGTTGACTTGTCATTGGTGCAGTAGAGGCCATTATATAGATGCATGAGGTAGTATTGAAGGGATTTTAGGAAGTTCTTATGCAAAAGGAAAAAGTTTCCATCAGATACAAACTCAACTTTACAGTGGTCTACCATGAATTAAAATGCACCTACCACAAATAGGTGTGATAATAATCATAATAACACTATATATAATGTTGCACATAATGTTTGTTTCCATATAATGCTAACACTAGCAAACAATAAGTTTTGCATATATCTTTCTATAACACCAATATGGCCTAAACAACATGCATTATATAAAAATAAAAGTATAACATCATTTTGATGACATAATGTCGATATTCAAATCTCTCTCTCTCTCTCTTTATAAACAAAAAATAAGTATTTCAATTTTCTAGAAAAAAAAAATAACTATTATGAATTTAAATAATTACAAGTTTAAATAATTTAAAGGGTTGCAAGAAAAATGACCAAGCTATTGTGGGGTGTTTGGAGAGCAAACAAGGGTTGGGCGGGTGTGGCTCCAAGTGAGGTTGTCAATGGGGCCAAAGAAAAACTTGGTTGCAGAAGGACAAGCTTGCATACATGATGGGAATTCAAAGTAAAATACATGAAACAATCCAAAGGACAAGGATAAATCTGGTACCATAGCATAGGTTGTCTACATAGCCAAAGTTGATGATGTTGATGGGACTAAAGCCAAACTCTATGAGAAGAGTGAGGTTGTCAGCAAGACACACTAGAGTCAAACTTTTTGAGATAATCCACAAAATAGTACAAAGGGTAAAGATAAATATGGGAGTATATCATTTCATTCATACCTCACACATCACACCTCCTACTATTTCAAGTTATGTAGACCTAAAGTGAAGAATCATATATTTAGAGTAGAATTCCAGGTACACTTGAACAAGTACACATATACAACACAAGTTCACTAGTATTTGTTATGAAACCAGCTCAAGAAAAGATAGAAAAGATAGATCAACGCCTTAGAATTCAGCCTCTTCGAGGAGGCAACCTCCTTTACATTACATAAATGAACAATCCTTGGATGATTCAAATGACAAAACCTCCTTTCTATATATAGGAGTCCAAGGAGTCACAATATAACCCAGCCAACCTAACAATAATAATATAAAGCCACAAAAATAACAATGGAGGGATTCTATGGGGCACAGTAATAATAATATGGGGATAATAGGGGCACAACGATATTAATAAGGGATGCAACTACAATAGTAATGGGGTGATCACTAGTATTATAGGGACTCAACATGCCCCTCTCGTTCAAAAAATTGTTGTCCTCAACGCTTGAGTAGTTCTGGATGCTTCTGTATAAAATTCTCATCATCCCATGTTGAATCTTCAGTGGATAAGTTCTTCCACTTGATAAGATACTCTGAAATTGATCGATTTCGTAGCTGTCGAGTTCTTTTTCTGTGACTGCTTCCGGTTCCAATATAATTTTTCCTTCCTCATCAAGTTCTGGCAATATTGTTTGAACTGGGAGCTTGTCACCTATAACCTTCTTTAAACATGAAACATGGAAAACTAGGTGCAATTGAGAAGCTGCAGGAAGCTCCAATTTGTATGCCATAGTACCAATCTTTTGCAACACCTTGTACAAACCATAATACTTTGGTGATAATTTATTATCCTTCTTAGCTTGCTTGAGGGACATTTGCTTATATGGTTGTAGCTGTAGGAATACCTAATCACCTACATCAAAACTTCTTTCACTGTGCTGTTGATCTTCCTGTTGTTTCATTCTATTCTGTGCCAACACGAGGTTATCCTTTAAGAGTTTGAGGACTTGTTGTTGATGTTCGATGTGATGTTCCACTGCTTGAACCTTAGAATTTTCTCTTAAATATGATGTGATGGATGGTGGCTAATATCCATAAAGTGCCATAAATGGGGTCATTTTGTTGTTGTATGGAAGGAAGTGTTATACCACCATTCAGCCAGAGGCAACCATTTGACCCATTGTGTATGTTTATCAGATACAAAGCAACGAAGATATCCTTCCAAACTTTTGTTTACTATCTCAGTTTTCCCATCAGATTGAGGATGATAAGATGAGTTATGAGCTATGAGCTAACTGAGTACTAAGACAAGAAAATAATTTTGTCCAAAAATTTCTAGTGAAAATGGGATCTCTGTCACTTACAATAATCTTTAGGTTTCCATGTAGCTTTTGAATTGTTTCCATAAATGCAGTAGAAACTGTACTAGCTTTAAATGGATGTGATAATGCACAAAAGTGTGCATACTTGGTAAGTCTGTCAACTACCACCATGATGACACTCTTTCGCTCAGACTTGGGTAAACCTATGATAAAATCCATTGAAACCTTCTCCCAACGTTGGCTTGGAATGGATAAAGGTTTTAATAGACCCGGTGTCTTAATTGTTTCAACTTTATTTTGTTGGCAAACCAAACATTCCGCCACAAATTTTTGAATATCCGATTTACGGCCATCCCAAAAAAATTCCTTCTTAACCCTGTGGTAAGTTTTTAAAAATCCTGAGTGCCCTCCTAAGGGAGAAGTGTGCAATTCCATAAGAATATTTTGTTTTAGTTGGGAATTCTTACAGAGGTATAAGCGATCTTTGTACCATAAATAATCATTTTGCCAGCTAAATGTATCAGACGTACTGGAATCTTGTTGTAACTTTCGAATAAGTTCCCAAACTTCTTCGTCATTCTTCCATTCCTCCCTTGCTTCGTTTATCCAATCTGGTTGGTTAATAGAAATGGCGCACAACAATGCTTCCACATCCTCATCCTTTCTTGAGAGTGCATCTGCCACCACATTTTGCTTCCCTTTTTTGTAGATTATTTCAAAGTCATAACCCAACATCTTTGTGACCCACTTTTGTTACTCTTCAGAGGATAATCTTTGTTCTAAAAAGTATTTAAGGCTATCATGATCCGTTTTTACCTTGAAGTGTCTTCCTATTAGGTAGGGTCGCCATTTCTTAAGTGCATGGAGTATTGCCAACATTTCCTTCTCATAAATAGCTTTGTGTAAAAACTTTCCCTTGATTGGACGACTTTCAAAAGCAATGGGTCTTTCATCTTGCATTAAAACAGCATCAATTCCATTTCCTAAAGCATCACATTCCACAATAAAGGTTTTTTTGAAGTCCGGTGTAGCTAAGACCAGTGCTTGGCACATTGCCTCTTTAAGATGTTTGAAGACCTTTGTTGCTTCTGGAGTCCATGAAAATTCATCTTTCTTCAATAATGTTGTTAGAGGTGTTGCTATTCTCCCATAATTCTTAACAAACTTGCGATAATACCCTGTCAACCCGAGAAATCCTCGCAGATGCTTTATGGATGTGGGGATTTTCCATTCCTTAATGGCTTTAATTTTGCTAGGGTCTACCTTAACTTCTTCATGAGATACAATATGACCCAGATATTCCACCTCTTGTACTCCAAAGAAACATTTGGATCTTTTTGCATATAATTGTTTCTCCTCCAATAGTTGTAGCACCCTGTCAACATGTTCAACATGTTCAACATGATCCTTCCAAGACTTGTTGTAGATTAGTATATCATCAAAAAATACTAACACAAATTTTCTAAGGAATGGCTTGAAAGTGGAATTCATCAAACCTTGAAATGTTGAAGGTGCATTGGTAAGGCCAAAAGGCATGACCAAAAATTCATAATGACCCTCATGAGTTCTAAATGTTGTTTTCTGAATGTCTTCAGTCTTCATTCTGATTTGATGATATCCTAAACGAAGATCCAACTTGGTGAAGTAAATTGATCCATGCAATTCATCCAGTAATTCATCAATGACAGGAATGGGAAACTTATCTTTAATAGTGAGCTTGTTGAGCTCCCTATAATCCGGACACATGTGCCATGATCCATCCTTCTTGTGCACTAATACTACTGGGGCAGAGAAAGAACTTTGACTCGGTTGAATTATACCATCCTCTAGCATTTCTGCAACCATACATTCAATTTCACTCTTTTGGGCATAGGGATATATGTACGGCCTGATGTTTGGAGGAACATTTCCTGGAATCAAATGAATAGCATGATCATGATCACGAATAGGTGGGAGACCTTTGGGAGTCTTAAATACCTTGGAATGATTGTCTAAGACTTTTTGGAGATCTGGAGAAATAGATGATTGCAATGTGGAAACATCTAGCGAACATAATTGTGCAATTACAACCCTTTGTTCCTTTTTTAGAAGCTTTGTCATACCATTAGAGCTAATTATCTTTCCTGGTTTCCCTGCAATACCCCTTAATTCAAATTCCTTTCCTTCCATGGAAAATTTCATGAAAAGTTCTTGAAAATTAAAAGGTATTGTACCCAAGGATTGTAGCCATTGGACTCCTAGCACAACATCAACACCTCCCATTGGAATGGAAAGCATTGGGCTAGTCAATACATATTCTCCCATCGATAGCTTGATATTATGGCACTTTCCAGAGCAATTTATTGTTCCTCCATTTGCAACCATCACTTGACACTCTGGTGCTGGATATAAGAAGTAATTCGATTATTTTGCTACCTTACAATGAATAAAATTGTGGGTACTTCCTGAATCAATCAACACTATTACCTTTTTCTTCTTGATTTATCCTTCTATCTTGATGGTTTGAGGAGTGGTAATTCCCGCCAATGCATTACAATATATGGTCGGATTCATTTCTTCTTTATCTAGGCTTTGTTCCTGGAGTATATCCTCTTCTTTTGACCTTTCTTGCTCCTTTTCTTCTTCCTCTTCGCAATCTATGTAGAATAATTTCTTCTCAGCACACTTATGACCTTTAGTGTATTTGCTATCACAACTATAACAAAGCCCTTTTGCTCTTTTTTCTTCCAATTGTTGTGGCGTCAACCTTATAGGTTGTGGAAGACTAGGGGCAACCACACTTCCATCTTTATAGTTGTGAGTGGTATGCTTCCTGGTTTCCATAATTTTGCTTTCCATTTTTCTTGCTAACCTGAATGCCTTCTCTAATGAATCAGGTTCCCAAAGGCGAACATCATGTTGGATATTATACTTTAAAGTCCCTATGAACACATCAATCCTATGCTCCTCTAGAATATTTTTTACCCTTATGTTCAATTTTTGGAACTCCTCAATGTGCTCCATTATTGAATCCTTTTGTTTGAGACTTATCAATTGGCTAAAAAAAGTGTTGCTTGTTGTATCCTCATAATGTGCTATCAATTCTTCCGTAAAAATTGCTCAAGTGATGATTTTTTTACGAGAGCAAAGCCATTGATACCATCCAAACTGATTTGGTTCCAAATATAAAGTTGCAATACGTACCTTTTATGTGTTTTTCACATTATTGAGATCGAAAAATTGCTTCATTTGTAATATCCATGTTGCGGGATCCTTGCCATCAAACTTCTTCATATCAATTTTTGGAATATGGTGGGTCTTCGATCCCACATTAGAGTCTAAGAAATCATGATTAACATTTCTTTTGTTCGCATCATGAGTTTCCTTTACTACCTTTTCACCATTAGTAAGTATTTCTTGTAGAAAATTTGTCAAATCGGTCTTCATATCTGCCATTCTTGTCTTCAAATTTGTGTTCAAATTAATCTTCAAATTGTCCATCTTGGCTTCCATGCCATTCATCTTAGTTTCCACGCCATTTATCTTAGCTTTTGTGAGAGTGACATTTGTTGCACTTGTTCTTGTAATTTTGATATATCATGTAGCATTTCTTCCTCTTCTTCATGAGTCATGCTAGAGCTTTCAGGTTGCTTACTAGGTGTTTGCATTTTCTTTCCTTGGGGCATCAATTACCGATAATAATGCTCTACTATGCCCTTTGAATTCCTTCAAAATAAATTTTCAAACCAAGCTTAAGCAAAAATTTAAAAAATTTACACACCTTTTTTCACTTTGTAGGAGCTCGATATTGCCTATGATGTATCTGTACTTTTTGATCATCCAGTTCTGAAATTGTGACCTGTAGTAGCCCTCTGTGTCCTCTTTCCAATGCCACCAGTCTGACCCAAATTGGATTCTCCAAGGAAGATTTATGCGAAATCTCCCACAGTGACTTGATTATAGACTAGTTCAGTAGAGCGAACTTGTACGACGTGCCACGAGTCACTGTTTCGACTTTTGGCTCTAAAAAATATCTACAAGAAACTACAGTCTGTCCTCTTTCCGTAAATTCTTATGAAATTTCAATCCGATGCACAGAGATAAAGTTATGACGATTTTCCCCAAGTCACCTGTTTGGAATGTAATTCAGGAGTCTGAAAAAAGACCAACTTCCTCAGATCATATCTCCGTAAATATAGTGCGAAAAGCTCTGAAATTTAGACGCGAGGATCAGCACGATGTCTTCTCAAATGGGGTTTTTTTAGCTTTTGAAACGTCACATAAAAAATTTATAGCGAAAATGCCACGATGACCTATTTGGAGCAGCGAAACCCTAGAATCCAAGGCTCTGATACCAAATGTTATGAAACCAGCTCAAGAAAAGATAGAAAATATAGATCAACGCCTTAGAATTCAGCCTCTTCGAGGGGGCAACCTCCTTTACATTACATAAATGAAAAATTCTTGGATGATTCAAATGACAAAACCTCCTTTCTATATAAAGGAGTCTAAGGAGTGACAATATAACCCAACCGACCTAACAATAATAATATAAAGCCACAAAAATAACAATAGAGGGATTCTATGGGGAATAGTAATAACAATATGGGGATAATAGGGGCACAACAATATTAATAAGGGATGCAACTACAATAGTAATGGGGTAATCACTAGTATTATAGGGACCCAACAGTATTACGATCTATATAGAAATCACATGGAGGGAATTTATTAGGACCATTTGCTTATAGTCTTGATAGGAATCATATGGAGGGAATTCAATTGCAACATTTACTTATAATCTATATAGGAATTATATGGATATAATTCAATTGAACCACTTACTTATATAGATGGATAGAATTCAATAGGGCCATTTACACTTTCATCTCTTAGATGCCATTCTTCTATAATGAAATTATTTTTTTTCTTCTTATATTGTAATTGGTCCAATCATTCAAACAATTGCAATGATTTTTCTGAAGGAAAACAAAAATAGTATTATTTTAAGGATATCACTGCAATGCCCAATCAAAAAGAAAAAAAATGTATATTTAAAACTTCCAACAACACCTTTTTCACAAAAGAAATATAATTTTCTATAATCTTTTTCCATAAGAATCATAGGCCTAATGATTGGTGCACATACACATTATGATACAGAACACCCTCTATAAAGAACACATAAATAACATTATTTTTTATTAAGAAAATCAATGTTTAAATTGAATACTACTTATTCAATGTTGAAACTATGATAATGAGGAATCAAACCTACATTGAATCAAGTTTGATCCATGGTGCCCACTGTCATGTCTTACTTATATAGATGGATATATTCAATAGGACCATTTACACTTTCATCTCTTAGAGGACATTCTTCTACAATGAAATTATTTTTTTTCTTCTTATATTGTAATTGGTCCAATCATTCAAACAATTGCAACGAGTTTTCTGAAGGAAAACAAAATATAGTATTATTTTAAGGATATCACTGCAATGCTCAATCAAAAAGAAAAAGAAAAAAAATATTTAAAACTTCCAACAACATACTTTTTCACAAAAGAAATATAATTTGCTAGAATATTTTTCCATAACAATTATAGACCTAATGATTGGTGCACATACACATTATGATACAGAACTCCCTCTACAAAATAACACATAAATAACATTATTTTTTATTTAAAAAATCAATGTTTAAATTGAATACTACTTATTCAATGTTGAAACTATGATAATGAGGAATCAAACCTAAATTGAATCAAGTTCGATCCATGGTGCCCATTGTCATGTCTTATACTAAGTAGTAGTAAATGCCAAAAAGTAAAGTAAACAATAAATGCAAGTAAGTGGAATAGGTGTTGGCATTATGGTGTTCACTATTGTAGCTAGCTAGTGTTCGCATTGATGTCAAACCTATGATGATCTAGTTGATGCATTGATGCCATCATCATAGGTGATTGGTTTAGTTACAGCTAGTTGAGTTGAAATTGAGAATATGGTGTTGCCATTGTTGTCAACCTTATGATGTCACGCTCATGATGGTCAGATGATGGCATTCATATAGTTGATGGTTCCTCATGTGCTAGTGATGGTTAAGTTCCTATTCATGACTTAGTGCAAGAACTACAGGATCACTTGTAGCAGTGGTGCAATGGCATGATGATGAGGTTCTAGAGATGCTACAGTGTTCTGAAGGAAGTTTGATAGGTGCAGGAGGTCCTACAGATGCTAGAGATGATGGAAAAGCTTTGGAAGAGTTGCATTACTAGATGGAGGTCATCTATTGTAGGACATGAGGTTTATGATTTAGATGCCTTTTTTTAGGGACTTATGATCAGTGTCATGATGAAAAATTGCTTGTGGAAGATGACCAAGATGTCCTTAGCATCCTCTTGAAGTTTGGTTGGAAGACACTATGAGGAAGAAAGGCAAAGGAGGACTAGTGCAGGTTGTTAATAGGCCACAGATAACTACTAACATTGGCCATGTACTAGAGAAATGAGTTATAACATAGTCCAACAAAGCAAGAAAAGTGTTACTCTGTTTTGAAGGGGTTTTCCTCCAAATTCCTCGCACACCTCGGATGTATTTCGACATGGAAATTCCAAGAAGCTTCTATACTAATTGGAAAAGGTCAAGAATGGTTTGAAAAAGTCCTCCAACGATGTGAACACATTAAGTGCACAAGTAGTGGTGATAATGGCTTGATTTGGTTAGCTTTGTGCACTCTTGATCCCAAGTCAAAAGTGGAATTTTCCCCTAGTGTTTTTTATATACTTCATTTTTGGAGTTGGGTGAGGTTGATGAAGTTAGTATGTGAGTGAGAAAGTTGCAGAGAAGTAGAGGAATGCTTTAGACAACAATCATAGCTTGTTCATGAGTGTTAATGGCAACAAAATGAGCAGATCTATTTGATGAACCATAGTATTGATGCAGAGTTTCATATTGTAGAGAGTTGTAGCAGTGTGTTGCTGGAGTGGAAAGATTGGAATAGCTCCAAGTTTGTGACTCTCACATTTGTTTTGTAGGTACTGCCGGTGCATTTCGCATATAGCCATTGTGTCTTATGTTGTTGATTGTATTATGTAGTAACTATATTTCGGAGTTAGGGTTTGATATTATGGTTGAGTATGAGTTGTGTTTTTGCTGCTAGTGATTATATTGTGCATATTTGATGGTTGTATTGTGGCCACTATTTGCTTGAGTAGAGAACATACTTGTGGTGTTTTTATTTGTTTGTGGTGTCTTGTTGTTGAAGATCGTGTTGCAGAGTTGAATCAAGTTGAGCAGTAATTCAAGGGATACACTGTGAAAATATATGAAATGAGGTCTGCATAGATTAGAGGAGCAATGACTTCATGAGAGTGGAGAGGTGGTTTCGAAGCTTCGACGAAAGGAACATTTTCTCCATCCAATGGGTTGGATAGTCCAATTAGAGTTGGGCGAGGATCATTGATCATGGTGTATTTCAGTGAATGGTAGTTTGTAGATCCGTGTGAGAACATAGTCTTCCAAGTTGATCAGTAGAATCTGTTAGTTCCAGTCTTCGCAGCCTGTCACCAGGGATCAAAATGGGCTCTTACTATGTCTGGTTTTAAGAGATGTTTTGCACATGATCTTCAGTGCAAATCATATCCTAAGTATTTCCATCAAAAGAAGATTGGAAAAATATTTCCAATGGTATATCACACTCCTGTAACCGGTTTCTAGATCAGAAGATATGATTGAAATGAATGAGTGATTCTTGGTTATGCATGTTTTGAGGTCAGTTGTTGCACACAATGACAAGTTTAGTACAAGATCAGTTTCTGAAATAATGGTAAGGAATTTTTCAAAAGTGAAAGAGGTTTTTGTCCATCACATACCAAATAACAAAAAACTCCTTCAGTTTATGCACAGGTGCTACTATGTGGGAGATATACAGTGATATTTGGAGCCTACATTAAAACAAAGCAAATTTTTTATATTTTTTACTGTTTTTTTACAATAAATAGAAAGTAATTTTGAAAAACCCAAGGATTTTTTTGTTAACCACGATCCATATAACAAAAACCTCTTTCATTTTATTCACAAGTATCGTGAATTTGAATATGTGACTAGATCTTTAAAGCTCATTTTGACAGATTTAAGTTTGTAATGATTTTCTGTTTTAGAGATTATTTTGTGGCACAGATTCTGAGCAACTAGAAATGAATTTCTAGAATTTGAGAGAGGTTTTTCTCCAACATGACATTATCTACAAAAACCTCTTTCAATTTTGTAACAGGTGCTATGGTTTAGGAGATACGAGTTCATCTTCAACACCTATTTTCAAAAATTCGGTCCAAGTTTAATGTAACTGATTCTATTTTGAAGAAGATGGTTGAGCTCAATTCCCTTAATACAGGGATGAGCTAAATGTATAAATTTTATGAATTTCATAGTGTAGAGGTTCTATTTTTGCAACAGGAAGAAGCATTTGGACTGTGTAAAGTTTTATTGAATATCATAATAAAACAGTCTTTTGCCCTTTGGATCTGGGATTCATCATGATGCTAATGTTTAGTATGTTTTTCCTGTAATTCATTTACACATTATGTTTTTTCTACCTTGTTACAGCATTATCTAAGTGATATGTTAGGAATTCATCCCTAATGATGCTCCTTTCGTGATGATTTTTTTTGTTAGTTGTAATGGTTGTCTTAGCAGAATTCATCCTTGGCTAGATGCTCTGTTGAGCAACATCATGATTCTCTTTCATCTAAAGTTGCTGCTGCATATCCATCCTTTGCTTGATGCCTGCAAGGTAGTGGGCTTTCTCCCTTATACTTCTCACATTTAAAATCTTCACTTAGCTGAACGTGGCACTTAATTTGCCCCAGGTTTGTCGACAGAAACTAACATTGATTCCATAGTCCAAATCATCCTTTCTCTTATTGTTTCAACCCAAAACAAATATAACCAAAAACCCTGAGCTACTATACCTAGCCTAAAATCTACATTAAATTCAGTCATCTCAAGCCCTAATTTCCAATATCTTAATTGAGATTGACAAGGAGAGAGCCCTCTCCCGACCTAGTAAGGCTAGCTACCAGGTTAAGCATGGTTTGATGTTACCCTAAACCTGTCTTCCTTCAGCCTAAGGTAGATTTAGGCACTAACATAGTGGTGACCATACTGGAGAAGAGGTGACAGATCTTCTTCCGAAAAGATCATTCAAGTTGCAGATCTGATTACTGATGGTGGATAGCAGTCAGACACATATGGAGGCTGAAACATTCACCTGGCGACTCCAACTCAATCCAGAGATTCCAGCGCTCACTGATCTGTTCATGCACTAAAATAAAATGGCAGGGTATGTGGAAAACCCGGTGTTTTGTGAAGTTTTAAAAGAAGTTAGAGATTAGTTAGTGGATATTGAAATTGATGAAGTATTTTTCATTACCGTGCTTCAATGTTTGAGATCTCCAAAGTTTCCTCCTAAAGCTAAAACTGATTTCTTTGAGTTAGTTGTTGAAAATTTTGAGAAGGAGATTCAATATTTAAATGATCAGATCCAATCATATGAATTCCGAGATCCCAAAAAGTTCTTGGAAACTCTCCCTCCTTCAAAACAAGAAACAATAGAACTGCCCATGGATGCTTGCATTGACAGTTTGCAGTTGGAGGTCTGTGTTGAGGAGTTAGGGCATCAAATAGAGACTGGTTTTTTTTATCCTATTGTCACATATATGGAGTATTTTTTCAGTTTGAATGATAAGTCAGATTGTCTTTCACACAATCAAATTCAGTTTGTGCGTGGATGGTTGTCAAAATTTACATTTGTGTCTTGGTTGAATCACTTTCAAGTAGCATCTTTGTCACAGTTACTTGAATGGTTGATATGAAATTATAACATCACTTGATCTATTGATTTTGCAGCAAAGTAGGGTAGGTTTGTGTAAATAAATAAGCTGCCAAAGGCAGCATTTCAGTTTGGATTGGTATGAGTTGTTTTGAGTTTACAGTTGTTTGAACGTATTTCCTAATGGATGAGGCACTTGTTCTATGGTGTTCTTGACACCTCCAAGGAGCTTCCATCCCCAATAAGGCCTATGTTAGTTCTAGTCTTTGCAGCCTGTCACCAGGGATCAAAATGGGCTCTTACTATGTCTGGTTTTAAGAGATGTTTTGCACATGATCTTTAGTGAAAATCATATCCTAAGTATTTCCATCAGAAGAAGCTTGGAAAAATATTTCCAACGGTATATCACACTCCCATAACTGGTTTCTGGATTAGAAGATATGATCGAAATGAATGAGTGATTCTTGGTTATGCATGTTTTGAGGTCAGTTGTTGAACACAATGACAAGTTTAGTACAAGATCATTTTCTCAAATAATGGTAAGGAATTTTTTAAAAGTGAAAGAGGTTTTTGTCCATTACATACCAAATAACAAAAACCTCCTTCATTTTATGCACAGGTGCTACTATGTGGGAGATATATAGTGATATTTGGAGCCTACATTAAAACAAAGCAAATTTTTCATATTTTTTACTGTTTTAGTCATTTTAGTGCGGTGCCATTTTACAATAGATGGAAAGTAATTTTGAAAAACCCAAGGATTTTTTTGTTAACCACAATCCATATAACAAAAACATCTTTCATTTTATTCACAGGTGTCGTGAATTTGAATATGTGACTAGATCTTTACAGCTCATTTTGACAGATTTAAGTTTTTAATGATTTTCTGTTTTAGAGATGATTTTGTGGCACAGATTCTGAGCAACTGGAAATGAATTTCTAGAATTTGAGAGAGTTTTTTCTCCAACATGACCTTATCTACAAAAACCTCTTTCATTTTTGTAACAGGTGCTATGGTTTAGGAGATACGAGTTCATCTTCAACACCTATTTTCAGAAATTCGGTCCAAGTTTAATGTAACTGATTCTATTTTGAAGAAGATGGTTGAGCTCAATTATTTAATACAGGGATGAGCTAAATGTATAAATTTTATGAATTTCATAGTGTAGAGGTTCAATTTTTGCAACAGGAAGAAGCATTTGGACTGTGTAAAGTTTTATTGAATATCATAATAAAGCAGTCTTTTGCCCTTTCGATCTAGGATTCATCACGGTGCTGATGTTTAGTATGTTTTTCCTGTAATTCATTTACACATTATGTTTTTCTGCCTTGTTACAGCATTATCTAAGTGATATGTTAGGAATTCATCCCTAATGATGCTCCTTTCATGATGAATTTGTTGTTAGTTGTAATGGTTGTCTTAGCAGAATTCATCCTTAGATGATGCTCTGTTGAGAAACCTTGTGATTCTCTTTCATCTAAAGTTGTTGCTACAGATCCATCCTTTGCTTGATGCCTACAAGGCAGCAAGCTTTCTCCCTTATAATTCTCACATTTACAATATTCACTTGGCTGAACGTGGCACTTAATTTGCCCCAGTTTTGCCGGTAGAAACTGACATTGATTCCATAGTCCAAATCATCCTTTCTCTTGTTGTTTCAACCCAAAACAAATATAACCAAAAACCATAAGCTACTATACCTAGCCTAAAATCTACATTAAATTCAGTCATCTCAAGCCTAATTGCCAATATCCTAATTGAGATTGACAAGGATAGAACCCTCTCCCGACCTGGTAGGGCTAGCTACCAGGTTAAGTGTGGTTTGATGTTACCCTAGACCTGCCTTCCTTCAGCCTGAGGTAGATTTAGGCATGAGTCTCTTTACTGATGGGGTCAGCTAATGGAATTTGAGGTCAAGTCTCCTAGTAGAAGGGAGTCAACAAAGCTATGTAAAAGACATATTTTTCTTAATAGAAGATTCAGAGCAAAGCGACAACAACAAGGGTGGTTTTTCTCCCAAAGAAGGGTTTTCCACTAGATATCTTGTGTCTCATGTGTTGATGCTTTCTTGTGTTTTTGTTCATGGTTATGTTTCTCATACAGTTTACTTGCTACTTATGATTTATGCATATATTTGCAAATGTTTAATGAGTTGCTACTAATTAGTGTGTGATTCAGTAAAATAAATAAAAGGAAAAATTTGGTAATAGATCACAGTAATGATTCGCCCCCCCATCTCAGTAGTGCTCAAAGTTTTCAAGCAATTGGTATCAGAGCGAGGCTCTTGTTTGCAGCTTAACTGCTGGAGAGTAGATCTAGTGTTTGTTGGCAAAAAAAATGATTTTTTTTTTATGACTTCTCAAGGAATGGTTGTCCTCATAGATGCAAATTTCAAGGTATGGAAGAAAAATGTTAAATCTCAGTGTTTGTCTTATGGATCTAACATTTGGAGACTAGTGTGTGAAGGATGTGGCAAGGATCTAATTGCACCTGAAGTTTTGTAGTAGGATGCACAAGCTAGATGCACAATCTACAAGAATATTCATGATGATGATTTGAAGAAACTAGTAGGTTTGACATACGCCAAAGAAATGTGGGACAAGCTAGAGTCCATATTTGGAGATGGTACCAGAAACAAAAAGAAGAATAAGAAGAAGGGCCTTCAGCAAAAAAGCTTAGCCACAAAGTCTCATTGTATTAGTGCAAATGATTCAGATAATGATGTGTAGAGATCAGAAAATCATGAACCGAAAGGTGTAAATATTAATGATTTGTTTTTGAGTTACAATTTTGATGATTTAGATTTTGATCATGCTGAAGTGCCCAGTGAAGATGAGAATTATATTAAGGTTCTTAGAGCTTATATTTCAAGACTAACAACTGCATGCAAGGATCAAGAAAAACTATTGCATATTTTTTATGATAAGGAGGCCAAGCTCAAGGAAGAGATTATCGACTTAAATATTAAATTGTTTGAATCAGGAAAAGTTCAGGAAGGTATGAGGAAGAAGTACCAAGAAAAGGAAAATGAGTATGAGAGATTAGAAGTTGAAGTGGTGTTCTCGAGAAAGCAGTGGAAGATGGAGAAGAGCATTGTAGCCTTGGACAATTTTCTTGACATGCGGAGATCATTATTGGATAGATTTGGTCTTGGATTTCAAAAGGGTAAGTCTAGTTTGCATGCAAGTAAAAGCAACAAATAAGAACCCAAGAAGCCTGTAGAGAACAATACCAACAACAAGAGTGCTAACCAAAGAAACAAGAAGCAGAACCAATAATAAATCAACTAGTAGATCCAACAGCGGCAGAAAATAAAACCTCAAGGAGCACCTACATTTAGAAGATCTTTTGCTCCAAGAGAAGATTGTGCAGATATGTAAGATTTCAAAGGAATCGAAGCCCCTTCATTCCTTTGATGAGAAGGGTTGAGTGTTAGAACTTCCATAAGCTTAAACATGTTGCAACCAACTGCAAGAGAAAAACTTATATATCCAATCAACTGAGATTGCAGCAGTATCAACAACCAAGGAGGTTGGCTAACAAGTATAATTGTGCTTTTTATGGTTATTGTTATTCATGTAACATGTTTGGACATAAGGAAGTTGATTGTAGATCTAACCAATGGAGGAGAAGCACATTGCAAGCTAGGTATAGTTCTGGCATGAGAAACAGGATATTTTATCATCTTGCTTCATATCTTGGCCATGTGGAGTGCAACACATGTCATAACTTTGGCCATATGGCAAGAGATTGTTTGATGCCTCATTATTTAAGGAAAAATTGGCAAGAGCAACATAAACAAAGAGGACCTAGCATAAAATCAATGAAGGAAGAAAAGAAGCAACCAAAGACCATGTGGATAAAGAAGGAGCAGCAAATTTTCAAATAGTGAAGACAAACCCCTCCTGCAATTCATGATTATTTCCTACATATTTATAAGGGACTGCACAATTCATGAGAGGTGCATAACCTTAGGGGGAGTGTACAGTAGCAGTGTGATAATTTAATGAGTAAAAGTTATTGCAACAACATATGATGAGCTCATTTCAACCTCTTGCACATTTCAGGCCTGTAGGATCAACCTACCCTTCATAGGTGTATTGATCTCAACCAAATGAGCTATGCATGGTATGGAGCTTCGTGATTTGTTTTTCTTTTTCACTTCTTTTCACTAATTTGTTTGTAGCAGCTCCATATGTCCTTTCATGAGTAGAAAATGGTGCATTTTCAACCACATATATGTTTTTGGTTCCACTAACAAGTTGGTTGAAAAGATTGTGTAGTCATGCATGGAAGGAGATCATTTACTCATGCATGTATAGAGATGTTGAGACATGGACCAACCATGTGTGGGTTGTTATATCTTCACTTTTACAGCCATGTACTTATTATTGTTTCATCATTTTGTAGTCGTTGTAAGTCCACTCAATATTAAGTTGAATCATCTGGTGATAGGCATGTTATGGAGGAGTCTCATTAGTCATTTTGCAGCCATATGTATAGGCTAATAATGTAGTAACAGTCATGATATATCATGCATTTGAGTCATTGGTCCATAGGATATTATCATAGCAACCATGTTATTTATTAAAAATTCATGTAAAATGCTCATGGCGCTATGTACTTGTATTGTATTTTCCATTTGTCATCTAGTCATGAGTCACGAGGTATGTAATGATCATGTATGAGGTCTTTTATGTCGCTACTACAACCATGTATTTATCAATGTATATGTCATATAGTCATGGTCATGTGGAATCTTGGTCCATATGGTGCTTCTATTTGTTACAAGGAAACATTGTTTGTAGAGGAAGCGGTTCACTACAACCTTGAGATGATGTTAGAGATGGCACATGTTCAAGGGGAGCATTATTTTTTCTTGTTTACTTAAACCATCCATTGTTTGCATTATGTCCCACTTGGAGATGTTCATGGTGTGCCTCATGTTATGAACATGATTGTTGGGTTTTGGCCTCATGTTATGAGTAGAGATGATGTTTTTAGCGATTGGTTGGTGGCTATTGCCATGTGTTTTTTATTGTTATGGAGAGTGATGATGCTCATTGATGTTGATATGTGGTTGCTTATGCATATTGTTGTTGTTGCTAGAGGTTGTTGGTTGGTATGCTACTTTGAATGATGATTTCTTAATATGTTGCTTGCTACTGATGAGAGAGGCATGTATGTTGGTTGATATACATTCCACATCATCCATGTAGAGATCGAGATGCTTCAATGTTTGTGCTTCTGTTTTTGTTTCCTTATTAAATGGAGTTGAACATTTTCCATTGATGTCAAAGGGGGAGTGGTAGAGGAGATTGATTTAGAGTTTGTGTGTGGTTGCCATCAATGCCAAAGGGGGAGATTGTTGGCATTATGTTGTTCATGGTTGTAGCCACCTGGTGTTGGCATTAGTTTCATTGACAACTAGCTTATGTTGGCATTGATGTCAACCCTATGATGATCTAGCTCATGCATTGATGCCATCATTGTAGGTGATTGGTTTGGTTGTAGCTAGTTGAGTTGACATTGAGTTGATGGTGTTGGCATTGTTTTTAACCTTATGATGTCACACTCGTGATGGTCAAATGATGGATTTGGTATAGTTGATGGTTAGATGCTAGAGATGATGGACAAGCTTTAGAAGAGAAACATTACTAGATGGAGGTCATACATTGTAAGAGATGAGTTTTATAAGTTTGATGCCTTTGTTTAGGGACTTATGCTCAGTGTCATGATAGGAAATTGCTTGTGGAAGATGAGCAAGATGTCCTTAGCATCCTCCTGAAGTTTGGTTGGCAGACAATATGAGGAAGAAAGGTAAAGGAGGACTAACACAGGTTGTCAGTAGGCCACAAAGTGTTACTAACGTTGGCCATGACCTAGAGAAAATAATTATAACATAGTCCAGCAAAGAAAGAAAAGTGTTACTCTGTTTTGAAGGGTTCTTCGTTCGGATTCCTTGCACACATCAAATGTATTTCGACATAGAAATTCCCAAAAGCTTTTATACTAATTGGAAAAGGTCAAGAATGGTTTGAAAAATTCCTTGAATGATGGGAACACCTTAAGTGAACAAGTATTGGCGATAATGGTTTGATTTAGCCAACTTTGTGCATTCTTGATCCCAAGCCAAAAGTGGATTTTTGCCCTAGTGTTTTTTATATACTTCATTTTTGGAGTAGGGTAATGTTGATGAAATTAGTATGTGAGTGAGAAGGCTACATAGAAGTAAAGGAATGCTTCAAACAACAATGATAGCTTGTGCATGAGTGTTAATGGCAGCAAAATGAGCAGATCCATTTGTTGAAGCATAGTATTGATGCAGAGTTTCAAATTGCAGATCAGAGATGGAGAGAGTTGTAACGGAGTGTGTTGGTGGAGATGGAAAGCTTAAAATAGCTCCAAGTATGTGACTCTCACATTTGTTTTGTAGGTGTTGTCATTGCATTTGGTAGATAGCCATTGTGTCCTATGTTGTTGATTGTATTATGTAGTAAATGTATTATGGAGTGAGGGTTTGATATTATGGTTGAGTATGGGTTGTGTTTTTATTGTTGATGATTATATTGTGCAGATTTGATGGTTGTATTATGGCCACTATTTTCTTGAGTAGAGAGCATACTTGTTGTGGTGTTTTTATTTGATGTTGGTGTCTTGTTGTTAGAGATTGTATTGCAAAGGTGAATCAAGCTGAGAAGGAAGTCTTGGGATCCAGTGTGAAAATATATGAAATGATGTCCGAGTAGAGTAAAGGAGCAATGACTTCATGAGAGTGGAGCAGCGGTTTCGAAGCTTTAGCGAAAGGAACAATTTCTCCATCCAATGCTAGGTGGAATCAAGGAAAATTCTAAGCATGGAAATTATCTTGAAGTTTAAGAACATTGGCGAATCTCAGTAGTCCCTAATATGCAAATTATAAAATGTTTATTAATGTATTTGTAAAATTATTCAAATTTATAATGATTTTATATATACTCTATATATAATGTTGGCGATTTTTAAGCTAAAATAATTTTATATTGTAAAATTTGGGCGAATCATTTTTATAAAAAAATGGAAATTGGCGAATCTTTTTTTTTGAAAAATCACGGAAAATTAGCTCACCTGCGAATATTAGCCCCTAAAATTTTCCAAGTGTTGGATAGTCCAATTGGAGTTGGGTGAGGATCATTGATCGTGGTGGCTTTTAGTAGATGGTAGTCCATAGAGTGGATGGTTGTCCATAGATCCGTGTGAGAACATAGTCTTCCATGTTTATCAGTAGAATTGAGTCTCTTAGCTAATGGGGGTTAGCTTATAGTATTTGAGGTCGAGTCTCCTAGATTGTGGGAGTCGAAAAATCTATGTAAATGATATATTTTTCCTAATATAATATTCAAAGCATCACAATAGCAACAAGGGTGGTTTTTTACCCGAAGAAGGGTTTTCCACCAAATACCTTGTGTCTCATGTGTTGATGCTTTCTTGTGTTTTTTTTCATTGCTATGTTGCTCATATGATTTATTTGATGCTTATGATTTATGCATATATATGAAAATGTTTAATGAGTTGTTGCTAATTAGTGTGTGTGATTTAGTAAAGTAAATAAAATGCATAGTTTGGTAATAGATCACACTACTAATTCATCCCCGTCCCCCTCAGTAGTGCTTAAAGGTTTCCAACAATAGGTAGAAAAGTATATAGGTGGAGACATGTAACATTGGTAGGTATGTTTATGTAATAATCTTGGTCAAAATTCCATGTAAATAAAGTTAATAAAGAAAAAATAACAACCAAGGTCATGGGATACATATTCCAATCTGCAAGTTGGGAAAAAACATCCTATTGTGGGTGTTCATTTGGTTTATTATGGCTAAGGCAATCAAAAAGGCATTGGAAATGCAAAGTGGCATTAATTGGCATTTTATTTATGAAAATAATGGAAATTAGGGGAAAAGGAAGGTGAAAGGTCACAGGTTGCAAGTGAGGAAGAAAATGAAGGAAAAAATGGAAAATTGAAGAAAATAAAGGCCTCATTAATAAAAAGGCTTATAAGGATCAGTTGGTACCTTTTGTCAGTTCAGTTTTGGAGCTCACTCTCTATTCTCTCTCTCACTCTTGGACACTTAGATAATTCTTGGAGCACTATAGCATTGGATAAATTAAAGAAAAGGAAGGATCAAGAAGGCAAAGGAAATCAAGGATCAAGCAAGGAAGAGCAGCATCTAGCAACTACAACGGTATTATTTGCAGGTATTGATTTGCATGTGTGATGTCCTTGCTAGTTTTTGCATGCATGGTACATGAAATGATGTTCGAGTAGAGTAAAGGAGCAATGACTTCATGAGAGTGGAGCAGCGGTTTCGAAGCTTTAGCGAAAGAACAACTTCTCCATCCAATGGTAGGTGGAATCAGGGAAAATTTTAAGCATGGAAATTATCTGAAGTTTAAAAACATTGGCAAATCTCACTAGTCCCTAATATGCAAATTATAAAATGTTTATTAATGTATTTGTAAAATCATTCAAATTTATAATGATTTTATATATACTCTATATATAATTTTGGCAATTTTTAAGCTAAAATAATTTTATAGTGTAAAATTTGGGCGAATCATTTTTATAAAAAATGGAAATTGGCTAATCTTTTTTTTTTTGAAAAATCATGGAAAATTAGCTCACTTGCGAATATTAGCCCCTAAAATTTTCCATGTGTTGGATAGTCCAATCGGAGTTGGGTGAGGATCATTGATCGTGGTGGCTTTCAGCAGATGGTAGTCCATAGATCCGTGTGAGAACATAGTCTTCCACACTGATCAATAGAATTGAGTCTCCTGGCTAATGGGGGTTAGCTTATAGTATTTGAGGTCGAGTCTCCTAGATTGTGGGAGTCGAAAAATCTATGTAAATGATATATTTTTCTTAATAGAATATTCAGAGCATCACAACAACAACAAGGGTGGTTTTTTACCTGAAGAAGGGTTTTCCACCAAATACCTTGTGTCTCATGTGTTGATGCTTTCTTGTGTTTTTTTTCATGGCTATGTTGCTCATATGATTTATTTGATGCTTATGATTTATGCATATATATGAAGATTTTTAATGAGTTGTTGCTAATTAGTGTGTGTGATTTAGTAAAGTAAATAAAAGGCATATTTTGGTAATAGATCGCACTACTAATTCATCCCCATCCCCCTCAGTAGTGCTTAAAGGTTTCCAACAATAGGTAGAAAAGTATATAGGTGGAGCCATGTAATATTGGTAGGTATGTTTATGTAATAATCCTGGTCAAAATTCCATGTAAATAAAGTTAATAAAGAAAAAATAACAACCAAGGTCATGGGATACATATTCCAATCTGAATGTTGGGAAAAAAACATCCTAGTGTGGGTGTTCATTTGGTTTATTATGGCTAAGGCAATCGAAAAGGCATTGGAAATGCAAAGTGGCATTAATTGGCATTTTATTTATGAAAATAATGGAAATTAGGGGAAAAGGAAGGTGAAAGGTCACAGGTTGCAAGTGAGGAAGAAAATGAAGGAAAAAAAATGGAAAATTGAAGAAAATAAAGGCCTCATCAATAAAAAGGCTTATAAGGATCAGTTGGTACCTTTTGTCAGTTCAGTTTTGGAGCTCACTCTCTATTCTCTCTCTGTCACTCTTGGACACTTAGATAATTCTTGGAGCACTATAGCATTGGATAAATGAAATAAAAGGAAGGATCAAGAAGGAAAAGGAAATCAAGGATCAAGCAAGGAAGAGCAGCATCTAGCAGCTACAACGGTATTATTTACAGGTATTGATTTGCATGTGTGATTTCCTTACTAGTTTTTGCATGCATGTGTGTATTTAGTTCTCTTGTTGTCATTAGTATGGGTTTTTCGAGGTGTGACAGTGTTCTTCAGCCTTGTCTTTCCATTTCTGGATAGCCATGGTGTGATGGGTTCTCTTGTATTTGGTTGAGTTGGATTGCCGGATGGTTTCAAAACTAAGTGAGGTAGTCACTGAAAGAAAGAACATAAGGCCTAGAAATACCTAAACCATATTGGGATTTTGGTAAAGCCAGATTTTGTGTGCCTCAATGGGCCTATGAATCCTCAACCATTGTATGGTGAGATATATGGTAAAGCATAGAGCTGTGTGCCCTCGATCAGGCCTAGGAATCCTTAACCGGTGAATGGTGGGATATACGGTAAAGCCTAGAGGGTGGATTCTTGATTAAGCCTAGGAATCCTTGACCATTGTATGGCAAGATATATGGTAAAGCTTAGATATTAGGAGACAGGAAAATTCCTCACGTTGTACGTGGAGAAATCTGGTGGGATCCATGATTGTTTAGGGCCTAGTGATTTGGTGGGGATTGTGATAAAGCCTGAGGAAACCTGGTTTGGTTTGGTTTTAAGTTTCACATTCATGCTTGGAATATGGAACATGGGTGATTGGTTGAAAGAAATATTTGGTTTAACCAATCTATGGTCGAGTGGTTCGTGGAAGTCCCATACCTAGTTGGCCTTTACATTCATTAATAAGCACTCTTTCTCCTTGGTATTTCATATGTAAATGTATTGCCTTATATGTGGATTATATGGTTGTTATATCCTTGTTATTTCTATTAGTTATATGTTAGTTATGAGTATGTTTTATGACAAACTTGAGGTATGGATCTCATCATGTTTTGATTAGTAACTGAAAGTACAATGAATATATGACCTAATATATGATAATGCATCCATTGTGATATGGAAACAATGCTTCTTTACGAATCTCAGATAAGTATGACACACCTATGCTCAGATATGATGTTATGAGCTGTAGGTTGTGTTAGCCTCCTGTTGCAACAGGTGTTCATGTTTCATGATTGACATTTTTACATGCCAAATATGTCATCTTTCATGCTGCAAGGTTCCATATTTCCAAAAGAGGTCAAAGAAGATGCTATGAAAGTGTGCCAGTCCAAATGCCACTGCTGAATTCCAATTTTGATAACTTAACCATTTTTAAAAGAATGTTCTATAAAAGGGAGGGCCAAACAGCTTAACCTTGGTCTCCCTAGGTTTCAATTTCCTGTTTTAAAATATAGAGAATGATGTATGTCCAAACATCTTAATCTTGGCAGATTTGTAGATAGGTAGAGAATCAAAGGAGCCCAACTGCTTAATCTGGGTCCTTGGCAGAAATAAGTGTAGGCTTAGATAGGAGAACACAAAAAAGAAAAAATTGTAAAGTTGGGTCTACAAGTCTAAGTGCACCCAATCCAAAAAGAAGAAAAAATGCTAGGAAAGTAGGCTGGGTAGGTAGTTTTTGAGGTTGCAGAATGTTCATGCATGATCAATTTTGTATTTCTAAAGTGTTATATCTTTTCAGATCACAATCATGATGCAGTTTTTCATCTGGTGGAACTCAAGCTGGACATAACTAACTCCCCCTTCCTCTTTTTCCCCAAATCACTTACTAACTCCCCTAAAGAGGTCAAGATCTACTTGATTCCTCTTACTTTTATCATTTTCCATATCAGTTGCCTTGGTGAAGATCTGCTCCACTCAAGGATTGTCCATTTTTCCTCTATAAGTCACTTTCCCCAAAAAATAGCCTAAAGTCCCATACCTTAGCGCTTTCTCATCATCTTCATATTAACTACTAACCCTATTATGTAAATCCCTATCTGTTTTCCCCTTCCCCTACCAAATCTATGCTAAACAACTCCCCTATATACATATCCCACCCTATAGCACTATAGCTATGTATTTATCAGTTCTCGGACATAATAGTCCACCTGGGGCTATCATGAACCCATCCGTGTCCTAACAGGAGTTAGTGTGACACCTGGTCATGCTAACAACCTTTTCCCCTAACCCTAAACCTACAAAACCCACTTCTTCGCCCTTATCCTAAAGTTTTGTTCATATACATTCAACCCTCGCTCGTTTAAAACCCCCAAAATCCACAAAACCAAAGTTTTTACCCTCCCCGCCGCGCTATATCAAAATCCGAATATTCGCGTGCCCATCCATTATTCCCCCACCGATTCACCTGTTCCGTCCACCGTCAGATCGGGCCCTCCCCATCCGACGGCTCTCGGCGATTTTGGAGGCACCCCGCTGCTCGGCCGTTAGCTTCCGATGGCGAGGTGGTTTCTCCACCGTACCAAAGACACCTATCCGCCTTCTATTGCATCGGAAGGGCTCTGACGGATACTACTCCCGTACAGAAAGCGGTCTGATGAAACCGCTTTCCGCCTTCTGTGCGGGCGCCCCATGTCACTTGTCCTGTTCTATGGGTATGCCTCATCACCGCGCCACGTCGTCTGCACAGCATCGGCCTCCTGCTGAGTCACCCTTGCCACGTCACTGCCACCATGTCACTGCCACGTCACCCGCCGTACATGCTGAGGTCATCATCAATTTTTGGAGCAAAAGGCGAAAATCGTGCTTAGGAAGCCCGGATTCAAATTCCGAGGCAGTTTTTCATGCGCGATTAGCGCCTAGTGCTAATCGCGCATGGCTACGGGAGAAGGGCCGAAATGGAAAACCCCTCATTACGCACCCCCCAGCAAGCCCGAAAGGCGCCGAATGACCCATTTTTCTTTGCCAGGCATGCAAAAAGGATCAAAAGACAGTTCTGAAGGAAACAGAGGGCCGAACTGTGGCCATTAAATTTTGATTTGACCCACAGCGAAGGAGAGAACCGGCCCGATTCATTTGTCAAAGAGTATCAGAGGAAAGATGAAGCGAAAAAGAGTATCAATTGAATTTTTAATAGAAATCTTCAATTCCCAAAGCAAGTCAGCATTGAATGGCCTCTAGCAAAGTCAAATCAGATGGTGCAAGCCCATCCCAGCTCTCAAATCACAGTTGAAGCACTTAAAGCCACCGAACTACAATGGAGCAGAAGCCCATGCACAGTTATTGCAGAGGCACTGCACCAAGCCAACGAGGACAACGCATTTAATTCAGTTTTGATACGGCTGCCCTCAGCGCAGCCCATAGATATTTTCTTACATTTATTCCTGATAGGTTTAGGTTAAAGTAATCTTTTACTTTCAGGCCTGTTTAGGTCAAAGCTATAATAAACAATTTTGGAGAATTTTTCCTATATATACCACCCTCTGCATTGTTTCAAGGGTTGGTCGATTGATAACTTTTCATTAGAGACTCGCACTATATGTCTGATACTTTTTCTTTAATCAAAGATTGCTGAAGAGATTGGAGGAGTGATTGTCTGATGTGTTGTTAATGGTCTCTGGAGACTGAATGATGGAATTCTTGTGCTGCAACATGAATCAATAAGTGCCTCTTACCTCTGCTTTCATTTTTCACCCTCTAAATAACAGAAAAAAATGATTAGCTTAGAATTTGTTTAACTGCACTCTAGGCTCAATTTCTGTTGTTTCTTTATATTTTCATCTAAAATGAATTGGACATGAATATGAATTCCCCTTGGCTCATATTTACCCCAATTCACATGTGTTTGACAGTTATCTAGGGATTCTTTACTGCCCTTAGATAGAGCTCATCCACCCTTCTCTCTTAAGCTGACTGAGAGATTCTTAATTGCCTCTCCTCCCTTAGCATTATTTCCATCCTTTAAACTTGAAAAATTCTTCCATGTGCAGCTACCTTGCTCCTTATTCCTCCTGTGACCAAGAAAACGCACCAGCAGTCTTACTCCTTGACTCCATGCCCAATGGTTTGAGACTTACTAGAATATGCATTGCCTCTTTACCTGAAAACATTAATCTTCTCACCAAAACACAAACAAAACCCCTGAGCTCAATAGCTAGCCTAAAATCATCATCAACAAAGCTAAATCAGAAAGAGAGAGCCCTCTCTGACTGTAGGTGGGCTAGAACATGCAGTCCAAAGTTGGTTTGTGGTTACCTCGGCCGTATCCCTTTACTCCAACCTGAGGGACAACCTGAGTGATAACAGGTTGCATATTTGTGACATGTTTGACGAAATGCTTGTCATGGATAGCATGGGTCCAATCAAGTCATTGATCAATTTTTTGCATTAGTACCTTTGTTCCAATCTTATTTATCATTTTTAAAAGTTTCATGAAGTTTTGGGCAGTGGCTTGAGTCCTGACCTTGAAAAAGTGGCACAAAATCTGGGGTCGTTGGCTTAGAACTAGTTGAAAAATGTCCATAGTCGCTGGCATGCCCTTGTTGTGGGAGTGATTGAAAGGTCTCAGTCACATGCATAGCTTGTCATGGGAGTGGATAGGGGTCTAGATCAATGAAATGTCAAGTTGCCTCAAGGGTTTGTCACCTAGAATGGTTGGTTGGCTCTTGAAGTTTCTATAGCATGTGTGGAAGGTCAAATTGGTTGATTTTTTAGTTTCACTTCCTTAACTGTGCATGGGAAGTTGAATCACGTCATAATAGCCTCTAATGACATGCTTACCCCAGCGGACTGGTTAACTTGGGTAAATGTGGGAGGAGGGTCTTATAGAGTGGCATCAGAGCATGGTTCACCCCTTAAACTAGATGGGTGGTGTGTTGGTCATGCAGTCATGTCAGTTGCATATATGTGTTCTCTATGCTTTTTCTATATCTACTTGTTTTGTATGCATGGTGGTGGCCATGGTTGTAATGGTGTCGCCATGTGAAAGTGGATGGTGTGTTGTTGGATGTGGTCGTCATGAGTGTATGTCGGTTATGCACTAGTTATGCATGTCAGTGCTTATATATCGTTATGCATACGTTAATATGGTTGTAGTTGTCATGCATGAGGTCATGTTATGTGGTCGATATGGTCATGCATTGATAACTGGATTGTGGTTAAACTGATGTTATGTGCTAATGTGATTATGGTTATACATGCATCGTGCTAATCTGGTGGATCTTATATATGGAATATCCTCCCCTGAACTATACTGAAGTATGTTGTTTATGTTATATTTTGTTTTTAGCTAACATGGTGTTCTTGCAGGAAAGAGATCAAAGATGACTAGCAAGATGGTAGACTACAATTCACAAGATTCTCCCTATGGATCATATGAGTAGCGTGGTGTTGGGCACTCTTATGACTTAGCAAACACATTGAGAAGTTTGAAGGCAGAAATAAGGATTGCAAAGGCAAATAATGACAGGATCATTTAGGCACAAGAAACAAGTAGAAGTCAATGCAGTAATCCTTTAGAGTTTGTCAGAATTGCAGAGACAAGGACCACTTTGAATCAACCATGGGCAAGAGGACATGAAAAATGGGGCATATGGCAGTAGATATCATGGTGGGAACATGTCGGATAGGGATGACAATCATATATGGAAAGCTCTTGGATACACTAGATAGGAGAGGAGATGGACACAATTTCTATTCTAATTCTGGTTTTGATGGGCACTATGATTGTCATTTTTATCATCCTTACAGGAGGAGTGACAGGGGATATTTTCAAGATGAGTTCAAGAAAGCGAAGCCACTTACCTTTGATGGAGATTTTAGTAAACTAGAGGATGTAGAAGCATGGTTACTTGGGACGAATAAATTCTTTGAGTTGCATGAGTACGCATAGAATATGAAGGCCATAATAACTATCTTCAGTGTCAAAGGGAAAGCAAACATCTAGTAGGAAGATGTGAAGTGGATAGGAGAGATCAGGATAGAGGAGTTGAGTTGGCATGAATTCAAGATACTTTTCAGGAAGAAGTATTTGTCAGAGTGATACTACGACAACAAAGCCAAGGAATTCACTAAAGATGGGAATGATGACAGATGAGGAGTATACGACCAATTTCTTGGAGTTATTAAGGTATGTATCGTATCTTAAATATGAGAAGGCAAAAGTTCAAAGATTTGTTAGTGGATTTTCATTAGCATTTAGAGATCGAATTGAGTATGATGTGTTGAAGGAAATGTAACTAGGTTCGGTCTTCAGAAATGTAATTTTGATATTTGTATTTATTCAAGAAAAGGAATATTATTTCTATAATATATGTCAATGAGTTTCTTGCTTATTGAAGTAGGTCTAGCACATGTTAAAGTGTTATAGGTGACTCAAAGAGTCAAAAGAATTATGTTGAATACCTTAAATGCATGTTACACATTATATATTTATGTATGAAAGTCAAATAAGACACCTCCAAGAAAAGTCAAGTCTCCTCCTAGCAAAGACATCATCAAAAGAAGCAATGGCACCATTAAAATCACCCATCAATGCAAAGGAAGTCAATTTGGCCTACAATTCGGCCTAAAGGAGGGTCATTCCTCTATATATAGAGGTTGTCCACTCCCTCAAATGACAAGCAACTCACTCTAAAATCAGCGAAGATAGAGGACTGAAAAAGAAGTCGAGAAAGGGACAAAGAAGGAGCCTCTAGTGTAGCGAAGAAGCAAGAAGGAAGAGCAAAGGTTTTAGGATTGTTTTAGGGCCAATACCAACCACACATGCGAAGAGAAGGAAGGGCTATCTATGGTTAGAACAGCAGCAAGTCACCTCCCGTCATACATCATCATTTGGGCTACAAACTAGGCCTACTAGGCCTCCCATCCAAGTGAAGAAGGAAGGACCTCAAGCAAAGGAAGAGGAGCCATATAACATCAACAAGACCTCTCACACATGCGATAACTAGGGTTGCAATGTTGTCACAATAAGCCTACTACTACACATCAAGAAGGGACTTGGTTGGTCAAGAGAAGGAAGGAGTATCCTTAGGTGAAGGATATCACTATGTACAAAAGATAAGTATCTCTTCTAGAAGGTCTACTAACAGTGGAAGGAAAACAAAAGTGTCGGAAGAAGGAAAAAGTGCCAAAAGGAGGTGGACAAAGTGCCAGGGAAACATAGTGCAGAGAAAAGGAAGGACTTGACTTGTGCTTGGAGGATCTTCTAGTCAAGGATCTAGGGTTTGGCATTGATCAAGAAAGAAGCTTCTATAAGAGAAAACTTACCGAAGGGTTTTCCTCTCAAGAGAAGAGAGGTTTTGGCCCTAGAAAAGAGCCAACATATTGTGTTCTTGTTTTATGTTTTGATAGCAGTTTGATGAAGCACACACACATGCATTAATAATAGAAGAAGAAGATTAAGCTAACAAAGACAATTTGTAAAAAGACTTCACAAATTGTTATCTAGTCCCGAAGAATCACTCTACACCTAATTACCCTAGATTATTCAACATGGTACCAAAGCTAAGGTGACACATTAAGGAAAGGGAATCTCAAGAACACTCATCAAGGAAAGACATCTACAAAAGTTGAAGCATCAAGCCAAGAAGTCTCTATCACATCAAGGACAAGAAGTTCTATCATCTATCCTTCATCAGGGGAGACTACAAAGCTAGAAGAAGAGCCTTATATAAAGGCACCTTCAAAGAAGAGCATATCAAAGAGGGACCTACATCAAGCCACAAACCATCAAGCAACCTCATCATCAAGCAAGCCATCAAGACTTCAAGGAGAAAAGAAGTCAACTGCTTTTCAAAATATATCAAGTAAGTATATGTCCCCTTCTGAATATACATCAATGTCTTTTTGCAAGGAAAGCAACAAATTAGTAGGTACCAATAACTTTTTTGCATGGAAGAAGAGGACTAATCTACTTCTGAAGGAGAATGAACTTTTAGAACATATCAAAGGGAATATCATTATCCCTGCTAAGGAACAAACTCAAACCTTAGCCAAGTATATTAAGGATGACATAAGAGCTCAAAGGATTCGAATAGAATATATCAAGGATTCTCTCATTCCTTATGTCTCCAAATTTGAGACATCAAAAGAAATTTATGATAAGCTAGTAGAGCTATTCTCCGTATCCATAGTCGGAGAAGTGATATCTCTAAGGAATGAATTGTACAAGATGAAGATAAAAAAGGAAGGAATAACTCCCTACTTCATGAAAATCTCTGAGATGAGGGAACAACTTCAAGAGCTAGGGGAAGTCATGTCTGACAAAGAAATGACAACCATAGTACTCAATGCTCTACCTGAGGACTGGGTAACTTCACATCAAGCATATATGCCAAGAAGGAAGCTACCACACTAATTGAAATGTGGTCTCTATGCAAGACAGAGGAATCTAGACTCAAAGCTAAGGAAGATATGGGATCAAAGGAGCAAGCATTTGCTACCATGGCCAAGAGAAAATGAAAATTTGGCAAATTTGGTCCACGAAGAACAAACAACAAAGACATGTCTAAAATCCAATGTTTTGGATGCCAAGAATATGGACACTACAAAAGGAATTGTCCCAAACTTAAGAAGGACAACAACAACAAGAGAAAAGGGGAAGAAGCTCATATGACTCAAGAAATAAAATAAGAATACAAGAAGAAAAATAAGGAAGATCCTTCGGATCTCTGCTATGGCTAAGACAACCTCGTTGCTTAAGTATTCTTTAGAAGTTTTGAGTAGTATAGGAGCATGTAGGAATACAATAGGATGCATGGTTAAAAATATATCTTCTAGAATATAGGAGTATGGTATATATAGCTCAAGATATTCATATAGAAGGAACGTACCTAGCATAGGACCTCATCCACAATGAAAGAAAATTGATCATGATTAAGAATCTTAGAAGACCTCCATCATCAAAAGGAAAGAAACATTTGCAGGGTAAGGGTATTTAAGATCATATGATGGAATCTTCAAAAGAAGAATCATAAACAAAAGCAGATGTCTCATTGGGAATCCCATTCATGGGATTCAAGAAAAGGATTATATGTAGGCAAGTTAAGATGAAGCAAGAAGGGCCACACCAAGGACAACCAAATGAAGCTAAGATGATCAAAGGAGAATCAAAATGAGGTATGTATGCATCAAAGTTTAGTCATGTTATCTTATGTAAATTATTGAGTCATAGGAATAGTTTTATGATATGGTCAAGTAGAAAAGAATCTCTTTCACCAATGACATGCTCGAAGGCATGTACTACAATGCAATGAAGGTCAACAAAATAAATACTCACATAAGGAGTATAAGATTGCTGACTAAGAAGCAAGTGAAGAAGGAAAGATGACTAGTCCTAGAAGCAAGCAATGAAGAAGTGCTCTCACAAGGAGCATAAGGTGGTTTGCCAATCTATCCAAGAAGAAGCAAATGAATAAAGATATCAAGCATGTGAAGAACACCATGATCACCAAGAATCACTATCTGACAAGATACTTTGAAGACATCTCCCAAAAGAAGGCAGGATAACTTTGACTAAGAAAGGAAAAGATCAAAGGACCCTTGACACCTATGAAGTCCTTCGAGATATGAAATATGCAAATAACTGATTCTGCTCTAAGAAGGTGTAATGATGAAAAAACCATCCAACAAAAGCACCATTTAATGTTGAATCAATATCAAGATGAAATCATGAAGGGCTACTAGATCAAAGCATGGGAACAAGCAAGTACAAAGAAGAATCCATGTGAAGAGTAGTCTGAAGCATAGAAAAAATGACAAGAGAACCTGATATATGACAAGAAAGCCACTGTTAGGACCCTACATTGTACCTTTTTACTCACACATTTTGCTATCATTCCACCCTTTTTCAATCCATATTTAAAGCCTATGTTATTACTTTAATCCATTTTCCAAAGGTATATAACATTTCTTCTCGTTACTATATGTTTAATTTGTTTTACATATAATTTTACATTACTTTCATAATTAACCATTGATCGGAAATATATAGTTGTTGAAACAGTCTGAAGACTGCAGATTTATCATTGCGGTCTACGTTGCTGAAACAGTTAGAACAGTGCGCAAATCTCGTTGTTGAAACAGCCCGTGATTTGCATTTCAGATTCGGCAGCAACAAGAAGAGATCATCGAAGGAGCTGTTACATTGGCCGCAACAACTACATTCCAAAGTCGACATTGTCACAACCATTGTAACAGCATTTTGTTAATGGAAGAACCAATTATCCTATTTTAGCATATCGGGTTAAGAATAGGATTTATAATGTAATCAAACGTATAATAGATGTCTCCTCTTTAAATAGAGGAGACATCAACATTAGAGGGGGGACAGATAAACTACGGGAAGGTCTAGTTGGAAGTAAAGGAACTTGAATCTTTTTGTAATATGATACATTGACAGATGAATAAAATATTGTTCTGAGCATTCCTTCTTAGTTCCTTTTTCTAGGGAATCTTGTGAGAAGGAAAGGGCCCACCTTCCTCACAAGATTCACCCATTAATTCCTATAGTGTGTTAAGTATTATTTTTCATTCATACCTTGTTAAACTCTATTTGCTGAAATTACTTATGCATTATTGGAACTCTGTATTTATTGCTGAAACTTTGTTTCTATTTGATTATTGCATTGTTTTCATAAATTCATTCATAGGTAATCAATGATTATTTTAATTGGTAATCGGGTTTACAGAGTGAGTTTGTGAAGCATGGTAATCAAAAACAGGTGCTGAAGATTCCTGCTTGGGGAATAGGGTCATGTTCTCTATTATAGCACAACTAGTCTTTTCCTCTACAGATTGATTTCTTTTCCTAGATTGTTCTTTTTAATGTAATCCAGGATTCTTTTGATAATTGTCTGTAATAGAGAGATTGTTCCTGCTGTAACCCAAAGTAGAACTTCAGTTTGTTTAAAGCAAGGTGTGATTAGTGTAATTGTTACTACAACTTTTCATTGCTTTTGGGATTGAGCATATACAGTGTGTGATTGCCTTTGAAACAAAAAGACTTCCCTGGGTTGACAATTCATGTAACACTTGGTTGTTTAAATTAATAAGCAATTAAAGTGACCAACATTTTGGCGCCGTTGCTGGGGAAGGAAATTGTAGATTTCAAAAGCATTGATGTTTTTCTTTCAGATGTGCAAAATGCATGAGAGGACGCAAGAAAACTAACCCTACAGGTGGCAAGGGCACAGGGAAAGGAGGAAGAAAGACCTTTATTGACGAGATTATATCAAAGGCTGAAACTTCTCAGAGGCTAAGCTCTCGAAAGCCAAAGCCTCAGCTCTCCCTTCAAACAAACTATGAAACAGAGGAAGTTGTGAGCCCTGAAATATTTGAGGAACCAGTAGAAGACATTGAGGAACCAGTCGAAGACATTGAGGAACCAGTCGAAGACATTGAGGAACCAATCGAAGACGTTGAGGAGCCAACAGAAAACATTGAAGACAGAGCAAGTGCAGTAGGAGAACAAGCAATGGAAGGGAACAATGAAGGATTCTTTGGTGGAGGACAGGTAGAACCTGAAGGAAGAGATGAGAATTCTCTCTCTACCTTGGGATTTCCTATTGGTGATCTTCCCAGAGGAGCAACTCCCATGAAGAATATCCCACTTTTGGCCTTACCTAACTTCCATGGTTTATCTTCTGAAGATCCTGATGAGTTTCTTTTTGAGTTTGATATATTATGCAGAAGCTATGATTATGTTACTAATGCTAAAAAAATGAAGCTATTTCCAGCAACACTAAAAGGAAATGCACTAAGATGGTTCATGAGTCTGGGAGGCCATGTAATCATAACATGGGAACAGATGAAACAGAATTTTCTGCTCAAATATCAAGACTACTGCCAGACGAGAGAAAAAAGAGAGGAACTATTTAAGATGGTACAAAAGGAGGACGAAAATCTAGAGGACTTTGTGGAAAGGCTACAATATAATCTGCAGAGATCTAATCATCCCGATGTAAGTAAATATATTCTTAAAACAATATTATTGAAAGGGGTGAGGGATGATTGTCTAGACATGCTAAATATGCTTGGTAAAGGGGACATATCTAAAGAATCATATGATGAAATTGTTAACCTCTGTAAAATATGTTCAAGAGGAGCTGCAAGGAATAGATAAAATAGCAGGGATAATACATATTCAGGAGTTCAAAAATCAGCCAGCGGAGGAGAAACAAGAGCTGAAATAGGTAACTTACTTGAGGAATTTAAAACTAAAATGTTAAGTTCTTTTTCTTCACATATTGACACCTTGCAAGTTAAGAAGAAACAAGTAGAAGTAGAAGCTGCTTTGGTTGTCTTTTGTCCCAAATGCAGAGATAAAAACCCACTAAGGGAATGCCCATTGGACAAAGTGCCAATTTGCACCCTTTGTGAGAAGGATCATGAAACACAACAATGCCCTTCTTTACCAGGAATAAAAGAAGCATTGCAACCAACCGAAGAAGAAGCTGAAGCAGTCTATCTGTTGACACAGAGAAGGCAATGGCAACCACGAGGACAAGGTATGAACTCTAATATGCCATTTACATCTTCTAGTCGTTAGAACAATTATCCTTCTTTTAATCAAGCAAATTACCCTCCCTCTAACCATTTTCAATACTCGCCCTTCAATCAAATGAATTACCCACCCATGCAAAAAACAAACCCTCCCTTTGTGACCCAGCAATGTGGACTCCTTGGCCTCCACAATAATAATCTTACTTTAACAAATGGAATCCAAATAGGAGGGGTCAACAACTCCCATTTCCAAATCAATTTCCTCAGTTTCAGCAACCACTCCCTCTACTGTCAGGTGCTCCACCAAATAATCAAATGATGAGACCCCACTTACCTGTCCAACCAAACCCTAACCCCAATAATAAAGCTGTGCAAGTTATTGATATTCAAAACCAGCCTATACTTCCTGTTTTCCCTACGTAGTGTAATGATATTCATTTACAATCTGGAAAAATAGTTGAACCCATTATTGATGATGTTACCTCTTCTAATTCTGATAAGGAAGAGATAGAGAAAAATGATTCACGTAAGGAGGTACATCCACCCTCTTATAAGGGTACTGAAATAGCAGAGCCACCATTCCCTGAGCGTTTAGCTTTGACTAAAACACTTGAGCCACCTGTTTTCAATCTTTTAGGGGAATTACAGAATCCTTATGTTAAAATTCCACTTTTACAAGCACTACGAGATGTACTGATTTATGCCAGAACTATGAGAGATATTTATGTTAAGAAACCCGATAGGAAAGCTAAAGATCCCCTTACAGTTCATGTTATGGGAGATCTATTTGCCTTAATGACCGATAAAGCCCCTCCTGTTAAATATGGTGATCCCGACCATCCCACTATTACAGTAAAAATTAGAAAAACAATCATTCCACGAGTTCTGGTAGATCTATGTGCTACTATAAATATTATGACTCTTGAAACTTCACAACTGTTACAGCTAAATAATGTAATCAGAGAGACACCAACCATTCTAGAGTTAGCTGACCATTCTACAATCAAACTGAAAGGAGTCATTGAAGACCTAATCATCTCAGTTGAATCCTGGAATTACCCAGCTGACTTTGTGGTATTACAGACTAAAGCAAAGTTGGGGGGACATCCTCTAATTTTTGGAAGGCCCTGGTTGGCCATAGCCGATGCCTTTATCAGTTGTAGATCTGGTTCAATGACAATTTCTAATGGATATGAAACCAAGCAGCTTACTCTCTACCCTCACGCCACACCCATGATTAATAATGATAATTCTATATGGTTGGACTATGATGATAATGCTACTCAACCTATTTTGACTATCGGACAAGCTCTAAGCCTTAAAGATACCACTGAGGATGAAGTAATTAATAATTTTATTTGTGAACCCTCCTCGGTGACTTCTGAAACACATAATCAGTTGGCTGCAATTTTGAAATCTGATACCTAGGAAAAGCTTAAATCTAAAGATCTACCTCAAACATCAACTACCATCTCCTCTAAAAGCATAACAGTGGAAATCGAACCTGGCAAGACATTGAACATAAACCCCAACTTGACAGATGCTGAAACACAGCAACTAATGAAGTTACTTCTTGAAAATAAGGAAGCATTCGCATGGGACTATACAGATATGAAGGGAATCTCTCCTGAATTATGTACTCATCGCATCTATATCAAGGAGGGTTGCTGACCAATCTGTCAACCCCAGCGATGAATGAATCCTAATTTAAGGGAAATTGTCAAAGAGGAACTTCAAAAATTGCTTAATGCAGGGTTTATATATCCCATATCTGACAGTGAATGGGTTTCTCCGTTGGTAATAGTCCCTAAGAAAAATGGGAAATGGAGAGTGTGTGTAGATTATAGAGCCTTAAATAAAGCCACTCAAAAGGATCACTTTCCCTTGCCATTCATTGATCAGGTGTTAGATAGTTTGTCAGGGAAGAAATTCTTCTCCTTTTTAGATGGTTTTAGTGGGTATAATCAAATCAAAATTGCACCCCAAGACCAAGATAAGACCACTTTTACTAGTCCCTAGGGAACTTTTGCCTATAGAGTTCTCCCATTTGGACTATGTAATGCACCAGCAACCTTTCAAAGAGCAGTTATAGGAATCTTCTCTGATATGCTTAATGACTCTATGGAGATATTTATGGATGACTTTACCCCTTATGGTGTGTCTTTTGAGGATGCATTACAAAACCTTGAGAAAGTACTTAAACGTTGTGTACAAGCTCACCTTTCCTTAAGTACTGAAAAATGTCATATGATGATGAATGAAGGAATTGTACTTGGACACTTTATTTCATTTCAAGGAATTCAAGTAGATCCATCCAAAATACTGGTAATTCATAACCTTCCTACTCCTAGAACACAAACTGATGTGAGAAGTTTTTTAGGACATGCAGGATACTACAGAAGATTTATCAAATTTTTTTCCAAAATAGCTTCTCCTTTGTTTCTATTACTTATGAAAATGCCAAATTCAAGTGAACTAATCTTTGCCAGGAAGCATTTGTTGAACTCAAGCATCAGTTATCTACAGCTCCTATTTTAAGGGGACCTGATTGGGCACTTCCCTTCCATATATCCTCTGATGCTTTGGATACTGCAATTGGAGCTGTCTTGGGACAAGAGGAAAACCATCTTCCTTATGCTATCTACTTCATTAGTAAGAATATGACTCCTGCTAAGCTTAATTACACAGTTACTGAAAAGGAATTTTTAGCAGTCATTTATGCCATTAATAAATTTCGACATTACATTACTGGTTACCCTACTTTTGTCCATACTAACCACTTGGCTATTAAGTATTTAATGAACAAATCTGTCACAAATGTTCGAGTCACCAGGTGGTTATTGTTATTACAAGAGTTTGATATTACAATTGTAGATCAACCAGGTAAAGAAAATGTAGTTGCTGATTTCCTTTCTCGGTTAATAGCTAATGATAAGACTCCAGTAGATGATTCCTTTCCTGATGAATACTTATTTGCAATATTTGTTCACTCACCTTGGTATGCAGACATTGCCAATTATTTGGTTGCAGGGAAGTTACCATCACACTTATCACATCGAGGAAAAGAAAGATCATTTAACAAAGTGCTTGGTATAGCTGGATAAGCATGTGTCTTTTCTACATAGGACTTGATCATGAAATCTAAAGATGCATTAGAGAAGATGAGGTTTATGATATACTGAAAGCTTGTCATGATGGCCCTTGTGGAGAGCATTTTGCTGATAAGAGAATGGCACATAAAATTCTCAGAATGGGTTATTATTGACCCTCACTCTTCAAGGATGCAAAGAAATATGTTCAGGCGTGTGATAGCTATCAGAGAATGGGTCAACCTAACCATAGAGATGAAATGCCATTGAATCCCTAGGTAATACTTGAACCATTTGAAAGATGGGCCTTAGACTTTGTAGGGCCCATTAATCCTCCATCCAATCAAAGAGTTTACATATTGGTTTGCACAGATTATATGACTAAATGAGTGGAGGCCAAAGAACTCCTTAGAGCTAATGAAGAAGCTGTTTTAGCTTTTCTATTTGAAGAAATCTTTGTTAGATTTGGAATGCCTAGAGACCTAGTTACAGATGGAGGACCTCCTTTCAATTCTCATGGTTTTAAAACCACCCTTCAAAAATATCATATTCATCATAGAATGACTACACCATACCACCCCCAAGCCAATGGATAGGTGGAGAGTACAAACAAAGTTATAGAAGCCATTCTAACAAAAACAGTGAAGGAAAACAGGAAGGATTGGTCTCAAAGGCTCCCTGAAGCACTATGGGCTTACAGAACTACCTGGAGAAATACTACAGGATTTTCTCCCTATGAATTGGTTTATGGTAAAAGTGTTGTTTTTCCTATGGAATTTGAAATTAAAACCTTAAGAACTGCTTTAGTTGTTAACCTTGATTTGACTGATGCACAGACAACCAGGTTGCAGCAACTTCAGGAATTGGATGAAAAGAGGTTAGATGCCATTCATCAAACAACTATGATCCAACAACAAAGAACAAAATGGCATGATAAAATCATCAAGCATAAGCAGTTCCAAAAAGGTAATTGGGCTTTATTGTATGATTCTCGGTTTGAAAATTTTCAAGGGAAACTACATACAAGATGGTTGGGACCTTACGAAATAGATATTGTTTTTCCCAATGGAACAGTAAGGCTCCTAACAATCGATGACTCTAGAACACCATTATTAGTAAATGGTCATCGGCTCTGTCTGTACCAGCGACCCATTTCCAAAGAGGATTTTAAGGCCACTTGCATGGCAGATTCACATTATCTCTTTTTGGGGGAGCCTTCTGCCCCTCATTGCATTTAATTTTTCTGCATTGTATTTTTAGCATTAGATTAGATTTCTTAACTAATAATCCCTGTCAAGGGCTAGCATGTTACAATTGATTATTTTGCAGATTCCAGATTTAGGAAAGGCTTATCGGAAAGGACAATCCTACTACAAGCAGATCCAAGCTTCATCTTGTGAAGCATTGTTCATCTCATTTCAATCCATCCATAGTTCATTTCCCCATCCTCCAGTAACATTTCCATCATTAATTCCCCTCATTTCTTCTCCCCATTTTTCCCATCACTCTTCAGCAACATTTTTCCCTATCTTTCCCGTTGCTGAAACACCACCCTTTACCCATTTTCCTGTTGCTGAAACACCATTTCTTTTCAAAGACATCACCATACAACACTTTCCGTCATGAAAATCACTTTCTTCCATTATTTTTATGCTAATTTTGTCCTTTCACTGCCTTCTCCTATGATTATACAGACCTCTAATATAATCTCCCTCATGTTTCAAAAGCTTCTTCCATGACTATTGTTGATCTATTATGAACGAGCACTATATTTTTTGAAATATGAATTAAAGGTAAACATGAGGTATGTAAATATTATGTGTAAGTACAATTAAACTATGGTTAAATGAGAAGATTACGTTCATCATTACCACAATCCCCATACATTTAAAGTCATTATTTCAGCCGTAGTTGGGGGGAATACCGAAACTATACGCCATCATTTCACAACAAGCCAATTACCGTCATTTTTCTTACCCATTATCCCGTCTTATTACCTCGCCTCTTCGCTATTACTCCATGTTCTCATTCACAAAATTTACTCTGTTCGAAGTGCGGTAACTTGGTTTTTGACTGTGCATTTTACCAAAGCTGGTTAACTATGGGAGGACCTGCTATTCGACATGAGCCCGGCTCGATAGCTCTGCTTGAATTATATCCAGAGGCATATCAGATTTTTCAGCAGGCAGGCTGGATAGGATATTTTCAGAGGCTTCAGGAATTTGATCCACAATAGGTCCTTGAATTTGCACGAAATCTACAGGAAGATCATTCTACTGTCCAGGGAGTTCGAATTCCAGTCTCAGAGGGTGACATAGCACAGGTTTCAAGTCTGCTGGTCACTGGCACTCGATGGTTTAGTTGCAAGCATATTATTCTGAATGCACAACAGGATTTTCTTCTGCCAGGAGAACAAGTCGAGCCCAAAGGTTGGGGTGTCCGACTTCACTCATTACCACCTCTGTGGCCGAAGGTTGCTGAATTTGTCAAACATTACCTTACTTGTGAAGGACGCTACCAGGTAGTCTATCAGCATGATTTTGTCTTATTGAATCATTTGAGACATGGTCAACTGTTAAATATTCCTTATTATTTACTTGGGTGTCTAAAGAATATGTCACATTACTGCAGACAGGTAAAATTCCCACTCCTTTCCCTCACCCATCATCGTCTTGTTTAGCTACTGATTCGAAGGGGTTTTGCTTAGCAAAATCCTCCTCTAAATAATCCACCCCTAGACCCTGAGCAAGCTGCTGAAATTCCTCAAGAAGCTGTTGAAATCCCTCAGCAAGTTGCTAAAAATCCGCAAGAAATCCTTGAAAATCTCCACGAGCAGCAACTAGAGAACATCCCTAACCCTCTAGAAATTCCACCAGTAGAGCCAATTGATCCAATTAACCCTCCCACCATATCAACTCCATCCCACAATTTAGCAGAATCATCTAATCCTACTATTCATATCCCTAGTGATGATTTTGAAGATAACCTTCCCCTCTCTATTCTAAAAAGAAAAAGGCAAGCTAAGACTATTTTCCTATCAAAAAAGCGAACGAGGGCCTCAACCAAAGCAGCTACCATTTCTGATAGCCCTCCCCCTCAGAAAAACCCACTCATAAAAGGAAAATTACCACTTTCCCTGCCTTTTTACCCCGAAGACGAATGAGGGCGTCAACTGAAGCAAAAACTGTTGCCACTATCCTAAATTCTCAACCTATTCGTCTAAAAGCCCATACCCCACCACAGTCCCAAGTCCCGAAATCTTTACCTGTCTCACCCTTAGGCATTGAAACACAAGAACCAGATGCCCAGGATTTTACGACATCATTTCTTTCAGAACAAGTAGTTGTCACACAAGAACCAGCTACTCATTTAGTAGCTGCCACACAAGAACCAGCTACGGCTATAACACAAGAACCAACTACTGATATACAAAATCTAGATGCCCAGGATGTTGCACATCACGTAGCTGTTACACAAGAACCAGCTACTCATTCATTCACTGCCACACAAGAACCAACTACTGAGACCGTAACTGTTACACAAAACCCAGTCACCCTGGCTTCCCTTTTACAAGAAAACGAGTTTCTAAAATCAGAACTCGAAGCTTATAAGCAGGAATTAATAATGGCAAGGGAAGCCTACAACAAAGAGCTTAATTTGTACACTTTAGCCCATGCAGCATCCATGACCGAGAAAAATACAGAGAAAGATCAGTATAAGGAATATATGTGCAGCCAATGCGGTAACATTTATCATCAAGCAGGGTATAAAATAGTTGAAATCCCACTGCTTGGAGCCTCCCCTGCATCCACGTCTTCTGCAATCAAAGAGGAATGCCCTACTGTCACACAAGAACCAGTAGGGCCTTCAAAAATTTCTACATCCACGTCTTCTGCAATCAAAGAGGAATGCCCTACTGCCACACAAGAACCATTAGGGCCTTCAAAAATTTCTGAATCCACATCTTCTGCAATCAAAGAGGAACGCCCTACTATCACACAAGAACCAGTAGGGCCTTCAAAAATTTCTAAAAAAGAAGCTAAACCACAAGTACCTCGGCCTACTGTAACTGTTTCTACTCAGACTATACCTCGGCCTACTGTAACTGTTTCCACTCAGACTATACCTCAACCTACCACTTGCAGTACTGAAAAACAAACTGAATCTCGGGATAAGCACCAAATAATGGACAAGTGGAAGAAAGAATATGTTATTTCACAAGATAAGATCTTGCAGGAGCATAAATTACTCTGGCAAAATCATATATATTCAAACTGGGAAGCCTTGGAGCAAGTACTCCAACATTCTCGTGCACAGAAGAAAGAGAATAAAGAGCTAAAAAGTAAACTGCTCCTTATGTTTGATTTGGTTCAGAAATTATTAGCTGCCAGGAAACCATCTTCCAATTATTCTCTTTTTCTTGCAAAATGCTTAGCATTCTTTCAAATAAAGGCAATTAAAAATGGGAGACCTCATGAAGTATTTACACCCGAGTAGTTTGTGGAAACTTTCACAGAAGCATCCACCAGTGATCAACATTTGCTTTGTGAGTTGTATCTCCACAATGAAGCTATCCCTGAAAATAGGAAGATCAATCTTAACCCTTTGGTTGGTGATGTTTAGATCAGGGCATTTGCCTCCTTCCTTGCTAATCAGATCACATGGCAGACTGCCTTTCTTGCAGCAAGGCATAATGAGGACAATCGTCTCCTGTGGATTCAACCAGAGCCACAAAATCCTGCCATTTTTATTTGGGAGTATCGTCAATTTTTGAAAGAACCAGGGATGGTTGAACACATCAGGCAACTACAAGCAACAGTGCTACAAGACTACCAACACTTTGTTAAGACCAAGGAAGTTGCTACCTTAAAAGCAAACAACTTATTCTGGCAATAGTCCTCTAAGGAAAGGCAAGAGTATAACCCCTTCAGTCCCCCTAATTTTGAAGCAGCAATCTCAAGGGTACCCGATTATATCAAATGTGTTCAGCAATGTGCTAAAAAGTGGATAGGGTATCATTTTCATTTTCCTCTTCTATGGATGCCAGCACAAGAATATAAGGCTCATTACAGGTTGACTAAAAAGGAAGAAGCAGCAGCATGGCAGAGGCTGCAAAATGTGCACGGGTTCAGAGATCTAACTGACAGTACCTTCTATAGTTACTGCTTAAGTAATTTTCACTCTAAGGCCCAGTACCCGGACTCGGATTCAGAGTGAAGTTGCATGAGGACATGCAACCCTTTCAGTTGGGGGGGATGTTAGGACCCTACATTGTACCTTTTTGCTCACATATTTTGCTATCATTCCACCCTTTTTCAATCCATATTTAAAGCCTATGTTATTACTTTAATCCATTTTCCAAAGGTATATAACATTTCTTCTCGTTACTATATGTTTAATTTGTTTTACATATAATTTTACATTACTTTCATAATTAACCATTGATCGGAAATATATAGTTGCTGAAACAGTCTGAAGACTGCAGATTTATCATTGCAGTCTACGTTGCTGAAACAGTTAGAACAGTTCACAAATCTCGTTGCTGAAATAGCCTGTGATTTGCATTTCAAATTTGGCAGCAAGAAGAAGAGATCATCGAAGGAGCTGTTACATTGGCCACAACAACTACATTCCAAAGTCGGCATTGTCACAACCATTGTAACAACATTTTGTTAATGGAAGAACCAATTATCCTATTTTAGCATATCAGGTTAAGAATAGGATTTGTAATGTAATCAAACGTATAATAGATGTCTCCTCTTTAAATAGAGGAGACATCAGCATTAGAGGGGGGACGGACAGACTACAGGAAGGTCTAGCTGGAAGTAAAGGAACTTGAATATTTTTGTAATATGATACATTGACAGATGAATAAAATATTGTTCTGAGCATTCCTTCTTAGTTCCTTTTTCCAGGGAATCTTGTGAGAAGGAAAGGGCCCACCTTCCTCGCAAGATTCACCCATTAATTCCTATAGTGTGTTAAGTATTATTATTTATTCATACCTTGTTAAACTCTGTTTGCTAAAATTACTTATGCGTTATTGGAACTCTGTATTTTTTGCTGAAACTCTGTTTCTATTTGATTATTGCATTGTTTTCATAAATTCATTCATAGGTAATCAATGATTATTTTAATTGGTAATCGGGTTTACAGAGTGAGTTTGTGAAGCATGGTAATCAGAAATAGGTGCTGAAGATTCCTGCTTGGGGAATAGGGTCTTGTTCTCTGTTATAGCACAACTAGTCTTTTCCTTTGCAGATTGATTTCTTTTCCTAGATTGTTCTTTTTAATGTAATCCAGGATTCTTTTGATAATTGTCTGCAATAGAGAGATTGTTCCTGCTATAACTCAAAGTAGAACTTCAGTTTGTTTAAAGCAAGGTGTGATTAGTGTAATTGTTACTACAACTTTTCATTGCTTTTGGGATTGAGCATATACAGTGTGTGATTGCCTTTGAAACAAACAGACTTCCCTAGGTTGACAATTCATGTAACACTTGGTTGTTTAAATTAATAAGCAATTAAAGTGACCAACAGCCACTTTCCACGAAGGAAGCAATGACATGACAAACCAAGAAGAAAAGTGATCGATGGATGGTGCCCTACCAAAAAGAAGTTCAAAAAAAGACTTCATGACATCAAAGGAAGTAGATCAAGCAGTGAAAGGACCCACGAAGAAGAAGTTGTTGATGAATGGACAAGTACCTTTTAGAGGATACTTGAGAAAGTCTCCCTCAATTGAGAGGAAGAGATAGACACAACATTCTTGTCTTCACTTGGGAAGAAAGAATTGGAGGATTGGGTAATCATCTGGCATGTGATACTCTTTGAGGATGTGTAGGGCATCTGAGACAAGAGTAGGCAAGAGGACTGATATTCTTTGAGGGTTGGGAACCCAAGATAAGAATAGTCCTAGAAGTCATATCAGTGAACACATGGGTGGGTATGTACCTTGAGAGACAATGACTATGGTGTCTATATGTCATTGGTCTCGCCAACATTGTGCTCTTGAGAGATAGAGTTGTCAGTCAAGGCCTTGTTGTGGATACAATGTTGGTTACTATGATGTTATAACATATGGATTTCCAATCTGGTTTCTCTTATGTGAATTATTCAAGATTGATAATAGCCAAACACCTTGTAATGTTGTATAAATACATCCCTAGCTAAGAGCGAGTGTTGAAGGAAATGTAACTAGGATTTGTCTTCATAAATGTACTTTTGATATTTCTATTTATTCAAGAAAAGAAATATTATTTTTATAATATATTTCAATGAGTTTCTTGTTCATTGAAGTAGGTCTAGCACAAGTTAAATTGTTATAGGTGAGTCAAAGAGTCAAAAGAATTATTTTGAAGACCTTAAAGGCATGTTACACATCGTATATTTATGTATGAAAGTCAAAGAAAACACCTCCAAGCAAAGTCAAGTTTCCTCCTAGCAAAGACACCATCAAAAGAAGCATTGGCACGATTAAAAGCACCCATCGAAGCAAAGGAAGTCAAGTTGGCCTCAAGGCATCAAGTCAGCCTAAAGGAGGGACAGTCCTCTATATATAGAGGTTGTCCACTCCCTCAAACGACAAGCAACTCACTCTGAAATTAGTGAGGATAGAGGATAAAAAAACAAGCTGAGAAAGGAATGAAGAAGGAGCCTCTAGTGCAGCGAAGAAGCAAGAAGGAAGTGCAAAGGTTTTAGGACTGTTTTAGGGCCAATACCAACCACACGTGTGAAGAGAAGGAAGGGCTATCTATTTTGTTATAATAGCATTAGGTCACCTCCCATCATACCTCATCTTTTGGGCTACAAACTAGGCCTGCTAGTCCTCCACTCCAAGTGAAGAAGGAAGGACCTAAAGTGAAGGAAAGAGGATCCATATAACATCAACAAGACCTATCACACATGCGAGAATTAGGGTTGCAGTGTTGTCACACTAAGCCTAACACTACACATCAAGAAGGGACTCGGTTGATCAAGAGAAGGAAGGAGTATCCTTAGGTGAAGGACATCACTAAGTACAAAAGATAAGTATCTCTTCTAGAAGGTCTACTAATAGTGGAAGGAAGAACAAAGTGTCAGAAGGAGGTGGAAAAAGTGTTGGGGAAACATAGTGCAAAGAAAGGGAAGGACTTGACTTGTGCTTGGAGGATCTTCTAGTCAAGGGTCTAGGGTTTGACATTGATCAAGAAAGAAGCTTCAATAAGAGAAAACTTACCAAAGGGTTTTCCTCTCAAGAGAAGAGAGGTTTTGGCCCTACCAGAGAGCCAACATCTTGTGTTCTTGTTTTATGTTTCGATAGCAGTTTGACAAAGCACACACACATGCATTAATAAGAGAAGAAGAAGATTAAGCTAACAAAGACAAATTGTAAAAAGACTTCACAAATTGTTATCTAGTCCTGAAGAATCACTCTACACCTAATTGCCCTAGATTATTCAACATGGTGAGCCCCATTGCTTGAGGAAGTTATTGGGAAATTGAAGCATTGCTATGAGCAGTCAAATCGCAAGACAAAATCTTAGCAAGGTTGGAAAGGGAAAGACAAAGCTAAAGGTAAATGACAGCCAAAAATAATAAGGCCTCAAGATGTAGGGGAGAAAGAAAATGTTGCACCTTACAAGAAGTTTAATGGGTCACAACATGGAGGGCAAGGGAATAAAGGTGATGGTATAGGACGATTGTAGTGTTGGACATGTGGTAAGGAGCATCTTAAGAGGGATTTTCCGCAAAATCAAGGTGGTAGGCATCAGATTTGTAGTGCACAGGAAGCACAAATAGTTGGGGATGTTGGGCAAAGTATTCCACATATTTATGCAGTGCTAGATAAAAAGAAGGCAGATCACCATGAAACTATTATGGAGATGGACAGTAATATTTGTGATCAAGTTGTTTCCATTTTGATTGACCCTATATCTAATTATAGTTATGTTAGTCTTGACCTCATGGATAAGTGTGGTTTGAATAAAGAAGTGCATACAAAATTATGGTTAGTGCAGTTGGCTACATGTATAAAGAAGAGAGTGTATCACTGGGTAAGAGCTTGTGCATTCTAGTTGAATGGTATGCCTACCACAACACATTTGAATGTGCTTCCATTGGGATCATACAATATGCTTTTAGGTGTGTTTTGGTTATATCTTCATAGGACCAAAGTGGATTATTATGACACTTCTATTGAGTGTTTGGATAATAATGGACAACATAGAATCTTGCAGGGTAAGAATAAGGCAACATTAGCTAGAATGGTGACAACTATGTACGCAAAGTGCAGTTGCAGAAAAGGGTGTGTGTTATTTGCAGTGCATATTTCTAGTGATAAAAGTAAGGATGTTGAGGATGCGAAGGTATTGAGAATGTACCTGATCTTGCAGCAGTTTCGAGATGTGTTTCCAGCAAAGATTTCAGAGTTGCCGCCTCATAAGGAAGTGGACTTCTCCATTGAGTTGGTACTAGGGGCAACACCAACATCGAAGGCACCGTACAGGATGAGCACACCAAAGCTAGTAGAGATGAAGTTACAGTTGAAATAAAATCTTGACAAGGGATACATTAGGCCAAGTGTATCACCTTGGGGTGCACCAGTATTGTTTATGAAGAAGAAGGATGGTACTCTCAGGCTATCCATTGATTATAGGAAATTTAACAAGGTGACCATCAAGAACAGGTTTCCGTTGTCGATGATTAATGATTTGCTTGATCAGTTGAAGGGAGTAGCAATGTTCTCAAAGACTGATCTGAGATCAGGATATCATCAGGTACACATCAAGGAAGAGAACATTTACAATACATCTTTCCAGGCTAGGTATGGTCATTATAAGTTTTTTGTAGTTCCATTTGGTTTGACTAATGCTACAACTACTTTCATGTGCTTGATGAATAGTGTGTTGCATCCTTATCTAGACAAGTTTGTTATTGTATTCATTGATAACATCTTGATACATTCTAAAAATCAGGAAGAGCACGTCGAGCATTTAGCAGTAGTATTGAGATTACTGAGAGAGCATTAGTTGTATTGCAAGCTTAGAAAATGCAGTTTATTCCATACAAAGGTACACTAAATGGGACAGGGTGTTTCCAAGGAAGGTATAATAGTGGATCCAAAGAAGATAAGAGTTATCATGGAGTGGGGAGCTCCTAGAAATGTGGATGAGGTAAGATCATTTATGGAGCTATCAGGTTATTATAGGAGGTTCATTAATAACTTCTCTTTCATTTCATATCCTATTACATCACTGTCGAGGCAAGGTAAGAAATTTGAATGGATAGAAGAATGTGCAACAATTTTTGAACAACTAAAGCAGTTGTTGACAAATTCTCTAGTGTTAAAGATTGCAAAACCAAACAAAGAGTTTGTGGTGTGTACGGAAGCTTGCAAGAGAGGACTTGGTGGAGTCTTGATGCAGGAAGGACATGTAGTATGCTATGAGTCGTAGAAGCTAAATGAGCACGAGTAGAATTATCGGACACGTGATCTTGAGTTGGCTGTGATCATCCATACATTGAAGATGTGTAGGCATTATCTTCTTGGCAAGAAGTTTGAATTGATGAGTTATCACAATGGGTTAAGGTATCTATTTGACCAACTTAATCTGAATGCCAAACAAGCTAGATTGATGGAGATGATCAGTGAGTTTGAATTTGAGATCAGGTACATCAAGGGTAAGGAGAACGGGGTTGCATATGCTCTTAGCACGAGAGTACATGTGAATCACATAGCAACTATGAGTTATTATAAGATAGACTTACATGATCACATCTTACAAGTAGGACAATAGGATAGCAGGTACATGGAGCTTATGCACATGTTACAACAAGGTACAGGTAGTCAAGATGTGGACTATCATCTTATAGCAGATGGTTTCGTCAGATTTAGGGACAGGGTATATGTGCCAGACAAGAATGATCTCAAGAACACTGTCTTGTGATAATTTCATGCAAAACCATATTCAGGTCACCCAAGGTACCAAAAAACATTGACAGTGGTGAATAAATTTTATCATTGGCCGAATTTGAAAAGGAAGTGGCAGAGTTTGAGGCCAGATGCTTAGATTGTCAGCAGGTGAAAGCAAAATGTAAGAATCTAGGTGGACTACTACAACCAATTCTGATTCCAAAGTGGAAGTGGGAGGTCATTTCCATGGATTTCATTGTAGGTTTGCCGAGGAAATCTAGACAACATGACTCCATCATGGTTGTGGTAGGCAGGTTGGCAAAGGTAGTGCACTTAATTCCAGTCAAATTTATGTATTCAGTTAGTGATGCGGCACCTGTATTCATTAGAGATGTAGTGAGGTTGCATAGAGTTCTAAGAAAGATTATGTCAGAAAGGGTTTCTAAGTTCACTTCCAAGTTTTGGAAGTAGTTGTTTACAAGTTTGGGGACAAAGGTGGCCTTCAACACAACTTATCATCCGAGATAAATGGATAGACAGAGAGGTTCAACAAGATATTGGAGGACATGTTGAGGATGTATATGATGCATTAGTAGAGGATATGGGAGGAGTACCTTCCACTGGTTGAGTTTTCTTACAACAAAGGGTACCATGAATATTTAAGGATGAGTCTGTTTTAGGCACTCTATGGGCGGAATTGTAATACTCCCATCAGTTGGAGTGATCCAGTGAACAAGGTATTGATAGGACAAGACATGTTGATAGAGATTGAACAAGATATCAAGGTAATCAAGAATAATCTAAACTCATTACATGATAGGCATAAAAGTTATGCAGATAAGAATAGGTTGTTTAAGGAGTTTCAGGTTGGGGAACAGGTGTACTTGCACATCAAGCTGAAGAAGAGCTCCTTGAGGATTAGATCATGTGCCAAGATGTCACCTCGATTTTGTGGACCTTGTAAGATTCTTGAAAGGATTGGACTAGTATATTATCAACTTGCACCGCCTTTGACAGTGAAATTCCATGATGTTTTCCATGTGACATTGCTTAAGAAGTATGTTAAAGATGTCGATCATGTGATTGAATGGTCTATATTGCAAGTTGAGCCAGATGGAGAATTCCAACCAGAACCTCACTCTGTATTGTAGAGAAAGATGCTCATGCTTCGAAACCGAGCAATTGAGAAAGTTAAAGTGCAATGGAAGCACTTTGCGCCTGATGAAGCTACATGGGAGATGGAATATTAGATGTGGGCTATGTATCATTCTTTATTCGCTAGTTGAGTGAATGTTTTTGGTACATGTTTTAGTGTGATGTTTTGGTATATGTGGATATGTGTATGGATGTGTTGACGGTGTTGGACCCGCCAACATGTCAAGGGGATCTCCTTGGTAATAAGTCCCAATTAGACCTCAGACTGTTTGGTGTAGGAGTCCCAGTAGTGGGTCGTTAGGTAATTCCTTGACCGCGATGTCGCACAGAGGCAAGTAAGATAACTCTATCAGTAGCAGGGGTGTGACTGTTGTAGTGATTCAAGGAAGGTGTATCAGAGGTTATAACACATAAGGGGGAGAAAAGGGTGAAGGTGAGTTCCAGGTTGAAAGGGATTAGTCCCAACTTGGATAGGAACACACAACACAAAAGGACATACATAGCTTCCAGCGGAGCAGTCCACTCGGATGTAGTAGTCACAACATACAAGGTAAGATAACACGTACAACACTCATGGATCAGTCTCAACGAGTGCAACGGTTGTTACAACAAGATTCATGTGAAAGGTTTGTCTAGTGTCTGGTAGAGAAGTCGACACAGACGGTGAGAGCATTAACAGCATATACAACACATTTGCAACAATATTCATATAATTTCATGTGAATCAGTTCATACACAAATACGTAAGTTAAACAACATGTATCATATTAATGAAACCATAGCAGTCCAACTACAATAACAAAATATGTGTGAAAATGTGTTGGCTCTTATTATATAAAGTGTAAGTTCCAATCAAATAATACATCCATGTAAACCTGCTAGCCCCATCAGTGAAACGTTACAGCCACATCTGCCTGCTCCTTTAAAGAGATGTACTAGCTCCATGCAATGGAGAATCCAAGGCGTGTTACAATCCTATCCAAGCTTTCTTCAAGATAGTCTTAATAGAAGCTTGGCTGACAAAAATCCTATACAATGTGTTATGGTGGGATATTTATAGCAAAGGCTGGGGTGACCCTTGACATTCCCCTTTATGACAGTTCAACTACCCTCATGACTCTTCACCTACTCTATGATTGTTACATCCAACTGTTGACACTTGACTTACACTTGACATGACTCAACATTATAATGCACATGTACTCATGTGAGACAACATGGCTTGAGTAAGCCTCGCAAGACATCACTGACACTCAGTCCGATGTGGTGAGACCAACTCTTTGACATGCTTGTGATGGTGAAGATGGTAAGCTGATGCCAAGCTTGGTCATCCGTGATGGTGTGCATGCACCTCATGGTGACATCTTGTTGAAGCGAATTCTTTCTTCCGTTGCAACCAGTGTATTGGATTGACCCCTTCATCCAACTCGTCTTCTAACATGTGCATGGTCTTCTTGGGTGTAGCTGAACCAGAAGCACACTGATGCATAGTGTCTATGTTGATCTTCAAGTGTGTGCTGGTGGTCATGCGCATCAGCTTGCCGAAGTACCCATTTAGCTTCAATTGGACTTGCTTCTTGTCTTTGCCTTGGTGAGTGTATTGAATGGGTTGGATTGCATGCATGCGCACAATGACATGCATGCTACTAAATCCTTTGCGGGCACAATTTCATCCATGAGTGCACGTTGCGCCCACTGTTGTTCCTCATCTTGCTGCAACTCATTTGTTTGTATGTGCAGCTTCATGTTCTTCCTTGAGTCGCTGCTTCAGCACATGAAACTCCTTCTTCATTCCATTCTATGTCTTCGCACGACCCTCATGTCGCGTTGTCACCTCATATCCTGAGTCTCCAAAGTTTCTTTCATTATCAGTGGATCTGCTTGATCTTGCAACTTTGTTCCGCCTCTATGTTGTCAACAACCTTCCTCTTGCATTTGCTGCATTCAGTATGCTGCCTTCAGTTGTTGTTCATGATGCTTCTCGCTGTGATGCTGATGTCCTTGTCTACGAACAACTTGATGTCTTCACGAGTAGGCAATCTCATAGACACTTGATCGACTACATCTCTAGGTGTGCTCTGAACGGTGTCTCCGACTCTGCTCTCTTGGAAACCATTGTACCTACACTGCTGAGAGGCAGGTGAGAACTTGCAATACCTGGGGACATGGCAACACTCATGGCAAGAAATTTGTTAGTTGAAAACCAAAATGAACTTTGAGAACCAACTTGCAACGTACCTGTGTAACTGATCATGAAGGTTCCACAATTTCAGCCGGGAGGTTGGGAGACCGACTGTCAAGACTGCACAAGGCACTATCTAGACTGTTGGGAGACTGACTAACTGTTGGAACTGCGGAATGCACTGTCCAGTCTGGCTACTGACTGCTGGGATTGTTCAATTCCAGCTAGGAAGGACTACTGGCCTAGGGACAAATTTGCGCAATTTCTTGGGCCAAGCAACCACTGTCCTCCAGAAATGTGCAAAATAATCCTAGAGGTCAATGATGGGCATGAATGCGCAAATCTAGGGAGGAAGGTGAGCCTTCCTTCCCTAAATTGCGCAATGCAGCCTTGGTGAAGGTAGAGTCTAGGCCAAGGTTAGCTTGACTCGTCGACGAGCAACTAAAAGAAACTAAGACAGTAAATGCATGGCGACATTAAGTGATAGCAGAAGTGATTGACAGTGCATGCAAAACATGAATGAAAGATTCAATAAACAGATCAACATGCATGTGGGTGAGGCAGTTCGCCGGTTAGGCGAACGTCCATGCAAAACAGTTTCATGCATGCGACAATAGTGAGATAGAAACGAAAATTAAAACATAGCTAGGATAAGCTAGTATACATGTAAAAAACAACAAGCATTCAAAGAAATCAAACAAACAATACTTCCACAAGCGAAAAAACAAAAAGCGACAGAAATGCAGCACAAGGCATGGGAAGCAAGCTTACCCTAAAACAACTTAGCTGAATGTGTTGACTGCTCCTAGATGTGATGTGGGATGTCAGAGCTGCAAGGTTGATGTGAGGAATGAGCTCTGCAACATCCGGTTGATGAGTTTTGATAACATCGAGGTTGTGACGTGCATGCCACAAATCTAGGGGAAGTGACACTTGGTGGGAGGTTTTTGAATTGCTCCTTGCATGTAACCTCCAACTGCTAAACATAGATCCCTGAGACAAGGGATGCCTTTGCATGCTACCTTAGGGGAAGCTGCCCATGCATGCAAGTTTGCTTTGTTCGGTCCCGGAGGGAACCGGTCAACTCACCTACACATGTAAGAGGTTGTTCAACTGCTTGAAGGAAATGCGCATTTTTGGTTGGGAGCTGGGCTGACTTCCCAAAAGATTTGCACAATTTCTGGGTAGAGCAACTGACTACTGCCCAGATTTGCGCAAATTTTAGGCTGAGCAGCGTTGCTGGGGAAACTTGCGCAAATCCTGCTGGGAGTGTTGGCAGGCAGGATTGCGCAATTCTGGAGCTTAGCAGGCTACCAGAGAGGATTGCGTAATTTCTGGAGGGAAGGCTGGTTTCCCTCAATAAATGCGCAATTTTCAAGGGGAAGTTGCTCAGCCTGCAACTGGACCAAGTCCGGGTGAACAGCTTGTGAGGGGAATGGATCAAGTTGTGATCGACAAGCCGCCTTTGTGCGAGGAAAACACTGAAGCTTGAGTACTTGGCGAATCAAGACAAAGTGTTGTGTAAGGTTGGTAGGGAGGCTCCAAAACAGGCTAAGGCAAAATTTTGGAGGGTGGTTGTAGCCGCTACACACTTGGCCGCACACTGGTATAACTCTAGCTCTCTGAATGAACCTTGTTCGTGAGAAGCAAGTCTAACACCTCTGGAAGTATTGTTCAGTTCTCAGCTTACCATGGTTTCACACTAACTTGATTGTAAGATGTATCATCCACCAGACTCTTGGTCGATTGACACACAGTCCAGGCCACGGAAACATAGTTGTTTCGATTGGGGTTGACGGGTATATAGGTGCACAAGCAATATAGTCGTCAGAGTCTTAGTTTCATCTATGGTGTTGCTCCACTGCCAGCAGGCATGGACAGTACCCCGGTGGAGTCACATAGGAACATAAGCATGGCTCTTCTACCAACGAGCCTAATTAGTACCCTAATGGAGTTACTTGCATCACCTCCCTATGTAGGAAGCCTTTCTCTTCTTTCACCTTATTCATTTTCATTTTGAATTTTTTTTTGACTTTTCATTTTTTCATTTTCACTGTGCATAGCACTTATTCATTTCAGAGGCGGAAGAGGGATCCCGACTTATTGAGAGTAGAAGAGGTTGCTCCAGCAGAGAAGTATTTTATTATATCTTTGACATGCATGTTAAGGTTTTCCCCCTCACCTTACTCTACTTGACTGAGTTGACAAGGGTTAACCTAAAAACAACCAACTAGAGAAGGTAACACTAGTTAGCGTGCAAGCGTTGTTTTTTCACCAAGGTTCACTTTGAACAATACGTATTTTCCTTTGAGGTATCATGGACTATGAGTAACAAGTTCATCATATAGAGGCAAGATGATAGATAACCAAGTAGTGGTAGTTGTACAAGCCCTCTTGTACTTTACCTAGCTTGCTTCAAGAGTCATACATGGTTTCATGCAAGACTATCCTACGAACAAAACAAACGAGCTAACAAACATCAAAGCAAAGCAAAAGCAGGAGCAAAAGTGAAAGCAAAGCAAGTAAGCAAACAAGCAAGCAAACAAATAAGAAAACAAAGCATATAAGAAAACAAGCATGCAAGCAAACAATTGAAAGAAAACACTACTCCTACTCCTACACTAACTGTGCATGGGCCTGATCATGTGCAGTGATACTTCCAATGCAACCACTGACGCATTAGTAGACCCATGTTGGTGAAGGCTTGGTCCGCGAGCAACCCGGTTGTGCAGACCAGCAAACAAGAAATATATAACAATGAAGACAACACACTTCATCTTTCAAAGTGCCCACGGAACATAAGTGAGTGCATGTGCATGACGGAGAGTCCGTGGGCTTACCATGGTGCTATGTGACACTACGTGCAATTTTGAAGCATAAGCACACTCTTGACTGTGACATGCAAGCAAACGAAAGAAACAAAGATAACTTGTGTCACACACGAGTGCTTGCAATGTAAGACTCCTCCAATGCATGAGCAATGAGATTGTACAATTCAAGTGGAGGAAGTGTGATCTTTGTGTGAGATGGATCTTCAATGCATACAGATGAGTGATGAGAAGCCTTGGGTGATTGAACAATTTCATGATCAAAAGTGAGACTAACCCCAAGAGAGTGAGGGCCTGACATAACCATCAGCTCAGGCTAAAGTGCCTCGACAGTCTTAGGTGTCTCAACTTCATCATCAGGTAGATCATCATAAACCGGTGGCTTCGAAAGATCGACTGTGATAGATTCATGATCGTGATAAAAAAATGGAAGAAAATGGATCACAACCCCCATAATCAGAAAAATTAATGAATTCTTTGGCATCCTCATGATCAGATGAATCAAACTTAGGGGTAGATGAAAAGTGAACAAACTCATCCTCTGTGTCTCCAGAAAAGACAGATGAAGGATCAAGTGGATCTTCAATGAGTAACTTATCCTCTCCATTGTCGAATGATGGACTAACATCCAGTGAGTCCTGCAAGTGATCAACAATGGGTGCAACTATGGATGAAGACACATGTGCAAAATCGTGGATGGAAGGTTCACCAAAGAAGTTAAGAAAGAACTAAGGGGGATCAGACAGAAGGGAGTCATCCTTCGTCGAGTGTTGATGCTCAAGCTCCCACTCATACTCTTCATGGATGACAACACATGTTAGTTGTGCAACACCAACTCCATCAATGGGTTGTTCCTCGTTCACAACAAGTGAAGAGTCCGGAATGGACGAACACAAGACAACATCATCTGGAGGAACACCTGAGTGCAAAGATGGAGGTTGAAGAAAATAATGCATATGAGAACTCGAAGGACTCACAACCAAATCTGCGTGAAAATTGAGTGGAGTGATGTTGGGAGAGTGTGAAGGATGAACAGGTGTGTGAGCATGATCCTCAACATCATTGGGCAGTGGTGGAGCTGTTGAATGAGAGGGAGGCGGATAGTCAGTTGAGATAGTGCTCGCTCAATGAAGAATGTTGAGTGAGGCTTGATATCAAGCTTCCTCTTGGGACGGGAAGATTTCTTAAGGAAATACTTGAACCAGTCCCAAAGATAAGCAAACTTCATCTAGCTCCTCGGAGCTTGAAACTGCAAGTCACAGAAGCGCTGCCAAAAATCAATAATGGATTCATGCGGAGCCCTCCATTGCTATAACATTTTTCGGTCAAGATGGCCTAGATCAAAATGATAGAACATGTCTTCAATAAGATCACAGAAGTGCTCAAATGAGTGCACGGTGTCAGCTGGTAGGCTGAGCACCCAATTAAATGGAGATTCGCGAAGTGTCTATGCAAGCAGCAAATCGACCTGTTCGTTAGAAAACTCATCTTCCTCATGAATCATGGAAAGAAAGTTATGTAAGTTCTTAGGCTAGGCCACTTCACCTTCACCATCATATGTGTGATTGGACAAGAGATCGAACAGCTTCCCCAAGATGGAGGCATCTTCAAGATTCGAAAAACATCTCGGGGGAAGAAGAGTGCAAGACTCCATGAAAGATATGCAAAGGTTTAAAACTGGATGAGAGGGCACTGCTTGTCATCAGGCCCTCCTTCTAGCACCAGAAATGTTAACGGTGCTGGACCCGCCAACATGTCAAGGGGATCTCCCTGGTAAGAAGTCCCAATTAGACCTCAGACTGTTTTGTGTAGGAGTCCCAGCAGTGGGTCATAAGGTAATGCCATGACCGTGATGTCGTACAAAGGCAAGTAAGATAACTCTATCAGTAGCAAGGGTGTGACCGTTGCAGTAGTCAAGGAAGGTGTATGAGAGGTTCTAACACATACGGGGGAGAAAAGGGTGAAGGTGAGTTCCAGGTTGAAAGGGATCAATCCCAACTTGGCTAGGAACACACAACACAAAAGGACATACACAGCTTCCAGCGGAGTAGTCCACTTGGATGCGGTAGTCACAACATACAAGGTAAGATAACACGTACAACACTCATGGATCAGTCTGAACGAGTGCAACGGTTGTTACAGCAAGGTTCATGTGAAAGGTTTGTCTGGTGTCCGACAGAGCAGTCGACATAGACGGTGATAGCATTAACAACATATACAACACATTTGCAACAAGATTCATATAATTTCATGTGAATTAGTTCATACATAAATACATAAGTTAAAAAACATATATTATTAAGGAAACCGAAGCAGTCCAACTACAATAACAACATATGCATGAAAATGTGTTGGCTCTTATTATATAAAGTGTAAGTTCCAATCATACAATACATCCATGTAAACCTTCTAGCCCCATCAGTGAAACGTTACAGCCACATCTGCCTGCTCCTCCAAAGAGATGTACTAGCTCCGTGCAGTGGAGAAGCCAATGTGTGTTACAATACTATCCAAACTTTCTTCAAGTAAGTCTTAATAGAAGTTTGGCTGACCAAAAGACTATACAACGAATTATGAGGGACTATTTATAGCAAAGAGTGGGGTGACCCTTGACATTCCCCTTTGTGACAATTCAACTACCCTCATGACTATTCACCTACTCTATGACTGTGACATCCAATTGTTGAGACTTGAATTACACTTGAAATTACTCAACATTACAACACACATGTACTCATGTGAGACAACATGGCTTGAGCAAGCCTTGCAAGACATCACTGACACTCGGTCCACTGTGGTGAGACCAACTCTTTGACATGCTTGTGATGGTAAAGCTGGTGAGCTGATGGCAACCTTGGTCGTCTATGATGGTGTGCATGCACCTCATGGTGACATCTTGCTGAAGTGAGCTCTTGCTTCCGTTGCAACCAGTGCATTGATTCGGCCCCTTCATCCAACTCGTCTACTAACATGCACATAGTCTTCTTAGGTGTGGCTGAACCAGTAGCACACTGATGCATAGTGTCCATGCTGATCTTCAAGTGTGTGCTGGTGGTCATGTGCATCAACTTGCCGAAGTACCCGTTCAGCTCCAATTGGACTTGCTTCTTGTTTTCGCCTTGGCGAGTGTGTTGAATGGGTTGGATTTCATGTGTGTGCACAATGACATGCATGTTTTTGAATCCCTTGCATGCGATCAACCACACTGCTCACTATGTCTGATCTGTGTTAGCTACTGGGATGGATCTTTAACTTGCATGGGCACAGTTTCATCCGTGAGTGCACGTTGTGCCCACTATTGAGTGGATCTGCTTGATCTTGCAACTTTGTTCCGCCTCTGTGTTGTCAACAACCTTCCTCTTGCATTCACTGCATTCAGTATGCTACCTTTAGTTGTTGTTCATGATGTTGCTCGCTATGATGTTGCTGCTTGATGTCCTTGTCTACAAACAACTTGATGTCTTCATGAGTAGGCAAGCTCACAGAGACTTGATTGACTGCATCTCCAGGTGTGTTCTGAATGGTGTCTTCGACTCTAATCTCTTGGAAACCATTGTACTTGCACTCTGAGAGGCAGATGAGCACTTGCAATACCCGGGGACATCGCAATACTCATGGCAAGCAATTTGTCAGTCGAAAACCAAAATGAACTTTTAGAACCGACTTGCAACATACCTGTGTGACTGATCATGAAGGTTGCACAATTTCGGCCGGGAGGTCAGGAGACCGACTGCCAAGACTGCACAAGGCATGGTATGGGCTACTGGGAGATTGACTGACTGCTGGAACTGTGCAATGCATAGCCCATCTGGCTGCTGACTGTTGGGATTGCGTAATGCGCAATTCCAGCTGGGAAGGACTGCTGGCCTGGGGACAAATTTGCGCAATTTCTTGGGCCAAGCTTCCACTGTCCTCCAGAAATGCAAAAAATAGTCCTAGAGTCCAGTGTTGGGCAAGAATGCGCAAATATGGAGAGGGAGGTGAGCCTTCCTTCCCCATATTGTGCAATGCAACCTTGGTGAAGGTAGAGTTCAGGCCAAGGTTGGCCCGACTCGCCAATGGACAACTGAAAGAAACTAAGACAGTAAATGCATGGTGACACTAAGTGATAGCAAAAGTGATTGACAATGCATGCAAAACATGAATGAAAGATTTAGTAAACAGATCAACATGCATGTGGGTGAGGCAGTTCGCCGGTTGGATGAACGTCCGTGCAAAATAGTTTCATGCATGTGACAATAGTGAGATAGAAACAAAAACTGAAACAGAGCTAGGACAAGCTAGTATACATGTAAACGACAACAAGTGTTCAAATAAATCAAGCAAACAGTGCTCCCACAAGCGAAAACACAAAAAGTGACAGAAATGCAGCACAAGGCATGGGAAGCGGGCTTACCCCAAAACAGTGGAGATGAATGTGTCTTCTTCTCCTATATGTGATGTGGGATGTCAGAGCTGCAAGGTTGATGTGAGGAATGAGCTCTGCAGCATCCAGTTGATGAGTTTTGATAACATCGAGGTTGTGACGCGCATGCCACAAATCTAGGGGGAAGCGACACTTAGTGGGAGGTTTCTGAATTGCTCCTTGCGTGTAACCTCCACTTGCTAAACATAGATCCCTGAGACAAGGGATTCCTTTGCATGACGCCTTAGGAGAAGTAGCCTATGTATAGAAGTCTTCTTTGCTCAGTCCTAGAGGGAACTAGTCAACTCAGCTGCACATGCAAGAGGTTGTTTGACTGCTTGAAGGAAATGCGCATTTCTAGCTGGGAGCTAGGCTAACTGCCGAGGAGATTTGCATAATTTATGTGCAATGCAACTAACTGCTACCCATATTTGCACAAATTCTGGGCTGAGCAGCCTTGCTGGGGAAACTTGCGCAAATCCTGCTGGGAGTGTTGGCAGGCAGGATTGCGCAATCTTGGAGCCCAACAGGCTGCTAGAGAGGATTGCGCAATTTCTGGAGGGAAGGCTGGTTGCCCTCCAAAAATGCGCAATTTCCAAGGGGAAGCTTCTCAGCCTACAGCTGGACCAAGTCCGGGTGAACAGTCTGCGAGGGGAATGGATCAAGTTGTGATCAACAAGCTACCTTTGTGCGAGGAAAACACTGAAGCTTGAGTACTTGGTGAGGAAAGATAAAGTGATGTGTAAGGTTGGTAGGGAGGCTCCAAAACATGCTAAGGAAAAATTTTGGAGGGTGGTTGCAGCCGCTACAACAGGATGTAAATACCACCATGAGTTGTGTTATAAAGGTCCAATAAGCGATATGGGTGTCGTGTTGTTATGTTGTCATGTTGGTTTGCTTTCAGCAAGTTAATCATTGTAAATATTGCATTGAGCTAAGTTATAAAGCTTTAAGGGCAGTACGTTTTTCTTTCAATAATCTTGTTGGTTGTAGGTGTCATTGATCACCGAGGACGATGTTCCCCCAAGGGGGAGGGTTCTGTAACATCATTGGTCAAAATTCCATGTAAATAAATTTAATAAAGGTGAAATAATATCCAAGGTCATGGGACACATATTCCAAGCTGAATGTTGGGAAAAAACATCCTAGTGTGGGTGTTCATTTGGTTTATTATGGCTAAGGAAATTGGTAAATGCAATCGCAAAGGCTTTGGAAAGGACGAGTGGCATTAATTGACATTTTTATTTATGAAAATAATGGAAATTAGGAGAAAAGGGAGGTGAAAGGTCACATGTTGCATGTGAGGAGGAAAATGAAGGAAAATAATGGAAAATTGAAGAAAATAGAGGCCTCATTAATAAAAAGGCTTCTAAGGATCAGTTGGTACCTATTTTCAGTTCAATTTTGGAGCTCTCTCTCTATTCTCTCTCTCACTCTTACACTCTTGGACACAGAGAATTATTGGAGCACTCTAGCATTGGATCAAGGAAAGCAAAGGAAGGATCAAGAAGGATGTTGGGCACCAAATTGGACTATCTTTTCCCTGCATTTCCACTCTTTTCATCCCTTTTTGTATTCATTCTCATATGTTTACTATGTAAAACTATGAGGTAATTCCCCTTTTATCGTCTCTTGGGATATTTAATTAATGAAGTAGAGTCATGAGGGTTTTACCTATGTGAACCACTAAAACATGTTATGACCGCATATTATGGAGCGCAGGTGTTGACCGCACGGCATATGGTAGCAGTTCCGCAATTCACAGCAGTTGATTGACCACGATGAAACAACATAACTTATTTGCAGCTGTTCTCAACCTGTTTTGGATCATTCTTGTTCTTGCTCTCTTGGCACTAGTGCTATGTTGAACTGATGTATATCTTTGGGCATATAGTTGCCAGGTTTTAGGGAGAGATGTTATTCCCCTTTGTACTGTATAAAAGACAGGTCATTCCTGTATCAGGGGTTAGCCAGACCCTGCATTGTATTGTAACAACATTGTTCAGATTAATAAAATACAACCCTTTCTCTGATCAGGTGCTACGTGTTTCCTTGTTATGTGTGTATTGTTTATTGCATTTATTCCTTGATTGTTGTTGCAAATTCTTTAGATCATTGTGAATACCTTTTTAAGTTCTGCAGTTGAGTTTCTATTTCTGTTTCAGCAATGCTTTGATTTGGTAATCACGAACCCTTGGTCGATGATAGATTGTAACCTTGCCCCTGCATATACCTTGCGTGTTGCCTTGAAAAGAATACGCACCCGGATTGATACATTAATGTAGGAAAAGGGGTGAATAAATTGTTCATACCTGGACACCAACATTTTGGTGCCATTGCCAGGGAGGCTAACAAGGTGCAAGACACGATCTGTATCAACTAGAGGGTCAATCTCTCATCTTGGGGAGAGAACGAGCTTTCTCACTCTGCTCCAGGTCCTGAGCATAGGTATTTCATTTGTTTTGTGCTTTTATTGTTTTCCTGTTTTAATTAGGGCCGATCTCTTGCCCTGGGGAGGGAGGAGTCCTTTGACACCCTGCTCTAGGCCCTGAGCTTAGATTTCCCTAACATTTTTGTTGTTTTGGTTTTGAGAAACCCAATCTCTCGCCCTGGGGAGGGAGGGGTCCTCTGATGCCCTACTTCAGGTCTTGAAGTGTTAGGTTTTCTCGTGTGTGTTATTTTTCTTGATTTGGTTTCTTGTCCCGGGGAGGGAGGAGTCCTTTGATGCCCTACTCCAGGCCCTGAACCCTAGGTTCTTGTTTTCTTTTCTTTTTCCGTTAACTGTTTTCTTTTCAACATGATCTCTCGTCTTGGGGAGGGAATGGTCTTTTGACGCCCTACTCCAGGTCTTGAGCACTGTGACTTGGTAGCAAACATCTTTCATCACACAAACTTGTATGAACAAAGAGCCAAATAAAAGGGGCAGAGGGAGAGCCCCAAAGAAGGGAGGACAGGATTTGGGAAGGAATACTTATATCCAGCAAATCATTGCAAAAGCTAAATCAGAGGCGTCTTCCCGTGTAGCCGTGAGGCCAAGTGCGCAGACAAGATCTGAGGGACAATCTATAGATCAACCAGTGCTGTCCACAACACCCCTTGTTGATTCAATACAACAGGCCCTTCCAGCAGCCGGAGAGACAAGCAACAGTATGCTTGATAAAGGGATATCATTGCTCGTAACAGAAGAAGAAGAAGTTGCAAGTAAAGCATCCGAGGGAACGGTCCATCCCAGTAGGGAAGAAGAAGTTGCAGAGAGGAGATCTGAAGGGTCAAGCCACTATGACAGGGAGGAAGAAATTGTAGAGACACTTCTATCACCAAAGGATAGAGGGAGTGTTGTTAAGGCAACTCGAACCCCTGTGATAAAAGCCCTTCCTGTGGAGCCTGCTGAAATCCCCAGTGAGTATTGGAGGATATTCATGGTGCCTACAACCTCTACTTTTGACTTCCCAATTGGGTACCTTGGGAACACCAACAAAGCCCATTCCTTTAACAACTTTACCCAGTTTCTATGGGCTTACTTCAGAAGAACCCGACACATTTTTGTTTGAATTTGACATTGTGTGTCGAGGATATGGTTATATAACGGATGCTCAAAAATTGAAAATCTTCCCTGCTACACTAAAAGGGACAACCCTGTGGTGGTTTATGGGTCTTGGGGGAAGGTCTATCACCACATGGGAGGAGATGAGAACTGCTTTCTTGGAGAAGTACCAGGACTACTGTAAATCACGAGATATTAAAGAAGAACTTTTCAAATTTACATAGAAAGAGGACGGAAATATGGAAGACTGTGTGGAACGCTTTAAATACACATTGCAAAGATCAGGTCACTCTGACCTCGATATGGACATTTTGAAAATTATCCTTCTCCGGGCCTTCTGAGAGGACTCTTTGGAATTGTAAAATATAGTCGGAAAGGGAGATATATCAAAGGAGAAATTTGACACCATCTGCGAGTTGTGCATCCAGTGCTCAAGGGGAGTTGCAAGGAATAAACAAGGGATTCGATCAACAAAAGTATCTGGTGGAGGTGTTACAAAAGCAAAAATTGGGAATCTGTTGGACAGCCTGAGGACTGATATCCTAAGTACCTTGCCTAAACAAATAGACACACTGCAGGTAAAACAGAAACAGCTGGAATTGGAAAGAACTATGGTTGTATTTTACCCAACATGCAGGAAGAAACACCCACAGAGGGAATGTCCATTAAACTCTGTAGAGGAGTGTGCAATCTGTGAGTTGAATAATGTGACAAGTTCATGCCCATCCTTGCTAGGACTAAAAGCAGTTTTTCAATGGATAGGCGAAGAGATGGAGCAGCTGTAATTTAGGGACCTAAAAAGCCATGGCAACCTCGGTCGTCAATGGAAATCAAGGTATGTTTCTGAATCCATCTCAATATTTTAGTAATTTTAATATGGGTCCCCAGTCCATGCCTTATCCGCCCATGTGGCCCCAATACCAGTTTCCACCTTGGCAGCAGTGGGCTCCTCAAGCTAGTTCGAGTTCCTCATGGGCTCCGAACTGGCGGGGACCTTCTCCTCCTAGTCAGTTTCCCTAGTCAATGCCACAACAACAACTTCAGTTACCCTCTAATGTACCTCCTGGTAATCAGCCTGTTCATCCCCAACTTCCCATCCAACCCAATCCGAATCCTAACAATAAAGGGGCTCAACAAGCTGACACCCTCAACCTACCTTCATACAACATCTCTACCGCAGAATTCTATGAGATGAATTTACGATCTGGGTGGACAATAGATGCTCAACCCTCACCAGTTATCATTGAAAAAATTGACAGTGAGGAAAAGGAACCAGAAATGGTTGAAGAGGAACCAAACCGAGTCAATAAAAATCATACACCTCCTCAACTGCCAGTTACTCAAAAGCACCAAGCTGAACCGCCCTATCCAGAAAGGTTGGCTTTGAGTAAACCAACCCCTCAAGCTGAGTTTGACTTGTTAGGGGAGTTACAGAATTTATTTGTCAAGATTCCCCTGTTGCAAGCTATGAGGGATGTACCTATATATGTAAAAACTCTTAGGGAATATTGTGCTAAGAAGCCTAAAAAGAAATCAAGAGACCCACTCACCATTCATGTAATGGGGAAGTTATCAGATTTCATGATGGGAAGGTCCATGCCTGTAAAGTATGGGGATCCCGGGAACCCAATTTTAACTGTGCAAATTAATGGGGTAGAAATTCCAAATGTACTGGTAGATTTGGGTGCTGCCATAAATGTCATCACTGCTGAACTATGCGTGCATTAGGTCTTCGAACTTGAAACACACACTGGCAGATCGATCTACAGTGAAACTGGTAGGAAAGTTAGAAGATATCACAATTTTGGTTGATTCATGGCACTACCCTGTGGACTTCCTAGTACTCCAAATGCAATCTCCAGCTGGAGGCCATCCCCTGATTCTGGGAAGACCGTGGTTGGCAACCGCAGACGCTTATATTGGGTGTCGGTTTGGACATATGATCATTTCAAATGGACAAAATACTAAGAATCTAGTATTATATCCTCCCGCAGAACCTAACCCATCAGCAAAATCAACAGGCCGCAAGAAATCTTTATCCAGGAAAGAGTCTGAATCAGAAAATGAGGAGTTAAGACCAATTCTTACTATTGGACAAGCCCTCTAGCTGAAAACCGAAACGGAAGATGACACAATTACTACCTTTATCAGTGATCCCTATTTTGTTTCAGATTTAAATCAAAAAATCTTGGAGTCCATCTTGAGCTGCGAGACTCAGGAAAGTATTGGAACAACAGATGGATTTGATGAGCTACCTACAAATACGCACCATGACAGTATTTCTATGGAAATAGAACCAGGAAAAGCCCTGAATATCAATCCAGATCTGTCAGAGTCCCAGAAGAAACAACTCTTCGATGTTCTTCGGAAACACAAAGAATCCTTCGCCTGGGACTACTGCGATATGGAGGGGATTCCTGCTAATCTATGCACCCATCACATATACATTAAGGAGGACAGTCGTCCTATGAGGCAACCCCAGAGAAGAATGAACCTTGCTCTGAAAAACATTGTTAAGGAAGAGCTCCCAAAACTGCTGGACATGGGATTTATCTACCCCATTTTAGACAGCCAAAGGGTTTCCCCATTGGTACTGGTCCCTAATAAAAACGGTAAATGGCGAATATGCGTGGACTACAGAGAATTAAATAAGGAAACTCAGAAAGACCATTTTCCGTTACCATTCATTGACCAGGGCTTGGATACATTGGCTAGGAAGAAGTTTTTCTCCTTACTGGACAGATTTAGCGAGTACAATCAGATCCAGATAGCTCTTGAAGATCAGGATAAGACCACTTTCACATGCCCTTGGGGAACGTTCGCATACTAGGTCCTCCCATTTGGTCTCTGTAATGCACCTACAACATTCCAGAGGGCAATTTTAGGGATTTTCTTTGATCTGATGGATGATATTATTGAGATTTATATGGATGATTTCACGGGATATGGAGATTCATTCGAAGAAGCATTGTGGAAGCTAGAAAAAGTTCTTGAAAGATGCAAGCAGGTACATGTCTCTTTAAATACAGAAAAATGCCATATGATGATGAACGAAGGAATAGTCCTGGGACATTTGCTTTCAGCTGCAGGAATTCGGATGGATTCGGCTAAGATAAAGGTAATACAACATTTTCCAATACCTAGAACACCCACTCAGGTACGTAGCTTCATCAGTTGCGCTGGTTATTACAAGCGTTTTATAGAAAATTTTGCTAAAACAACACATCTGCTTTTTCAATTACTGACAAAAGATGCAGACTTTGTGTGGACAGATGACTGTGATGCAACCTTTGTAAAGATCAAGGAACTGGTCTGTAGTGCTCTGATCCTTAGAGGGCCAAACTGGGCATTACCATTCCATATTCATGCCGATGCTTACTAGACAGCAGTTGGGGCAGTTTTGGGGCAGCAAGTGGATAAGGTTACATATGCAGTTTACTGTGTTAGTAAGAACTTGACTCCTATTGAGTTAAACTATACAGTGACTGAAAAATAATTCCTTGCTTTCATCTATGCCATCAACAAGTTCCGGCACTATATCACTGGTTACTCCACCTTTTTACACACTTATGATGCAGCCATTTGGTATCTGATGAATAAACCCGTTACTCCTGGTCGTATTACAAGATGGCTTTTGCTACTTCAAGAATTTGACATTACCATAGTAGATAAACTAGGGAAGGATAATGTGGTTGCTGATTTTCTGTCTAGGTTAGAAAATAATGCCAAAGGTACACCTATCGAAGATAGCTTTCCAGATGAATATCTCTTTGCAATTTCTGCTAACACTCCACGGTATGCAGATATTGCTAACTATCTTGCTACAAGGAAGGTACCTCGTCTTTTGTCATATAAGGAACAACGGAAAATTATTCATCATAGTACCAGATATTCATGGATGGCAGGATACCTCTTTCATACATTGGTTGATCAACAGATCTGGTGTTGTGTATCACATGATGATATCTATAGATATTGAAGGCCACCAATGGTGGACCTTATGGAGGACATTTTGCAGATAAAAGAACAGGCCACAAGGTGCTGCAAATGGGATAATACTGGCCTTCTATATTTCGTGATACGAGAGATTATGTCTGAATATGTGACAACTGTCAATGAATGGGACAACCTGGGAAATCAGATGAAATGCCATTACAGCCCCAAATAGTCTTTGAACCTTTTGAGAAGTGGGCCATCAATTTCGTTGGACCCTTCAACCCACCTTCTCACCAGAAGGTTCACATCCTATTCTGTACTAATTATGTGACTAAGTGGGTGGAAGCCAGAGCGGTTGCGAAAGCAACAGAACAGGTGGTAGCAGATTTCCTTTTTGAAGAGATTTTTGCCCGATATGGTGTTATAGACATTTTTGTGCCTTACAGCATTGAGCATGAAATGTCCATAATCTAAGGGATCCAAAGTCCCTAAACATGTTGTTCCTACCCCTAGAGGAACAAGGCCAACTAACCACAGCAATTCACTGAGGTTCTCCACCTGAAAACACTCAGAAACAAGCCAATTATGGATCATGTCAACTGCTCCACTGAGCATCTGCGTTGAATGTCAATTGCTCCACTGTCTACCTGCGTTGAATGTCAACTCCAACAAAGGCTACCTGCGCTGAGCAAGTTTGGACAAGTGGCAGAGTCATTTCTCAAGGTGTCAATGCCCAGGAAGCTTCCAAAATGACACTTGGGTCAAGGAATTCGACTGGTGATGAGTAAGAGGTTCCAAATCTCCAAGTGGAAGCAAGAACCTCCAAGTGGACTCAAGAACTGATAGAGGGAGAGGACACTAGTCACTTCTCAAGCTGACTCATTCTCTCTCCAATATCCCTATATATAGATCTCTCCTCTATGAGATCAGGGAGGCTGGAATTTTGTGAATGCAAAGAATTGCTGTTGGTTTGAGACTGGATCATTGGGTGCTTAATGCTTTGAAGGGAGCTGAAGAAGGAATTCCATTCTGCTGGGAAGGAGATGCTGGATTGGAGCCCTATGGGTTGTATCTCTTCCTGAACCCTGTTACTTATCAATAAAGCTATCTTGATTCTTTCCTATATGCTGGTGTATTTTGTATGATTGCATTAGTATATTTGATTTACTTCTAATCCTGAATCATTTATGAATATGTATATTTGCCTTTGTATTGTGTTCTTCTCTTGTCGCAAGTAGTTGTTCTCTTGTCACAGGTAGTTGTTCTCTTGTGATCTCGTGGGATTCAAGTAGCTGTTCTCTTGATCAAGCGAGGAGGCAAGTAGCTGTGGACACACAAAGAGAAGAGGATCTAGATCGAGGGACAACCGGAAGACAATGGTAAGTCTGCCGATCTCCCCTCTTTCACATTTCATAAAGGAAGAAATCATAATAGTTGTATTCGTTTGTTGCTAAGGCACTGTCACACCTTAGGTGGATAGGATCGTCCTGCATAGGCATTTTTCCCCACAACAAATTGGCGACTCCGCTGGGGAAGAACTTGTTTATTCATTTCATTTGTGTTTCCGTCATTTGTTTACTTCATAGACTTGACAGCAACTATTGAACTGCATCTTTCCGGGATGCAAAGTAAAAAGTTGCTGCTTTGATCCAGTTGTTGGACTTGTCTATGATCTAAACTAGATCCACAAATGATTTGATGATCCTTGTGATAGTCTTTAGTACCCTATCAAAGCATCCCTCTGTTTATACCTTGCTTTTGTTTCTGATTTGGCCTGAAACAGTTGATTTTTGAGCATTTTATGACCCAGAACCCAAGGGAAACGAGAGTTTCTCTTTCAGCGCAACTGCTGTGAAGGCAGTCTGCATTTCAACGCAGGTCCCGAAGGGGCTACCTGCGCTGAATGTCAAGTCCTCAGTGTTGAGGTTGCACTGAACCAGTTTGGCCTTGTGCAGCTCGGGTTCTTTGTCCTCTGTTGCCCTGTTTTGATCTTTGTTTTTTGCAGCCTTTAACCAGCATAGGTACCAATCTGATAAGTCTTTTCTTTGCTTAGATTCCACCTCGCTTTTGTACAAAAAGATTGTGAATGTTTTTATGTGTTTGTGGCGTCATTTACAGTCTTCCTTTGCATAAGTAAAGTAGCCATCCTGTAGCCTTTGATTCAGATCTGATTGATTGTGGTCTTAGAAGCGAGTTCATTGGCTGTTTGCAGATTGATTATAGATTTACTTTTGCTTATTGGTTTGAATTTGTCTTTTAAGGGTCAAAACAAGTCTCTATTTTGAAAATAGCAAAGTGATTGTAATCTCTTCTACCCTTGTTGACTTCGAAAAAGTGTACTTGTTTGTATTGATCATTTTAAAAGCAAGTTCAAAGTTGTGCAAAAGGCTTTCTTTGTAGGCATTTATACTAAGAAAGTTGAAAACAAACACCTGCATTGTGCATTTTGCATTTGATAGTTTGCATGTTGGATTTAGGGAAAGTGCATTAGAGTGTGCTGATTGCTCTTTGAGAAAAGATAGTGTTATTCTTTTCCCTTAGTAGCTAGGATTTTGAAAGTTGAAAGATAGTAAAGCTTGCTTATCATCTTAGACTGCATTTAGGAATTTGTATCGTACATCTCGTGGTGAACCTTGAAAGGAAAATTTAAAAAGATCAACCTAAAATAAACTAAATGAACCTAACAACGCTTTGTAACATAACGCGCAACATAGAGGTCTAAGCTAGAGACGTGTTCCGGCGTCGTTAAACATAGTGACTGTCGATCTCGAAGAAGGTGGGTGATTCCTCCTGAGAGACGGTAGCGCTCCCTCGTACCGTCGCGTATATATTGGGAGACCCCTATAGGCATATATCTTTTATCCTTAGGAAGCCGTGTCGGCCGCCCTACTGATCGCAATGCAATGAACACAGCATTCACGAAGATCGACCACCCGTACCGTAAAAAGTATTCTGTGGTTTTGCGAAAAGTTTGGCACACCCTCTGCCTAGATCTCCATAGCAGTTTCTTTTGACCTTTTTCAGACTCTATAACAGAAAAAGTCCATCCGAGCATTTGTCACTTCGGGCTCGTTAAAACATCGAAGGAGACTAGAGTCATCTTTAGCTTTTTCTCGACTCTTTAAAAGTGAAAAAGCAAGTTGTGTCTAAAGCGTCTAATAAAATTCATTCAATTCGGAAACACCAATTTCCCCTTTTTTGTATTTTGGTTGATCTAGTAATCTGCAATCGTGGAAGAAAGTCAATTGAAACCCCGTCGTTCGCGGAGGCTTACGAGTCAACCGTCTTTGTCTCCGGAATCGAAAACAGTACGGACAAAGCGAACTCGTTTAACCGGTTCAAAATCTCCTATCAAAGTTAGAACAAGTGTTCCAACTACATCTGAGATTCCGGTTACTCCAAACATTTCTGGAAACCCTGCCTCTATAGAAGAAGTTCAACAGCAGCAGAGGGACAGTAATACTGATCCTAGTCTGGGGGCAAATACTTGTGTAACTGAACCAGTTCCATCTGTAACCGGTCCAGAGAGTTTTGTTCCTCAAACGACTGTCGCTGTCGAAACAACCCCTTCTTCGGCACCAGAAATATTTTACGGACCTGACGGTCTTCCTCTTCCACCTGGTTTGATTGCGATAGAGGAAATTGCAGAGGATCCGCAAGCAAGTACTCCAACCCATTTTGGAGTCGAGGTCACTCTATTTCCTTCATCGGAAGTTAATCCACCACAAGTGGAGGTTCCTGTAGAATCGCTAGGCAATCTATTGGATAGACTTAAAATGTCTGAGCAACTGTCAACATCTAGGACTGTGTCAAATGACACAGCGACAGCGGAAGCCCCTGCTGTCACTCCGACAATGTTTGCCGGCATACCATCTGTCCCGACTAGCTCGCAACAGCTAGAAGGAGTCCACCAAGGGACTATTTCGACAGTGTGGTCTGTTCCAGTTTGTTCATCCGGAATAATATCCGGCAACTCTTTTGTTGAGACTCGCCAGATTGATCCATTTGGAGGTCAATTTGGGCAACCCAGTCCCCAAGGACAATCAATCCCCTTGAGTTCCGGATTGCTACCGTATGGGGGGCAGTATGCCCTTTCATTACCCCCTCCAGGAGGGTATCCATACGGAAGTTCACAACAATATTCAGGTTATACTGGAATTACATCAAGTGGTTGGGTACCTATGCTACCTCAACAACCAAGGGTTGTATATTCTATGCAATAGTGTGTACCTATGACGAACATCCCAACCACACCGGCTATTGTAACAGTGTCACAAGTTCAAGCGATGCCTGTTGCATGTCAACCTCAGATTTCTCAGGTTGTAATGCAACAGCCCCTTGACCATGGGTCACAACCACAATCGCCAACTGGTGGGGCGACACAGGTCCAAACGGGTACAATTACCCCACACCTTGTTCCAACGGTTAGCATAGCGCAACAGAACATGGCTTCACAACCGTGGCTAGTGCAATACCATCTGTTGGAAATAATACTGAGAGGGGGGGTGAATCAGTATTATCTAGCAATTTAACAAATCTTCCTTATTTGATCTTTTGAATTATTCTTGCATATCAGTACCATAAAATAATGAGCATGAACAAAGAAAATAGACAGTCACACCAAAGAACACAAGATGTAAGGTGGAAACCCAATGTGGGAGAAAACCACCTGCTGCAATATGTCTCTATCTTCTTTCAATTTAGAAATTCTTTTACAATGATTTTGTACTGGTGCAGTCCTTTACCAGTACGCAGGCTGCAACCTGCAGAGAGCTGCAACTCTCTCTCGTTTTCCAGTCTCTCCTGGAAGGGAGCTACAACCCCCTACTTCTTTTCATACAAGGACCACTTTTCATAAATTTTCAAACTGGATCCATAAGCATTAATTGATCATCAAGTGTAAGAGAATCACCCAATCAACTGTAGTAACCAGATCAATAATAATAGGACCAAAACCCAGAACACAACAATGATAAACAAGGATTTTAAGAGAAGGAAGCACCCTGCTCAACTGCCAGCCTGAGTCCGGACTCACCCTGTTCAACTGCTAGCCTGAGTCCCTGGACTCACCCTGCTCAACTGCTGACCTGAGTCCCTGGACGCACCCTGCTCAACTGCTAGACTGCGTCCCGGACGCACTCTGCTCAACTGCTATCCTGCGTCCCTCGCACTGAGTCTATTGAACTGCCTGCGTCCCGGCGCACCAGAACCCTTCCTGCACCTGCGTCCGGCGCACCTGAAACGCTTCGCTCCTGCGTCCCGGACGCACCTGAACCCTTACTGCACCTGCGTCCCTCTGGGCAAAGATGATTTCAAGACTTTAGAAGTAACCCAGACAATCAGATCTACAGATCCGAGCAAGAGCCGAAGAGATCTCGGTCCATCAGATTCGCCTTGTTTAGATCTAGACCAGATCTTACCCTCATAAGATGTTCAACCAAAAACATGATTAATCCAAATGAACTCCTTTGCTTTATATAGGCAAGCTCCTCCCCAAAACATGGAACAATACCATGAGCCGACACCATAGAAACACAAAACCGTCGGCTAGAAACCACACAAGAAACCCCCACGTGCTTTTCTCTGTCTTGAAATGTGTGCACTGGGTGGACGCACCCCCTGAACGGCTGGCCTGCGTCCCTGGACGCGGGTTCTGCATGGTATACCTGCGGGGACGCACTTTCTGAACAGATTGCCTGCGTCCTTCTTAAAAATAGAGAGCTGATCATCAAGAATAGTGATCTATCACCTGAATGGGTTGCCATCAAGGACAACACCTGAATCATAATGCCAACAATCTCCCCCTTTGGACTTGATGGCAACCTCATGATCTTCAGCTTCATTCTCCCCTTTGACATCAAGGGCAAAGGGTATGCTCCCCCTACGCTCATGCTCCCCCTATGAACCTGATCTGCAGCAACGTACCACCATGAAAGAGATAGAGACATATTGCAGCTATTTCCAAGATCTCCTTCTCCATAATGCCAACAATGCATTATGTGCTCCCCCTGAGCCTATACCACCAATAAGAAGATGTTCAACAATAAGATGATGCATCAACAACCCCCAGCTTTTGCCTGAGGTATTCAAAAGTGTCCCTAGGCAACGGTTTGGTGAAAATATCAGCAACTTGTTCCTTAGAAGGAACATACTCCAACTTGACCTTCTGTTCAAGTACTTGTTCCCGGAGAAAATGGTACTTGATTGGTATGTGCTTGGTTTTTGAATGCATAACCGGATTCTTTGAGATGCTGATTGCACTTGTGTTGTCACATAAGATAGGGATTGGAGGTGTACAAGTGATTTGATAATCCTGCAAAGTCTGCATCATCCAAAGGATTTGGGTGCAACAAGATGCAGCAGCAACATATTCTGCTTCAGCTGTAGATAAGGCAATTGAACTCTGTTTCTTGCTGAACCAAGATACTAGTCTGGAACCCATAAAGAACGCACCACCACTTGTGCTTTTCCTGTCATCCACGCTTCTGGCCCAATCTGCATCTGTATAAGCATGAAGAGTGAGATCTGTATCTCTAGGATACCATAAGCCATAATTTTGAGTCCCTTGAAGATATTTGAAAATTCTCTTCACTGCCTGAAGATGAGTTTCCTTCGGATTTGCCTGAAATCTTCCAACTATTCCAACTGCATGCATGATGTCCGGTCGGGTACCTGTCAAATATAGTAAACTTCCAATCATAGATCTGTAGGTTGGTTGATGTACTGCTGCAGATTCATCATTTGCACTGAGACTACATCCTGTGACCATGGGTGTACATACTGGTTTTGCATCTTCCATGCCATATTTCTTCAAAATCTGCTTGAGATACTTGGTTTGAGATAAAAGGATTCCTCCTTCCTTTTGTTGGATTTGCAAACCAAGGAAGTATGTCAGTTCTCCTAGCAAGGACATTTCAAATTCTTTCTGCATGACTGAGGCAAAGCTTTGACTCATAGCTTCTTCATTGCTGCCAAAAATAATGTCATCTACATACACAACAAGTATTAGCAATTTGTCATTTTCAACTTTTATATATAGATTGCTATCTGCTGAACCTTTTGAAAAACCTTGTTGATGAAGATATTTGTCCAACCGGTAGTACCAAGCCCTTGGGGCTTGTTTGAGACCATAGAGAGCCTTTTTCAATCGGCATACAAGATTTGGATCATTTCCAAGAATGAACCCATCTGGCTGTTCAATGTACACTTCTTCTTCCAAGTCTCCATTCAGAAAGGCTGATTTTACGTCCATTTGAAATACTTTGAAGTTCTGAAAACTTGAGAGAGCAAGGAACATTCGGATGGCCTCAAGTCTTGCAACAGGAGCAAAAGTTTCTTCAAAGTCTATTCCTTCTTGCTGTGCATACCCTTTACAAACAAGTCTGGCTTTGTTTCTAATTACTTCTCCATTTTCATTCAATTTATTTTTGAAGACCCATTTTGTTCCGATAACATTCTTATCCTTTGGTCTAGGAACCAGCTCCCAAGTGTTGTTCTTTTCGATTTGCTCAAGTTCTTCATCCATTGCTTTCACCCAACATTCATCTTTGCATGCCTCTTTCACATTTTGTGGTTCAGTAGAGGAGAGTAATGCCAAATAGCTTGAAGCTTCTGCAATTGTTCTTCTAGTTTGTATACCTGCTTCTTTCTGTCCCATGATCTGAGATTCTGGATGGTTCTTCTGAACATATCTGGATGGAGTCTTTTCTTCTATTCTTGTTCGTTCTTCTGCGTCTTCGTGAGGTTCTTCTTGAGATTCTTCTTGAGGTTCTTCTTCTTCATCATTCTGTCTTTGAGGGTAGCTTTCATCTTCTTCGATGTCTTCACGATGTATTTGCCTAGGAATGTATCCCTTCTCATCAACCACTACATCAATGCTGTCAACAATTCTGCCAAGTCTTTTATTGTAGCATTTGTATGCTTTGCTATGTGGAGAATAGCCAAGAAGAATGCCTTCATCTGCTCTAGGATCAAGTTTGCCAAGCTGCTCCTCAGTATTCTTGATATAGCATTTGCTCCCAAAGATTTTGAAATGCTTTACTGAAGGAGTTTTACCACTCCAGAGCTCATGAGGAGTTTGAGTGTTGTTCACCCGAACATTTGTCTTGTTGAGAATAATAACCGCAGCATGTGCAGCTTCACCCCAGAAAGTTGCGGGAGTTCCTGATTCATCAAGCATAGCACGAGCCATTTGTTGGATTGTTCTGTTCATTCTTTCAACAACTCCATTTTGCTGAGGAGTTCTAGCTGTAGAGAATTCTCTCCTTATCCCATGTTCATCACAGAAATCGAAAAATTCATTTGAAGTAAATTCCCCACCTCTGTCGGATCTGAGGCACTTAATTTTGTGACCTGATTCATTTTCAACCAAGGCTTTGAAGGATTTGAATTTTTCGAATGCTTCATCTTTGTGCTTCATAAGTCCTAACCAAACAAACCTGGAGAAATCGTCAATAAATAATATCAAGTATTCCTCTCCTCTAGGTGTTCTTTTCCTGAATGGTCCACATACATCTGTATGTACTAGCTCAAGAGGCATGCTAGCTGATCCTTCTTTCTCTGGAAAGTTAGTCCTGGTTTGTTTTCCAAACTGACATGATCTGCATATGGTGTTGTCAGGAATTTTGATATCTGGAAGATCGCGAACTGCCTGATATTTGCATGCTTTCCTTATTTGAGAGAAGCTTAGATGTCCCAACCTTCGATGCCATAACCAGTGCTCTTCATCCTTGCTTAGATAGCATTGTTGTTGTCCTTCTTCAAATATGTATAGATTATTTGGAGTTCTTTTCCCTTTGAGAACTGTTTTACCTGTATCAAGATCACGAACAAGACATCCATTTGATCTGAATATAACCTCGGTTCTTTGATCACACATCTGGCTGACACTTAGAAGATTATGCTTCAATCCATCAACAAACAAAACATTTCCAGCCTTAACATCTTCTTTTAAGGGAGCAATACCTTTTCCTTTTATAGTTGCAGGAGTATCATTTCCAAAAGAGACTTTCTTTCCCTTTTCTAAAATAGAATAAGACTCAAGTTTTTCTTTATCACCTGTCATATGCTTCGAACATCCACTGTCAATGTACCATAGATTTTCCTGTCCTTCTGCATAAAATGCTATCCCACATCTTTCTGTTTGAGGTTCCTTTATTCTCCATGTTTTGGTTCCTGAGCCTTGTTCCTTTTTCCGTTCTTGTTCCTTTCTTTCCTGAAACCTGCTTCTGCATTCAAAGTCTTCATGACCAAAATTATTGCAAATAGAACATTCAACTTCATTTTCAAGAGCCGAAAAGCTGTTATAGGTCTTTTTTGTAATCCCTGTCATACTTCTTTGTTTTTGAGCTTCCCTAGTCATGATTGTTTTATACGCAACGCATTGAGCTGCTTTGTGACCAAAGTTATGACAAGAAAAGCATTGTCCATTGAAGAAGCTTCTGTGGTTATTGAATCTACCAGCCAACTGATTGTAATTTCTATTTTCATCTATTTTGAACCAAACTGGGAAGATTTTACCTGTGGCTGGTTGTGGCTTTTGTTCACCCTTAAGCTGGATTGCCCCTGATAGTTTCTGTTTGAAGTTTGTCCCTGCTTTACCTGATGATCTTCATTGTGCTTTTGCTCATTTCTTCTTGCTGCATCAAGATAACTTTTTGAAGTGGATGCTTGAGAAGTTTCTCCATTATAGCCCAGACCTGTCTTATTTAGTGGAGACCGCTGCACACTGATAATCTCATCCAAAGTTTCAGATCCTTTGACAAACTTGAGATTAATAGCTTTTGTTTTCTCAATTTCTTTTCTAAGACCAACAATTTCACCTTCTAATTTTTCAAGATGTTTTTCCTTTTCATCAATTTGAAATTGTAGAGTATCAATGATCATGTTCTTTTCTTCTATACATCTCTTGAGTCTAGTAATTTCATCATAAAGGTTATCCACATCTACAGCATCCTCATAATCATCATCTTCAAATGACATTAACAACCTATATTTATTACCTTGTTCATCTTCATCACTGTTTGATAAGCCATCACTATCTTCATGGGTGTAGTAGCTTTTCTTATTTGCACTTTGTTTCTTGTTCCATCTAGCTGGTTCCTTTCCTTTATCCTTATAAGGACATTTTGCAGCATAATGACCTACTCTTCCACAAGCAAAGCATTTGAAAGGTAGCTTACCTCTGAACCTTCCAGAACCCCTTTGAAGATTTCTGACAAAATTTGATTCTTCTTCCTCTTCTTCTGGAACATGGCTTGCTTCATAGTGATCTTCTTTGCCTGATGCCTTAAAAGCAGCCTCCCTTCTGTCTGATGGACCTCCCTTTCTCATTTCATAAGCAGTTAGAATTCCATGTAGCTGAGACATAGTGAGAACACGGAGATTTTCTTTTTCTTCTATTGCAGATACTTTAGATTCAAACTTGGGGGATAATGATCTTAGAATCTTTTGAACTACTATAGACTCTTTTATTTCTTCACCCAAAATTTTCATACAATTAACAATCTCATCTACCCGAAGAAAATAATTAGCCACACTTTCATCATTATACATCTTGAGAGTCTCATATTGAATCCTGAGAGTTTGAAGTTTAGCTTGTTTTACCTGTTCATCTCCTTCATAGCTCGTGATCATTTTGTCCCATATTTCTTTTGCTGATTTGAAGTGCATTACCTTCATGAATTCTGTTTGGGATATACTTCCTAATAGAGTACTGACTGCTTTTGCATTTGTTTCATACTTCTTTTTCTCAGCTGGATCTGTAGGAGTAGCTGAAGGAAAAGCATAGCCTGTTTCTACAATGTCCCAAACTTCTGTACCAAGAGATTGAAGATATGCAGTAACTCTTACCTTCCAATAATTGAAGTTTGTCCCATCAAAAACCGGTGGCCTGATTGATGCTTCTCTCTCGTAGTTGCTCATGATGAACGATCTACCTTCAAGCGATCAAGCTTTTCTGAAGGACCTGCTCTGATACCAATTGTTGGAAATAATACTGAGAGGGGGGGTGAATCAGTATTATCTAGCAATTTAACAAATCTTCCTTATTTGATCTTTTGAATTATTCTTGCATATCAGTACCATAAAATAATGAGCATGAACAAAGAAAATAGACAGTCACACCAAAGAACACAAGATGTAAGGTGGAAACCCAATGTGGGAGAAAACCACCTGCTGCAATATGTCTCTATCATCTTTCAATTTAGAAATTCTTTTACAATGATTTTGTACTGGTGCAGTCCTTTACCAGTACGCAGGCTGCAACCTGCAGAGAGCTACAACTCTCTCTCGTTTTCCAGTCTCTCCTGGAAGGGAGCTACAACCCCCTACTTCTTTTCATACAAGGACCACTTTTCATAAATTTTCAAACTGGATCCATAAGCATTAATTGATCATCAAGTGTAAGAGAATCACCCAATCAACTGTAGTAACCAGATCAATAATAATAGGACCAAAACCCAGAACACAACAATGATAAACAAGGATTTTAAGAGAAGGAAGCACCCTGCTCAACTGCCAGCCTGAGTCCGGACTCACCCTGTTCAACTGCTAGCCTGAGTCCCTGGACTTACCCTGCTCAACTGCTGACCTGAGTCCCTGGACGCACCCTGCTCAACTGCTAGCCTGCGTCCCGGACGCACTCTGCTCAACTGCTATCCTGCGTCCCTCGCACTGAGTCTATTGAACTGCCTGCGTCCCGGCGCACCAGAACCCTTCCTGCACCTGCGTCCGGCGCACCTGAAACGCTTCGCTCCTGCGTCCCGGACGCACCTGAACCCTTACTGCACCTGCGTCCCTCTGGGCAAAGATGATTTCAAGACTTTAGAAGTAACCCAGACAATCATATCTACAGATCCGAGCAAGAGCCGAAGAGATCTCGGTCCATCAGATTCGCCTTGTTTAGATCTAGACCAGATCTTACCCTCATAAGATGTTCAACCAAAAACATGATTAATCCAAATGAACTCCTTTGCTTTATATAGGCAAGCTCCTCCCCAAAACATGGAACAATACCACGAGCCGACACCATAGAAACACAAAACCGTCGGCTAGAAACCACACAAGAAACCCCCACGTGCTTTTCTCTGTCTTGAAATGTGTGCACTGGGTGGACGCACCCCCTGAACGGCTGGCCTGCGTCCCTGGACGCGGGTTCTGCATGGTATACCTGCGGGGACGCACTTTCTGAACAGATTGCCTGCGTCCTTCTTAAAAATAGAGAGCTGATCATCAAGAATAGTGATCTATCACCTGAATGGGTTGCCATCAAGGACAACACCTGAATCATAATGCCAACAATCTCCCCCTTTGGACTTGATGGCAACCTCATGATCTTCAGCTTCATTCTCCCCCTTTGACATCAAGGGCAAAGGGTATGCTCCCCCTACGCTCATGCTCCCCCTATGAACCTGATCTGCAGCAACGTACCACCATGAAAGAGATAGAGACATATTGCAGCTATTTCCAAGATCTCCTTCTCCATAATGCCAACAATGCATTATGTGCTCCCCCTGAGCCTATACCACCAATAAGAAGATGTTCAACAATAAGATGATGCATCAACAACCCCCAGCTTTTGCCTGAGGTATTCAAAAGTGTCCCTGGGCAACGGTTTGGTGAAAATATCAGCAACTTGTTCCTTAGAAGGAACATACTCCAACTTGACCTTCTGTTCAAGTACTTGTTCCAGGAGAAAATGGTACTTGATTGGTATGTGCTTGGTTTTTGAATGCATAACCGGATTCTTTGAGATGTTGATTGCACTTGTGTTGTCACATAAGATAGGGATTGGAGGTGTACAAGTGATTTGATAATCCTGCAAAGTCTGCATCATCCAAAGGATTTGGGTGCAACAATATGCAGCAGCAACATATTCTGCTTCAGCTGTAGATAAGGCAATTGAACTCTGTTTCTTGCTGAACCAAGATACCAGTCTGGAACCCATAAAGAACGCACCACCACTTGTGCTTTTCCTGTCATCCACGCTTCCGGCCCAATCTGCATCTGTATAAGCATGAAGAGTGAGATCTGTATCTCTAGGATACCATAAGCCATAATTTTGAGTCCCTTGAAGATATTTGAAAATTCTCTTCACTGCCTGAAGATGAGTTTCCTTCGGATTTGCCTGAAATCTTCCAACTATTCCAACTGCATGCATGATGTCCGGTCGGGTACCTGTCAAATATAGTAAACTTCCAATCATAGATCTGTAGGTTGGTTGATGTACTGCTGCAGATTCATCATTTGCACTGAGACTACATCCTGTGACCATGGGTGTACATACTGGTTTTGCATCTTCCATGCCATATTTCTTCAAAATCTGCTTGAGATACTTGGTTTGAGATAAAAGGATTCCTCCTTCCTTTTGTTTGATTTGCAAACCAAGGAAGTATGTCAGTTCTCCTAGCAAGGACATTTCAAATTCTTTCTGCATGACTGAGGCAAAGCTTTGACTCATAGCTTCTTCATTGCTGCCAAAAATAATGTCATCTACATACACAACAAGTATTAGCAATTTGTCATTTTCAACTTTTATATATAGATTGCTATCTGCTGAACCTTTTGAAAAACCTTGTTGATGAAGATATTTGTCCAACCGGTAGTACCAAGCCCTTGGGGCTTGTTTGAGACCATAGAGAGCCTTTTTCAATCGGCATACAAGATTTGGATCATTTCCAAGAATGAACCCATCTGGCTGTTCAATGTACACTTCTTCTTCCAAGTCTCCATTCAGAAAGGCTGATTTTACGTCCATTTGAAATACTTTGAAGTTCTGAAAACTTGAGAGAGCAAGGAACATTCGGATGGCCTCAAGTCTTGCAACAGGAGCAAAAGTTTCTTCAAAGTCTATTCCTTCTTGCTGTGTATACCCTTTACAAACAAGTCTGGCTTTGTTTCTAATTACTTCTCCATTTTCATTCAATTTATTTTTGAAGACCCATTTTGTTCCGATAACATTCTTATCCTTTGGTCTAGGAACCAGCTCCCAAGTGTTGTTCTTTTCGATTTGCTCAAGTTCTTCATCCATTGCTTTCACCCAACATTCATCTTTGCATGCCTCTTTCACATTTTGTGGTTCAGTAGAGGAGAGTAATGCCAAATAGCTTGAAGCTTCTGCAATTGTTCTTCTAGTTTGTATACCTGCTTCTTTCTGTCCCATGATCTGAGATTCTGGATGGTTCTTCTGAACATATCTGGATGGAGTCTTTTCTTCTATTCTTGTTCGTTCTTCTGCGTCTTCGTGAGGTTCTTCTTGAGATTCTTCTTGAGGTTCTTCTTCTTCATCATTCTGTCTTTGAGGGTAGCTTTCATCTTCTTCGATGTCTTCACGATGTATTTGCCTAGGAATGTATCCCTTCTCATCAACCACTACATCAATGCTGTCAACAATTCTGCCAAGTCTTTTATTGTAGCATTTGTATGCTTTGCTATGTGGAGAATAGCCAAGAAGAATGCCTTCATCTGCTCTAGGATCAAGTTTGCCAAGCTGCTCCTCAGTATTCTTGATATAGCATTTGCTCCCAAAGATTTTGAAATGCTTTACTGAAGGAGTTTTACCACTCCAGAGCTCATGAGGAGTTTGAGTGCTGTTCACCCGAACATTTGTCTTGTTGAGAATAATAACCGCAGCATGTGCAGCTTCACCCCAGAAAGTTGCGGGAGTTCCTGATTCATCAAGCATAGCACGAGCCATTTGTTGGATTGTTCTGTTCATTCTTTCAACAACTCCATTTTGCTGAGGAGTTCTAGCTGTAGAGAATTCTCTCCTTATCCCATGTTCATCACAGAAATCGAAAAATTCATTTGAAGTAAATTCCCCACCTCTGTCGGATCTGAGGCACTTAATTTTGTGACCTGATTCATTTTCAACCAAGGCTTTGAAGGATTTGAATTTTTCGAATGCTTCATCTTTGTGCTTCATAAGTCCTAACCAAACAAACCTGGAGAAATCGTCAATAAATAATATCAAGTATTCCTCTCCTCTAGGTGTTCTTTTCCTGAATGGTCCACATACATCTGTATGTACTAGCTCAAGAGGCATGCTAGCTGATCCTTCTTTCTCTGGAAAGTTAGTCCTGGTTTGTTTTCCAAACTGACATGATCTGCATATGGTGTTGTCAGGAATTTTGATATCTGGAAGATCGCGAACTGCCTGATATTTGCATGCTTTCCTTATTTGAGAGAAGCTTAGATGTCCCAACCTTCGATGCCATAACCAGTGCTCTTCATCCTTGCTTAGATAGCATTGTTGTTGTCCTTCTTCAAATATGTATAGATTATTTGGAGTTCTTTTCCCTTTGAGAACTGTTTTACCTGTATCAAGATCACGAACAAGACATCCATTTGATCTGAATATAACCTCGGTTCTTTGATCACACATCTGGCTGACACTTAGAAGATTATGCTTCAATCCATCAACAAACAAAACATTTCCAGCCTTAACATCTTCTTTTAAGGGAGCAATACCTTTTCCTTTTATAGTTGCAGGAGTATCATTTCCAAAAGAGACTTTCTTTCCCTTTTCTAAAATAGAATAAGACTCAAGTTTTTCTTTATCACCTGTCATATGCTTCGAACATCCACTGTCAATGTACCATAGATTTTCCTGTCCTTCTGCATAAAATGCTATCCCACATCTTTCTGTTTGAGGTTCCTTTATTCTCCATGTTTTGGTTCCTGAGCCTTGTTCCTTTTTCCGTTCTTGTTCCTTTCTTTCCTGAAACCTGCTTCTGCATTCAAAGTCTTCATGACCAAAATTATTGCAAATAGAACATTCAACTTCATTTTCAAGAGCCGAAAAGATGTTATAGGTCTTTTTTGTAATCCCTGTCATACTTCTTTGTTTTTGAGCTTCCCTAGTCATGATTGTTTTATACGCAACGCATTGAGCTGCTTTGTGACCAAAGTTATGACAAGAAAAGCATTGTCCATTGAAGAAGCTTCTGCGGTTATTGAATCTACCAGCCAACTGATTGTAATTTCTATTTTCATCTATTTTTGAACCAAACTGGGAAGATTTTACCTGTGGCTGGTTGTGGCTTTTGTTCACCCTTAAGCTGGATTGCCCCTGATAGTTTCTGTTTGAAGTTTGTCCCTGCTTTACCTGATGATCTTCATTGTGCTTTTGCTCATTTCTTCTTGCTGCATCAAGATAACTTTTTGAAGTGGATGCTTGAGAAGTTTCTCCATTATAGCCCAGACCTGTCTTATTTAGTGGAGACCGCTGCACACTGATAATCTCATCCAAAGTTTCAGATCCTTTGACAAACTTGAGATTAATAGCTTTTGTTTTCTCAATTTCTTTTCTAAGACCAACAATTTCACCTTCTAATTTTTCAAGATGTTTTTCCTTTTCATCAATTTGAAATTGTAGAGTATCAATGATCATGTTCTTTTCTTCTATACATCTCTTGAGTCTAGTAATTTCATCATAAAGGTTATCCACATCTACAGCATCCTCATAATCATCATCTTCAAATGCCATTAACAACCTATATTTATTACCTTGTTCATCTTCATCACTGTTTGATAAGCCATCACTATCTTCATGGGTGTAGTAGCTTTTCTTATTTGCACTTTGTTTCTTGTTCCATCTAGCTGGTTCCTTTCCTTTATCCTTATAAGGACATTTTGCAGCATAATGACCTACTCTTCCACAAGCAAAGCATTTGAAAGGTAGCTTACCTCTGAACCTTCCAGAACCCCTTTGAAGATTTCTGACAAAATTTGATTCTTCTTCCTCTTCTTCTGGAACATGGCTTGCTTCATAATGATCTTCTTTGCCTGATGCCTTAAAAGCAGCCTCCCTTCTGTCTGATGGACCTCCCTTTCTCATTTCATAAGCAGTTAGAATTCCATGTAGCTGAGACATAGTGAGAACACGGAGATTTTCTTTTTCTTCTATTGCAGATACTTTAGATTCAAACTTGGGGGATAATGATCTTAGAATCTTTTGAACTACTATAGACTCTTTTATTTCTTCACCCAAATTTTTCATACAATTAACAATCTCATCTACCCGAAGAAAATAATTAGCCACACTTTCATCATTATACATCTTGAGAGTCTCATATTGAATCCTGAGAGTTTGAAGTTTAGCTTGTTTTACCTGTTCATCTCCTTCATAGCTCGTGATCATTTTGTCCCATATTTCTTTTGCTGATTTGAAGTGCATTACCTTCATGAATTCTGTTTGGGATATACTTCCTAATAGAGTACTGACTGCTTTTGCATTTGTTTCATACTTCTTTTTCTCAGCTGGATCTGTAGGAGTAGCTGAAGGAAAAGCATAGCCTGTTTCTACAATGTCCCAAACTTCTGTACCAAGAGATTGAAGATATGCAGTAACTCTTACCTTCCAATAATTGAAGTTTGTCCCATCAAAAACCGGTGGCCTGATTGATGCTTCTCTCTCGTAGTTGCTCATGATGAACGATCTACCTTCAAGCGATCAAGCTTTTCTGAAGGACCTGCTCTGATACCAATTGTTGGAAATAATACTGAGAGGGGGGTGAATCAGTATTATCTAGCAATTTAACAAATCTTCCTTATTTGATCTTTTGAATTATTCTTGCATATCAGTACCATAAAATAATGAGCATGAACAAAGAAAATAGACAGTCACACCAAAGAACACAAGATGTAAGGTGGAAACCCAATGTGGGAGAAAACCACCTGCTGCAATATGTCTCTATCATCTTTCAATTTAGAAATTCTTTTACAATGATTTTGTACTGGTGCAGTCCTTTACCAGTACGCAGGCTGCAACCTGCAGAGAGCTGCAACTCTCTCTCGTTTTCCAGTCTCTCCTGGAAGGGAGCTACAACCCCCTACTTCTTTTCATACAAGGACCACTTTTCATAAATTTTCAAACTGGATCCATAAGCATTAATTGATCATCAAGTGTAAGAGAATCACCCAATCAACTGTAGTAACCAGATCAATAATAATAGGACCAAAACCCAGAACACAACAATGATAAACAAGGATTTTAAGAGAAGGAAGCACCCTGCTCAACTGCCAGCCTGAGTCCGGACTCACCCTGTTCAACTGCTAGCCTGAGTCCCTGGACTCACCCTGCTCAACTGCTGACCTGAGTCCCTGGACGCACCCTGCTCAACTGCTAGCCTGCGTCCCGGACGCACTCTGCTCAACTGCTATCCTGCGTCCCTCGCACTGAGTCTATTGAACTGCCTGCGTCCCGGCGCACCAGAACCCTTCCTGCACCTGCGTCCGGCGCACCTGAAACGCTTTGCTCCTGCGTCCCGGACGCACTTGAACCCTTACTGCACCTGCGTCCCTCTGGGCAAAGATGATTTCAAGACTTTAGAAGTAACCCAGACAATCAGATCTACAGATCCGAGCAAGAGCCGAAGAGATCTCGGTCCATCAGATTCGCCTTGTTTAGATCTAGACCAGATCTTACCCTCATAAGATGTTCAACCAAAAACATGATTAATCCAAATGAACTCCTTTGCTTTATATAGGCAAGCTCCTCCCCAAAACATGGAACAATACCACGAGCCGACACCATAGAAACACAAAACCGTCGGCTAGAAACCACACAAGAAACCCCCACGTGCTTTTCTCTGTCTTGAAATGTGTGCACTGGGTGGACGCACCCCCTGAACGGCTGGCCTGCGTCCCTGGACGCGGGTTCTGCATGGTATACCTGCGGGGACGCACTTTCTGAACAGATTGCCTGCGTCCTTCTTAAAAATAGAGAGCTGATCATCAAGAATAGTGATCTATCACCTGAATGGGTTGCCATCAAGGACAACACCTGAATCATAATGCCAACACCATCAACCACAATTCCAGCAAGTGTACCAAGGTTCTAAGCAGCAGATCTTTGCAAACAGTGGACAACCGTATATTCAAAACGGTCAAAACCAACCGCTTTACAGCGGTCAAGTCCACCAACCATATCAGTCATACCAACATCAATTACATTATGCTGGTATGCAAAGACCCACCACTCAAGCGATTCCATCGTACCCTGGTTATGCTTTGCCTAACCTGAATCAACAGTTGCCATTTGTGGCAACTTTAGAGTTACCCAATTTACACCGGTTAACCAACGATCCGATTGCTTATGCCCCTTGGTGGCCAGCGATTCCTCACAAACTTCCATCTGACATTCCTAAATTCAATGGAAATTCAGGTGAAGACCCATCGCATCACGTGATGACTTTTCATCTGTGGTGTTCATCGAACACCCTGAATGATGATTCGATAAGGCTTCGCCTTTTTCAGAGGACATTGACAGGTCCAGCGGCTAAATGGTATATTGAATTACCTAGAGCCTCTTTCGACAATTTTAGTTCCCTAGCCACGACTTTCTTAACCCATTTTCAATTATCGATAAGGTATGAAACGGGAACAGAAATATTAACCAACTTTAAACAGACAACTGCTACTCATATATCCGATCATATACATGAGTGGCGTCGTCGTCGTAGGATGGTGAAAACATACGTTCCCGATCAGCTGTTAGCTGAATGGTTTATAAAGTCGTTACTTCCTGCTATAACGGAAGATGTGGCGAAGGGGGGAGTCGTAACAGAGGAGCAAGTTATTGCTCGTGCACAATATCTAGACTTAGTTTATACTCAGTCTGGCACGCTCTACGACAAAATACCCGACGCCCCTAGACCGGAATTTTCAATTCCTCCTCCTCCTAAATCCAATAGTGACTCTCATGCCAGTGATGGCGTGATTGGCACGGCAAACACGAAATCGATAAGGGCTTCGTCTAAGAAAGCCCATAAGAATTCAGATCAAAATGCAAAAGAAGAAATTCTTGCTTCGGAAGTAAATGCCGTATCAGCGGATAAGGGCAAAGAAACCAATCAACCAGGAAGAAAGAAGAAGCAAAACAAAGGGAAGAAGAAGAAACAGGGTGAGTCATCTCCTGGAAAAACTTCTTCAAACCCTCCTGGGAAAGGGAAACAAATTTATCCATGTCAAATATGTGATGAGGAGGATCATTTTACAACGAATTGTCCATTCAAAGCTGAGTTAAAGAGGTTCTTTAAAAGTTCGCAAACCTCAGCTGTGTTAACTGATCCATTTCCCAACCCAGGTCAAAATCTAGTTGATAGTGTAAATGCTTCCCCGTTGCAAGTACTTATGTTGTCAGTTTCAAAACAGCAAAATGATGCTTTGATTACGACAAGGAACAAAGATTATGGGAATCCGCAGCAGTTGAACGACAAAGGTAAAGATCAACCAAGTAGTTTGACAACAACTTCGACAGAAGTTGTACCACCCATCATTCCTGAATTAACAATAAAACCGCCAAAGGGAGTAGTACACAAGTCGACATTTAATCCTCGCGCCAGGGCGGCGCAGCATTATAACATAGTGGAAGATTTGGCCCAATCGCCATCTGCTATGTCGACTCTTGAGGTACTACAAAATTGCCCATCCCAAAGGCAGGCTTTGTTATCGGCTATTGGTGGGGTTGATCCTAAGGATTCCAATCTTGTATCCTTTGATCACAAAGGATACGATCCTCAGTTACCAGCTCAACTAGCTTTCCTTATTCAAGTGAAAGCCCTCAACAAAACTGTTCACCGAACAATTATTGATGAGGGAGCATCTACATGTATCATGTCGATGAGTTGCTGGAAAACTTTAGGATCTCCAACCTTGTCGCGATCTTCGACGACATTAAAAGCTTTCGACGGAAGGACTTATACCCCGTACGGTATCCTTAATAACTTGAAAGTTGAACTAGGAGGAAAAACAGTGGAAATTGATGTTGAGGTCATCGATGGAAATCTTGACTATAACATCCTACTGGGAAGACCATGGATATATGCCATGGCAGCTGTTGTGTCGACTTATTTTAGGAAGATCGCATTCCCGTTTGAAGGAGGGATTACGGTCGTCGACCAACAGAACTTCCTCCCTAATGGTTCACAAGTTACAGGAAGCATTCCTATGATCCATGAGAGCAACCATTCGCTACAAGATATCAGAGTAGGCCTACTGAAAGACCCCACAATGATGGGAACTTTCGCGCTTCCACCTCCTATATATATAGGAAATATAGCGTTAGTAGCAACCTGCAACATGATATCTTCTACGAAGGTCGCAGGAAACGATGTCAACATGGATCATGCAATGGTTTTGCCCCCAAGCCCTATAGAAATATTGTAGCAATCAATATTTCGGGCATGGGAGGCGAACCCAAATCAACGCTCGTCAAGCGTTTGGGTAGATAGATCTAGAGAATATGGTACCCCATTAGATCCTTGGTCGAAAGTGCATGGGACTGACGAAGGAATCTTACAATCAATGTTGATTGAGGGGGCACCATGGAATGATCACCACCATCGTTCCCTTCTTCCGGAGTATGAAGAAGATACTCAACAAGATCTTTATCACCCTTCAGTTTTTGAATTCTTATCAAATACTGTAAATACGGTGGATTCCGAGCGAAACTTATCCAATATTGAAGAGACTATAGCCATAAATATCTCGACTAAAACAAATGTTGTAGAAAATATTTATGTCGGCAAAGGTTGTTCCCCTTCAGAACTGGAAATATATAATGCTCTTTTTCGCGAATTCAGAGATGTCTTTGCTTGGTCATATGATGAAATGCCAGGCATAGACTCAAGTATCGTTGAACATGAAATTAAAATGTATCCTGATGTCAAACCAGTAAGACAACGGCTTCGACAGGTGCACCCCAAGAAAGTCGCTGCCATTAAAGCAGAAGTTGAAAAGCTCCTCCATGCTGGTTTCATCTACCCGATTCCTCTAACTGATTGGGTATCGAATATTGTCCCTGTTATGAAGAAACAAGGGACAATCAGAGTGTGTGTCGATTATAGGGATGTAAACCAAGCTTGTCCAAAGGACAACTACCCTACACCCTTCATCGACCAGATAATTGATGAATGCGCCAGATGTGAAATCTTTTCATTTATGGATGGATTTTCGGGGTATAATCAAATAAATATCCGCCCACAGGACCAGTCAAAGACTGCATTTATTTGTCCGTGGGGCACATTAGCTTATCGAAAATTACCCTTTGGTTTAAAGAACGCAGGGGCGACGTTTCAGAGGGCAATGAATTATGCCTTCCATGACATCAAGAACATCGTTCAACCTTATCTCGATGACCTTCCGGCTCATTCACAAAAGCGGACTGATCATCCGCAACATTTAAGAGCAATATTTCTACGTTGCCGACACTACAAGATAAGACTCAATCCGCACAAATGTGTGTTTTGCGTCGGTTCTGGTCGTTTACTTAGCTTTGTAGTCTCTAATGATGGGATTCGTCTCGATCCTTGCAAGGTTCAGGCAATCATTGATTTGCCTCCACCTTCAAATTTGCTTCAGATTCAGAAACTCCAAGGGAAAGCAAACTTTCTGAGGAGGTTCATTCCAAATTACGCAGAACTTGCTAAAGGTTATACTCGCCTTTTGAAAAAGGATGTACCTTTCGTCTGGGACCAGGTGGCGCAAGCTTCCTTTGATGCTCTGAAAGATTGTCTAGTAAAAGCATCATTAATGTACGCCCCGGACTACCAAAGAGATTTTAACCTGTATCTGGCTGCAGCGGATACGACCATTGCGATGGTGTTAGTTCAAGAAGTCAATGGAATTGAACATCCTATATATTATTTAAGTAAAAACTTAAATGATATAGAAAGTAAATATTCTTATGTTGAAAAACTAGCGCTTGCAGCTGTTCAAGTGATTCAAAGGTTTCGACATTATGTCCTCTTTCGGAAAACTACCATTTTATTAGATTGCAACCCCATGACTTATATACTGTTGCGACAGTTGCTGGGGGGCAAATATTCAAAATGGATAGCGATCGTTCAAGAGTTTGATCTGGAATTTGTAAAATCCAAATCAAAGAAAGCTCTAGTTTTCGCAGAATTATTGTGCGATCTCCCATCGTCGTCCAACGATGAAACATCAGAAGAGTCAATCGTGGACGAAAGTTTGTTCCTGATATCTACAAGCAATGAGTGGTATGGAGATATCATAATTTATCTCCAAACCCAAAAATTCAGGCCTAACACCTCTCACTCAGAACAGAAACGTATACGATACCAAGCTAAAGAATACATGATCGTCGGTGATACTCTTTACCATCGTGGTATCGATACAGTCCTGAGGAGGTGCCTTACCCATGAGGAGGCCGAAAAAGCCCTGAATGAGTGTCATTCAGGCGCGTGTGGGGGGCATCAATCTGGATATGCAACAGCACAGAAAATCTTACGAGCAGGATACTTCTGGCCAACCATGTTCAAAGATTGCATAACCGCAGTCAGAAGTTGCCATGCTTGTCAAATTTTCGATAGCAAAACCAGAAGACCACCCGCACCTTTACAGCCAATAGTTGCTATTGGGCCTTTCACCAAGTGGGGCATCGATTTCATGTAATGTAACCCCACCTCGACCGAGGGGCATGGGTATATTATAGTTGCTGTTGACTATTTTACCAAATGGGCCGAGGCGATGCCTACATTAGATAACACTGGTGAAACAACTGCCCTTTTCTTTTTCAATCATGTAGTCGCCAGGTTCGGAGTACCACAGGCTATAGTTATAGATCATGGGTCGCATTTTCGCAATCACATGATGGTTGAATTAGCTGCCAAGCTAGGGCTATCTCACGACAGCTCTACCCCGTATTATCCGCAAGCCAACGGACAAGTTGAAGCAATCAACAAGGTCCTGAAGCGTATGTTGCAAAGGATGATCGGGGTTCACAAAAAAAGGTGGCACCTAATCCTGTACTCAGCTTTATGGGCTTACCGAACATCGGTAAAGAACGCGACCGGGTTCACACCTTTTCAACTGGTGTATGGCCTGGAAGCAGTCTTGCCAGTCCAGTGTGAAATTTCGTCGCTTAAACTCGCAATCGATCTCCTCCCCGGAACTTCGGAAGAAGAGGCTCGTTTCTTGGAATTAATCCAATTGGATGAAACCCGTCGTGATGCCGCTTTGGCTAACGAAGCCCATAAGAAACGAGTCAAGGCGCAGTTCGACAAAAATGTCAAACCCCGTGTCTTCTCAGAAGGTGACTTGGTCTTGCTTTATGACCAAGAATCCGATAAATTGGGAGCAGGTAAATTTAATTCCTTATGGATGGGCCCCTATATTGTTAAACGAGTGTTAGCAAAAGGAGCCTACGAGTTGATAGACTATGACGGAATCCCACTGGCGCAACCCCGTAATGGGTTGTATCTCAAGCGTTACTATGCTTAATAGTAACCTATATGCTTTTGTTGTATTTTGTTTTCGCTAAATGTTTGTTTTGGTCGAATGATCCACCTTTTTATATTTATTGCAGATGTCAAACCTTCTGGAGACATGTGTTGGATATGCCGACGGAGCAAGTCGTAGTTCGCGGAATCTGTCCTCCGCAGCCTGGGCCATTTTTGATCCAAGCGGCGAGTTAGTAAGTTTCAGAGGTGTGTGTATTGGGCAATCAACGAATAACATCGCTGAGTATAGCGCGTTGATAGAACTACTCTCTGATGCCATCACCTGTGGCATACGCTGACTAATCGTCAGGCTAGACTCACAACTCGTAATACTACAACTCAATGGTATATATTCCATCCGCAATCCAGCTATTTATCGCATGTTCCTAAGGGTTAAGATTTTGGAAAGGCAGTTTGATTCAATTCAATACCAGCATATTTCCAGAAACTTAAACACATTAACCGACTCATTAGCAAACTATGTGTTAGACAGACATTTGCGACATTTATAAAAAGAGACACATCATCAATGTTGTACATATGGATCATATAACTCAACCAGAATAAAACTCGAAAATCAAAATATATATAAGCTGTTTATCGTTCATACATAATGTTCTGTAACCAAGACAAAATCGGTCATACGACCCAAAACTCAAAAATGCTAGGGGGCACCCTAGCCTAGTGATGCTCATGATAGCACGTCACGGCCTGTGCAATCATGCGCAAGAGACGAGTCCATCGTCTAGGCACACCAGTAGTATGGCGCTGCAACTGTAAAGGTAGCTCATCAATCCTCACATCGGGAATGCCGAGAGTAAGGCTCTCAACTTGCTCCTGCACAGCTGTAAGAATCTCTGCCACATCGAGGTCGCGGAGAATAACTCTCCCAGCAGTCTCCCCTGCTGGGGCAGCAACTGGCGCTCTCGGGCGAACTGCTGGACGAACAGGACCAACATCTGCATGCACACATGAGTTTGATTAAAGTCTTGATAGAATAAAGCACAAGAACATTATAAATAAGAACAGTAAATAGTAACATGGTCAGAAATTTTACCAATAGCGCCCCACTGTTCGCCATCCGGCAATACTAAGTCCGGGTCACCTCGGAAATCCATACCAACATATGGATACTCAGAATAGACCATCTCCTGGCGCTCGAACCACCTGAAGAAGGTATCAGTGAAAGTAATCTGAGATTGATCGGCATGCCTAGACATGTGATCAACCCATCTCTGCATGCGTGGCTCGGTAGGAGAAGGCAAGTCGAGTGCGATATACTGAGGCTGCATCAGTGGTATTTTCTCCAAGGCAAAGGTAGTCAGAATAGAACCATACCCAAAGTTCTTCAGCTTCCCGTCCTTTACCTTGGTCAATTGACTTTTCATCTGAACAAGTACTGCATCACACCAGTTGAATACTTTCGGTTGGAGACACTCCAAGGCGTGCTGCACATAAGACCTGTTGGCAACATGTAGAGATGCGCTACCGGCCATCCTACCAATAGTATACAGAATGGACCTGAGAGACCTGTCAGTGATCTCACGGATAACAACCTTGCCGTCTCTGCTCGGCTGGGAACCTTCCCTGCAATATTGACGGACATAATCTCTCATGGAGTCATTCCCCCCGGCCGAACCTGACAAAGAAATGGGGGCACCCCGCCTTGACAACCCAGTCAAGAAGTAAATGTCCTCTATGGTCAAGGGGATGGATTTTTCCCTAATCTGGAATACTTGGTTGACAGGATCCCAAGCATCAAGCATATACTGCAGTAAAGAAATCTGTGCTCTCATACTAGAGATACAGAAAAACTTCAACAGGCCACAGTTCCGCAGCGCGTTCACCGTGACATGGTCATGGAGGGAAATCATGTCCTCCTCTTCATGTTCTCGTTCTCGCCATGTAAGGGACATTTTGTTCAAAGATCCCTGCAAAACAAACAAGAGAAAGAGTAAGTTCCTGAAATTGATGAGAAACTGGCAAAATTTCATCAAAAAACTGTGCATAGAACTGTTTTTCTGAGATCAGCGCAATTGGCAAGTGTCCTACCTGCGTTGAGGGTCAAACTGCCTTAAGGCAGCTTGACATTCAGCGCAGGTTTCGAATGGACTGCCTGCGCTGATGTCAGAGCGCCCTAACAAAACCCCAGGGGCTCATGGGGGCAGGAAAACAGGCATAAAATTGAAAAAGGAAACCATGAAAAGAAAGAGCTAGGGTTTAGCTCCTACCTGGTCCAGACGGCACTGAAAATCGTCCGCAGAATCTCCCGGAATCAGCTGGTGAAAATCAAGGGGGAAGAGGCACCTCCAGAGCTCCAACAAACCAAATTCAAATGAAATGGTAAAATGAGAGGTAAAAACACCTTTTAATGGCTTTTTACGAAGTTCAAAGCGAAATATTAGGGTTATAATCTCATTTTCATGCAAATGTTATTCATTTCTAACAAAGTTTGATGCAGCAATTGAGAATGCAGTACTATCCTTGAAAAGGGAAAAGCTATTTATGGTAAAAAATCAAAATTTGACTATATATCGAGCAATTTTAGCATAAAGTTCATGCTCGTTAAAAAATAAACGCAAGATCCGAGCAGTTTTAATGCGGTCTTCATGCTCGTTAAAAAATAAATAAAAGCAGTGAGCAGAGTTTCCTCCAGTGTTTAAGCTCATTTTTATCTAAAAAATGAACCTATCCCGGTAAATAACCACAGTGATCGTAAATTTATCAGCCGTTAAAGCCTTGGTCGTGTTTGCACCTGCCACCTCCACTTTTCATTTGGCCGATCGTTCACCTCCATATGATTGTTTACCCATTTTGAGGAACAGCTGCGAAGAGTGATTTCACCTAGCCATCCTTGTGACACTGCCGTGATTGGAAAATTCCAACCTGTACCTGGAATCAGTTGCTATCCCTGTTTATCACTCGTTCCTCAAAAGACGAGTCTTCTTTAAGCACTTTTCAATTGACTCGTAAAAAATGAAAAGATTGCCGAGTCTTGGCCTTCCAGCTCGTTAAAGTGACAGGAAGAGCTATCCCTCCTCTAGATTTTAATCTTTTTGGACTTGAGGGATTATTGCACAAAAAGGTCGAGCGCTTGTTTTATTCGGCTCGTTAAAGTTATCGAAAACTCATCCCTTCTGTATTGTTTTATACTTTTTCGGACTTAAGGGATTAGATGACGAAAAAGGGATTTTTGAGTTAACTTTATGTACCTTTTCAGACTCTCTAAAAATGAAAAGGACCGAGTTATCCTTGTCGTTAGACTCGTTAAAATTATTAAATAGCGACAAACTTGTCTTTAGACGAGAACGAGTTTCACTATCGCTAGGCTCGTTAAAACATAGCAATGGGCTTGCCCGAAGGGCAGGTTATAGAACAAGCATATGTTATCCTCCTCAAGCTTGACAAAAATAAAGAGGTACTGGTCAGCAATGACTGGGGAAAAATTGGGAAAAAATCAAGAAAACTTTGATGGTAGCAGGTCGCTCTTGAACATGACACTTTTCCTCCGTATCATAATCGGGTTGGGTTGTTTCATTCACCGATCACATCACCATGGTCTCGCCATACCATCCATATTTGGGGTAATGCTACCGATCCATCGCATCAGTGTCACCATATGTTCAAGAGAAGTTGTTCAGAAAGAGTCAACCGGGTCCCATCCACTGCCATACATTATCCTTCATCCATTCATGACCGCCGCCCCGAATCATATGTCACAGATCGTTTTCACCTCCATTAAAATCATTAGCTCCGTTCCGTGTCACTGATGTGGGATTCATTAAGGCCCTCCTGTGACGGATCGCTTCTTGTCGACATCAGCTCATTATCCAAGAAGCTGATCTAGGAACAACCCCTTCAGTACTTTGAAGCTTGCATACCTCAATGGCAAGTTTCTCACTTCCGGCGACAGGTATACATTAATGACCTTCGACCAGAAGATTTTGCGTGGTGTTCGACGCCAAGTCCTTTATTCACACCACGTGAATTGTACTGCAGTGCCTTGAGGGTCATTATCATTATCGGTGATTCCTCTCGCGCTTGTTAACGGTTTACATCATTGACCGGTAATCAAGCGATGTCTTTCCATGTTCGACTTCAGCGCAATTCTCACATGGATCGACTTGTACTTAGAGTGAAGATTGAACGAGTTTGAAGACCCCGGATCTAGTTTCATCCATCTGGGCTGCGATATATATTCAGGAAAAATAAAGACATTTGACATGTACATCTTTGCAGCAGATGATCATCCTACTCAAAGGATGATAATTTCGCCAAAATTATCAGTCTACCATCAGACGATCGTCTGTTCTATGTACAAAAATGAATTTATAAAGCTGAGCATGGGAATGCCTGCCTCAGCTAGATCATGAAAACAGTATGAATCATAATGTATTGTATTGTATTTTATTACAGGTCTCCTCCCAGCAAATGGATGAACTTCGGACCCTCCTAGATAAAGCATTTCACCCGATAAACGGCCTCATACTTTAGGGGGCAACTGTTATAGACATTTTTGTGCCTTACAGCATTGAGCATGAAATGTCCATAATCTAAGGGATCCAAAGTCCCTAAACATGTTGTTCCTACCCCTAGAGGAACAAGGCCAACTAACCACAGCAATTCACTGAAGTTCTCCACCTGAAAACACTCAGAAACAAGCCAATTCTGGATCATGTCAACTGCTCCACTGAGCATCTGCGCTGAATGTCAACTGCTCCACTGTCTACATGCGTTGAATGTCAACTCCAACAAAGGCTACATGCGTTGAGCGAGTTTGGACAAGTGGCAGAGTCATTTCTCAAGGTGTTAATGCCCAGGAAGCTTCCAAAATGACACTTGGGTCAAGGAATTCGACTGGTGATGAGTAAGAGGTTCCAAATCTCCAAGTGGAAGCAAGAACCTCCAAGTGGACTCAAGAACTGATAGAGGGAGAGGACACTAGTCACTTCTCAAGCTGACTCATCCTCTCTCCAATATCCCTATATATAGATCTCTCCTCTATGAGATCAGGGAGGCTGGAATTTTGTGAATGCAAAGAATTGCTGTTGGTTTGAGACTGGATCATTGGGTGCTTAATGCTTTGAAGGGAGCTGAAGAAGGAATTCCATTCTGCTGGGAAGGAGATGCTGGATTGGAGCCCTATGGGTTGTATCTCTTCCTGAACCCTGTTACTTATCAATAAAGCTATCTTGATTCTTTCCTATATGCTGGTGTATTTTGTATGATTGCATTAGTATATTTGATTTACTTCTAATCCTGAATCATTTATGAATATGTATATTTGCCTTTGTATTGTGTTCTTCTCTTGTCGCAAGTAGCTGTTCTCTTGTCACAGGTAGTTGTTCTCTTGTGATCTCGTGGGATTCAAGTAGCTGTTCTCTTGATCAAGCGAGGAGGCAAGTAGCTGTGGACACACAAAGAGAAGAGGATCTAGATCGAGGGACAACCGGAAGACAACGGTAAGTCTGCCGATCTCCCCTCTTTCACATTTCATAAAGGAAGAAATCATAATAGCTGTATTCGTTTGTTGCTAAGGCGCTGTCACACCTTAGGTGGATAGGATCGTCCTGCATAGGCATTTTTCCCCACAACATATGGTACCCTGAGAGAAATTATTTCAGATGGAGGATCACAGTTCACATCCCACATGATAGAGAGGCTTATGCAGAAATACAAAGTTAAACACAAAGTGGCAACTCCTTACCATCCCCAAGCGAATGGAAAGGTAGAGAGCACAAACAAGGTATTGGAAAATATCTTGACAAAAACTATAGCAAGTCATCGCCAGGATTGGTCGCAGAAACTTCTAGAAGCTCTTTGGGCATATAGGACGACATGGCGGAATACAACTGGGTTTTCACCATTTGAGCTAGTCTATGGGAAATCCCCCTTGTTTCTAGTAGAATTCGAGATCAGTATGCTCAGAACAGCTTTGGAAGTGGGATTAGACTTATCAGAGGCCCAGAAACACCAGCTGGAACAGCTCAATGAGTTAGACGAGATTCGTTCAGTAGCTGTCCAGAGAACCACTGCTATCCAACAACAGAGAACGAAATGGCATGATAAATTTATCAAGAATAAGGTGTTTCATACAGGAGACTGGGCATTGCTCTATGACTCCCGGTTCAAAGATTTTAAAGGAAAGCTTTACACTCGTTGGATGGGACCCTATGAAGTGGATGTTGTATTCGACAATGGAACAGTCAGATTGGTTACAGTAGATGAAAATCGTACTTCCTTCCTAGTGAACGGACACCATCTGAAGTTATACCACCGTCCAACTTCTAAGGATGCCTTCATCAAACATCTTTCTGATACATCTGGTTTGATGGTTGTTGGTGCAGAGAATACTCCCTCTGCCTTTTGTTAAAAAAAAAAAAAAAATTATATATATATATAGAGAGAGAGAGAGAGAGAGTGGTGGGCTCCAGTATTGTAGCAATAATGCTACAACTCCTGGAGCTTCTTATCTCTAATTTTATCAACCCGGTAGTTCGTACAAACTTGGAAGCGACGGTGTTGTATGCACAAGTACTAGCTCTTGTCGCAGCTGTCACTTGGTCAGCTGGCACAAGTCCGCTAGGGCTCAAGGCAACTTCTATATGCTCACAGAAGAAGCTTTATGAATGATAGACAAAAGCTAACTCAAAGGAGACTAGTCTATTTGCAGAAAGAAACTAAAAGCCAACAAAGCATGAAAACCCTAGTAAACCCTAATTTGACTAGCTAGGCCCTTACAACGGAAAACTGTGAATGAAACTACTACCAATAATGCCATTACTTGCAGTGAGCTGAAATACATGCATCTAAGCTACTTGCATCTGAAAAGACATGTTTTTGTATTTTTTCATTGAGTGGTTGGATTTATTGTGATGATGCTTTTGATTAGGGTTTGGTTGTGCAGGAGCGGTTTGAATGGAAGGAAAGCATGGGCAAGGTCAGGATGGCTAGGGGAGGTCCCAGAGGGTCTCTAGCATCAGTCCACAGAAGTCTACCATGTTCGGATGCTCAGCAACCGAGTTTGCAGGCTTCTACAGGAAGTCTGCAGGGGATCCTACAGGAAACTCAGGGATTCTACAGGAAGTCTGTGCAATTCTACAGGATGTTCGACCGTGGGAGTTTTGGGAGATGGTGAAGTGTTGGAGTGGTGTGGGAGGATAGGTGAGATGGAGATGGAACTGGTGATGGCTCAGGAGCAGAGAATTCAGATGGAGGAAGAGTGCATGCAGTGGGTTGATGGCTGGAAGGATGGGATCAACGAAAGGTTAAGTAAATGGAGCTATGTGAGTAATGGGAGAGCTGGAAGGTAAACGAGTTGAACAGAGGTCGGTTGAGTGGCTTCAGGTGTGGTTGAAAAGACGAGGAAGGTAATGGAATGGTGTGGAGCAGTGTAGATGAAACAAATTGTCTATGAATGTCACCAAAACAAGAACTCTTTAACCTATGTTAACTGTGCTATTTTGAATCAATGAACAGCAGTGCAATTTGTGAAAGAAACTCGTGCATGGGAGTGGAATGAAGAAGTAATGATAAAGACCAAAGTGCATGGATGGATCTACGACTAAAGTAACTGTTGCAGCTTGCATGGACGTGAGAAGAACTGTGTTTCTTTTTGGTGGTTGATATGGACTGCACCCCAATCCCTAAGTAGAGATGGCAGTGATCTCTAACAACCTTTTTCTGGAGCTCCAATGAATTATAACTATCCTCTTCTAACCTGAACAACTGGAAGCAAGTTCACCATAAACTAATCCTATTCAATCTCATAAAAACTAAATCAGCAGACTGTAAATTCGAATTGCATGTCAAAGTAAAGAAACGAAGTGCTGGAACGAAAGGCAAATAACATTACAACACCGAGGAGATCTATTGCTCTCAGGTTGGGCCCTAACTTGAGAGCTATAGCTCCCTTAGAAACTCAGAATGAGATCAAAATCTGCCTGCCTTTATTCATAACCAAAAATCCAATGTCATGCCAAAACTGGCTTACAAAAAGAACCAACACCGAGCTGTAGCTCGTACTTCCAAATTACAAGAGTAATGCAAAAGTTCAAAAAGCTTCTATCAAAGGCTATGGCCTCAGTATTTATGCAAAATGATAGTCCAACAGGTTTCCTTGATTTGTGGAGCTCGGCTGTCCAACTGAAGGTTAAACTGCTGATCCTGTAGAACAGTTGTAATTGCTGTTCCTGTAGAACAGTTGGCTGCCTCTAAGCTTGGTGGGGAGATTGGTTGGAGCTCGGAGCTATGGTGGGAATCACGAGGAAGGTCCCCAAGACTGTGGACATCCTCTCCTAAAAACCAGCAGTGCCACCTTACTGTCTCCTTGTCTCCTTTCTCGTGGTCTTTGCTCCCTTTTAATGCCAAAAACCTGAAATCATCATGTATTAGTCACGTAGATAGAATGCCTACCCTTCTTCCTACAAACAACACGAATAAACCAAGAAATGAATGCATAAGCAATAAAAAATGAATGGTTTGAGCAAAGCAAGTAGGCCAAATGAGCCCAAATTGTACCAAAAATTGGGGCTCATCATCACCCCCCAGCTAAACTATTTGCTCATCCTTGAGCAACTTTGCTCTGGCTCCTCGTCTTTGGCCGAGAACTAGAGCCCGGAGCATGCTTTTCCTTTCCTGTTTTTGGCGGCCCTGCCTTTTCTGCCCCTGGTGGTGACGAAGGTGGTGCTTCTTCCTTTCCTGTTTTTGGCGGCCCTGCCTTTGTTGCCCCTGGTGGTGACGAAGGTGGTGCTTCTTCCCCATTTTCCATTTCTGTTGTAGCTCTGATCCAAAAATATAAGAGAATACAAATAAACCCAGAAATAATATGAAATGATTCTTTATTGATATCAAACACCCTTATGGTAGGGCAACACCATACATTCACTCCTTAAGGAAGGAGAACACTCCACAAGCCATATGCCTGTTCATACAATAATACTTCTCTTCATCTTCATATCTCTCCATGTGGAGTCTCTAGCCTCTATATAGGCCTTGTACATACAATACCATGCATCATTACCATGGTTTCCTTATACCACCAACTAATACCATGGGCCCATTACATTATTATTAACTACTTGTGGTCCCTTACATGACATGGGTTAACCACCTTATTTATTACTATGGCCCATCCCATTATTACATTATTACCTTGGGTACCTCCCTTGGTACCCCATATTATCCCCCCTAGGTACATAACATTCCACCCCCCTAAACATGTTTCGTCCCCGAAACATGGGAAGAACATAAATAATAAGATCTACTCAAAAGAGTAGTCCACTGATACCATGCACGTGCATCTAGCCATCCAAGAGAAAGGTGAACCCTCGATCTAGCTGGTGCCTCGCTCGCTTGAGATGGAAGTTGACTGTGGTAGCTCTTCTGTGTGGATGTGTAGTAGGTGGATCTTTGTTCCTCTCGATCTGTCCTGCAGGGTTTGTTGTCCATGTGGCTAATTGGTTGCCATCTTGATTGTTGTCTTGCTGGGTGATGTGGGTGGTGATATGTTGAAGTTTTAACCCACGATGGCTTTTTCTTTACTTCACCTTGCTGTGGTGCCTCTTGTGGTGTCTTCTTTTTCAATATGACTTCAACCACTTAATCGTCCTCAGATGTATCAGCACCTGTAACCTTTTCTGCTTCAGCCTCTGTTTGTGTTTGATTGTCGACCATCAACTGCTCATCATCTGATATGTCAGTCCTTGTAACATCTTGTGCGTCAACCTCCGTGGACTCTACCTGTTTATGGATGGAAATATCTTGTAATGTAATTTTCTTCTTTTTATACCATAGCTTCAAGAATTTCTTCTGCACATTAATATTGATAGTACCCACAGATTCCATCCAAGGATATCCCAAAACAACATCGATATTATCCATCTCTGAAGCATAAAAATCACCATGAAACACATACTTATCCATAGAAAGCTTCAAATCCTTATAGATTTGAACATCCTTATCATCATCCTGTGTATGTGCAATTTGTTTTGCTGGGACTTACAATTTTTTTGCCAAATTGACATTTAAGAGATTTTGCTTGCAACTCGTATTTATAGACACAATGATTTTCTCCTTCTGAATCAATCCCTGAACCTGCAATAAGGAGATACCAGCAGAAAATAACTCTTTAGGTTCCTTGGTTTCCTTCTTTACTGTAAAAATAAAATCTTTGCTAGGCTGTGTGTCTGTCTGTGTGATCTTATCCACAAGATTAGCTTTACGGTCAAAGCGGTCCATAAGAGCTTTAGTGAATTTGTCCCAAGTCAAGGGCCAACGATAGCGACGTTGATGCCTTTGCCACCATTGCAACCTTTCATTGTCCAAGTACATTGTTCCCAAATTCAGCTGAGTCTCATCATTCATGATGTAATTCAATCTAAAACATTTCTCCATTTGTGCTAGCCATTTGGCTGGATGAGAGCCATCAAATGGATATAAGTCATTCAAATTCAGATCTAGGCCCGCCATCACAAAAAAATTGGCGAAAATTTGAAATGGTCACAGTTTCGTCAATATTGCTCAGAATCCCTATTATAACCTGTTTTTGGAAATGGAACAATCATTCTGCATCTGCCCATGTGGTAGAAATCTTGATCCAGGCACTTGGAATTTCAAATCTGCGCTGCAACTCTCCCGTCGTCACCCAAAATTTCTGCAAAAAGAGCTCATTTTAAATCAGCGATATCTCCCTCATCCGGACTCCGATTTGACTGAATTTTTTTTTTGAAGTTGGGTATTTTTTCCCAAAGAATCCAGATCTGCAATTATATTTTGCAGATCTTGTACCAGGACGTCTAGATCTGCGCCGCAAAATCGCTGCCCTAAAAATTGTCTGCAACCCCACTGATTTTTAAATCAGCGATATCTTCTTCATCCGGACTCCGATTCAACCGATTTTTTTTTTTAAATCGGCTATTTTTTTACTAGGAATATAGATCTACAATTAGATTTTGCAGATCTTGCACCAAAACGTACAGATCTGATCTGCAATTTCGCCACCCAAAAAATCCCTACAAAAAAAAAAAAAAAATTCTCCACGGTTTGCCCAAGAAAGTGCTCCGATACCACTTGTTGTAGCTCTGATCCAAAAATATAAGAGAATACAAATAAACCCAGAAATAATATGAAATGATTCTTTATTGATATCAAACACCCTTATGGTAGGGCAACACCATACATTCACTCCTTAAGGAAGGAGAACACTCCACAAGCCATATGCCTGTTCATACAATAATACTTCTCTTCATCTTCATATCTCTCCATGTGGAGTCTCTAGCCTCTATATAGGCCTTGTACATACAATATCATGCATCATTACCATGGTTTCTTCATACCACCAACTAATACCATGGGCCCATTACATTATTATTAACTACTTGTGGTCCCTTACATGACATGGGTTAAATCGGCTATTTTTTTACTAGGAATATAGATCTACAATTAGATTTTGCAGATCTTGCACCAAAACGTACAGATCTGATCTGCAATTTCGCCACCCAAAAAATCCCTGCAAAAAAAAAAAAAAAAAAATCTCCACGGTTTGCCCAAGAAAGTGCTCCGATACCACTTGTTGTAGCTCTGATACCACTTGTTGTAGCTCTGATCCAAAAATATAAGAGAATACAAATAAACCCAGAAATAATATGAAATGATTCTTTATTGATATCAAACACCCTTATGGTAGGGCAACACCATACATTCACTCCTTAAGGAAGGAAAACACTCCACAAGCCATATGCCTGTTCATACAATAATACTTCTCTTCATCTTCATATCTCTCCATGTGGAGTCTCTAGCCTCTATATAGGCCTTGTACATACAATACCATGCATCATTACCATGGTTTCCTCATACCACCAACTAATACCATGGGCCCATTACATTATTATTAACTACTTGTGGTCCCTTACATGACATGGGTTAACCACCTTATTTATTACTATGGCCCCTCCCATTATTACATTATTACCTTGGGTACCTCCCTTGGTACCCCATATTATCCCCCCTAGGTACATAACAATTTCCTTGAGCCGGGCTTCGGAAGGCGATTGGTCTATTTTTCGTGTCCAGGAAGTTATTTTTGGGCTTCCCTTCTCGGGGGTGGCTGATGTTTTAGAAGGGGTTCTTGCACTAGGTGAAATAGGGACATCCCCTAAAATGGTTTGGCTGCTGGGTGGAGGTTGTGGCTTGCCCGTGTTTATCCTCTTGCTTCTCCTGGCTTCAGATGGTAGAGGGGTCTCCCTCTCTCTCTTCTCCTTCGGCTTTGGAGGTGTACTGAGGGCGGCCAGCGCCGCTGCTGCCTCCTTTTCAAGAATACCAGCCTTCTCTTTCTTGCGTTTTGCTCTCTCAGAGCTCCTTGTAGAGGGCCCCTCCTTTCCAGATTTCGGGCTTCCTGTAGAAGACCCTGCTTTGCCCACTTCCGGGCCTCCTGTAGAAGATTCTTTCTTTCCCGATTTTGGGCTTCCTGTAGAAGACCCGATTTTAGCCACTGTCGGGCTTCCTGTAGAAGCCCATGCTTTGGTAATCTTCGGGCTTCCTGTAGAAGACCCTTTCTCTGTCTTCAGGCTTCCTGTAGGAGCCTGTTTCTCAATGATTTTCGGGCTTCCTGTAGAAGCCCCTTTTCCCAATTTCGGGCTTCCTGTAGAAGCCCTTGTCTCTGTCTTCGCGCTTCCTGTAGAAGCCTATATCTGCAATTTCGGGCTTCTTGTAGAAGCCTTTGTCTCTGTTTTTGGGCTTCCTGTAGAAGCCTGTTTCTGCTTTTCTGTAGACACAGGTGTCTCCACCTTTTCTTGCTTGCCTGCCTGAGTTTTGCTTTTTGGTTTGGTTGCAGGTGCTGTTGAGGTACTTGGGCTGACGTGGACCACCTCCGCTTTGTCCATTCTGCTCTTCATCCTCTTTTCTCTTGCTGACAAGATAGGTGTGCCACCTTTTTCCTTGTCATCCTTTTCCTCATGCTTCTTCCTTTGTTCTTTCTTCTGCACTGTGGTCAGGGTCTTCTGGCCTTCTTCTCTCTGTCCCTCAGCCACTGCTTCTTGTTCCTCACTGCTGGAGGAACCCGTTTCTTCGATCAACATTTTAATGTCCCCATCTTTTGTCAAATTCCGGAAGGATTCCCATGAGAGGGGAACCTTATATGAATGCAGCGCATCCTCCACAAGAAGCTTGATCAACCCATGGTGGGCTATCTGATCTGGTATGCCCTCTTTTAGCTTTGTGGCACACTCCATTAGAGACTGCAATAGGAAATAAGGGATGCTCAGTTTTTGTTCTACAGGGAGATCAATCTGGTGCCTCAATTCAGTGAGCAGCCGAAAGTGATATGCGTACACGATGCTAAAACGGCCTTCACAAGTGATATATTTCATGATTTGCAAACTAACTTCATTCCATGGTGGCAACAGGCTCGTTCTTCGCACCCCATTTTTGTCCTCCGAGAATTCTTCCTCAGGTGGAAAGAATTCTTTCTTTGCCTGCTGGCTCAGCTTTCTTTCTTCCTTATCCCACGGCAAACCCATAGGAAGTTCTATGATCCGGCTGATATGTTGCGGGGTGAGCTTGAGGCTTAGACCTCTGAAGTTCACTGTGGCCAGTGTCTGGGATTTCGGCCTCAGAGCCTGCAAGAATTCTTCGGCCACTTCATCATCGTAACCTTGCAGCTTATCACAAAAAGACATCCATTGTGCTCTGGTGAAGAGCTCTACCACTGCCGGGTTTTCCCTTAATTTGGTTGAATCAGTGGGTTCCCGTCTTATAAACCCACCCGGCATGATGAACACGGTTGTTTTAACTAAAGGTGGCAAATGCGAAAGAGATTTGGTCTATTGAGATAGAGCATGCACATAATCCTCAAAATTCACACAGTCTAATTATACTGACATCCTGTAGAACGACAGTATAGGCACAGCAAACAACAATTTCACCGATATCTTTATGACCAGACTGTGGACGATGGTCTTGCCACTCTTACTAACCAGTTGCATGAAGAGTTCAGGGTTACCTCTTTAATTGGCCACCTTTTTTCGTGAGGCACCCGCTTCCCTGTAGAAGACTGCGTTCCTGTAGAGACTGCGTTCCTGTAGAGACTGCGTTCCTGTAGAAACTGTGTTCCTGTAGGAGCAGTGCGCAAATTTCGGGGAGGACTGTAGTTGGGCCGCGCTCGAGGTGTGCTTCACAGGTGTTCTGGTAGCCAAAAGCTCGGCGTATCAAAGTGCAGAGGAGATCAGAATAGCCACTCGAGTTTGAAGTGGTGGTTGATAAATGCATGCGCATAATCTAGCCGATTAGATTTTGAATCGGCGCAATCCGTGGCGCGGGGGGTGAGCTGTCCCCGCCGGACCGTTGGGCGACGTCATCCATCATTCGCCTGCGTATTCACTTGCTGCCGCATCCATTCCCACAGATCTGCCGCCGCCTTTTTCTGTTAAACTCATTGCTTCCGACGGGAGTGTTCTCACGTGCGTGCCGCTCATTCTCTTTGTCGTGGCCGCCACCCAAACATCCAATTATACCATAACTAGCCGACGTGGCCAGTCGACTGGCCATACGGCCGCTCAACCATTCACTTTTACGCTGTGCAAACAATTCAAAGTAAAATTCATGCGATTTGATGGAAGGAAGGGTCGAGACACTTACCTGCGTGGCTGCACACGATTTTTCCAGTTATTGGACGATGGTGAGTGGATCTACCTGCTGCATGCGAACTTACACAGACCCGGAGGCTCGTGGTTACAGGCTGCCGACGATGGAGTGGATGCTTTGGTTGCATGCGCCCGCGTTTCATTGCAGATGGCAGTGCTGTGAATGGTATCCACTCTAGCAGGTTTAACTGTTACAGGATCCCCGCGGGGTGTCTCGTAACAGTTCTTCCTCCTTGGGTGCATGCTGCACGACGGAGGATCTGGCCTTTCGATCACGTTCCCGAGCTTCTGATGCCTGTGGTATGAGATCTCAGCACTTGTTTATCTTCGAAAATGGCTCTTCCCGTGAGAACTCATCGATCTGCTTTGTTGGTGCAAGGAACTTGGTTGCATGTCGACAAGGATGGTGGAGCAAGGTAACAGCAATGTGCAAGGGTGCCAACAGAGGCTTGCATGCGTCCAAACCAATCCGTAGTCGCTAAATCTCCTTTTAAGATGAATTCTGGGCCGTCCCAAACTTCTACAGGAAGTTTCCTGTAGAACACAGAGCTTCCTGTAAAAAGTTCGGGCTTCCTGTAGAAAGTCTGCACTTTCCTGTAGAAAATCTGCGTCTTCCTGTAGAAAGACTGCATCTTCCTGTAGAAAGACTGCATCTTCCTGTAGAGGACTCAAACCATGATAAAATTGCACATACCTTGAAAAAACATGGGTACCCTTGGAGGAGGTGTTGGTGAGGTCTCTTGACAGCATGATAAGGACCCTTGGCTTTGAGTTGAAGGGCTTCCTCTCCTCCATAGAACATCTGCAACCTGCATGCAATTTTACCATATTTTGCTTATTGCTTTTTCTTTTTTCTTCTTTTTTTTTTTTTTTTTTGAAAGATAACAGGGGCGCCTCAAAGAGGTTTTCACCCGTGCCATCTGCCCTGAGCGCCTCAGAGAGGTTTTCACTCAAGGATCTTTTTCAAACCTTTCTCTTTTTTTTTTTGAAAGACAATAGGGGCGCCTCAATGAGGTTTTCACCCCTGCCACCTGCCTTGGGCGCCTCAGAGAGGTTTTCACCCAAGGATCTTTTTTTTTTTTTTTTTTTTATACCTCAGGGTATGCCAAAAGCAGAGGCAGAACCCCTCTCTAGGACCAATACAGATTTCTCCATGGTTTTGATGAACTCTTGTCTTGAGAGAGGTCTCCTGTAGATCTTCAATCGATGCCCATTGACAAGCATGGGAATGGCTTCCTCATCAATGGTTCGAATGAGGACAGATCCATTGTCATGGCATTTTTCCACTGCATATGGTCCTAGCCATCTGGTTCTCAGCTTCTCCTTGAAATCTTTGTATCTGGAGTCATACAACAAAGCCCAATCTCCCGGCTGAAATTGCTTGTCATGGATATGTTGGTCATGCCACACCTTTCTCTGAAGTTGAACTACTTCTGAGTGAAGGAGGGCCTGCATTCGGTGCTCATCCAGGCCATTCAGCTGCAGTAGCCTTTCTTGTTGTGCATGGCTGAGATCTAGGTCCAGCTGAGCTGCCATCCTCAAAGTGTTGTATTCAAACTCAATGGACAACAAAGCTTTCTTCCCATAGACCAGCTCATACGGTGTGAAGCCGGTGGTGGTCTTCCAAGTGGTGTTGTAAGCCCATGTGGCTTCAACCAGGCGATCTGCCCAGTCCTTTCTGCTGCTGCTCACCACCTTAGTCAAGATCCCTTCTAATGCTCTATTGGTGACTTCCACCTGCCCATTTGCTTGAGGGTGATAAGGGGTGGAAGTCCTATGCTTGATCTTGTGATGAGCTAGTAGATCTTCAACCAGGTTGGAGGTGAACTGGCTCCCTTGATCGGTGACCAGCTCTCTTGGATAGCCAAACTTATAGAAGATGTTTTCTCTTAGGAACTCGGCCACCTTTTCTTCTATTGCTGCTTTGATTGCTTTGGTCTCTGCCCACTTTGTCAAATAGTCAGTACACACAATGATGTAAGTCCTTTGCCTCGACGAGGGGTTGATTGGGCCCACAAAGTCCATGCCCCACTTCTCAAATGGCTCAAGAGTCACTTGAGGTTGGAGAGGCATCTCATCCCTTTGGGTCGGTTTCCCCATTCTTTGGCATTGGTCACACTGACTGACATATCTTCTGACATCTTGATGAAGTGTGGGCCAATAGTAGCCTGCCTGCAGGATTTTGAAGGCAGTTCTCTTTGCTGCAAAATGTCCTCCACAAGGCCCATCATGACAAGTGAGGAGGATATCAAAGACTTCCTCCTCCCTTACACAACGCCTTAAGATCTGATCGGGGCCAAGCTTGAACAGATTGCCCCCGATCCAAGTAAATGAGGCACTTTTTCTGATGATTCTGCTCTTCTCTCTGGAAGATAGGTGCGGAGGGAACTGTGTTGAAACAAGATAGTTTGCTATATCAGCAAACCATGGAGAGAGTACTGAAATAGCAAACAGATGTTCATCGGGCATCTGGTCATCCACTGTTCCATCCTCATCTGCAAGCAAATCCAATCTAGATAAAAAGTCAGCAACAACATTTTCTCTACCTGGTTTGTCAACAATGGTCAAATCAAACTGCTGCAATAAAAGTAACCATCTAATAATACGAGCATTCACATCTGGTTTATTCATTAAATATCTAATTGCAGCATGGTCAGTATGTACAAAGGTCTGGTAACCAGTAATATAATGTCGGAACTTGTTCAATGCATGGACCACAGCCAAGAATTCTTTCTCGGTTACAGTGTAATTCAGCTCAGCTTTGGACAAGTTTTTGCTAACAAAGTAAATGGCATATGGAAGTTTTTGCTCAACTTGTCCTAAAGCTGCACCTATGGCTTTGTTCGAGGCATCAGTGTGGATGTGGAAAGGTAGGGCCCAGTTTGGACCTCTCAGGATTGGGGCTGACACCAACTTGTCCTTCAATTCATTTAAAGCCCTCTGACAATCGTCAGTCCAATTAAACTCCACATCTTTTGCCAACAGGCCAAACAATGGTGAGGCTAGCTTGCTGAAATCTTTAATGAATCTCCGGTAGTATCCTGCTAATCCCAAGAAACTCCGGACATCCCTTACCTTTTGAGGAGGTGGAACCCTCTTGATGAGAGCAATTTTGTTAGGATCCACCTGCAACCCTTGGCAAGAAATGGTATGGCCTAGCACGGTCCCTTCAGTCATTAGGAATTCACATTTTTCAGGACTAAGGGACAAGTTCATCTCGGTGCATTTGGTTAGGACTTTTCCCAGGTTGGACAATGCTTCCTGGAAGTTGGCCCCATAAGGAGTAAAGTCATCCATATAGATTTCTACCGCATCATGGACCAGCTCCGAGAAGATGCTCAAGACAGCTCTCTGGAAGGTAGCAGGAGCATTGCATAGCCCAAAGGGAAGGACTCGGTAGGCAAAGGTACCCCAAGGACAAGTGAAGGTGGTCTTATCTTGGTCTTCCGGGCTGATTTGGATTTGGTTGTACCCGCTAAACCCATCCAGGAAAGAGAAGAACTTCTTTCCTGCCAGTCCATCCAACACTTGATCTATGAAAGGTAGAGGGAAATGGTCCTTCTTGGTAGCTTTGTTCAGTTCTCGGTAGTCCACACAGATTCTCCATTTCCCATTTTTCTTGGGAACCAACACTAGAGGGGACACCCATTCACTATCTGAGATGGGGTAGATGAACCCGGCATCCAACAGTTTTTGCAATTCTTCCTTGACAATGTCCTTAAGGGCTGGATTCATTCTCCTCTGAGGTTGCCTAACCGGTTTACAATCCTCTTTGATGTATATATGATGGGTACAGACCGAAGGATGGACTCCTTTCATTTCCTTATAGCTCCAAGCAAAAGCATCTAGGTGGTTGGCCAACAGACTACACAGCTCCTTTTCCTGGGAAGGAGATAGGGAGGAGCTGATCTTCAATGCTTTCTCAGGGCCGAACTCCACATTCTTGACTCTGGGAGTAACAGGGTTGGTTGTACAAAGATCCACTAAGGTGCTAGCTTGGGCATCCTCCACCAATTTCTCTAAGGGTAGCGCACTGGAAGGTGGATTCTGGATCAAGGTCTCGATCAAGTCATCCTCGGTTGGGGGGTCTCTTCTAGTGGTATCTAAGGTGCACAGAGGTGCTGAGTACACCTCGTCTTCTTCTCCTTCTTCCAACCAGAGTGGTAAGTCATGCTCTAAGGAGGGTTGGGCAGGAGGGTATAGGACTCGCTGCTTGGACATGGGACCATTTTTGATGGTCATGTTTCCTGCACGACAACTTATGTAAGCATCTGCAGTAGCTAACCAAGGCCTTCCCAAAATGAGAGGATATCCAGTAAGCTTTGCCTTTGGTTGCAGAACCAGGAAGTCTGCAGGGTATTCCCAAGAGTCAATAGAGACCAAGACATCCTCCACAATCCCTTCGGGAGTCACGGTGGAGCGATCTGCTAATTGCAGTATTGTCGAGGTCTTCCTCAAGGAACCCTGAAGATTGAGTTTAAGCATGGTATCCCTGGTCATCACATTAATGGCAGCCCCCAGATCAATCAAGGTGTGAGGTATAATGGTGCCATTGATGTGAACATCTACTACCGGACTTCCAGGATCTAGGTACTTTGGGCAGATGACTTGTCCTAACATAAGGTCAGATAGTTGTCCTATGACATTGATAGTTGAAGCATCTTTCTTCCGTCTGCCTGGGTGTTTGAAACACTTCTCCTTAACCAGTTTGTTGTATATTGGCACATCCTTGATGGCTTGGAGAAGTGGTATTTTTACACACAACTGCTTGAGCTCACCCAGAATTTCATCCTCCTCTGGGTTGGGTTGTGTGGTGGCTGTTAGTCTCTCAGGAAAGGGTGGAATAGCCTTTGGTTCACTTTCCTGTTTATCTTCCTCATCCTCTGGGGGAGGAGGTTGGCGATCTGGTAGAGTCTTTCCAGATCGAAGATTGATCTCCTGGATCTCCACAGCATAGGTAGGGCATGAGGTTTCCCCAGTGTATACCTGCTGGGCCTGTCTATTGTTGGGGTTCGGGTTCGGTTGAGCAGGCATTTGAGGTTGCCTTGGAGGAGCAGGAGGTAATGGCTGAGGTTGAACTGGTGGTGGAGGCAAGATGGCAGGAGGAGTGTTGTATTGGGGCCTCCACCCCGACTGAGGTGCATTCCATTGAGGCTGTGGCTGGGCATGTGAGTGATATGAATGAGAAGTAGGTTGAGTGGGGTACTGAGGTGGATAAGACCATGGAGGAGGCATGGACCATGAAGGATGAGCAGGGGGACCCCAGGAAGGCATAGGAGTCGATTGGTTGGGGCTGTAATAAGCTTGAGATGCCCCTTGCATCCCCTGCTGATAAGGTCTAGATCCTTGTGGCCTCCTTTGGTTGAGGTAATAGAGAGGTTCAGTGGGAGCTTCTGTCCCTTGGTACATGGCTTTAAACCCAGGTAAGGTTGGACACTGATTTGTGGGATGGTCCTCCTCACAAACGAAACAAACTTCAACCGAATGCAATGGACATTCGTTCTTAGGGTGTCTCCTTGTGCACCTAGGGCAGAAGACAGCCAAGGCTCTCTCAGCTTCTTCTTTCTTTTGCTGAATCCTGAATGTGTCAAGCTGCATGGCAATGGTCTGTCTCACCTCACTCTTAAGATCTTCTAATTGATTTGCAAGCTCATGTTTGGAGAAAGGGACACTAGTTGAGAGGTGGTTTCCTCTACCTCGTTTCCGAGCTGCCCTGGAGTGGTTTCTAAACACAGTCTTGATGTCCTCATAAGGCAGTTGGTAAATGTCCCCCCCAGCTAACATGTGAAGGGTATCTAAGAGGTCTTCAGGGACTCCTCGGAGCAGGACCAACTTGAGGGATTCAGGGTCAAGTGTGCACCTGGCCCGCTTATAGCTTAGTTGGAACCTCTCCTCATAATCCTCTAAGGACTCATCATTTCCCATGGTCATCCGAAAGATTTCCCCCTTTGTTTCCTTGGACCTACAGTAATCCCGGTACTTGGTATTGAAAGCTTGCTGCATCTGAGCCCAAGTGGTGATACTATTCCCAGGTAAGCCCATGAACCAGCGTAGTGCTGCATCCTTAAGAGTGGAAGGGAAAAGTTTCAGCTTTTGCTCATCTTCAGTATAGTCATAGGTTCTACAGAGGACAGAAAACTCAAACAGGAAGGTATCCGGATCTTCAGTGGTCAGCCCATGGAAGTGAGGTAAGGCGGAGGGGCTAATGTTCTTCATTTTCATCTCTCCATTGGTCTCTCGGATGGGGAAGGCACCTTCTATTCTCTCATCTTCTCTTCTATTGTCAGCCATAGCTTCAGATGGAGTGGTCTCTAACTCTTCTTCTACTATAGGATCTTTGTATATCTCAGGATGTTCACCTATAGGTTCCTCTGGGTCACTGTCACCAAAGAAGAGAGAAGGGTGACTCAGTGATGTGGTGGGGGTGTTTGGTAGGAATTTGCCTGATCTATCTCGGTTCCTACGAGGCATGAAATGGGAAAGAATTTCTTTTTCTTTTGATTGTTTTTGCTTTTTTCTTTTTGGTACCTGCAAAACTGAAACAGATTGATCTACAACTAACTATGAAAGATGCAGAATTAAACTGAAAGCAGGAAAGAACTAATCTACTTTGCTCAAATGAAATTGCAAGAATGGAAATGCTAGTCTACGCTTGCAGAAAGGAAATGCTAATCTATGAAAGCAGGAAATGCTAATCTATGAAAGCAGGAAATGTCTATGCTACTTTTGCAGAATGGAAATGAAGTAAACTACTTAGCAGAAGGCAAGAGTAAGAAAGTAGAAGAAAAGCAACAATTACTAATACTCTGACGCTTCCCCGGCAACGGCGCCAAAAAGATGGTGGGCTCCAGTATTGTAGCAATAATGCTACAACTCCTGGAGCTTCTTATCTCTAATTTTATCAACCCGGTAGTTCGTACAAACTTGGAAGCGACGGTGCTGTATGCACAAGTACTAGCTCTTGTCGCAGCTGTCACTTGGTCAGCTGGCATAAGTCCGCTAGGGCTCAAGCCAACTTCTATATGCTCACAGAAGAAGCTTTATGAATGATGGACGAAAGCTAACTCAAATGAGACTAGTCTATTTGCAGAAAGAAACTGAAAGCCAACAAAGCATGAAAACCCTAGTAAACCCTAATTTGACTAGCTAGGCCCTTACAATGGAAAACTGTGAATGAAACTACTACCAATAATGCCATTACTTGCAGTGAGCTGAAATACATGCATCTAAGCTACTTGCATCTGAAAAGACATGTTTTTGTATTTTTTCATTGAGTGGTTGGATTTATTGTGATGATGCTTTTGATTAGGGTTTGGTTATGCAGGAGCGGTTTGAATGGAAGGAAAGCATGGGCAAGGTCAGGATGGCTAGGGGAGGTCCCAGAGGGTCTCTAGCATCAGTCCACAGAAGTCTACCACGTTCGGATGCTCAGCAACCGAGTTTGCAGGCTTCTACAGGAAGTCTGCAGGGGATCCTACAGGAAACTCAGGGATTCTACAGGAAGTCTGTGCAATTCTACAGGATGTTCGACCGTGGGAGTTTTGGGAGATGGTGAAGTGTTGGAGTGGTGTGGGAGGATAGGTGAGATGGAGATGGAACTGGTGATGGCTCAGGAGCAGAGAAGTCAGATGGAGGAAGAGTGCATGCAGTGGGTTGATGGCTGGAAGGATGGGATCAACGAAAGGTTAAGTAAATGGAGCTATGTGAGTAATGGGAGAGCTGGAAGGTAAACGAGCTGAACAAAGGTCGGTTGAGTGGCTTCAGGTGTGGTTGAAAAGACGAGGAAGGTAATGGAATGGTGTGGAGCAGTGTAGATGAAACAAATTGTCTATGAATGTCACCAAAACAAGAACTCTTTAACCTATGTTAACTGTGTTATTTTGAATCAATGAACAGCAATGCAATTTGTGAAAGAAACTCGTGCATGGGAGTGGAATGAAGAAGTAATGATCAAGACCAAAGTGCATGGATGGATCTACGACTAAAGTAACTGTTGCAGCTTGCATGGACGTGAGAAGAACTGCGTTTCTTTTTGGTGGTTGATATGGACTGCACCCCAATCCCTAAGCAGAGATGGCAGTGATCTCTAACAACCTTTTTCTAGAGCTCCAATGAATTATAACTATCCTCTTCTAACCTGAACAACTGGAAGCAAGTTCACCATAAACTAATCCTATTCAATCTCATAAAAACTAAATTAGCAGACTGTAAATTCGAATTGCATGTCAAAGTAAAGAAACGAAGTGCTGGAACGAAAGGCAAATAACATTACAACACCGAGGAGATCTATTGCTCTCAGGTTGGGCCCTAACCTGAGAGCTATAGCTCCCTTAGAAACTCAGAATGAGATCAAAATCTGCCTGCCTTTATTCATAACCAAAAATCCGATGTCATGCCAAAACTGGCTTACAAAAAGAACCAACACCGAGTTGTAGCTCGTACTTCCAAATTACAAGAGTAATGCAAAAGTTCAAAAAGCTTCTATCAAAGGCTACGGCCTCAGTATTTATGCAAAATGATAGTCCAACAGGTTTCTTTGATTTGTGGAGCTCGGCTGTCCAACTGAAGGTTAAACTGCTGATCCTGTAGAACAGTTGTAACTGTTGTTCCTGTAGAACAGTTGGCTGCCTCTAAGCTCGGTGGGGAGATTGGTTGGAGCTCGGAGCTATGGTGGGAATCACGAGGAAGGTCCCCAAGACTGTGGACATCCTCTCCTAAAAACCAGCAGTGCCACCTTACTGTCTCCTTGTCTCCTTTCTCGTGGTCTTTGCTCCCTTTTAATGCCAAAAACCTGAAATCATCATGTATTAGTCACGTAGATAGAATGCCTACCCTTCTTCCTACAAACAACACGAATAAACCAAGAAATGAATGCATAAGCAATAAAAAATGAATGGTTTGAGCAAAGCAAGTAGGCCTAAATGAGCCCAAATTGTACCAAAAATTGGGGCTCATCAGAGAGAGAGAGAGAGAGAGATAATAATAATAATAATATGCTGTTACTACTTACTTGTTTGTCTTTTTGCAAGAATAAGAACCGAATTATGACAAGGAGAAATTGAGAAATTTTCCAAGTAACAGTCGTTGTTGTTACTCCACCATTGTTGTTACTCCATCGATGTTGTTACTCCGCCGTTGTTGTTACTCCGCTGGTGCTGTTACTCCGTCGTTGTTGTTACTCCATCGGTGTTGTTACTCCGTCGTTGATGTTACTCCGTTGGTGTCGTTACTCCGCCGTTGTTGTTACTCCATCGGTGTTGTTACTCCGCAGTTGTTGTTACTCCGTCGTTGTTGTTACTCCATCAGTGTTGTTACTTTGTCGTTGTTGTTACTCCATCGGTGTTGTTACTCCGCAATTGTTGTTACTCCGTCGTTGTTGTTACTCCGCCGGTGTTGTTACTCTGCCTTTGCTGTTACTCTACCGGTGTTGTTACTCCGCCATTGCTGTTGCTCCACCGATGTTGTTACTCCGCCGTGTTGTTACTCCGTCGGTGTTGTTACTCCGTCGGCGCTGTTACTCCATTGTTGCTATTACTCTGCCAATTATTTTTGCTATTACTCCACCACCAAGTACGCCTTCATTGATTCTTACAGATTTAATTAAAATATTTCAAAGAAGAGACTAGTACGTGCCGCGAATGGCCGCATTTAAGTTGGGGGGGTCCATTAACAAATAAATGATGACGTACCTAAAATCATAATCATATCACATCATTACCAAATCCAATGCTAACAGAAACCAAAAATCGTGCGATTTTGTAATCATGATTCCGACGCATTGGAATTTGAAATCATATGCCAAAAACCTTATCGGTCATTTCCCCAGTATGTTGTATTCAATCACCATAATCATTCACTTGTACTGCCATACCCTGCCATTATTTGATGTGTTTTTCGAGGTGTACCAGCCATTATTACCATTCTTTTACCTCGCATCCACCATGCTAACATTATTGCCATCGTTAGTTGGGTTGTTGTTACTCTCCCCCTACCAACCGACTGTATCCATCATTTTGATCCAGTTCCTACAGTGATGGTGGGTTGGCTATGCGCCATGAGCTAGATGACACGACAATGGTCTGAAACAATGAGGAAGTATGGAAGGTTTTTGAAAATGTAGGGTGGAACGTCTATTTCGACGGGTTGTAGGGATTTAACGAGGTGATTGTGATTGAATTTGCACTCAACTTAGAAGAAGGGAGCTCTTGGGTCCAGGGGATAGAAATCCCTATTACAGAGGAAACCATTGTAGAGGTCAGTGGGCTACCCCAGCAAGGGCAAAAATGGTTTTCACGAAGAACCTCCCTCTCAGAGTTCCCTGAAGCATTTTTGCAAGCCGGAGAAAATGTTGTTCAGAAAGGTCGGGGGTATGACCAGAATTCATTACCACACCCATGGGGTGAGGTAGCAGGTTTTGTAGTGAGATACATAACCTGCAAGGGGAGGTATACCATCTTGTTTAAATATCATTTTAGAATGTTGGATCACCTCCGGTTCCCATAGTCAAAAGGCTTCTCATTGAATATGCCTTTCTTCATATTAAAAAGTCTCCAGCTGATGGCGCACTCTGCTCGGTGTTCGCGACAAGTGGCGGCAGTCATTACCAACCATGGGCTGGTCCGGCTGTTAGTCATGCATGCAATCGATCGAATTAAAATCCCATGGGAAACATTCTAGGATTCTACAGAGGAAGAGATAGCAGCTACTAGAACCACTAGAGCAGAAGAGCTGGAAGCAATGGAGGAAGAACCCAGAGTAGAGGACGAATACATAGATCAAGAAGAACTAGAGGAAATGGAGATGGAACCCAAGGGGCTGGAACAGAACCAGGAGCGTGAACCAGAGATGATAGTCAAGGCTGCTCCACAAGAACCAGCCTTGACTGCAGAACTGATGGAAGAGGAAGTGCTGCAGCAAGGGGCCGATATAGAAAGGGTCACCAACACCACGACCGAGTCTGTCTCACAAGAACCAGCCTCGACCATGGAGCTAGTGGAGCAAATTAAAAGCATTGTAATAAGAGAAGAGGGACCAAATTAGGCTGAAGTGGAGGAATTCGTTAATATTGCGGCGGGGGGTGTCCCACAAGAACCACCCTCGATTGTAGAACCAATGGAGGAAGATGAACCAGGATGAGAGGGGCCCGAAGCTGAAAGAACCATGGGGCCAACAGAAGGAGAGGCTATGGGTATAATGGACGGAATTGATGTAATGATGCAAGAATCCATTTTCATCGATGTCGTGTTGGAAGAAACAGTGCCAACATAGTCTTTTCAAGAACTACTGGATACGGAAGGTGGTGTTACACAAGAACCACCATCAACCTGTCCGACCCTGGAGATTGCAGAGGAATTAGATGATGAGACTGACGTTATTCCACAAGAACCAGTGTCAACCTCAGAACAGGGGACTATGTAGGCAGGGGTTTCAACCCAGAGCAGAGACGTTGCAGATAGAGAGAAAGAGCCTAAGGCCACAACTGGGGCCAAGATAGATCAGGTAGGAAAATTATTTCAATTTTCCTCTTACTTCTCCATTCCAAAAGGGGCGAGGGTGTCTCACTCTTCCCGACACGTGGAGGAGGATGTTGCCATTCCACTAATTTTGAAGTTTGATGGGTCGAATAAGGAACCAGCTGCCACAGGTTTGTTGGTCGCGGACCTCCACGGAGGTCTTTCCCAGGAGCCCAGAATAAAGGAAGAGGCAGGTGTTTTTGAGACAAGGGAAGTTGGAGGGGAAATTTTGGCTGAACCACCGATGGGCACCCATCAAGGGAGTCCGCCACCTATCGAGATAGCTTCACAGCAAGTCGAGGCAGGAGTCAGTAAGGAAGTCGTTGCTCCCAAGGAAGAGAGACCAAGCAAAGCAACCCTGTCGATTAACCCTATGGATACTCCCTCGAGTAATCCACCAACTGTCGAACCGGTTGTAGTACCAGATGAGATGGTGGTCAAACAATAATGGGTAGAATTGTGTGAGCAACGGAGGCTACCTATTAAGCAGAAATATCAGCTGCAATTCAAAGAAACAATGCGGCTCAAAACAGAGGTTAAGAGGCTGAGAAGGTAGGTGCACCGGTTGAAGAAATAGGTGAAGAAATATAAGCGGCGGGTTAAGAAGCCCAAAGCCACGATGACCGAAGCAGAGACACAGGTAGATGGAGTGGAAACAACCTATGTTGCCACTCAGACAGACCCTATAGAATATTTGTTTGAAGACCAAATTGGCCTATCTTTTCCCTGCATTTCCACTCCTCTTTTCATCCCTTTTTGTATTCATTCGCATACGTTTACTATGTAAAACTATGAGGTAATTCCCCTTTTATCGTCTCTTGGGATATTTAATTAATGAAGTAGAGTCATGAGGGTTTCATTAAAAAATTACTTATGCAAACCACTAAAACATGCTATGACCGCAGATTATGGAGCGCAGGTGTTGACCGCACGTCATATCACAGCAGTTTCACGATTCACAGCAACTAATCGACCACGATGAAACAACATAACTGATTTGCAACTGTTCTCAACCCGTTTTGGACCATTCTTGTTCTTGCTCTCTCGACGCTAGTGCTGTGTTGAGCTGATGTATATCTTTGGGCATATAATTGCCAGGTTTTGGGGAGAGATGTTATTCCCCTTTGTACTATATAAAAGACGGGTCATTCCTGTATCAAGGGTTAGATAGACCTTGCATTGTATTGTAACAGTATTGTTCAGATTAATAAAATACAACCCTTTTTTCTGATCAGGTGTTGTGTGTTTCCTTGTTATGTGTGTATTGTTTATTGCTGTGTTTATTCCTTGATTGTTGTTGTAGAGTCTTTAAATCACTGTGAATACCTTTTTAAGTTCTGCAGTTGAGTTTCTATTTATGTTTCAGCAATGCTTTGATTTGGTAATCACGAACCCTTGGTCGATGATAGATTGTAACCTTGCCCCTGCATATACCTTGCGTGTTGCCTTGAAAAGAATACACACCCGGATTGATACATTAATGTAGGAAAAGGGGTGAATAAATTGTTCATACCTGGAAACCAACAAAGGCAAAGGAAATAAAGGATCAGGCAAGGAAGAGCAACATCTAGCAGCTACAATGGGATTATTTTCAGGTATCGATTTGCATGTGTGATTTCCTTGCTAGTTTTGGCATGCATGTGTGTATTTGGTTCTCTTGTTGTCATTGGCATGGGTTTTTCTAGGTGTGATAGTGTTGTTCAACCTTTCCTTTCCATTTCTGGATAGCCATGGCGTGATGGATTCTCTTGTATTTGGTTGAGTTGGATTGTCGGATGGTTTTGAAATTGAGTGAGGTGGTCTTTGAAAGAAAGAACACATGGCCCAGGAATCCTTAAACCAAACTGGGATTGCAGTAAAGCCGGATTTTGTGTGCCTAGGAATCCTCGACCGTTGTATGGCGGGATATACGGTAAATCCTAGAGGTGTGTGCCCTCGATCGGGCCTAGAAATCCTTGATTGGTGACTAGCGGGATATATGGTAAAGGTTGGAGGGTGGAGTCTTGATTAGGCCTAGGAATCCTCAACTGTTGTATGACATGATATACGGTAAAGCTTAGAGACTAGGAGACAGGAAAATTCCTCACGGTGTAGGTGGAGAAATCTGGTGACATCTATGTGTGTTTAGGGCCTAGTGATCCAATGGGGATTGCAGTAAAACCTGAGGAACACAGGGGTGATTGGATGAAAGAAAGATTTGGTTCAGCCAATCTATGGTCGTGTGGTTCGTGGAAGTCTCATATTTGGTTGGATTATGTATTCATTAATAAGAACTCTTTCTCCTTGGTATTTCGTGTGTAAATGTATTGGCTTATATGTGACTTATATGGTTGTTATATCCTTGTTATTTATATTGGTTATATGTTGGTTGAGTAAGTTTTATGACAGACTTAATTTAGAACTCTCATCATGTTTTGATTAGTAACTGAAAGTACAATGAATATATGAGCTCATAGATGAGAATGCAACTATTTTCATATGTCAACAATGCTTCTTTACGAATCTTAGATAAGTATGAGACCCCTATGCTTAGATTTGATGTTATGACTTGTAGATTGCATATTTGTGACATGTTTGACGAAATGTCTGTCATGGCTAGTAGGGGTCCAGTCAAGTCATTGATGAAGTGTTTGCATTAGTAGCTTTTTTCCAATGTTATTTATCATTTTTGAAAGTTTCTGAAGTTTTGGATAGTGGCTTGAGTCTTGGCCTTGAAAAAGTGGCACAGAATTCAGGGTCACTGGCTTAGAACTAGTTGAAAAAGTCCACAATCACTGGCATGCCCTTGCTATGGGAGTGACTAGAAGGCCTCAATCGCATGCATGGTTTGTCATGGGAGTGACTGGGGGTCCAGATCAGTGAAATGTCAAGTTGCCTCAGGGATTGGTCACTTGGAAGGGTTGGTTGGCTCTTGAAGTTTCTGTAGCATGTGTGGAAGGTCAAATTAGTTGATTTGTCGGTTCCACTTCCTTAACTGTACATGGGGAGTTGAATGGCATCATAGAAGCCTCTCGTCACATGTTTACGCCAATAAATTGGTTAACTTGGGTAAATGTGGGAGGAGGGTGTTACAGTTTATAAATCAAAGCAATAACAGGATGGAGAGCTATGTAGAGTTGGAATTGTTTCTCCCTTGTGAGAAACAAGAGGGTTCACCAAAACCAAGTCTTTTGATCTTCATTTCCTACTATTAAGATGCAATTTTAATAAATAGGTGATGCATGCATGGGCTCCATAATATGGTTTTATTGTATAAAAATGTTAACAATTCTATTTTTAATTATGCAAATAGGGTGATAGGTGCGTCTGTTTTGGAATAGAGATTCTAGAATTTTAATTTAATAATCCATAATTATTAATTGGATGATAGGGATTCAACCTCCACATAAAATTCTAGAATATTTACATTGCTAGGCGTGTCTATTGGAATAGGTCTTTCACAAATTTAATTTAATTATTAATAATTATTTAGTGGATGGTGGAGATTTAACCTCCACTCTATATTCTAAAATATTCACAGTAGTATATACAAATCAAAGGTTAATTATCACTAATTATTTAGTGGATGGTGGAGATTTAAACTCCACTCTACATTCTAGAATATTCACAGTAGTATATAAAAATCAAAGGTTGAGATTTATATCCAAAATAGTTATGCTCTTTTTGCCCTTTTAATCAAATTGATTATTAACAAAAATGTCATATGAACAAGTGCCATATGAAGTGAGATATGGTTTTTTGGGCACATGGTATTAATAAGACATGGTATTGTTAAGAATCTCCATGGTAAAGTGGGGTAAATTTCTATGGTTAAGAATGTTGTTCCAAATTCTTTCAAATGTATATATGTTTAACTTATATTTATTAGTGGTGCAGTTACTTCATGATACATCTCATGGTGCAATTACTTTATGATACATCTCAAATTGCTAAATATATAAGTTAAACATATATACATTTAAAAAACCCTATAACAATATTCTTAACCACAAAGATCTGTAAATAGCTTTGTTAGGATATCATGGGCCAATACTATGGTTTATCTATACAACGTGCCCAAAAAACCACAATTCATTTCATATGACACTTGTTCATATGCCATTTTTTTTAATTAATGAATTTGATTAAAAAGGCAAAAAATAACAACTTTGAAAATAAATCTTAGCCTTTGATTTGTGTAGATTACTCAAAAATATTCTAGAATATTCTATGGAAGTTAAATCCCTACCATCCATCTAATAAATATTTAAAATTAAATTAAAATATCCTTATTCCAAAATATACATGCTTATTGACATAAATAAATAATTAATTATCTATTAATACTAATGACTTAAAATAAATATATAATTTAGTAAGTTTTATGATTTTCTTGGTTTTAGCAATGTGAGATGTATCATGTGGTAAGCCTTCATAAGTGTTATGATCTTTATTAGTCCTTGCCAAGGAAGGACTCTAGCAATCCGTTTTCTTTTGGCTATTGATTAGTTGACTTTTGACCATTATATTCTTTATTTTTTAACTTTATATATATATATATATATATATATATATATATATTAAAAAAACCAAGTTGTAATCTTCCCATTAGTTCATATTTTGAAGGTCTTATTTCCTCCTTCACAATACATGCATTGAAGCATCATGAAATAATCGTTCTTTTAGTTGAATTCTATGTCATCACCCAAGTTTGTGAAAGTCATCCTCTAAAAATTTTAACAACACTTATACTAACAATATTGCAAGTTTATTTCTCTGTGATGCTTCTATTTTCAAATGGCTTGGTACTCACTCATTCAATATTTGTAGAGTTTTTTCTTAATGTTACTATAACGATATGGATCTCAGAGAAAATATACAACCGAGTTGCGATCCAAAAGAAAAATTGTGAGTACATTAACATTCCTTGCTTCCATACCCGCAAATTTGATGATTATTACTAGAGAGAATTATTGATGCAATCTTAGCCCATAAATCCTTAAATCCATGACACTTATTGTATAGTGTAGCTAGCTTGAAAGGAGTCAGGCTGTGGGAGAACAAGGAGGTTGAAGTTGGGAATTTGCCATAAATATCAATTTTAGGTCAACTAAATTGAAACACATGATATATTTAGTAATGAACAACCGTATATATATGGAGCCAGATCATAAAGACCAAATATCTACGAGATATAAAATTCAATCACTGGATGAGGGAAGGGTTGATCGGGAACATGCGGGGATCTGTTATATGGAACAACCTAAATAAGGTTCGATTTTGGTTTTTAGATTGCATCTGCTGGGTTATGGGATTTGGGAAGGACATTATTATTGGCAGGGGCAACATCCTTGGAGCGGATCTGCACAAACACTACTCTGAGGCACTCACAGACTGCCTTAATACTAGATGTATTATCTTTTATGTCTAGTTCATCTGTGATTGGTCTGGAAACATGTCGATTTGGCGTGAGGCAAAGGATCTGGGACTACATGGGGAGGTGGCGATTACCTAGAAGAAAATTATTGCAGAGCTACGGAGTGCTAGGATTTGCATATCCGATGTGGGAAATCAAATTGGGTGGGATGGAACCACGAAAAAAGGTATTATCTCGGTTGCAGATGCACAAACACACACACATATATATGTTGCAAGACTCACAATATGTATGATCGTGAGTTTTGGAAGGTGAAGATCCCCTACAAGATTATTCTGTACACATGGATTGTCTGGCAAACTAAAATGCTCACCTGGGAGAATTTAAAAAACAGGGGTCTGTTGGGACTAGGTATTTTCACTTTCTGTTGATGGGAGGATGAGAATAATGCACATATGCTCTTAAGATGCCTGTTTGCAAAACAGACTTGGCAAGCAGGAACAAGATGATCCTTTTATTTCTTTCCTAGTAGCGTTCTTTGACAGTGCTGAACAAGGTGGTAGATGTGAGTGTGGGATTTGGATTTGCATGGACGACTACACATAGTACAGGATACATAGGAACGACAGAGACGGGACTAACATGAAGGAAAAGGCTATGGCACTTTGGGGAATACTATGGTTCGTGGATTATTTGGAGATTCAACACATCAACATATATGGAGATTCCCAAGCTATCATCAATCATGTTTTCGGATATTCACACATTTCTCATCCACATCTACAGGGCTAGATGCAACGTATCAAATGTATTCGGGATTCTCTACAAGCGGTTACTTATCAACAACTACACAGGGCACATAACAAGGTTGTTGATGCTTTATGTAAACTTGGACTCCTCATGTTACGAAACCAGCTCACAAAAAGATAGAAAAGATAGATGAACGCCTTAGAAATAAGCCTCTTCGAGGGGGCAACCTCCTTTACATTACACAAATGAACAATTCTTGGAAGATACAAATGACGAGACCTCCTTTCTATATATAGGAGTCTAAGGAGTCATAATATAATCAGAGTCGACATAACGATAATAATGTGAGGGCACAATAATAACAATAGTGGGCTTCTATGGGGCACAATAGTAACAATATGGGGACTACATGGGTACAACAATATAATAAGGGGGTTGTATTAATAACAATAAGGGGTTACAATAGTGGTATAGAGGCCTAACATGCCCCTCTCCCTCAAAAAGTGTTGTCCTCAACACTTGAGTAGTTTTTGATGCTTCTGTAAAATATTCTTGTCCTCCCATGTGGAATCTTTCGTGGGTAAGTTCTTCCACTTGATGAGATACTCTGAAATTGATCGATTTCGTAGCTGTCACGTTCTTGTTTCTATGACTGCTCCAGGTTCCAATATGATTTTTTCTTCCTCTTCAAGTTCTGGCAATATTGTTTGAATTGGGATCTTCTACAACTTTTGAATGAGTGGCCACACTTCTTCATCCTTCTTCCATTCATCCCTTGCTTTGTTTATCCAATCTGGTTGGATAATAGAAATAGCAAAAAACAATGCTTCCACATCCTCATCCTTTCTTGAGAGTGCATCTGCAACAAAATTTTGCTTCCATTTTCTATAGATGATGTCAAAGTCATAACCCAACATATTTGTGACACATTTTTTCTATTCTTCTAAATATAATAGTTGTTCTAAAAAGTATTTAAGACTATCACGATCCATTTTTACCTTGAAGTGTCTTCCCATTCGGTAAGGTTGCCATTTTTTATGTGCATGTAGCATTGCCAACATTTCCTTCTCATAAATAGCTTGCTTGAGATGTAGCAGTAAAAATACCCAATCACCTACATAAAAACATTTTTCACTGCGATGTTGATCTACCTGTTGTTTCATTCGATTTTGCACCAAAGTGGCGTTATCCTTTAAAAGTTGGAGAACTTGTTGTTGATGCTCGATGTGATCTTTTGCTGCTTGAACCTTTTTCTTATTGATATGTCCTTCTATCTTTAGAGTTTGAGGAGTGGTAATTTCTTCCAATCCTTTACAAGATATGGTCAGATTCATTTCTTGATGCTCGATGTGATCTTTCACTTCTTGAACATTTTTCTTCTTGATATGTCCTTTAACTTAATAGTTTGAGGAGTGGCAATTCCGACCAATGAATTACAAGATATGGTTGGATTCATTTCTTCTTTCTCGATGTGATCTTTCATTTCTTGCACCTTTTTCTTCTTGATATGTCCTTCTATCTTGAGAGTTTGAGGAGTGGTAATTCTTGCCAATGCTTTACAAGATATGGTCAGATTCATTTATTCTTTCTCTAGGGTTGGTTCCTGATGTATATACTCTTCTTTTGATGTTTCTTGATCATTTTCTTCCTCCTCTTCATAATCTATGTAAAATAATTTCTTCTCAGCACACTTATGACCTTTAGTGCATTTGCTATCACAGCTGTAACAAAGCCCTTTTTCTCTTTTATCTTCCAATTGTTGTGGTGTAACCCTTGTAGGTTGTGGAAGGCTAGGGGAAACAACACTTCCATTATTATAGTTGTGAGCGGTAGACTTCCTTGTTGCCATAATTTTACTTTCCAGTATGTAACAAAGCTCTTTTACTCTTTCCAATTGTTGTGGTGTTGCTCTAAAGAAGGTGTTGCTCTTTGTATCCTCATAATGTGTTATCATTTTCTCCGTGAAAATTGACCACGTAACAAGTTGTTTACAAGAACAAAGCCCTTTATACCATACAAATTGATCCGGTTCTAAATATGAAGATGCAATACATGCCTTTTGTAACAGTGGTATACCATGTAGATCAAAATATTGCTCCATCTGAAGTATCCAATTTACCGAATCCTTGCCATCAAACTTCCTCATATCGCCTTTCTTGATTTTAGGAGCTCGATCTTGAAACGACTATAACTCTGTAATTTTGGATCTTCCAGTTCTAAAATTGCGACCTGTAGTAGCCCTCTGTGTCCTCTTTCCAATTCCACCAGTCTGATCCAAATTGGATTCTCCAAGGAAGAGATGACAAATCTCCCACGGTGACCTGATTATAGACTAGTTCAGTAGAGCGAAATTGTGCGACGTGCGACGTGTCACTGTTTCAACCTTTGGATCTGAAAATGTATACAAGAAACTACAGTCTGTCCTCATTCTGTAACTTCTTATGAAATTTTAATCTGATGTTCAAAACAAAAGTTATGACTATTTTCCCCAGGTCACCTGTTTGGAATGTAATTCGGGAGTTTGCAAAAATTCCAACTTCCTTAGATCATATCTCCACAAATATAGCGCGAAAAGCTCTGAAATTTAGACCTACGGTTTAGAACGATTTCGACCCAAATGGGTTTTTTTTTTAGCATCTGAAACGTCGCAGAAAACAAAAAAAATTCATAGCGTAAATGCCACGATGACCTGTTTGGAGCAGCTAAACCCTAGAATTCAAAGCTCTGATACCAAATGTTATGAAACCAACTCACAAAAAGATAGAAAAGATAGATGAACGCCTGAGAAATAAGCCTCTTCGAGGGGGCAACCTCCTTTACATTACATAAATGAACAATTCTTGGATGATACAAATGACAAGACCTCCTTTCTATAGATAGGAGTCTAAGGAGTCATAATATAATCAGAGCCGACATAACAATAATAATGTAAGGGCACAATAATAACAATAGTGGGCTTCTATGGGGCACAATAATAACAATAGTGGGCTTCTATGGGGCACAATAGTAACAATATGGGGACTACATGGGTACAACAATATAATAAGGGGGTTGTATTAATAACAATAAGGGGTTACACTAGTAGTATAGGGGCCTAACACCTCGACCCATTGGAGGGCTTTTGTATTTCACTGGGGGAATATGGAGACTTGTTGGATACTGGTCACATGCCATTTCCTTGACACTGATTTCACTGCCTTTCTTTTGCTTTTCATCACTATGTTGGTTTTTACATCTGGGATTTTTGGGAACATGTTTTTCTCTTGGTGCTTGGTCACTTTCATGGACTGTTATTGATAATGAGCTCTTCCTATATCTCTGTTTTGGATTATGTTTTACTTTAATGTTGACATGGACCATGAACTAGATCCCGTCACAACACCTTATATTTTTGGTATCTTTCCTTAGATTTATGTTGCATCCTCATTGATGACCATAAGATTATTCCCTCACTTATAGCACCTAGAGCTGAGACCCTATAGCATACCAAGACTCCATCTTTATCCACTGACTATTACAAAATGTAAAACATGATAACTCTAATACCTAGTTTATAGCATTGATTGAGTAGCACAATACACCCTTACATATTATGGCAGTTCCTAGTAAAGTTCAATCCAAAGTTGAGGACTTGTAGCTTTTTACAGATAAGTTACCATTTCTATATGGCCTTGAGCACCAGTTGCATGGTCCCATGATAGAGACTGAACTAGCACTCAACCTCTCTTTTGATCTAGTGGGCCTTGGTGAGTTTTGCATTTGAGATTCTAGATCTAGATGTACCTTATAGTATCTTTCCTCAGATTTATGTTGCATGCTCATGGATCTAGATGTACTGATTTTACTACGTAGATAAAATCAACATTTTTTTCTCCTCTGCAAAAATAAATAAATAGAAAAAAAATTAAAAAATAAAATAAATCAATAAATAAATAAATAAATTATCTCTGTACCCCATTGAAACCCCATTATCAATAGATATATTAATGCCAAGGAACAACAATTATCAATGAATATATTAACGCCAAGTGATTCTTTAATTATAATTTTAATTTGGACGATTATTTTAAACCTTGGCATTTAAATATCGGAGGTGGACAACTCAGCCTGGTTCATTCCGTGAATGCCAAATAGGGGATACGCTATAAAGAGTATAAAGAGCAATTACATACTTAAAAAAAAAAGGCTGTGTTTTCTTCAAAATTTGAAGAGAACCATTAGGGTACGAGTATATCTTATAAGAACATCATACCATCTCATGCATCCAAATCAGGAGTAGCAGTTAGCAATTAAACTCCACAATTGTTATATGTATCTAAGTTTATCTACATGCAAGGTAGTTGATGTGGTTAGGGTAAAGGGCAATTACATGTTTTAAAAACTAAGGCTTTACTTAAAGTATGCACGATGTGTTGGTTGGGGCGGTTGGCTTTCGCACCCCCTAGTCACGTTCGATTCCTGCGGGAGTTGCGCGATGCTGCAGCACATTTGTTTCAGTGATAGTATCTCTACACGCTACAACGTTATTTGTATATCTGCTCGCTTCGACGACATTTGATGTATGATGATTCTTCAGCGGGGATGTTTCTCCCCCACTGAAAAAAAAGGCTTTACTTAAAGTATACCCACTAAGAATATCATACCTTCATGCATTCAAATCAAGGTTAAAAATTCACTGATTTGTGTTTTGAATCCTAATGGTTATCTTTTTTTAATATGGAATAGTATATGAATGGGTTATTTTTTATAAATAAATGAATATTAAAAATAATAAAATATTATAGTTTTTAATATTTATATGTTGTGTTTAATTTTAAAATTATTGTTTATATATATAAAAAATTTGGTACCAAAGTTACTACTTTTTAATTGGCTTACAAGATTTTGTTTTTTGTTTTTTGTTTTTTTTTTCGAAAATATAAATTGCCAAACTTTGTTATATGAATATGAATACAATTGTGTTTTGTAAAACAATTCCATAGAATAATCATTTTATGTTATCTTACAGATATGAAAGATATATATTAATCTTCTCCATATTATATTAGTATCAATTTAAATATTTGAGAGTATGTTTTATATGTATCATGCTACCAATTTCTATATGCAAATTTTCTAGCAACATAATCCTTAATTTCAATGACAGGAACCATGTTGCCTTGCAACACTTAGATATATATTAATCTTCTCCATATTATATTAGTATCAATTTAAATATTTGGGAGTATGTTTTATATGTATCATGCTACCAATTTCTATATGCAAATTTTCTAGCAACATAATCCTTAATTTCAATGACAGGAACCATGTTGCCTTGCAACACTTATTATGGATTGATGCTTATTATGGATTGATGTTTTTGGTGTTTATCAGTCATTTAACCTATATGATTGTGCTAGTCTTAATAATAGTCAAAAATCAATTGTTGAGATTTATCTAAAAAGTAGTTATACCATTTCTACCTTTTTAATTAAATTGGTTAATTAAAAAAATGTTATATAAACAAATGACATAGGAAATTAGTCATAATTTTTTAGGCATGTGGTATTAATAACCCATGGCGTTGTAACAAATCCTATGTACATAGTAAGAATCTTTGTAATAAAATAGGGTGAATCTCCATGATTAAGAATGTTGTTACATGTTATTTTAAATGTATATACATTTAACTTATATATTAATTCTAGATCTAATTAATAATAATAATAATAATAATAATAATTTAACATAAAACATCACTTGCCCACGGGGTTTTAGATTGACGGTAAATGGCTGCGCTGTTAAGGCACTCCTTGCGGATAGGTCACGAGTTCAAATCCCCCGTGGGTACTTAGGTTAGTCTAATAGATAAAAAAATAATTTAACATAAAACAAGTATATATCCATTTTAACCACAGATCTACCAAGTGTTAAGAGGGATATGCAAACCTTTTTTAGAGTGCAAAACTTAAAAAAAAGATTTCCACCTCAAAATATTTAATAGCGAGCTATATATATGTCTGTGTGTGTAATTTTTAATTGTTCAAATTAGGTTTTTGATAGCAGAGATGATGCAATGCCTTGAAAGTCTCTTTGCGAACTTGGATTGTGTAGACTACAAACTTAAATTTACAATTCCAACAAATCCTCGCTATATGTTAGGAAAAATAGACCTAAAAAATACCCAAAAAATAGTCAAAATGTAAAATAGTGAGACTTTTAAAATATTTTAACCACCCACCCAGACACACACATAAATTGCTCTCTCTCAACACACGTTTGACATTGAAATATTTTACTTAATATGGAAAAAATATTTTATTTACAATTCCAACAAATCCTCGCTATATGTTAGGAAAAAGAGACCTAAAAAATACCCAAAAAATAGTCAAAATGTAAAATAGTGAGACTTTAAAATGTTTTAACCACCCACCCACACACACACATAAATTGCTCTCTCTCTACACACCTTTGACATTGAAATATTTTACTTAATATGGAAAAAATATTTTATTTATGAACCATATCGTCCATAATAAAATGTTTTATGTTATTAATATATTTTTAAATACATGTCAATAGGGCATAATCTAACTTATACATGAAATAACTTTTTTCACCAAAATCTCATGATACAGTTTCAAGCAAAAGCAAGATTGTGAATTTTTATTGTTTAAAATACATTTTTGAATGGATAAATGGATTCAACACCCTATAAAATCCCATGGGGCACTCAAATTCTATAGATTAAACAACTTCAACTCAAGTTTTTAAAAATCTCTATAGAATTTTTCATTAAAATTAATATTTCATCTATAAATTAGACTTTTTATAGATTAAACAACTGCAACTCAAGTTTTTAAAAATCTATATATAATTTTTCCTTAAAATTAACATTTCTTCTATAAATTAAACTCGACCCATGTAAATAGTAATTAACCTTTGAATAGTAAAATATTTTAAACTTACATGGAATATTTCTATTATTATGAATAGTTTTTGAATGCCATCTCCCTTTCCCTCTTACTCAAGCTAGCTCTATATATATATATATATATATATTATTTTGAAAGTCGATATAAAATTATATTACTTCATATAATCTTAGAAATGGAAATATTTTATTTATTACTGGGAGAGTAAAAGTGAAATATTTTTACCACATCTCTTCCCTGGGAGGTTGTAATATTGGAAGGCTTCTTATTTCAACTTAAGGTGGATGAGGATCTCTTGAGTTTTTTTTTTTTTTTTTTTTTTTAATTGATCCCCTTGATTCTCAAGGGAATATGCTCAACATATGCTTCGTCTTAATGCTTATCATCAGAAATGAAATGATATTTTAACATCCACAAGACTAAAACTAGTCTATGACACTATTAGTTCCCTGTTTTTCATCTTTTACAATTCAATCATTTTCTTGTTCAAATTGATGATGAGCTGGCCTAACTTTCCAACAATCCCTCACTGAAAAGACAATGTCAAGAAATTGATGCTAGCATATTCCCATAACTTTCTCTAATGTCTTTGAATGCATCACATTCCAAAATGAAATGCTTTTCCAATTCCACTACCCCAGACATGCAAAATGTACACACGTGTTCTTCCCAAGCTTCTTTAGGCCTTTTCCACTGTCCCGTTTCACACTGAAGTTGATGCAAGTTGGTTCCTAATTGAGCAATAAGAACCTTTGCCCTCCACATAATGCTAGCTCTAATGAACTCTTTTTGTTGTAGATCACACCTAGGGTTGAATTCCTCAATGTAGTACTTCTTCTTTCTACCCAACTTCACACTGAAGTTGATGCAAGTTGGTTCCTAATTGAGCAATAAGAACCTTTGCCCTCCACATAATGCTAGCTCTAATGAACTCTTTTTGTTGTAGATCACACCTAGGGTTGAATTCCTCAATGTAGTACTTCTTCTTTCTACCCAACTCTTTTCCCGTACCTGTTTACGAAACTTCTCCGAGAGACATTGAGGTAGATATTCCATTTTTGCATCCATATGTAGTTTTGTTTCATCCATGTTTTCTTTCTTTCACTCATGCTTTCATTGAAGATAACATTAGGCCATCTACCTACTATCATTTGCTCAATTCTTTTAATAAATTTAAAAAATTAGATTTGTGCCAAGTGGCTCAATGCCCGCGAATTTCCTAGGGACTTGAGATTATTCCAACTCTAATAAGTTTATATTTTAATTAGATGGAGAAATTAATATATAAACAATTTTTCTTTAGCAGAATGATCCATATATAAACCAATTTCCTGGGGATTTGAGATTATTCCAATTCTAATAATTTCATATTCTAATTTGATGGGGAAATTAATATATAACCAAATTTTATTTAGCAAAATGGTCCATTTTACAATAAGATAAGTAGTTCATTTTTTTTTTCTTCTCAAGTTAAAGTTGCCCCATAACCTTTTTATAAATGGTTAATCAGGTAAATGTGTACATTGGTAAGAAATTCTTCTTGTTGCAATAATTTTTTTGTTATATTTATAAAGCCTTCAACCGTATCAACCATATTAATATTTTTAATTTGGTTGTACTAGTATTAACAACAAAGTGGACTATCACAATGATACTAAAATTATTGATGTTTTATAATGATTTTAATTAAAACCAACCAAATATGTATATTCATTTATGTTTTTTTATTTAGAGTATATTTTTATTTTAAGAAGACACAATCTCTCTCATATTGGACATTAGAATGTGCCTCTGGGCGCAATTACAATTTAATTATTTTTTATGATTATTTTTAATTTTAGTTACACATCACTCTGATACTAGATTGTAGATGTTGGATTGTAGAATGCACCTCAGGGCACAATTATAATTTTTAAATTTTATGATTATTTTCAATTTTGATTCATACTGTAAAATGTGCCTCAATGCAATTATAATTTAATTGATTATTTTTAATTTCATAATGTAGATATACGATGAAGTGCGTATCAATGTTTAGTTTAATTTGCATGAAGTCATTTTTATGATTATTTTTAATTTTGATAATATAGATATACAATAAAGTATGTATTTGTTTTTTAGTTTAATTTACATGAATTCATTGCAATTATATATATCTATATATATATATATATTCAAAAGAATTTAGCAACTGTGTAACTGTGGTGATACCAGGATACTTATAAATATCTAGAGACCTGTCTTTCTCTTTGTAAATCAGATCACAACCTAGAGAATTTAAACCTTTAGTCTCTTAATTACCACAAATTCACATTAATTAGATCACCAAGATTACCCTGTAACTACATGAAAATAATTTTATATAAAACTTAAAGATTTCATTCTTTTCAATTTTAAACTCTAAACTATATCTTCCGGTAATAATTACTAAATTCCCCATTAAATGTATTCAAAGGTGGAAACTTACTTTTTGTTACAAGTTTCCTCGAATAGTAATTGCCTTTGTGTTGTTTTATAAATTGGATGTTTGTTTTGGGGTACAAGTTTCCTTGCGGATTAACTTTTACAAATGTTTTGGTCACACTTTGCTTTGTATGTTATATGCCAAAAATCTTTACCTTGTCTCCTTTGTTTGACAAATATACAAACTTACGTGGATTTAACGGAGATCTATGTAATTTGCACTTTTGATCACTTAAATTTGATGATAAACCCCTATTGGACGGTAGTGCTATCCGTGTCTCAACTTTGCTATGGCGTCGAAGAAGAGGACAATTCAGTCTGGGAGCGGTCATCCAACTTCTTATCCTTTCGCACGGGTCATCCACAAGTTAGCCCTTGGTAAGCCTGCAATCGATGGATTGATGAAGCTGGAGTTTCTAATGCACATGTGCTCTGTAGCACCATAACTCCCTTCGGTATTGGCTGTGCTATTCATTCAATTATCACATTAGATGGAAGCATAGAAAAACACAGATAATATATTCAATCCCATCCATATATTCAGGTACATAAAATAAATCACATTATGGATGTGAGCAGCGTTGGAAGGCAAAATGTCGTGGAATTTCTCAAGGAGAAGGGATTGGATGATGCAGCTATATCCAAAATGATCACAAGGTGCAAGAGGCTAGAAATGGCTAATGTGGAGGAAAGGGCAAAACCCAATTGGAATTATTTACAGAAGATTGGGATACCGCCAAGGAAACTTCCCTCCATCGTATCTAGATGTCCTAAGCTCTTGGTTTTAGGTCTGTACGAGAAGCTTCAACCCATGGTTGAATGTCTTGGAGCCTTAGGGACCAAGCCGAAAGATGTTGCATTTGCCGTAATGAGGTTTCCACACATACTGTCTCACAGTGTTGAAGAAAAACTGTGTCCATTGCTTGCATTCCTCCAGACCGTGGGGGTTGCAGATAAGCAGTTGGGTAGATTGATTTTGGTCAACCCAAGGTTACTAAGTTACAGCATTGAAGGGAAGCTTCAGCCCATGGTGGAGTTCTTGCTGAGCTTTGGACTGAGTAGGGATGGTGACGTTGGTAAACTCCTAGTTAAAAGCCCCCATGTAGTGGGATACAGTGTAGAAGGCAGGCTGAAGCCCACATTGGATTTCTTGAGGAAAGTGGGCCTTGGAGAGAAGGATTTGCAGAGAATTGCAGTGCATTTCCCGCACATTCTATGCAGGGATGTGGAGAAAGTTTTGAGGCCTAATGTCGATTTTTTGAGAAGGTCAGGCCTTAGTGCGGGTCAGGTTAGTAAGATCATAAGTGGGTTTCCTCCTGTTCTGACTAAGAGCATTAAGAATTCATTGCAGCCCAAGATCAGCTTTCTGGTGGAGATCATGGGAAGAAGGATTGAGGAGTTGGCTGAATACCCGGATTTTTTCCATCATGGCCTGAAGAAGAGAATAGAGTTTCGGTACAAGCAACTTGAACAGATGAACATCCAATGTAGCCTGGCTGAGATGTTAAGTTATAGCCAAAAGAAATTTGTTATCAAGTTTGGCTTGCGGGATAGGGACATAAATTCTAAGTGCACTATAGGACAGGCAAGACTGTTGAACTGAACTTTCGTTATTTATACATGGCCTTGTTTCACATGTTATCAACTATATTGTATCGTTATCAAATATATGTATTTCGAAATATTTTGTTATTCTGTTCAAATCAAATTTCAGCCCTCCTTTTTCTCAGATTTTGATATTGCATCGGTATGTTGGACTTTAGAATCCAGTAAAAACATATCCGAACTTATCCTAGGTTATAGACTGTATTTGATTATTCTGTTGGCGATGATTTAGCATCAGTGGATTGCATGAGTTCATTTTATATAAATGTTGTTGACATCCAAGAAAAAGGCCTATGGGATTTTGTTTTGATTGACTTATTGGATGCAATTTGACAACATGTTGAAGAAAAGTGGAAAATATAAAGCGTTTATCATATTTCAGACCCTTCTGCATGGTATACCATCTAAATCTTTATTCTAGCATTTTTGGTTAGTTTTTGGCATTAAGTAACCTTCTTTCCATCACACATGAATCCATGTTGACATGGTTAAAAGTTAAAATTTAATTCTCGGCCAGTTACAAACTTTTCATGCCCAGTGCTATCTGTTTTCGTACCTACATGACCTAAATATTTAGCAAACAAACAGATTTATGCTACCACAAACAGCGTGAGGGCAGGGATGGAAGATCACACTGACATACACACTATTAAAGAAGGGAAAAGAGGAGAGTAGAGTCGCCATTCATTTTTAGGTCTAAACTGAGAAACCCTGGGATGAGGAGAGAGAGTATCTAAAAGAGAGGGAGAAACACTAGGTTAATCAGCATTTTGGATCTTGATTAGGTGAACCTATTGCTGTAGTTTATTAGGGTACTTAACTTAGGTTTCAGATTAGGTAATCAACAAACTAGCAAAGGAAAGTAAAGTAGCAATCTAAGGTTAATTTACTGGAAGTTCCATTAGTGAGCTGCAAACCCTAATGTTGGAAAAGACAGAGAAGTAAGGAAGGAACTCCCCGAGATTCACTGCTGTAGGTGTTGAAGCTACTTGGGCTAAAGAAGAGAGTTGTGACAGGTCCCCAAGAGTGATGCATGGCATGGGCTAAAGAAGAGAGTTGTGACAGGTCTCCAAGAGTGATGCATGGCATGGGCTAAAGAAGAGAGTTGTCAGAGGTCTTCAAGAGTGATCCACATCATGGATGACAAGACTTAGACCCAATTTCCAAAACAAAGATATATATCTATAAATGCAAATAAACACTAGACCTAGTACTATAAAAGACATGTCAATCACAATACTAAGTATAGAGACTGAAGTGCCCTCATATGAGATGATACCTCCCTTGCTCTAATTCTGATGGAACCTCCCTTAATGTGATAGGGTTGAATTGTCCAAGGCATGAGTGGAACTATGCCAATGAAGATACCCAACGATGAATCAACAAGCTTTCAAGGTTGGAGCCAAGCTAATCACAAGAGGTACCTATAGAGCTGTTGGGGATGACAAGTGCAAGTAGCACAAGAGCATGGAAGAGGTTGTTGTGGGGAAAAGTATCCGACTCGGATGACCCTATCCCTACTCTAAGGGTGACAGTCCTTAGCAACAACTGAAAGTAAAGCTTTGATATTTTCCTTTATGAAAGTACAGAGAAGGAAGAAAAGATTGACCAACCGGTGTCTTTCGCTTTTGTCGATCCTGTCCTCTCTCTTTGTCTCTTGTTCCCAGCTCCTTGCTCCCTTTGCCGGTCCAGCTACACAAAGATCCTGCACAAACAAGAGAAGGAAAACTACAAGAAACATGTACTCATAACTGATGCATGGATTAGAGTGAATCAGATATACAAGTAAATACAATACATCAATGCAATACAAGTATATAGGAGAACATTCAAAGCTTTATTGATAGAAGTAAAAGGGTTCTGAGAAGGTTACAACCATCAATGGCTCCAATCCAGCAGCACCTCCCCAGCAGCAAGAAATCTCCTCTTCACCTCTATAAAAGCAATCACCCAATAGCTCTAACTGTAAACCAACAGCACTTCCTTGCTTTGCACAAAATTCCAGCCTCCTTAGACCTCATAGAAGAGCTCTATATATAGGAGAGAAGAAGAAAGGATGAGTCAGCTTGAGACTGACATAAAGCTGCCTTGTGTCCTCTCCCTCTTCAGTTAAACTTCAGTTCTTGAGTCCACTTGGAGATCCTTGCTTACACATGGAGATCAAGTACCTCTTACTCATCATAGGGCGAATCCCTTGAACCAAGTGTCAGTTTGGAAGCTTCCTGGGCAATTGACACCTTGCAGAATGACTGTGCCACTTGGCCAATCTCGCCCAGCGCAGGTAGCCTTCATTAGATTTGACTTTCAGCGCAGGTACAAGGAGGAGCAGTTGCATTCCAGCGCAGATGCTCAGTGGAGCAGCTGACATGATCCAAAAATAGCCTGTTTTTGAGTGTTTTCAGGTGGAGAACTGATGGGAAGTGCTGTGGTTTGCTGACCTTGTTCTTCTAGGGGTAAGAACAACATGTTTAGGGACTGAGGATCCCTGTAATTATTGACATTTCATGCTCCATGCTGCGAGGCACAAAAATGTCTATAACAGTTGCCCCCTAAAGTATGAGGCCGTTTATCGGGTGAAATGCTTTATCTAGAGGGTCCGAAGTTCATTCCAGTGCTGAGGAGGCGCCCTGTAATACAATACAATACAATACATTATTTTTCATTTTGTTTTCATGATCTAGCTGAGACGGGCATTCCCATGCTCAGCTTTATAAATACATTTTGGTACATAGAACAGACGATCGTCTGATGGTAGACTGATAATTCTCTGCTGAAATTATCATCCTTTGAGTAGGATGATCATCTGCTGCAATGATGTACATGACAAATGCTTTTATATTTCCTGAATATGTATCGCAGCCCGGATGGATGAAACTAGATCCGGGGTCTTCAAACTCGTTCGATCTTCACTCTAAGTACAAGTCGATCCATGTGAGAATTTCGCTGAAGTCGAACATGGAAAGACATCGCTTGATTACCGGTCAATGATGAAAACCGTTAACAAGCGCGAGAGGAATCACCGATAATGATAATGACCCTCAAGGTACTGCAGTACAATTCACGTGGCGTGAATAAAGGACTTGGCATCGAACGCCACGCAAAATCTCCTGGTCGAAGGTCATTGATGTATACCTGTCGCCGGAAGTGAGAAACTTGCCATTGAGGCATGCAAGCTTCAAAGTACTGATGGGGTTGTTCCTAGATCAACTTCTTGGATAATGAGCTGAAGTCGACAAGAAGCGATCCGTCAAAGGAGGGCCTTAATGAATCCCACATCAATGACACGGAACGGAGCTAATGATTTTAGTGGAGGTGAAAACAAACTGTGACATATGATTCAGGGTGGCGATCATGAATGGATGAAGGATAATGTATGGCAGTGGATGGGACACGGTTGACACTTTCAGAATGACCTCTCTTGAACATATAACGACACTGATGCGATGGATCGGTAGCATTACCCCAAATGTGGATGGTTTGGCGAGGACCATGGTGATGAGACCGGTGAATGAAACAACCCAACCCGATGTGGTACGGAAGAAAAGTGTCATGTTCAAGAGCGACTTGCTACCATTAAGCTTTGATGTTCTCCCAATTTTTCCCCAGTCATTTCTGACCAGTACCTCTTTATTTTTGTCAAGCTTGAGGAGGATAACATATGCTTGTTCTATAACCTGCCCTTCGGGCAAGCCCATCGCTTATGATTTAATGAGCTTAGCGATAGGGAAACTCGTTCTCGTCTAAAGACAAGTTTGTCGCTATTTAATCATTTTAACGAGTCTAACGACAAAGAAAACTCGGTCCTTTTCATCTTTAGAGAGTCTGAAAAGGTACAGAAAGTTAACTCCATAATTCCTTTTTCGTCATCTAATCCCTTAAGTCCGAAAAAGTATAAAACAATACAGAAGGGATGAGTTTTCGATTGCTTTAACGAGTCGAACAAAACAAGCGCTCGATCTTTTTGTGCAATAATCCCTCAGGTCCAAAAAGATTAAAATCTAGAGGAGGGATAGCGTTCCGGTCGTTTAACGAGCTGGAAGGCCAAAACTCGGCAAACTTTTCATATTTTACGAGTCAGTGAAAAGAGCTCAAAGAAGACTCGTCTTTTGAGGAACGAGTGATAAACAGGGATAGCAGCAGATTCCAGGTACAGGTTGGAATTTTCCAATCACGGCAGTGTCACAAGGATGGCTAGGTGAAATCACTCTTCGCAGCTGTTCCTCAAAATAGGTAAACACACAAATGGAAGTGAATGATCGGCCAAATGACGGTGGAGGTGACGGTGCACAAACACGACCAAGGCTTTTTATGGCTGATGAATTTACGATCTCAAAAGGGTATTTACCGGTTCATTTTTTCTGAATGAGCTTGAACTCTAAAGGAAAGCCTGCTCATAATTTACGTTTATTTTTTAACGAGCATGAACTTCTGCACAAAAACTGCTCGATGATTGCTTTTATTTTTTTTAACGAGCATGAACATTGCTAAAACTGCTCGATGATAAGTTTGCATGCCCCCAGCATAATAATGCAAATCGAGGTGCATGCCCCCCAAGCTTCATTGCATTCAACTTTGTTGATTGGAATGAAGGTTTACCATTGAGATCTGGAAAGGGGATTGTTTCATTTTTTAATGAGGTTGACATAGTAAAAGAACTATCCTCATGGTTTTTCATTTTTTAACGAGGTTGACCTGAGATAGGAACTATCCTCGAAGCCGACAAAATATCTAGGAATCTTCCGAATCCAACCAGAAGATTGGATTAGATTTCATTTTGTAGGTTTCCACTGTGGCCACTCCCGCCAGATTACTTGGAGGCGGTAGGGCGAAAGTACCCATTAAGGCAGGGTCTTTTAGGAGACCTACTCCGATATTTTGGAGCAAATGATTCCTTCCATGAATCATTGGAATGCTCTCTGTAACTTGTGAACTGTCGTGGAGAAAAGTTTGTTGGTCAACGATTGTAATTCCCCCTTGGAAGGGGAATGCAATCTTCCTGAAGTAGGTTGACACAACTGCGGCCATGGCATAGATCCATGGTCTTCCAAGTAGGATGTTGTAATCGAGGTTTCCATCAATTACTTCAACATCAATTCCTACTGTTTTGCCCCCCAGTTCAACTTGCAAGTTACTTAAAATCCCGTATGGAGTGTATGATCGTCCATCAAATGCTTTTAACGTCGTTGACGATTTCGACAAGGGTGGTGAGCCTAAATTTTCCCAGCAACTCATTGACATAAGACATGTAGATGCCCCTCATCAATAATTGTTCGATGAACAGTTTTGTTGAGGGCTTTCACTTGAATAAGGAAAGCTAGTTGAGCTGGTAACTGAGGGTCATATCCTTTATGATCAAAGGCCACAAGATTGGAATCCATTGGGCCAATCCCACCTATTGCTGATAATAAAGCTTGCTCTTGGGAGGGGCAATTTTGTTGTACTTCAAGTGTCGACATAGTGGACGGCGATGGGGCCAGGTCCTTTACTATATTATAATTCTGTGCTCCTTTGGCACGAGGATTAAATGTCGATTTGTGTACTATTCCCTTTGGCGACTTTATCATCGGCTCAGGAACGATGGGTGGCACAACTTCGGTCAAAGTTGTTGTTGAACTACTAGGTCCTTCATTAACCTTTTTGTTCGACAACTTTGGATTCCCGTAATCTTTATTCCTTGTCAAAGCATTATTCTGTTGCTTTGAGGTAGACAACATAAGCACTTGGGATCCGGAAGCATTTTGATTAGCAACCAGATTTTGACCTGGATTAGGAAACAGATCAGTCAATACTGCTGAGGTTTTTGAACTCTTAAAGAGTTTCTTAACTTCAGCTATATGTGGACAATCTTTCGTCCAATGATCCTCATCGCATATATGACACCCTGCCGGGGGTTTCCTTTTTCTTCCTGTCTTTTTCTTCTTGCCCCCTGGTTGCTTCAGTTGTTTGCCCTTGTCGGTCGACATGGCATTTACTTCTGAGGCAAGAAGTTTTTCATTTGCATTTTGACTGTAAATTTTGTGCTTGCCAATCACGTCATCGCTGGCGTGAGAGTCATTGTTTGATTTAGGAGGAGGAGGAATTGAGAATTCTGGTCTAGGGGCGTCAGGTATTTTGTCGTAGAGCGTGCCAGACTGAGTATAAACCAAGTCTAGATATTGCGCACGAGCTATAACTTGCTCTTCTGTTACGACTCCCCCCTTGGCCACATCTTCCGTTATGGCCGGAAGTAATGACTTTATAAACCATTCAGCTAATCGCTGATCGGGAACATATGTTTTTACCATCCTACGACGACGTCGCCATTCATGTATATGATCAGATATATGAGTGGCCGTTGTCTGTTTGAAGTTGGTAAGGAGTTCTGTTCCCGTCTCATACCTTATTGGTAATTGAAAATGGGTTAAAAAGGTAGTAGCTAAGGCACTGAAGTTGCCGAACGAAGCTCTAGGCAATTCAATATACCATTTTGCCGCTGGACCGTTAACGTCCTTTGAAAAAGGCGAAGTCTTATCGAATCATCATTCAGGGTGTTTGATGAACACCATAGATGGAATGTCATCACGTGATTCGACGGGTCTTCACCTGGATTTCCATTAAATTTAGGAATGTCTGATGGAAGTTTGTGTGGAATCGCTGGCCACCAAGGGGCATAAGCAATTGGATCATTCGTCAGCCGGTTTAGATCTGGTAATTCTAGAGTTGCTACAAAGGGCAACTGTTGATTCAGGTTAGGCGAAGCATATCCAGGATAAGATGGAATCGCCTGAGCAGTGGGTCTTTGCATACCAGCATAATGTTGGCAACTTTGACAAGGTTGATGGGTATAACCATTATAGTATGGTTGCCCATTGCTTACAAAGACTTGTTGCTCAGGTCCTTGATATGATTGCTGGACTTGTGGTTGTTGAGTTCGAACCAGCTCTGGTTGTTGGACCATTTGCTGATGCCCAATACTAGATGATTGACCAAGATGAGGAGCCACAGTACTTGTTTGATCCTGAGTCGCTCCAGATAAGGAGGCACTGACCTGAGGTTGCGATTGAGATGTCGAGACAAGATGCTGTTGTATGGCAACCTGAGAAACTTGGGGTTGACATACAGTAGGCAGCGCTTGTACTTGCGACGCAATCACCATACCAGGTATAGTGGCAACATTCGACACAGGGTGGACTGGTTGCATAGAATATACAACTCCTGGTTGTTGAGGCAGTATTGGTACCCAACTGCTGGATGTAATTCCAGTTTGACCTGAACTTTGTTGTGAACTCACGGATGGGCATCCTCCCGGAGGAGGTAATGAAAAGGCATACTGCCCCCCATATGGTATCAATCCGGAACTCAAGGGGATCGATTGCCCAGATTGACCTCCAAATGGATCAATTTGGCGAGTTTCAACATAAGAAATACCAGATGATAATCCGGATGAAGAAATAGGAACTAACCATGTCGTTGTCCCTGATGGGACTCCGGCTTGTTGTTGACAATTTGCCGGGACAGATGGTATACCAGTGAACATCGTTGGAGTAGCAGCAGGAGGCTCTGCTGCAGCTGTGTCGGACGACATAGTCCTAGATGTCGATGGTTGTTCAGACATATCTAGTCTATCCAAAAGATCTCTTAGCGATTCTACAGGAACTTCCACTTGTGGTGGACTAACTTCGAAGATCAACGAGGGAAGGGTGATGATTATTCCGCTTAAAATAAATTTTATAACGACGCTTTAGACACAACTTGCTTTTTCAGTTTTAAAGAGTCGAGAAAAAGCTAAAGATGACTCTAGTCTCCTTCGATGTATTAACGAGCCCGAAGTGACAAATGCTCGGTTGGACCTTTTCAGTTATAGAGTTTGAAAAGGGCCAAAAGAAACTGCTCTGGAGATCTAGGCAGAGGGTGTGCCAAACCTTTCGCGAAACCACAGAATACGTTTTACGGTACGGGTGGTCGATCTTCGTGAATGCTGTGTTCACTGCATCGCGATCAGTAGGGCGGTCGACACGGCTTCCTATGGATAAAGGATAAATGCCTATAGGGGTCTCCCAATATACGCGACGGTACGCGGGAGCACAAGTCCGTATTAGTGCCACCGACTCTCAGGAGGAATCACCCACCTTCGTAGAGATCGACAGTCACTATGTTTAACGACGCCGGAACACGTCTCTACCTAGACCTCTAGATGATTGCGTTATGTTACAAAGCGTTGTTATGTAAATTGGATTTATTTTAATGTTGATCTTGCTTAGCAGTTTGCCTTTAAGGATCACCACAAGATGTATATATACAACTTCCTACATGCAATCTAAGATGAGAAGCAAAACTTTTCAATCTTTCAACTTTGAAAACCTTAATCTACTGAGGGAAAAGAGGATATCAACTTTTCTCACAGATCATAGAACACACACTAAAATGCAATTTTTCCTAAATCATCAAGCACACAGTCAAATGCAAAATGCACAATGCAGATATTTCTTTTCGTTATCCTTAATGTTGATGTAAGACAAAAAGGAAACTGTTGTATAACTTTGAATCTAATTTCGAGCGAAAGTAAACAAGCTTGTCCAAAATCAAAAGACACCTTAAGATCGACTTGTTTAGACACTGGAAATGTATAGATTCAAACCACAAGACGAAAAACAAACAAACTCAAACAGCCATGAACAGTAATAAAACTAGCTCTTAAGATCACAAAGACACTTTTACAGTTCAGGATCTAAGAGGCCACAGCTATACTGGTTCGCTTTTCACAATGGGAAACTGTAACTGAAACAAGAAATACTGAAAGAACAATCACAGTTTCATCACACAACTGAGGCGGAATAATGTCAAGGAAAGTTGGTTTACAGCAAGTACAATGACAAGCAATCAGCAGCAAAACAACAGTGAAAACAGGGCTAAGACACAGTGGGAAACCTCAGGAAGACATAGCCTAACTGGATCAGCGCAGGCTCTGGTCTGTCAAATTGACTCTCAGCGCAGTTCCCGAAGGGAGTACCTGCGCTGGAATGTAGACTGCCTGTGGACAGCCTGCACTGAGACACGAGAGTTGCGTTTACAAGGGTTTCCGGGTCATAAAAAGCTAAAAAATTCACTGTTTTTGCTGAAATAAAAAGCTATAGGTCAAGTACAAGTTAAGGGATGATCAAGAGGATGAAAAGCTATCACAAAGAGTACAAGAGTCTTTTGTAGATCAGCTCTTCAAATCATGAATCTGCTCAGAAAATGAGCAAGAGTAGCAGCCCCTCTACTTCGCTTTTGATATAGTCAAAAGCTTTTCGATTTGGTACTCTTTTGTTCAGGAAATGAATAACAAAGATACTACAAACACCAACAAGATACTAGGCTCCCCAGCGGAGTCGCCAGTTTGTTGTGGGGAAAAGTATCCGACTCAGATGACCCTATCCCTACTCTAAGGGTGACAGTCCTTAGCAACAACTGAAAGTAAAGCTTTGATATTTTCCTTTATGAAAGTACAGAGAAGGAAGAAAAGATTGACCAACCGGTGTCTTTCGCTTTTGTCAATCCTGTCCTCTCTCTTTGTCTCTTGTTCCCAGCGCCTTGCTCCCTTTGCCGGTCCAGCTACACAAAGATCCTGCACAAACAAGAGAAGGAAAACTACAAGAAACATGTACTCATAACTGATGCATGGATTAGAGTGAATCAGATATACAAGTAAATACAATACATCAATGCAATACAAGTATATAGGAGAACATTCAAAGCTTTATTGATAGAAGTAAAAGGGTTTTGAGAAGGTTACAACCATCAATGGCTCCAATCCAGCAGCACCTCCCCAGCAGCAAGAAATCTCCTCTTCACCTCTATAAAAGCAATCACCCAATAGCTCTAACTGTAAACCAACAGCACTTCCTTGCTTTGCACAAAATTCCAGCCTCCTTAGACCTCATAGAAGAGCTCTATATATAGGAGAGAAGAAGAAAGGATGAGTCAGCTTGAGACTGACATAAAGCTGCCTTGTGTCCTCTCCCTCTTCAGTTAAACTTCAGTTCTTGAGTCCACTTGGAGATCCTTGCTTACACATGGAGATCAAGTACCTCTTACTCATCATAGGGCGAATCCCTTGAACCAAGTGTCAATTTGGAAGCTTCCTGGGCAATTGACACCTTGCAGAATGACTGTGCCACTTGGCCAATCTCGCCCAGCGCAGGTAGCCTTCATTAGATTTGACTTTCAGCGCAGGTACAAGGAGGAGCAGTTGCATTCCAGTGCAGATGCTCAGTGGAGCAGCTGACATGATCCAAAAATAGCCTGTTTTTGAGTGTTTTCAGGTGGAGAACTGATGGGAAGTGCTGTGGTTTGCTGACCTTGTTCTTCTAGGGGTAAGAACAACATGTTTAGGGACTGAGGATCCCTGTAATTATTGACATTTCATGCTCCATGCTGCGAGGCACAAAAATGTCTATAACAGAGGTGGAAGAGAACTTAGCTCAAGATTTGTTACTTGTGAGCGTGTACTTGCAAGATATAGTTTCAAAGATAGATAGATTGAAGAGCCTACAAATAGGAATTGAATGGGATAAATAGGAAAAGAATCAACCTCAAGGTGTAGGTGTATGTTAGTATTTGGAGGGTCTAGGTTGTATGGAAAAGTTGTAACATGCATTTTGACTCTATACTATGCGGTTTTAGGGTCAAAATGCCTCAATGTTATGCATAATGGAGAATATAAATACGATACTCTCTTTAAGAACCTGTAATACACTCTCCACTAGGAAATCGTGAAGTCAAGATGTGTTGCTTATCTGAGTGTGTACTTGCAAGATAGCGTTTCAAGATATATTGATTGAAGAGCCTATAGAAAGATGAATTGAATGGTATAAGTAGGAAAAGAAACAATCTCAACTTGTTGGTGTATGTTAGTTGTTGGAGGGTCCATTTTGCATGGAAAAATTGTACCGTGCAGTTTGACTCTATATTGTGGGGTTTTAGGGTCAAGATGCCTCCATGTTATGCATAATGCAGATCATAAATATGATACTCTCCACTAAGAGATCCTGAAGGGTTAAGGAGGTTTGACTCATTTCGACTCCATTAATAGCAAGTCTAAATGACTTTGGGTTGTTCTGGACTTGTAACAAAGTATCTTAAGTGATTATGGATCCAATGGGTGGTTTGCACCCCAACTAAACCCTTAAGGTAAAGAAATTTCCCAAACAAGTGCCCTGAGGGTCAAAGTGAATGACATTGGTGACCAAGGGTTGGACATTGTTACTGCTCAAACTAGTAGGGATCCTAAAAGGGGATCCTTGAAGGGCTACTACTAGGCTAAGGGCAACAATGGAGTGATAGGCCACTGTCACCTTGACTAAGGCTCCCTACTCTTTACGGACTTTCATTGATGGGATGAAACCCGTTATGATAAGGATCAAGAAATGGATCGACCAATGATAGGGCGAGGGGTGATCCTGGAAGCCTATTCAGAAGAGATACTCAAATATTTGGCTTATTTGTCTTGGAAGACAAGATGGAAGGTTCTCAAGGAAGGGCTTGGGGAGAATTATTGTGAGATAATTGATGCCCTAGGTGACCTATGTAGGATAGGCCTAGAAGAGAGGGGAAGGTGAAAGAAATTAGCTTTAAAGTGATCACCAGAGGAGGACCAATGCTTTGTCCTTTGGATTGATTTCCACCTATCAAGGAGGCCTAAAAGACAACTTCGTTGGGCATTAGGGCTTAATGGAAGTAGCTTCAAGGTCATTTATACTTCGTTCAACAATATTTGGCGACTTATCAAGACAAGGATGTCTTTAGGAACATTCATTCATTCAAACATGGCCCAATCATGATACAACAATATTTAGAGATTCAATTTCCACACTTCCCTTCCAAGAAAAGCAACAAATTGACCCTAGAATAGTGAAAATCCCAATATCATGAATGCAACAATAGAAAGAATCAAAATATCATTAAAATGGCACTTACATGTAAGAAGAATATATCCAATCACCAAGATATGCCAATAATAGAAGCTCCAAGACAGAGAATAACCAAACATCGAAATTCATCCATTCATCCAAAAAGTCTCATCCTCAAAAGATAGCAAAAATATCACAAGAAGATATGTTCCAATCCAAGTGATGATGCTAAAATGAATTCATATCACTTGTATTTATACACTTCTAATGAGTTCAATTTAGCTAATTAGGACTACATTAGCCTCTAGAATAAAATAATGTGCAAAATAACAAACTTTTGGTGACAATCCCACCAAACTAGCTCATAAACAAAAGAATAAGCCTCTCAAGAGGTGGAATTATCGATAATACATGTTGTTGGACCCTTTAAGAAGCTTAATGAAGTCCATAAGTGCCACAATGAGGAATAGGACTCCCAAAAGTAATGGACAAGGGGTTGGCCCCTTGTTCTCCAAATAATAAACCTGTGGTGCTCCCAATGGGTGTGGGGGCACATAAATAACCTCATGGGTCTCCAAGTAGATCAAAGATGCTTATAGGCCATCTCCAAGGGCTCGAATGATGGTGTAAGTGATGCCACATCATCAAATAGGTCTTGGGTCATTTGCCAAGTGTATGGTATAAGTGTGGGGCCGACTAGGCATGGCGTACCAGGTGCATCTTCCTTGTCCAATAGGTGAATCTCTAGCAATGTCTGAGCATCTCTGGGGATCCATGGAGTGATGTCTACTGCTGTGGAGGCCCATGGCTCTCTGCACACACCCTACATGTGCCAATGTAGCCCTCTGAAGGGTTAGGACCCCATATAGGGAGACCAAACCCAAAATAGAGACCATCTGCAATCCTGCATAAGATCTAATGCATCCCTTAGCCTTCCAGTATAACAAGTCATTTAAAGGAATCGAGTTAAAGAGCTTACAAACCATGGACAACAGGTGGGCACTTCAAAATGGCATGCCCTTCCATAGAGCGTTGGCATGTGCTAATGTCTCCAAGCTCTAAAGGGGGTTAACCAAGTACCCTATTAGGCAGTTTCTACCTTTAGAGGGGATAGTATGTCCAAGGTACATCCTTCAAATGGTGGTGGCATGTGATAAAGAGATGAATGGAATAAGGAATCAGAGGGGCAATCTTGGGCCACATGTCGAGGTACAAGGTTAGCTAATAAAGGGAAGCCCACACTTGGGTATATAATGTATAGGAGGAAGAAATCATGTTTCATGAGATACCACGACCTTGATTTTTCCACTCTTTTTTATATGCCTTTTGCCTTTCATGTTTTTTCTTTGATTGACTGCTCGGGGCTCAAAGGATAAGAGCACGATGTGTAAGGTATAACAGTGGATACCTCTTCTAGGGTAGGGCGGTTGATTGCCCACCAGGGGTTGGGACAATCATGGGTTCCAGAATGATAAAGGAGGCTAATCTAGGGCCTATAGGAACCAGGGTGGTGGCCATGGGTATGGGCCCTGGGGTAGAGTTCATGCATTTGGCTTTTGCCCACGTGTTAAATGTGTTTGTTCCGACCATCTTTTGCATTTTGTGGTACATTTTCCTGTTGAATGTGGTCAATTATGCTTTTACTTTTCTTTTCAGCTGCATCAACCTCCGGGGCATTGTTTCAAACCCGACCCAAGGTGTGGGCAAGGGGAAGGGCAAGCCAACCCCATGTGGACCCAGTGCGAAAATGTGGATCCAGGTGGGAAGAATAATGAATGGAAGGGGAGTAATGTATGTGGATGAGGGAGCTGGACCACGCAACCGAAATCGGGGTTTCCCATTTAGTACCACCCTAAAACCCAAAGGTCAGTAAAGGAGATCCCACGAGACTAAGATCGAAGGGTAGCATCCAAAATAGGTCTAAGGGACAGAAGCACAAACCTCACCAACTCTTTCTGCCGAATCCCCCCATTAATCCATGCCCAGAAGTGTCCATGATAAGGAAACCACAATACTCAATTACCAAATGACAAGGCATATCTTCAGGTTCAGGAGGACCACCTTCAAACATACGATCATGACAGATGGGTGACGGACCACAGTGTTGGGTCAGGTGGCGGAGAAGTGGCACAATGAGCTAGTTGGTGGCTGCAAGGGGCTGTTGGTTGCCAGCTGAGGACCACCTAGGAGAAAATTTTCTCCTAGGGATGTCACCTACAAAATGGTGGGTAACATTTGGCTCCAACTGGGATGTGATCTCTTGAAAGTGGGCGAAGCTACTCGAACAGGAGATCACAAGAACACCAACAATCTCTTGGTTACCATAGACTTGTTCCCTGCACATATCAAAGACTAAACCCATGGGGCAACATGTTTGTACGATGTCTCATGAACACCCATGCTTAGTGTTAGGCCGTAAAATCAACAGATAATAAAATATGCAAATTTTAAGCTAAATGCAACTAATCTACCATGATACCATGATAAATATCATATGACATTAGTTCTAATGTGAAAATCAGCATGCAATGCATCCTACCCTAACATGCATATAACATTATGCAAGCGCTAAGTATAATCATATAACCAATGTAACCAACATATTATTAAATCAATATAAAAACATTTTCCCTTATGAACCATCATGAGGCAAGGGGCCCAAATATCACTTTTCCCATTACAAGATTTGCTTGATGAATGGTAAGGGTGGGGGGCGGGAACATTTGAGGACCATGCATCAATGGTCATAAACAAGGAGGGAAAAGAGGAATCCAACTCACGCAACCTTTCTTGTAATGAAAATATGGAGAACTCAATCACCAAGCTCATAAACTTTCGATGAATAACAACCTCAAGCATATCCTCCTCATAGCATAACGAGATAGATTGCTTATCCACATCCACATTTACATTTTCCTGATTATCAAGGGAGGAACAAGGTGGACTATGATCATCATATCTTGGAAAGAACCACAATCCCCTTTCAGGGTATTGAGAAAGCTCCTCAATTTCATGGCCCTCAAGAGATTCATCAAGAGGGGCATCAGGCTCCTCTTGGCTTCTAATGACATCATGATCATTGGAATGAGGATCATCATCTTGAAACATGTAAAATAGGCCTCTCCAATGAGCCATTTATTTCCATGCAAATCTTCGTAAGATCTTAGATATGGAGTCGCTAGGGTGAATTTAGAGATGCCTAGAGAGATGCTTGCTTCACCCTACAAGCATTGACCTTAAAGTTCAATGAAGAACTAGGGCTTCGTTCTTCCAATGGAGTCGCCAAATGATATATCAATAATGTCGTATGGAGAACAAAACACACGTCTCGTGTCCTCGACAACGGTGCCAGAATGTTATCGCTCAAACTAGCAGGGATCCTTGATGGGCTACTACTAGGCTAAGGGAAACAATGGAGTGACAACCCACTGTCACCTTGGCTAAGGCTCCCTACTCTTTACGAAATTTCACCGATGGGAGGAAACTCGTTATGATAAGGATCACGACATGGATGGACCAATGATAGGGCGGGAGGTGATCTTGGAAGCCTATTCACAAGAGAGACTCAAATATGTGGCTTGTTTGTCTAGGAAGACAAGATGGAAGGTTCTCAAGGAATGGCTTGGGGAGAATTTCAAGGGTTAGGTTTTGAGTATGTGTCTTATAAAGGAGATCTCTAAGCCCTAGAATTCTTGTGGAAACTTGGGCTCCAAGTGATCTTTGAAGAATTAACAACCAATGATATGCTTGATCTAATTAGGGAGGAGAAAGGGATCAAGGAATGAATTTTCAATGAAAGGCAATGCAAGGATCCCATTGAGGCTACTAGCCTAAGGGAAACTAAGGGCAAGAATTGGTCTTCAAGCTAGGGCTTGTGATATCTCAAGATCCCACCGTTGGAATCTCATGAAATTTGGAGGACTTCTTAAGGACACAACAACGCAGTTGTGGACCAAAAATCGAAGAATTTGGATGGCTAGATTGTGAGATAATTGATGCCCTAGGTGACCTATGTAGGTTAGGCCTAGAAAAGAGGGGAAGGTGAAAGAATGTTAATTTTAGGTATGTTCTATGCTTAGAGCAATTTATTTCAATTTTCATAGTTAGCTCAATATCTTTTCTAGATTAGCAATCACATCAGCATAATAGTAAATTAGAACATAAATATAAATCGCAGAAGACAAGCCGAGACAAGAGGACACAAGATGTGGCGCTAGCCAGGGACAAACCCCAATGTGGGGAAACCTTTGGTCAATTCTTCTTATATGTTCTTCAATAGTTCAGCAGAGAGAGAGAGAGATAGTACATTTGCAATAGAATTCAACACTTTGACTTATCTAAATAAGAGCATAGATCATCTCTAACAAGATGATACATGAGGTGGCTGAATTCAGTTGAAGACACGCTGCTTCAACTGATTCTCCAAGGTGACTCCATCACCATGCTGCACCTATCATTGTGATGCACCTCATCATCATGCTGCACCTCACTGTGCTACACCATGCTGCACCCATCATCACTATGCTGCATTTCATCATGCCTCACTAATCATGATTGTACCCATCATTTTACAGCATTGCTGTCCCATTGCTGTACCATGTCCAGCAACACTGATCTACACCATGCTGCACCATTACTTCTGTCATGTTGCCACATTGCTTTTAGTTGCTGGCTATGCCCTATGGCCTAGCCTAGCAGCAAGATAGACTATGATCCATGCAATAGTCAACATTTTTGACCCAATACACGACAAACTCTTACTCCAAGTTTGCTGCCCAACCACTGTGGAAACTCTCACTAGTCAAGGGCATCTAATCATGAGATCTGCCCTCATCTCATTGACTTCCACAGGTCTCCTTAACACGATCCAAATCTGATCCTTGTCTAGGATCCAACACCTACAAGAATCGCTACTGCAATACTGCTTTACTGTTGTTCCTGGTTAGGGCATGTGCACGCTGCAATCAACCCACACAAACAACCTCCAAATGACTGTGGCCTAGTCAAGGTAAAGTGCTACCTCCATATGTTGTTGTTCTGGGCATATGGCAGCCTCTCAAGTCTACACGCAGCCCTGTTTTGGAGTGGCTAGGCCTGCGACCTACCACAGATCTCTGCGACACCCTATCAGCCCTTCAAAACAATGATACCTTACCTCTTTCTGCTCTCAAACAGTCCGTAATTCTCCTTTCCTAACTCAGCCTCCCTGCAAGTGTGGACAGACCTCAAAACACATCCACTGCACCTACAACAACTCGGCCTTCAACCACAAGATTCTCCCACGCTGTCTAGGCGAATTTACCACATTGTCCCAAAATCTCCCCGGCCTCCTTAATCTAGTTGTGGCTAGGCTTTAGACAACCAGGTTAGGGCAGCGTATGGGAACCTCTTTACTGCGGTGAGGGTATCTCCTTTTCAGCGTCTAAGGGCTGTCTCAAACAACATATAGATTAGGGCTGTCTTCCTTGATAGCGTAGAGGGTTAGGGCATCTCTTCTTCCTAACATGACTGTGTCCTCTAGGTCATGCGTAGAGTTGTCATAAGCTAGGGCTGTGCTAGGACTGCGTTATGGTCTTCATGCTTAGGCTTCTTTCCTCCTGCGTCTAGGGCTTCCTCCTCTTAGACTTCTCTTCCACTAAAACCCAAAACAAGTGGAGAGAAATCAAGAGTGAAGTGTGTTCAAATGACTACCAAGCCACCTCCTTTTATACTAAAACGTTGAGGACACATGGGGTTATTTGGTTGCTGGCTGACCTTGATGAATTGTCCCATAACACAAATAAATTCATATCTCCATGAATACTTATCGGAATCGAATGATCTTTAGATCAATCCTACACCTCTCGATGAGAGGAGTCCAAGAAAAATATCAGCTACCATAAATAAGATGACCCACATGGAGTTTGGCCCTAGTTGCCAATTTTAACAAAGAAATTAGCTTTAAAGTGATCACCAAAGGAGGACCAGTGCTTTTTCCTTTGGGAGAGATGGAGTCATGGAAGATTTTAGAGTTTGGATTGATTTTCACTTATCAAGGAGGCCTAAAAGACAACTTCGTTGGGCATTAGGGCTTAATGGAAGTAGCTTTAAGGTCATTTATACTTCGTTCAACAATATTTGATGACTTATCAAGACAAGGATGTCTATATGAATGTTCATTCATTCAAACATGGCCTCATCATGATACAACACTATTTAGAGATTCAATTTCCACAATTCTTTTCCAAGAAAAGTAGCAAATTAACCCTAGAATAGCGAAAATCCCAATATCATGAATGCAACAACATAAATAATCAAAATAGCATTAAAATGGTACTTACATGTAAGAAGAATATATCCAATCACCAAGATATGCCAATCATAGAAGCTCCAAGACAAAGAAGAATAACCAAACATTGAAATTCATCCATTCATCCAAAAAGTCTCATCCTCAAAAGATAGCGAAAATCTCACAAGAAGATATGATCCAATCCAAGTGATGATGCTAAAATGAATTCACATCACTTGTATTTATACACTTCTAATGAGTTCGATTTAGCTAATTAGGCCTACATTAGCCCCTAGAATAAAATAATGTGCAAAATAACTAAATTTTGGTGACAATCCCACCAAACTATCTCATAAACAAAAGAATAAGCCTCTCAAGAGGTCGAATGATCAATAGTACATGTCGTTGGGCCCTTTAAGAAGCCTGATGAAGTCCATAAGTGCCACAATGATGAATAGGACTCCCAAAAGTAATGGACAAGGGGTTGGCCCCTTGTTCTCCAAATAATAAACCTGTGGTGCTCCCAATGGGTGTGGGGGCACATAAGTAACCTCATGGGTCTCCAAGTAGATCAAAGATGCCTGTAGACCATCTGCAAGGGCTCAGATGATGGTGTAAGTGATGCCACATCATCAAATAGGTCCTAGGTCATTTGCCAACTGTATGGTACAATTGTGGTGCCGGTTGGGCATGGCAGACTAGGTGTATCTTCCTCGTCCAATAGGTGAATCTCTAGCAATCTCTGAGCGTCTCTAGGGATCCATGGAGTGATGTCTATTGCTGTGGAGGCCCATGGCTTTGTACACACCCTACATGTGCCAATGTAGCTCATTGGAGGGTTAGGACCATGTATAGGGATACCAAACCCAAAATGGAGACCATCTGCAATCCTGCATAAGATCCAATGTGTCCCTTAGCCTTCCAGTATAACAAATCATTTAAAGAAATCGAGTTAAAGAGCTTACAAACCATGGACAACAGGTGGGCACTTCAAATGGCATGCCCTTCCATAGTGGGCGTTAGCATGTGCTAATGTCTCCAAGCTTCAAAGGGGGTTAACCAAGTACCCTATTAGGCGGTTTCTACCTCTAGAGGGGATAGTATGTCCAAGGTGCATCCTTCAAATGGTGGTGGCATGTGATAAAGAGATGAATGCAATAGGGAATGGGAGGGGCAATCCTGGGCCACATGTTGGGGTACAAGGGTAGCTAATAAAGGGAAGCCCACACTTGGGTATATAATGTATAGGAGGGGGAAATCATGGTGCATGAAATACCTCAGCCTTGATTTGTCCACCCTTTTTTTTATATGCCTTTTGCCTTTTATGTTTTTTCTTTGATTGACTGCTCGGGGCTCAAAGGATAAGAGCATGATGTGTAAGGTATAACAGTGGATACCCCTTTTAGGATAGGGCGGTTCATTGCCCACCAGGGTTTGGGACAATCATGGGTTCCCGAATGATAAAGGAGGCTCATTTAGAGCCTTTAGGAACCAGGGTGATGGCCATGGGTATGGGGTAGAGCTCATGCATTTGGCTTTTTCCCATGTGCTAAATGTGTTTGTCCTGGCCATCTTTTGCATTTTGTGGTACATTTTCATGTTGAATGTGGTCAATTATGCTTTTACTTTTCTTTTCAGCTGCATCAACCTCCGAGGCATTGTTTCAAACTCGACCCAAGGTGTGGGCAAGGGGAAGGGGAAGCCAACCCTATGTGGACCCAGGTGGGAAGAATAATGAATGTGGCTATAATGAATGGAAGGGGAGTAATGTATCTGGATGAGGGAGCGGGGCCACGCAACCGAAATCGGGGTTTCCCATGTAATACTACCCTAAAACCCAAAGGTCAGTAAAGTAGATCCCATAGGTCTAAGATCCAAGGGTAACATCCAAAAGAGGTCTAGGGGACAGAAGCACAAACGACAGAAGCACAAACCTAGCCCACTCTTTCCGTCGAATCCCCCCATTAATCCATGCCCAGAAGTGTCCATGATAAGCAAACCACAATACTCAATTACCAAATGACAAGGCATACCTTCAGGTTCGGGAGGACCACCTTCAAACATATGATCATGAAAGATGGGTGACGGACCATATCACTGGCTCAAGTGGCGGAGAAGTGGCACAACAAGCTAGTTGGTGGCTGCAAGGGGCTTGGCTGCCGGCTGAGGACCACCTAGGAGAAAATTTTCTCCTAGGGATGTCACCTACAAAATGGTGGGTAACAGAGACTAAGTGAGGGAAGGCAGCCAAGGTTCCCACTGAAGTGTTAGACATCCTAAGAGGTCACACCTAGGCAAGTGAGGGAAATTCAAGTAGGGTGGTCGATCATAGAAGAACAATCCACATAGACGTCGTAGCATCGTTTGGCAAGTCATGCATGAATGTAGCACAAGTATGGACCACATATTGTACCTCCAGGTGGGTAGGTGTCTGTGTGTACTTCAGTGCAAATCTCACATGGAACAAAATATCATTATGCAATATGCACTAATTCATAGCATTTGTGGGAAAGCAGATAATATCAATAAAAAATAATATACAGCATTTATGTACAGTAGATAATATTATATCACAAATGTCCATCACAGTTGGTCCTTTCTTTCTCAGCAAGCTCTGTCCTAAAACATGATTCAGTAGATTAAACATTAAAACCCTTTTTAACACGCCTATCTTTCATGAAGCATTAGGCATATGTGTCAAGAAGGTGCTTGGTTGCCATGACTTCATTTTGTGTCTGTTCTCTCTTATAAGTTCTGGATGGTTATGGTCAAGCACCAATTATTCCATTCTGTATTGACAGGTGAGTGTTTTGTTGTTGGCTGAATGCTTGGTCTTCACTTTTTTATATCTAATCAACTATGGAACGCATAGTGTGTCTTTTGATAGTTCTGATCTGTGTTACTGTGGGAGCTTTCAAACAGACCTGATATAATTCTGCAGTTCCTGGTCAGTGCTAGCAGAATTACATGAATTGATTCGGTACTTTTCGAATATGCTTCTCAATATGATATATTCTGCCCTTGCATGCTTTTAATAGTTTTCACATCTTATCTTCATTTGTTTTACAATTATTGTAACTGGTTGACCTTTTTATTCATATGTCATGTCTTTGATCGACAATATCTGGTGTTGTAATACATTTCAAATAACTGAATGCTATTTGGATGATTTAGCACTGGAGAATTTCTTTTCCCATTTTATGTTCTATTCCAGGAGTTTGAGGCCCAAAGCTTGGCAACTCAAATTTTCTTTATTGGAGCTTCACATAAGTTCCGTCTAGCCAAGTAGTACAGCGGGGCAGGTCATTATGATCAGTTATTAGTAAACATTGTGGTTGTGCTTCCCAGTAGCAATTGTATCTATATTCCTGTTTATGTACCATGCTCATCATATAATTGTCAATTGGTGTCTAACTCGGCGGAATTTGACTACACTGGTAGACAGGGTCCCCCTGAATATATGTAAAACAATGACATCTCCCTTGGATGTTGTATTAAATGGGATACCTGAAGATGGAATGTTCCTCATCCTTGATGTCCTGTATGAAATATAGCCTGCAAGTGCTATCTTCCGGGGGATATGATGACTTGTCTCCACTTGCAACAAGTGAGAACATACTCCTCAACTGGCCAAGAGGGATACTAAGACTATGTGAACAACGCTGTTGTAGATAGTCTAGAGTCTACCTTCTGCTAGTATCTTAACTAGAGAGGCTTTTCTGTGAGAGGATAGAAGAGGGATACTAAGACTATGTGAACAACGCTGTTGTCGATAGTCTAGAGTCTACCTTCTGCTAGTATCTTAACTAGAGAGGCTTTTCTGTGAGAGGTTAGAAGTTTAGATCACAGAATTTGCGTTGCTTATCTAGATTTACTAGACTTATTTGATTGATCTTGTCTAGTGGGAGGAACAAGCGTAATGCAAACTTTGTAGATATTGGCATGGTCAGTAGCAAATGGGCCAAACTTAATTGATCCTAGTGGAGTTGTTGGGTGTCATAGTAATTCCAGCACTTGACATAGAGGGGCTGTTGTTTCCTCCCGTGGCTAGCATAACTTTCATGGACTGAAGTGCATTACCAGGTTTTCCCCTTTTAGGAGTGCGTGTAATGAGAGCTTCTGTTTGGAGATTCCTGCTGCCCAGTGGGCTCCACTTAGTTTGGTCCACTCTCCAGATGACATTATCAGAATGAGTATTGCCAACTTTGTACTGATTTATAGGAATATGGGCCCCCTCTTTGGTTCAAACTTTGGAGATTGCCTAAAGATCACCTTGTCTTTAACTTTCCACTCGTGGCTTGCTAACTTGCTCCATTGTGGCATTGCTTGCTCTGTCTTTCTCTTCAGGGCTGTACTTCATTGCTTGGTCTGTCTTTCTCTCCACGGCTGTACTTTACTTCATTGCCGATGGTCCACCCCATTCTGGGTCTAACTCACTTGCTACTATGCTATTGTCTTTTTTAATTTTAGGGAGTAGATGCCTTGAGCACTCTTTATTTTGCTATTATTACTTGCTGTTCTTTTGAGTCCCATTTGCCTATTTTGATTGTTAGTGTACAATGTACATTGATATAATTTCATTTCATTTTATGCCAATTCATTTGCCATGTGCATTCGAGATATTATTGAAGTGTTTATACATAATTTTTGAAAAAACGTGTATCCCCTTGTTTGTGGAAACTTAGGCCCTGGATTTTTCACTTGCAATACATGGGATAATTACAGATGTACACTGAAAATAAATGAGGAAAAAGTAATTAACTGGAACTTCTGTTTGCAGGGAAACATTAAGGCCAATATATTGTTTGAGTTCAGAATTTATTCTTTCGACGTTGGTAGAATAGATGTAGTGGCCTTTTAACTTTTTGACGAACAGTGTTTTCTCAGTGTTATCATAGCGAAACATTTCCCTGAGAATAAAATACCAAGAAACTATTAAAAGAGTCCCATACAGCACAGCTCATTCAAATATAATATTTTTTGCTTTTGTAACCGGAATGAGAATTTCTGGAGAATTGGTAATTTCGAAAGATTGGCTGCCACTATTACACCAGCTACAACTATTTCATAAATGCCACAAATAGGCCAGTTACAACATTTCTCCAGAAACTTTAACCCACAGCTGGGGAAGTGAATTCTTCACCAAACCACACAAGCTAAGATCCTTTGACTTGTCCAAATATAATGTTAGTTATTGTCTTTGGAAGTCCATAATTCTTATAGTTACTCCTTTAAAGGTGTTTTACAAGAACATGCTTCATTGCGAATTAAATCAGACAGATTTCTAAAAGTGATATTTACTTTCTTTAACGTGATAATCAAGTGTCATAAGTGGCTTTTAATGGTGACCTTGATTATTTCAAGTTTCCCCAATGATAATTAGGTTCTTTGTGTTTAAATGCCTATTTGGAGTGTCAAATCCAAAACTCTACACCTTTCACAACTTTTTTTCTTAGAGCAAGCTTAGGCAGGAGGGCTGTGAAAAAATAGGTTAAGACCCTCAATACAAACAAACACCGGGAGAGTTGACTGAATATTTTTATGCCATTACTCTTTTTTTTGAGCAACGCCGTATATATTATTCCATAGAACAAATAAATTCATCAAGGAACATAAAGAACTACAAGACACGAACAACAGGGGTACTGTGAAAGTCCTGTCCTAAAAAGGCCCTGAAAGCAAGCATGTGATGTTTGCACCATCAGGGAAGGACTCAACTCTCAACATCCTAACATAAGACACTGAGTCTGATTCTCACAAGCAAAGCCAACTCTTGCTTAAAGCTCCTCAATTCCCCAAGGCTTAAAGGGTTGTTGTTGGAGTTGGGGGGCAGGAGAGAGAGCGACAGGGGGAGGGTGTGTGTCCTCATGAATAATAGCTTTATAGAACATCAATTGCAGTTAACCAAACTATGTGTTCCCCCCATAAAGGACCTTTCCACGAAAGCAGAATAGTAAAATCATAGGGAGATAAGTTGAAAATATGAGATGAAAAAGTAGTTTTATTTTTATTTTTTTACTCCAAAAATGGTGAATCATCCCCCATGGTTTGACATCATAATATTGAATCCTATTGGTTCTTATAAAGTTGATTTTTGTTGAACGTTTTTGTTTTGAGGCCCATTTTTAAGCCCAAAATTTCTCTAATGATGTTTGTGTGTAACGTGATTGTCTACCTTGATTAATTGGAATAAGGTAGATGTTGTCTGTGGACATAGCTAGAAGCATATTGGTATAGTGAACCACATAAGAATCTGCCCTTCCAAGTAACACTGTGTCTAGTGACATGGGTCGTCACGTCTTTCCAAATGACGATATGGTCCACCTAGGTGCACACCAACCCCTTCTTGCAATCAATGGCACACTACAACGATCTTGCATAACCCTAGCACTGTGATTTCATGGAACTCAATCATTTCAATCTCATGGAACCAATCAAAGTGATTTGTGGAATCATGTCACAACGACTTGGTAGACCTTCTCAAAAACTTATGTGCACCTCTTACTGCCATCCTTTTACCACTCTACACTATGGCACTGTAATCCCCCTTTTATTGGTGTTGTTTGGTCCCCTCTCACCGAGTACCAACTGCTTTCCTGGCATTATCTCTTTAGTCTCTTCGACAACATCATGTAAATTGTCCTCAATATTGTCGTCACGAGGTCATTAGTTGCATCACAATGAACAACTTGTCTGCCTTGCTCCTGCACACCGTAATTCTCTAAGGATTTGTCTCCTCGGGGACGACTTCTTGCATGAACCCAAGTGTCTTCTTTGACAAAATAACTAGGCTCGCGGGTCAAGCAAGTGTAGGTCATGTGGTGGGGACAAAATGTTGTCTTCATCTCTATCCGGGTTCGAATCTCATGCAATGACATGACATGTTTGTCTATGTAACATGATTATCTACCTTGATTCCTGGGAATATCTACTTTATGTAACATTATTGATTCCTGGGAATATCTACTTTGATTCCTCGAAATAGGTAGATGTTATTCGTGACGCAGTAATATCATGTTAAAATTAGTAGAGAGAAAATAGATTTGTTGTGAGAAAAATGAAAACAATTAGCAACATTCCATAAAACAAAAACACTTTTGTTTTATTTAAAATTCCGTTAGTCTAATACACTATTTATGTTATATCGATTATTATGATGTACAATTTTGGTCAATACTTAATTCATCATTGGCATATTTCTCAACATCACATGTTACATTTTTTATATCAATTTATATATATGATATATTCTTATATTCATATTTTTGATAGTCCTAGCCGATACTAATTGCATATCAAATGATACATCATGTATGTGATATCCACTTATATGATGTACAATTTTGGTCAATATTTGATTTATTATTGTGATTATGTGGTATATTGGTTGATATTGCATATAAAATTTTGATCATTGTGGATCATGATATTTGTGAAGTCATATCTGATTACAATGATATACATCAATTCGTTTTGTAATATAGGTCATATGAAATGATTACAATGATATACATCAATTTGTTTTGTAATATAGGTCATATGAAATGGATCAAGTGTGGTTTGACATCATGCAAATTGTATGATTTCATTTGCAATGACATATTTTGATTGATATTGTTTCAAAGTTGATCAATGGCATCAATGACTTATGTTGAATTCACATTGTTATGGTGCAAGGTCAAATATCATGCATTTGATTTTGGTCAACATCATATCAAGTGACATTGCCTTAATGTGTTAAGGGCCTAGGGAATCACATCTATGTTTTCCAAATTCTAGGGTATTCTGTGCACACCCATGTATCATTGTAGATACTTTATCCATCTCATATGATTCTAGCTTAACTTTCATTTATTATTAAAGAACTATAATGCTTACTAAAAATAATTTAGTTTAAGTTCATGGCCTAGCCATTTGCAAAATTGGTGTATGAGACCCCTTGTTTCTGGGACAAGGGACCCACTCCACACTACAATTTGGCTTCTTAGTCCATGGAGGTGTAGATACCATATCCTGCTTTGGATTTGAATTGTCACCTCTAAGGTGGAAACACATGTTTTTCACTACTACGTTATCTATGTAGAAACAAATTCGTTTAGCAATGAGTGATGCCTCCAACGTTTTAATGCTTGTACTAGTGCATAAATCTCTAAGTTATATCTTGAGTACTACTTCTATGCCTAATTCAACTTCATGATAAAATATACCATTGTCCTACATTTTTGAAATAACACTATGCGAATAACCACTCTCCAAGTGTTAAATTCAAACAATTCCAATATTAGCATCTTTGTAATATCCTTATTCAAGAATTGAAAACCATATTGCATTCTCACAATCCAACTAAATAGTTTTTCCTTTATACATTTTTTCATTAGTGCAAAGTGCCACTAAATACCTTGATGAATTTCCTATGTAATTGGTAAGAGATGGATAATCTTTATGTTAGTGACACTCAATGTAGGCCTATCCAAATTAATTTGACCTTTGAATCCATGTGTAAACCTTCTTGGCTCATGAAGATCACAATATATAGTGGCTCATCCTTCAAAGACATAAATTTTCATATTGATATGCAATTATTCTCTACTTCGTTGGAAATACTTAGAAGGGGTTGAATCAATATTTCTCTTCAATTAATTAATTTTAAATTCACAAAGCATTAATTGTCATTAGCATTAAATCAAACGTAAATTAGCAACACCATTCAACAATGCATAACACTCAAGACAGTACATGAGATTTTAGGTGGAAACCCTTCCAGGAGAAAAACCACCGAACGCTTCTTAATATAGGTCTTTAAAATTTACATCAATTGGAAGCTCCAACGCCTTAATTACCAACTCCAACTGGCAGGACGCTCCAATGACCTAATATAGGTATTTAAAATTTACATCAATAGGAAGCTCCAACTTCCAATATTTTTAGCAATAATTGAAGGAGGCTCCAACCACTTGGTTTACAAGCTCCAACTCGAAGGAAGCTCCAACACCTTGATTTACCAGCTCCAACTGGAAGGACGCTCGAATGCCCTGATTTACTAGCTCCAACTGGAAGGACACTTCAACGCCTTGGATTTATCAACTCCGACTGAAAGGATGTTCGAACACCATGCACAAGCTTTGACTTTCCCTAACACCACCTCGCTTCCTTGAAGTGTTCATAGGCTCCAACATGAAGGAGACTCCACTCTTCGCCTTGCACCACCCTTCCACCCTAATTCAAGATAGAAGATAGAGGAATAAGACTAATGAAACAAGAACTCACTGTATTTCATTGTCACAAGTCTTCCTCTGCCTTTGTAGAACAATCAATTATTTCTATCACAATACACTGCTAATATTGCCACTACAAACTCAAGGTCATCACCAACTGCATAAGCTTTTTCTGCTCAAATGCTAAACCCCAACGACACAAACAAATCTGCCAAGACAACCCATATCTTAATAGATTTTCTCAACACATACACATGTCTTTGAAAATCTATGGTATCTTTAGTTTAGGCAAAAACCCTAGCACAACATAGATAAAACATAATAGTGACAATATCAAGCAGCACAAGTTTTGTGCATCCTTTGTAGTAGCATCATATCGAGTTAAACTCTAAAATTACGCTTATCAATGATATGGTCAATATCCTCAAATGATAGCACAATATCACTGCCTTTGGCAACAATACCAAAATATAAATCAATCTGCTCAACATGTATATTGTGAAGGTGCCAGAACCCTAGTAACATTATTATATCAAGTTGCTAAACCCTATGCATCCAATGACACTGTCAAATATTTAGAGCATTGAAACATAACATAACCCTAACACATGTCCTTTGATCAAACAACAATATGGCATTAATATGTGCTCTCATCTATTCTCAACATATAAGATTTGACTCTGGCATTAGATAATATAATCTATCAAATCATGACAAGTCATGGAAATACATGTTCAACATACAAAACTCTGTCTTGTCAGTTGTTCATGGCATCTCAAACAACACTGGCACCAAAAATAACCCTCAAGGGGACTACAACACTATCAATCTTTGCTCAACCTCAAGCCTCAATAAGAAAAATCCTCTAAATAGCTTTGCTTAAGATGTATATATGCCTCTATCAAACCCTAGCCATAATCCTCTTTGTAATACAATTCCTAGCATGCACAACAATACATGATTTGAACAATCATATCATTAATAACAAAATCTGATTCAATCAACAACAAATTCTGTTATACAATGCTTCCTTGTTGGAAAAACCCTAACAATGTCTCAACAGTACTTTGACCAATATAAGGACGTCTCTCCTCACAAACCAGTTTCCGCAAAGGAAATTATGTCTACATGCACTTTACTCAATGTACCCAAGGCTGATGTTTAGCTATGGGATAATGCATGATAATAAACAAAATAAATCATACTATTAAAGTGCGAATATAATCGCACAATGATTTCAATTTTACCATTGTAATTATGATACTCACCCATTAATTTTATTAACCATTGTATTTACCCATGGTATTTTGAAATTGTAAAAGGGGGTAACTCTTGGTGGAAATACACTTGTAAAAACTGGAATTCACTGGGAGCAAAGTATGTGTTTTCTCATAATGTAGTCTCATGGGATATTATCAATTCAATAAATATTTAAGTTTTTTTATTGATTTTTCTGAAATTCCTCTCTTGCGCATGTGCCGTATTTTGAGTTATCTTTACAATGTCAATATTTCTTTTACGCATTGTGCCCTATTCTCAAATATTTTTATAATGCTTTTCTACAATATTTATCTCACTCATTATGACATATTCTTTTGTCACTCATGAAGTTGCATTTCTTAAACAACTTGGATCACGCTAACATTAATTTATCAGATTGGATGAGAACTTTGTCGTCAAGCGTACTTGGGCCATAGTAGTGTTGGAAATACTAAGGGGGGGTGAATCAATATTCCTTAGCAATTATCATTTTTAAATCTTTTCAGATCATTCATTAATCTTCAATTATTATTAATGTTTATCTAGTAACAACAGTGAACAAAAGAACACAATACAATAATTTTAGGTGGAAAACCCCCTCCAGGTCAAAAACCACCGAACGTTTTTCTAATAAATTCTTTTTTCTTCAGCCCCAACTGAAATGAAAGTTACAACTTCCTAGAATTCTAGAAAAAACATTCTTCTCCAGCTCCCACTGAAAGGATGCCCCAACACCCTAGTTTCTTTAGTAGTCCACTGAATGAATGCCCCAACATCCTAAACCAACCTACCACCTTGAAGTGTTCACAGGCTCCAACCTGTAGGCGACTTCATGCACCTGCCTAGCACCTCCCTGCCACCCTATAATGATCAGAAGTGAGACAAGAGTGTGGACTCTCGTACTAGGGACAATGATCCACGATATAATATGATTTACAATGATTTTCTTGTATTTGACCGAACACCCAATCACACTATGACTTGCAAGCCAACCATGCCATCATCCCAATAGTGACTCCTATACCTCCCAACAATGTCTCTTCGAATCTAAGCAGATTGACTCTTTTACAATGATGACTCTTTTACTAATTTACAATGATGACTCTTTTACAACACTAACTTTTTGGCAAGACCTAACACTTGACTCGACATTGCTTCTTAGATCACTTGCAGTTGCTAAGGTACTGTTGTGCTTGCTTCAAGTAATGGTACTTTGGCATTGCATGTCCTTCTAGTATGTGTCCGAGTTGTTCTAAAGTGTCATCCTTCCTGCACATGCATTAACAAGCAAGACCCAAACAAATACAAAACAATATACTTACGCTGTCTTGCAAAAACATGTCATAGATGATACTCAAAATTCAAATTCAAACACTAATCATACATACCTTGCTGTAGCAGACTTACCCTTGACTATTGATGTGTGGTCCTTATTGCAGTGATCCTTGAATGCATACTTTTTCTTGCCTTCTAGGAGCTCGATATTGAATCTGTTGTATCTATGTAATTTCAAATCTCCAAGGTCTGAAATTTCATCTTGTGGTAGCCCTTTAAGTCCTCTTTCCAACCCCACAGGTCTGATCGAGATTGGATTCTTCAAGAAAGAGTTATGCCCAATCTCCCACGATGTCCTCATTATAGACTGGTTCAGTAGAGCAAACTTGTACAAAGTGCCACATGTCATTATTTTGACCTTCGGCCCTGAAAACGATACCCAAAAAACCTAAGTCCGTCTTTTTTCTGTCACTATTTAAAAAATTTGAATCCAATGCTCAGAGAGAAAGTTATGACGATTTTCCCAAGATCACCTGTTTGACATGGAATTCAGGAACCTGCAAAAACCCTAACTTCCTCAGATCATATCTCCGACAATATAGCTAACCAAGATCTGAAGTTCGGTCACAAGGTTCATCAAGATTTTGGCTCAAATGGGTTTTAATTTAAGCTTCTGAAGCTTCGTATAAAAAATTTTATGACGAAAATTCCACGATACATGTTTGAAGTAGCGAAATCTTAGAATCTAAGGCTCTAACCTTGCTTCAAAACATGCCTTCAAACTTGATCATAATTTTGTGCTCTAACTAGACCTCAACGAAACCTTAAACTCCCTACAACAGATCCTACTTTAGAAACTCATGAGGGCCGAAAAATTATAGAGGTCTTCTCACAAGATAGTTCTTTGAAATATACTTGCATGAGGAGGACATGAGGTCACAATTTTAGAAATTACTTGAGTTGAGAGGGGCTTCAACAAGTGAACATTGGAGGGATTTCAGGAGCTTAAAACATTATTAATTATTGACTATTCAGTGACCACAACCAATAATGAGTGCCATGCCACAACCCCATGGGGTTTTAGCCCATTAACTGGGGTTCTTAACTTCAAACACGAATAACTCTCAAACTGTAAAGAACTACATGGCGTTCCATATATCAACAGAAACATCTTGATGAGTAGAATCCATATAGAAGATCCTTGACTTAGAATAGGATGAGTTGTCAAGTCAAAATGCCCATGCAAGATCGGGGTAGTCCCTGGTGCTGCTTGGGTTGACATCAATGACAACCACTGATCAACAATCTTCCCCTTTGGCATTGATGGAAACACAAGTACTCCCCCTGCGATCATGACACCTCTTCTTATTGCCTTTTCTCCCCCTTTTCATCAATGACAAAGGGTAACTCCCCTTAACAAACTATCATCCTACGGACTTGTACACACCTCCACTCCCCCTTTCTACTTAGTTAGATAAGAGAAAGAGCCTAATGAGAACTTGGGAGAATCCCAAGCTTTTGGAAAAGATACTCAAATGCTTCACGAGGTAATGGTTTGGTAAAGGTGTCAATGATTTGTTCCTTTGTGCCAACATATGCAAGCTTGATATTCTTTTCGGCAACCTGCTCTCTAACGAAATGATATTTGATTGGAATGTGCATTGTTTTGGACTGCATCAGAAGATTCTTGGAGATACTGATGGCACTGATGTTATTGCAGAAGATGGGAATAGGCTCATCAAAATTGACTTGAAGATCTTGCAAAGTTTGCTTCATCCAGAGAACTTGAGTACAACAAGTTGTTGCCGCGATATATTCTTCTTCCGCTATGGATAACGAGATTGAAGACTGCTTTTTACTTAACCATGAAACAAGGCAACCACTTAGATAGAACGCTGCTCCACTGGTACTCTTTTAATCATCAACACTTCCTGCCCAATTTGTATTTGTATAAGCTTGGATAACTAGACATTTCCTTTGGGATACCATAAACCATATTCTGCTGTGCCTTTAAGATATCGAAGAATTCTTTTGACTTGGTGCTGCTTGGAATATTGCTACTTGTCCAACTTCTTGCATTACGTCTGGCCAAGAAGCTGTCACATATAGAAGACTGCCAATCATAGATCTATACAACCTCTGGTCCACATCCTTTGATGAATCTTCTAAACTTAACTTGCAACCTGTTACCATTGGGGTAAGGACAGGCTTGCAATCTTCCATCTTGAATTTCTTGAGCATTTCCTTGATGTACTTGGTTTGATATATAAATATTCCTTTATCTTGCTGAGATATCTGAAGCCCTAAAAAGTATGTCAGCTCACCAAGTAGAGACATTTCAAACTCACTTTGCATCTTTGTGGCAAAGTTTTTACTTAATCTGTCATCATTGCTTCCAAAGATTATATCGTCCACATATACCTCGATAATTGTTAGGTTATCTTGATCCACTTTCACATAGAGATTGTTGTCAGCGCTTCCTTTCTTGAATCCTTGTTGATGTAGATATCCATCAAGATGAGCATACCAAGCTCTAGGAGCTTGTTTGAGACCATATAGTGCCTTCTTTAATCTGCAGATGTAGTCTTCCTTGTCAGAGAGCAGAAAACCTTCGGGTTGTTCAATGTAAACTTCTTCTTCCAATTCACCATTTAGAAAGGCTGACTTAACATCCATTTGGTACACCTTGATTTTTCTCGAGCATGCATAAGCGAGAAACATCCTGATAGCTTCCATTCTGGCAACAAGAGAAAATGTTTCTTCAAAATCAATTCCTTCTACTTGTGCATATCCTTTGCAGACTAATCTTGCTTTATTCCTAGTAACCTGTCCGTCCTCATTCAATTTGTTTTTGCAAAGCCATTTAGTTCCAATAACATTTTTATCCTTTGGTCGTGGAACCAATTCCCAGGTGTCGTTCTTCTCAATTTGATCCAGTTCTTCTTTCATAGTTGCTACCCAGAGTTCATCTTGACTAGCTTCCTCAAAATTGCTGGTTCAAAAGTTGCTAAAAGAGAAGGTGGGCTTGCTGTGATGAACAAAGTTGTCGACTTCTTATGGTTCTAATTCCTTCATTTATGTTGTTGATGATTTGATTTGACATATGATTCTTTTGACACCATTCCTTTAAAACTTTTGGAGAAGTTTTTTTGTACATCGTGCTGATCATTTTTTATTTCCTCTTGGTTGACTGTTGTTTCCTTATTTGATTGGTCTTGTTTTGGAGCTTCTTCTTCATCCTTCACATATTCTACCTCAAGCCCCTCAGAGATGATCTCATTGTTATCCTTTAGAACACAATCTTCGTCAAAAGTAACATTTATGCTTTCAACTATTTATTTTCACCTCAGATTGTAGCATCTATAAGCCTTTCTTTTGCGTGAATAACCAACGAAAATACCTTCGTCAACACGGGAATCGAACTTGCCCAATTTTTGGTCTTTTCTTTTGATGTAGCATTTACTTCCAAATATTTTGAAGTATTTAACGTTAGCCGGTCTTCCCTTCCATAGTTCGTACAGAGTCATGTTACAATTGTTCCTGAGCAGACCTCTGTTTATAATGAATACGACTGTATTGATTGCTTGAACCCATAATTTATCATCCAATTTTGAGTCATTTAACATTGTTCTAGCCATTTCCTGTACGGTTCTGTTTTTTCTTTCAGCAACTCCATTCTGCTGTGGTGTTCTGGCTGTTGAGAATTGCCTTTTTATTCCATTTTCATCACAGTATTGCTGAAATACTTTGGACGTGAATTCTTCGCCATTATCTGATCTCATAAATTTGATCTTCAAATCGGTTTCATTTTCGACTAATTCCTTGTAGATTTGAAACATTCGAATGCCTCAATTTTTTTCTTTAAGACGAGTGTCATTCTGGTGTAATCATCTACCATTGGCATACAGTGTAATTCACCATCTAAACCTTTTGTTCTCATAGGACCACATAAATCAGTATGTATTAATTCCAATGGACATGACGCAAAGTTTTCCTTTGTCTTGAACTCAACTTTTATCTGTTTTCCGTGCTGACAAGATTCACATATCGTATTGGTAGGTTTTGAAATTTTAGGAATTTCTCTTACTGCTTCCTTTTTGTTTAGCCTGACCAAATTGTTTAAATTTATATGTCCCATTCATTCGTGCCATAACCAACTTTCATCATCTTTTTCCAAAAAGCACACTTTAGGTGTTTCATCCAAAATGTATATGTCACTTGGAGCTCTGCTCGCTGTAGCCACAAATTTTCCAAATTTTTCTTTCATAATTTCACATTTCTTAGAGTTGAATATCATTGTGTGTCTTTGATCGCACATCTATCCAAACTGAGCAAATTGCGATTCATATTTTCAACCAACAACACATCCTTCGCTAATGCATCCTTGCTTCCAAGTGTGACCGCACCTGCTCCTATTACGTTTCAAGACTCGCCATTTCCAAAAGACATTGTTCCATCCTTCTTTTCCTTTAAGGATATGAACTTTTTTTATCTCCAGCCATATGCGTTGAGCAACCACTATCAACATCCCAAACGTTTTTGTTGCTTTGAGCCTTGAGAGCGATAACACAATTTTCAATCTTCTTTTTCCATACTTGTTCATTCTGCTTTTGCGAGAATTCCTTTGAAGAGCTTCCAAGTCTGCAATCTTCAGCGAGATGTCAAAAATTGTTACATTTGTAACATTCGACATCATCTCTCAAATGATCAAATCTGTTGATATTCTGCTGAGTTCTAGAATATCCATTTCTGAAAGATCTCCTGGAACTATATTCATTCCAAACATACATGTGACATTCTATAGTTCTATGTCCAAACCTTCCACATGAATAACAATGACCATAAAAGATAGTTTGATACCTGGGAGGAAATCTTCTTTGAGGAATTGTTTTCTATGGTTCTTCCTGCAAGTCTTGATCTCTTGATTTAGCTGAGAGATCTACCTGCTTGGTAGATTTTGCATATCCATCTTCTTTTGTTGTCATAGAAGGACTTGACTCCTTTTCATATTTTTCTTTGTAACCAAGACCACTCTTGTCACTGCATGATCGCTGATTGCTAATGAGTTCTTCCAATGCCTTTGAGATGTTGGCATAGTTTTGAAGAGTTTTTCCATTTTTTACTTCCTTTCATAGAGAGACTATTTCAGCTTCCAATGCCTCTCTTTCCTTGTTGCTTTCCTTTAATTCTTTCTTGAGTGATTCTTCAATTCATTTGTATTCTTCAACCTTGATTTTAAGATTTAGGACCTGTTCCCTTTCTGTCTTTAATTCGTCTTCAAGAGTGTTGACGTGCTTCTTTTCGGCCTTGAGCTCTTTGATAACCCTGATCACTTCATTTTGAAATTCAACCTCAGTCATCTCTTCTTCTCCTTCTTCGTCAAATGCCTCTTGCTTATTGTGCTTGGCCATAAACAATACTCTTCTGTTGATTTCTTCTTCGTTATCATTGTCTTCATCAGATGAGGAGCTATCTTCTTTGGAGAAGAAACTCTTCTTAAACCATTTCTTCTTGCCTTTCTTGTTGTACTTCCTAAGACCTTTCTTTCCCTTCGTAAAAGCCTCATTTTGTGAGGACACTTGGTTGCAAAATGCCCAACCTCACCATAATAAAAACATATTAATGGAACTTTACCTTTGAATATTCCTGTACCTATTCTCATTTTCTGCGTGAAGTAGGAAACTTATTTATCTGAAAATTCTTCTTCATCTTCTTCCTTTTCTTCATCCTTACAACTGCAAGTTTTTGCTTTCGAAGTCTGATTGTCCTTACTAGCCTTTTTGGATGTAGTGACTGCTGTTTTTAAGTGAGATGTTCCATCTTCTTCTTCAATCTTCATTTCATATGCTGTAATAAGTCTATGCAATTCATCTATGCTGAGATTGGTCAAATTCGATCTATCTTCCAAGACAGATAACTTTGGGTTGAATCTTGTTGAAAAGGTTTTGAGGATATTTTGGACAACAATTTTTGTGTCAACAGGTTCTCCCAAACCTTCCAATGTATTTGTTGTTTCATCAACACATTGAAAGTATGCATCAATATCTTCATCTTCCTTCATTTTGAGTTGCTCAAATTTTGCCCTAAAAATTTGAAGCTTTGCTTCTTTCACCTGCATATATATTCTCAAGCTTGCCCCATATCTCTTTAGTAGTTTTGCAACTCAATACGTTAAGATAGACAAATTCGATAAACCCACTGATAATAAGATCTTTAGCTTTTGCATCATATACCATATTTTTCTTATCTTGTTCATCTGGGGTCGATGTGAAACCTTTTTCAATGATTTCCCATACTTCATATGCTTGTGTCAGCAAATGAACTTGCATTCTTCCACTCCAAAGTTCATAGTTATTTCCATTGAACAAATGAACTCTATTCTTGGTGTATTCCATGATCTCCTTCCAATTGATAGACTGCTATTGAAAGAACCAAGCTCTAATACCAATTGTTGGAAAAACTGGGGGGGGGGGGGGTGAATCTGTATTCCTTAGCAATTAACACTTTTAAATCTTTTCAGAGCACTAGTTAATCTTCAATTATTATTAATTTTTATCCAGTAACAACAGTAAACAAAAGAGCACAATAGGCATAAGAATTTTAGGTGGAAAACCACCTCCGGGTCAAAAACCATCGAATGCTTTTCTAATAAATTCTTTAATCTTCAGCCCCAACAGAAATGAAAGTTACAACTTCCTATAATTCTAGAAAAGAATTCTTCTCCAGCTCCTATTGGAAGGATGCCCCAATGCTCTGGTTTCTTCAGTGGTCAACTGAATAGATGCCCCAACATCTTAGACCAACTTACCACCCTAAAGTGTTCACAGGCTCCAACCTGTAGGCGACTTCATGCACTTTCCTAGAACCTCCCCGCCACCCTATAATGATCAGAAGTGAGACAAGAGTGTGGACTCCCGTACCAGGGACAATGATCCACGATATAATATGATTTACAATGATTTTCTTGTACTTGTCCAAACACCCAATCACTAGGACTTGCAACCCAACCATGACATCATCCCAACAATGACTCCTATACCTCCCAACAATGCCTCTTCGACTCTAGGCATATTGACTATTTTACAATAATGACTCTTTCAATGATGACTCCAAATTTACAATGATGACTGTTTTACAACACTGGCTTTTTGAGAAGATATGAGACTTGACTCTAGTCTCGACATTGCTTCTTCGATCACTTGCAGCCGCCGAGGTACTATTGTGCTTTCTTCAAGTAATGGCACTTTGGCATTGCATGTCCTTCTAGTATGTGTCCGACTTGTTCTAAAGTGTCATCCTTTTTGCACATGCATTAACAAGAAAGACCCAATCAAATACAAAACGATATACTTACGCTGCCTTGCAAAAATATATGTCAGAAATGATACTAAAAATTCAAATGCAAACACTATTTATACATACCTTTTTGTAGCAGACTTACCCTTGAATGTTGATGTGTGGTCCTTACTGCAGTGATTCTTGAATGCATACCTTTTCTTGCCTTCTAGGAGCTCGATATTGAATCTATTGTACCTATGTAATTTTAGATCTCCAAGGTCTAAAATTTCATCCCGTGGTAGTGCTCTGAGTCCTCTTTCCAACCCGAAAGGTATGAATGATATTGGATTCTTCAAAAAAGAGTTATGCCCAATCTCCCACAATGACTTGATTATAGACTAGTTCAGTAGAGCGAACTTGTACGAAGTTCTATGTGTCACTATTTCGACCTTAGGCCCTGAAAATGATACCCAACAAACTACAATCCGTCCTCTTTCTATCACTATTTACGAAATTTGAATCCAATGCTCAGAGAGAAAGTTATGACAATTTTCCCAAGGTCACTTGTTTGAAATGGAATTCGAGAGCTTACAAAAATCTTAACTCCCTAAGCTCGTATCCCCAAAAATATAGCGAAATAAGCTTGAAATTCGGTCACAATGTTCATCACAATTTCGGCTCAAATGGGTTTTAATTTCAACTTTTGATATTTTGTAAAAAAAAGTTATAGCGAAAATTCCATGATGACTTGTTTGAAGCAGTGAAATCCTAGAATCCAAGGCTCTAAACTTACTTCAAAACAAACCTTCAAACTTGATCATAATTTTGTGCTCTAACCAGACCTCAATGAAACCTTAAACTCCCTACAATATATCCTACGTTAGAAGCTCATGAGGGCTGAAAAATTACAGAGGTCTTCTCACAAGATAGTTCGTTGAAAAATACTTGCATGAGGAGGATATGAGGGTCACAATTTATAGAAATGACTTGAGTTGAGAGGGGCTTCAACAAGTGAACATTGGAGGGATTTTAGGAGCTTAAAACATTATTAATTATTGAATATTCAATGACCACAACCAATAATGAGTGCCATGATACAACCCCATGGGGTTTTATCCCATTAACTGCGGTTCTTAACTTCAAACATGAATAACTCCCAAACCATAAAGAACTACGTGGTGTTCCATATATCAACGGAAGCATCTTGACGAGTAGAATCCAAATAGAAGATCCTTGACTTAGAATAGGATGAGTTGTCAAGTCAAAATGCCCATGCAAGATCAGGGTAGCCCCTGGTTTTTTTTGGGTTGACATCAATGACAACCATTGATTAATAAGTAGTATCGGGATGGGTGACTTGCTGGGAAATTTCTAGTTCTTATTATTTTGTCACTTTCCTTGGTCTCATTCCTCCAACGATCCATATCAAACAACTCCTCGCAGCATACTCAACATCAAATTGCACTAACAATACTTTGGAACACACCGTGGTCCAATGCGCAAATAGCTTCATATTTGATCTCTAAATGATTAGGTTGCCATATCATTTTGTCAATCACATATACTAGTGGACTATTCAATGCACACGTGCTATAATCATATATAATCACTGCTCAGGATCAAATTAATGTACAACACTTTGACCCATCATACTCATTACACAACATCATACTACATGCCACCAACTATCAATGCACATGTTAAAACAATGACCTCTAATGCTCTCTGCGTCCAGCCTTAGACCATATTTAATAGCCACGCACACATAATCTAATAGTAACATCACACACCATATTGACTTCAGACTACACACACACCCATGGATAATTCAATGCACAATTGTATCTATAACACTCCCAATCATACTTTTTACGGAGCATAGTACACATTCTGTGTATAGTTTCGATTCCTCTATTAATTGACATACCAATTGCTTCAATCGAACTATATGTTTATGTAACCACAACATACCATATGTAATCCAACTTACATGGGTGAAATGACCTGTGCTTCACTGTCTTGCAAATTCATGTCTTTAAGCATAGATTAACCAAGTGCTCGATTTGGAATTTCAATAGAACATAATACGTGCCTCATAACTCGCGATATGCTAACTAAAATAAATGTGTTCATTTCACTAGAATAGAACAAGAGTTATCATATCCATCAATGAAACTATGGACATTTTCCTTCATTGTTCAAAGTCAAAGTTGGTCGCAAAAATTCCCTTGGACTGCCAAAATAAACATAAACCTCTCCACTTCAATAAATGCATGCATCTGAATTCAATTACATATTGGTTAATTTGATTATTGGTAATGTCATTTGCATAAATCCTTTTAGTTAAAAAATTTCTTGCAATATAACATTAACAACGCGGTGTCTAACTATATTTGTACTGACGCAAATAGGTTAGACAATTGCTCTACAACATGAAGATGGTATATATATTATGTTCGGTTGTATTTGGAGCTTTATTTTTGTGTGGTCATAACCATTTGAGGACTTGGTGCAACATGATTCAGAATTCATTGAAATTACCCAGTGAAGATATCCAGTAAGGAAAGAAAAGAAAAAATGAAAATATAACCCCAAACCAAAGTAATTTCACTCCTGATCTGTGGCCTTAGGAATCTTAGAGAAACTTCTTTAGAAGATAAGCATTAAAAATGCCTACCTTAGTGGAGAAAATGAGCCTCTTTTTATAATGACTGTGGAGGCTTCTAGGAGGGGCCAACTGACTTGATCACCTAGAGGAAAAACTCAAATTTCAACTTATTTTGGAGCCAAAAACCCCATGATATTAGGACAAACTTTATTTGATAATTGATCCTTAATAACACCATATTTTGACTTTGACTAATATAGTCCCTTTTAGTTTTAATTTCCTTGGATAATATAAGATTTCTTTTAACACCTATTTTAGAGCTCCTTGACCAAATTTCGAGGCTTCAACATTGATGAAGCATATCTCCTCAACCGTGAAGAGTTATTGAGTGTGCCACCCACCGTTGGAATCAACACAACGAGGAGAATCAAATGATAATGGTCTCATGATAAAAAAACACTATCCTTTACATCCATTTTCCTTAACAATTGTGGGGAATATAGGGCTTCCCTTCTTCTCTTCCTGGTCATTTTGAGCTTCCAATCAATGTAAACTATACAAATATTATGAGCATTCAAGGACCAACGTTTACATCAATGAAAACACCATTCAAAAATCCCCCCTTTTTTCAATGATGAAAACACACATACTCCCTCTACGATCGCTGCGCCACCTATCGCCATGCTTTCGATCTTCTATCCTGATTTCTCTCCCCCTTTGACATCATTGGCAAAGGGTTACTCCCCTTGATAGAATATATTCCTTTGACTTCCTACAATATACCTTTATTCCTTTGTGTGCTTTTCTCCCGTTGAAATGCTATGCTTCTCACGACTTACCACAACTAATTCCAATGTCAATATGCATTACCAAGAGCCATCAGTTCTTTTGTAATTCTATCCATAAATCTGCTACTGCCCATAATGATGAATATTGCTTTAAAAACTTCTTCACATCTTCCATCTGTGAACCTATCAAAGGATAGATCTTCAAATTTGCAATAACTTCTACTTAGATGTGGAATTCACATGACAGGGAGTCATAAAGTTAGATTGTTTAGAATGATATATGAACCTACCTTGTTGTAAGATCACTTTCCACCTTGAAATCTTCCTTCTCATCAGTGGATCATCATGGTTTTTTATCTTCACAAATCATGAGAGCAAGACTGCTGAGATTTCTTCATTCGCTTGATTGTATTTCTTTTTTTTCTTCTTTAAACCTTCTTGTACTTGATAATAGAGTTCTCCTTTATGGAAGATCCCATCATGTATTTGCAATCATGAGCTATATGCCCATATTCATGGAATTTGTAACATTTAATGTTGAACTTGAATGATGTAGCAACTCAAATATACTTTCTGCTAAAGAAACCATTTTGAAATTTGTCCTGTGATCTTGGAAACTTGCTTCTAGGGTTTTGATAATGTCCTCGATAATCATCCCTGTCATAAATTCTTTTATCCCTAGCCATATGCCCAAAGTTAGAACATGAGAAACAATAACCATTAAACATACTAGGGTACCTGTATGAGATGCCTTGTGTTGACACCTAATCTTTGGGATTAGGTGAATCCATGTAAAATAGTGTAAATAGAAAATAAGAAGTGGAATATGAAGAGACATTGGGATATGAAGCCCAAGAGTCTCTCTCTTCATGTATATATCTATGATCAACCTTAATGCAAAACCACAATTCATTTGAGTTACTTGCTGGCTTGACATGGTATCAGAGCCAACTCAAAAAATTAGTTGTTGTGTTGTAATTCTTGTTATTCTCTGCCACTATTCTCTGTCCTCTACCCCTCTTCTTTGACATAAAATATGTCCTGCATTTCCTTCCATTTCTTGCCTTGCATAACTGTGGTGTCCCAAATATTTGCATGGAATAGTTTGAAGGTTGTGGAGGACTGAATGCTGGTGCTGTGAGCTTGGAGAGAGGCCCAAACTCTCGACCTTAGTGGGGAGGTTGACAACTGAAGGCTCAAAATAAGGTAATATCATTTAGGTTTTTGAAGAAATTTATGGGTCTGGCATTGTGGTATGGTATGTGTTCAAACTGTGGCGCTCTCCTCCGTGACTGACTGGTTCACGATTCATGGTTATGTGTTAGCGTGACTGACTGTGTTAATTTTTTACCATGCAACTGTGTATTGTCTACGTGTTGCGCTATCACATCGCTCCTCTATCTGTGCTCAAACAATGGCATGACTGTGAACCACCAGTTTTCTAGCATTGCAGCATCACACCACTCTCCCCACACCATTTTTCCACTGTGTCGTGTTACACCGCCTCCTCCTCCCCACAACATCACATCGTGGCTCAATGTTGTGGCATCATGGTGTTGGTGCTCTCCGTGACTGGAGCTGGTGCTCTTCCCATATCGTTGCTATATAACACCACTAATATATCCCACTATATGAACTGCTCTCCCCACTACGGAGCAGAACCACAACATTACCCCTCCACCTTTCGCACCCCGGTTCAAATAAAATAATGCATAGTTAATACAACTCTACTCCTGGTTTATATACCACTCTCCCGACTTAGGTCTACTCGGTTATGTATCATATAACACCCGATCATCCCCGTGGTAAAACTCTGCTAGTAATAAATCCCATGGTAATACTCCTCCCGTGGTAATACCTTCCCCCATATAACCCTCCCCCATATAATAACTCTATCATATAAATATGTAGCATAAGTAAATTTTTTACAGAATATATACCATAAGTACATTTTTTCACAATATATAGCCAACAAAGTACATTTTTTACACGACACATATTTTAAAATGCATTAATTGATATCAGTTGTTGGAGTAGTTCTCTTTGGAAAAGAGAACTATCCTGAATGGTCATGAAAGATGAAACACACTAACATTTTCAATGAGTGGTGGAGAGGAGTTTGTGAAGGAGAAGGAGATAATACACCTGCAAAGGCCACCTCAGATAAGGAGATTGCCATTTGGGAAAATAAGAACAACAAGGCCTATGCCTTGATTGTAGCATCTGTAAATGAAGAGGTGAGTCACCATATTTCACCATTCTCAAATGCTTTTGAAGCCTTATAAAAGTTGAAGGAATTGTATGACTACAACTTTGAACTTGAAGATGTCCAATTGATGATTAAATTGTTCAGTCTTGAATTGAAAAATGATGACTCTCTTGCTCTAACATCAGAAGTAAGATCCATTATGCATGATATAAAAACCACTGGTGTTGAAATAGATATTCCTCTCATAGCTTATGTCAAGGCACTATATCCCACTTATTCAAATTATCTTGAGTCATTGCAAGCAAGTGGAAACCTCAAGGAGATTACCTTTGACTCCCTTGAGAAGAAGTTTGCTGAGAGAGAGAAGGATTTTGGGAAGAAGACAACTCCTCAATCATCTGAAGAAGCTGTGTATCTTGCACATAGAGAGAAGAATCATGCACAAGATTCTTCTAGAGGAAGAGGTGGATGAAGAGGAAGAAGAAGAAGGAACTTTAGAGGCAAAGGGGGTAGATAGTTCCAAGGAGAAAAATATGATCTTCATTGCATATGATGCAATAGAGATGGACATGATGCATCCACATGTAAGTTGCCTTGGGACCGAATTGAGCAGGAAATGAATGAAGGAAAAGGTAAAACCAATGACAAAGGAAAAGGTAAAGCACATGAATCTGCTCACTATGTTGTGGCACATTGCAATATTGGAGTAACTGAATACTTATTTAATGTTTCACTTTCTTGTTGGAAAAATGATTGGTTACTTGATTAAGGAGAAACTTGCCACATGACTTTTAGAAGATATTTTTTGAAGAATTTATTGACAATGTTGATGGACCAATATATTTTGCAGACAAGTCAAAACTCAAGCCATCAGGGCTTGGCACCATCAGGCTCAAACTTCCTGGTCTTCCAAACTTTCTTCTACATGATGTTCTATCTCCCCGATCTGAGGAGAAACTTGTTGTATTTGGTCCACATCTGCCAAAAAGGACACTGCATTCATATGTTTGATGGTAAGGTTGAGGTCAGAAAAACATCATATTGCTCACTTGTCATGATGGGTATAGAAGAAGAAAGACTTATGAAGCTGCAATGAATCTATGCTCGTGTACAAAACTTCTCATACAATTCTCATTATGATGAAGGTACATTTCCAGAAAGTCTTTTATGGCATGTTAGATTTGGACACTTGAATTATGACAACCTTCGTATGTTGAAGAAAGGTGGTGCTACTGGTGTTGGTGTTCAGATATGAATTATAGATTTCACCCTTCCCCATATTTATTTTCAACTCAAGGCTCGTTAATTGTTTCAAGGCTACCGTGCAAATTCTATGCAGGCCACAGGTTCCCTACCCAACATTGAGCATTCAAACCAACATAACAATTGAGTAACAACAAGCTAATGACAGTAACAACAAATTAGAGTAACAACAATCTGAATTCACAGCAACACGAAATCGATAAATCATTAACAACAATAGAAAGGCAAATACAACCAATATAAATCTATGCACACAACTAATCCAACAACACCTGATCAGGAGAGTGGGCCCGACTCTCCGATCAGGGCTGTGGAAAGATGGAGATTAAACAAATTTCAGGAAATCATAATTTCATTAATTAAGAAAGAAATAAAATAAAGTTTGTTGTTACACCTCTCGGATCCAATGTTTGCATTTCTGCCTCGATAACCATTACTAATACATTGTATCATTACAAAAATAGTATTAACAAACTCAGAAATTACAGTAGCTCTGTTTGCTCACAAATATACAGTAATCGTTAAAATAGAAACATAATGCAAAAGATAGAAATTGTATTAATCCATGATCTCCTTGTTGGTTGAACATCGTTGCAGCCCCTGTTCAGGAATAGCACTGCCAGCTCTTGAAGAACCTTTGCGCTGATTCATAGCCTGCTGGTCGTCATTATCTCGATTTTGCAAAGGAACTTTAATCAGCGAGTCGCATAGGCAGTGTTTCCCTAGGACTACGTTTCATTAATCAATATTTCAAAAAAACATGCCAAATTAATATACCTTCATTGTTTTGAGACATAAATTAACCTCGAAAAACTATGGAATGGGTAAGGTGAAATGGATAAAAGTAGGTAAAAATGGGCAATTCTATCGACCAACATCTCCCCCCAATTGGCTTATCTACATGTCCTCATGCAGCTCGTTTCTTGCGAAGGTCTGGGTTAGATCTGCTGTGGCTGACATGGAGCTATGTGAGATCATACCGTGCATCCATGTTTGGCTCGGGAGGTTTAAATCCATCTGAGTGGATGATGTCCTTCCACCAGTCCTCATCTGCCTCATAAGCCAGTTCATAATGCTCAAAAGGGAGCCAAATAATGGGAAATTTGAACCTTAGCCCTATCCACCGGACCCCACAGTGTTGTATGCAAGCGATATAATGTGGAATTCTCTTCAATGCCCTAGCAAAATTGGGGGCCCCAAAAGGTTCTCGTGTCCGAACTGCTGATGATGACAACATCCAACGCTTTTGACAAGCGTCCTTGGCTTCCTCCTGACAAGTACAGATTTTCCTCATACACATGTCAACACACCATCCTTGTGTCTTCAACATCTGGTCTTTTCGTCCTTCTAGCTGAAGGAACCCTTGATGATGTCTATTATAGATATCCACATATTGATAGTGTTCCATTCTGATCACAAGTGACTGATTTGCTTGATTTTCTTCGAACGTGTTGAAATCCTTCTTCCACTTAATATGATTAATTGTGAAGGACATGAATGCTCTTAGCTGAATGTCTCCCACATACAGTACTAGATTGAACGACTGATCATTTTCTAGGATGTAATTATGCATGTAGAGCTCACACAACAAATGTTGGTTTAAGTGATTGTGAGTCCTCAAAATCCTCAAGAACTGCATGGAGTCTTCTATATCATGGCTTATCTCCTGGTGGGTGCTTTCTAGACATAAAAAAATATATTGTTCATGAAGGAACAAGGCATACTAATTAGTAGGGGGTCTACATGCCATTATCTACTATGTCAAGGGGAAAATCCCACCCTTGTATTTCTTTAATAACTGGACCTGCCCCTACAATTCTTCAATCTTCTTTTGTAGCTTTTCCTGCTGCTTCTTGGCCTTTTCCACCTGGATGATATGATCAACCACCACTCTTGTTGCTTGCTCCTGGATTTCCTTCACCCCCTTCCAGTGAGCTTCTATGGGAATTGATCCCTGTTGAAGACTGGAAGCAGTGGCCTTCCATTTTTGAATCTTTGTTGTCAACAGGAACTCTTGGGCCTCTACCAAATGAAGAAGCAACTCGGTCTGCGTAGATGTTGAAGCCATCTGCTTATCCTCTGTTTGCACTGTCACCGAAGCTGCTTTGTCAGTTTCGGGGGTTACGATAGCTTGACCAGCGTTTCTTTTTCGTTTTCTTTCCCCTCTTCGCAACCGTATTACCCATTTTGTTAATTTAGTAATTTCCATTTTCAACTAAATGTTTTCTCTTAACAATAATTGATACCAGCTCTGGATGGGGTATTTCCTTTTTGCTTGCTCCTTGACAAATTCTTGTTTTATGACGACCTCCTCCATTTGTCTTGTGGCCGATGTCGGATTTGGTGGATTAGCTTCGACAAATTTGTCGACTAGTTCTTGCTTTACTATTATTTCCTCCACTTGTTTGACTATCAGTATTCGTGGAGCAGCCTCAGCGTCCCCTTCTGCAGATTCTGGTATCGTTAGATTTCTTTCTGGTGGCTCAGAAGCTAGCACTAATTCCTGGAGAGTAGTACCATCAATATTTCCCTCCTGTAGTTGTTCTACGGCCATAATTTCTTCTCCTACTTTCTTGGGAATTGATGCTGATTCCTGTAGGTTAGTATCAATGACCACTTCTCTTTCCTTCTGCTCAACGGTTGACATTGGTTCTTGTGGGACAGTGTCAAGGACAATTTCTCTTTCTATTTTCTCAGAATTTGACACTGGTTCTTGTGGGACAGTGTCAAGGGTGGCTTCTACCTCCATTTGTTCAACAATTGACACTGGTTCTTGTGGGACAGTGTCAAGGAAAATTTCTCCTTCTATCTGCTTAGAATTTGACATTGGTTCTTGTGGGATAGTGTGAAGGATGACTTCTTCCTCCATTTGTTCAACAACTAACATCGTTTCTTGTGGGACAATGTCAAGGGTGGCCCTTTCCTCTGTAATTACTTCGACAAACCTCAATTCTGGAGGAAATATCTTTTCTTTTTTCGCTCGGGTAGGAGAACGAAATTTCCTTGCCCCTCTCGGCAGGGAGGCCAAGAGTGGAGAGTGAGGAGTAACATCCTCAATTTCCATTCTACTAACACCCTCTATTGCAGTTCCCTCATCTCCACCTCCATTCCTCGAATCATCCAGCTGGTTTGTCATCTCTTCATCCCCCTCTTCTTCTGCTCCCTCTGGTACTTGTCCCATCACTTCCTCTAGTATTTATTATTCGGCCCTTACTGGTATCATAGCTACAATCCATTATTCTGCTAGCTCAACCAATTGTTTCCAAATCACAAGGGTTTGTAACAGGGCATGTATCACCAATAGTCTGATGAGTCCATGATTTGTGAGGATTGCTAATGCTTGGCACGACCGATCATCAGACCGTGCCATCAGTTGGAGATTGTTCCAAAGGAAGAACGAAATATCTAGGGGATACACTTGACGAAATATGAGACATGATAAAAGCTTAAAATGATACTTAAAAAGGGTAGAGAGCCGACCTTCACAGGTGATGTACCGCATTACGAAGTATGCAACCTCGGCCCATGGCTGTGGTATCGACTTTCGATCATATCCTTTCCCCTTGTGTACTTTGGCATGGGTGATTTCCAAGCGAATCACTTCTGCCCTCCTTACAACAATCCGATGACAGTCGAAATAACTTCTTTTGTTACCTAAATTTCCAGTCCGTGAACTCTGGAACGATTCCTTTCCAAATTCAGCACAAACTCAATTGTCACCCCTTCGTCGAACCCTTGTAACCTTTCAAAGTAAATGTTCCATCCTGCGTCCTGAAAGATCTGCCATACATCTGGTTGACACCGAACCTGCACTGTGTTTTCCGGCTCGTGTCTAATGGCTTGGCCACCCATTCTGTTAGTTGTTCTGTAGCAGCACTTGGAGTAGCAGCAAGTCGTTGAGGGGGTTGTTAGTCGGAAAATTTGCGGTAACAGGGATGACTGTGAATTCGGGCAAAGGTTATGAAAAAATCAATGGTAAATATGGTACGATTATGGTAATTATTCCAACACATTGGAAAATACCTCATTTTAATGTCAGCCTACATATTCGTACATAATACAATTTCTAATGCACGTGGATATATGTGAAGGGTATGATGAGGATATAAACGGATAGTGGTAATAATGAGCGGTTAAAGCGAGGTTTAATAATAATGATGAAATGACATCATTATTATTAAATACGAGATCTCCCCCCAACTAAGGTATGGCCATCCTCGATCATGGTTGGTCATGTCATAAATGAAATATCAATCAAATCCACAGAGTCGTTTGGAAACGTACCTGGCAACTTACCTTAGCGGAGTATCAACATCGGCGGAGTAACAACACTAGTGGAGTATCAACATTGGTGGAGTAACAACACCAGTGGAGTATCAACATCGACGGAGTAACAACACTAGTGGAGTATCAACATCGGTGGAGTAACAACACCAGTGGAGTATCAACATCGTGGAGTAAAAGCACCAGTGGACTCAACATCATGGAGTAACAACACCAATGGAGTATCAACATTGGTGGAGTAACAACACTAATGGAGACAACATTGGTGGAGTAACAACACTAGTGGACTATCAACATTCATGGAGTAACAACACCAGTGGAATATCAACATTAGTGGAGTAACAACACCAGTGGAGTCAACATCGGTGGAGTAACAACACCAATGGAGTATTAGCGCCTGCAAGAAAAATAAGGAGCGCTCTTGATGGAGTAGCAACACAATTTGAACTTTATTATATATTTGTTTTTTTTCTTATTCAATATGAGTTGCAGAGGAAGTATTTTATGCACAAATGATTTCAAAACCAGAATGATTAGAAATATGATTAATAAAGGAGTCCCTAGAGGTCGGGCAGTGATATAATCTGAGATGATGTCCGTTTACAAATAAAGGAGTATGTGCCTCATCTATTGTTGTAAGATTAACAATCCCATTGTCAAATACTGTGTCAACCTCATATGGTCCCATCCATCTAGAGAAGAGATTTCCCTTGAAGTCCTTGAATCAAGAGTCATAGAGTAGCGCCCAATCACCTTTTTGAAACTCCTTTTTCTTGATGAATTTATTGTGCCACTTGGTTTGCTGCCACTGGACTGCAGCAGTATTCTGTACAGCTATTAGACGAATTTCATCTAATTCATTGAGTTGTTCCAGTAGGTGTTTATGGGATGTAGTAATATCCAAACCTACTTCAAGAGCTGTCCTTCTTAATTTCGAATTCCACTGGAAACAAAGGGGATTTTCCATACACAAGCTCATATGGTGAAAACCATGTTGTATTCTGCCATGTAGTTCTATACGCCCAAAGTGCTTCAGGAAGTTTTTCAGCCCAATTTCGACAATGGTTAGCTACGGTATTTGTGAGAATGTTTTCCAGTACCTTATTTGTGCTCTCGACTTGACCATTCGCCTGAGGATGATATGGAGATGTCACCCTATGTTTGATTCCATATTTTTCCATAAGCACTACTATTAAATGTGATGTAAACTGTGCCCCTCCATCTGAAACTATTTCTCTATGAGCCCCATACCGAGCGATAATTTATTCAAATAAAAAGTCTGAGACAACTTGTTTAGTGGCCTTTGCGACAACTTTGGCTTCCACCCATTTTGTCATGTAATCTGTGCAGACGAGAATATGGACTTTCTGATGAGAAGGAGGATTAAATGGTCTGAAAAAATCGATAGCCCACTTTTCAAAGGGCTCAAGGACTAATTGATTATGTAGTGGAATTTCATTTGATCGACCAGGCTGACCCATCTATTGGCGATTGTCACACCCCCAGAATACTTCCTATCATCACAGAAAATAGAGGGCCAATAGTATCCCATCTGCAACACCTTATGACCAGTTCGCTTGTCTACAAAATTCCCTCCACAAGGAACGTCATGGACGGCTTTCAGAATATCATGAATCTCGTCCTCCCCTATACAACGCCAGATTTGTTGATCTGGTCCGGTGTAGAAGAGATATCCCTCTATCCATGTATAGTGAGAACTTTGCTGGATGATTCTTCGTTGTTCCCTATACGACAAATGATGAGGTACCTTACTGTAGCAAGATAGTTAGCAATATCTGCATACCAAGGGGTGTGAGTAGAGATTGCAAAAAGATGCTTGTCAGGAAAACTATCCTCTATAGGTGTATCTTCATCATTAATTTTCAACCTTGACAGGAAATCTTCTACCACATTATCTTTTCTTGGTTTATCTATAATAGTAATATCAAATTCTTGCATCAATAACAACCATCTTGTAATTCAACCAGGAGTTATAGGTTTGTTCATTAGATACCTAATGGCTGAATGGTTTGTGTCACGAAAGTGGGGTACCTTGTAATATACTGCTGAAATTTATTAACAACATAAACGACGACCAAAATTTATTTATTTATTTATTTTTTTCAGTTACCGTATAATTGATTTCAGCAAGAGTTAAATTCTTGCTGACATAGTAAATCACATACGGCTTCTTGTCCTCCTGTTGTCCCAAAACCGCCCCTACTGCTGTATGAGAAGCATCCGTGGAGATATGAAATGGGAGTTTCCGCGTAATATTGGAGCTTTACAAACTAATTTCTTGATTTCTGAAAAAGATGCTTCACATGCATCAGTCCACACAAATTCTACATCTTTAGGTAGTAATTGGAAAAGTGGAATTGCTATTTTAGAAATTTTTACTATAAAGTGTCGATAATACCCAACATAACCAATAAGGATACGTACTGCCATTAGTGTTTTCGGTGTAGGAAAATTTAAGATTACCTCAACCTTAGCAAAATCAACCCATATTCCTATAGCTGAAAGTAAATGCCCCAGAACTATCCCTTCTTCCATCATCATATGGCATTTTACTGTACTAAGAGAAACACGAGTCTGTTTACATCTTTTAAGTACTTTTTCTAAATTCTCCAGACCTTCTTCGAAAGAATCTCCATATGGGGTAAAATCATCCATATAAATTTCAACACTGTCATTAACTAGATCAGAAAAATTCCTAATATCGTCCGTTGGAAGGTAGCAGGTGCATTACGGAGGCCAAAAGGAAGGACCCGGAATGCAAAAGTTTTGATCCTCAAGAGCTATCTGGATCTGGTTATATCCACTAAATCCGTCCAAAAAGGAGAACAACTTCTTCTCGGCTAGTTTGTCAAGGACCTGATCAATAAAAGTTAAGGGAAAGTGGTCTTTTTGAGTTGCTTTATTCAATTCCATGTAATCAACACAAATCCTCCACTTGCCATTTTTCTTTGGAACAATGACTAATGGGGATATCCATTGACTGTCCGAAATTGGATAAATAAACCCGACATCCAATAGCTTCTGCAGTTCTTCCTTGACAATGTTTTTCAAAGCATGATTCATCCTCTTTGTGGATGTCGAATAGGTCGACATTCTTCTCTTATATATATATGATGGGTACATATATCAACAGGGATTCCTTTCATATTTGTATATTCCCAAGCAAAGGCTTCCTTTTAATCTCGAAGAATTTTCAACAATTGTTCAATCTGGGAAGGTGAAAGAGTAGGATTAATGTTCAACATTTTCCTTGGATCGATTTCTACTGGAATACTGTTATGGGGTGTGGTGATAGGAACATTCTCAATTTTTATTTTTGGTTCAATAGTTTCTTGAGTAGTGCAGCTCATAACAAACTCTAATAGTTGTCGGGTCGAACCAGAAATGGAATTGGGACTACTAATAAATGTGCTAATAACATCATATTCTATTTCATCCTTAAAACAAAGAGCTTCACCAATGGTAAGAATTGGTCTAACATCTTCATTTCCAGGTTTAGGCTCATTCGTGGGTGGAGACTTTTGTGCTAAAGTAAATCCTGGTTTGACTGACGGACTTGGTTCTGCAGGTGGGTAAAGAACAAGGTTCTTTGTGATTTCTTCATTGGATATTACCATATTTCTCCATCGACACCCAATGTAAGCATTTGCGGTAGTGAGCCAAGGCCTACCTAGAATCAAAGGATGCCCCCCGATTGGAGATTGAGTGTGCGACACCAAAAGATCGCCAGAGTATTGCCAAGAATATACAAAAATGGTCACGTCTTCCAACTTCCCTATTGGTCTTGCAGTGGACCGGTCTACAAGTTATAGGACTGCAAGGGTCGAGTAGGCCCAGGGTAAGTACAATTGCTGATGTTATAACGTTAATTGCAACTCCCAGGTCTACCAGCACATTTGGGATATCAAATCCATTAATTTTCACTGTAAGAATTAGGTTTCCTGGATCACCATATTTGACGGGTGTAGTTTTTCCCAACATTATGTATGCTAATTTTCCCATGACATGAATAGTGGGTGGGTCTTTCGGTTTTCTTCTAGGCTTTTTAAAACATAATTCCTTAATCGTTTTAGCATAGATCGACACATCCTTCATAGCTTGAAGTAATGGGATTTTGACAAATAAGTTTTGTAATTCCCCCAAAAAGTCAAATTCAGGTTGAGGAATTTGTTTGCTCAAGGATAGCCTCTCAAGATAAGGTGGTCCAGTTTGACATCCTCAAGTGACAATTGTTTTAGTGGGGGACTGTTGTTCCATGGTAATCTGTATCAAATTTGTTGTTCTAGGTTATGGTTATGAGACTTCATCACCAGTATGTTCAACAATTATCGATGAAGTCTTAGTATTTACCACCCGTCCAGATCGAAGATTCAATTCATTGTATTCCGCAGTAGCAATACTATATGCAGGAAGGTTGAGTGTCTCAACCTATTGGGCTCCCCTATTATTCGGGTTTGGGTTGGATTGAACAGGAAGTTGTGGACAAAGAGGAGGATTGCTGGTGGAGGCATTAGATGGAAGCTGTAACTGTTGTGGTGGCATAGGCTAGGAAAATTGATTTGTAGGAAGAGGAGGTCCACACCAGCTCTGGGACCACGAAGGGGCTGGACTAGGTTGGGGGGACCATGAATTCCAGGGCATCGGATACTGATAGTATTGCAGCCACGAAGGTGAGAATGGTATAGGTTGAGACCCAAAGGATCTTGAGACATACCTTGATTCATATTCTGTGGCTGCAGTTTCCATGGCTTCTTTGATCCCATGAAGAAAAGTTGATCTATTTCTTCATTTGCTTCTTGAAAGATTGCCTTCAGCCCAGGAAGAGATGGACACACGCTGGTAGAATGGCTCCACTCACATATTGCACAAGTTTCAATGGTGTCAAGTGGACATTCCTTCAGCGGGTGCTTCTTCCTGCATTGAGAGAAGAAAATGGCCATCACCTTCTCGGCTTCCATCTGTTTCCGTTTTGCTTGCAGAATGTCCAGCTGTGAGGACAATGTGCTTAGAAAATCAGTCCTCAAATTATCCAAAAAGTTCCAAAATTTTGCTTTTGTAACGCCATTATTGGATGTCTTAAGAGCTCATATTCCATGCTTATGCCTTGTAGCTCCACGTGAACATTTGATACACAACTCACAGATGGTGTCGAATTCTTCCTTTGAGATATGTCCTTTTCCTACCTTGTTCAAGAGTTCCATGGATTCTTCCCTTAGTGCTCGGAGAAAGATTATATTTAAAATATCCTTATCCAAGTCACTATGGCCTGATCTTTGCAGGCTGTATTTAAAGCATTCCACAAAGTCCTCCATGTTCTCATCCTCTTTTTGCATAATCTTAAAGATTTCCTCCTTAATGTCTCGAGACTTGCAGTAGTCCTGATATTTTTCAAGGAAAATTTTCTTCATGTCATCCCATGTTGTAATAGATTCCCCCCCTAAACCCATAAACCATCTCAGAGCTGTTCCTTTTAGAGTAGTAGGGAATATCTTCAATTTTTGAGCATCAGAAATATAATCATATCCTCGACAGACAACATCGAATTCGAAGAGGAATGTGTCCAGATCTTCGGAAGAGAGACCATGGAAATTAGGTAATGTTGTTAAAGGAATAGACTTCATAGGTGCATCACCTCTAATATCTCCAATTGGAAACTCGATTGTAGAAGTTGTATGGGCCATGAATATCTTCCAATATTCACTTGGGATCTCAATAGGTTCTGGTTGTTCTATAATGCATGGTTGATTTTGTCTGACAACACTCCCTCGATCGAATGGTAGAGTTAATTCCCTTGAGTCTCCTTCCTCTTCTTCTGAACTTGCAATGCTCAATTCCTCAGATCCTCTACTTCCTATTTCTTCTTCCCTGAGTTCTGCTTCTATTATTGGGGGAGGCTTTGGTTGTGAAACTGACTGTCCTCTAGATCTCGTATGAGATATAACCCTAACAGCAACTCGTGATGATGCTCCTGACTCAACTCTTGAAATGATCTCTTGGATATAGATAACTCTGCCTAGATCTTTCCTCCCTCTTTTTGGGGGTCTTCCTCTGCCCCTTTTGTTCGTTTCTCTGTTCATACAATTTGAAAGCGAAGGAAAAACATCCAAACAAATCTAAGGCTCAGGTCTTGGAACAGGGTAAAAAAAAACTTGCCTGATCAGGATGAGAGGATGGCCCCTATAATTGACAGGAAAATAAACAATCCAACAGTTTAAGCTCGGGCCTTGCAAGAGGTTTAATACAGATTCGACTAACCAAGGCAAGAGAGTGTTCCTAGAATCAAGAAAACAGAAGAAAAATAAACCAGTCGCAAAATCTAAAGCTCGAGTCCTGAAAAAGGCAAAAACTATCTAATCAGGACGAGAGAGTGTTCCAAAGGGAAAACAAAAGAAAAAAAAGCAATCGCAAAATCTAAAGCTCAGGTTCTGAAAGAGGTAAGAACTACCTAATCAGGATGAGAGAGTGTTCCTATGGTCAATACTGGTTGTACTTTTGCGCCTTAGATAGCCTCCCTAACAACAACACCAAAATGTTGGTGTTCAGATATGAATTATAGATTTCACCCTTCCCCACATTTATTGTCAACCCAGGGCTCGTTAATTGTTTTAAGGCTACTGTGCAAAGTCTATGCAGGCCACAGGTTCCCTACCTAGCATTGAGCATTCAAACTAGCATAACATTTGAGTAAAAACAAGCTAATGACAGTAATAACAATATGAATTCACAACAACATGAAATTGATGAATATTTAACAACAATAGAAAGGAAAATACAACCAATATAAATCTACACACACAACTAATCCAATAACACTTGATCAAGAGAGTGGGCCCGACTCTCCGATTAGGGCTATGGCAAGATCAAATATTACACGAAGTTCAGGAAATAATAATTGCATTAATCAAGAAAGGAATACAATAAAGTCTGCTGTTACACCTCTAGGATCCAGTGTCCGCATTTTGCTCGATAACCATTACTTACATTGTATCATTACAGAAATAGTATTAACAAACTCATAAATTACGACAACTCTATCTGCCCGCAAATATGGAGTAATCCTTAAAACATAAACAAAATGAAAAAGATAGAAATTGTATCAATCCATCAACTCTTCGTTGGTTGAACATCGTTGCAGCCCCTGTCCAGGAATAACACTGCCAACTCATTAACAACCTTTGCGCTGATTCGTAGCCTACTGGTCATCATTATCTCGATTCTGCAAAGGAACTTTAATCAACAAGTCGCATAGGCAGTGTTTCCCTAGGACTACGTTTCATTAATCAATATTTCAAAAAGACATGCCAAATTAATATACCTTCGTTGTTTTGAGACATAAATTAACCTCGCAAAACTATGGAATGGGTAAGGTGAAATGGATAAAATTAGGTAAAAATGGGCAAATCTATCAACCAACAACTAGTTTTCTTACAATTCCTAGGAAACTTAAGCAATGTGATGCTTGTATCTTAGGAAAGCAAAGTAAACAATCTTTTCATGATTCACATTCCAGAGCAAATAGAAAACTAGAACTTATTCATTTAGACTTATGTGGCCCAATGCTTGTTCCTTCTGCAAATGGAAATAAATATACGATGACATTTATTGATGACTACATCAGAATGTGTTGGGTTTATTTATTGAAGAACAAATATGATGATTTTGAAACATTCAAGAGCTTTCATGCATGGATTGAAAATAATGCACAATCTCATATTGGCTCTATTCGCACTGATAATGGAAAATAATACCACTTCAAATGAATTTGAAAACTATCTTTGCCAACATGGGATCAAACATCAAACAACTATGCATTATAATCCCCAATAGAACGGAGTAGCTGAAAGAATGAACAAGACAATCTTAAGTATGGTATGTTCCATGATGTTTTTCAAGAATGTAAAATTGATGTTTTGGGTTGATGCAGTTCTATGTGTGGTGTATGTAAAGAATAGGTTTCCATCTAATGCTATTAGAAACAAGACTCCTTATGAAATGTGGTATGGCCACATTCCTTCGGTAAAGCATCTCAGGGTCTTTGGTTCTACGTGTTATGCCTTGATACCTAAGGAAAAAAGAAACAAACTTGGTGCAAGGATTCGTAAGTGTATCTTCTTGGGGTATTCAAATACCTCCAAAGCATATTGTATCTATGATGAAGTTAATAAGAAGTTTGTAGTATCTAGAGATGTGATATTTATTGAATCTTCCAAGGCTGATAATGTTGTTGAGTGGCAACTTGATCACTTGGATGGATTTGGACATCAAAAGTCTTTTCAAGAATTTGATAGTGAGATTCCACATCTTGAAGGGGGGATTCCTATACTGGATCAATATGTGGAATTTTCTTTTGAAGCACTTTCTACCCCACATGAAGCTCCAACCACTAATCCAAATGACACTTCAAGTGATGTTATTGACAAAATTGAGAGACTAAATCTTGATTCAGCCCCAACTCAGTCAACTGAGCAGCCTAGGCCATCTCAGAAAGGTCCTCCAAAGTGGCTAACAAAGACACTTAAAAGTGTTCATCCTGATGAGGTTGGAAAGATAGGAACAAGAAGTATAACTAGGAAAAATGGAAATGATGTAGACAATTCTGATTTACTTGTTGATATGGATGTTTGTTATGATTGTGAATTGAATTTGTCTTCAGATTTTGAACCAACTTCCTTCAAAGAAGTCGATTCTCATGATGAATGGAAAGAAGCGATGCAAAAAGAGTTTGATTCCTTGATAAATAATGGAACTTGGAAGTTGGTTGATCCTCTGTTGGGACCAAACCAATAGACTGCAAGTAGGTCTACAAGAACAAGTATAAAGCTGATGGTTCACTTGACAAGCACAAAGCCAGGCTTGTGGCAAAAGGTTTTGCATAAAAGGAAGGGGTCGACTATGAGGAGACTTTTGCCCCAACAACAAAATGGGTTACCATCCAGACACTCTTTGCCTTGGAAACTCAGAATGGTTGGAAATTTCATCAAATGGAAGTAAAAATTGCTTTCTTGAATGGAGATCTGAAAGAGAATGTTTTTATGTCCCAACCAAAAGGATTTATTGTGAAGGTTCAAGAATACAAGGTATGCAAGTTTGTAAAATGCTTGTATGGCCTCAAGCAAGCACTGCGAGCGTGGTACGAGAAGTTAACTGAGCATCTTCTGAAACTAAACTTCAAACATTATGATCTTGATGATGCAATTTTTTTTGTCAAGAAATCTGGAAAAATAGTTGTATATCTTGTGGTGTATGTAGATGATATTTTGATGACAGGGAACTATGAGAGCTATATTGCATCCATAAAGAAGGAATTGAGGAAAGGTTTTGAAATGACAGACTTGGGGTATGTTCATTACTATCTTGGTATTGAAGTAACTCAACATCCGAAGTTTATATTCCTCTCTCAGAAGAAGTAGACTGGAGATATGTTGAAAAAGTTTGGCATGACTGAGTGCAATCCTTTGATTAATCCAATGGAATAGAACTCAAAACTCACATCCACTGAAGGAAAAGAGTTTGAGGATGAAACAAAGTATAGAAAGCTTGTAGGAAGTCTCAACTACCTGACTACTACTAGAACAAACATTTCATTTGTTGTTGGAATCCTCTCCAAGTTTATGAAAAAGCCTTGTGAGGGACATTGGTTTGCTGCAAAAAGAGTTCTAAAGTACTTGAAGGGAACTCAAGACTTTGGACTTAAGTATACACAGGTGGGTGACTTCATCTTGATTCGATACTATGATTTAGACTTCGATGGAGATAAAGAAACTGGGGTATCTATTTCAAGTTATGTTATGAGCCTTGGATCAGGAGTTGTCTTCTGGAGGTCACACAAACAATCAGCTCCAACATATTCCAAAATTGAGGCAAAATAATTGGCAGTAGCTAAAGTAACAAAGGAAATTGTGTGGCTCAGGCAAATTCTAGAAGATTTGTAGGAGAAACAAGTGCATTCAACTCCTTTCATGCTTGACAACACTTCTGCAATAAAGTTGGCCAAGAACCCAAAGTTCCTTGATCGAATGAAGCACGTCAATACAAAATACCATGTGATTCAACATCATGTTGAGGCCCAGACAATCCATCGACAACATTGTTCCGCAAATGAGCAGATTGCAGACATCTTCACCAAAGCACTTGGAAGAGAAAAGTTCGAAAGTTTCAAAATGATGCTTGGACTCACTAACATACCTTTAGATTAATGGGGGGAATGTTGACACCTAATCTTTGGGATTAGGTGAATCCATGTAAAATAGTGTAAATAGAAAATAAGGAGAAGTGGAATATGAAGAGACACTAGGAGATGAATCCCAAGAGTCTCTCCCTCCATGTATATATCTATGATCAACCTTAATGCAAAATCACAATTCATTTGAGGAGTTACCTCCTGGCATGACACCTTGTCTTGACGATCTTTTGTAAACATTCTTTCTTGGAGGAGGTATAACCATTTGTTGATCCTTTTCCTTGATTACTTCAACATTGCGTTTCCACCCTTCTTCTATTCTTCGCCTCTATCTTGCCTTTGAGGGATCCTGCTATCATACTTCTCGTTAATTTTTCTCTGTGGGGGCTTGGAGCTTGTGTCTTCATTGCATGGATCTTGTCTTGCTTCTTTTGCCTTCAACTTCAACTGAGCAATTTCTTGATACTTCTCATTAATGACAAGATCTTTCTTTTTGACATCTTGTAGTTTCTCCTTCTGCCATTTCTTGAGGAAATTTATTTCATCTAGGGATACATTAAGTTACTTTTGCTTTTGACTAACTTCTGCCTCCTACTTTTGAACATATTCTTCTGATTGACTTGCCAAGTTTTTCTCTTTCCTTTCTGCTTCCTCCACTTGAAGTATTAGAATGGAAACTTCTTCTTCAAGTATCAAATTTCGCTTCCTTGCATTGTTAAGATCACATAAGGAATTAATCAATTCTCCGTCCCAGTCTACTACTACTTCTTCATCATTATCAAATTATTTGATTTGAGAATTTGAATTACAATCATCACCATATTCTTCTTTGGTTGCATGGTTCTTTGAGTAGATATTGTGGAGCTTCTTCCAAATATTTTTGGTTGATGAGCAATGATCTACTTTGGATTTTACAAAATCTGGGAGAGCACTAAGAATGATATTCATGACTTTTGTATTGTACCTTCCAGATTCGTTGGTAGATGTGTCTCCAGAAATAATAGAGCACCATACATCACATCCATGATCTTTCCAACTAACTTCCATTCTAGATTCCCATATTTCATATTTGGCTTCATCAAACTCAAGAGTTGGATACCTTGGATAACCTTTATTCTATTCATTAATTGTAATATATTTTGATACTACTACAATATCAAAGACTTCCTTTGATCGTTTGGATGTGTGCTTCTTTGACTTTTCCATCTCTAATCTTCTGAGATCTGCCTTCGAATTGTTAAGTTGTAACTAAAGGAACCTGCTCTGATACCAATTGTTGAAAATATTGAGAGGGTGGTGTATTAATATTTATCTTCAATTAGTTAATTTAACTTCACAAAGCATTAATTGTCATTAATATTAAATCAAACATAAATTAGAAACACCATTCAAAAATGCATAGTATCTAAGACACACAAGATATTTTAGGTGGAAACTGTTAGAAAACTAGAAAGGGAGAAACATTTTCTTATATTGACAATTAATTGTGATATTCTTATATTCTTATTAGCTTTCATTATGTTCTTCTTTTATCTTCTTCTCAGCAAGCAATCATCAAATCAAAAACATGAAGATCAATGACACTAGAAATAGGCACTCAGCCAAGGCTAAACCCCTAAGAAGGGGAAACCTAGTCAAACTCTTTCACTAGAATATCCAAATCAAATTGAGACAAATGGAGACCTTAGACTTGACCAAAATACCTTCCTCCTCCAACAAGTCAACCTTCCAAGATGAGGAACTAAACACCAAAAGTCAACTTTTGTCAAGCTGCTTCAATCCAACTTCAAGTGAAAATTTCGGCCCCCAGCTTCATAATTTCGACCCTACTGCAGCCAAAAAATTTCAGCCCTCTAGTAGCTTCAAAATTTCACACGTGTGAGCCGAAAGAGAGAGAAAATAATGTCCAATCTTCTTCGCTAGGGTTTCTTCTCCTTCGCTAGGGTTTTTCTCCTTCTTCCAAGAATTTCATACTCCCTTTTCTTCTTCAACAATTGCAGATCAAACTTCTTGTGAATGTGCTCCAAATGAGGTCAAGTTGTTGCCTATTTATATATGTTTCTGGCTCTCAAATAGTCCAACTTGTCTTCCTTGAGTCTGATTTGGTGGAGGAAACCTAAATAACTCAATTTACATCAAAATAAATTTCTTTCTTGATAAACAAAGCCCAAGAAGGGTCTACTACATGATGACATGGACAAGGACTCTTGACATAAACCATATCAGCCTACAATGGAGGCTTTGACCTATTATCATTGACCCAAGCATGAAACCCATGCTTTAATAAGTCAATAAATTTTATTTTTCTTTCTTTCGAAAAATACATTACATTTTGACTCAAATATAATTATGAAGACCGACACTAGTTACATTCTTCAACACTCCCTCTTAACTAGGTAGGTATTCATAATTACATATATACAGAGGTACATGGAAGACCTAAAATTGATATGCTTTATGAAGATTCACAACATAGGCAACGCTACAGAATAGATACCTGACCAGGGTATCTAACTGGGTGGGACTAAGGTGTTCTCCAAGGTTCAACCACTCTAGATACCATCGAGCTTCCACTCTAACACCAATCCATGGATCTAGGTGTGTATCCAAGGTCAGAGCTCTAAGACCAATGCCACCCTCCCTACTTTGGGATCTAGACATCATCACAACCTAACCAGGTGTCCTACCAAGCATCTTGTCACCCGAAGATGATTCATCTCTCCTTATCAAATAAACTATATATATCTACCAATCCAAGAATGCTTCAAAGATTCAACCTTCTTTATGGAGAGATATACACAAAAACAACCACAACTAGTAATAAACTTTCACGATACATATATAACACAAACCTTCAGGGTCCTTAATCATCTTGATGCTGCTTAGTTCATCATCATATCAAACACATCTAGTCGGACACTTTACATCTTCAATTTTTCAACAACACCAAACTCAGTCTCAACGCTCCTTCCAAAATATCCAAGTCTTGTTCACAACTTTATTAATAAAAAATAACCATTAGTGTTGCTTCATCTATTCTCTGATTTCAAACATCCTCATGGCCTTTTCATCGAGTCATTCCTTTAACTAAGTAACTAGGGGACAAGTCCATCAACCATCTTATTCTTCCAGTCACATAAGCTTTTCCTTCTTGCATCAATAATTCATCGAAGAATTTAGACCTTCCAAAACTTCATCATTCCTTCACATGGTAACAAGGTCATCCATCGAACTTTAATGTCATCGAGGTTCTCATAGCTCCCTCTTTCCATCAATCTTCACATCATCATCAAATTATCATCAAATACGAGGTAAGCATCTTCATCATCTTGAAGACTATGTACCTATAAATCTTTAATAACAAGTACAACCAAACACAAATATATATGTACAAGAGCATGAAGTCAAGCATGTCAGCATAATTTATCAGATTTTAGACATTCAAGACCTAAACCTTGTTAGGTTTAATAATCAATTAAGAGTTTCATCCATTAGATTTCTTGAAACAACATTTACTAGGGTTTCGTCATAAACCTTAGATTTCATCATCAAAACTAAATCATATCAATAATAAAAAACATTATACTTCTATGGTTTCATTATCATGCTCTAGAATATCAATCTCTACTAGGGTTTTATTACAAACCCTAGATTTCAAAAACTAAATCATGAATATCAAAAATCAAGTTAGCATACCAACATTTCATCTCTAGGGTTCCATTATTACTTCCTAGAAATTTATATCAATCTCATACTAGGGTTTTATCATAAACCCTAGATAAAAACATCAAACTCCAAAATTAGATATATAACAAATTTTTCCAAGCTAGGGCTTAAATTATACGGAAGCACATACACCCAAAGGTCCATTTCTAGGGTTTTATATTGACTATTACAAGGGTTTTTCCATAAACCCTAAGATACCAAACCATAAGAAAACTAGGGTTTTTAGATGTCAATAACAAACCCTAAAAGGCTAGGGTTTTACCATAACATTACCAAAACCCTAAACATTAAGAGAGTAGGATTTTGACAAGAGATATAAACTTTATCAATAAACCCTAAGAAGATTAGGGTTTCATCATTATCATACCCTAAGCATCGAAAGGCTAGGGTTTTTTAGTGAACCCTAAGGTTAGGGTTTTATCAAAACAAAATGACAAGAGATAGAATAATAAGGGTAGATTCAATCTAGCGATTAATCACCCTAACAAGAATCCTTATGATTCAAAACCCTAGACATGAGAGAGTTAGTAATATAAAGCTAATTTCAAAATGAAGAATATTCATACCTTCTTCTGCAACAAGTTAATCAAAATCAAACATACCTTGAGTTGTTCTTTAACAAACCTTGTAGAGTTTCTTTAGCAACAAGCATACTTTCATGATGCAAGTTCTTTCTTGAAGTTTCCTCCATAACCTTTGTGTATTCCTGCAAGCTTTCCTACCAAGGAAAATACAAAGAAACGAATATGACTATGCAATACAAATAAATCTAGGTGTGTGGAGGAAATCAAAAATGAAAGAGGAAACAAATAAAAATATACTTATATTTTGGTAAAATGGTGAAGGCTCCCTCTTAATCCAATCTTTCTGAGGGATACCTATAACTTATCAAAAAAATTTAAGAACTTCTAAAAAGACATATTAGATCAAAACATAAAAGAAAAACTTTACAAAACCTAAAACAATAAACTAGAAGGATATGCAAAGAAAGACTTAATAGTATAAGTCCTTGACTTCAATTTCTTCAACGTAGTTATTCTTGGGTGGAGCGTCATCAACAACAATTGCATGTTCTCTTTCTCTCTTTTTATTCCTTGGATTTTCAGGACATTGACTCTTGTAATGTCTCATCTTATGATAATTGTAGCATTCAATCTTTGATAAATCGACCTTCTTCTTTGGTCCTTTGGATTTCTTGCATCCTCCTTTCTCTGTGTGATTAGCAGAGTATCCCTTGGAGGCGTTTTCCTCATCTTCTTCCTTGTTATTATTTGCTAATGAGATACATGCTTCTTCTTGACTGCAAGCATTCAAAATTTGTTCAAAGGATGGTGTGTCCTTCCAACTACTAATACTTGATGCAAAAGAGCTCCATGATTTTGGTAAACCTAATAGTACAACAATCAAAAGTTCTTTCTCTGGTATAGCTTCATTAATGGCTTGGAGCTCATCTCTTATTCGGAAGATCCTCACAAAATATGAAGATACAATATCATATTTTGTCATATTCAATGTTCTTAGTTCATTTTTGAGACTGGATATTTGTCCAATGTTCTTGATGGCGAATAGTTTGGTGATAGCTTCATACATCCCTTGTGCAATATCTATGTTGGATATGTAGGGGATTAGATTGTCCTTTACTCCATCCACGATTAAATTCATGGCCAGGATGTCAGTTTCCTTGTACTTTTATTTTCCAACATTTGTTGGTTTTTGAACTTTCCCTTGAACAAATTCTAATACTTTATGTTTTGCAAGGATGAGATCGATCCTTTTCTTCCATGCTTCATAGTTGGTGGCTCCTTCTAACTTATTTTATGTCTTCATTGAAGTTGCCATATATTTTCTAGATGTAGATTCTTCCCTTCTTCTTATGATCTTGTCTTGAATCCTTTATTTTGATCTTTCCTTCTTTTAATAGACCCTCAAGCTGCCTTTTTCCTTCTCCTCTTTTACCTTAACTCTGAAACCATGTTAGAAAACCATAAAGTCAAAAATATTTTCTTATATTGACAATTACTTGTGATATTCTTATATTCTTATTAGCTTTCCTTATGTTCTTCTTTTATCTTCTTCTCAACAAGCAATCATCAAATCAAAAGCATGAAGATCAATGACACTAGAAGTAGGCACTTAGCCAGGGATAAAACCCCTAAGAAGGGGAAAACCAGGTCAAAATCTTCCACTAGAATATTCAAATCAAATTGAGACAAACCAAGACCTTAGACCTGACCAAAAGACCTTCCTCCTCCACCAAGTCAACCTTCCAAGATGATGAACCAAACACCAGAAGTCAACTTTTGTCAAACTGCTTCAATCCAACTTCAAGTTAGAATTTCGGTTCCCAGCTTCAGAATATTAGCACTACTGCAACCCAACAACTTTGACCCTCCATCAGCTTTATAATTTTGCACGTGTGAGTTAAAAGACAGAGAAAATAATCTCCAATCTTCTTCGCTAGGGTTTCTTCTCCTTCGCTAGGGTTTTTCTCTTTCTTCCAAGAATTTCACACTCCCTTTTCTACTTCAACAAGTGCAGATCGAAATTGTTGTGAATGTGCTCCAAATGAGGTCGAGTTGCTGCTTATTTATAGTTGTTTTTGGCTCCCAAATAGGATGACTTATCTTTCTTGAGGCCGATTCGGTGGAGGAGGTCTAAATAACTCAATTTACATCAAAATAAATTTCTTTCTTGATAAATAAAGCATAAGAAGGGTCTATTACATGATGATATGGACAATGACTATTGACATAAACCCTAGAAGCCTACAATGGAGGATTTGACCTATTAATCATTGACCCAAGCATCAAATCCATGCTTTAATAAGTCAATAAAATTTATCTTTCTTTCTTTTGACAAATACATTACATTATGACTCAAATATAATTATGAAAAGCAACACTAGTTACATTCTTCAACAGAAACCCTTTCGGGAGAAAAACCATCGAATGCTTCTTAGTATAGGTATTTGAAAGTTACATCAACTGGAAACTCCAACTTGCATGACTGTTAGCATCAACTAAATGGAGCTCCAACACCCTCATTTATAGGCTCTAACTTGAAGGAAGTTCCAACTCCCTGATTTACTAGCTCCAATTGGAAGGATGCTCCAATGCCCTGATTTACCAGCTTCAACTGGAAGGATGCTCCAATGCCTTGGTTTTATCAACTTCAACTGAAAGGATGCTCCAACACTCTGCATAGGCTCCGACCAACCTTAGCACCACCCTGTCACCCTAAAGTGTTTTGAGGCTCCAACCTAAAGGAAACTCCACTCTCCGCCTTGCACCGCCCTACCACCCTGAAGATAAAAGATAAAAGAATAAGAATGATGAAATAAGAGCTCATTGTATTTCACTATCACGGGGCTGCCTCTATCTCTGTACAAAAATCGATTCTTGCTATCACAATACACTGCTAATGCTATCACTGCAAACTCAAGATCATCACCAACTGCATAATCTTTTTTGGCTCAAACGATCAACCCTAGCAACAAAATAAATTTGCCATGTACAACCCATATCTTAATAGCTTTGCTCAACACATACACGTCTTTGAAAAACTCTAGTAACTTTAGTTCAGGTAGGAACCCTAACAAAACATAGATCAAGATAATAGTGACAATATCAAGAAACACAATTTTTCTGCTTCCTTTGTACTAACATGATATCAAGTTAAACCCTAAAATTATCCTTATCAATGATATGGTAAATATGCTCAAATTCTAGCTCAGTATTACTGCCTTTGGAAGAAACCCTAAACTCTAAATCAGTCTGCTCAACTTGTATATTATGAAGGTGCCAGAACCCTAGTAACATTATTATATCAAGTTTACAAACCCTAGGCATTCAATGGCACTGTCAAACATTTAGAGCATTGAAACATAAAATAACCCTAGCATATGTCCCGTGATCAAACAATAATATGGCATTCATATGTGCTCTCCTTTGTTCTCAACATACAAACATTGACTCTGGCATTAGATAATATAATCTATCAGATCATGACAAGTCATGGAAATACAACAACATACAAAACTTTGTCATGTCAGTTGTTCATGGAATCTCAAACAACACTGGCACCAAAAATAACTCTCAAGGGGACTACAACACTATCAATCATTGCTCAACCTCAAGCCCCAACAAGCAAACTTCTCTCAATAACTTTGCTTAAGATGTGTATATACCTTTGTCAAACCCTAGCCATAATCCTCTATGTAATATAATTCCTAGCATGCACAACCATACATGATCCGAACAATCATCTCATCAAGAAAAAACTCTGTCTCCTTAGTCAAAAACAAATTCTATTATGAAATGCTTCCTTGATGGAAAAAACCCTAACAATGTCTCAACAATACTTTGACTAATACAAGACCTCTGTCCTCACATACCTATTTCTGCAAAGGCAATTATGTCTACATGCAGTTTACTCAATTTATCCAAGGCTGATGTTTAGCTCTTTCCAACAACTCCTTGCAGCATACTCAACATCAAATTGCATTGACAGTACTCTGCAACAAACCACAGTCCAATGCATAGATGGATTAAAATTTGATCTCTAAATGATTAGGTTGCCATATCATTTTTCAGTCACATATACTGGTGGACTATTCAATGCATAGGTGCTCTAATTGTATATAATCATCGCTCAAGCTAAGATTAACATACAACACTTTGACCCATCATACTCATCCATAGTTTTAAAAACCGCTCAGAAAAACCGGTAACCGGTCAAACCGGCCGGTTAGCTAGCTGGCCGGTCCGAACCGGCCTAAAAACCCGGTCAGGCCCTTCATTTGCCCGATTTTTGGCCCTAACCGGTGAAAACCGGCCGGTTTAGGACAAAACCGGCCGGTTTGTTACAAACCGGCCGGTTTTGTCCTAAACCGGCCGGTTTTAGGCACAACCACCATAAAGTTAAAAAAACATGTTTTTGACTGTGTTTGAGGGGTTTTGGGGGGGGAATAAGGGTGTTTCAACCCTAACAATGTTGGCAATTAATGGTAATGTTAAATTCTTAAAGTAAAAGTGACATTTCCTTTAATTTTCATTTTCATCCTTTTACTTAAATTTTTAACATTACCATGAAATGACTCAGGATGTTTGAGAGTGGTTTCGACCTCATTGGATTTCATATGGAGAAACTAGAATTTTAGATTTCACTCAAAATTCAGCAGACTTAATGGTTTTCAGGATTTCATGGTTTGGGGGTAAACAATAAATGCAATTAGAGCTCCAAATGATAAGAAAAACTCCTGATCTAGATCCCATTGTGTTGGACGATATTGATCCAACATCAGAATGGGTGGAGGAGACTGAAGAACCTGTGTTTGAGGCTGATTTTGATATCGACATGGCTTTGGCGGGGGATGAAGCAGATTATGTGGTGGCATCAGAACTAGGATCAATAGCGGCATCAAGGAAAGGCAAGGAACCAATGGAAGGCACTAGTCATGCAGGTCGACAAACTCGTGCTTCCATTAGGTCCACTTCTATTGTCATTGGTGGCATTGATACTGAGGTTGCAGATCAGGCTGAGGCATCCTCAGACTCTGAACCAGATGATGTCTATGTAGCTCCTGATGATGATCTTGTGTCTACTACTAGTAGTGGTAATGAACTTGATGATTGATCATGTGTATACTGTAGACTTGTAGTAGGCCAATGGCCTCATAGCTTGCAGCAATGTTTTTGGACTTTATAGGCCATTTAGAGCCTCATTTGTTATGTATTTTGCTATTTTGTTGATGATATGTATTGCACTCGGTGCCATTTTGATGTATTCACCTTTACATGGTATATAAATGAGCAAACTTTGCATATTTTGTCTCTATTGGCTTGGAATCATGGTTTTACATCTAAAAATAGTTTTGTTTCATTAAAAATTGATTATTTAATGTATTTTTTTAAAACCGGTTCGTTTAGACCAAACCAGTGCCGGTTAGACCGGTTCCGGTCGGTAAACCGGTTCATTAGGTGGACCGGTCCGGTCACCGGTTCCGGTTTTAAAAACATTGTACTCATCACAAAACATCATACTACATGTTGCCAACTATCTCTGCACAGGTTAAAACAATGGCCTCTAATGCTCACTGCATCTAGGCTCAGACCAGATTTAAAATCCATGCACACATAATGCAATAGTAACATCACACAACATATTGACTTCAGACTACACACACACTCATGGATAATTCAACGCACGGTTGTACTTTTAGCACTCCTAATCATACTTTCTATGGGGCACAATACGTATTTTATGTGTAATTTTGATTCCTCTATTAATTGACATACCAATCACTTCAATCATACTATATGTTTATGTAACCACGAAATGCCATATGGAATCCAACTTACAGGGTGAAACAACTTGCACTTCACTTCTTGCAAATTTTCGTTCTTAAGCATAGATTAACAAGTGCTCGATTTGGAATTTCAACAGAACATAGTACGTGCCTCATAAATCGTGATATGTTGACCAAAATAAATGTGTTCATTGCACTAGACCATAAGAAGAGTTATTATATCAGTCAATGTAGCTATGGACATTTTTCTTTATTGTTCAAAGTCAAAGTTGGCCGCAAAAATTCCCTTGGACTTCCAGAATAAAAATAACCTCTTCGCTTCAATCAATGCATTCATCCGCATACAACCATGTACTGGTTAATTCAATTATTGGTAATTTCATCTGCGTAAGTCCTTTCAGTTAAAAAAAATCCTTGCAATATAACTTTAACAACATGGTGGTTAACTGTATTTGTACTGACACAAATAGCTAGAATACTGGTTTGCAACATGAAGATGGTATACCTATTATATTTGGCTATATTTGGAGCTTTAATTGTTTGTTGTCATAACCATCTGACGACTCAATGCAACATGATTTGGAATTCAATGAAATTACCCAGCAAAGATACCCAATAAGAAAAGAAAAAAAATTGAAAATATAACCCCAAACCAAATTAATTTCACTCCTCATTGTGGCCTCAGGAATCTCAAGATAAATTGTTGAAAAGATGAGCATTAAAAATTCTTGCCTTAGAAGAGAAAACAACCCTCTTTTTATAATGACCATGGAGGCTTCTAGGAGGGGCCAACTGACTTGATCACTTGGAGGAAAAATTAAAATTTCAATTTATTTTGGAGCCAGAACCCCATAGATATTAAAGCTGACTCTATTTGATATTTGATCCTTAATAAAACCCTCTTTTGAATTTGACTAGGATAGTCCCTTTTAATTTTAATTTCCTAGGATAATATACCTCTTCTTGGGCTACTTAAAATTTTAGGGCTTCAAAATTGACAAAGAATATCTCCTCAACCATGAGGAGTTATGGAGCGTGCCACCTACAGTTGGAATCAAGACAATGAGGGAAAAAGTACATACCCCAAAACCCCTTGGGGAAAAGGTCAAAACAAAGCCCTTGAAAGGGCAGAAAATTAGATTGTTCGGAGAGCCCCCAATTGGATTTTGAAGAGAATATTGGCTGGCTGAAGGTCGAAAAGTAAGGCCAAAAATGAATGAGAGCCCTAAGCATAGCTCAGGTAGGATCGACGTTTGCTATGCTCAGGTAAGTTACCTGAGAAGGTAAGGGCTATGCTGCCCTTTCAGGGGCTTTGTTTTGATTTGCGGTATGTACTTTTGAATCAAATGATAATTGTCTCGCGATAAAAAATATATATTTTAAATCCATTTTCCTCAACAAGTGTGGGGAATCTAGGGCTTCCCTTATTCTCTTCTAGGTTATTTGGAGCTTCCAATCAATGTAAACTAGATGAATATTAAGAGTGTTCAAGGACCATCATTGGCATCATTGACAACACCATTCAACATACTCAATGCCTCAAATACCAATCTCAAATTATATTTAAGCTTTTCTCTACTTCTATTGAAAATCAAAATGTTATGTGAATCATAAACTCATTAATATGTATTTGACATGCATATGTCATTAATTACATGATTGTATTTGGTATATTGCTTAGCCTAGATGGCATAACTAAACATTTATATTAATTATCCTTTGTATTGAATGCAATATTCCATTCACATCCTCTCATGATGATATGGTAATATCTAAATCTTTTGAAATTGATGTTTGAGAACTATCTTGCTTCACATAAACCATCAATCAAGTTGTCCATCCTTGACAATGGAAACCTATAACAAAGCATGATTGTTTTTAGTGCTCTAATTTCTATACCCATTCTTCACCTCCCATGTCCATCCTTGACAATGGAAACCTATAACAAAGCATGATTGTTTCTCAATGTGATTTTTTTTTGAAATTTTTTGATTAAAAAGCATGATTGTTTTTAGTGCTCTAATTTCTATACCCATTCTTCACCTCCCATTCTCCTTTGGTATAATTAAAGTTGGAACCAAACATGGAGTCATATTGTCTCTCATTAGTCCTTTTTGTATTGATTCTACTACTTGCTTGCCATAGTTTGCGCTTTCTAACAAAATCATCCTATGTATAGTTTGATTTGAGAAATCAAGTCAATATCATCCACAATCTCCTGCTTTCACAACAATCCTCTTTGTTCAACTTCACACACCACATCTACATACTTAGAAGATTCTTCACCTCCTCATGAATTTAATTCATCCTGGTACACTTAAATTTTTCTTCCTGCATGGTGCCTCCAAAAACATCCCTTTGTACTAGAACATAGATTTCATTTGTCTCATTTGTTGTTACCATGAAATATCTAAGCTTCATTAGAAACATTTCCTTCTAATCTTCAATCTTCACTAGGGTCTCTATTGAATTCTATTTCCACCCTTTCTAATAACATAGGTGTTCATTGTTCCATCATATAATGTTTAGCTATCAAATTGCCATGTTCTTCAAGTAACAAGTGGAAAGTATCCAAGGGACAAGAGACTTTACATTAAGCTTTCCTATTCTTTATGGAACCAAAATAATGTATGCACTAGGGGTTTTTTCATCATTCTAACCTCAACTTCTCAATCATCTCTATGGTGACCACATTCTCCAAATTATTAAAATGAATTATACCTCACAACATTTATTTTCAGAGTTGCATTTTTTGTTTTGATAAAATTTTTCATTGGCCATATTTCTTCTTTTGGCATCTAGTGTGTTTTACACGACCATTCCTATACACAACATTAGGCTCTCTGCATTCTTAGGTGTTGTTGTTGAAATTATTTGAGTATCATAAGACTCTTCTCCTTGCACTCCCTAAGCTGTTAATTCAAATTTTCTCACAACATTCTTGTGCTAATTCAAACAGTTTATTGCTTTAATCTCTATAAGTGTAACAATGCGTTTTCACATCCATGCACTTTAAACTCCCCATGACTTTTCTGTTACGTATGTCTAGAATTTTCACTATTCTCAACATTTTCAACATTTTCTACGTTTTTTGTGCATCGTCTCATATATGTGCTAGATCACAAATTGTCATGCCACATACTCCTTTTTTCCCCCCTTTTCCAAGTATTATTGATTCCATTGCATGCCAACTTATCTTCAACCTTTATCACCCACTAGTAAGTTAAAAAAAACAAATCATCCTATGCAAACTAATGTCATATCAATGGAAAATTTAGAAAATTCACATATATTAAAACTCACTAAACTTACTTTTCTTGATGCATCATGTGTATTGAGAACCTATAAATACCCTCTCTATATTTATGCATGCTCTACTTTTGTATAAGGTTTTTGCATTTCTCTAAACATGCCTTCTAGTATTCTAGCAAGAAGTTTCTTATGCAATTTTGAAAGCATATTACTTCAAGACTTGATATTTTCTCTCTTTACATGCACATTCCTGCTACAAAAACTCCCACCATAACGTGACATGTCCCTTTAAACCATGTCACTGTGAACTTTTGCGTCTATGGGTCCTCAATCTTATCATACTCAATATATTATTTCTTCTTCTCTTGTCCAATCCATAAAGCTTCATCCTTCAAGTTTCCATCATGACTAGGGACTCCTAATCACACTTCCTTTGTCTCTTAAAAATGCAATCATTATTCCATGATATCAATTTTGTTCTCTTGTTGCTTATTTTATTCTACTTTTGGTTTAGAATCCTTTCTTTTGCTTCACTACTCTATGGCTAGAGGTTCACTATCTGCCTCAATTCTTGCAATTATATTCTCATGATTGTTCATCCACCTATATGCACCATTTTTGAAATTACAAACCACTTCACACAAGAAGAACAAAGAGATTTCTCCACACTTTGACTCTTACCAGAGTCTTAACTTGCTTTGATAAAAAATGGTGCAAGGGATACACAACAAAATCCTTATGATACACATTGTGTGGATTAATCCTAAGTGGCCTACAAACTTAGATTTATATGAAATATAAAACACTTAACAACTTATAATGAATATATAACTAAGTGCAAAAAGGAAACATTAACACAAAATGTTTGATGGGCAAAGAAGAATTTAAGAAATTGATGTATCCATTTTCTTTAACAAATTGGTTGTATATATGAAACAAACATATATATACCTCAATGATTCTAATGCATTATTCAACTTTTGCAATTCTCTCATAGCCCACAAATTTCACCTCTAGAACACCATATTCCATCTTGAGCATCACACTATTCCTATTCTTTCTCCTTTATGATCTCCTCTCCTTGCTCATCATTTTTCTCATCCTTAAATTCTTCATAACCATGCACTTATTCTATGAAAATTGTGTTCTTAGCCTCCAATCCCTTAGTAGCCATCCAAACCTCATTTGGTCTCTACACTTTTAGATACCTGGACCACCAAAATATCATTGACATGTATATAGGTTGGTTGCAACTACTTCAATCTTGATAGTTTGTTAAATAATTCTTTGAATTCCATGCACATCCCTTGATCTCCTTCAAGGTCCAAATCTTCATCTCAGGATCTCATGCTTTCACACTTGTAACCCATTCTACACCGATCCTTTGAAATGAACATTATCTTCCTTAATTATGTTTTACTTCATTGCTTTCTTACTTCTCTTGCATGGAATATGGGTGACTTTCACTTGTGCACACCACCTCATCTATGCAAGTATGTGCATACCTTACCTTTATGATTGGCCACAAAAATGTATTTTCTATTGTGTGTAATTCTTATGCATCATTTATACACCTCACTTCAATTTGCAACATTGACAATTATATTGTTTAAAATAATAATATTCAAGAGTGGAAGTTGCCCTAGCTCTAACAGGCAAATTATAAAGAGCAACTTGAGCTCTGAGTTGTTGTAACAAGGAACAATTTTTTGATTTTTGTGTGATTAAAGGGTTTTTGTAACCTTGGAAAATTTGGGTTTACCACTTAATTTTCAATAAAATTTGGCAAAAATTCAAAAAATAACATTATGATGTGTAAAACAAGGTTAAATAAATATTTGGTTAAAGGGCACACACATTCGCTAACTGATGCATTGTATCTACAACCCTCATTTATCTTGGCCCTCCCAAACATGCACACTACATAACGGTGGTGGGGAGGAGGGGGTCCAAAAGGGATATCAGGTAATATACCACCCAATGTACACGTTAATTAGCTATTGGGTCTAAGCCCCCCCCTTGAATTTCTCAAAACGGTCATGGGACTCCCCTAAAACTACCAAGGATGATGAGATATGATGCCATGGCACAATATGATTGGAGGATATAAAATCTAGCTTGATAGGTGACATGGTCGCTAATACAACAACCATGTAGCATTATGGGATGATATGGTAGCGAACTTGACAATTGACATGGTGGGTGATGTGCCATTGACATGGAAGGTGTTGTGAAGCATGACATATGGTGACATGACCCTCAAAAGGTCGAGAAAATTAATTTCCAGCTTGGTTTTTAATAAATAGGAGGCTACCACGTATTCTAGAAAGTTTAAAAGAAAGGGTAAAAGGGGTAAACCTAATGAAAAACCCCACATTTGTGATTTTTTGTACGAGAGAAAGGCACCAGAAAAATACAAGCATACAAACAAAATTATTCAAAGGAATGATTTGGTCGCCGAGTCAACGTTCCAAAAATTGTCCATTGAAGCATACACAGCTAGAGCAACACCACTAGCAAAGGCTAGAACAAAGGCTAGGGCAAAGGTACCTAGAATAGTAGTAGACCCAATGCTTAATTCTGATATTTTTTCTACTTGTCATTTTCTTGTTTTTATAAGGAAAATGAAGAAACTAATCTCTACAACCAATGGAACTTCCCACACACCAACCTTTAAGGAAATTAGTCTCGTATATAGAGACAATGATGTTACGACATTGTAATTTCTATTTTACCTTTATGACCTTCATAAGCAAGCTTACACCCCACTTTAATAACTTGCACATTTTTTTCCATGCTTGGGAGTCTAACCTAGCTTAATTTATCATCCTATAAACATTCACATTTCTAGATTTTATCGTGTGGTGTTCGAACTATGTGCCTAGTAGGCAAGATGTTATTTCTTAGAGTGGCATTATTCTTTTCGAAATAAACCCTAACTCCATCTTTGAAATGCTTAAGTTAATTGTGCTAATGATACCAAACCACTGCAAGAAGAAAAATTATTAACATCATATCTAGAATTGTCTATTGAGAACAAAAATTATTTGATTCAATCCTTCCTTTCCCTTGGTGCTACTATTCCTGAAAATCCAACACCTTGTAATACTATTGTGTTCCTTGGAATTTTAAGACATGTTATTACCGTGTTGCGTTCTTTATTAGGACATGATAATAACCAGGTGGTTGATGGGACAATTCTAGGTTTTATGTTGGCACTTTTTCCTAATAATGGACCTTTGATAAAACTTGATTATAGTAGGTATTTGGTAAAGTCAATAAATATTCACTTGGGTCCAATTTAATGTCATTATAAATTTTAGGTTTCAATCCTATTTAGTCTATAGTTTCTATATTTTCAAGTTGATAAATTTTATAGTCTTCATCTAAATCTACAATATGAAGTTGGAAATCCATATTCTATGATCCATTGGACTTGTTTTGTTAGGAAACAACCCAAGAATGTAGGTTTATTCGAGTTTGTCAATAAATTCATGTTTATTGTTTATGTTGTAATTTATGAAGAGTATCCCCCATAGAATATTCCCAGAATGAAAATATTCTTCAAATGAGTCTAGATACCGGAGATGGTGACTAGTTCTTGTTTGAAAATTATTATGAAATCATAATATATGAACGTGAGTCTACTTCATACCAGTTACTTATTTTTCTCACTATGAGAATCCTTTTCACGAAGTACATTAGACAAAGGTTGGAATATGATCAAGTACATTTTGTTTCAAAGAAGTAGCATGTTACCTTCAAATTGAAAAATAAAGTTGGGCCTTTTATTGTTAATCCAATAGCATCTCTACATGAAGTGGATAAGATGTTGAATAAATTAAATCTAGCACAGGGAGAATCTTTGTTTTATGACCTGCATCAAATTATTTCTCTTAAAAGAATAAATGAGGGATTATGCGCTTATGGACACTTCAAAAATCTAGAATTACAAAAAATATCCCATAAGGAGGTATGGGAACCAGAATAGCAGGTTTCTCAACAACAACTCCCATAAACAATGTAATTTTCTTAGCCCCTTGTTTTAGATACTCCTCAACAACAAGAAAAGGCCTCAAGAGGATCCATTATAATACCTTTCAAACTATTTTATAAATGGAGGAGAATGATCAACAATCATCAAAGAGACAAAGAACAAAGGATTTAGAAGGAGATAAGCAATTAACAACTAAAAGTATCAAGGATATTGCTTCATCAAGCGATCTTGTGTTTACTCTTGAATATGTTCCATCCTACACTTATTCTAAGTTCAACAGAACAAGACAGTCAAGTTGCTACACCAGCATCATCTGATGCAACTAAACAAGAGAATATATTTTCATAGTATTTATATATAAATAACAAGAATTTGAAAATTAAGCAGGATTTGCATTCTTAGTTGTGGAAATAGGGATCTTCTCAGATAAGATGATTATTAGGTACTGATTTTGAAAAATAAAAATTCAATATGGCTATTTAAGAACCTAAAGTTCAAGTTGTTAAAACAACCAATGAATAATGTAATGAAATTCTCCATGGATTTAGGAGAAATCAATTTGATTGTCAAAATGGACTTGCACAAGAAGACATGAGACATGGTTTTTAGAGATATTATTGAAACACCATTTAATACTTCTAAAGTACAAACCATGCTCACTAAAATGGATACTCAATTAAGATAAGAAAAGTTACTAAGCATGACTAAACAAACAATATTTGAAGAATTAGAGCAATGTATAGTGACACTGGAATCCAATCCCAATGATACAAAGTCCATTGAAGCTTTGGTGAACTCAAAGAATACCAATATCCTTGCCTTTAAAAATAGACTTAAGGTTCCTAATTTGGAACATGTATAAACAAATAACTATTGGCTATTAAAAAGGAAAAAAAACGAGTTATTAATTCAAATGATCAATTTAAATAAAAAATTGGAGAATTACGAGAAGCATATTGAAGTGTTGACTAAATAAAGGTAAGAGCATGTTTACTAGGGAAGTTCACCAACAAACACCATTAAATCCAACAATTTCAATAGTACTAGGGATGTTAGCATATCCATATGATGAGTTAGATTTGAGTTTAAGAGAGGTAGAAGTGGAGAAATTAAAGAGAATAATAATTGATAAAGATGATGAAATCTACATTCTAGAAGTCCATATTTATGAGAAAGATGGCACCATTATATCCTACCAAGAACATAAAGCAAAATTACAACAGGGTATAGATCAAATGAAAAACAGGTTAGTAGGGAAAAATTATTTGATTGGAGAGAAACATATATTAGGGGATCAAATGATATTTGAAATAACAAGCTTTTGGAATTACTTTATACAAAATGGAGATGATTATGTATTGGAAAATCATACACAAAAAGCTATTTTACAAGCTTGGGATGAATTGGATAACAAACCTCTTATGGCTAATAGAATCATAAAATTTCTCAATTATAAGTCTTGGAAGGAATTCAATGCACTTAGGGTCACAGAGAGGACATTATTCATCATGGAAACAAATAATGTCGTGACAAATAATAATCGTATTCAACAAGTGCAATAAAATAGAAAGGTGTGAAACAATTTATGAACAAATTCAACAATTTGCTGGAGATGGGTTTACCCACTTGTTTGGGTAAAAGAAGAAATCTTATTTCATAAGAAGCATATAGGAAGCTACTATTGAGAGAAAGAAATAAAGTTAGCAAGTTTGAAGATATGACAAGTACATTAAAAGGACAAACAATTGTGGATAAATCAGTTGATGATTTTTTATCTCTTATGTCAAATCAATAATTTATTTTCTACACCTCTTACATATGAAAAATATACAAAATTGGATATAGCATACAAGAAAATGTCTACATTCAATTATCCTATAGGTATTGATTGGGATTTCCTTGCTTGGTTTGTGTTATGATGATTCATCAATATAGCTAGAAAATGAAACTACATGATACTTGGCATGTGGTAGTCTTACAACTTATTTCTCCAACAAATTCTATCTTTGTAATTCTGGTCCTATAAAACCACTAAATGTAACTAATAGTTATTAGGTTTATTTTGTATAAAAAACATTGATGGCTTGATACCAAGGGATTGAGGTTTTTTTTGTAAATGTCGAAAAGAAGGGCATTACACGAAGGATTGTAAAGCCAAAATTGTAGAGAAAGGGAAAGGGTTTGAAGATACTCCATTTGAGGAAGCAAAAATCTTCTTAGATGAAGGAGGGAATGTGTACTTGGCTTATTCAAGTACAAAAGTCGACCATGAGGCATAATTGGTCAACTTAGGTACATATTTTCATATGACTCCTCACAAGGAGTGCTTTTGCGAGTATAAAAGATTCAATGGTGGTGATGTTTTCTTAGGAGACGACTCAAGAGCCAAAATAGTAGGATGAGAAAAGTTCAAGTGAAAACTCATGGATGGAAGGATTAAGACACTCCCTAGTGTTTTTCACATTCAAAGATTAGCTAGAAATTTGATTTATGTAAGCAAGATGAGCAACACAGATGCAAAGACAAAGTTTGAAAAGGATACATGTATGATGGCTTGAGGATCAATGTTATTGTTGATGGGAGTTCGAATTGGAACTCTATATAAGTTATTGGGAAGCATTGTTAGTGTTGGGTGCAACAATTTTGTTGTTCATGACAGTGGAGCATAAGGTGAGACTCTTGCAGCTTCAGGAGAAAAGACTATGTTGTGGCATAAAAAAGCTAGAACATATTAGAGAGAAGGGACTTTGATTACTATGTTAGGCCCCTATACTACTAGTGTAACCCCTTATTGTTATTAGTACAACCCACTTATTATATTAATGTACCCATGTAGTGCCCATATTGTTACTATTGTGCCCCATAGAAGCCCACTATTGTTATTATTGTGCCCTTACATTATTATTGTTATGTCGGCTCTGATTATGTTATGACCCCTTAGACTCCTATATATAGAAAGGAGGTCTTTTCATTTGTATCATCCAAGAATTGTTCATTTATGTAATGTAAAGGAGGTTGCCCCCTCGAAGAGGCTGAATTCTAAGGTGTTGATATATCTTTTCTATCTTTTCTTGAGCTAGTTTCATAACATTTGGTATCAGAGCTTTGGATTCTAGGGTTTCGCTGTTCCAAACAGCTCATCGTGGCATTTTCGCTATAACTTTTTTCTGCGACGTTTCAGAAGTTGAAAAAAAAACCCATTTGAGAAGAAATCACACTGAACCTTGGATCCGAATTTCAGATATTTTTGTACTATATTTGCGGAGATATGATCAGAGGAATTTGGTGTTTTTGCATACTCTTGAATTACATTCCAAACAGGTGACCTGGGGAAAATTGTCATAACTTTCTCTCTGGGGATCAGATTGAAATTTCGTAAGAAGGTACAGAAAGAGGACAGACTGTAGTTTCTTGTATGCATTTTTCAGATCCAAAGGTCGAAATAGTGACTCGTGGAACATCGTACAAGTTCGCTCTACTGAACTAGTCTATAATCAAGTCATTGTGGGAGATTTCGCATAACTCTTCCTTGGAGAATCCAATTTGGATAAGATTGGTGGTATTGGAAAGAGGACACAAAGGGCTACTACAGGTTGCAATTTCAGAACTTAAAGATCCAAAAGTACGGAGTTACAGTCGTTTCAAGATCGAGCTCCTAAAATCAAGAAAAAACAAGATGAGGAAGTTTGATTGCAAGGATCCGGTAAATTGGATACGTCAGATGGAGCAATATTTTGATCTACATGGTGCACCACTGTTACAAAAGGTATGTATTGCATCTTCATATTTAGAATCGGATCAATTTTTATGGTATGAAGGGCTTTGTTCTCGTAAACAACTTGTTACATGGTCAATTTTCACGGAGGAAATGATAGCACATTATGATGATACAAAGAGCAACACCTTCTTTAGAGAAATACCACAACAATTGGAAAGAGTAAAAGGGCTTTGTGACATACTAACGAAATTATGGAAACCAAGAAGCATACGCCTCACAACTATAAATATGGAAGTGTTGTTTCTCCTAGCCTTCCACAACCTACAAGGGTTACACCACAACAATTGGAAGAAAAAAGAGAAAAAGGGCTTTGTTACAATGGTGATAGCAAATGCACTAAAGGTCATAAGTGTGCTGAGAAGAAATTATTTTACATAGAATATGAAGAGGAGGAAGAAAATGATCAAGAAACATAAAAAAAGAGGATATACGCTAGGACCCCACCCCAGAGAAAGAAGAAATGAATCAAACCATATCTTGTAAAGCATTGGCAAGAATTACCACTCCTCAAACTTTCAAGATAGAAGGAAATATCAAGAAGAAAAAGGTGCAAGAAGTGAAAGATCACATTGAGGAAGAAGAAATGAATCCAACCATATCTTGTAATTCATTGGCTGGAATTAACACTCCTCAAACTATCAAGATAAAAGGGCATATCAAGAAGAAAAATATTCAAGAAGTGAAAGATCATATCGAGCATCAAGAAATGAATCCGACCATATCTTGTAAAGGAGTGGAAGAAATTACCACTTCTCAAACTCTAGAGATAGAAGGACATATCAAGAAGAAAAAGGTTCAAGTAGTGAAAGATCACATTGAGCATCAACAACAAGTTCTACAACTTTTAAAGGATAACGCCACTTAGGTGCAAAATTAAACGAAACAACGGGTAGATCAACATCGTAGTGAAAAATGTTTTGATGTAGGTGATTGGGTGTTTTTACTGCTACATCTCAAGCAAGCTATTTATGAGAAGGAAATGTTGGCAATACTACATGCACTTAAAAAATGGCGACCTTACCGAATGGGAAGACTCTTCAAGGATGAGGATGTGGAAGCATTGTTTTGTGCTATTTCTATTACCCAACCAGATTGGATAAACGAAGCAAGGGATGAATGGAAGAAGGATGAAGAAGTATGTCCACTTATTCAAAAGTTGCAAAATATCCTAATTCAAACAATATTGCCAGAAATTGAAGAAGAAGGAAAAATCATATTGTAACCTGGAGTAGTCACAAAAACAAGAACCCGACAACTACGAAATTGATCAATTTCAGAGTATCTCATCAAGTGGAAGAACTTACCCGCTGAAGATTCCACATGGGAGGACAATAATTTTATACAGAAGCATCAAGACCTACTCAAGCATTGAAGACAATGCTTTTTGAAGGAGAGGGGCATGTTAGGCCCCTATACTACTAGTGTAACCCCTTATTGTTATTAGTACAACCCACTTATTATATTAATGTACCCATGTAGTGCCCATATTGTTACTATTGTGCCCCATAGAAGCCCACTATTGTTATTATTGTGCCTTTGCATTATTATTGTTATGTCGGCTCTAATTATGTTATGACCCCTTAGACTCCTATATATAGAAAGGAGGTCTTTTCATTTGTATCATCCAAGAATTGTTCATTTATGTAATGTAAAGGAGGTTGCCCCCTCGAAGAGGCTAAATTCTAAGGCATTGATCTATCTTTTCTTGAGCTGGTTTCATAACATACTATATGGTAATGGTATAGTAGAAGCTATGGATAATTGATCTATCTATATTTTGATTTCTATGAACATTGTTTACATGGAAAGAAAAATAGGGTGAGATTCTCCTCTAGTGTTAAGAGGGCAGAGGGAATATAATAACTAGTGCACAATGATGTGTTTGGACTTGTGTCAATTCCATCATTGGGTAAATCTATGTACTATGTCTCATTTATAAATGATTACTTGAGGAATACATGGATATATTTCCTCAGGAACAAATCTAAATTCTTTGAAATATTTAAAAAAATTTAGGGCTCTGGTGGAGAATAAAAAAGGGAAGAAAATAAAGGTGTTGCGGTTGGATAATGTTGGAGATTTTTGCATGAAGGAATTGAGTTATATAAGAAGTGTGGTACAACAACAGAAGACTACTCTATACACACCTCAACAAAATAGAGTTGCAGAAAGGTTGAAGAGGAAATTGATGGAAAAGGCAAGGAGCATGCTCAACGGTGTTGGGTTAGGAAAATAATTCTGGGTAGAGGCAATGGATATTGCATTTTTACTTGTTAAATATATCATCCTCATCAACATTGGATGATAAGACTCCACATGAGGTATGAACTAGTAAGAAAACACCTCTCAAACATCTCAGGGTATTTGGTTGTGATGCATATGTACATGTTCCAAATGAAAATTGAACTAAGTTGGATAATAAATTTGAAAGACACATATTTATTGGTTTAAAAGTTTACAAGCTTTGGAACCTAGAAAAAAAACAAGGTTGTGTACAATCGAGATGTGGTATTTAGAGAAGTGAAATATGTTATCAAATAGGAATTCCTACCAAGGGAGAAAGAACCAAAGAAGATAGAGTTTTAACTAAAGGACGATGATTTAGACTCTACATAACAGCAAGTAGAAGAAGAACCACACACTCTAGTGTTGAGGAGATCAATTTGGGAAAGAAAGTAGCCAGAAATGTATACTCCACCTGATTTCCATTCAATTTTTTCTTTGTTTGTTACTGATGATGATCCTATAATTGTTAGGGAGGAAATGGATTTAGAGGATGAAAAACTCTAGAAAAAGGCCATGGTTGAAGAGCTGGACGCCTTGGAAAAGAATGAGGCTTGGGATCTAGTGGAGTTGCTAGCTTGAAGAAAATCCGTTGGCAATAAATGGGCGTTTAATAAAAAGTTGAATGCAGAAGGAAAAATGGAGAAATACAAAGCTTGATTACTATAAGAAGGCTATTCCTAGATGTAAGGAATTTACTTTGATGATATTTTTTCTCCAGTTGCAAAGTTAGCTTCTATTATATTTATTTTATCTATTGTTGTTGCTTTTGATTTTGAGGTAGAACAGATAGATATGAAGACAATATTCCTACATGTGCAATTGGAAGAATAGATCTATATGAAGCAACCAAAGGGATTCGCTGTGAAGGGCAAGAAAGAGTTTTATATGCACATTGACAAAGTCCTTGTATGGGTTGAATAAATCACCAAGGATATGGTATAAAAAATTTGATACATATACACAGGGACTTTGCTTCACAAGGATTAAAGAAGATCATTGTGTGTATTTTAAATTAGTTGGTGATCATCTTATTTATTTGGTATTGTATGTCAATGATATGTTTTTGATTGGAAATGACTAGAAAATTATCCAGGAAATGAAAACTTAGTTGTCCTCTAAATTTGACATGAAGGATCTCAGTGTTGAAAATTTTATCTTGGGCATGGAAATTAAAATAGATTGAGAAAAGAGGAAACTCTGGTTAAATAAAATAAAATATGTTGAGAAAATATTGCAAAGGTTTAACATGCAAGAAAGTAAACCTGATGAAGGTCCCTATTTCTTTAGGTGTAAAGTTATTTGCAGATCACTACCCTAAGACAAAAGAAGAGGAAGAGGACATGTCCCTTGTTCCATATGCTAGTGTCGTTGGAAGTTTGATGTATGTAATGGTTTGTACATGACCAGACATTACACATGTAGTGAGAGTATTAAGAAGGTTTATGTCAAACCCAGGGAGGAACCATTGAAAAAATATGAAGAGAGTTTTCAGGTATTTGAGTGGCACTACTAGATATGGATTACACAACTAAGGAAGACCAAGATTGGACAGTGTTGGACATTCATGGCTTTGCTGTGTTAAAATTGGAAACTAGGTCCAAATTCCACTTTGGACAACTCATTTGATGGCGATAATGATTGCATTAAATTCCTCTTTTCGAGAGGACCAAAATTGACCTAAATATCATCTAATTTGGACAAGGGAAGGTATATTTTTGAATTATGAGCCCACATGTGCATTTTTGGTCAGGTCGACCTTCAAGCAAATTGGACACCCTTGGAAGGCTATAAATACAAGTGACCTCAACCTCACTTGGACATCATTATGGATCATTCTTCTATTCTCTTTCTTGTTTTTTGCTCGCACAGGTCTGAGGCACATCCATGGAGGAATGGGTTCACACAAAGGTGAAATTGTAGGGTTCGAAGCTCGCATATCTATGTTAGGGTTTTGGACCTCAGTTGCAGGCATGCCACAAAAATTTATTGACTACAATCGCTCGCTACTAGGCTCATAGATGTGACTGAAGCCTTTCAGTCGCACATACAACATGTCCTCCATGCGACAGACATCTAGGGTTTGATTTTTTAGTTATCTGAAGTTTTCGCTTGTTGACTGTAGTGTTCGACAATTGTCCGCATATAGTAACATTTCATTATAAGATTCATAATGAAGGTTTTGATTACGAGCATGATTGGGTTCATCTCATGGATATTGTTTAGTTTATTTTTGCTGGATAGTTGTATGGATGAAGATATGGATCATTGTACTCTCTTTTGCTAAATCATTCAATGACAATCTAATAAGAAGAAGAATTTGAAAGGGTTTCCCCATAGTGGGTTTTTCCCTGGTCTCCGACCAATCCTAATGTCTCTATGTGTGAATGATTTTATTCTATTGTTCCTTTATGTTCCATTGCATTGATGATCATGATATTGTTCTTTCTACATAGTTGCATATGTTGCTGAATAATGATATAAATTTGAATAATGTTATGATGTCATGGGGTGAATTCAATGTGTAAATGAAGAAATGAAATTATCAAAGCAAAGAACAATATATCCCTAAGAAAAATTAACATGGTACCAGAGCTAGGCTGAAGAAAAGTCATGGAGATCACCCCTATGCTGACAGTATTAATGGAAGCAAGAGAGGGTGAAGGAATCCTAAAATAATTCTATGGTTTGAAGGAAACCCTAAGCAATTTGATTATTAGAGTTTGATGGATAGTATGAGGTTAGGGTTTGAAATGAACCCTGGTTTATGGAAAATATATGAGATACAAAATCTAGAAACCCTAGCATGGTCAATGTGACAAGTTTGATGAACCCCTAGATGGGATAGTTTCTATTAGGTTTGGTTGCTAATGAAGTTGATGAATATATATTAAGGGAAACAAGTGGAAAATGGACAATGATGACTCTTGAAGGCTGACTCAAGAGTGATATGATCACCTCTCATTGAAGATACATATTTTTTCAGTTTATGATGCTCCTTTATGTATTTCCTTCTGTTTAAACTTATGGATCTGATTATTGTTTTGATTATTACTTATACTTCTTGCATGTATATTTGAATATTTGGATGCTTCTAACTTCTTGATGAGATATGATAAGTGGATCCTTCTTGAGGATCATATGAGATGCAGGGAAGATGTCTAGTGCAGGAAGAGAAGAACTAGTGTTGGAAAAGGTAAAGAGGCACCTGATGAGAAGTGACAAAGTGCTACTAGTTTCCTATGTAAAATAAGACGCTGCACAGGTATTTGAATACTACAAGCTATCCATGGTATAATGTTTCAATGTTATGTTTCAATTGTAATACTGGATGGAAAGGTAAGCCCTAAGGTATGATGAGTATATAACCTTCACAGATGTCTCATGTATGCATGATACCTATGATGAAATGATGCTCTTGGTAGTAAACACGCATCTTGGCTTTTAGACATAATGAACTTCTTGATTCTATGAAGCTACTTAATATTGATCTTTTGGTATACTTGATGTTTGGCTAACATCTGTCATTTTGGATATCTTGATCCCATAGCCAGGAACTTGATATTATTGATAATGTTTGTGATTAGCATGGTAGCCATGATGATAGAAATATAACTATGAGATTGATATTCAGGATCTTTTGTTGACTATGGTTATGTTTTGATGGACTTAGTAATTATGACATATGGGAAAATTGAATGACTTGACTTGATGAAAGTACTATTGTGTTCATGATCCTTGAAGTATGATGTTACACATGTCTGCTTTCCTAATCATAAGACTCTAACTTCTGATGAAAGATTGATGTCATGATGTAATAGATAAGTAGCTAATGCTAACATGATATGCCCATGATAAATATGTGATATGGTCAGACTTTATGATCTAATAGATCTGCTGATGCATGACAATATTATAGAAAGGTTGATGACTTGAATGAAGATGACTTATATGATAGTATTAAGGGTCTGAGAGTATTATAGACAGGTTGATGCATGACAATATTAAGGATATGCTGAAGTGTCTTCCCATTCAGAGGGAGAATCTCTCCATAAGATCCCTACTCCTATTATCATTTTCATTATATGTATAGAATATTATTTATTGTTGAAGTTTTTGACATGAATAGACAAATATATGATATTTTTGGTCTGCAACAAATTTTTGATCTGAGAAGAGAGAGTTTTCCCTTACTCTAAGCCTCAATCGCACAAAAGCAAGCCTAAGGGTGCGGTTGTAACACCATCCGCACGGAAGTAAGCTCAAGGGAGCGACTGTAGCCTTCAAACCTCATGGAGGAAGGCCTATGGGTCCAATTATGCCTAGAGGACACAAAAGTGAAAGTTTTGTGCATGAAATCCGAAATTTACCTTAAAGATGTTAGTCCTACAGACTTGGAGCAGACAAAAAAAAGTTATATAAGTAGGGAAGTTTGAATATTAGATTTATTGTATATAAATGTGTTGACTAAACTTTTGTTTGCAGGTGACTGAGATATGCATATCAATATTTAATAACAGTTGCAAGGGTTTGACTAGATTTGGCTGATTGGTATATATAAGCAGTGTTTATAGTTTTAAAATGATGCTTGATATTGATTTAGAACTTTGACTTGATGTTGAGATATGTTTTGGGCTATATATCTCACTGTGATAGCAAATTTTGGATTTGACTTGATGACTAAAGATTTGATTTGACAATTGATGATTTGCCTTGATAAATGAGCATAATAAATTTTAGTGACTTATATTGGTATTCGATAGATTTTCTGTGTTGACATTATTAGCTTTGACACATTGGTTTAAGTATAAACAATTGTGATCCAATATGAAGCAATCTCACAATAAATGGATGGAATCATAGTGACTTATCCTTGGTGTATGCATTTGACAGAAATAATTTATGTTATGATCATGAGGATGACTTGATGAAGTTTGGTTTGATATTGCTTGATAAATGACAATTTGTTGATAGGTGAAGTCATAATTTGATATTTGGACAAGAACTCTACCTGTCACTTGGTCCAAAGAATTTGATACAGTGATATTGATGAGTTTGATATCAATTTTGACTTGGCTTCTAAACTTTGATAAACTGACTTAGTTGATTTGACTGCACAGTATTGATTTGTGTAAGGCTAATCATATTGGCTTGGTAAAGTATTATGTTTACATAAAGATTTGTATGAAGCAAGCTTCCCAATCCTGATATGTTCGTATTGACAGTTATTTGGTTGTGTTGATCCAAACCTCTACTTCAAAAGGGTCAAGTATGAATTTGATTTTGGTTTTATATATTGATGGTCTACTCTTGACAGGTAATGGGCCTATGATGATCAAAGTAAGAGGGAGGTTGCTTCTGAAGCTTGAAATAATCAATCATGGCATGATGAATCGATTTCTGAAGTTTGGAATAGAAAATTTGTATTGCGAAGCTATTGAAGAGTTTTTGGAAAGTGGAAATACAAATCCTTGGTCACTCTGATTGAATTTCAAGAAGTTGTGAAGAAATATTGTTGAACTTGATTCGATAACTGACAATTGATTGAAGTATTGATGTTCCAACACTTGTCCATATATATATATAACTTGAGTGAATTCATGATTGGGTTGCTTCAGACACATTGAGTTTCTACCAAGCATCCTTTGAGATATTTGCATGGGACGATCAATTTTTGATCTGAGATATTCATTCTACGATATGTGATTGCATGGATGTACTGATGTGGTTTGGGATCATTATTGATGAGCAAATTTGGGTGTTGCCTTAATATGAGATCTTCCATGATATCTTGGATGAGAGGTCTGTAGCAGGATTGAGGTTGAGTACGATGTTGCTGGCATGACCAGCTATGAGGCAAGAGGAAAAAGCTCCTTAGAAAGTTGTTTGGGCAAGTTCTAAATATGACAAGGATACATTGCGATAATATTGAGTGGATCCGATTGGCAGAAAATCTCGTATATAGTTGGGATTGAGCTACCTTCATATATTAAGATAGTATTGATGTACGCGATAAGTTAGGCTTGTGATTGACACCTCCTTGAGAGGGAGGATGAATATGGTATCCTTTTTGTGATATATATATTTTTGTTCTAATATGATATTTGATTTGATGTCCTGTATGAATAAGAGACAACTTCCATTGAGACATGATGATTAACAGATATAAGCACAATGATATTTTTTTTATTTATAGTGAGCATCACTAATCGAGGACATTGAGCCAAATATTCCCCCCCTATTTGATCTCCTAGGGTGTGGAATTGATATGGAGGGTTCCTAGGGTTGAGGGATCTCTAGAAAATAGAGTATCAACCCTATCTATTACCCATAGGGTTGTAGATGTTTCCCCTTATCTTGGTATTTGTAGAGTATACCCCAGTTGGCATTATACCTACAAGCTGGGCTTATTGGGATTGTCCCTCCCCATCTGGCCAATGGGTTGAGGAGGCTTGAGACATGTGATCCTTACCTTTTGGTAGGTCGAGTATCTAGCCCAAGCTCAGATTATGACACAAGTATTCTACCACATGACTCTTGAGGCTCATTGCTGGGAAGATTGGTAGGAAATAGGATGGGTTGAGATGTGCTCCCCTATATCACCTATTGCTTGATATGGGGTCATATATGTTTATCTCCCCCATGATATTTTGGATTGAAATGTGCTCCCCGATGTGGTTCCAGGTTGAGATGTGATCCCTAATGATATGCTCTCCGATAATGATGTGGGTTGTAGAATTGGCTCCCCATTGATGTTTCTCGAGTGGTAGCGTTGGGTTCCCCGCTGGCAGAGATTCTGGGTGGTAGCAGTGGATCCCTGATGAATAGAGGGTGGTAGCTTAGGCTCCCCTCCAATGTCAAATTCTTCTTCTTTTAGATTTGACAATGTTCAACATATGAGAAAGGAAAATCAAAAGATAAGTAGGAATAAGAAAGAGATGAATCGAGATGAACGTTGATGATACATGATGATGAGATTCTTAAGATTGGATATGATTTGATATAGGTGGAATTATCCCTAATTGAGAGGGAGTGTTAAAATTGGAAACTAGATCCAAATTCCACTTTGGACAACTCATTTGATGGAGATGATGATTACATTGAATTCCTCTTTTTGAGAGGACCAAAATCGACCTAAAGATCATCTAATTTGGACAAGGGAAAACATATTTTTGAATTATGAGCCCACATGTGCATATTTGATTAGGTCAGACCTAAAGCAAATTGGAAACCCTTGGAAGGCTATAAATACAAGTGACCTCAACCTAAATTGTACAACATTATGGATCATTCTTCTATTCTCTTTCTTGTTTTGGCTCGCACATGTCTGAGGCAGCTCTGGGGAGGAATGGGTTTTCATGAAGGTGAAACTGCAAGGTCTGAATCTCGCATCTCTATTTTAGGGTTTTGGGCCTCAGTCACAGGCATGCCATAGGGAGATCTTGAATACAATTGCTCGCTTCTAGGCTCATACGTGCGACTAAAGCCTTTCAGTCACATAAAAAATATGTCCTCCATGCGACCGACATCTAGGGTTTGGTTTTTCAGTTATTCGAAGTTTTCGCTCATTGACTGCACTGTTCGGCAGTTGTCCGTAGATAGTAACAGTTCATTATAGGCTTCAAAATCAGGGTTTTGATTATGAGCATGATTGGGTTCATCTCATGGATATTATTTAGTTTATTTTTGCTGGATAGTTGTATGGATGAAGATATGGATCATTTCACTTTCTTTTGCTAAATCATTCAATAGCAATCTAATAAGAAGAATATTTTGAAAGGGTTTTCCCCATAGTGGGGTTGCCTTGGTCTCCGACCAACCCTGGTGTCTCTATGTGTGAATGATTTTATTCTATTGTTCCTTTATGTTCCGCTGCATTGATGATAATGATATTATTCTTTCCACATAGTTGCATATGTTGCTGAATAATGGTATGATGTCATAGGGTGAATTCAATGCATAAATGAAGAAATTCAATTATCAAAGTAAAGAACAATATAGCCCTAAGAAATATTAACATGTTGGTGCAAATTGGGTTGGAGATTTGGATTGTAGAATATTTACAGGTGGGTATGTGTTTAACTTATTTGGAGGAGCAATCAATTGGATGAACAATCAATTACATGAGAAAGAGATAGTATGTATTGGTAATTTCAACTACATAAGCTGAATAAATGGTAGCCACTCATGCAAGCAAGGAAACATTTTGGTTACAAATATTGTGTTTAGGTATGGGGTTGGCACAACAAGCTATAAGGATATATTGTGACAACAAAAGTGCAATTTTCCTAGCGAAGAACCTTGCTTATCATTCAAAGACAAAGCATATTGATGTTCAATATAATTTTGTGAGGGATATGATTGAAGACAAGAAGGTACCACTGGAAAAGGTGGACATTTTGAAGAATGTTGTAGATGCATTAACAAAATATGTGAGAACTGAAAAGTTCTCTTGGTGCATATAAATAATGCACATCACTGCCCTGAATTATTGACTGTGTACTCCTATGGCCCCCTAAATGCAAAGAAAACAACTCGGAGAACATTGGGTATGTGTTATTTTGCATGAATTATATGCACCATGAACAAAAGGGGATTTTTCACCCCATTGTTGTGGGATATGTAGGAGGGTAGGAGCCAACTTAGACAGGGTTTGGGGTAACGCCCCAAAATAAAAGAAATTGGGTGGTTTTTTGCGTCCACTTTTGGCATTTTTCAGCCCATGATTTTGCTAATATCATTTTGGCGGCACATGGTGGTTTTGTAGTTTTGGTTATGGAAATATGGTTGGATTGGAAATTCATATGTTGTAGGATGTATATTGTATTGTAATATGATGTGCAAAAAGGATAATAAGAAAAATCTTGCTAGTTTTCTCGGGTTTGGGTTTCCAAGGTAAAATCTCTTTTTAGATTTGTGTGATTGCCATTGTATCTTTTTTGTTTTATTAAGAATTTGTTTGAAGTGATTAATTGTACATGGTTAAAACCTAGAACTTCTTCCACTGGTAGGTTCTTCCATTTGATGGTAATTAGTAATTGCTCAATCTCTGAGCTAGTTAGTCCTTGTTTCCTAGATTGCTTTCAGTTCTAGTATTATTTTCCATTTTCCATTTGTTATGAAACCAGCTCACAAAAAGATAGAAAAGAGAGATCCACGCCTTAGAATTCAGCCTCTTCGAGGGGGCAACCTCCTTTACATTACATAAATGAACAATTCTTGGATGATACAAATGAAAAACCTCCTTTCTATATATAGGAGTCTAAGGGTCACAATACAATCAGAGCCGACCTAACAATAATATTGTAAAGCACAAAAATAACAATAGAGGGATTCTATGGGCACAATAATAACAATATGGGGGTAATGGGCACAACAATATAAATAAGGGGTATAACTACAATAGTAATGGGGTAATCACTAGTATTATAGGGACCCAACATGCCCCTCTCCTTCAAAAAAGTGTTGTCCTCAACGCTTGAGTAGTTCTGGATACTTCTGCATAAAATTCTCATCCTCCCATGTGGAATCTTCAGCGGATAAGTTCTTCCACTTGATAAGATACTCTGAAATTGATCGATTTCGTAGCTGTCGAGTTCTTGTTTCTGTGACTGCTTCCGGTTCCAATATAATTTTTCCTTCCTCGTCAAGTTCTGGCAATATTGTTTGAACTGGGAGCTTGTCGCCTATAACCTTCTTTAAACATGAAACATGGAAAACTGGGTGCAATCGAGAAGCTGCAGGAAGCTCCAATTTGTATGCCATAGTACCAATCTTTTGCAACACCTTGTACGGACCATAATACTTTGGTGATAATTTATTATCCTTCTTAGCTTGCTTGAGGGACATTTGCTTATATGGTTGTAGCCGTAGGAATACCCAATCACCTACATCAAAACTTCTTTCACTGCGATGTTGATCTGCCTGTTGTTTCATTCTATTTTGTGCCAACACGAGGTTATCCTTTAAGAGTTGGAGGACTTGTTGTTGATGTTCGATGTGATGTTCCACTGCCTGAACCTTAGAATTTTCTCTTAAATATGATGTGATGGATGGTGGTTGATACCCATAAAGTGCCATAAATGGGGTCATTTTTGTTGCTGTATGGAAGGAAGTGTTATACCACCATTCAGCCAGAGGCAACCATTTGACCCATTGTGTCTGTTTATCAGATACAAAGCAACGAAGATATCCTTCCAAACATTTGTTTACTATCTCAGTTTGCCCATCAGATTGAGGATGATAAGATGAGCTATGAGCTAACTGAGTACCAAGACAAGAAAATAATTCTGTCCAAAAATTTCCAGTGAAAATGGGATCTCTGTCACTTACAATAATCTTTGGGTTTCCATGTAGCTTTTGAACTGTTTCCATAAATGCAGTAGAAACTGTACTGGCTTTAAATGGATGTGATAATGCACAAAAGTGTGCATACTTGGTAAGTCTGTCAACTACCACCATGATGACACTCTTTCCCTCAGACTTGGGTAAACCTGTGATAAAATCCATTGAAACCTCCTCCCAACGTTGGCTTGGAATGGATAAAGGTTGTAATAGACCCGGTGTCTTAATTGTTTCAACTTTATTTTGTTGGCAAACCAAACATTCCGCCACAAACTTTTGAATATCTGATTTAAGGCCATCCCAAAAAAATTCCTTCTTAACCCTGTGGTAAGTTTTTAAAAATCCTGAGTGCCCTCCTAAGGGAGAAGTGTGCAATTCCATAAGAATCTTTTGTTTTAGCTGGGAATTCTTACAGAGGTATAAGCGATCTTTGTACCATAACGAATCATTTTTCCAGCTAAATGTATCAGAAGTACTGGAATCTTGTTGTAGCTTTCGAATAAGTGCCCACACTTCTTCGTCATTCTTCCATTCCTCCCTTGCTTCGTTTATCCAATCTGGTTGGATAATAGAAATGGCACACAACAATGCTTCCACATCCTCATCCTTTCTTGAGAGTGCATCTGCCACCACATTTTGCTTCCCTTTTTTGTAGATGATTTCAAAGTCATAACCCAACATCTTTGTGACCCACTTTTGTTGCTCTTCAGAGGATAATCTTTGTTCTAAAAAGTATTTAAGGCTATCATGATCCGTTTTTACCTTGAAGTGTCTTCCCATTAGGTAGGGTCGCCATTTCTTAAGTGCATGGAGTATTGCCAACATTTCCTTCTCATAAATAGCTTTGCTTAAAAACTTTCCCTTGATTGGACGACTTTCAAAAGCAATGGGTCTTTCATCTTGCATTAGAACAGCACCAATTCCATTTCCTGAAGCATCACATTCCACAATAAAGGTTTTTGTGAAGTCCGGTGTAGCTAAGACCGGTGCTTGGCACATTGCCTCTTTAAGATGTTCAAAGGCCTTTGTTGCTTCCGGAGTCCATGAAAATGAATCTTTCTTCAATAATGTTGTTAGAGGTGCTGCTATTCTCCCATAATTCTTAACAAACTTGCGATAATACCCTGTCAACCCAAGAAATCCTCGCAGATGCTTTATGGATGTGGGGATTTTCCATTCCTTAATGGCTTTAATTTTGCTAGGGTCTACCTTAACTCCTTCATGAGATACAATATGACCCAAATATTCCACCTCCTGGACTCCAAAGAAACATTTGGATCTTTTTGCATATAATTGTTTCTCCTCCAATAGTTGTAGCACCCTGTCAACATGTTCAACATGATCCTTCCAAGACTTGCTGTAGATTAGTATATCATCAAAAAATACTAACACAAATTTTCTAAGGAATGGTTTGAAAATTGAATTCATCAAACCTTGAAATGTTGAAGGTGCATTGGTAAGGCCAAAAGGCATGACCAAAAATTCATAATGACCCTCATGAGTTCTAAATGCTGTTTTCGGAATGTCTTCAATCTTCATTCTGATTTGATGATATCCCGAACGAAGATCCAACTTGGTGAAGTAAATTGATCCATGCAATTCATCCAGTAATTCATCAATAACAGGAATGGGGAACTTATCTTTAATAGTGAGCTTGTTGAGCTCCCTATAATCTGGACACATGCGCCATGATCCATCCTTCTTGTGCACCAATACTACTGGAGCTGAGAAAGAACTTTGACTCGGTTGAATTATACCAGCCTCTAGCATTTCTGCAACCATACGTTCAATTTCACTTTTTTGGACATAGGGATATCTGTACGGCCTGATGTTTGGAGGAACACTTCCTGGAATCAGATGAATAGCATGATCATGATCACGCATAGGTGGGAGACCTTTGGGAGTCTCAAATACCTTGGAATGATTGTCCAGGACTTTTTGGAGATCTGGAGAAATAGATGATTCCAATGTGGAAACATCTAGCGAACATAATTGTGCAATTACACCTCTTTGCTCCTTTTTTAGAAGCTTTGTCATGCCATTAGAGCTGATTATCTTTCCTGGTTTCCCTGCAATACCCCTTAATTCAACTTCCTTTCCTTCCACAGAAAATTTCATGAAAAGTTCTTGAAAATTAAAAGCTATTGTACCCAAGGATTGTAGCCATTGGACTCCTAGTACAACATCAGCACCTCCCATTGGAATGGAAAGCATTGGGCTAGTCAATACATATTCTCCCATGGATAGCTTGATATTATGGCACTTTCCAGAACAATTTATTGTTCCTCCATTTGCAATCATCACTTGACACTCTGGTGCTGGATATAGGAAGCAATTCAATTCTTTTGCTACCCTACAATGAATAAAATTGTGGGTGCTTCCTGAATCAATCAACACTATTACCTTTTTCTTCTTGATTTGTCCTTCTATCTTGATGGTTTGAGGAGTGGTAATTCCCGCCAATGCATTACAAGATATGGTCGGATTTATTTGTTCTTCATCTAGGCTTTGTTCCTGGAATATATCCTCTTCTTTTGACCTTTCTTGCTCCTTTTCTTCTTCCTCTTCACAATCTATGTAGAATAATTTCTTCTCAGCACACTTATGACCTTTTGTGTATTTGCTATCACAATTGTAACAAAGCCCTTTTGCTCTTTTTTCTTCCAATTGTTGTGGTGTCAACCTTGTAGGTTGTGGAAGACTATGGGCAACAACACTTCCGTCTTTATAGTTGTGAATGGTATGCTTCCTAGTTGCCATAATTTTGCTTTCCATTTTTCTTGCTAACCTGAATGCCTTCTCTAATGAATCAGGTTCCCAAAGGCGCACATCATGTTGGATATTATCCTTTAAAGACCCTATGAACACATCAATCCTATGCTCCTCTGGAATATCTTTTACCCTTATGTTCAATTTTTGGAACTCCTCAATGTGCTCCATTATTGAACCCTTTTGTTTGAGACTTATCAATTGGCTAAAAAAAGTGTTGCTTTTTGTATCCTCATAATGTGCTATCAATTCTTCCGTAAAAATTGCCCAAGTGATAAATTGTTTACGAGAACAAAGCCATTGATACCATACAAACTGATTTGGTTCCAAATATAAAGTTGCCATACGTACCTTTTGTGTGTTTTGCACATTATTGAGATCGAAGAATTGCTCCATCTGTAATATCCATGTGGCGGGATCCTTGCCATCAAACTTCCTCATATCGATTTTTGGAACATGGTGAGTCTTCGATCCAACATTAGATCTATGGAATCATGATTAACATTTCTTTTGTTCTCATCATGAGTTTCCTTTACTACCTTTTCACCATTAGTGACCCTTTCTTGTAGCAACTTCTTCAATTCATCCATCTTATCATCCATGCCATCAAATTTAGCATCAATCTTAGCTTCCATGCCATCCATCTTAGCTTCCATGCCATTTATCTTAGATTCCACGCCACTTATCTTAGCTTCTGTTAGCTTTTGTGAGCGTGACATTTGTTGCACTTGTTCTTGTAATTTTGATATATCATGTAGCATTTCTTCCTCTTCTTCATGAGTCATGCTAGAGCTTTCAGGTTCCTTACTAGGTGTTTGCATTTTCTTTCCTCGGGGCATCAGTTACCGATAATAATGCTTTACTATGCCCTTTGAATTCCGTTAAACCAAGCTTACACAAAAATTTAAAAAAAACTACACACCTTTTTTCACTTTATAGAAGCCTGATATTGAATCTGATGTATCTCTGTAATTTCAGATCATCCAATTCTGAAATTGCTACCTGTAGTAGCCTTCTGCGTCCTCTTTCCAATGCCACAAGTCTGAGCCAAATTGGATTCTCCAAGGAAGAGTTATGTGAAATCTCCCACAGTGACTTGCTTTTAGACTGGTTCAGTAGAGCGAACTTGTACGACGTGCCACGAGTCACTGTTTCCACCTTTGAATCTAAAACACACGCACAAGAAACTACAGTCCGTCCTCTTTCTGTACCTTTTTACGAAATTTCAATCCGATCCTCAGAGAGAGAGTTATGACGATTTTCCCCAGGTCACCTGTTTTGAATGTAATTCAGGAGTCTGCAAAAAGACCAACTTCCTCAGATCATATCTCCGAAAATATCGCGAGAAAAGCTCTGAAATTCGGACCCAAGGTTCAGCGCCAATTCTTCTCAAATGGGTTTTTTTTGCGACTTCTGAAACGTCACAGAAAAAAAGTTATAGCGAAAATGCCACGATGACCTGTTTGGAGCAGCGAAACCCTAGAATCCAAAGCTCTGATACCAAATGTTATGAAACCAGCTCACAAAAAGATAGAAAAGAGAGATCCACGCCTTAGAATTCAGCCTCTTCGAGGGGGCAACCTCCTTTACATTACATAAATGAACAATTCTTGGATGATACAAATGAAAAACCTCCTTTCTATATATAGGAGTCTAAGGGTCCCAATACAATCAGAGCCTACATAACAATAATATTGTAGGCACAAAAATAACAATAGTGGGCTTCTATGTGGCACAATAGTAACAATATGGGCACTACATGGGTACAACAATATAAATAAGGGGTATAACTACAATAGTAATGGGGTAATCACTAGTATTATAGGGACCCAACACCATTAATCTATGGAAGAATATTTGAGATTGGGATCTTGCTGTTGATTACCTTCTTTAAGCAAGAAACATGGAATATTGGATGTACATATGAAGATGGAGGCAACTGTAATTTGTAATCCATACGTACAATCCTCTACAACACCTTATATGGGCCATAATATCTCGATGCGAATTTATTGCCCTTTTATTGTTTCAGGGACATATGTTTATATTGTTGTAGTCTCAAAAATACCCAATCCCCCACTTTAAATTCCCTTTCATTGTGATTCTAGTTTGCTGGTTGTTTCATCCTCTTTGCGCCATAACCAAGTTGTTCTTCAATAGTTTGAGAACCCCTTGTTGGTGCCTTATGTGGTCCCTCACTACTTGAGTCTTTATATTCCCTCTTAAGGGTGATGTGATAGATGAAGGATGATATCCATAAAGTGCCATGGATGCTAACAATTTTGATGAAGTATGGAAGGATGCATTGTACCACCATTCTGCCAAGTGAAACCATTTCACCTATTATTTATGTTTATCATATGCAAAGCAACACATATATCCCTCTATTTTTTTTTTCACAATCTCCATTTTTCCATAATATTGAGGATGGTAAGATGAGTTGTGAGCAGATTGAGTACCCAAACAAGAAAATAATATAGTCCAAAAACTTCTGCTAAAAACTAGATGTCAATCACTTACAATATTACTTAGTATTCCATGTATCTTTTGGACTGTTTCCATAATTTATTTTGCCATTGTACTTGCTTTAAAAGGATGGGAAAGAGAGAAAAAAATGGAAATACTATTTCGTTCAATCTACCACTACCATAATGACAGTCTTTCCTTCAAATTCAGGTATACCTGTAGTAAAATCCATTGAAACTTCCTCCCAATGTTGGCTTGGTATGGTTATTGGTTGAAGAGCCCTGTGGTCTTGATTGTCTCTCCCTTATTTTGTTCGTATACCACACATTCTGCCACAAAATTTTGCACATATTCTTTAAGAACTTCTAAAAAAATCTTTATTGATCCTATAGTGTGTCTTCCATAACACTAAATGTTCTCTTACAGGAGAAGTGTATAATTCCAAAAGGAACTTCAATTTGAATTAAGAATTCTTACATAAATATAAGCGATCTTGATACCACACCAATTCATTTTTCCACATAATTTTTTCTACTACATTAGGGTCCTCCTATAGTTTTTGAATGATCTTACATACCTTCTCATCTTTCTTCCAGTCTATCCTTGCTTCTTACACCCAGTTAGATGATGTAATGGAAATAATGCATAGTAAACCCTTTGTATCTTCCTTTTTCCTTAAGAGTGCATCTGCCACAATATTTTGTTTTCCCTTTTTGTATATAATTTCAAAGTCATAACCCAACCTTTGTGATCCATTTTTGTTGCTCTTCTGAAGATAGTATTTGCTCAATAGATGCCTCAAACTATCATGATCTATTTTTACTTTTAAGTGTCTACCTATTAGGTATGACAACCATTTCTTAACTTCATGTAGTATGGAAATCAATTATTTTTCATAGATGGGTCTAAGTAAAATATTTCCTTTAATTTCACTATTTTCAAAGGTAATTGAGCCTTCCTTCTTGCATCGAAACTACACCATTGCCATGGTCCAAGGCATCACACTCCACAACGAAGATTTTTGTGAAGTCATGTGATGCCAAGGCAAGAGTTGTACACATAGCCTCTTTAATTTATTTAATAGATTTGGATTCTTATGGAATCTTCAGTCCAATAAAATGCTTCCTTCAACAATTTTGTCAGAGGTGTTATTATTTGACCATAATTCTTGACAAAATTGTGATGATATATTGTTAATGCTTAGAAACCTTTGGGTTTCTTCAAGGTATTGGGGTTTGACCATTCCTTCATAGATTTTATTTTGTTAGTATCTGCCTTGAGACCCTCATGTGATACAATATGACCCAAATATTCTACTGCTTGAACCCCAAAGGCACACTTGGAAGAGTTTCCATATAGTTTTTTCTCTTCCAATAGTGTTAATACCCTATCAAGTTGTTGTGTATGCTCTTTGCAAGATTTGTTGTAGATTAGTATGTCATCAAGCAACATTAACACAAATTTTATAAGGAAGGGTTTGAGAATAGAATTCATCAAGATTTGAAATTTTGAAGGTGCATTTGTAAATCCAAATGGCATAATCAAAAACTTATAATGACTTTCATGTGATCTAAAGGTTGTTTTGGGAATGTCTTCTTACCTCATTATGATTTGATGATATCTAGAACGAAGATCCAACTTCGTAAAGAAAAATTCTCCATGCAATTTGTCTAATAATTGATCAATGAAAAGAATAGGAAACTTAACTTTGATTGTCATTTTGTTGAGAAGTCTATAATCTGGACACACACGCCATCCTTTTTTACAACCATCACCACTGGTGAAGAGAAAGTGCTTTAGATAAGCTGAATGATGCCAACCTCTGATATTTATTGAACCATACACTTAATCTCATTCTTCCGTGCATATGGATACTTGTAAGGCCTAATGTTAGGTGGTACACTTCCATATTGCAAATGAATAACATGGTCATGATCTTGGGTAGGTGGAAGACCCCTAGGAATCTCTCTAAATACCTTATAATGATTGTTGATAACTTTTTGAGATCCACTACAAAAAGGATATATATGTTTGAAAATCTAATGAACACAATTATATAATTACATCTTGGTGTCCCTCTTTTAGCAATCTTGTCATGCTATTATAGCTTATCACTTCACTGGGTTTTTATTGGATACCTCTAAGCTCAATTTCCTTTCCTTACGAGGAGAATATTAGGAAAAGATCTTGAAATCAAGGGCCATTGTTCCTAATAATTGTAACCATTGGAACCCTAATATAAATTAGCCCCATCCATTTGGATTGCAATCATGAGACTATTCAACAAATTCTCCCCCATATTCAGCTTAATATGATGGAACTTCCATGAACAACTTATGGTACCTCAATCTACAATCATTACTTGGAATTCTTTTGTTGGATATACAAAGAAATTAAGAAGCTTTTCCAATTTGTAAGTAATGAAGTTAGGGTACTACCTGAATCAATTAATATTGTTACCTTTTTCTTTTCTATATATCCTTCTATCTTGAGGGTTTTAGAGTACTTATGTTGGCCAATGCATGAAAAAATATTGTTAGAGTAGTCTCTTCAATCTCTAGATATTGTGATGGTTCCACTTCTTGATCTTCTTGATCTTCACAGTCTATGTAGAATAATTTCTTCTCACTATATTTATTCCCCTTACTATACTTGCTGTCATAATTGAAACATAGTTCCTTTTCTATTATTTCATCGATTTGGTGGGGAGTCCACCTTATTGGTTCAGGAGAAGGGGCATGATTATCTCTATTATTATCAGTGACCAATTTTCTAGTGGCAATATTTTTACATTCAACTTCCCTTGCCAAACTGAAAGCATGCTCTAGAGATTTAGGTTCAAAGAGACCCACCTCATGTTGATGATTTTTTTTAAAAGTTCCCATAAATATGACTAACAAAGTATTCTTTGAAATATTCTTTTCCCTGAGACTCAACTTTTGGAATTGTTGAATGTGCTCTATAATGGGACCTTTTATTGAATATTTATCAATTGACTTAAGAATGTGTTGCTCTTAATATCCCCAGAATGTGATATCAATTCATCTGTCAAAATGGACCAATATATAAGTGTTGGAAATAATACTGAGAGGGGGGGTGAATCAGTATTATCAGGCAATTTACCAAATCTTCCTTATTTGATCTTTTGAATTATTCTTGCATATCAGTACCATAAAATAATGAGCATGAATAAAGAAAATAGACAGTCACACCAAAGAACACAAGATGTAAGGTGGAAACCCAATGCGGGAGAAAACCACCTGCTGCAATATGTCTCTATCTTCTTTCAAGAAATTCTTTTTACAATGATTTTGTACTGGTGCAGTCCTTTACCAGCACGCAGGCTACAACCTGCAGAGAGCTACAACTCTCTCTCGTTTTCCAGTCTCTCCTGGAAGGGAGCTACAACCCCCTACTTCTTTTCATGAAGAATCAAATGATCAACAAGTATACAACAGATACAGTCCACTACAGATATCAGATCAGTAATTACAAAAATAACCCAGAACACCTTATGAACAGAAATATACAGTCAACAGATCATCTTAAGACAGGGACGCATATTTTCTTTCTGTGGCCTGCGACTGGACGCAGTCTACCTTCCGCTGTTCTGCGTGCAGACGCACTGTTCCTCTATGCTTTGCTGCGACCGGCGCACCCAGAAACACTATCGCGCCGCGTCTTTTGCTTCAGAGACGCACCCAATAACACAGTCGCGCCGCGTCCTTTGCCTCAGAGACGCACCTGAGCCTTTACTGTACTGCGTCCCGGCGCACTTTCCCTTCACTGAACCTGCGTCCCTTCAGATATAAAAGATATGAGGACTTCAGAACCAACCCAAACACTCAGATCCACAGATCTGATCATGCGCCATAGAGATCACAGTCCATTAGAAGATTCGCCTTCATAGATCTGGACTAGATCTCACCAAAAGATATTCAACCAAGATGATGATAAATCCAAATGAACTCCTTTGCTTTATATAGGCAAGCTTCTCCCCAAAACATGGAACAATACCACGAGCCGACACCATAGAAACACAAAACCGTCGGCTAGATACCACACAAGAAACCCCCACGTGCTTTTCTCTGCCTTGAAATGTGTGCACTGGGCGGACGCACCTCCTGAACGGCTAGCCAGCGTCCCTGGACGCGGGTTCTGTATGGTATACCTGCGGGGACGCACTTGCTGAACATATTACCTGCGTCCTTCTTGATTTATCACCTGAATGGGTTTGCCATCAAGGACAACACCTGAATCATAATGCCAACAATCTCCCCCTTTGGACTTGATGGCAACCACATAATCTTCAGCTTCATTCTCCCCCTTTGACATCAAGGGCAAAGGGTATGCTCCCCCTATGCTCATGCATCTCCAGATCTGTAACCAGAAATCCATCATGAAGGAGATAGAGACATATTGCAGCTATTTCCAAGATCTCCTTCTCCATAATGCCAACAATGCATTATGTGCTCCCCCTGAGCCTATACCACCAATAGGAAGATGATCAACAGTAAGATGATGCATCAACAACCCCCAGCTTTTGCCTGAGGTATTCAAAAGTGTCCCTGGGCAACGGTTTGGTGAAAATATCAGCAACTTGTTCCTTAGAAGGAACATACTCCAACTTGACCTTCTGTTCAAGTACTTGTTCCCGGAGAAAATGGTACTTGATTGGTATGTGCTTGGTTTTTGAATGCATAACCGGATTCTTTGAGATGCTGATTGCACTTGTGTTGTCACATAAGATAGGGATTGGAGGTGTACAAGTGATTTGATAATCCTGCAAAGTCTGCATCATCCAAAGGAGTTGGGTGCAACAAGATGCAGCAGCAACATATTCTGCTTCAGCTGTAGACAAGGCAATTGAACTCTGTTTCTTGCTGAACCAAGAGACCAGTCTGGGACCCATAAAGAACGCACCACCACTTGTGCTTTTCCTGTCATCCACGCTTCCGGCCCAATCTGCATCTGTATAGGCATGAAGAGTAAGATCTGTATCTCTAGGATACCATAAGCCATAATTTTGAGTCCCTTGAAGATATTTGAAAATTCTCTTCACTGCTTGAAGATGAGTCTCCTTCGGATTTGCCTGAAATCTTCCAACTATTCCAACTGCATGCATGATGTCTGGTCGGGTACCTGTCAAATATAGTAAACTTCCAATCATAGATCTGTAGGTTGGTTGATGTACTGCTGCAGATTCATCATTTGCACTGAGACTGCATCCTGTGACCATGGGTGTACATACTGGTTTTGCATCTTCCATGCCATATTTCTTCAAAATCTGCTTGAGATACTTGGTTTGAGATAAAAGGATTCCTCCTTCTTTTTGTTGGATTTGCAAACCAAGAAAGTATGTCAGTTCTCCTAGCAAGGACATTTCAAATTCTTTCTGCATGACTGAGGCAAAGCTTTGACTCATAGCTTCTTCATTGCTGCCAAAAATAATGTCATCTACATACACAACAAGTATTAGCAATTTGTCATTTTCAATTTTTATATATAGATTGCTATCTGCTGAACCTTTTGAAAAACCTTGTTGATGAAGATATTTGTCCAACCGGTAATACCAAGCCCTTGGGGCTTGTTTGAGACCATAGAGAGCCTTTTTCAATTGGCATACAAGATTTGGATCATTTCCAAGAATGAACCCATCTGGCTGTTCAATGTACACTTCTTCTTCCAAGTCTCCATTCAGAAAGGCTGATTTTACGTCCATTTGAAATACTTTGAAATTCTGAGAACTTGAGAGAGCAAGGAACATTCGGATGGCCTCAAGTCTTGCAACAGGAGCAAAAGTTTCTTCAAAGTCTATTCCTTCTTGCTGTGCATACCCTTTACAAACAAGTCTGGCTTTGTTTCTAATTACTTCTCCATTTTCATTCAATTTATTTTTGAAGACCCATTTTGTTCCGATAACATTCTTATCCTTTGGTCTAGGAACCAGCTCCCAAGTGTTGTTCTTTTCGATTTGCTCAAGTTCTTCATCCATTGCTTTCACCCAACATTCATCTTTGCATGCCTCTTTCACATTTTGTGGTTCAGTAGAGGAGAGTAATGCCAAATAACTTGAAGCTTCTGCAACTGTTCTTCTAGTTTGTATACCTGCTTCTTTCTGTCCCATGATCTGAGATTCTGGATGGTTCTTTTGAACATATCTGGATGGAGTCTTTTCTTCTATTCTTGTTCGTTCTACTGCTTCTTCGTGAGGTTCTTCTTGAGATTCTTCTTGCGGTTCTTCTTCTTCATCATTCTGTCTTTGAGGGTAGCTTTCATCTTCTTCGATGTCCTCACGATGTATTTTCCTAGGAATGTATCCCTTCTCATCAACCACTACATCAATGCTGTCAACAATTCTGCCAAGTCTTTTATTGTAGCATTTGTATGCTTTGCTATGTGGAGAGTAGCCAAGAAGAATACCTTCATCTGCTCTAGGATCAAGTTTACCAAGCTGCTCCTCAGTATTCTTGATATAGCATTTGCTCCCAAAGATTTTGAAGTGCTTTACCGAAGGAGTTTTACCACTCCAGAGCTCATGAGGAGTTTGAGTGCTGTTCACTCGGACATTTGTCTTGTTGAGAATAATAACTGCCGCATGTGCAGCTTCACCCCAGAAGGTTGCAGGAGTTCCTGATTCATCAAGCATAGCACGAGCCATTTGCTGGATTGTTCTGTTCATTCTTTCAACTACTCCATTTTGCTGAGGAGTTCTAGCTGTAGAAAATTCTCTCCTTATCCCATGTTCATCACAGAAATCGAAAAATTCATTTGAAGTAAATTCCCCACCTCTGTCAGATCTGAGGCACTTAATTTTGTGACCTGATTCATTTTCAACCAAGGCTTTGAAAGATTTGAATTTTTCGAATGCTTCATCTTTGTGCTTCATAAGTCCTAACCAAACAAACCTGGAGAAATCGTCAATAAATAATATCAAGTATTCCTCTCCTCTAGGTGTTCTTTTTCTGAATGGTCCACATACATCTGTATGTACTAGCTCAAGAGGCATGCTGGCTGATCCTTCTTTCTCTGGAAAGTTAGTTCTGGTTTGTTTTCCAAACTGACATGATCTGCATATGGTGTTGTCAGGAATTTTGATATCTGGAAGATCGCGAACTGCCTGATATTTGCAAGCTTTCCTTATTTGTGAGAAGCTTAGATGTCCCAACCTTCGATGCCATAACCAGTGCTCTTCATCCTTGCTTAGATAGCATTGTTGTTGTCCTTCATCAAATATGTATAGATTATTTGGAGTTCTCTTTCCTTTGAGAACTGTTTTACCTGTATCAAGATCACGAACAAGGCATCCATTTGATCTGAATATAACCTCGGTTCTTTGATCACACATCTGGCTGACACTTAGTAGATTATGCTTCAATCCATCAACAAACAAAACATTTCCAGCCTTAACATCTTCTTTTAAAGGAGCAATACCTTTTCCTTTTATAGTTGCAGGGTATCATTTCCAAAAGAGACTTTCTTTCCCTTTTCTAAATTAGAATAAGACTCAAGTTTTTCTTTATCACCTGTCATATGCTTCGAACATCCACTGTCAATGTACCATAGATTTTCTTGTCCTTCTGCATAAAATGCTATCCCACATCTTTCTGTTTGAGGTTCCTTTATTCTCCATGTTTTGGCGCCTGAGGCTTGTTCCTTTTTCTGCTCTTGTACCTTTCTTTCCGGAAACCTGCTTCTGCATTCAAAGTCTTTATGTCCAAAATTATTGCAAATAGAGCATTCAACTTCATTTTCAAGAGCTGAAAAGTTGTTATAGGTCCTTTTTGTAATCCCTGTCATACTTCTTTGTTTTTGAGCTTCCCTAGTCATGATTGTTTTATACGCAATACATTGAGCTGCTTTGTGACCAAAGTTATGGCAAGAAAAGCATTGTCCATTGAAGAAGCTTCTGCGATTATTGGATCTACCAGCCAACTGATTGTAATTTCTATTTTCATCTATTCTTGAACCAAATTGAGAAGATTTTACCTGTGGCTGGTTGTGGCTTTTGTTCACCCTTAAGCTGGATTGCCCCTGATAGTTTCTGTTTGACATTTGTCCCTGCTTTACCTGATGATCTTCCTTGTGCTCTTGCTCATTTCTTCTTGCTGCATCAAGATAACTTTTTGAAGTGGATGCTTGAGAAGTTTCTCCATTATAGCCCAAACCTGTCTTATTTAGAGGAGACCGCTGCACACTGATAATCTCATCCAAAGTTTCAGATCCTTTGACAAACTTGAGATTAATAGTTTTTGTTTTCTCAATTTCTTTTCTAAGACCAACAATTTCACCTTCTAATTTTTCAAGATGTTTTTCCTTTTCATCAATTTGGAATTGTAGAGTATCAATAATCATGTTCTTTTCTTCTATGCATCTCTTGAGTCTAGTAATTTCATCATAAAGGTTATCCACATCTACAGCATCCTCATAATCATCATCTTCAAATGCCATTAACAACCTATATTTATTACCTTGTTCATCTTCATCACTGTTTGATAAGCCATCACTATCTTCATGGGTGTAGTAGCTTTTCTTATTTGCGCTTTGTTTCTTGTTCCATCTAACTGGTTCCTTTCCTTTATCCTTATAAGAGCATTTTGCAGCATAATGACCTACTCTTCCACAAGCAAAGCATTTGAAAGGTAGCTTACCTCTGAACCTTCCAGAACCTCTTTGAAGATTTCTGACAAAATTTGATTCTTCTTCCTCTTCTTCTGGATCATGGCTTGCTTCATAGTAATCTTCTTTGCCTGATGCTTTAAAAGCAGCCTCCCTTCTATCTGATGGTCCTCCCTTTCTCATTTCATAAGCAGTTAGAATTCCATGTAGCTGAGACATAGTAAGAACACAGAGATTTTCTTTTTCTTCTATTGCAGATACTTTGGATTCAAACTTGGGGGATAATGATCTTAGAATCTTTTGAACTACTAGAGACTCCTTTACTTCTTCACCCAAATTTTTCATACAATTTACAATCTCATCTACTCGAAGAAAATAATTAGCCACACTTTCATCATTATACATCTTGAGAGTCTCATATTGAATTCTGAGAGTTTGAAGTTTGGCTTGTTTTACCTGTTCATCTCCTTCATAGCTTGTGATCATTTTGTCCCATATTTCTTTTGCTGATTTGAAGTGCATTACCTTCATGAATTCTGTTTGGGATATACTTCCTAATAAAGTACTGACTGCTTTTGCATTTGTTTCATACTTCTTTTTCTCAGCTGGATCTGTAGGAGTAGCTGAAGGAAAAGCATAGCCTGTTTCTACAATGTCCCAAACTTCAGTACCAAGAGATTGAAGATATGCAGTAACTCTTACCTTCCAATAATTGAAGTTTGTCCCATCAAAAACTGGTGGCCTGATTGATGCTTCTCTCTCGTAGTTGCTCATGATGAATGATCTACCTTCAAGCGATCAAGCTTTTCTGAAGAACCTGCTCTGATACCAATTGTTGGAAATAATACTGAGAGGGGGGGTGAATCAGTATTATCAGCAATTTACCAAATCTTCCTTATTTGATCTTTTGAATTATTCTTGCATATCAGTACCATAAAATAATGAGCATGAATAAAGAAAATAGACAGTCACACCAAAGAACACAAGATGTAAGGTGGAAACCCAATGCGGGAGAAAACCACCTGCTGCAATATGTCTCTATCTTCTTTCAAGAAATTCTTTTTACAATGATTTTGTACTGGTGCAGTCCTTTACCAGCACGCAGGCTACAACCTGCAGAGAGCTACAACTCTCTCTCGTTTTCCAGTCTCTCCTGGAAGGGAGCTACAACCCCCTACTTCTTTTCATGAAGAATCAAATGATCAACAAGTATACAACAGATACAGTCCACTACAGATATCAGATCAGTAATTACAAAAATAACCCAGAACACCTTATGAACAGAAATATACAGTCAACAGATCATCTTAAGACAGGGACGCATATTTTCTTTCTGTGGCCTGCGACTGGACGCAGTCTACCTTCCGCTGTTCTGCGTGCAGACGCACTGTTCCTCTATGCTTTGCTGCGACCGGCGCACCCAGAAACACTATCGCGCCGCGTCTTTTGCTTCAGAGACGCACCCAATAACACAGTCGCGCCGCGTCCTTTGCCTCAGAGACGCACCTGAGCCTTTACTGTACTGCGTCCCGGCGCACTTTCCCTTCACTGAACCTGCGTCCCTTCAGATATAAAAGATATGAGGACTTCAGAACCAACCCAAACACTCAGATCCACAGATCTGATCATGCGCCATAGAGATCACAGTCCATTAGAAGATTCGCCTTCATAGATCTGGACTAGATCTCACCAAAAGATAATCAACCAAGATGATGATAAATCCAAATGAACTCCTTTGCTTTATATAGGCAAGCTTCTCCCCAAAACATGGAACAATACCACGAGCCGACACCATAGAAACACAAAACCGTCGGCTAGATACCACACAAGAAACCCCCACGTGCTTTTCTCTGCCTTGAAATGTGTGCACTGGGCGGACGCACCTCCTGAACGGCTGGCCAGCGTCCCTGGACGCGGGTTCTGTATGGTATACCTGCGGGGACGCACTTGCTGAACATATTACCTGCGTCCTTCTTGATTTATCACCTGAATGGGTTTGCCATCAAGGACAACACCTGAATCATAATGCCAACAATAAGCAAATCATCTTTCCTTTCACGAAGCCATTGATACCATACATGTTGGTCTTATTCTAAAAACACGGATGCAATATTTACATTTTGTAAAGTTTCCATTTCTTGTATACCAAAGTATTGCTCCATCTAAAATACCCATGTTATAGGATCATTACCATGAAATTTCCTCATATCAATCTTCAGAATGTAGTAGCTCCTTGGTGTTGACGTGAAGCCCTGATGATGTTGATCTTGGATTGAAAATTCATGATTATGGTTATGTGATTCAATATTTGTTCTCTCCAATTGTGATAAAATATTTCCCATAGGTGATTGATTTTCAACACAATGGTTCTCCTTGTTTTCATTATTTCCTTGGATCCTTTTAGGAAGCCTCTCTAAGAGAAGATTTTCCATGGTCACATGCAATTTTGTATTCCTTTTAAATACACCTTTTTCAATATACTACCATCTATTTCACTAACTATCTTCTCTAATTGAGATAACCTAAATTCTATGTCTTCACATTCTTCATGAGTCTAATATGAGCCTTCAATAGGTTTAATTTGTGTAGTAGCTTTCTTTGGAGACATGTTGGAAAATAATAATAATACTCCTCATTATCACAACTTTCGGTCACAAAAAAATGAATCTCCTAATCATTAGTTAGGTTACTTGTAAATTGTGTACCTTCAAAAACTTAAATTAGAGAATATTTGAATTGGTGAAGTTTTTCTTTATATATATGAGATTTGAGTCCTAGATCTAAAACTTTGGTCTGTAACACTCTAATATGTTTTTTATGGAATTCCATTGGTGTGACTAGAATTTGATATGCCAAGTGAAAGTGGTAACTTTCCCAAAACTTGTTAACTTTTAAAAAACTTGTATAGCATGCCACATGTCCAATTCTTCAAATATAATTCTAAAATTTGTATTGTAGGTGCTTTTGTATGTCTCCTAAGATCCTTGAGTATTTCACAGTTTGAAAAATCCCAGAAAAGAAGTTATAACATAATACCAAGTTGGCATGTTTAAAATTTATTTCAAGATTGTTCACAAACCCTAACTTCCACAGGGCATAACTTCAAAATTATAGTGAAACAAATTATGAATTTGATCTATATGTCTCTAAATATTTCTCCTTAATATTATCCAAGTTTCATTAACTAAAACCTCCCACAAAAAAAAAAATTATGAAAATTCTAAACTGACATGTTTGAAACAAATTTCAGGAGCATTCAATAACTATAACTTCCTTAGAGAATATATTGAAATTATAAAGAACTAAGATATAAAATTTAAACCAGATGTTCACTGATATTTCTCCTCAATATGATCCAAGTTTTAATTTATGAAATCTCAGAAGAAAAAAAATTATAGTGAAAATTCCAAAATAATTTGTTTGAAATTGATTTCAGGAGCATTTAGGAACCCTAAATTCTTAAAGTATCTCTTAAAAAATATAGGAAACCAAGATCTGGAATTTAAACCAGATGTTACTTGATATTTATTCTTATTATTTTCCAAGTTTTCACTATCGAAAACTTCTCAATAAAATTTATAGCAAAAATTGCATGATGGTCTGTTTAAAGTAGGAAAACCCTAGGATCATGAACTATGATACCAAATGTTATGATCTTGCACCTTAAAAATGATAAAAAACCAATCATTATAATCTTGTTCAAAGGGGAAACTCCTTTTGCAATGAATACAATTTAGAAGACACAATTTAATGATTTTAAGACTAGGTTTCCTTATAATATATATAGGAGACAAAGGGAACAATTATAATAAAATGGGACCATGATAGGTTATAGCCTACATAGCAATATAGCAATAGAATATAATCAATTGATATCTAGGGATTAATAAGGGGTTTTATGGTTACATGGACCTTATATCGGGTTTAACATGAACATATTTGGAGAATGATTATTGGGTACTACTTCCCTATTCATATATGTATGAAATTAACATTATTGAAAGTTATTTTATGAAAGATTCAATTTGTTTCCAACATAAGTCCCATTTGTAGCAAAATTCATATGGTGAATATGAGTACGTTATGTGATTGCTAAATTTTCATGCTTATTATGTCTCCCAACACACAGTGTTTTTAAAATTAGTTTAATATTCATGATATTATGTATTTTTTATCTCACATTCTTCTATCCATAATCTTATAAGATCTTTGTCTATCCTAATTGATTGAATTCCTGTAAAGTGGTTATTTGAGATGTTGTGCTTCAGCGAGTTGGTGCTGACAAACTGAGGAGTTAGTTCTTCCTTTCAGTTGGTGTTGACAAATCAAAAATTTGGTGTCGATAAACTAGGGAGTTGGTTCTTCCTTTCATTTGGTGCTAATAAATTTGAATGTACTCTAGATATACATTAAGAAAAGAATTCTATGGTTTTCTCCCGCTTGGGATTTCACGTAAAAATCTCTATGCTATGTATATTTATGTTCTTTGCTTTATATTTGTGGATGCATTTACAAGTTTTTGAAGTTAAAATTTGTTAATATTAATCCACCCCCTATTAGTATTGCTAAATATTCCAACAATTGGTGTTAGATCGGGTTCCTACAAAAATAATTTGACCATTGGAAGGTAGATCTCAGTAAGACTCATGAAAAAACAAGAAGAATACACAAAACATGGATTGCGATTGTTTGATGAACAAAATTATGCCTTATGCAACATAAGGATAAGATTGTTCTTAGAAGCACAAGGAGTTGATTTTTGGAAAATTGTTCTAAATGAATACAAGGTACTAACCTATACTACAACAAATCTAGTTGGAAGAAGACTATGAAAGTAATTCAAAGGCTATGTATGCCATTCTAGGAGGGCTGGCGTGATAATTAGTTTTTCAAGGTTATGCATTGTGAATTAACTGTAGTGCCCACTCTAGTTTTCTGACCCTAATATGACATTATCTTAGATACTTTATTCTAGGAGGACCTCAGGTTGAGGATCCGAGCACATGACACTATTATTAGCGATTGAGATATTCATGGTTGTGATGTTTATGAATGCTTTCCATTGATATTATGATAGCATGAATGGTTATGTATCTTATCTATCGGTATTCTGATGATTGCAACATTAAATAGTTAAGTTTGGTCTCTATTTGAATTTATGATGATGAGCGTAGTAAAGAATATGTATGCTCTCTACTAAAAGCATGATGATGATAAATTTGATGAATAGGTATATTTCTATTGATGTTACGATGTTGATAGCTTAATGAACATGTATGTTTCCATTGATGTTTAATGATGATAGCCATGATGGATGTGTCCCCTATGTTGACTACTTTCTTTAGTTCAGGCTTACAATGGACAATGATGTGAATGATTAGGAATTGTTAATGATGCTATTATGACAATGACTAACATTGAAAAACCTTGTTACTAATGATTATTGAGTATGGCAGGAAACCATCAGAGGCACTCGCATATGACGAGTTGATGACACCTGGTTTGATGAAAATTCATATTATTTTATCTTTGAAAGTCTAAGTCGATCTTGGAATCTGCCATATATGTTTAACTATATTATGATGATATGTTAATGGTTGCAGGCACAGATTAGTTGCTTGACCGAATGACTCACATATGGGTGATGGGGTTGTACAAGTGGATGGAACTACATGGGAGGGGTGGGACAGTGTCCCTAATCTCACCCACTAGCACTCCTGTCGTGACTTGGGCTGGAAGGGTTGAAACACCTTCGCCTTGAAGATCACGATGCCATGAGGGCAGGTCCCCAAGTTGGGTCGCTCATGAGGATTTTACTGGGGGGCGCGCATCAAGGCAGAATCCTTGATCCCCGACACCATTAGTCTCACTATAGTAGGCAACATAAGAGATGATAGCGGTCTATGATGTTGCACCTATATTTTCCCCTCGTAGTCACTGAATGCTTGAAGGGCAAGTGGCGTGGCACCCTTGAAACTTCAAAGGAATTTCTTGAAGGGCACGACCAACTTGGCACCCTTGGCATCACAAATAAAATGTTAGGCGTGACACCCTTGGAACTTCAAGGGACTTTCTTGAAGGGCATGACCAACTTTGCACCCTTGACATCACAAATAAATTGTTAGGCGTGGCACCCTTGGAGCTTCAAGGGAAGTTCTTGAAGGGCACGACCCAAACTTGGCACCTTGGAATCATTAAAAATAAATTAATTAATAAATATAACCAAGAAATGAAAACTAGGTAAATTTACATCAAGGGGAAATGATGTTAGAAACCGAGGTAATTATATCAAAAATAAAACTTGGGTTAAGAGGATCATAGGAAATAATAAAATAGATTACCTTAAAAAAATTCTACCCTTCCCATGTTGGAAAATGCTAGGTAGATTATGTGGTGTAATTAGGTAAAAGGAGAAAGAGGGATATAATTGTAAGGATAAAGATTAATCCTAAACTAATTAAACCTAATTAAGAAAATAAGAAGGTGAATTAAAATAAGAATAATAAATTAAATTTAGAGAAATGTAGAGAACCTCCATGTGGCAACAACCAACATAAGAATATACATCTAAGAGATAACATGAGTTAAATTAGGGAGTAGATTGGGGATAAAATCTTAACTCATTAATGGACTTCAAGTAATGAACACAAATTAAGGAATAAAAAGGTGGGGGATAAAGAGACAACTAGGAGAAGAAATAGGAATCTTGTGAGGTGAGGAAAATATTAGTTTTAAATAAAAAGTTAAGTAAATAATTTTGGGTGACCCTTGATGAGAGAGTGACACATGGGTAGGTGAATAATCAAGCTATTAAATTAAAAAAAATATATAATTATGCATGACATGCCAAGTGTCATCTATGAGGACTCTTATAAAAGAAGGGGCAAGCCATGGGAGAAGGGACTTTTTTGGGAAACCCTATTGTTGGATGGATGAGATGATGTCAAAGCAGTGATTACGATCCTATAGTGAGTTTGGTGAGGTAGAGGATTTTAGAGAGGGGACTCTTGAGCCAAGGAGTGCTCTCCTCTACCAGCTATTGCAATTCTCCATTGTACAACCCCATTGCAGCTCGGGGGTCTGCGGGGAAGAAGAGTACCCAAGGAGTAGGTTGGGAGGTTAACCAGTGGGTCATCACATTTGGATCAAGTACATCGCCATTTATTCACGGAGGTTTCCGACAACAAAGGAATACTAGCAACAACGAAGCAAATAGAGTCTCGTCTTCTGGTGAACGGTACATATGTGTTGCAATACTATTTTGGTCTTAGTTAAATGTATGTAAATGTTATGATATGTTTCTTGAAATGAATTCCTAATGTGTTTCTCTTCTAGTTGCTTTTTGCTGTGATTTAAAAAAAGAAGAAGATATGTATATAGTCTGGATATGGTCCTTACACTTGGTATCAGAGCACAAGTTGAACCCTTGAGGCCTATGGGCCCATGCATGCATAACTAGTTTTGTTTGCTATATGTGGGTATTTCTCTAAAATCAAATTACTCAAGTTTCAAAAAAAAAAAAAAAAGTAAAATTTACTCTCTTTTTTTAAATTTAATTCGAAATGTTAGTAAATTTATTCTTTTCCACTGTGGATATCTTTTACGAATCCAACCACAAACATGAATCAGGTAATTTGTAAAAAGTGACTTCCTATAACTTAGATGACAAATCCGTGATCATCCAGATAAGGCGAACCTTCAGCGTCAGTTATTTCTTTCTCTGGTATATATGGCCCATCAGTTTAGGCTTCGTTAGCATAGTACAAATCGAGGGTCGAGCATTAATCGGAATTAATTGGATGGATATGGTGAATGATTGAGTGGCGTGGCAGAGTTTTTAAAATACAGCGTACGACACATCATACTGCTTTCAAAGTGAAGCAACCCCTTCATCGGGCTTGCCAGAATTTAGCATACAGAGTATGATGTGTGTGTACATTTACAGTTTCCTTCTTTGATTTTTTTAAAACAAATCGACCATATGTGGGGATCGAACCCACGACCTACATCCCAACAATCATCATTTCGTAATCCACAACCTTCAATTCTCAGAGATTTATAACGTGAGAGCCACACAACAAATCGACCACAGTGGGAGTCGAACAAACGACCTGTTGATCCGAAGTCGAATGCGCTAATCCACTGCGCTATATCTTCACAATGTTTGGTAATCGGCACCAGCGTTGGAAACATGGGATATTTTAGGCTGTTTCATGGAAATAACACTCTTTTGGGGAGTAGTCTGATACATCTCAGGATAGTTCCTCTGTGCGATTTTGCCCTGTATTTTTACTCACTCCAACGAATATTTACTGAGAAAGGACTTCACGGTTTTGCCTTGTACGCACAGCAAAAGGAAACAAACTCATATGCTCAGCCCAAAATAAAATACGTCCCATTTTAGAGTATGCTGTCCAGAACTCGTTTTATCAGGAGTTGATGATGTTGCTCGTGGACAGGGAGAAAACTTATTCCTTCTAGTTTACAAACTCAGCTGCAGGCATCTCAATAATGAACCAGTCCCTTTCTACACAACTCGAACTCCACAATTCAATTGAAAGGTATATCCTGAACAGAACTCGGCCAAAAAGAATAAGAGAACTAGTCCTCTTCCATCCGTGATTGTGAGATTCCTTCTTGTGAAATGGCTCCAAGAAGTACTGATTTTTTTTAGTTAATGCATCTTTTCCAGTGAAACATTTAATCAAACAGTTTGAGAACAATGTGCTATGGGTATACTTAATTTAATTTGACTCCAGATGAGAAGCATAGAACCCAGATGACTGGTAATACTCCTGCAACATATCTGGGTATATTAGATGATTTGGTGAAGAACGCCAACTCTACAACAGTGAACATATATTCAGAAATTAATTCCATGTGCGCAGTTGTTCCATATGGCCTGATAACCAGAAATACCTCCTCCCTTTCGGTAGCTTCAAAACCCACCACAAGCTGGGTTGTCTTATCACCCCTCAAAACTCCAGTTCGAACCCTTATGAAGGTTGGTACGCACAGATTTTGGAGGTTGCTTTGTTCAGCTGGCAATGAGAGCTAACTCATCCTTCATAGCTAAATAACTCGACCTCTTAACTACTAAGAATCGGCCCACAAAAAGGGAGATGACAACACCCTCTTTCCTGGAATGAAACTCGGTCAATGGTACACAGAAACCGAGTCTTCTTTCAGAGACATACGATGAAGCTCTCCGGCATCTTTATCTTGGTAGCCCTCTGCAAATTGAACGGAAATTCTATGAGAATTTTACCATGCATCCTCTAAATCCAAAACTGATGAGAAGGGGATCACATTAAAACTAATTTGTGTTCTCCGGCCTACGATATGGCACATAGCGATGGTCTTTGGCTGCATTTTTGCGTCTTCTCTTGGAGAGGAAAGCTTCAAGTTTGCCACTGGCCTTAAGAGAATCATATTTTTCTGTAAATTATATTTATGCTTCCTTTTCTGGTGAAAATTAACAAAACCAATAAATGGCAGGACTCTCATATCCTTACGTCTCATCATCCAATCTTCCACTTGGACTCTCTTCTCAAAAACATTCATTGTGAAAAGATGAAACGATAGTTTTTAATTTTTAAAACTGCAGATGGCAATGATTAATAAATAAATAAATAATAGTTACCAAAACCACAACGTATCAAGTTTTCATCATCCAATGAACATTCCCTTTTAATCCAAATTAAAACAATTACGTCTTCAAAGATTTTCTTCGTCACAATGGACCTCTGATCTCATGCTTTGATGGAGTTAGTGACAGTTTATTAACTGCTTTAAATTTTCCGGAAAAGATGGCGTGGCAAGATAAGAACCTGCAAAGAGACAACTGCGGTGGAATTCAGGGAAGAATTTATTATCATAGGCTAGTAACACCAAGGCATTGACAACTGACACCCTCAAGGATATTCTATTCTTCTTGTTATCCTTTGCCGCATTTCCAGCCAATTCAAGAACCTCTGTTGTGAGATACTCCATAACGGCTGTCAGATACGCGGGAACTCCCATGCCGACTCGCTGAGCATACCTGCCCTTCTTGAGGTGCCTTCAAATTCTTGCAACAGAGAATTGAAGGCCGATTTTGTGGATTTGGAGACTAACTTCTTTTCTCCTCGCCTTCTCCCACCCGCACCTTTCCCAGAACTATCCTTTGAAGAATCCATGACCACCGCCTCTCAGATTAGTTTAACTCCGATTAAAAGTTCTTAATAAAACAGAAAACCCCAAACGATGCTTGCACCTGTGCACACTGACGAATAAGCTGCAAGAAGCAGAGTGCGAGGCTATATAGTTCTCTGCTGAGAGTGCAGGCACCATCTCAAAGTCGTTGCCCCGAAGGATATTATTCCAGAAAAGGCTACTGAAATAGCCCTCAGATTTTTCAACTCAGATTTTTGAGGTATAAAGGTCGTTTTCTTTTTTCACTGCTTCTTTCTCCTTTTTCTTATTGTTCAGACAATTTTGAAGAATGTTTCTTGCCATCCTGCACCTTTCGCAATTGATTATCAATCCAAGACAAGTGTTTTTCTATTTCTCCAACAGCCTTAGGGTCCTCTGATGATTTTAACATCTTCTGAAGCTTCTCTCGCTCTTTAGGAAGCTCTTCATCAAAGATAAAACTATATTTTTCTGAACCTGCCTTCTTCAAAATTGCCACATAAAGACTCGAATCTTGGATCTCGAACTACCTTTTTGGACCTTGAACAACTTCCCTAAGCCTTCCAACAGGCTTCTTGCTGCTCATTTCCATAGGTCTGTTTTTGTTAGCTCTTGAGGGTTTGGCATCATGCTTGAATTTAGAAAGGGTTGATTCTCGACCATCAGAGCGCACTTTCTGAAGCTCTTCAAATGGAATGTTTGCAAGATGCTCTTGTAACTCCTCTTCTTCCGAATCAAAATCTTGATTTTCTTCATCTGAAAGGTTATTTCTATTCTCTTCTTCTGAATTAGCATCTTCACTATCTTTGTCCGAAGCTAATTGTGGAGCTTCGTCATCATCCTTCATTCTCGATGTATGGTCATGTCCCATCAACTTCATATTTCTTTTTTTCATTGCTTTAAATTTCTACCTATTACCCGTTTTTTTTCAGGGTGGCTTTGTCTAATGGGATGCTGTCGGCCGTCTATACAAACCACTGTAGTTTTGACAGACGATACCAACAGTAGGTGTGTATATTATTTGCGCATACTCCGCAATATTATCAATTAAAACCTCCCAAAGCACACATTTCTGGGAAGCTTTTTTTTGTAAGAAATAATTCTTGTTAACAAACTAGGCTTTCAATTCTTGAATGGGACAGTCTTGTAATCAAATTTTCTGTAATCAGCAAGAACTCGGAGCGGCTGTGACGCCGTGGGTAGGTCATCAATTTTCTTTAATCAGGAAGAATTTAAATTTAGACGAGTAACCCAGCATCTACCGCTTAACTTGTATGTATTATTCAATTTCAGCGCGGAGTGTCTGTAATTACAATTACGGTATATCATCTATTTCCTTTAATCAGGAAGCATTTAAATTTTTGATAGACGAGTAACCCATCATTTGCCGCTTAATCTGTATGTATTTGTAGTTAATTTCGGCGGGGCTGTGATCACGCGGAGTGTACTGTAATTACATGATGTCATAATTTTTCTTTAATCAGGAAGCATTAAATTCTTTTGAGAGACGAGTAATGCGCCATCTGCCACCTAATTTAAATATATTTACAATTAATATCGGCGTAGCTGTGACACGAAGTGTCTGTAGCTAATATTTAAAAAAAAAAAAAAAAAAAAAAAAAAAACTAGACGGCACCCTTGCATACATCTGAAATTTTATGAACTGTTGAAAGTCCACCAAATCCGTAATGTGACTAGTTACTGAAACACACCAGATTCTCTAATAAAACAGATTTACAGCCATGCATCATGAGTATAATCTGAGACAATGCCCTCACTGTTTAGAAACATACTAGATTCTGTGTTCCAACCTTGTTCCATCTTTAGAAAGTCCATCAACAATCCTATTCCCGTCCCTGTGGATATGTGAGAAAATTGATATTATACAGTTATTGTAATGTGAAATTACCCATTGTTATTTTCTTCCACATTCATTGAATAACTAGTAGGGAATCTCCAAGGATTTGAATGTTTCATGCATTAGCGGCAGCCTCATGAGTCAGTCTCTGGACCAATATGAAAACCATTAATTCACAATAATTAATTGTTTCTTGGCCAATGCATATTTTAAATTAATTTTTGAAGCTATGTCCAAATATTTTAAAATACCAATGTTAATATATCTAGACTAATTCTTTGTGATGTTATGATTTGTGACGTTATGCTTTATGACATTAGGAACAAAATTCGTTTTATATGAAAGTTGAGATTTGCATTTCTTTGTGACATTATGCTTTATGACGTTGGGAACAAAATTCATTTTATATGAAATTTGAGATTTCCATGTTTAGATTTATGCAACATGAATTACAATAAACTTAAACATGGGTTTCAAAACAACTTAGAATATTAGTAGGGTGTTTTTTTTTTTAAAGGTAAGCATTTTAATCAATATTGAGGGAAGATATAAAAGTATTCTAGAGAATAAAATCGTGGTTCATAAAATTGCTCTTATAACGAAAATTATGAAGTTATAAAAATAGTTTTGGTATTTTTATAAAAATATATATAGTATAGCACTGGTCCATACGATTTGCACCTCAAACATACTCATTTTATGCTAGACACTACTATAATTTGAAAACTATTCCAAGAGTGAGAAGCTTTCTAGATAAACATTACAAATTTAATTCTATAAAAGTACTTGATTTTTGCAAAATCATTTATTAATAGTCAATAAAAATTTGGACCAAATCTATGAAGACACTAAATATCACTGGCAAGTACCAATGGGACCCTTTCAATGAATTTAACCAATTGAAAAAGAAGCTTTATTTATGAATTAATGGATTATGGAATTTATTTTACAATTTCTAATACACATATTGAATTGCTAAAATTAAAGAATTGGAGACTTTGCTTAGGGTGGTATTGAAACATACAGTTGAGAAGCACTCATCCTTAAAATGCACTGGTCAATGCACATGTTTGCTTAATATATTTATAACAATTTAATGATTAACAATCACCAGAAATTAATAACAATAAAATAAAACATACAAATAAGTTTGACTAATGAAACTAGTTCCATATCATTTCAATAAGTTGTCTTTTCATCGTATAATACCAAAAACTTAATCTTGACTTCGTCATACGCAAATTTTCTTGGTCTAGGCTTTATGAGTGGTTGGATGTGAAGCATTTTAATGCTCTAACCATAATCAAGCCATTCTTTTAAAAATTAATAACAAGTTAAAAGTGCCACATTATAAATTGACATATGGAAATTATGTTTTATGTAGTAATATCTTGGTTAAATTTAATATTTACATCAATTGTATAGATTTTTTTTATTATTATATATTGGTATGTATTAAAGAGAAGTCAATAATTAAATATTGATTGCAAAAGGATGTTTCTTTTTATGGGTACATGAAAAATTAGGAGTGTGTTTTAAAATATTATTAAATTAATTTGTGTTGAAATTGTTAATAATAATTTGAATTAAATTATAGTTTTCATAAATACAGTGATTGATATAAAAATATATTATAATTGGGATATCATATTTTCAATAGGTTGCTATGATCATTTGATAATTTATGCATGAGTAAGTGAAGTGGAGTGGTCACTGGTCACAAGTTGTGATCACTTAAAAGTATCCTTGGGTTTTCTTTGAAAAAGGTTGGGATCTTTCTTTGGAGATAAACTTGAGCGATAGCAAGGATGTCACTATCTCTTTCTTGATAGGTGAGGTGTGGTAGGTGTTATAACCAATTTGATTCCTCTTGATAGTTTTTATGTAGCTAAAACAAAATTTTCCCACATTTGCAAATAGAAGACAACTTCCTCGGATTGGGAAGTATGTTTTTGTTTGATAGGCATAACTTCCTTATTTAGAGTATTCTTCTTTATGCCCAATTCAATGCTCAATATATTATTGACTGCATGTTTAGATTCTTCCATTGCTAGGTCACGTGCCACATCATCTCTAACTAGTTGAGACACTAACATCATTACTTACTAGGATATTATCTATAAGTAAGTAATGTGGTGATGTTTCAAAGAGTTTCTTGGTTGGATGAACTCCTAGGAACTATTCATGGAACACTACATCTTGACGCACAATCACTTGCTTTGTAATGTATCTAATTATTTATTTATTTACAATTGCTAATAAGAATATTTTAATTTTTAGCACTTTTGACATCAAAGTCCTTCATCTTTTACTAGCTTGTGAGCTTAAGTTCACCATTTGAATTTCTTATTCTTACTTGTCCACCTCTTTCGACATTTTTCCGCATATGGCCTAAATACAATGCTACAATTATCATTTTAGGGAATATACTCACCAGGGTCCAAAATGGCACTTATTTAGATATTGGGGAAAATATTGCAGAATTATCAGAAGGGATAACTTAGAATTTAAACTTTTTGAAAAATATCAAACGTATGGATAATTTATACGATCTTTTCTTCTACGACAATATTATTGCAACATCTATGACAGTGAACTCTACCATATGCAATGATGATCATACAAATCACTTTGTGTACCTGACATTGTCACTTATAGCGTCATGTAGACGTAGTTTGAAATGAACGACTATAATTGGAAGCTACAGGAGTACAGTGAGTGGACGACTTTACTTGGTTGAAAGCATAATATATTAATTGTACCATGAGATGAATTTTGATTGTGATTATCCTACCCTTGTCTTGTTATTGCTTAGTAAAAAAAAAATAAAAAAATTGGGCTGCAATGTTCCACAGATATAGTCCTTTAGTTATAACGGAATTCATGGTATAGATACCTTGGGAAAATTATAGCTTGCCCACCAGAAGGTTAGCAAGATTTTCAGGAAGGGTTCTTAGGATATGTGTCATCGTTTTTCCTTTATGTTCTAAGGACTTCGGGACGAAGTTCATTGTTAAGAGTGGGTGTATGTAGTGCCCACTCTAGTTTTCTGACCCTAATATGACATTATCTTAGATACTTTATTCTAGGAGGACCTCAGGTTGAGGATCCGGGCACATGACACTATTATTAGCGATTGAGATATTCATGGTTGTGATGTTTATGAATGCTTTCCATTGATATTATGATAGCATGAATGGTTATGTATCTTATCTATCAGTATTCTGATGATTGCAACATTAAATAGTTAAGTTTGGTCTCTATTTGAATTTATGATGATGAGCGTAGTAAAGAATATGTATGCTCTCTACTAAAAGCATGATGATGATAAATTTGATGAATAGGTATATTTCTATTGATGTTACGATGTTGATAGCTTAATGAACATGTATGTTTCCATTGATGTTTAATGATGATAGCCATGATGGATGTGTCCCCTATGTTGACTACTTTCTTTAGTTCAGGCTTACAATGGACAATGATGTGAATGATTAGGAATTGTTAATGATGCTATTATGACAATGACTAACATTGAAAAACCTTGTTACTAATGATTATTGAGTATGGCAGGAAACCATCAGAGGCACTCGCATATGACAAGTTGATGACACCTGGTTTGATGAAAATTCATATTATTTTATCTTTGAAAGTCTAAGTCGATCTTGGAATCTGCCATATATGTTTAACTATATTATGATGATATGTTAATGGTTGCAGGCACAAATTAGTTGCTTGACCAAATGACTCACATATGGGTGATGGGGTTGTACAAGTGGATGGAACTACATGGGAGGGGTGGGACAGTGTCCCTGATCTCACCCACTAGCACTCCCGTCGTGACTTGGGCTGGAAGGGTTGAAACACCTTCGCCTTGAAGATCACGATGCCATGAGGGCAGGTCCCCAAGTTGGGTCGCTCATGAGGATTTTATCGAGGGGTGCGCATCAAGGCGAAATCCTTGACCCCCGACACCATTAGTCTCACTATAGCAGGCAACATAAGAGATGATAGCGGTCTATGATGTTGCACCTATATTTTCCCCTCGTAGTCACTGAATGCTTGAAGGGAAAGTGGCGTGGCACCCTTGGAACTTCAAAGGAATTTCTTGAAGGACACGACCAACTTGGCACCCTTGGCATCGCAAATAAAATGTTAGGCGCGGCACCCTTGGAACTTCAAGGGACTTTCTTGAAGGGCACGACCAACTTTGCACCCTTGACATCACAAATAAATTGTTATGCGTGGCACCCTTGGAGCTTCAAGGGAAGTTCTTGAAGGGCACGACCCAAACTTGGCACCTTGGAATCATTAAAAGTAAATTAATTAATAAATATAACCATGAAATGAAAACTAGGTAAATTTACAAGGGGAAATGATGTTAGAAACCGAGGTAATTATATCAAAAATAAAACTTGGGTTAAGAGGATCATAGGAAATAATAAAATAGATTACCTTAAAAAAATTCTACCCTTCCCATGTTGGAAAATGCTAGGTAGATTATGTGGTGTAATTAGGTAAAAGGAGAAAGAGGGATATAATTGTAAGGATAAAGATTAATCCTAAACTAATTAAACCTAATTAAGAAAATAAGAAGGTGAATTAAAATAAGAATAATAAATTAAATTTAGAGAAATGTAGAGAACCTCCATGTGGCAACAACCAACATAAGAATATACATCTAAGAGATAACCTGAGTTAAATTAGGGAGTAGATTGGGGATAAAATCTTAACTCATTAATGGACTTCAAGTAATGAACACAAATTAAGGAATAAAAAGGGGGGGGGATAAAGAGACAACTAGGAGAAGAAATAGGAATCTTGTGAGGTGAGGAAAATATTAGTTTTAAATAAAAAGTTAAGTAAATAATTTTGGGTGACCCTTGATGAGAGAGTGACACATGGGTAGGTGAATAATCAAGCTATTAAATTAAAAAAAATATATAATTATGCATGACATGCCAAGTGTCATCTATGAGGACTCTTATAAAAGAAGGGGCAAGCCATGGGAGAAGGGAATTTTGGAAACCCTATTGTTGGATGGATGAGATGATGTCAAAGCAGTGATTATGATCCTATAGTGAGTTTGGTGAGGTAGAGGATTTTAGAGAGGGGACTCTTGAGCCAAGGAGTGCTCTCCTCTACCAGCTATTGCAATTCTCCATTGTACAACCCCATTGCAGCTCGGGGGTCCGCGGGGAAGAAGAGTACCCAAGGAGTAGGCTGGGAGGTTAACCGGTGGGTCATCGCATTCGGATCAAGTACATCGCCATTTATTCACGGAGGTTTCCGACAACAAAGGAATACTAGCAACAACAAAGCAAACGGAGTCTCGTCTTCTGGTGAACGGTACATATGTGTTGCAATACTATTTTGGTCTTAGTTAAATGTATGTAAATGTTATGATATGTTTCTTGAAATGAATTCCTAATGTGTTTCTCTTCTAGTTGCTTTTTGCTGTGATTTAAAAAAAGAAGAAGATATGTATATAGTCTGGATATGGTCCTTACATTAACAAAGGAAATCTGGGACAAGCTCAAGAATGTGTATGAAGGAGACGAAAAGGTCAAAGGAGACAAACTTCAAACTTATAGAGAAGAATTTGAACACCTGAAGATAAAGACATTGTAACAACCTTTCTATGGGTTGATGAGATCATGAATACTATGAGAGGAATAGGAGAGAAGATCATAGATGCAGTCATCATTCAAAAGATATTAAGATCTCTTCCAATAAGATTTGATTCTAAAATCTCAGCTTTAGAAGAAAAACAAGATCTAGCTATGCAAAGTATGGATGGACTACATGGAATTCTTATAGCATATGAAATGAGGACATAACAGGAAAATCCATCTGAAATGGAAACAACTTTCAAGGTCACCAAGAAGACAAGGAAGAACAAGCACAAGTAAAAAACAAGCTCTAGTTGTAGTGATGATTTAGATAATGAAGAAGAAGCCAACTTTGTGAGAAAGTTGAAAAGAGGAGCTGGAAAATATAAAGTTAAGTTTCCTTTAAAATGCTTTGAATGTGATAGAATTGGCCATTATGCTTCTAAATTTCCTTTTGCAAAGGGGTCAGGTAGTGTTGAAGAAGAAATTTGTAAGAAAGAAAAGAAACAAAGGAAAGAACAAGGGAATATTCTTCAAGAAAAGTATCTATTTAAGAGAAGATAATAACTCATATGATGAAGATGATGATAGTGACCATGATTCCAATAGAGTGCGCTCTTCATGGAATTAGATGCACAAAATGAGGAGGAAGAACCAAAGCAAGAGGAAGGAAAAGAAGAAGACGAACACCAAGAAGAGAAGTAGCTAAAGGCAGAACAAGAAGAAGAATATAATCAACATGATTTTCAGACACCTTCCAGGACACCTAAACATTGGTATCAAAAGAATAATCCCCTAGAACAAATCATTGGGGAGAAGAGTGCATGAGTAGAAATTAGAAGAAGAAAACCAGTACAAACATCATAGCAAGGGAATCTATCACTATTGTCCACAATGGAACCAAGTAAGTACTTTGAGGAAGCTAGAAATGAGGAACATTGGATCAAGGCCATGGAAGAAGAACTAAATCAAATTGAGAAGAATGAGACATGGGAACTTGTTTCAAGACCTAAGAACAAAAATGGGATCGGTACAAAATGGGTCTTCAGAAACAAACTAAATAAATATAGAAAGGTGACTAGAAACAAATCAAGTCTAGTTTGCAAAGGATATGCCCAACATGAAAGGATAGACTTTGAAGAAAAAATTTCTTCAGTAGCCAGAACGGAAGAAATCAAAATGTTATTAGCCTTTGCATGCTCCAAAAGAATCAAAGTGTATTAAATGGATGTAAAATCAACCTTTCTTAATGGGGAGTTAGAAGAAGAAGTATTTATAGAACAACCAAAAGGATTCCTATTATTAAAAGATGAAGACTATATTTGTAGATTGAAGAAATCCTTGTATGGGATGAAATCAAGGTGCTAGTCTTAAAAATAGACTATTGGTTACTTTATAACCAATTAGATGCGTTATAGCGGATTCTGTATGTGGCTTACCTTACACTGAGGGTCCCACGTTGACTTTTCCTTTGTAAACAAGTGCTTCACTCTACGCCGTGAATCTCTTCTCTCCAAATCTAATGGTCATCACTCACCTTGATCAAAAAAACATTCCGTTGATCCTCCACCATTGATCAAAGCGCGTTGGATCTAATGGTTCACAACAATATCGGCCGGGGAACTTGCGCGACGCTTAACCGCTCTTACAGCGCTGATAAGGATTATAAATCCTTGATCTATAAAAGTTCGGGTCCGTCTTTGGAATTAGAATCCGAACACTTGGTGACTTCATATCCGTTGGATAATAGAGGCCATCAAATCCTACGGCTGGCAGGTCTTCAACTAGCACACAGGTTAAAAACAGGCCTAACCCCCGCCATTGACTGTGACCTAAAAGTTTGAAATTGAGATCGACAGCCAGGAATGAGTGTGGGTCTCCAACCACGATCAAGAATTTCCGTGCTCTCCTACCCTGTAGTTGATACTAAATGACCGCGACTAACACATAAACATTGAGATTTACAATTAAAATTGGAAAATAGAGAAATATCCGATTAAGTTTCAGAACGCAGAGTCACAGAGGTAAACGAGAGTCTTCACCAGAATTAACACACAGTCGCACACTGAATCAATTTCTTCAATATAATAATAGTTACAAAGTCTTGGCCCTCTCGGCTCAATTACAGTAATTTATCAGACCTCTGTCTCAATCTCCAAATCCTATCTATCACTCAACTCTCACCTCTCACTCAATTCTCAATCATCTCAGCTAATCCCTTTCCATTACAATTTCTTCTCTTTTATGAGTCAAATCCTATTCTCACTGTACTAACAACTCAATCTCTATTTTAATCAATCTAACAATCAAATCTCTATTTTTAAGCTCTATTACACATCTATGCTAACAACTTATCCCTTAGTCTAAAATAAGATAATTTCCTAATTATTACAATAATGAAGTAAAGATCATTTTCGAGAGATCCAACCCTCTCTACCAAAACTAACTTTTGACCACTCAGGTCAGTGAAATTCAACTCATTTAGCCACATGTGAACAAACCATCACATTGCTGGCTAAGTCCAGATGCTCCCGCATCAGACTCCCGGGGAAGAAAAGAATCACCCCTCAGACTTTCAGGGTTTACTCCATACTTCTGCAACTCTGCTATTGTCAACCAACTAGCATCCTCCATTGGCTGTCCTTTCCATTTGACTAGATATTGAAAATAAACCTGCCCTTTGGTTCTTTTGGATACTCTTTTCTCCAAAACAACTTCCACCTCTTTCTTAACTGTCTTTGGCATTTGTTCTTCCCAGTTCAAAGTTTGAACTTCATCTTCTGTAGTTTCCTCCTGTAGCTCTGTCTCTATCTCTTTGTATGGATACAAATCTGCAACATTAAAGATAGGTGATATTCCAATCCCTTCTGGCAATTCAATTTCATAAGCATTAGTTGAAAACTTCCTTACAATTCTACATGGTCCTATCTTTTTCATTTTTAGTTTATTGTAAGTCTTAGCAAGAAATCTTTCTTTTCTCAAATACACCATCACTAAATCTCCCACTTGGAATTCTTTCTCTCTTCTTTTCATATCTACTCTCTGTTTGTATTTGCCACTGCTTTCCTGCAATCTGCCTTTGACATCTTCTTGTAGTCTCTGCATCTGCTCTGCAAACTCTTCAACTTTTGCACTTCTTGTCTCTTGTTTACCCAAATTTCTGAGTTCATACGCGTCCCTTGGATTCATCCCAAAAACAATATGAAATGGACTCATTCCAGTACTTCGGTTTGGAGTGTCATTATAAGCAAACTCAGCCTGAGCTAGTGCTAAATCCCACTGCTTAGGATTTTGATACACTAAACTTCTCAATATGTTCCCCAAGCTTTTGTTTACCACTTCAGTCTGTCCATCTATTTGAGGATGGTATGCTGAACTGAAACTGAGGTTAGCACCTAGTTTCTTCCAAAGAGTTCTCCAGAAATGCCCTACAAACTTTGTATCTCTATCAGACACAATACTTACAGGAAATCCATGTAATCTTACAATTTCTGAAAAAAATAGATTAGCAATATGTGTTGCATCACTAGTCTTCTTACATGCAATGAAATGTGCCATTTTGGAAAATCTATCTACTACAACATAAATGGAATCATTCCCCCTTTGAGTTTTAGGTAACCCCAAAACAAAATCCATGCTAACTGCATCCCATGGTTGGTCTAGTATTGGAAATGGCTAGTACAATCCTGTATTCTGGCTTCTCCCTTTAGCATGCTGACATATCCTGCACTTCTCAACAAATCTCTTAACATCAGTCTGCATCTTTGGCCAATAGTAAAAAGTATTTACCTGAGTGTTGATGCCTCGAAAATCGCTGCAACAACAATGGGGGATAACCACCCGGTCCGGACCTTAAAGCAGCTCCTTTTCTGTTTGGTGTGGTGGCTTCGACTGGTTTAACTAGGTCCAGTTACCTTCTCCCTATAGCTATTGGTTTATGATGTATCTTTAACTACCAATAGACAGGGATATCAGATCACTTCTTCTTGCTGATCAGGCAAGAGAATGATCCTTAAGCTGATTTGGGTTTAGCCAAGCCACAACTAAAATTTTGCCTCTTTGAGGAGAGGACTTAAAAGAATGTAGAATTTACTCTAAATGCAAGCTTATTCTATGATGCAAGCAAAATAAACTAATCTAAATCCTATCTTAATTAGGCAGATATAGATCTAACCCAACTAAAAGCAAGGTAATTAAAGTATTGGGATTTAAATATGTCTTGTTTATAATGAATATCAAGTTAATGAAGTAGTTCAATTAACTGATATTATGGTTACCAAAACACATTCTATTGAGACCTCTTAACTGAAATAATAAACCAAAAACACTCAGGAAGTAGTTCACAAAAATGATATTAATTATCAAATCAGTAAATCCAATAATTAAACAATAATATGTGGAAGTAGTTCACAACACATTACCATTCAATAAATCAGTTTTATAAGACAGATTTCTGAGTAAATAGTTACTCAGAAATAAGATTTTAATTTATAAGAACAGAGATATCTAATAACAATATTGAGACAAATTACCCATATTGACAATAGTGCACAAACATGAATAAAATGAGACATTCCTGTTACCATAAAAATAAAACTGATATTTGAAACAATAGTATTAGAAATACCAATTTATTGCATCCATCTCTCTGTCCCTGGTTTCCAACAACTCTTTACATTGCTTGAACTTCTACTTTCAAAGCTAAAGCCACAATAGTGCAAACTTTGCCCTTCATGTATAATTCAAGATACAAAGGGAAAATCCTCAATAATCCCCAGATCTGAGATTTTCTCTCCTCTCTCCTACAACTCTAAATTCCTATTACAATAGTGCTTTTAGAGGTCTAGAATTGCAGAGGAGAGCCACACCTTTATTATATTTTACAATCTGCTATTTATAATATTGGTAAAGGAATTCTTTAGAAGAAAGTTTGTTGAAGAGAAATCTGCCAAATTCAATTTTATTTGCTCCAAAATTCTAATCTTCAATTGTTGGAGCATTCTCATTGACTGAGATCCTTTTCTCCATATTTCTTCCCCTGTTTTCTTGTAAGAAGAAATCAAAATAAATTAAAATGCAACAATAAAATCAAAATGTTATCGCTGGCATTTAAAACAAATCCAATCAAATACAATTAAATAAATAATTGAAAATAAAATGTAAGCTTTCTATTGATGCTTGGGATGGTTTAATTGGCCAAGCATATCATTGACGAATGGATCTGCAATCAGAAGAGGCCTGGACAAATGAAAATGCAGAAAATAACTCAGAAAATTGATTTTGTTTTAGAAATTCGGAGCTTGATCTTCTGCCTAATGTTAGACCCAATAAATGATCAAATCTGTTAATGAAACCTCCTCATAAATATTCTCCTTGATTTTATCTTTCCAATGAGCCGTTCTGGGCCTCATTTGGCCAAGTATAACTCAATCTATGAGCCTCCAAAGTTGATGAGTTAATTCTGGAACAATTCTGGAATCTCTGTTGCTGTGCTAAAAAATCAGGATTTTAAATTAAAAATCTATTCCTAAATTAAACTCTAATTATCTAATAATTAATCCTAATTTAATTGTTAATTATGAACCAACCTAATTAATTAATAAACTATTTATTAATCTAACTCACTGATATATAATAAACTATTTATAAACAAATTTAATCTAAATAACTAATTAATATTAATCTAAATGATATTTTAAATTTAATTTATTTAAATTAATTATATTATATATATTAATTAATTTAAAAATTATTATTTAAATTAATAAATATTATTTCTAATATTAAATTAATCCAAACCTACCTCACTTCACTTACTTTTATTTATTCATTCCCTCCTCGTATGAGTGAGTTGAAACTTAAAACAAACATTAAGTTAATGGCCCTCTCCCCTTATGCTTATCGGCAAATCGGATCGGGAGAATGAGGGCTATCGGGGTTTTCAAACTTGTGTCAAGTGAAAAACCCCCGATGCGATGCATGCACTTTTTTATGATCGGGATCGGGAGGATTGAGTCCATCGGGGTTTTTAGATATGTGTCACTTGAAAACTCCCGATGCGATCGGAAAATTTTATTATATATTTTTTATTATATTGATATTTTATGTATTGAATTTTATTTTAATTAAATTAATTATTAATTAATTTAATTAATTTAAAATTTAACATTAAATATCAACTTTATTTTGGTTTTATTTTATGAATTTTAGTTTCTAAACTATAGCCACTTGGAAAATAAATAAAAAGAATAAAAATAAACTACAGCCACTTGGATATTATGGGTTTTTTAAGATTAATAATTGATTTGGAAATTGGAGTAAATTTCTTAAATCCCGATGCTTAATAATTTGGCTGCTTAAGTAAAAATGGAAAAATGTTAGTAAAACTCACTAGGGGTTAATATTTAAAATAAATTCATTATTGAACTAATTTATCTACAAAATGCAATATGTATTTTTAACCCAGGCTAGATAAATTACGAGACTTCAAAGGAGTACCCTTTTCAAACCAGTTGACCAAATGAGGCGAAAAAAGCGTCAATGGGAAGCTTATACAAAATCTATTTTAACAAAGCAATCAAACAAGAATCCAAAGAAAATGAAAAATTAACAAAAGCGTAGGATAATCGACTAAATAAAAATCCTAAAAAGGCGTTTAGCCAAAATTTTATAGAAAGGGTCCCCATTATTTGAGTTGAACAAATCAATAATGGGGGGGGGTTGTGTTTTCACCACAACACTGAGCAAAGGTTTTGTCTTGTCCAAAGTGACCAAATAATCCTCCACTATGTTTCTCCTTTATTATGTTTTCCCTCATAGAACATTTGGGAATGCACAACTTGTTGCCTTTAAACAATAAACCTCCTTGGATAAGATAATCTAACCACTGACTTCTGTTATGAACTATTGGATTTTGTACTACTGTATAAATATCTTTGAAATCTGCATCATCTTTATACATTTCAACCATTTCTTCAAATCCTACAACACCAACTTTTAATTCTTGCACAATGAAATTTACCCTGCTTAAAGCATCAACAACTTAGTTCAACTTACCATTGGTGTGTTTTATCACAAAAGTAAAGCTATGCAAAAGCTCTACCCACTTGACATGTTTTTGGTTCAATTTTGGTTGATTATTTATGAACTGTAATGCATGATTGTCAGAATACAATATAAACTCTTTTGGTAGCAAATAATGTCTCCATTTTTTTAAGGCTTGTACTTGATGGCATAAAATTATTTATCATAAGAAGAATATTTCTTCTTAGCTTCATTCAATTTCTCACTGAAGTATGTTATTGGTCCCTGTTCCTGACTCAAAACTTCTCCAATTGCAATTCCACTAGCATCTGTTTCAACTTGAAATACTTTTTCAAAATTAGGTAAAGCTAAAACTGGTTTCTTTGTGATTTTCCTCTTTAGCAACTTAAAATTCCTGTCTGCTGCTTCTGTCCACTTGAATGGCTGATTAGTCTCCTTGATTGTTTCAAGAATTGGTGCACAAATTTGACTAAAACCTCTGATAAATTTCCTATAAAAACTTGCAAGACCATGAAAACTTCTTACCTCAAATATATTCCTTGGAATAGGCCAGTTCCAAATTGCTTGGACTTTCTCTGGATCCATTTTCAACCCTTCTTTAGAAACTACAAATCCCAAGTAAATTAATTCTTCTTTCATGAAACTACATTTCTTCAGATTTATCAGTAGTTTCTCTTTCTGCAGAGTTCTTAAAACCAATTTAAGATGCTCTAGATGTTCTTCTTTACTTCTACTAAAAACTAGAATATCATCAAGATAAACAATAACAAAATTTCCTGCATATTCCTTCAAAACTTCATTCATCAATCTCATGAACATGCTAGGTGCATTAGTGAGTCCAAAAGGCATCACTAACCACTCATACAACCCACTGTTTGTTTTAAATGTAGTCTTCCATTCATCTCCTTCTCTAATTCTTATTTGATGATATCCACTCTTCAGATCTATTTTAGTAAAATACTTTGACCCACTCAAACAATTTATCAAATCATCCATGCGTGGTAGAGGAAATCTATACTTGATAGTGATCTTGTTTATGGCTCTGGAATCTGTACGTGCATACACCATTCACCTCCTTTCTTTGGACTGAGTACTGTTGGTACAACACATGGACTAAGATTCTCTCTGATTAATCCCTTATCCATCAATTCTTGCACTATTTTTCCAACTTCTACATTCTCTTGAGGAGTTAATTGGTATGCTGCTTTGTTTGGCAAACTTGCTCCTGGTATTAGATCAATATGATGACTAATACTCCTGATTGGTGGCAATGCATTTGGAAACTCATCCACAATAATATCAGCAAAATCATTCAACAGAGTTTTGATTTCTTTAGGTAAATCATCTAAGTTTGTGGAAGTCAAAATTACCTTAGGTCTCCCTATGACAGCAAAATGCATTTCTTCACCTTTTCCAACCTCTTGCAACAGCTCCTTTCCACTCATCAGCATAACACTGTTTCCAAGTGCTCCTTTGTCAGCTTCATCCTTCAATGGAAACAATGTATGTTTATTTCCATCCTTCTCCAGAGTATAAGTATTTTTCCTCCCATCCTAAATAGCTTTCCGATCAAACTTCCAAGGTCTTCCCAACAATACATGGCATACATCCATTGGAATTACATCACACTCACATATTTATAAGTACCAATCTGTATCTCTACCTTGCATTGTTCTGTCACAGTAATCTAATGTCCTTTCTACAACCATGACACTTTGTATGGAGTAGGGTGTGCTGTCTTCAATAATCCTAGCTTGTCCACCATCACTATAGAAACAAGGTTATCAGTGCTTCCACTGTCAATTATCACTTTACATCATTTACCTTTGGATTTGCGTGTAGTTCTGAATAAACTCTTCCTCTGAGCTGGTTCTTCAGTCTCCTTCTCTGCCTTAAGCAATGCCCTTTTCAACAACATGGATTCTCCTACTTCAGGGGATTATTCCTTGTTTGTAATTTCAGGTTTTTCTTCCTTTTGCCTCAGCCACATTCACATTCCTCTGAATTTTTGTTTTATTATGAGGACAGTCCCATGATCCATGTCCCCATTCTCCACATGTGTAACACCGAATATCTCTTCCTCGACCTCTTGCTCTGGGTGCAAATATTCCTCTATTAAAATCTCCCCTCTGTGGTGGTTTGCTACTTGAACTTCCTGATTCATTCTGATGTTGCTGAAACCTTGGCCTGGTAGTCCCTCTACCTCTTACTGAACTTTTACCTTTATTCCTCTGATTTTGTTTTCTCAACATATTCTCTTCTGCCTTCAAGCCTGCTTGATAGACACCTTCAATGGTCTTCAGACTCACCAAGCTAATCTCATCCTATATGTCATATCTTAAGCCATTGATATATCTGGCTATCTTCTCCATGTCATCCTCTGCATTTCCTGCTCTAATACTCAATCCATAAAACTCTTCTGTATATTCTTTAACAAACATTCCTTTTTGCTTTAAATTCTGTAATTGTTTGAAAATATTTAACTAATAATCTTTTGGCATAAATTTAGCTTTCATTTTACTCACCATTTTGTCCCATTGCTTGATCTTGGACTTTCCTTTTCTTGTTCTGGATGTTTTTAGTTCATCCCACCAAATAGCTACATGACCCTTTAATCTGGTAACTGCAAATTTCACCTTCTTTTTGTCATCAACCTCTTCATAGTCAAAATATTTGTCTAATGAACTGAACCAATCCATTAGCTCTTTTGCATTGAGACTCCCTTCATACGCATGAATTTCCACCTTTGGTTTTCCACCTACTTTAGCCAACATCTTGATAACTTTTGTAGTTTCATTTTCCTCATCTTCTTCTTCCTCAGAATATTCTTCTGCAGCACTGGCAACTCTTTCATCAGGTGTTCTCCTCTGAGCAGTCTCCATTGTGTCCATCCTTGTACGCAGACTCGAGATCTCCTCTAGTATAATTGCATTTGCTTCAAGTCTTCCTCGACCTATGCCAGTTCGTCCCCTTGGTGGCATGTTTACTGCAGTCAACTCAATCTTTGCGCTCTGATACCAAAAAATGACGCAACAGGCTGAAGAAATCAAGGTGGTAGTCTTAAAAATAGAATATTGGTTACTTTATAACCAATTAGATGTGTTATAGCAGATTCTATACGTGGCTTACCTTACACTGAGGGTCCCACGTTGACTTTTCCTTTGTAAACAGGGGCTTCACTCTACGCCGTGAATCTCTTCTCTCCAGATCTAACTGTCATCACTCACCTCGATCAACAAAACATTTCGTTGATCCTCCACCATTGATCAAAGTGCGCTAGATCTAATGGTTGACAACAATATCGGTCGGGGAACTTGCGCGATGCTTAACCGCTCTTACGAAGCCGATAAGGATTATAAATCCTTGATCTATACAAGTTCGGGTTCATCTTTGGAATTAAAATCTGAATACTTGGTGACCCGATATCCATTGGATAACAGAGGCCATCATATCCTATGGCTGGCGGGTCTTCAACTAGCACACGGGTTAAAAACAGGCCTAACCCTCGCCGTTGACTGTGACCTAAAAGTTTCAAATTAAGATTGACGACTAGGAATGAGTGCGGGTCTCCAACCACGATCAAGAATTTCCGTGCTCTCCTACCTCCCAGTTGATACTAAATGACCGCGATTAACACATAAACACTAAGATTTACAATTAAAATGGGAAAACAGAGAAATACTTGATTAAGTTTTCAGAACACAGATTCACAGAGGTAAACGAGAGTATTCATCAGAATTAACACACAATCGCACACTGAATCGATTTATTCAATATAATAATAGTTACAGAGTCTTGGCCCTCTTGACTCAATTACAGTAATTTATCAGAATTCTGTCTCAATCTTCAAATCCTATCTATCACTCAAATCTCGCCTCTCACTCAATTCTCAATCATCTCAGCTAATCCCTTTCCATTAAAATTTCTTCTCTTTTATGAGTCAAATCCTATTCTCACTGTACTAACAACTCGATCTCTATTTTAATCAATCTAACAATCAAATCTCTATTTTTAAACTCTATTACACACCTATGCTAACAACTTGTCTCTTAGTCTAAAATAAGACAATTTCCTAAATTTTACAATAATGAAGTAAAGCTCATTTTCGAGAGATCCAACCCTCTCTACCGAAACTGACTTTTGACCACTCAGGTCAATGAAATTAAACTCATTTAGCCACAACATGTGAACAAACCATCACATTGTTGGCTAAGTCTAGATGCTCCTGCATCCGGTACTCAAGATTGGATAGGTATTTGCAGCAACAAGGATTTAGAAGGGAAATACAAACAATAATCTCTACATAAAGAAATATCAAGACAATATGATCATCACTAAAGTATACAATCATATTTGGAAGTGATGAGGATATATTAAGTCAAAACTTCACAAAAGATATGTAAAATGAATTTGAAATGTCTTTTCTTGGGGAGTTGACTTTTTTTTTTCGGACTCTAGATATCTCAGCTAGATGGAGGCATTTTCATCTCTCAAACCAAGTACATCAAAGAAATGTTGAAGAAGTTCAAAATGGAAGAGTGCAAAATTGTGAGCACTCCTATGGTCACCGAAACCAAGTTGAGAAAAGAAGATGAATCCAAGGAAGTGGATCAAAGACTCTATAGATTAATGATTAGTAGCCTACTCTATGTGACAGCTTCAATACCAGATGTAATGCAAGCAATTGGATAGGCTCCAAGATTTCAAGCAGCACTGAAGGAATTCATGTTCTAGCAATGAAAAGGATCTTCAAATATCTCAGAGGAACAACAAACTTTGGCTATGGTATCTGAAAGGAAAGGAAGAAAAATTGGTAGCTTACATATATGAATATTTACAAGCAATATAGATGACAAAAGAAGTACAAGTGGAGCAAACTTCTACTTGGGAGAGTGTTTAGTATCCTGGTTTAGCAAGAATAAATCTTAAGTATACTATTTTATAGAAAAAACATAATATACTGCAGCAACAACATGTTGTACTTAGGCCCTCTGGATTAAGCAAACATTGTAAGAAATACAAGTAATATATGATGAGCCTATTATGATACTTTGTGACAACACCTATGCAATAAACGTGTCCAAGAATCCAATGATGCATTCCAATACCAAGCATATTCCTATAAAGTTTCAATTTCTAAGGGAGAAAGGCACAAAAAGAATACCAAGATAGATTATGTTGGGACAAAGGAACAGATTGGAGACATCTACACCAAACCACTTCCCATGGAGATATTTGAGTATCTCAGACAGAAACTAAGAGTAATTTCTGCTCCAAATTGATTTTCACAATCTTTAGTAAAGAAAAAAGATGGGGAAAGATAGTGTCAGGGGGAGTTATCCTTTGCCATTGATGTCAGAGGGGGGCAGAAAGATTAAGAAGAAAGAAGATAGGGGGAGCAGGATCACAGGGGGAGTATGGTGGTTTCCATCAATGACAAAGGGGGATATTGTCGAAAGAAGTTGTCATTGATGTCAAAGACTATCCAAATGAAAGAGAAGGTTACATATTCAAATAACACATTTCAAAATGTTGTTTTTGGATATTTGATGCTCCATTTGTATACCTTATATTTGAATGTTTTTTTACTAAATTTACATAGCTCGAATGGAAGCATAACATATATGGTTGGAAATATTATTTTTTGACCTTTCCAATGGCATATGGAACTCCCTCTAACTCCTGACAGTTGAGGAGAAATTATTTTTCAAATACTCACTATACATTTTTCCAGTTGCACAAGCCAGTTCATCGAGTGGACAAGTCGACCTAGTCTAGACTCCGAATACATTATAAATAGGTGCAAGGAGAATTTCAAGTCATTCTCTCAAGAAAATTCAGATCTATTCAAACAAATGAAGAAAATAAGTAATTCTAAGGTTCATACCTCATGAACCAAAAGAGAAGAGGAGCTGCTTTGGAGAGACTTTGTGGGGAAGGATTTTTGGCACATTTTTGAAGGGTTTTTGGCTTATTTTGGAAAGGTTTTTTTACTTATTTTAGAATAATTTTGGCATACTTTTTGAAGGTTTAAATATTGGTTTGAGGTATGTAGAGGCCAAATTTTGTTGATAAGGAGGTCGAGTTCAAAGATCATTTGTTGAGGGAAGTTATGTTGCTAAGAAGGTTTTGATTGGGGAACCGAGTGCTTGTGTGAATGAAATAGGAGCATCTAGCAGGAGGGAAAACTTTATTTGACTAATATTGTCTCTTGTACAAGCTTTGATTTTTATAACTCAACGATTTGGTGCTTCCTTTCAGTTGGTGTTGATAAACCAGGGAGTTGGTGATGATAAATCAGGGAGTTGGTACTTACTTTCAATTTGTGTTGATAAATTTGAATGCACTCTTTATATATATTAAGAAAATAATTCTATGGTTTTCTCCTGCTTTAGTCTTCGACGTAAAAATATATGTGCTCTGTATATTTCTTTATATTTATGGATGCATTTACAAATTTTTGAAGTTGTTAACACTGATTCACCCCCCTTCGCAGTGTTGCTAAATATTCCAACAATTGAAGAGGATCCAAAAGTTAATAAATCATCAACTTATTTTATTTAGGAAAGGGAACTAAATAAAATAAAATTTCTAATTCCTCTCATTGAATTGGAAAAAAATCCATTTTACCAACAACAGATGTTGAAAGTGATCTAGTATCCAAATGTAATACTACAACAAGATACACTCAATTTGTAGGATGAATGCCCCAAAATTATGCTTAGACCACATGTTGAAGATTGAGGAGATGTAATTTCCCCTTTTTATGTAACTCAATTTTCATGACTATCTATTACACAATTTCATGCTTTATTTAGGAGCTTCTCACAATTTAATGCCATAGATGATTATGGAGAAGTTAGGAATTTAAATAACTAAGCCTTATCATGATTATATTCTTCTGATTTTAGAAAAGTGAAATGTGTTGACATGATAAAGGATTTAGTTGTGACTTTAGCTCAACATCCTTTGAAAATCATAATCATGGATATCATAGTTCTTGATATTCCTACAAAATTTGGTAAGTCGTTGTCAAGGTATTAGGGTGTTAAGCTTGGAGGAACATTACAAATGTATATGATGTATGCAATTGTTCCAATATTTGGAGGTGAACCTAATAGATTCTACAATACACTATTAGTAATTCAAAGCATCCCAATAATTTTCCTATATATAATATAGATCAATATTTGAGATGTATTTTATTAGTAAATATTAATTCATAAACATATACCACTAATCAAAATATATTTGTTATCCATAATTCAACTATTTCAGAAAATGATGTATTTTGTTGAAGCTTCTTCAAAGGATGGTTCTAGTGCTAGAGTTTAATTAATTTTTCTTGCAAAAGAATTAATTCCTTTGTCTTATAAATTTGTAGAATATGAAGCATTAATTTTAGGACTAAAATTTGCAAAGAAATTGAAGATTCAAAATGTCACTATTTTTGGAGATTCAAAATTAGTGATTCAGTGATTGTGAAACTCATGTCAAACTAAGCATCCCAAATTGAGATCATATAGAAATGAAGTATGAGATTTAATTGAGAATTTCTTTTTTGCCTTTAATATTAATTTAGTTCTTAGAGATTAGAATCAATTAGCATATTCTCTTGAAATTTTGACCAATATTTTCAAGCCACTTTCCACAACTCAAATATGAAATAGAAACGAGATATAGACCTTCAATTGGTGATAATGCCAAAAAATGGCAAATTTTTGAAGATGACTAATAGATTAAAAGGTTTATGAAAATGATTGATGAATTTTCTACTAAACATTTTGATCAATAATGTCAATAAGGAGATAGTACAAAGCTTGAAGATTATAAACCATGATAGATTAATATGATTGCAAATCACAAGATTGTGAAATTAAAATATAATTTCATTACTAAGGGATTAGTACCTTCGTAAATATTATTTGATCATAATAATTAGTTGTTAATCCATTTGCTAAGATACAAACAAAGAAGTTGAAGACTACAATATTGGTACATAAGAAGAAATTAAATTCATCAAGCTATATAAATTATTACCCGATGATCTAAAAGATAGGTATGTAAATTTGTACAAACAATATGTAAATGTATTTGCATGGAAATATGAGGATTTAAGACTTGTGACATTGCTATTATTCAACATGGGATACCTTTAAATCTAGGGCCAAAACCATTTAGATAGAGGTTGAGAGCTACCAATCCTCTTATTTTATTCATGATTGAAAGATAATTAAATAATTTATTAGATGCCAAGATTGTAGTTCCTCTTAGATTTTCATAATGGGTAGGGAATTTAGCACTCATCTAGAAAAATAATGGGAAGATTAGATTGTGTGTCGATTTCCTAAATTTGAACATTTTTTCTTTAATATATAACTATCCTTTACCAAAGATGGACCACATTATGGAAGGTAGTTGGGGTAGCTAGAATTTCTATGATTGATAGATTTTTAGGTTATAACCAAGTGATAGTGCATCCAATTTATCGTGGAGATCATGACCTTAGTCTTATCTTGATTTCTTCTTTATAGGTCTTTATCTTTTGTTTCCTTATCTAATTTAGTATTATATCTTTATTTCCCTTTCCTTGGTTCTCTAAGGTTCCCCCTTAGGGTTTTCTCAACCGACATTTTTGGGGGTTCCTCTCCTCTCAACCTATAGATATAGACTCATCCTTGCAAGCTCTTCACTCCACATCAGATCTTGATGATGAATCTTGATATAGATTCAAAACGCTGATCAATGAAATGATGCAAACTATGGATTATCTTCCAAAATAAAATTCTAACAACACCAACCATAGGAATCTACAAACAACAAATCACATTTTTTTCTTCCTCTTTTAGACTCCAAAAATCATGCTAAAAAATATTCTCAGCTCCTCTTACGACCTCAGATGTCTTATTGCTTGGGTTGTATAAAATGAGCTCACATGCTCTTTATTTATAGTGTTTATATGTTCACTTACGGGCATGACTTGTAAAACTGGTTGGGTCGACATGTTTGTACTTTGAGTGGGTCATCCTGACGAAATATTTCATATCTCCTCATTCCTATGGAGTTAGAGGGAGTGCCATATACCATTGGAAATATCTCAGAATAATATTTTCAACCATATATCTTATTCTCCAATTTGAGTTGTAAAATTAGAGTAAAAATTCCTTCAAAGACATGGGATCCAAAATGGGCATCAAAAACCCAAACACAATATTTCCAACAATATTCATTTTACAATCTTTATGCTGGACATATGTAGTTTCCCCATGTTTCTAACATCAATGAAAACAATATTTCCAACATCATTGACATGTACAATGTTTTATTTTATTCTAGAGATTCATCCTTTTTGCTCAATTTACATCCTGTAATCACGGGTGTATTGACAAGTGCATAATATTCCATTTCAAATTTATTCAACATCTGCTTGATGTATTTGGTCTCAGATATGAATATACATTTGTTGGATTGAGAAAACTGCAAACTTAGAAAGAATGAAAATTATCTAAGCATGGACATCTCAAACCCTTTTTGCATTTATTTCACAAACTTTTAACTCATTCTATAAGCATTAATTCCAAAAATGATATTATTCACATAAACCACAATGATTAATATATTTTCATTTTATGTTTTGATGTAAATATTGATGTCTGCAACTCCTCTTTTGAAACCTTGTTGTTGTAGGTATTTTTCAAGTCTTGCATACCAAGATTTGGGAGTTTATTTTAGTTCATAAAGTACTTTCTACAATCTGTAGATACGATCCTTGTGTTTTGACAATTGAAATCCTTTTGGTCATTCAATATATATTTTTTCTTTCATATTTCCATTTAGAAAGGATAAATTGACATCCATTTTATAAACTTTGAAGTTATTGAAACATGCAAATGCCAAAAATACTTTGATTTCTTCTAATATTGCAACTGGAGGAAAGGTTTCTTCAAAGTCAATACCCTCAACTTGTTGAAGAAAGTGTAACTAGGTTCGGTCTTCATAATGACACATTCCAATGTAAATGATGTAAATTGTATCTAGCAAAATATTTTGTAAATTTGATTCATGGGTTTCATGCTCAAAATTAGTTTGTAGTAGCTCCCATTGAGAGCTCCAGGCTAGGTGATAGGTTTGTGTCATTGATGTAAATAATTACACTTGTAAAGTATATAGTTTGTGTCTCCAAGATCAAGGGAAGAACCATGTGGAATGTCTCCCCCAAGTTCAAGTACAAATGGCTAGTAAAAGTCTTCTCTAAGCGAAGATCAAACGACATTGTAATTTCGGCAAAGATGTATTATATTCATGTCGACTAAATCAATTATGTAAGTCGGCCTAAAGAGAAGTCATGTCGAACTAATGAGCAACCTTGAGAGGAATATAAATAAGGGTCTCTCCTCCCTCATTCGAACACACTCTCAAAACATCAATTCGGTCTCTATCCTATGCGAATAATTCTGTCTAAGGGTGTGAAGAAAGGGTCAATTCAAGGAGCCGCAGGTCAATAAGAAGGAAGTCTGATCTTCCTTCTATAACCGTGGGAAATCTGTCCACACATACGAGGCTAGGGCATCATCTTATATGGTCTCATCATCAAGGAAGGAGTTCAATATTGTGTCTATTTGAAGGGCAAATTTGTTCGAAGAGAATAGACAAGTAGAGCGAAGGTTTAGGAGGGCTAGAGGAGCCCTAAACCTCTCACACGTGTGAAGGAACATGTCACAATTAGGGTTGTATTATAGTCCTAGGTCATCTTCATGATAAGGGTTGATTTGAGGCCTAAAGAGTTTGGTTGTGGGTCTAAAAGGAAGCTTCAAGCATAGAGAGGCAAGGAGGATGCTAAAAGATCAAGTAGCTCACTCACACATGCAAAGATAGTGACATCTTCGGGTCTGCTGCTAGGGCTGCTGAATAATCCACATCAAGGAAGCAAATCATATTGTCTAAAGGAAAGCGTTGAAGATATCAAGCCTGACAAGTGGACTATTTTGGACAAGTGAATTTTGGAGGAAGAAAGAAGGGAGAGGGAAGCTAATCCTTCCATCTATAGTTGTATATCTGATCTATGGTACAACAGGTCAGAGGACAATAGTAGCAGAAGGTTCTAGCCTTGATCTTGGAGACACTTTGGTCAATGGGTCTTGGAAAATTTGTCAAGTGAAGATTCTATAAGCAGAATTACGTGGGTTTTCCTCTTAGGTTGGAGAGGATTTTCCCTGGTTGTTGCCTATATCTTGTGTTATTGTTCTTTTGCTTATTATGCATGATAGTTGGTTGATGAAGTTAATAAACATAAACATATGAAAAGATCTTGTTTGAACAAGGATAAAAATACTTCACAAGCAGTTATCTAAGATAGAGAAATCATTAACATATCAAGCCCTTAGATTTCTCAACATGGTATCAGAGCTTTGGTAGTACATCAAGGAATGGTTGATAAAGAACATTAAAGAAGAGGCAATTGAAGTTGAAGGCAAAACTAGATTTAGATCCACATTCTAAAACTCCAAGATCTATCAAAGAGAAGACAAGATCTACTATTCAGGCATATCTATAAGAGGAAGGTATCAAGAATCCTCTCACTTCAGTTGAAGAGCAGATCCTCAAGGATAAAATATCAGGTTCCCTAGCATTCAAGGATAGACAAGCTTCCTCAAGCCCATACAAGGAAACCATCCAACGTCAAGCTTCAAGGATCATCACATCAAGTATCTTATTTATTTGAGCAAAACTAGTCTTGAAAAATATGTTTTCTTGCAAGGAAAAAAATAAGTTAGTTGGAGTTGCCAACTTCCTTGCTTGGAAGAAGAGAACTGACCTCAATTTGAAAGAACAAGAAGTTATTGAACATGTACAAAAGAAAATTGTTGTTCCTACTAATATTCAAGAATTGGCTAAGTATAACAAGAATGAAGTTAGAGCTCAAAATATTCTCATAGAATCTATCAAGGACTCTTTGATTCCTTATGTAGCCAAGCTTGAAACCGCCAAGGAAATCTATGACAAATTGATAGACCTATTCTCCGTCAGCACTACAGGAGAAGGGATCTCTTTAAGGAATGAGTTATACAAGATGAAGATCAACAAAGAAGAAGGTATAGCTCCATACTTCATAATGGTTTCTGAAATAAGAGATCAGTTAAAGGATTGAGGAGAAATCATGTCTGATCAAGAGATGACTACTTTAGTGTTGAATGCACTACCTGAGGAGTGGGGAAACTTTACAGATAGCATATGGGCTAAAAAGGAGGCATCCTCACTCAATGATTTGTGGGTGTAGAATTTCCTGCAAATTCTCTACAAATCTACCTCTGAGATCTATGTAGAAAATCTAACTGTAGATTAACTCGATAATGAAATATACCAAAGCAAAAAACTATAATCTACTTCTACTATCAAACTTGCGGAAGCTTAAAGATCAAGCTGAATCAGAGCTGAACACATATAACCATAAGAAGAAGAATCAATACACATGAAACACAGAAAATACTCAAGGGAAAGCCTTGTCTAAAAACCCCACTATCTGTATTATCATATAAGGTGGAAATACATCAGAATTATACAAAGCCTTAGCTCTCACAACTAGCCAGCTCTTAGTACAATCCTCCTGAATGCTCACAAGCAAACTTGGCTTCTCACAAGCCTTCTCCTCTGCCCTCCAAGCTCCTATTTCCTTGCACAGTTACCTCTAGGATGATCTCCTTCACCCAGTGTAACATTGCTCTCACACACTGCTCTAACACACTGTCAGAACTGCGCAATCCTCAAGGAACCTTACCTTGACTGCATGGATGAGTTTCCTTTATAGGAAAACACATGCAACTGATAGTAACCTATCCTTGACATTTAGCTCAACTGGGTCTTTCTCAGAATAGACATGCATGAGTTTCTGATGAGAGAATCTTCAGTTATCTGGAGTACACTTGTTGAGTGCATGCATGCATCAACTGACTGATAACTCACAATTAGTTCCTCAAACAGTTTGGAACTAATTTAACTGGACTTAACTCAATAAATTGAGCTAACTAATTACAACTCAAATACAACTCAATCTTATCTCCTTAATTAAGGGATAATCTCCTTAGTTTAAGGGATAACTGTTGCATGACCGCAAAAAGACTTTTAACTTGAATTTCTCCAACTAATTAATCGATAACGAATTAATTAATTAATTCCAAACAGCTGGTGAGACTAAATTCGATTTTAATTGACAATTTTAATTCAAGGAAAAATTAAAATTGGAATATTTTGGATTCTATTTTTATCATTTCTTGTTGCTATTTTCAACACTCCCTCTCAACAAGAAAGGAATTCAACTTGATCCCGATCCTGAACCTTTGGAATGTTCCACATGCAACACTTATCTCTCGTGTTGTTGCTCCAGCAACTCTAGAAACAAAAAAACATCCAACCTGAATTAGAATGATGCCTTTGTCATCAAAGTATCTGACTACTATTGCCTCTGTCGACTGAAAACTCTGCGCTTCTGCTGACTCAGCCTTTTTGCACTGTTGTCAATCCTTCTCTGCACTCTTCAGTATCTAACTGCTCTAGCCTCTATCACTTTGATCTTTGACTGCATCAATCCCACTGATTCCTCCTGATACTATGTACTTTGGGCTCCCATAGCAAGGTATGATCCATGAGATAAAACCTCTCAATGGACTCTGCCCAATTTCAGCCTTCTTGAGACTATCACTTCACATCGCCCCACCTCACACCTGGATGTATGGTTGCATGTGATCCCTCTACTGACTCTAATTGTGGCTCATCCACAATTGTCTGAGAATTCTTCTGGGACTACATGTTGAGAGGTAATTTACTCTCCCTCTCAACCACCAAGTCTCTAACATTTGCCTTCCTCCTGAAGGCTTTGCGTGCATATTTAACCTCAAGAGCATATAGGTTCTTGACTTGTGAACCGATCTGTGTCTAAGGAAAACCTTTCCCTTACTGAAGACAACATCATAGCCTTTGTCCTCCAACATCGCGACCAATACCAAGTTCTTCTTCAGTCCAGGCACATACTTCACATCTGTCAAGGTGATAGGAGGTCCATGCTCCCTCTGAAAAGCAACCGTGCTGACTCCTGAAACACTATACCTTTCTTCGTCACCCATTTCTATGCACATATTGAGGTCTTTCTCCTCCAAGGTACTGAATAAACTTTTATCGTTGGTCATGTGGAATGAGGCTCCACTGTCAAGATACCAAACACAAACCATCATCGATGACACCATGCATGCGATGAGGGTAAAGTCCATCTCAAACTGAGAGGCTAATGCCTCACCTTCCGATCTTTCCGAGGATCCCTTCTTGGAATTCTTCAATGGGAAATTAGTCTCATAATGTCCCAGCTCAATTGAAGTATGCTATGAATTCGATTTGCACCTGTAACCCCGAACTTCAAACTTCAAATTCTCTTCTTAGTATACTGTTCATAGCTTCAATAAACTTGGCTTTGATACCATGTAGAAATTTCTCTATAGGTCAGCTAGCTCCAATACAATGTATGATCCAGGTGGTTCCAGAGACACACACAGGACAAGGAGGACTCAGGGAAGCTCAAAAAATGAAAGTGATCAGAATGCTTTCGAACTAGGACCAAAGTGTAGACCTTGTCGTTCTGATCGCAGCGGTGCAAACGGTTCGTCAATCTGAGTCCGTATGCGAAAGTTAGAAGCAGTCAAAGTTTGGTTGACTTTTTTATGACTGGGCAGGCATACGGAGGCCACAATTTGGACTTTTTCCAGCCACCGGATTCCAACCAACCTGGGCCGGATTTCGGGGGAAATTGTGGGGTCATTAAAATCACTCCTACAGTTAAAATTCTAATTTTTGAACAAGGTTCTTTTTATAATAAAAATATATTAAAAAAGGGTGGTGGTGGACCCGACCCACACCCCTCCCTCCATGATAGCACATAATCCGAGACCGGCGAGAGTCGAACCCACCCGGCCGACGTGGCCGGCCCCAAAAAAAATCCTTACCATATAACAACAAACCCAACCGTAATTTAAATGCATTGGTAAGAATGGTTATGGGAGTTGGGCGGGCCACCCAATGCGGACTCGACACCCCTTTGTAAAACAAAAGATATGCCGTGTATTAAAATAGGAGGGGTGGGGTTTGACTGCTTGACCCCTCCTCAACAAAACCTTAAACTTAACAAATATGCCCAACCACCATCTTGGAAATATCCACCGATGAATTTTATATTAACCCGGGATTTCTTCAATGCACGGGGGGGTAGAGGAGGTACCAGGAGTGGGCACACAAATCGAGACAAATTAATTTTTTAATTAATTTTTAATGCAGGTGGAAACATGAATTTTGCAGGAGGGCTTGTTAGTGTCAGTCTTTCCAGCCTTCCTCTAGTGATCAAATGTGCTCTTACAAAGTGATTTTGAAGTGTCAAGGTCAAATTTTGTTATTTCAGTGAGTCTTCAAGCAAAATTTGGTCACTAGGCATTAGGTCTAGGGTTTTCTTTCACTCCTTCTAAAAGTTGCCCAAATGCTAATCTATGTCACTATTCAGCTGAGTTTATCATCATTCATAGGGTTTTCATTATCATCTCAGTGTCTAATGAGTCATTTTACACCTTGTTCATGCTTCAGTTGTGCCTTGGCAAGGTCATTTCCCTCTCCTAGGGTTTTGAAAGCCAATTTCTCTTGGACGGTCAAGTCATCGGAAAAACTTGTATCCAGATGTTCATACACCTTCCCCTATTCTTAAAATACCCTATCAAATGCTTCCCATCCCTTAGATCCCCCAAATTCCTCATTTTCGCACAAACCCTAGTTTCTAGCTACAACCTGACAATTTTCTAGGTTTGGCCTGTGTTTTGCCCTTTTGGACTCCTTCCCCTCGCTCAATCCCTGCGATTCCACTTTCCCCTGCTTCCTAACATCCCTCCCTACTCCCAAAAATTTCCCCAAGAATTTAGAAGCCCCCTATCCCCTTCATTTCGCTTCATTTCGACAGAATTCCTTGTTTCACACATCGGGATAAGTTTCACTCAAAAGATGTTTTAGAGAAATAAAAGATGAATTTTGGGAAACTGAGAGAGGTTTTTGTCCACAACATGCCAAAGAAGAAAAACCTCCTTCACTTTTTGCACAGGTGTCATGGTTTGAGAGAAATGTCAAGAATACCGTTGCCTCAGGAGAATCAAAGACACCTCTAAAGTGACCTTGGGAAAATCAATTTTTCTCCTAGCTTGGTTGGCCAAATGATTTTCTTGATGGGTAAAATGATAACTAGACACAAAGAGCTTTCCAATGAGCTATCATGAGCTCAATTTGGGGTTGAGGAAGGCATTCAAAAGTTGACTGCAACAACACTCTTCCTTGAAGCAGCCTCATTTGGCACATTTTGACCAGTCTTGGGAGATTTGATTTTTGACAGGGCAAATGAACTCCAAATTGAAAAATTCTAGTTGGGTTGGAAAGTAGACTCAAAGACCTTTCCAACGAGCTATCCTGCGCCCGATTTCGACACCGGGAAGGCCTCCAAAAGCCTCCTGCAAAACGTGACCCGTTGAGCCTGGCGCGCGACCCGTCAGAGGCGCGCAACCCGTCAGAGGCGCGCGACCCATCAAGCTGCCTTTTCCAGTGCAAAATTTACACAGGTGCGACCCGTCAGTGGCGCGCGACCCGTTGGGTGAGGCGCGCGACCCGTCAGCACCCTCAATATCAAACTGCCTGCAAATTTTCCAAGGAGCCACAAATTGCCAAATTTTGCAAGGTTTGCTTAATCGAGGATGAGAATGGTGTTGATGGATTTGAATAAGGTCCCCGAAGAAGATGAGTCAAATACCTTTATTATGTTGTACAAAGATGGAAAGCTAATCAACCAAGTTTCATGCTCCAATTCTCTAGTGAAGATACCTGTAGCCTTGCATGTTAAGGAGATGACTCCAGTGGCAATGCTTCCACTATCAAAGTTGCCTCGGGTTTATTTTCATGCAGCTGGCCAGAATCGGCAACAATCATTAGAATTTGAGACATTTCTTGGTTATCTCCTCAAAAGAGACAAAGTTGCTGTGTGTCATTTTAGATGGTATGAACTCCTTATAACACCACTATCTGGAAGTTTTGATCGTGTTGGTGTTGCTTATCGTCTCATGAAGTCGTGTAGGGATGGTGAAGTTCTAGGTGGTGCTGCATCTAATGATAACAAAATTAGAGAACCAATGGCAGCTCAAGTGGATGCTATGATTGGGCCCCAGAATCCTTCTTTATACACCAGGATATCACAGGATGATATAAAACGTGAAGACTCTCGATCTAGGATGGTTGTAGAGGATGCTTACTTGCAGCCACAAAATTTTCAAACATTACACACAAGGCTGGTGAAGGGCAATGCAACTCGGGGGATTTCTAATGACTATCAACAAGGTGGACCATACCGAAATGTGTCAGCTCCATATGAACACATGTTTCCATTGCATAGGGCATCTGAAGAGGTCAACAGGTGTATTCAGAGTGGTTCACCTCGAGTAGAAAACAACACTTCACCTCGAGTGGAAAGCAACACTCCACCTCTGGCTGAGAATGCATCACATCAAAAGGAACATGGCACTAAATAGCTCAGCCACAGCACAAATCCCAAGAAATTTTGAAAATTTTGGGTCAATTTTGATTTTTCAGGCAATTTACAGGTTTTTGTCCATTAACGGGTCTCACCCCCCGCGCGACCCTTCATCCTGGCAACTCCATTTTGCAAAAACTCAGCATTTCCAGACTTGTCATGAGAAGTTACATATGCTCATCAATGGACTTGAGATTTTATGAAGTTTTGGGCCTCCAGAAAGTCAAAAAACAAGCAAAAATTGACTTTCTGCCACATTTTTGAGTTGCAGAAAGCAGTCTTGGGAGATTGCAATTTTGGAGGGGCAAATGACCACCAAATTCAGAAATTCCAGTTGGGTTGGAAAGTAGACTCATAGACCTTTCCAACAAGCCTACTCTTGCTCAATTTGGCCACCTGGAAGTGCCCCAAATGTGGTCCAAAATGCGCGCGACCCGTCAGGTAGAGGCGTGCAACCCGTCAGGCAAACTTCTCCAGATTTCAATGTACAGCTCAGAAAAACGCAGTTTGACCCTGTTTGACTTTTTGGGGTGGATTATTATCCTCTTTGATGTAATTAATGTACTTTTATGACACTTTTACACTTATGTACCTCTTCTAGAAGATTCATTCATGAAATAGGTGAAAATTAAATGAATGAATTGGTTTCCTAGTTTATAGAGGCAAGTTGTTTTGACTGCCTAGATTTTAGTGCTCAGTTTAGAATTGGTTGAAACAGCTCCTAGAAGGATGAGCTCGACCCCTAGAGGCAAGGGAAGAGGTTGGCTTGCCTATATTATGTATTTTCTTAGTCATTTTCAGGGGTTGGAAGGTTGGACTCTTGAGGGAGAAGCTATCATTGTATTATTCACTGTATCTCTGCAATTTTTGGCTAAGGAAGACCAGGGTTTTGCAGTCCTTTTTGGGATTCTTGTGGTTACATGTATTGATGGTGTGTTTCTCTATGTACCTGTAAGTGTGTTATGTGAATCATTTCCTTTCTTTTCCTTCTGCACATTAAGCAAACGAAGTGTTAAAGTAAGAATTCATGGCTGTCATGCTCTGCTTTTAAGTTTGTTTAATTTCAATGTTTTCTACTGTTTAAGGAGAATTCAAAGTTATTGTTTGCTCTCCTTAGCTACTCACCTGTCATTCCTGACCATCCACCTCAATCAAAAGCATCAATACTGTCTCCTACCTCGCCCCAAAGAACCCCCTGCAGAAACTGTGTCCAATCCCCGCACCCAAAATTGCCATCCCCTCAATTTGCCACCAAAAACCCTAAAAACCCCAAAAAATCAACCTTTTTGATCAGTTTACTAGCCTAAAATCAGTGTTACCCTATTGGTCATCTCATCCATTGAAGATCTCACCGAGATAGACCGGAGAGAGCCCTCTCCCGCCCCGTAGGGCTAGCTACGAGGCGAAGTGGTTTGATGTTGCCTTGAGGTTTACCTTTCTCAGCCTGAGGTGAAATTTCAAGCGCTAACAGGGCCAAATTTCCACTTTGTGAGAATTTGACAAATTTTATATGGTTTCAACACCTCTCGACGCCACGAATGCAATGGCGCTGTCTGTTTCTCCATCAAAGTTCTACATTTTTCGGCCATTTTTCAGTATGCAGGTGGAACCATGATTACTGTAAAAATAGGGAGCGGAACCATGATCCTTGCAATTTTCCCGAGGAGGTAATTTTTCTCCATGTTGGAATATAGTCAAGTTTATACTTGCTTTTCACAGTTTTCTGTAGGGATCACAATGGCAAAGTCAGATTTGCCTTTGGAGTTGCAGATTTCCAGTCCACGCATGGAGTAGAATCTTTAAGGAATCTAAAAGATTCCTTGAGCCCCAGATTCTCAACTTCTCAGAATTCAGATTTGGACAATTGATTTTGCACTATTCGACGTCACAAATCTGATGGTGTGTTTAGATTTCTCATTCTCTCATTCTATTCTTTAGCCACTTTTCTAAGTGGAATGCAGGTGTCAACATCCATGTGTGAGTAGTCATGCGATTGATGCCATGAAATCGATGGTGTGAACAGCTTCAACAATTTGACATCCACTCCTTCAGATGGCCCTTGGTTTTGAGGTATATGCTGTGTTCATGTACTTCTTCTTTATGCATTGTGTTGCATAGATCCTTGTTGATGCTTGATGTGGGATCTTGTTTATTACTCGTTTTTATGATTCTTGTTTGATGTGATAGGGAATCACCTATGTGATGTACTTGTTGTCATGATTCATCATGTTATGTTTTGAGATCCCTTTGTTGTATGTTGATGGGATACTCATGTTGTCGTCATGTATGTTTGCATTGAGATCCCTTTTATGCCATGTTGGCGAGATGCTCATTGTGCATGAGTTTTATGTCATATTGATAGGAGTCTTTTGACTGAGAGTTCCTGTAGTGGAACATCTCTTAGAGCCACTCCTGCGTGAGGGCATTTTCCTTGTATGATCGCGACATCATCTCTTGTGTACATCATCACTATTGACAACACTTAATGCAGCGACCTACACCATCTTGACACCAGGGCCCGGAGACGTAGTCCCTCCTGGATGAACTCCATTATCAACGTCTTATGTTTTCATGTGTTGATGATTGACATGTTCCTCTTCTTTACAACATGCAGATGTATTCATTAATGTTCTTTTAAAAATGAAATTTAACACATCATGAAAGTAAAAGGTCTTGGAAGGGTCCTTCGTCACACCCGGACCTGGATCAAGTGGTATCAGAGCGGTCTTTGTGTTGATGTGAATTGCAGCATGAACAATGGAACATGCAACGACAGAGGATGAAAAAGCGATGTACGAGACCATGCTCAAAATTTCCAAAAGGGTATAGATAATGTATGAAACTCTACAGAAAGAGATAGAGGAAAAGGAGCAATTGCAGCTTCAGTTGCAAGCCACAGAAGAGGCCATGGAAGAACTGAAGCAAAACAAACATAATCTTCAAACAGAGAATGTTGAATTGAAGATGCGTCTACATGAAGAGAAAGAGGAAAAACAAAGTTTGCTACGACAACTGCAAGCAAAGGACGAGGCCTTGGAAAAGTTGCAGCGTGACCCATGTGAGGTAAAAAGTAGTTCTCCATCTTCATGTATGTTTCCTAATGATGATTTTGCTATTTTTGAAAATCATACCATAGGAATTGGCTCCAAACTATTGAAGAGAATGGGGTATGAAGGAAAAGGCTTGGGCGTTAATGGCCAAGGCATTGTCAACCCCATCAAAGTAGAGGAATTACCGTGTTGAACAGGACTTGGGTATGTCAGAAAGGAAGTTGGGGAATGCGCCACGACAGTTAGCGAACCACCAACAACAGATGATGAGCAGCCCTCATCAGTTCTTTCCAAATCGACAGAGGAGGTAAAAGATGTTGATTTCCTTTCGGTTTCGTCATCACATAGTATGATTTCTGTTGGAGATGTGGAGATCCCAATTACCGGGACAAACATGAGGCTCCTTACAAGGACGAGGCATGAGAAGGAAGAAAAACTTGGTGTTAATAACCAAGGCATAACTCAACCATTGGAGGTTGTACAAAGACCTCAATTTGCAGGCTCGAGATACATCAAAGGGGAATGCTCAAAGGTGTCGTATGCTTCCGAGACATCGTCGAAATCATCGAGGAAAGAGAATGATGGGAACCCATCCCCATCATCCCATGACAGTTTCCATTGCAAGGAAAGAGCTGAGGCAAGCTGTCATCGCCATACTTACACTAGAGACAATAAGGAAAGGTATAACCACTTTCGACATTCGAATGTTCATTTCGATTATAATCATGTTGTTAATGATGAACGTAAAACATGGCATCAAAAAACATGCACCTTTTGTGGATTATATAACCATACATTTTCTAAGTGTTGGAAAAGAATGACAGCACACAAAAGGATGAGGTGTGAAAGACCCTCTCAACAGCATGAAAAGAAACAGGTTAGGTAGATATGGAGGAAGAAAACCTACTGCAGTCATTGCGATAGAAGTGGCCATCAAAGAGCCACTTGTTGGAGGCTCCATTCAAAGCAGCGCCTTAAAGACAAAGCGCCGGTGCATGAACAAGGTGAAACAATTGTTTGACAAGCAAAATCGCCACAAGGAGGTGACCCATTCACATTGATAAGTGAAAAATGGTTTCTAGATATGTTGTCATTTCATGGTCGTGCTTTTGTTAATCATTTGTTGCATTTTAAAATGTAAAAGTGATGATGTGCTTTCCATCACTTGTTCAACAATAATGATGTCTGGTCTTATTTGGTGTTGCATGTTAAACTATGAAAGTGATGTTATGTTTCCATCACTTGTCAAAACAATAATGTTTGGCCTTATCTTTGTAAATCATGTGTTGCAACGATGATGTGTTTTTCATCACTTGCTGAAGCAACAATGATAGGTTGGCCTTGTTGTCGTAGCTGGGGTATTGCATCCATCTTGTTGTAAACTTGACCACCGAGTATGTGTTATAAACTCATGGCAAGTGTGGGACGTTTGGGTCATTAGCTGGTCATGTCAATCAAGCATGTAATGTGCAAAACAATGTACTATAGGTTGCGGAGATAGCAGGTGTCGGTTCGTCGCTTAAGGCTATGAAGAACAAAGGTGAAGGAGATGGAAGTGAGACCTTTTTGGGACGCTTGTGATGCAGACATGGTATAAAGAAGTTACAGATTATTTTTCATGCTTTTGGGGGACCAAAAGCTCTTCAGTGGGGAGGATTGATCCAGGTGGTTCCAGAGACACAAAAAAGACAAGGAGGACTAAGGGAAGCTCAAAAAATCAAATTGATCAGAATGCTTTCGAAACAAGACCAAAGCGTAGACCTCATCGTTTTGATCGTGGCGATGTGAATGGTTCGTCAATCCGAGTTCGTATGCGAAAGTTAGAAGCAGTCAAAGTTGGGTTGACTTTTTTTATGACTAGGCAAGCTTAAGGAGGCCACAATTTGGACTTTTTCCGGCCACCGGATTCCGGCCAACCTAGGTTGGATTCCAGGGAAAATTGTGGGGTCATTAAAATCACTCCTATGGTTAAAATTCGAATTTTTGAACAAGGTTCTTTTTATAATAAAAATATATTAAAAAAGGGTGGTGGTGGGCCACCACCCCCACCACCTATGCCTTACCCAACCATCAATGTAGCAATGTATATATATGGGTTGGGCACAGGCCACCTCCGGTGGACTCGGTCCACACCCCCCCTCCACGATAGCACATAATTCAGGACCGATGGGGGTCGAACCCGCTCAGCCCACGTGGCCGGCCCCTAAGCGGGTGGCCCCAAAACAAAACCTTACCATATAACAACAAACCCAACTGTGATTTAAATGCATTGGTAAGAATGGTTACAGGAGTGGGGCGGGCCGCCCAATGCAGACCCGACCCCACATTGTAAAATAAAAGATATGATGTGTATTAAAATAGGAGGGGCGGGGTTTGACTTCCTGACCTCTGCTCAATGAAACCTTAAACTTAACCAATACACCCAACTGCCAGCTTGGAAATATCCGCCGGTGAGTTTTATATTAACCCGAGATTTGTTCAGTGCATGAGGGGGAGGAGGAGGTACCAAGAGTGGGCACGCAAATCAAGGCGAATTAATTTTTTTAATTAATTTTTAATGCAGGTGGAACCATGAATTTTGCAGGAGGGCCAAATTTCCACTTTGTCAGAATTTGACAAATTTTATATGGTTTCAACACCTCTCGACGCCACGAATGCAATGGCACTGTCTATTTCTCCATCATATTTCTACATTTTTCGGCAATTTTTCAGTACGCAGGGGGAACCATGATCGCTGTAAAACAGGGAGCAGAACCATGATCCTTGCAATTTTCTCGAGGAGGTAATTTTTCTCCATGTCGGAATATAGTCAAGTTTATACTTGTTTTTCATGGTTTTCCGCAGGGATCGCAATGGAAAAGTCAAATTCGCCTTTAGAGTTGCAGATTTCCCATCCACCCATGGAGTAGAATCTTTGAGGAATCTAAGGGGAATCTAAAAGATTCCTTGAGCCCCAGATTCTCAACTTCTCATAATTTAGATTTTGGACAGTTGATTTTGCACTATTCGACGTCACAAATTTGATGGTGCGTTCAGATTTCTCATTCTATTCTTCAGCCACTTTTCTAAGTGGAATGCAGGTGTCAACATCCATGTGCGAACAATCATGCGATTGATGCCGTGAGATCGATGGCCCGAACAACTTCAACAGTTTGACATCCACTTCTTCAGATGGCCCTTGGTTGTGAGGTATATGCTGTGTTCATGTACTTCTTCTTTATGCATTGTGCTGCACAGATCCTTGTTGATGCTTGATGTGGGATCTTGTTTATTACTTGTTTTTATGATTCCTGCTTGATGTGACGCGGAATCGCCTATGTGATGTACTTGTTGTCATGATTCATCATGTTATGTTTTGAGATCCCTTTGTTGTATGTTGATGGGATACTCATGTTATCGTCATGCATGTTTGCATTGAGATCCATTTTATGCCATGTTGGCGGGATGCTCATCGTGCATGAGTTTTGTGTTATACTGATAGGAGTTTTTTGAATGAGAGAACCTGTAGTGGAACATCTCTTAGAGCCACTCCTGCGTGAGGGCATTTTCCTTGTATGATCACGATATCATCTCTTGTGTACATCATCACTATTGACAACACCTAATGCAGCGGCCTACACCATCTTGACACCGGGCCCGGAGACGTAGTCCCTCCTGGACGAACTCCGTTATCAACGTCTTATGTTTTCATGTGTTGATGATTGACATGTTCCTCTTCTTTACAACATGCCGATGTATTCATTAATGTTCTTTTAAAAATGCAATTTAACACATCACGAAAGTAAAAGGTCTTGGAAGAGTTCTTCATCACACTGGACCTGGATCAATGTAGAATTTCCTGCAAATTCTCTACAAATCTACCTCTAAAATCTATGTAGAAAATCTGACTGTAGATTAACTCGATAATGCAATAAGCAAAATACTATAATCTACTTATACTATCAAACTTTCGGAATCATAAAGATCGAGCTGAATCAGAGATGAACATATATAAATATAAGAAGAAGAATCAATACACATGAAACAAAGAAAATACTCAAGGAAAAGCCTCAGCTAAAAACCTCACTATCTGTATTATCATACAAGGTGGAAATACATCAGAATTATACAAAGCCTTAGCTCTCACAACTAGCCAGCTCTTAGTAAAATCCTGCTAGATTCTCACAGGAAAACTTGGCTTCTCACAAGCCTTCTCCTCTGCCTTCCAAGCTCCTATTTCCTTGCGCAGTTACCTCTAGTATGATCTCCTTCACCTAGTGTAACACTGCTCTCACACATTGCTCTAACACATTGTCAGAACTACTCAATCCTCAAGGAACCTTACCTGCATGGATGAGTTTCCTTTATAGGAAAACACATGCAACTGCTAGTAACATGTCCTTGACATTTAACGCAACTGGGTCTTTCTGAAAATAGACATGCATGAGTTTCTGATGAGAGAATCTTCAGTTATCTGGAGTACACTTGTTGAGTGCATGCATGCATCAACTGACTGATAACTCACAATTAGTTCCTCAAACAGTTTGGAGCTAAGTTAACTGGAATTAACTCAGTAAATTCAACTAACTAATTACAACTCAAATACATCTCAATCTTATCTCCTTAATTAAGGGATAATCTCCTTAGTTTAAGGGATAATTTTTGCATGACTACAGAAAGACTACTAATTTGAATTTCTCCAACTAATTAATCCATAATGAATTAATTAATTAATTCCAAGCAGCTGGTGAGACTAAATTTGATTTTAATTCACAATTTTAATTCAAGGACAAATTAAAACTCAAATATTCTGGATTCTATTTTTATCATTTCTTGTTGCTATTTCCAACAGTGGGCTATATGCAGAGTGGAAGAAGCTAGATTAAAGGCCAAGGAAGATATTGCAGTTGGATCCAAGGAGCAATCATTTGTTGTTAGGTTCAAGAGAAAAGGGAAGTTTGGAAAGTTTGAGAGATTTGGTCACCAACAACATCCCAAGAAAGACATGCCAATGATTCAATGCTTTGAATGTCATGAATATGGACACTACCAAAGAGATTGTCCCAAGCGAAAGAAGAATGGCAAGAGGAAACATGAAACAACTCATGTTGCCCAGGAAATACAAGACAATGAAAAGAAGCCGAAGAAGGAGGAGCCACAAGATCTTTACTATGATTAAAAGATCACCTCCTGTTTTCTTTCATAGGCCTTAGTTGTATAGAATTTAGTGACATGTTGTGATTCATGAACATTCTTGTGTGTTGTTTAAGTAACTTTTTAAAGGATGTACTGATTATGTATTCCATACCATCCATGGATGAACAATTGATGTATGAGGATATGTTGAATCCTCTAGAAATACTGTTAATAGTTATGATTAATGTATGTTGTATTTCTTTATGTAAGGATTCTAGGAATGAAATTGCTATGTGTAGGAAACCCTAAGATGAGAACACTTTGGTTCTCTGAATCTTTGAAGATTTTTTACAGGCAAATATCCTCTGTGAAGAATCCAGGTTCATATAAGTCAGAATGATGGTACTAAGAGAACTTGTAAGGATCAAGACAACTCTGTTGCAGGTCAAAGATCCGTCAAGAAGTCCGCTGCAATAATCATGGTATGATTCAAGACAAATGAGGTATGTATACTTGTGTTTAATATTATAATATCATGTCATATGGTTGTAGGTAACATGGATCAAGCATGATCAAGAGAAAAAAGGATCGCCTCCTCTGAAAGGATGCAGGAAGGCTTGTCACACCAGATGAAATCAACATAATATGTCCTCATATGAATATGAGGTGGATGACTACAATTAAGAAACTTTGATTGAAATCTTCTGGGAATGGAAGGTGTGAGGATGGTAGAGATCGTGAAATATGAAACCATGACGAAGGAAATCAACATCTAGAGAATCATGAAGATTTGACTAGGAAATCTTCCATAAATATATGGAGACTCTAATGGAAGTTTGAAAAGATGAAGACCCTTGACAACAGATATATTTGGGAGATGTGTCAACATGTATGCACTACAAGAAGATGTCACTAGAAAAGGCCATCACCAAAAAGGTAATATGTGATTTGTTTTTGGTTTTTGACCTTCTGGGATAAGTCTGGGTATGTGTGCAGGGCCATGGTAAGAAGAGTTGTGAAGGATGTCACAACTATGTGCCTTGAAAGAAAGGTGGAGAAAGATGGCCCTATGAAGGAAGCCCCATATGTAAATCCAAGGAGGATATTTTCCAGGAAAGAAGGAATGACATGATGGAGGAAAGTGATGGATGGCTGAACCCTACATATGAAGAAATTGATGACATCAGGGTGTTGGATCGTCAGTCAACTAGAAGACCTTATAAAGTAATGATGATAGAGTCCTTGTTTTAGAGGGAGCTCTGGAAGGTTCCTATGAGTAAAGGAACATGAGTAACTTTCTAAGTAAAGAGAAACTTGGAACTCATCCTTGGTTAAGAGGGAGAGTTAGACATGATACTCTTGTCTTCAGTTTTGAAGAAAGAATCGAGTATTGTGTAATTCTGGCATCCGACACTCTTTGAGGATGTGGTAGGGAATCCAAGACAAGAGTGGGAAAGAGGACCGATATTCTTGAGGACTGGGAACCCAAGATGAGAATAGTCCTAGTAGGGCATACTCGGAGAACACCCGGGTGGGTATGCCCCTAAGAGAGACAATGATGACGTGTGTATATCAGTCATTGGACTCGCCGACAATGTGCTCTGATCTATGTGAGAGATAGATATGTTAGTCAAGGCCTTGCTATATGAAAACACTGTTGGTTGAAATGATGTTATAACAGATGGATTGCAAATTCAATCTTCTTATGAGAATTCTTTTGTGAAGTTGAAAAATTGTCTAATTACCATGTATGTATAAATACCTCCCTAGTTAAGAGGGAGTGTTGAAGAATGTGTAACTAGGTTTGGTCTTCATAATGACACATTCCAATGTAAATGATGTAAATTGTATCTAGCAAAATATTTTGTAAATTTGAGTCATGGGTTTCATGCTCAAAATTTGTTTGTAGTAGCTCCCATTGAGAGCTCTAGGCTAGGTGATAGGTTTGTGTCATTGATGTAAATAATTACACTTGTAAAGTATATATTTTGTGTCTCCAAGATCAAGGGTAGAACCATGTGGAATGTCTCCTCCAAGTTCAAGTACAAATGGCTAGTAAAAGTCTCCTCCAAGCGAAGATCAAAAGGCATTGTAATTTTGGCAAAAATGTATTATATTCATGTCAGCTAAATCAATTATGTAAGTCGGCCTAAAGACAAGTCATGTCGGCCTAATGAGAAACCTTGAGAGGACTATAAATAAGGGCCTCTCCTCCCTCATTCGAACACACTCTCAACACATCAATTCAGTCTCTATCCTATGCGAAGAAGTCTGTCTAAGGGTGCGAAGAAAGGGTCAATTCAAGGAGTCGTAGGTCAACAAGAAGGAAGTCTGATATGCCTTCTATAACCGCAGGAAATCTGTCCACATGTGCGAGGCTAGGACATCATCTTATATGGTCTCATCATCAAGGAAAGAGTTCGATCTTGTGTCTATTTGAAGGGAAGATTTGTTTGAAGAGTAGAGACAAGTAGAGCGAAGGTTTAGGAGGGCTAGAAGAGCCCTAAACCTCTCACATGTGTGAAGGAACAGGTCACAATTAGGGATGCATTACAGTCCTAGGTCATCTTCATGATAAGGGTTGATTTGAGGCCTAAAGAGTTCGATTGTGGGTCTAGAAGGAAGCTCCGAGCATAGCGAGGCAAGGAGGAGGCTACAAGATCAAGTAGCTCACTCACACGTGCGAAGACAATGACATCTTCAGGTCTCTTGCTAGGGTTGCTGAACAATCCACATCAAGGAAGCAGATCATCTTGTCTAAAGGCAAGCGTTGAAGACATCAAGCCTAACAGGTGAGCTATTTTGGACAAGTGAAGTTTGGAGGAAGAAAGAAGGGAGAGGGACGCTAATCCTTCCATCTATAGTTGTAGATCTGATCTATGGTAAAACAAGTCAGAGGACAACAGTAGCAGAAGGTTATAGCCTTGATCTTAAAGACACTTTGGTCAAAGGGTCTCTATATGGGTCTTGGAAACTTTGTCAAGTGAGGATTCTATAAGAATTACCGTGGGTTTTCCTCTCAGGTTGGAGAGGTTTTTCCCTACCTGCTGCCTATATCCTGTGTTATTGTTCTTTTGCTTATTATGCATGATAACCGGTTGATGAAGTTAATAAACATACACATATGAAAATATCTTGTTTGAACAAGTAAAAGGATAAAAATACTTCACAAGAAGTTATCTAAGATAGAGAAATCATTAACATATCAAGCCCTTAGATTTCTCAACACAACTTGAGCATACCCTTTACATACCAATATTGCTTTATTTCTTACTACATGTCCATCTTCATTCAACTTGTTTCTAAAGACCCATTTTCTACCAATCACATTCTCGTCTTTTAGTCTGGGCACAAGTTCCAATGTTTCATTATTTTCAATTTGATTTAGTTCTTTCATAGAATTAACCCAATGCTTATCATCACTAGGTTGTGTAAAGTTCTTGGGCCCTATTTTGGATAGCAAAGAAACATATGTTTGTTTTGGTGTACTTATGAATACTCTTCTACTCTAAAACTCACGTATCTATATCAACAACAATCTAATTTTTTGGATGATACTTTTGAACAAGTCTAAGTGGTGTATTTGGGTATTGGCATTATATTTCTTCTTGTTCTTTCTTTTCTTCTTCCTCATCTTCTTCATTTTCTTGTTCCCTATAGATTGTCTCCTTTAGATTTCCATTTTTTGTGACTTTTTCTTTTGAAGTATTTTTTTCATCCACTCTTACAACAATACTTTCTCCCAACTCGCACAGTCTTTTGTTGTAACATTTGTAGGTTTTTCTTCAAAATGTACAACCAAGAAAAATACCTTTATTTATTTTGTAATCAAATTTCCCTAAATTATTCTCATTTATATTTATATAACACTTGTTCCCAAAGAACTTAAAGTATTTTACTGTAGCTAGTATAACTTTCCATAATTCATAAGGTGTCTTGTTGTTCTTCACTCTAATTTGTGCTCTATTAAAAATGTAGACTATTGTGCTAATTGCTTCTCCCCAAAAGGTGTCTGGTAATTTGGTTTCATTTAGTATTGTTCTATCCATTTCTTGTGTAGTTCTATTCTTCCTTTCTACAAGTCCATTTTGTTGTGGAATCCTTACTGTTGAAAAATATCTCTTGATTCCATGATTCTCACAAAATTCAGTAAACTAATTGCAGGCAAACTCACCTCCTCTATCTGATCTTAAACACTTGATTTTTAAATCAATCCCATATTCAACTAGGCAATTACAAAATTTGAACTTCTCAAATGCTTTAGATTTTTCTTTAAGAAATGTAGTCCATGTCATTCTTATGTAATCATCTACAAGCAACATAGAATAACTCTCATATTTTCAATTTTTGTTCATGTTGGTCTGTAGAGTTCTATGTGTACAAATTCCAATGGATTTGATGTCGAGTACTCCTTTGTTTTGAAAGTAAATCTTGTTTGCTTCTTGTGCTGAGATGGTTTGCAAATATTGTCCATAGGTTTTGAAATCCTTGACATATATCATACTGCTTGTGTCTTGCCGATTTTTATTAGATTGTCAAAGTTCATATGACCCATCATTATGTGCCATAAACCATCTTTCTACTTGTCCCATACAACAATTTTCTCCTCTTACTGCATCAAGAGCATATGCATTGCTCGAGATTCTGCTTGCATTTTCCACTAATCTTCCCAAACCTACTTTCCTTATCTTACATCCTTTAAGATGTAATGTGAGGTTGTAACATTGGTCACACATTTGACTAACACTTAGAAGATTGTAGTTTAACCCTTTAACACACAATACATTCTATATTTTAGTCTTTCCATCATGAAGACTAACCATACCTTTCCCAACTATCTTTGCAAAAGCATCATCTCAAAAGGTAATGTTGTCTCCTATTTCTTCCTTTAGGGTGAGAAAGTTGTTTTGATCCTTTTTCATATATTTTGAACATTCACTACCAATGTACCATTGGATTCCTTTGTTTTGAACATACAACGCAAGTCCAAATTCTTCCTTCTTCTCTTCTTATTTCTTCCTTTACCACACCTTTGTGTATTCTTCTATATGCTTGGTAAGAACATATTCTTCATTGTTTTGTTTAGGATAATTTATTACGCTGCTTCTACAATCACATGATATGTGGCCATAGTTATGTCACTTATAAAATTCAATATTGTAATCAAGTATGGGAGAAAATGAATTATAGTTTCTAACAAACCCATGAGAAATTTTGGTTTTTTAGCTCACATAATCATTCTTTGAGGTATTATAAGATCCTCTATTTCTATCTCTCATGATCACTTTTACAATCTATTACTTTATGACCAAAATTGTTGCAAGTAAAACAATAGGCAAGGAAGATATTTTGATACCAGATTGTGAAAGGCCTTCTTGGTGGAACAACTCTGTTAAACTCATTCTTGTTGTTCTTGTGAGAAGAATCAAGTTTTTTTTGGTCCTCACTTTCTTGTTGTTGCTTTCAATGTTGATGGAATATTTGAGAATATTAGCATAGCTTTTAGGCTTCTTTTTTTTTCATTTTCCTTTTCTCATGGTTTTGTGACCTTAATGCTTGCATCTCCCTTAGAGGTCTTTTGTTTTTGTGGTATCCAGACCTCTCTTGATGAATGGTGACCTTTAACACTATAGAACATTATCTAAGTTTTCAAAACTATTTCCAATGATCAATGGGTTTCTCTAGTTTGTTTTTTAAGTAAATGATTTTAGCGTCTAGATTCTCGCAATTTTTTTCCCTTTCTTTTTATTGGCTTCTCATCACTTCTTCTATCCTTTTTGCCTCTTCTAGTTGAGTCTTTAGGATGATAAATGTTTTTTCTATTTCATCAAATTCATGATCCTTCTTTTAATAATTTTGCAATTTCTCCTCCTGCTTTTTATTCTTTCCTTTGAGACTTTCTATTTCTTCTAAGGCCTAATGAGTTCTTCTTCAAGATTCACTTTCCCATCAATGTCTTCTTCTTTTAAATCTATTTTTTATTTATGATTTTCTTCATTTTCCTTATTAGTAGACTTTGTATCCATGGCTATGAAGAGGAATTCTTCTTTGTCAATATTAGAAACATATCCATCACTTTCTTCATACAGGCTACTGTCCCATCTAGAGTAAAATATCTTGTTCTTAGCACATTTTCCTTTTTTGTGTCTATAAGTCTTACTTTTATTTTATGTTCTTCTTCATCATCACTATATTACCCTTTTACATACGGGCATTTGGCATCAAAATGTCCTACTCTACCAGAATTAAAACATTTGAAGGGTAGCTTACCTTTGTATTGTTAGATCTTCTTTTTAGCTCTCACAAATTGTGCTTCTTCTGTATCTAATTTATGGATAGAACAATCATAGGATTTTGGTCCATTTGTATTCTATGATGCTTTGAAAATCGCATCCTTCCATGTTGGATTTTCTTTTTCTATCTTCATGTCATATGTGGTGAGAACCCATGCATCTCATCCATCATCAGTTTCTCCATATCCTTCATTTCTTCAATGACAGAGACCTTGACATCCAATTTTAAGGGAAGTGACCTTAGCACCTTTTTCACAGTCATTAGTTCTTCAACTTTCTCACCAACTCCTCTGATGATGTTAACAATTTCATCCACACAAAGAAAATATGATGAAACATTTCCTTCATCTTTCATTTTCAAACTCTCAAACTGAATTTTATGAGTTTGGAGCTTTTCCTTCTTCACCTTGTCAAAGTATTTATAGATGTTTTGGAATTTGTCCCAATTTTTTTTTTCCAATCCACAATGCATCACCTTGACAAATTATGATTCTGATAGGCCACACAAGATAACATCCATGACTTTTGCATTATGTTCGCTAGCCTTCTTCCCATTCATATATGTTGGAGGAGTTTTTTGGGTTGCATAACCAATCATGACTTATTTTCAAATATCAAACCCAAGAGGCATTAGATAAATCCACATCCTTATACTCTAGGATGGATAGTTTGTTTTTCAAACAATGGGGCTTTGTTTGTGGAGAAATTTTCTTGATTTTCCATGTGTGCTCCCAACATCCACCTTCTAGCAGTTAGACTATTTTTTAAGGAACCTACTAGGATAACAATTTTTGAGTACACACAGACACTAAGAGGGAGGGAGGAAGGGAAATGAATTAGTATAAGACAATTTTTACTTATTTAAACATTCAGTAAACATAACAAAACAATCACATATCAGATCTATTTGCTACAAAACATTGAACACAAGATTTAAATGGAAATTGATTCGGGAGAAAACCACAAAACTTCTTTTTATAATTATTTATAGGCACCAACCTACTATTACAAATATTTGTAGGAACCAACCTACTAGAGACACTAATCCCCACTACTACAAATATTCGTAGGCACCAACCTATTGGAGACACCAATCTCCATTATTGCAAACATTCATCGACATCAACTTACTAGAGACACCATCCCCACAGTTTCAAATTTGTAGGTACCAACCTACTTCGTGTTTGATCACTACTTCTGCCTTCACTAGGTCTGCTAGCTGCTTATGCCTTTACCAAGTATGCTTGTTGATTCTACCTTCACCTTGTCTACTTCTCCCTAAAATTCTTGTTTTTGGTCTCTTCCTAAGAACAAACTTGTACAACATACCACATATCAAATTTTGTAAATCAAATTCTGAAATTTTTAACTTGAGAAACTTCTATATGTCTCCTCGGATATATGAAAATCTCAGTCTTAAAAGTCTCAGAAAAGAAGTTACATAAAAAATTTCAAGCTAACCTATTTGAAACTAACCTCAAGGTCATTCAAAAGCCCTAACTTCCATAAAGCACATCTCTAAACATATAGAAAACCAAAGTTTGAAATTATTACATGAGGCACTACTATATGTCTCCATAAGTCTGAAAATTTCACACTCTAAAAAATCCCAGAAAATAAATTATAGCAAAAATGCCAAACTCACTTGTTTAAAACTTATTTCAGGACTACTTAGAAACCTTAACTTGCATAGGGAATATCTTCGAAGTTATAACAAACTGAAGTATAAAATTTTTGCTCGAGGCACTGTTATATGTCTCACAGATCTTTGAAATTTTCATAGTCTAAAACATTCCATAAAACATTTTATAGTGAAAATGCCACACTGACCTATTTGAAATTGATTTTAGGACTATTTAGAACCCTAACGTCCATAGGGAATATCTCAAAAAATATAGAAAACCAATGCCTGAAATTTTTACCACATGTACACGAAGATATTGCCTCCATCTCCTCAAAATTTCAATCTGAAACATACCAGAAGAAAAGTTATAGCTAAAATTCCAAGAGGACTCATTCACTCCACCAATCACATTTTTGGTCCACCTTTAAAACCCCAAGAGTATTCCCCGACTTCTCTTGTGCACCTTAGACCTCTTATTTCTTGGATGATCTTCGAATACACTAATATATCCTTTATTTAGAGTGTTTCCACATTCACTTATGGGGTTGACTTGTAAAACCGGTTGGAACAACTTGTACTTTCTAGTTGGGTTGACCTGATAGAATATTTCATAACTTCTCATTCCTATGGAGATAGAGAGAGTGTCATATACCATTGGCAAGGTCTCATAATAAAATTTTCAAACATATATCATATTCTCCCATTTGTGCTAGGTATTTAGAATGAAAAGGCCTTCAAAGATAGGGTATCCAAACTTGGCATCAAATTTAATCCAAACACAATATTTCCAAAAATCTCCATCTTACAATCTTTATCTTAAACATTTATAGTATCCCCCTGTCTATGACATCAATGAAAAAAATATCTCCAACACTAAATGTTGAACATTAGAGTACAACCACTTTGAGGTGTCTACAAAGAACTTTGGCATATGACATCTTGTATGGTAGAGTAGAGGGTTTCTAGTTGATAGGTTTCACAAATTCCAATTGGGAAAGTTTAGTTACTGAAATGAAATCCACTATAGGATATGTTTAAGTCTTAGTTCATGTGTTGTTCATTAGCTAAGTATAAAATAAAAGCAATTGTACCCTCTTTTCAAAACCAAAATATAAAACTACAATAGATAAACTTGTGATGGATTAGGGTTGAGGATAATACTTATAGATTTGATAGTAGAAATCTGACACAATTGTACTTTACAACAATAATCAAAGCATGTCGAGTTGGCAAGGAATCTAATGTTTCATCATAGGAAAAGTACATGGAGGATCATTTCCATTATAATCGACAACCTATAGTTAATTGAGAGATTAAGCACAATATTGTGCAACTTGAGAATAAAGACTTTATATCTAGGTAAGTTCATGAAGTTTAGAGAGAATCTTGCTATAACTTCACATATGACCGTCAAAATGTTGAATTTATATGACATTGGGTCTATGTTAGAGTCTTAAAATCATTGACGCTACTAAACAAAGAATCTCAACCATAAACTACTTTGCACAATTGAAATATAAAGCAACAAATCACATATGCACAATATACACTATTTTAAACAAAATTGTACAATAATGTACAATCACCAATCTTCGTTATATTAAACCAAATTTGAATAATACAATAGTCTATGGTATACAATATACAATGGAAATCTTCCCTGCAACTTCTATGTCGTATCTTGTCCTGCCGGTCCTTTGCTTCCATACTGCTCACTAGTAGTGCCTTACTCCATCAAGGCCACTACACATCGAGACTCCAGGAGGGCTACCACCTAACAATGTTGCATGTCACTTGCGCTGCATGTACACAAGCTCATAAATCTACTCTTTGGGTAGGCCTAATTCTTAGCTCCAATCTGCCTTCTAGTAGCCTCTTTTATCCATCAAAGAGCTACACATAAGGCTGCATACTTCACCCAATCACACACCAAAAAAGTTCTTCTAGTCTGCTGCTTTAGGGCTACTTTGGGTAGCCAACACGCTGCCCTTCAACAGACTTATGACACCCAATACACTCACTGCTAATTCTGCTCCTAGTATGACAATACACCACCTTGGAAGGTCATACACATGGCATCAACAGGCTTCTAAAAAAACCGATTGAATCCGGTCACAACTCGACCGAATACACCTCAAAAAACATTGTTGTTTCACCATGCTTCATTGTTGCACCATTGGTTAGGGCATCACCTACAACCCTACTCCTCCATGCAACTCAGCAAGACAACCCTCTAAATACTGTGGTCTTCCAAGGGAGAGGCCCTCTATTCCTACACTACCTCTTTGTGATTTCTTTCACCCAAATGCAACATCAAAGGATGGCCACCCTCCAAACCTTCACCAATTGCCCTCAAAACAACATTGTTTTGTCCTCCAAACATGCGGCCTTATCTACCCAACAAACAACCCTTAACACGCACTTGAAACAACCCTTTACTGCCTCCTAAACAACCCTTAGACCTCCACGTTGTCACCTACAACAAACAGAAACCCTTACGCTATCCTTGGCTCCTCCACGCTGTCCCTTTTTGGCTCCCTTGTCACGGTTAAGGCTCCTTCTATTTCAGAGGTATATTGCCCACTCTTGGATGATCAAAATGACTCCAATACACCTTGTATTTATACACATACAAGGGCTCCAATGAATCTTGAAGAGACACATCTATTAGAGTTATTTTACACCAAGCCTACATGACTTGGTAACCAATAATTACCTTGTCAAATTAAAAAATTCATTTATCTCTACCGACAAATCGAATTCAGACGATTCTTGATGTGTTGGAATCATATCGCCAAGCACTATCATCCTCATCCATCACATGTCATACTTCCATCACGGTTTTGGCCCAAATCACAATGGGTGCAAGACTCCACACTTGGGTTCCAAGCCCACAAGTTGACCTTGTGGTGATTTCCCTCCAAACCCTGAACCCTAGGGCTTGGGGTACCTCCCAAGATACACAAATCAACACAAAGGAGGGTGATGAAATGCATTTTTATATATTGATCACAATTATGATGCACTAATGTAGAAAGCATAGTACTTTTGAGCTAGTGACAAATAAGGTGACTGAGTAGTTAATAATTCTTTTTCCAGTGGTTAATTCGGTATAGCTTGGGAAATTAAGAGTTGTTACCCTCCCCAAACAAGTTCAAATTATTTTTGTGACATGTTTCCCACTATAGGTCAATTGGGTTTGGGAAGGTACCCACAACTCACTCTCGCTTCAAGTGCTTGATGGGTGGATGAGATGTTTCCAAACATTTTAAGCCCAATGGGCTAACTCAAGTGGTTGAATACTTTGAGCTCAAGCAAGAGGTCTTGGGGTTGATTCGCAATCTTGATCACCTCTAGTGCATGTCTCACTTGAGTACCTACCAATTTTGGTGCCATAATCATTCTCAATAGGTTTACAGTAGGTAGCATCTACAAAATGCAATGAAGCACTTAGGGGTTTCCTTGCAAGTTTTTGCTTTGACAAAAAGTGTTTTTCAATCATAGCAAGTTATTTCATTATATATTGTTTGTTGTCACCAAGGTTTGTCTTTCTCATGATATGCATGAGTTTAATGCATCATTTTCACAAAAAATATACAATCAACTCTCTCTCTTTCTCTCAATTTCTTTCCTTCTCTCCACAACTCTACATTTCATTATGTATATACATATCTTAAGTCCAATTAATTGAGAAACACTATTCTTTAATGAAGGGAAGCTACTATCAAGAAACATTGTACCATCTTGCAAAGTTAATGTATACACTATGTTTGGCACCTATAGTAATATGTGACCTCGAGATCAAGCATACAAATGTGAAGAGAGTGTTTCTAAATGAAACACCTTGTAGGATTCAAACATGAGGAAAGGAGAAGTTTGTACACCAACTTCAAAAGTTATAATACAACTTGAAACAATCCATAAGTACATGGTACAAAAAACTCGATGCGTTCATATCAAATCAAGGCTTTGAGAGAACCTTTGAAAATCACTCCATATACTTTAAGTTGTGCAAGGAACATGTTACAAACGCTATCTTGCATGAGATTTTGTTGATAAAAGATGACACATGAATGATCACAACAATGAAGCTTTAGTCACTGTCTTAGCTTGGGATACACCACCTTAGTGTTGTGCATTACTACATTGAGCTTGAGATTCCATGAGATAGAAAGATCTTTTTAAGTCACAAGTATATTGAGGAAATTTAAAGATGTTACAAGGTAGTAGATGTGGTCATTGATGACACCAACTAAAATTGTTAGGAAACTATAAAAGTAAACATGCACATAAACTAAAAGTGAGGAATGAGAAGGGTTTGGTACCAAAGTCTAGTTGGAAACTCAATTTACTTGGTTCGTACAAGATCAAATATTGCACTTTCATCAAAGTCAAAGAATTTGTTTTGGATGACTTAGGTCAATACCATATTTACTAGAATACAATGGAATTAAATGGGCACGAGATGTTGATAAAAAAAGAAGTTGACCATGCATTATGTATTTAATATGTTTGTGCAATTATTAGTTAGAGTAATTGAAGACAAAATCATGTTCCATTGATCACAAATGTTGAGTAAATGAAAAAAATGTAAAATATGAGGAGTTGGTGTAGCTTCAACAATTTTGCAATTATGTAAAATCATGTATGGAAAGGCCAATGACAATAAATGGTGAGAATTAGTGTGAAGTGGCACTGGCAAAGAATTTGACTTATCATGTTGGCTCAAAACACATTAACCTTGAGTATAATTTTGTCAAAGAAAAACTAGTGGGGAAAATTGTCATTGGTTAAGAGTAGGACTTGACAAATGGTCACTAATCTCTCACTAAATTTCTAAGTGGTGATAAGTTCAAGTGATGTAAAGACACTATATCAGTTTGCAAACTTAACTACCAAATAAGTCTTGATGGATCTGAGCAAGGAAGGAAATATTGGAAGTGATCAACATGTGAGAGATTAATAAGGTGTGACAACCATTGAAGTCATCCTTGGAGGTTGATGGGTGGGAGAGGCTAACATAAGTTGATGGGGTAATGAAGACCCATGAAAGATCAAGAAAGTGAATTTGGAGCCACATAGACAAACAATGGTCATAATTCTACAAGCTATTAGTCCACTATAGGTAACAAGGGATTCTTCAATATGTTAGGTCACCTTGGTGTATATATCACATAATATTTTGTCACACTTGTAATTATATAAAAGGTCTTGAAGTCAAGATGTAACTATTGGAGCCTGAATGTAATACTTGGAAAATTAAATGTAAACGAAAAGTGAAATGACATCAAATGCTGTAAAAGGTGCATTTCATTTGGAGAGAAAGTTAGTTGTTAGATATTTCATAAAAATAATAAACTATTCCCTCCAGTTCATAGGGTTAGGATTATGTATGGGGTTTGAATGGGGATTCACGACAGTCTTATTGGTGCCTGGAGAGTGCTATAGGGGCTTTGATTGTGTGAGAGGAGTTTGAGAGGTTGCACAACCTCCCTACCGCCATGGCGGAGCGCTGCGTATTTTGTAAAAATATGTTCATGGTAATAGAATCTAGATTCTCATGTTCATTTTTAGCAATGTTATGTGTTAGTTGCAATAGTTTAATGTTTTTAATTGTCGTTTTTAGTCTATTGTCCATGGATGTGTTTATTGTAATATCCCTCCCCTTAATAATAAATAATAAATAATAATATAATAATAAATAATAAATAATAAAAATAATTAATAATTAATAATAGAAATAATAAATAATAATAAATAAATCACTTAATAATAAATAATAAAAATAATAAATAATAAATGTTAAATAATAAATGATATTAAAAATATATACAAAGACAATAAATAAAAATAATAAAAATAAAAATAGTAATAACCATACTAAAACTCTAAATAAGAATAAATAGAAATAAAACAAGAAAACTATCAAAAATAAGGAAATAAAACAAGAAACGCTAAAAATCAAAAGAAAAGTAAAGAAATAAAACAAGAAAGCTAAAAATCAAAAGAAAGTTGCATGTAGACACATGGAGTGTGTGCATGTGGTTCCCCTTCCAATGTTGTTCTATTTAATAGATGGTGAGGAAGATGAGAGGCATTTTTGCATTCCATCATTCCGAGATTCTATCTTGCATTCTCTTGGGAGAATGGAGTTCTAAGACTTAGGAGTCACTGGCAGTAGTACGTTGATTGAGGGCTCGGGGGTGGCCAGTTGTAGCAAATCCTTGCACAATTGAGCCTACGGTTGGGTGGAGAGTCGTCCCCAAAACCTTGTTTTCATCTGGCAGACATTGATCATAGATAATATAGGTATGTACTTATTTTTTGATTCTGATTTTAATTAAGAAATTAATTTTATATTTACTTTGGACTGTTACATATGGTATTAGAGCTTTGGCCCAACCCTTAGGGCCTATGGGCATCTTAGAAAAAAAAATTATTTTGTTGGAATTTTTAACTTGACTTGTTTTGAAGTTACAGGATGGTTACTTCCAGAAGGCCGCATATTTTTTCTACAAACCCTCGCTATACACGTAAATTTTTTATTCAGTGCATACTTACTGCATAGTTATATTTTGATGGTGTTCATTTTTAAAGTTATTCCTATGAGTAATCTCCACAGCTAATCTTATCATGTACATATTTTCATTTCCGGGCTCCTCCTTGTTGTCCCTGGCATCTTTACTGGTTGTTTATTCCAATTTTCTTAATCTAGAGACCACCCAATTATTTATAATCAAATTCCATGGGAATTGTTGGGGATTCTCAAGTAGAGCCCATGGAGGCATGGAAAGCTTTGTAATTGTACACAACATGGGGTTTTAAAAGATAAATTTTTTACTTTACCTTAATTAAATTAATCCATATTTTTTTTTAATGAAGTGAAATAATTTAATTTAAATAGAAGAAAAAAAAAAAAAAGAATGCATCCAAGTAGTAGTTGTCCATAACCCCAGATTTTCTCTATTCTTGTAAAGCCCCTCTTTCCTTGATTATTAAAACCCTTGCGTGATAGCCCATAAATTATTCCTTTTACCTTAGGGAGTTTCCTCCTAATAAATTATGTGAATTTTAATGAAAATGAATTTACAATACTCGATTCTCTTCCGTGAAAGAATGAAATGCAATAAGATTTATTTAATGGTAACTTTTGGTACTGTCAATAATTTTTTGGGTGCCTCCACGTAGAGGGAACGGAGTTATGGATTATTAAATTTTGGGTCCTTCGAAAGATAATCAAATAATTTAATTTTCAAGTTTTCTATCCTTATGTGATCCACCCCTCAATTGATGCAATTGCGAAATTTCGAGAAAGCTCATGTTGTTTTAAATTGTTACTTCGAATATAGTTTCATGTGCCCACCATGGCCTAGTTCACTCATGGTTAAAATTAATACAATCAGTCTACTTAGCAGTTTTGGTTATCAAGCTTTGTCATAAATGACGAAGTCTATTTTTCTTTATTATTTAATAACTTGAGTTGTCGCTGAGTTAACTCGATTGTCCAGCTGTTGTTGAGCCAGATTATTTTGACTTTACCGAACCCAAATACAAGTGAATTTTGACTATTATTTTGCTGAAGCTATTTTGGTATTAAATTTTGGATTTACTCAACGTTTTCAGTTATTATGCCCCATATTTTTAATCTTCAAAGTGGGATTATTAGTTTTACTAATCATGATGCGGGAATGCGTTATTCCTCTTTTCGTTCCTTGCCAGTAGAATATATGCTAGAAATTCATTTTCTTAAAGTTTATATTAGTCCTTGTATTTTCTCTCATTAATATTTTCAGGAGGGGTATTTAAACGTTCATTTGAAAATTCTCTTTTACTATTTAAGGGATTATTCCTTTGTAATCTCATAATAAAAATACATTTTCTTGAGTGAGTTTCAGATTTATTCCTATTGTATCCCATCTCCTTATTTAAAAGGGAGGATTTCTTGCGGAAGTGACTAACTCTTTAATTTAATTTTCATTTCATTGTATTTATATCTAATTTATTGGATTGCTTCACTTGGTCATTAATAAATCTAGACTTCATTGCTAATTGTTTGATCTCATTGGCTATTTGGTCTAAATTACATTGAATAATTCGTCTTTATCTCACTTGTGTTTTAGATTGAAGTAATATATCTTTAATTTCCTAATTAGTAATCTCATCTACGATCATTTACTTGTGCTTTCATTTGCATAATTCTCACTTGCTCCATTTGTCATAACATATTATAAGTGAATATTTTTAAGAGCACTTTCTATTAAGGCATTTGAGTTATTGTTCTAACATTTTCATCTAATTGTCATTTCCTTTACTTGCTTTATTGATTAATCCTTACATGCTTCATTGAATCATTGTTGTAAGCTAATAATATTGTCATAAATCTTGATTACAAGTGAATTGGTATTTCTTTTTTTGAAGCATCTTGTTTGAGAGATGAGGGTTTGACATTGAGAGAACCTGGTGACACTTGAGAGAGAACTTTGTGTGAGCTAACACAAAGCCAGATTATCTTCCACCCCTTTATTCGCAAGGAGGTCTGCTAATCTATTTGCATTCCTTCTGATATGAATGAAAACAATTGCTCGCCCTTCTACAATGATTGCTGCTAGTTGTTAAAACACCGTGGTCCAAGCGCCAACAAATTTTGCATTTGTGAGCTGGAGAGCCACCAAGTATGCATTTGGCTATTTGAGTGGGTGGAGATTATGTGATCGGGCTATGATGAGGAAATGGTACTATTGATCTTATTGTGTGTGCATATTTCTCGACATTGTTGTTGAAAGGAACAATGGAATTTGCAGGAACACACATATCCATGACCGCAAGCTTACAATCTTATGTCTTATGTAGGCAATTTATGTCTTATCCGGACAATTAATACGGCTAAATGTATTATAATTTAGGTATTCAATATGGTGTTGCCTTCGCGGGTGCGCTTGCAGGCAAGCCATATAATTAATAAAATGACTTTATTTTGGTGTTGGGGAGGAATAACCTTCCCAGTCATCCGATCCGGTTCTAGGTCGGGTGGCAATGTCTCTTCTTATTATGGTGTGGAATATTTCTTTGATGGTTTGATTTCTTAAATTTCCTGGGAGTAATTATTTAATAGCCATAAAAATCTCAAGATACATTCAATAAATTTGTTTAATGATTTATTTTGTTAAAAGCAGTCCATTTAGTTCTTCTAACATAAGTTATGATTGCTTAAACAGATACTTAAATATTTCACTCTACAACACAAAATTTCGATCCTTAAAAATCATGAATCTGTGGAATTAATATTGGTGTGACATATAATGATGAATAAATTTCTTTCGAAGATCAAAGTACCTTCTTAGCACAATAATGCCACCAATATTCTTAAGCTTTAGTCATTCGAATTTGGATTATACATTGAGACAATTCTCTAAGATTTATTCTGAAATCATTATGACCTTCTAACTCATGTTTTCCATGGTTTTATACTACAAATTTGTGATTGTTGATAATTTATGGTAATTTATGGTTTAAGTATTGTGATTATTGATAATTTATGATAAAATATATCTTATTAAATTCATAAACTCTGATAATAACTTTTTAACTTTGTTATTATTAGACTCTGATATACTTGTTAAACTAGCTACAACCAGCTTATTTCTCTAAAATCATTACAGAAGTAGGATATTAAATTATGGAAGTGAGACCTAAAATTCTAGGGGTACCACCATTTATTTTGGAAGATCAACTAAAAATGTTTCGCTGGTATAAGTTTGGTGCACTCATTAGTTCCTCATTGGTTTTCCCATGCATCATTATAGACAACAGATTCTTTGGTTCTCTGCTCTCATTAGAATCTCATTACATGGTAAAACTAGTATCTCATTTTCTTGATTTGTTTGTGCTACATGTTTTTTTGTAACAAATCTTTAATGCTGGTATAACCACTCACCACTAGTTCATTTTACAACATAGTTTTTGAAGTATTTGGATAATTGAAGTTAAAATTTGTCACCAATTAAAGTGCTCTAAAATAGTGAAATCTGTTCCAATTGACAATGGATAAACTCTGATATCTTATTACCTTTAGATGATCATTGTTCACTAGCATCTATTCATTACTTCATTGTTCAATCTGATCTAAAAACACAGAGATAACATTCCTTGAATGTTGATCATACTATTCACTAATCATTTGGGTTGGATTGTTTTTCTCATTGTCCTTTAGCAATAGCAGTTGCTTGGCATTTCTCTGGTCTATTATTGCAAGAACACAACTCTCTCAATATGATCTTCTAATAAATTTAATTTTACACTGCCATTGCCATTCATATTACATGTATCTGCTCATTTACTACTATATTCTCAATGGCAAATCGTACAGACTTGGATTTCGGTTTAGATGTTGAGTATAATGTTACATGAGGTTTCGTGATTCAAGTTTAATTACATATAGTGGATAAAGATGTCGAAAGAGAAATGGAAAGGAGAAACTTGCTAATGATAGTTCATGTGATTATGGCCAACTTGGATCATAGAGAAGAAGTATCACAACAGGGGTAAGAAATCAATAAGAAAAAACAACCGATTTTAGAACATAATGGAAGAGTTGGTATAATCATGACTTGGTACTCTAAAGGTATCACTATAAGGTCTATATAAGGATGATGCACATAAAGAAGAAAATATTGGCAATCAACTAATGAACTTGAAAAATCAGGGTAATAATGAAGGTTATTTCAAGGAACCTGTAAGGTATGATAAATAGAATGATGGAGAAGATAAGTTGTGTGCATAACAACATCTATAACAATGGGAGAGCCACATTGTAAAGTTTTTTCATAGGTGACTAACTATATGAATGAATTATGGATAACAAGACGTATGATAAGGAGATTTTATTATGTTGATGTCTTAAAACAAGAAAAGATAAGTGGATTACACTTGGTAGCTATCTTAATGAATTTATTTATCAGGTCTTACCCAAGTTGGAAATAGTAACAACATTTCCAAGGTATATCAGTGCTATAGGAGAGGAGGAAAAACCACAATGATTGGAGGTGAGAAATTCAAGTCAATTTAATAAAATAGAATGAAGTGAAGAAACTTCCATTTTTGAAGCCAATAGCATGGAATAGTAGGAAATCAAGACAGGGAGAAAAAGAAAAATATATCTATGAATATCGGATAGGAGAAAATGAAGGGACGTCCTATCAAGAAGAAAGTTCTTTTAAAGGTATTAATGAGTAGAGCTAGAAACACCATTGGTAATGGTCATAATGATGATCTACATATTTTAAAAATGTGAAGGTTTGAAGTTGCATGATGACCAAATGATAATAAACGAGGAAGATATAGGAAGGAATGTTGCTAGAAATTTTAGACGGATACTTTGAGAAGGATTGTGTACATAGTGACAAAAGAAGTGAAAGTCAATTAATAGAGATTGTAGTTGACTCATTGTTTCATGAGTAGGACTTTCCATAACGTTAAAAGAGGTCGTTTCCACATGGACAATGATGGTAGTAGTGTTTCCAACTGTTTCAAAATCTAAAATAATGATACTATTTAATAAGAAAGAGTCTTTTGCCCAACTTGATGAAACTGAATTTATGAGAAAGCAATCAAGTGGTATTGAGATACGAACTTTACGAACTCGACGAGATCAGAAAATATTTCTGTGTGTTATGAAACCAGTTCAAGAAAAGATAAAAAATATAGATCAACGCCTTAGAATTCAGCCTCTTCGAGGGGGCAACCTCCTTTACATTACATAAATGAACAATTCTTGGATGATACAAATGAAAAGACCTCCTTTCTATATATAGGAGTCTAAGGGGTGTTGGAAATAATACTGAGAGGGGGGTGAATCAGTATTATCAAGCAATTTACCAAATCTTCCTTATTTGATCTTTTGAATTATTCTTGCATATCAGTACCATAAAATAATGAGCATGAATAAAGAAAATAGACAGTCACACCAAAGAACACAAGATGTAAGGTGGAAACCCAATGCGGGAGAAAACCACCTGCTGCAATATGTCTCTATCTTCTTTCAAGAAATTCTTTTTACAATGATTTTGTACTGGTGCAGTCCTTTACCAGCACGCAGGCTGCAACCTGCAGAGAGCTACAACTCTCTCTCGTTTTCCAGTCTCTCCTGGAAGGGAGCTACAACCCCCTACTTCTTTTCATGAAGAATCAAATGATCAACAAGTATACAACAGATACAGTCCACTACAGATATCAGATCAGTAATTACAGAAATAACCCAGAACGCCTTATGAACAGAAATATACAGTCAACAGATCATCTTAAGACAGGGACGCATATTTTCTTTCTGTGACCTGCGACTGGACGCAGTCTACCTTCCACTGTTCTGCGTGCCGACGCACTGTTCCTCTATGCTTTGCTGCGACCGGCGCACCCAGAAACACTATCGCGCCGCGTCTTTTGCTTCAGAGACGCACCCAATAACACAGTCGCGCCGCGTCCTTTGCCTCAGAGACGCACCTGCGCCTTTACTGTACTGCGTCCCGGCGCACTTTCCCTTCACTGAACCTGCGTCCCTTCAGATATAAAAGATATGAGGATTTCAGAACCAACCCAAACACTCAGATCCACAGATCTGATCATGCGCCATAGAGATCACAGTCCATTAGAAGATTCGCCCTCATAGATCTGGACTAGATCTCACCAAAAGATATTCAACCAAGATGATGCCTAATCCAAATGAACTCCTTTGCTTTATATAGGCGAGCTTCTCCCCAAAACATGGAACAAAACCACGAGCCGACACCATAGAAACACAAAACCGTCGGCTAGATACCACACAAGAAACCCCCACGTGCTTTTCTTTGCCTTGAAATGTGTGCACTGGGCGGACGCACCTCCTGAACGGCTGGCCTGCGTCCCTGGACGCGGGTTCTGTATGGTATACCTGCGGGGACGCACGCGCTGAACATATTTCCTGCGTCCTTCTTGATTTATCACCTGAATGGGTTTGCCATCAAGGACAACACCTGAATCATAATGCCAACAATCTCCCCCTTTGGACTTGATGGCAACCACATAATCTTCAGCTTCATTCTCCCCCTTTGACATCAAGGGCAAAGGGTATGCTCCCCCTATGCTCATGCAACTCCAGATCTGTAACCAGAAATCCATCATGAAGGAGATAGAGACATATTGCAGCTATTTCCAAGATCTCCTTCTCCATAATGCCAACAATGCATTATGTGCTCCCCCTGAGCCTATACCACCAATAGGAAGATGATCAACAGTAAGATGATGCATCAACAACCCCCAGCTTTTGCCTGAGGTATTCAAAAGTGTCCCTGGGCAACGGTTTGGTGAAAATATCAGCAACTTGTTCCTTAGAAGGAACATACTCCAACTTGACCTTCTGTTCAAGTACTTGTTCCCGGAGAAAATGGTACTTGATTGGTATGTGCTTGGTTTTTGAATGCATAACCGGATTCTTTGAGATGCTGATTGCACTTGTGTTGTCACATAAGATAGGAATAGGAGGTGTACAAGTGATGTGATAATCCTGCAAAGTCTGCATCATCCAAAGAAGTTGGGTGCAACAAGATGCAGCAGCAACATATTCCGCTTCAGCTGTAGACAAGGCAATTGAACTCTGTTTCTTGCTGAACCAAGATACCAGTCTGGAGCCCATAAAGAATGCACCGCCACTTGTGCTTTTCCTGTCATCCACGCTTCCGGCCCAATCTGCATCTGTGTAAGCATGAAGAGTGAGATCTGTATCTCTAGGATACCATAAGCCATAATTTTGAGTCCCTTGAAGATATTTGAAAATTCTCTTCACTGCTTGAAGATGAGTCTCCTTTGGATTTGCCTGAAATCTTCCAACTATTCCAACTGCATGCATGATGTCTGGTCGGGTACCTGTCAAATATAGTAAACTTCCAATCATAGATCTGTAGGTTGGTTGATGTACTGCTGCAGATTCATCATTTGCACTGAGACTACATCCTGTGACCATGGGTGTACATACTGGTTTTGCATCTTCCATGCCATATTTCTTCAAAATCTGCTTGAGATACTTGGTTTGAGATAAAAAGATTCCTCCTTCCTTCTGTTGGATTTGCAAACCAAGGAAATATGTCAGTTCTCCTAGCAAGGACATTTCAAATTCTTTCTGCATGACTGAGGCAAAGCTTTGACTCATAGCTTCTTCATTGCTGCCAAAAATAATGTCATCTACATACACAACAAGTATTAGAAATTTGTCATTTTCAACTTTTATATACAGATTGCTATCTGCTGAACCTTTTAAGAAACCTTGTTGATGAAGATATTTGTCCAACCGGTAGTACCAAGCCCTTGGAGCTTGTTTGAGACCATAGAGAGCCTTTTTCAATCGGCATACAAGATTTGGATCATTTCCAAGAATGAACCCATCTGGCTGTTCAATGTACACTTCTTCTTCCAAGTCTCCATTCAAAAAGGCTGATTTCACATCCATTTGAAATACTTTGAAGTTCTGAAAACTTGAGAGAGCAAGGAACATTCGGATGGCCTCAAGTCTTGCAACAGGAGCAAAAGTTTCTTCAAAGTCTATTCCTTCTTGCTGCGCATACCCTTTACAAACGAGTCTGGCTTTGTTTCTAATTACTTCTCCATTTTCATTCAATTTATTTTTGAAGACCCATTTTGTTCCAATAACATTATTATCTTTTGGTCTAGGAATCAGCTCCCAAGTGTTGTTCTTTTCGATTTGCTCAAGTTCTTCATCCATTGCTTTCACCCAACATTCATCTTTGCATGCCTCTTTCACATTTTGTGGTTCGGTGGAGGAAAGTAATGCCAAATAGCTTGAAGCTTCTGCAACTGTTCTTCTAGTTTGTATACCTGCTTCTTTTTGTCCCATGATCTGAGATTCTGGATGGTTCTTCTGAACATATCTGGATGGAGTCTTTTCTTCTATTCTTGTCCATTCTTCTGCTTCTTCGTGAGGTTCTTCTTGAGATTCTTCTTGAGGTTCTTCTTCTTCATCATTCTGTCTTTGAGGGTAGCTCTCATCTTCTTCGATGTCTTCACGATGTATTTGCCTAGGAATATATCCCTTTTCATCAACCACTACATCAATGTTGTCAACAATTCTGCCAAGTCTTTTATTGTAGCATTTGTATGCTTTGCTATGTGGAGAATAGCCAAGAAGAATGCCTTCATCTGCTCTAGGATCAAGTTTGCCAAGCTGCTCCTCAGTATTCTTGATATAGCATTTGCTCCCAAAGATTTTGAAGTGCTTTACCGAAGGAGTTTTACCACTCCAGAGCTCATGAGGGGTTTGAGTGCTGTTCACCCGGACATTTGTCTTGTTGAGAATAATAACCGCAGTATGTGCAGCCTCACCCCAGAAGGTTGCGGGGGTTCCTGATTCATCAAGCATAGCACGAGCCATTTGTTGGATTGTTCTGTTCATTCTTTCAACAACTCTATTTTGCTGAGGCGTTCTAGCTGTAGAGAATTCTCTCCTTATCCCATGTTCATCACAGAAATCGAAAAATTCATTTGAAGTAAATTCCCCACCTCTGTCAGATCTGAGGCACTTAATTTTGTGACCTGATTCATTTTCAGCCAAGGCTTTGAAGGTTTTGAATTTTTCGAATGCTTCATCTTTGTGCTTCATAAGTCCTAACCAAACAAACCTGGAGAAATCGTCAATAAATAATATCAAGTATTCCTCTCCTCTAGGTGTTCTTTTTCTGAATGGTCCACATACATCTGTATGTACTAGCTCAAGAGGCATGCTGGCTGATCCTTCTTTCTCTGGAAAGTTAGTTCTGGTTTGTTTTCCAAACTGACATGATCTGCATATGGTGTTGTCAGGAATTTTGATATCTGGAAGATCGCGAACTGCCTGATATTTGCAAGCTTTCCTTATTTGTGAGAAGCTTAGATGTCCCAACCTTCGATGCCATAACCAGTGCTCTTCATTCTTGCTTAGATAGCATTGTTGTTGTCCTTCATCAAATATGTATAGATTATTTGGAGTTCTCTTTCCTTTGAGAACTGTTTTACCTGTATCAAGATCACGAACAAGGCATCCATTTGATCTGAATATAACCTCGGTTCTTTGATCACACATCTGGCTGACACTTAGTAGATTATGCTTCAATCCATCAACAAACAAAACATTTCCAGCCTTAACATCTTCTTTTAAAGGAGCAATACCTTTTCCTTTTATAGTTGCAGGAGTATCATTTCCAAAAGAGACTTTCTTTCCCTTTTCTAAATTAGAATAAGACTCAAGTTTTTCTTTATCACCTGTCATATGCTTCGAACATCCACTGTCAATGTACCATAGATTTTCTTGTCCTTCTGCATAAAATGCTATCCCACATCTTTCTGTTTGAGGTTCCTTTATTCTCCATGTTTTGGCGCCTGAGGCTTGTTCCTTTTTCTGCTCTTGTACCTTTCTTTCCGGAAACCTGCTTCTGCATTCAAAGTCTTTATGTCCAAAATTATTGCAAATAGAACATTCAACTTCATTTTCAAGAGCTGAAAAGTTGTTATAAGTCCCTTTTGTAATCCCTGTCATACTTCTTTGTTTTTGAGCTTCCCTAGTCATGATTGTTTTATACGCAACACATTGAGCTGCTTTGTGACCAAAGTTATGGCAAGAAAAGCATTGTCCATTGAAGAAGCTTCTGCGATTATTGGATCTACCAGCCAACTGATTGTAATTTCTATTTTCATCTATTCTTGAACCAAATTGAGAAGATTTTACCTGTGGCTGGTTGTGGCTTTTGTTCACCCTTAAGCTGGATTGCCCCTGATAGTTTCTGCTTGACATTTGTCCCTGCTTTACCTGATGATCTTCCTTGTGCTCTTGCTCATTTCTTCTTGCTGCATCAAGATAACTTTTTGAAGTGGATGCTTGAGAAGTTTCTCCATTATAGCCCAAACCTGTCTTATTTAGTGGAGACCGCTGCACACTGATAATCTCATCCAAAGTTTCAGATCCTTTGACAAACTTGAGATTAATAGTTTTTGTTTTCTCAATTTCTTTTCTAAGACCAACAATTTCACCTTCTAATTTTTCAAGATGTTTTTCCTTTTCATCAATTTGGAATTGTAGAGTATCAATAATCATGTTCTTTTCTTCTATGCATCTCTTGAGTCTAGTAATTTCATCATAAAGGTTATCCACATCTACAACATCCTCATAATCATCATCTTCAAATGCCATTAACAACCTATATTTATTACCTTGTTCATCTTCATCACTGTTTGATAAGCCATCACTATCTTCATGGGTGTAGTAGCTTTTCTTATTTGCGCTTTGTTTCTTGTTCCATCTAACTGGTTCCTTTCCTTTATCCTTATAAGAGCATTTTGCAGCATAATGACCTACTCTTCCACAAGCAAAGCATTTGAAAGGTAGCTTACCTCTGAACCTTCCAGAACCTCTTTGAAGATTTCTGACAAAATTTGATTCTTCTTCCTCTTCTTCTGGATCATGGCTTGCTTCATAGTAATCTTCTTTGCCTGATGCTTTAAAAGCAGTCTCCCTTCTGTCTGATGGTCCTCCCTTTCTCATTTCATAAGCAGTTAGAATTCCATGTAGCTGAGACATAGTAAGAACACGGAGATTTTCTTTTTCTTCTATTGCAGATACTTTGGATTCAAACTTGGGGGATAATGATCTTAGAATCTTTTGAACTACTAGAGACTCCTTTACTTCTTCACCCAAATTTTTCATACAATTTACAATCTCATCTACCCGAAGAAAATAATTAGCCACACTTTCATCATTATACATCTTGAGAGTCTCATATTGAATTCTGAGAGTTTGAAGTTTGGCTTGTTTTACCTGTTCATCTCCTTCATAGCTTGTGATCATTTTGTCCCATATTTCTTTTGCTGATTTGAAGTGCATTACCTTCATGAATTCTGTTTGGGATATACTTCCTAATAGAGTACTGACTGCTTTTGCATTTGTTTCATACTTCTTTTTCTCAGCTGGATCTGTAGGAGTAGCTGAAGGAAAAGCATAGCCTGTTTCTACAATGTCCCAAACTTCAGTACCAAGAGATTGAAGATATGCAGTAACTCTTACCTTCCAATAATTGAAGTTTGTCCCATCAAAAACTGGTGGCCTGATTGATGCTTCTCTCTCGTAGTTGCTCATGATGAACGATCTACCTTCAAGCGATCAAGCTTTTCTGAAGGATCTGCTCCGATACCAATTGTTGGAAATAATACTGAGAGGGGGGTGAATCAGTATTATCAAGCAATTTACCAAATCTTCCTTATTTGATCTTTTGAATTATTCTTGCATATCAGTACCATAAAATAATGAGCATGAATAAAGAAAATAGACAGTCACACCAAAGAACACAAGATGTAAGGTGGAAACCCAATGCGGGAGAAAACCACCTGCTGCAATATGTCTCTATCTTCTTTCAAGAAATTCTTTTTACAATGATTTTGTACTGGTGCAGTCCTTTACCAGCACGCAGGCTGCAACCTGCAGAGAGCTACAACTCTCTCTCGTTTTCCAGTCTCTCCTGGAAGGGAGCTACAACCCCCTACTTCTTTTCATGAAGAATCAAATGATCAACAAGTATACAACAGATACAGTCCACTACAGATATCAGATCAGTAATTACAGAAATAAACCAGAACGCCTTATGAACAGAAATATACAGTCAACAGATCATCTTAAGACAGGGACGCATATTTTCTTTCTGTGACCTGCGACTGGACGCAGTCTACCTTCCACTATTCTGCGTGCCGACGCACTGTTCCTCTATGCTTTGCTGCGACCGGCGCACCCAGAAACACTATCGCGCCGCGTCTTTTGCTTCAGAGACGCACCCAATAACACAGTCGCGCCGCGTCCTTTGCCTCAGAGACGCACCTGCGCCTTTACTGTACTGCGTCCCGGCGCACTTTCCCTTCACTGAACCTGCGTCCCTTCAGATATAAAAGATATGAGGACTTCAGAACCAACCCAAACACTCAGATCCACAGATCTGATCATGCGCCATAGAGATCACAGTCCATTAGAAGATTCGCCCTCATAGATCTGGACTAGATCTCACCAAAAGATATTCAACCAAGATGATGCCTAATCCAAATGAACTCCTTTGCTTTATATAGGCGAGCTTCTCCCCAAAACATGGAACAAAACCACGAGCCGACACCATAGAAACACAAAACCGTCGGCTAGATACCACACAAGAAACCCCCACGTGCTTTTCTTTGCCTTGAAATGTGTGCACTGGGCGGACGCACCTCCTGAACGGCTGGCCTGCGTCCCTGGACGCGGGTTCTGTATGGTATACCTGCGGGGACGCACGCGCTGAACGTATTTCCTGCGTCCTTCTTGATTTATCACCTGAATGGGTTTGCCATCAAGGACAACACCTGAATCATAATGCCAACAAGGGGTCATAACATAATCAGAGCCAACATAACAATAATAATGTAAGGGCACAATAATAACAATAGTGAGCTTCTATGGGGCACAATAGTAACAATATGGGCACTACATGGGTACATCAATATAATAAATGGGTTATACTAATAACAGTAAGGGTTTACACTAGTAGTATAGGGGCCTAACATGCCCCTCTCCTTCAAAAAGTGTTGTCCTCAACGCTTGAGTAGTTCTTGATGCTTCTGTATAAAATTCTTGTCCTCCCATGTGGAATATTCAGCGGGTAAGTTCTTCCACTTGATGAGATACTCTGAAATTGATCGATTTCGTAGCTGTCCGGTTTTTGTTTCTGTGACTGCTCCAGGTTCCATTATGATTTTTCCTTCCTTTTTAATTTCTGGCAATATTGTTTGAATTGGGATCTTTTGCAACTTTTTAATAAGTGGCCATACTTCTTCGTCATTCTTCCATTTCTCCCTTGCTTGTTTATCCAATCTGGTTGGATAATAGAAATGGCGCACAACAATGCTTCCACATCCTCATCCTTTCTTGAGAGTGCATCTGCCACCACATTTTGCTTCCCTTCTTTGTAGATGATTTCAAAGTCATAATTCAACATCTTTGTGACCCACTTTTGTTGCTCTTCAGAGGATAATCTTTGTTCTAAAAAGTATTTAAGGCTATCATGATCCGTTTTTACCTTGAAGTGTCTTCCCATTAGGTAGGGTTGCCATTTCTTAAGTGCATGGAGTATTGCCAACATTTCCTTTTCATAAATAGCTTTGCTTAAAAACTTTCCCTTGATTGGACGACTTTCAAAAGCAATGGGTCTTTCATCTTGCATTAGAACAGCACCAATTCCATTTCCTGAAGCATCACATTCCACGATAAAGGTTTTTGTGAAGTCTGGTGTAGCTAAGACCAGTGCTTGGCACATTGCCTCTTTAAGATGTTCAAAGGCCTTTGTTGCTTCCGGAGTCCATGAAAATGAATCTTTCTTCAATAATGTTGTTAGAGGTGCTGTTATTCTCCCATAATTCTTAACAAACTTGCGATAATACCCTGTCAACCCAAGAAATCCTCGCAGATGCTTTATGGATGTGGGGATTTTACATTCCTTAATGGCTTTAATTTTGCTAGGGTCTACCTTAACTCCTTCATGAGATACAATATGACCCAAATATTCCACCTCCTCGACTCCAAAGAAACATTTGGATCTTTTTGCATATAATTGTTTCTCCACCAATAGTTGTAGCACCTTGTCAACATGTTCAACATGATCCTTCCAAGACTTGCTGTAGATTAGTATATCATCAAAAAATACTAACACAAATTTTCTAAGGAATGGTTTGAAAATTGAATTCATCAAACCTTGAAATGTTGAAGGTGCATTGGTAAGGCCAAAAGGCATGACCAAAAATTCATAATGACCCTCATGAGTTCTAAATGCCATTTTCGGAATGTCTTCAATCTTCATTCTGATTTGATGATATCCCGAACGAAGATCCAACTTGGTGAAGTAAATTGATCCATGCAATTCATCCAGTAATTCATCAATAACAGGAATGGGGAACTTATCTTTAATAGTGAGCTTGTTGAGCTCCCTATAATCCAGACACATGTGCCATGATCCATCCTTCTTGTGCACCAATACTACTGGAGCTGAGAAAGAACTTTGACTCGGTTGAATTATACCAGCCTCTAGCATTTCTGCAACCATACATTCAATTTCACTTTTTTGGACATAGGGATATCTGTACGGCCTGATGTTTGGAGGTACACTTCCTGGAATCAGATGAATAGCATGATCATGACTACGCATAGGTGGGAGACCTTTTGGAGTCTCAAATACCTTGGAATGATTGTCCAGGACTTTTTGGAGATTTGGAGAAATAGATGATTCCAATGTGGAAACATCTAGCGAACATAATTGTGCAATTACATCTCTTTGCTCCTTTTTTAGAAGCTTTGTCATGCTATTAGAGCTAATTATCTTTCCTGGTTTCCCTGCAATACCCCTTAATTCAACTTCCTTTCCTTTCGTAGAAAATTCGATGAAAAGTTCTTGAAAATTAAAAGCTATTGTACCCAAGGATTGTAGCCATTGGACTCCTAGTACAACATCAGCACCTCCCATTGGAATGGAAAGCATTGGGCTAGTCAATACATATTCTCCCATGGATAGCTTGATATTATGGCACTTTCCAGAGCAATTTATTGTTCCTCCATTTGCAATCATCACTTGACACTCTGGTGCTGGATATAGGAAGTAATTCAATTCTTTTGCTACCCTACAATGAATAAAATTGTGGGTGCTTCCTGAATCAATCAACACTATTACCTTTTTCTTCTTGATTTGTCCTTCTATCTTGATGGTTTGACGAGTGGTAATTCCCACCAATGCATTACAAGATATGGTCGGATTTATTTGTTCTTCATCTAGGCTTCATTCCTGGAGTATATCATCTTCTTTTGACCTTTCTTGCTCCTTTTCTTCTTCCTCTTCACAATCTATGTAGAATAATTTCTTTTCAGCACACTTATGACCTTTAGTGTATTTGCTATCACAACTGTAACAAAGCCCTTTTGCTCTTTTTTCTTCCAATTGTTGTGGTGTCAACCTTATAGGTTGTGGAAGACTAGGGGCAACAACACTTCCATCTTTATAGTTGTGAGTGGTATGCTTCCTGGTTGCCATAATTTTGCTTTCCATTTTTCTTGCTAACCTGAATGCCTTCTCTAATGAATCAGGTTCCCAAAGGCGAACATCATGTTGGATATTATCCTTTAAAGACCCTATGAACACATCAATCCTATGCTCCTCTGGAATATCTTTTACCCTTATGTTCAATTTTTGGAACTCCTCAATGTGCTCCATTACTGAAACCTTTTGTTTGAGACTTATCAATTGGCTAAAAAAAGTGTTGCTTTTTGTATCTTCATAATGTGCTGTCAATTCTTCCGTAAAAATTGCCCAAGTGATAAATTGTTTACGAGAGCAAAGCCATTGATACCATACAAACTGATTTGGTTCTAAATATACAGTTGTCATACGTACCTTTTGTGCGTTTTGCACATTATTGAGATCGAAGAATTGCTCCATTTGTAATATCCATGTGGCGGGATCCTTGCCATTAAACTTCCTCATATCAATTTTTGGAATATGGTGATTCTTGGATCCAACATTAGCATCTATGGAATCATGATTAACATTTCTTTTGTTCTCATCATGAGTTTCCTTTACTACCTTTTCACTATTAGTGACCCTTTCTTGTAGAAACTTCTTCAATTCTTCCATGTCTGTCTTCAAATCTATCTTCAAATCATCCATCTTAGCTTCCATGCCCTTTATCTTAGATTCCACGCCATTTACCTTAGATTCCACGCCACTTATCTTAGTTTCTGTTAGCTTTTGTGAGCGTGACATTTGTTTCACTTGTTCTTGTAATTTTGATATATCATGTAGCATTTCTTCCTCTTCTTCATGAGTGATGCTAGAGCTTTCCGGTTCCTTACTAGGTGTTTGCATTTTCTTTCCTCGGGGCATCAGTTACCGATAATAATGCTTTACTATGCCCTTTGAATTCCGTTAAACCAAGTTTACACACAAATTTAAAAAAAAACTACACACCTTTTTTCACTTTATAGAAGCCTGATATTGAATCTGATGTATCTCTGTAATTTTGGATCATTCAGTTTTGAAATTGCTACCTGTAGTAGCCTTTTGCGTCCTCTTTCCAATGCCACAAGTCTGAGCCAAATTGGATTCTCCAATGAAGAGTTATGTGAAATCTCCCACAGTGACTTGCTTTTAGACTGGTTCAACATAGCGAACTTGTACGACATGCCACGAGTCACTGTTTCAACCTTTGAATCTGAAACACACACACAAGAAACTACAGGCCGTCCTCTTTCTGTACCTTCTTACGAAATTTCAATCCGATCCCCAGAGAGGAAGTTATGACGATTTTCCCCAGGTCACCTGTTTTGAATGTAATTCAGGAGTCTGCGAAAAGACCAACTTCCTCAGATCATATCTTCGCAAATATCGCGCGAAAAGCTCTGAAATTTGGACCCAAGGTTCAGCACGATTTCTTCTCAAATGGGTTTTTTTGCGACTTCTGAAACGTCACAGAAAAAAAGTTATAGCGAAAATGCCACGATGACCTGTTTGGAGCAGCGAAACCCTAGAATCCAAAGCTCTGATACCAAATGTTATGAAACCAGCTCAAGAAAAGATAGAAAAGATAGATCAACGCCTTAGAATTCAGCCTCTTCGAGGGGGTAACCTCCTTTACATTACATAAATGAACAATTCTTGGATGATACAAATGAAAAGACCTCCTTTCTATATAGGAGTCTAAGGGGTCATAACATAATCAGAGCCGACATAACAATAATAATGTAAGGGCACAATAATAACAATAGTGGGCTTCTATGGGGCACAATAGTAACAATATGGGCACTACATGGGTACATCAATATAATAAGTGGGTTATATTAATAATAATAAGGGGTTACACTAGTAGTATAGGGGCCTAACACTGTGGATGAAGTGCTGATTGTTAAATAAGTCAACATGGATTAACAAATCCTTGCAAGTAAATTAAGCATGATATAAAATTAAATCATGATGAAAAAATGTTTATATGCAATTGCATATAGCGGTATTGGAATCAGTAAGCCAAAGGGTAAATGGATGAAAAATCAAAGGATTTTAATTTTGAGATAGATGATTTAAATAATGATGCTATCACTAGGAAGAATATATGACGAGAGATTAAGACTCAAGATGATGAGGCTCATGTGAAATTTAACGATGTACTTAGATGATTATACCATTGGTGTAAATAATCAACTACCTAGTAGAAAGAAGTCGAACTGATTATTGAAAAGTAATTGCCAACTTGATGAAAACATATTGACGATGTTTCATGCTATCATGGTAGGAAGATAATGATGTACATATGGTTCTTATAGTGGAAGGTATCCATACGATAGTAGCGATATGCAGTGTTATTATGATGTTATGTCAAGATATATTGACATATTCATTTACTAAGTGATGATAGGTATTTAATGTTCAATACTCATGATGGATATGATATGCATAACGTGGCATAGGAATTATGATGCTATAATATGAGGATTATTGACATGTGGTTCATTTATGAGAATTCATGATATGTCTTTAATATAATTATGTTGATGGTATAACTGAAGCATGCGATAGTTCCGTACAACTCTATGACATGCATGAGCATGCAATTCCTTATTATTCATAATGTTGCAATTAACAAAGATGAATGTTCTTATGATGACATGCAAGAGTTGGCATGTGGATTATTTCCTATGATACTATGATGGTATGGTTAATGCATTGGATGCATATGATTCACAGGACTCCACAAATGGGCCGAGAGGGCCAGTTTATTTGATGATCTCATGCGAGCCCATACGCACGAGGGAGAATAAGTAACACCATATGGGCTGGGGACAAAACTCAATCAACACTACATATGCCAGTGGTTCCTTTGTCTTGTGTATAGCTCTTAATGCACCATCTTGAGGAGGCCAAGTGCCTGATGTTCTAGGCTAGGTGCTTGTTATTGGATTGGGATGCCGAAGTCTAGAAGGGATGTAAAGGACTTCGATGCATGGGGCTGTGCGCCTTCGTAGTTGTGGAGGGAGTGGGTCAGCCTTACGAGATGCCCGGGGTCATTGAGTACCGGACCGGATGCCTGCCTTGGGGCAGATGAGGTCTGAGTCAGGTGCGAGCCTTGGGGCCAGCCTTGGACTAGGATACAGACCGGGTTAGGCTTAGCCTGTTGCCGAAAGTGGGAAAAAGGACAGAGATTCCTTGAGATTTCCCAGGGTGTTGGGGACTTTCGATCCCTGCTGGTTATACTAGTTCAGCAGAAGGTGTTGGTAACAGGAAGTAAATAAAATAATAAATAATAAATAATAAAAATTTTGCATAATACATAATTCAACATAACTTCGGGACGAAGTTCCTTAAAGGGGGAGAGTATGTAATATCCCTCCGCATAATAATAAATAATAAATAATAAGAATAATAAATAATAATATAATAATAAATAATAAAAATAATTAATAATTAATAATTAATAATTAATAATAGAAATAATAAATAATAATAAATAAATCACTTAATAATAAATAATAAAAATAATAAATCATAAATGTTAAATAATAAATGATATTAAAAATATATACAAAGAAAATAAATAAAAATAATAAAAATAAAAATAGTAATAACCATACTAAAACTCTAAATAAGAATAAATAGAAATAAAACAAGAAAACTATCAAAAAGAAGGAAATAAAACAAGAAAAGCTAAAAATCAAAAGAAAGTTGCATGTAGACACATGGAGTGTGTGCATGTGGTTCCCCTTCCAATGTTGTTCTATTTAATAGATGGTGAGGAAGATGAGAGGCATTATTGCATTCCATCATTCCGAGATTCTATCTTGCATTCTCTTGGGAGAATGGAGTTCTAAGACTTAGGGGTCACTGGCAGTAGTATGTTGATTGAGGGCTTGGGGGTGGCCAGTTATAGCAAATCCTTGCACAATTGAGCCTACGGTTGGGTGGAGAGTCGTCCCCAAAACCTTGTTGTCATTTGGCAGACATTGATCACAGATAATATAGGTATGTACTTATTTGTTGATTCTGATTTTAATTAGGAAATTAATTTTATATTTACTTTGGACTGTTACATTTATACATAAATTCTGCAATTGTTTATGTTCAATTTTGGTAGCTTTATGGATGGAAAAAATTGTTTAATTTTTTCTTTTTCTTTTTGGTGGCCTTCTTGGCCAAGAGGACCGCCAACAAATGCACCAGCTAGGAATAACTTGGTTCCCCTCTCCAACCAGCTGGTAGCTGTTGAAAAGTGTAACTAGGTTCGGTCTTCATAATGACATGTAATTGTGATTTTTGTAAATGATGGAAAGAAGAAAATAAAATAATTTTTGCGATGCTTGCTTCATGGGTTTCATGAGCAAGAGATTTTATTTAGATGGCTCTCATTAAGAGCCTTAGGATTTGTCATTAAAAGTCAAAGAGTCAATGTCATATATGAAGAGCCCTTCTTGGCAAGTGTCAAATGTATATGAGTCTATATAGCCCTCCAACAACAAGCACAAAGTCCTCCTCTTCATGTCGACTTCAAGATAAAGTAACAAACTCATGTCGGCTTCTCATTATGGAGACACACATATTCATATATTCACGTCAGCTTGATATGACTGTCAAACTACTATATATAGGGACCTCAACCTATTCCACATTCAAAGAATTTTAGACATCTCTCTTAGTTTTTCAGATTGACAGAACATAAGGACGTTCGGATCTATAGTACAGAGACAAGTTTGGATGGAAGGGACAACGAGGAAAAGATGAAGGGACAATAAGGGTTGATCTCAGTCAACATAAATTCGAATCTCTTTGAGTTCGGAAGGATACATTACAGTGACAAGAAGAGAAGCAAGTTCAGATTATAGTGACAAGGGTTTCCTATATTAAATGCCACATAATAGGAAGGTCACAAGTATGTGACAAAGGCTCATTGCTGTGACAAGGAAGAAGGTATCGGTGGTATCTCGAACATGGCAGTGACTTTGGTTTATTATTTGGTGTTATTGCTAAAGGAGAAAGTTTGGTATCCTTGACAAACTCAGTGATCAGAATTCAGTGTCATCACATATGGTGCGAAACTTGAAGTAGAAGGAACCAAGAGAAAGAAAATGAGAAGATGGAAGAGGACTTGTGTCTTGGTCTTGAAGATGCTACTAGGTCAAGGGTATTGGTCTTGGTACTCGTTAATTGGAATCTCTATAAGAAGAATTTGTGCGGGTTTTCCTCTCAATGAGTGAGAGGTTTTGGCTTTGGATGATAACCTACATTTTGTGTCTCTTGTATATTTATGTTCATGCATTGGTAGTTGTTTGATGAAGAAGAAAATTAATAACTTAAGCAACAAGAAGATCCTAATCTAATGAACTAAAAGGCACTCACAAGCAGTTATTAATTAAGAGAAATCACCTAATTCATGATGCACTAGATTTCTCAACATGGTATCAGAGGTAAGGTGTCAAAGTCAAGAAAAGGGCATGCAATCAGAGAGACACTCAAGGATCGAGTTTCAAGAAAGGCATCAAAGCAAGTCGAAAGATATCAAAGAGAAAGTTCAAGATCTACATTGAAGAATCAAACCTTAGATCGAAGAAGCAGTTTACACCAACAAAAGTTTGGGATCCTCTAAGTAATCATTAAAATACCACAAAGACCTTCATCAAGTCAAAGAGATCTACAATGCAAGGTAGCCCAAAGTGTATACATCCAAGAAAATGACTTCAAGGACTAAGATCACATCATCCTAGAGAAAGTCGAAACCCTAGAAGCATTTATGATATGCACTCATTCACCACCAAAGAAGTCGAAGTATCTCGAAGGCTGGAAGGAATTGTCATCATATTCAAAAAGTTATAAGGAAAGTTCCCTCTAATTGAAGTAAGAATCCTCTCCTTATCCTTGAAGAAGATCATCCGAGGAAGTATCAAAACATCCTCATCAATCACCATCAACAAAGGGAGATCTAAAGGCATTGTCATCATAAAAGGAGCAATCTCCTTTTATTGAAGAAGGGATTTCATTTGGAAGAAGATCACCCAAAAAGGGGCACTAATACATTTCCATTAACCACCATCAAAGGGATCAAGTTGAAGATTTCATCTTCACTTGTCATGAAAGTATCTTTTATTCTATAATCTAATCTACTAAAATGACTTCGTTTTGCAAGGAGATCTATAAGCTGCTTGGGTCAACAAACTTCCTTGCATGGAAAAGGAGGATAGACATAGTCCTCAAAGAAAGTGAAGTCATATCTATGGAAAAGTATCCTCTGAATACATGGAAAGGGATCAAAGGATTCTTATGAGATCAGCCAAAGGTTCCCTCATTCCCTATATACCAAGACTGGAGACATCAAAAGAGATATATGATAAGTTGGTCAAACTATTCTATGATGATGCAATAAAGAAGGTCATATCAGTTAGATTTGATCTACACAAATTGAAGGTATCAAAGGATAACATGTTATATTCATAAGATCTCATTTGCAAGATTTGGGAAAAATAATCTTCATTGTTCTAAATGCACTAACTAATGAACAAGGTAACAAATGTCTATGAGGATAAGAAGGCTATCCCATTCAACTACTTGTGGTTTCTATGCAAGATAGAAGAAGATTGGTTGAGAGAAATAAGTATCTAGACATTTGTCGAAAGGAGAGAAGAACATAGCTAAGACTCGATGCAATGAGCATTACAGGAAAGATTGTCCTGAGCTTAAGAATGGCAATAAAAAGGAAGATAGAGAAGAAGTCCATTTCACCAAAGAAGTGGAGGAAGCTGAAAGAAGGAAGTCCAAGGAAGAAGAAAAGCATTAGAAGTAAGAGCTTGTGACATCACCATAACATGAAGGATGTCTGATAATCAACTATGAGGGATATATCTCTTGGTAACCTCATAATAAGCTCAAGTAAAAAGGAAGAAGTCATCCAGGACAAGTCTCATCATACATCAGTCAAAAGGAAACATCTGCCGAATAAGTATATGCAAGATCCTAAAGATTGTCTAATGGGACCCTCATCAGAAGGTTCACCGATCTAGAATGGAAGCAAGTGTTTTATAAGGAGCTCCAACTTGTGGAATTCATGGGATGATAGTATGATGACATAAGAGATGAAGCAGATCAAGAGGGTTGTAGCTCTTTTCAATCAAGGAAGTTGCTGCAGGAAGCCTAGATGACCTAAAGGTAAATGAGGTATGTATGCTTGTATTCAATATTATAAATTCATGTTGTATGGTTGCATGTAACATGGATCACTACTCGATTTGAGAAGCATGATCAAAGGAAATGAATCTCCTCCTATGAAAGGTTGTCAGAAGGCATGGGTCACACTAGATGAAATCGACATAATATGCCCTCATATGAAGTATGAAGACTACAATTGAGAAACTTTGAATGGAAGCTCCTGGGAATGAAACATGTGAAGAAAGAAAGGAAGGAATCATAAGACTATTCAACCATGGAAGAAGGTGTTCAACATCCGAGACCAAGAATATTTGACTAGAAAATCTCTCGGAAAGATATGAAGACTCTAATGGGAGTCTGAAAAAGATGGAGATCCTTGACAATGGATATCTTTGGGAGATGTGTCAACATGTATGCATGATGCTAATGCTAACTGTAAGATGTCATGATGAAAGACCATCACAAAGGTAATTTTGATTTAAGTGTTCATTTCTTATTTTTTAACAAATATCTGGATGGGTTTATGTAGGTCTGCCAAGGGACGCAACATGACATGAAGCAAGGCCATATGAAGACTAATGGATCACTTTCTAATGAAAGGAATAGTGACATGACTGACCCATGGATGATCTGTGCCCTATGAAGAAGCCACAAAAGATGACGACTCATTGACAAATAAATTCATGACATCAAAGGAAGGATCTCTTCAAGTAGATGGTTGAGGAGCTGTTGTAGGTCCCTAATTAAGAGGGAGCCTGAAAACAAGTTCCTTACTTGGAAGAAACTTGGAAATTCCTAAGCCAAGAGGGAGCTTAGGAATTGATATGTTCTCCTTGTTGTCGCACAAAGTGTCTAGGCACTGCGACAACACTCAGAGTAAGGGCTATCACTATAATCCTTACTCACTGCGTTTAGACTCTCTCCTAGACAAGTCAAGGGGGTTAGTTCCTAAGGCGAATGAATGAGAATAGCCTATGGAGCACAAGCTCTAGGAGATTTTAAGGATGAACAACTTGATGAATTTAGAATAAGTCTCGATCAATTGAGATAGATAGGCACAATCACAAGATAAAAATGACTACAGACCAGTGCCTTTAATTTGAATTAACCAAAGACTAAATAAATAACAACTTACCTAGAGCAATTTACAGTGTGGCAAAGCGACGATCATGAATAATTAAATTTAAAATGCTCAAAACTTTAGCATGTAGGATAATATATCAAAATTATCTTTCTCCAATAGTCAATATGATCTTTTGAACATTTATCGTACCTTGACAATAGAGACATCACAAAAAATCAAGCTTTTGCACTCAACATCAAAAACACCAAGGAATTTAAATTTGTATTTTAATTATTCCTTAGGCAACAAATCAAAGGGTTAATAAATTAAAATTTTAATGGGCCATAGGCCACATTAAAATTATTATATGTGAAAGCGCAAATCCCCTTTTAATTTATTTTATTCTCAATCCCAAAGTCACAAAAATAGATAAAAAAATTTAGATTTTTTTATTTTTAAAATTTTTTAAAATTTTAGAATTTTTTTATGATTTTCTAGTTTTAGAATTTTTTATATATTTTTAAATTAAAATCATAAAAATGAAAAATGTGAAACTAAATAGAATCAAATAAAAAATAAAATCCAAAATAGAGATCGAATTTAAAAAAAAGAATGAAGAGAAAATGAATCTAAAGTTTCATTTAACAAAATCAGATTTAAAAATAAAATAAAAATGACTAACCTAAAACCCTAACGTGAAGACTAAAAAAAATATAAACAAATGAAACCCAAGATAAAAAAAATCGAACGTGTTTGCGTTGTTTTATTTTTACAGGACAACGATAGACAATGCATGGAGAGGAGCTCGATGGAGGGTGCTGTAGATCGATGGAGGAATTGGATACGGTGGACACCAGAGAAGGAGCTCACGTGGAGAGCAGTGCGAGGAGATGAGTGCAAGGGAAGGATGCGGGATCTGAGCGACGACAGAGATGTTGCACGTAGATGGAGAGGGACGATGGTGAGTTGTTCAAAATGGACGTGGGTAGCATGCAGAGTTTGAGGAATGGAGCAGTGGGAAATATGTAGATGTGAGCGAGGGTTGCAAACCGGTTAGGGCGAGGAAATCACATAGAGAGGGAGCCACAAAGAAGGAAGAGGGAGCGAGGGACGAAGGTTGTATGATGCAGAAGAAAGGGATTACGGACAACAGGAGGAAAAGGAGTAGAGCGAGGGAGGAAGCCATAATGTAGGTGGGTTAAGACAACACACAGATGGAAGAGAGATGGCTGCAGAAAACGAGAATGGAGCTAAACACTTGTAGCAAATGGAAGAGAGAGCTTGGTTAAGGCTACGAAGTGGAAACGCAGCTACGACAATGTTTTTTGGCAGGCAGAAACGCGGGATGAGGAGGCTGCGATGGAGAAAGCCACGGGTGCAGGAGGGAGCTACGGATTTGCAGGTTAAGGCATAGGGAAGAGATCCACGGAATAGGAAGGAGTAGCCCACACAGATGAAGAAAGAGGATTCAGGTAGCAAAGAGAAGAGAATGACTAGGGTTTGCATATTTGCAGGAGTGAGGACTAATGTTGTGGCTCAATGAGATAAGGGTTTCTTACAGTTTTAATGGAGAATGTAGGCAGCAATGAAAGGTTGTGGGCCCTCTTAAAAAAAAAATCGAATTTTGCAGAGAACACTAAATCAAAGAGACCAATTAGCAAAAATGGTAGCCCAGAAACTCTTTGAAAAATTTCCAGAAATCTTAATTAACATGTTGAATCCACTAGCTTCAGATTTAACCTTGAAAACCTTATGAAATTTCCAGATCCAAGAATTTGGAACCCTTATAAAAATTTTCAGATTTAAAACTCTTTAAACCCTTCGACTGCAATTTTTTTTTGATAATGTTCCTGGAAATTTATTTTGATAAACCCCAGAGATCCAGACCTTACCCTCCAGGGCCTAGATCTGGACTCTGCTCAGATTTATTTCTTAGATCTGTAGCTGCACAACAACAAGAAAACACCCAAACAATATATACAATGATAAAAACTAAAACCCAGAAAAACCCAAGTCAGAAAACCAAAAATAATTTACAGATCTATGTATAAGAATGGTAGATCTATCAAATCTGAGTATGAGTCCAACTCTGCTTCCAGATCTGATAATCTAAGGCTCTCAACAACCAAATCTATCAATTTTCCCCCCCCCCCCCACACACACACATATATATATTTTAAATTTTAAAGGAAGTGCTTAGCTTGAAACTCTTCATGCATCACCAACAAAAAAATATTATGATAAGCCCAGGATTAATTTTACTGGGCTCTTCAGAAAACACGGATTGGGAGTTGGCTGATTCAACTGAAAACTTCCACTAATGCCCAAGGATCTAAAAATCAAGATTTTCTTGCAAAACTCAATCCAGCCATTAAAATAGAGCAAAAAAATTGTAAGGTCCTATATCTTCCAATATATATATATATATTTGATAAATCACAGCAGAATACAACCAGAAACATATCAGGAAACATATCATAACATTTACATACATGTAACTAAGATCAAATAGTATTGAAACACATATGTACCGTTCACCAGAAGGCGAGACTCCGCTTGCTTTGCTGTTACTGGTATTCCCTTGTCGCCGGTCACCTCCGCGAATGAATGACGACGTACTTGATCCGAATGCGAAGACCCACCGGTTAACCTCCCAGCCTACTCCTTGGGTACTCTTCTTCCCCGCAGATCCCCGAGCTGCAATGGGGTTGTACAATGGAGGAATGCACTAATTGGTAGAGGCGAACACTCCTTGGCTCAAGAGTCCCCTCTCTCTAAAATCCTCTACCTCACCAAACTCACTATAGTTTCGTAATCACTGCTCTGACATCATCTCATCCATCCAACAATAGGGTTCCCAAAAGTCCCTTCTCCCATGGCTTGCCCCTTCTTTTATAGGAGTCCTCATAGGCAACACTTAGCATGTCATGCATAATTATTTATTTTTTTATAATTCAATAGCTTGATTATTCACCTACCCATGTGTCACTCTCTCATGAAGGGTCACCCAAAATTATTTATTTAACTTTTTATTTAAAACTAATATTTTCCTCACCTCAACAAGATTCCTATTTCTTCTCCTAGTCCCTTTTATTCCTTAATTTGTGTTCATTACTTGAAGTCAATTAATGAGTCAAGATTTTATCCCCTATTTACTCCCTAATTTAACTCAAGTTATCTCTTAGATGGATATTCTTATGTTGGTTGTTGCCACATGGAGGTTCTCTACATTTCTCTAAATTTAATTTATTATTCTTATTTTAATTCACCTTTCTCTTTTCTTAATTAGGTTTAATTAGTTTAGGATTAATCTTTATCCTTACAATTATGTCCCTCTTTCCCCTTTTACCTAATTAAACCACATAACCTACCTAGTATTTTCCAACATGGGAAGGGTAGAGTTTTTAAAGTGCCCTATTTTATTTCTTCCTATGATCCTTTTTATTTTGATTTAATTACCTTGGTTTCTAACATCATTTACTCTTGATGTAAATTTACCTATTTTTCATTCCTTGCTTATATTTATTATTTAATTTGTTTTTAATGATTCCAAGGGTGTCAAGTTTGGTCGTGCCCTTCAAGAACTTCCCTTGAAGTTCCAAGGGTGTCACACTTAATAGTTTATTTGTGATGCCAAGGGTGCCGAGTTGGTCGTGCCCTTCAAGAAATTCCCCTAAAGTTCTAAGGGTGCCACACCACTTGCCTTTCAAGCATTCAGTGACTACGAGGGGAAAGTATAGTTGCAATGTCATAGCCCACTATCATCTCTTATGTTGCCTGCTATAGTGAGACTAGTGGTGTCGGGGATCAAGGAATCCGCCTTGATGCGTGCCCCCCGGTTAAATCCTCATGAGCGACCCAAATTTGGGACCTAGCCTCATGGCATCGTGATCTTCAAGGCAAAGGTGTTTTAACCCTTCCAGCCCAAGTCACGGTGGGAGTGCTAGTGGGTGAGATCAGGGACACTGTCCCACCCCTCCCATGTAGTTCCATCCACCTGTACAACCCCATCACCCATATGTGAGTCATTTGGTCAAGCAACTAATCTGTGCCTGCAACCATTAACATATCATCAGAATATAGATAAACATATATGGCAGGTGTCAAATGTATATGAGTCTATATAGCCCTCCAACGATAAACACAAAGTCCTCCTCTTCATGTCGGCTTCAAGATAAAGTAACAAACTCATGTCGACTTCTCATTATGGAGACACCTATTCATATATTCATGTCGGCTTAATATGATAGACATACTACTATATATAGGGACCTCAGCCTATTCCACAGTCAGAGAATTTCAAACATCTCTCGGAGTTTTTTGGATGGGCAAAACAGGAGCAAGTTCGAATCTATAGTACAGAAACAAGTTCAGATGGAAGGGACAATGAGAAAAAGATAAGGGGACAATAAGGGCTGATCTCAGTCAACAAGAATTCAAATCTCTTTCTAAGTTCAGATGGATACATTAAAATGAAAAGAAGAGAAGCAAGTTCAGATTACAGTGACAAGGGTTTCCTATATTAAATGCCACATAGTAGAAAGGTCACAAATATCTGACAAAGGCTCATTGTTGTGACAAGGAAGAAGGTCTCGGTGGTATCTCGAACATGGCAGTGACATTGGTTCAGGATTCAGTGTTATTACTGAAGGAGAAAGTTTTGTATCTTTGACAAACTCAGTGATCACAATTCAGTGTCATCACATATGGTGCGAAATCTGAAGTAGAAGGAACTGAGAGAAAGCAAACGAGAAGATGGAAGAGGACTCGTGTCTTGGTCTTGAAGAGGCTACTAGGTCAAGGGTCTTGGTCTTGGTATTCATTAATCGGAATCTCTATAAAAAGAATTTTTGTGGGTTTTACTCTCAAAGAGTGAGAGGTTTTGGCCCTGGATGATAGCTTACATTCTGTGTCTCTTGTCTATTTATGTTCATGCATCGATAGGTTTTTGATGAAGAAGAACACTAATAACTTAAGCAACAAGAAGATCCTAATCTAATGAACTAAAAGGCACTCACAATCAGTTACTAATTAAGAGAAATCACCTAATTCATGATTTCCTAGATTTCTCAACAACAATAGCGGTGGAGAGAATCCTAAGTGAACGAAATTGTGGTTAGAATGGGGTTGTGGGCTTGGCGAACCTGCAACTTCAAGAAAAATACAAATTTTTTAGTTTCATGGCTCAAGATTTTTTGGGTTTTGGAGATGGAGGTTGTCACATACTCGAAGGCAAAGCCAATTGTTTTCACTGGAGCCAAACACCACTTTGCAAGTATTGCTTCGACCATTGTGTTGATAGTTTTCACTGTGAGCCTTTGGACCAACATGGAGAGATATATATGCAAGGATGCATAAATATGGGAGGCGAAGAACCTTGATATGGCGTGGTGGGACTATTCCAAGAACATGCCAAACACTTTTGCAGTAAGGGATGTCATACAAATTATGGTACAAACCATTGGGATGGAGTTAAACTAGTGTCCAACGTCTTGGAATGTCGCGTGTTCTGTGCAGAACATTGTGACCATGTGAAGGAGGGTTTTGAATGTTGGAAAATATGGTAGCCATGGTTGGTATTTTAATCTTGAAAAATAAATGGAAATTTAATTTTTAAATTTGCCTCCAAAATTTATTAGGTTGGTTGGGCCCCTAAGAGGTACCCATTCAACCCCCACTTGAAGGATATATAAAGGAGATCATTTCTCCTCATTTGGACACATCAATTTGATCTCATGCATCTCCGATCCAACAAAATTATAGGAGGGCCGAAATTCTAGGGAGGGCTGAAATTTCAGGAAATTGACTTTTGGCATGGCACTTGATCACAATCTTGGTTAATGGTTTGGCTCTTATTTTCAACTATGGTTATTTCTGATGTAATAATGAATTTGGAACTCTCTCTCTTTCTCTCTCACATAAGGGAATATTTATGGGTTTTCCGCTTGTGGGTTTTGCCCTAACTGTGTGCCTAAATTCCTTGTCTCTTGTGTCATTGTTTCATGGTTATTTTACTGCTCTTTCATCTTTATTAGTTGATGTTTTTCTTTTGTATAACTGCCTAAATGAGCCCCAAGGGTTAGCTCAGTTGGTTGAATTCCCGTCGCTAACTACCTCGCCAGTTTGGAGGCCACGAGGTCGAATCTCCTCGATGCCCAATCCTAGTGTCTCTATGAGTTCTTGCTTTTCTTCTGTTATTCCTTTATGTTCCTTTGCATCATTGATGATGTTGTTCTTTCTAAATAATTACATATGATGATGATTATAATGTTGTGGGTTGAATTCATTGTGTAAATGATGTAATGAAATGATCAAAGCAAAGAACAATATGGACCTAAAAGAAAATTAACGTGGTTTCGGAGTTGGGTTGAAGAAAAGTCATGAATATCACCCTTGCGAAGACACCATTGATAGAAGCGAGTAAATATGGCAGAGACCTAAAAAAATGCCAAGGTTTGAAGAAAACCCTAGACACCCTTGTTAGGGTTTGATGGATAACATAAGATTAGGGTTTGAAAGAAACCCTGAAGCATGGATCTAAGATGTTGAAGGCTTGAAGTCTTGAAACCCTAGCTTGATTCACTCCAAGAGACAATATGTTTGGATTGGTTGTTGATAGTTGAGGTATCTCCTCCCCTGTTGATGACCAATGTCACCTCATGATTAAAAAAGGACTTGGAATAGTAATTTTGTGAATGGTTGCATTTCTTATGTAGACTCTTGATAACAAGATCAAGAAGGAATTGATCTCTTCCTTCAACCCTTGTTCAAGATAAGAACCTTCTATTTCTTTATGACTTTGCTCTTATTTAGATTTATTGTTTTGATTATTACTTATCCTTCTTGCATAAATATTTGAATTCTTCTAACTTCTTGATGAAGATGTGATAAGAAGTTCCTTCTTGATGATCATCTGGAAGCTGATAAGTGTAGGAAGAGAAAAGTTGGAAAGAGGAAGCTTGAGCTGGAAAAAAAACTTGATGTAAATATATTAAAAGCAAGTGAAAAAGTATTTTGAGCATATGACAAATGCTACATGTTGTTAAGGTATCTGAATATTACAAGGTATGGATAATTGATATCTTTCGATTTAGTTATAATATTGAGATGGCAAGGTAAGCCCTGAAGTACGACAAGAATATCACTCACAGAGAAGCCTTGATTCATACAATACTCTAGAGTAATGCATGTCTAAGGAAGTTTTCTTCCTTGATGTACACTAACATGATTTTGTTCACAATGCTTGTAAGGAGCATATTAACCTTGATGGCAATAATGTGGTTGTAAGATTGATTCTCAGGATCCATTGATATCTCTTTGATTGATCTAGATAAGGCTTAGATAAGTTGTGACTGCTATGATAACAACATTTGACAATGTGACAAAAATAGATGATCTAACTTGATAGGACTTTGATGGAAAATATTTGTGAAGATGGGAATTTTGATGGATGGCATGCTTAGATGTTACTGTAAAACAACTAATGGTGACTTGTCATGACTACTATATATATATATATATATATATATATATATATATGTGAGAACCTAATATAGTTTGACTCTGTGATCTAACAGGTTTTTTGATGCATGCTAGTGATATGAGAGATAGGTTGATGTCGTAATTGACGACGATTAAAGAGGCTTCCCATTTAGAGGGAGAAACCCTTGATTAGATCCCAACACCTATTATTTATTTGGGATGGATGATTAGAAATAACATGATTAAAACAACAAACCTATTATGTTATTAAAAGTATGCCTTTGATTATTGATTTTATGAGCTAACAACTTTTTGCTGACAGGAATGGTTTACCCCATACAACATCGGGATCCACTTCTCGTATAGAAGTGTTTTTATGGCATGATGGATTGCTTTAATGGATTATTGTTACTAAATGGATCCTTGTATGCACTCTAAATTAGACAAAATTTGGTCATAGTTGAGCCATAAACGTCTTCACGTATTTAGATAATAAAGCTATATGAGACAAGCTAAGGCTCGTGGTTACTACCTCCTTGCATAAGAGGGAGAAAGGATGAATATGGTATTCTCTTCTTTATGATATGTGTTTTCTCTAACATAATATTTGATTGATGTCCTGTATAATAGGAAAAAAGAAATCTATTCTTCTTAGTATTGCATGAAGTAGTATGATTGAACTCTTCAATTAGTTGTTTGTGCTGATGCCCGATATGAGCACTTTGTATGCATTGATGACTGGTTGCAAGTTCTTTGAGAGTTGTTTATATGTTGGGCTTGACTATGACTTATAGTGAGAATCAACATGCAAAAAATCATGTGTTTCATGACAGATCAGATATCCAAAAAACAAAAGGCATGAGTCTCCATGACCTTCTTGAATGATGAGTATGCAGACATTTGGATTCTTGAGCTACAACATATATCTTTGCGGTTGATTTGATGATCTCTCAGTGTCATGCACTATGGCCAGCACTAACATCCATAAGCCTAGTGAAGACACTGATGATAGGAAGAGGTCCTTGTTGATTGAGAACACTGAGCGTAGCTCTTCCCTCTTGTTGAGTTCCCAGGGTGAGGAATGGAGCATTGAGCGCTCCTGGGGTTGAGGGATCTCTAGAAAATAGGCGTGTGTGATCCCTACTCTTGTAGTAGGTTGAGTATCTCCCCTATTGTCACCCATAGGGTGTGCGTGATCCTTGTCTGTTTTGACAAGTAGGGTATCTGCCCCTATCTAGGTCTAATAGAGGATACACCAGTTGGCATCATAGCCACAAGTTAGGTTTGTTGTGATTGTCCCTTCCCATTTGGCCAACAAGTTGAGGAGGCTTAGGGGTGTGTGATCCTTACCTTTGGTAAGTCGAGTATCTCACCCAAGCTTGGATGATGATGCAGGTGTTCTACAACATGACTCTTGAGGGTCATTGTTGGGAAGATCGATAGGAAATAGGATGGATGTGATCCTTGCCTCTTATATAGCAAGTGGCATCTTGCTCATTGATTGCATAACGAGGTGGTTGTGATCCTTGATTGGTAAGTTGTATATCTTCGACTTAGTCACCGGAGAATCCACAGTAAGAACCATTTTCTGCCAACGTTTCAAATCCCAACCGGGATCCATAAAGGGTGGAAGCCGAATGCTTCCCTATGAGATGACATGGGGTGAGAGTGTCCCATAGGACCTTCCCTATTGTCATAAACATGAAGTGAGAGTGTCCCATAGGACCTTCCTCACAGTCCTTGATTCCGGGTGGTAGCAGTGGCTCACCGATGTGGTTCTAGGTTAAGCAAGGCTCTCTGATATTGTTCTGATTGAGCTAGGCTCTCCGATGTTGTTGTGGGTTGAGATGGGATCCACTATGATGGTACATTCTTCAGATTCAATATTGTTCAATAGATGAAGATGAGCGAGATGAGCCGAGTCAAGATATGACTTGATGATAACGATAATTCTATTTCAGATGACCATATTGATTATTGGATGGAAGTTGGATGCTTCCCTATGATGATGATGTGGGTTGAGATGGAATCCCCTATTATGATTCCACTTCTTCTTCTATTAGATCGAGATTTTTTAGCTAATGATCAAGGGACTGAGTTATGTTATGGATGTTTTGTTATGAAAGTCATGAGACTTGTTCGAAAGACAAGGTTTGAGGATTGATCTCCCCTACCATTGATTGTGCATTATTCTTCTTCTATAAGATGAAATGTAATGATAATGTAGTTGCCTACCTTCTTATATAGTGATATGACATCCAAGATGAGATTGTTTCGAAAGGAAGCAGAGCAAAGATGATATAAGACTTATGATGATGATGGAAATTCCTCCCTAGCTGAGAGGGAGCGTTGAAATTTGGGCAGCTATGTGACAAATTTCCTATAGACCCCAAATGAAGATCATTTTTCCCTAAAAAGGAGACTTTATAATGGCCAAGGAAAATTCAAATAAATGAAAGTAATGTTAATATGTGGGCACTATTAGTATTAATTACTGTGACAAATCAAGGTACATGGAAAATATTATTATAAGCAAATTTGAAATTCAAGAATTTCACTCTAAATTCTTATGTCGACTCGTCCAACAAATTGTGACCTCTTCGTTCATGGAAACTCTATATATTGACTCTCCTATTCTCCGTAAGGCTCATGAATTCCCATGGATAAAAATACATCTCTATGGCATGGCATTATTTTTCTGAGGCTCGATTATCACAATTGGTTTTATTTGTTCGGGGCGTCACACTGTTGTATGGACACTATCATGGGCATCACATTATGGACATTGCATTGTTATATGGGCATAACATGATGGTCTCTGTCTCTTGGCATCGCACAATGGTATTGTCTCTTGGCATCACAAGATGGTATTTTCTCTTGGCATCACACAATGGTATTGTCTCTTGGCATCAAACGATGGTATTTTCTCTAGCACCGCATGATGATATGGTCTATGGCATGGCATCACATATGTATAACAGTCATGATTGCAATCTTGGCATATCGCATATATTGCAGTCTTGGCATATCGCATATATATTACAGTCTTGACATATCACATATCGCATATATTACAATCTTCGCATATTGCATATGTATCACTGTTAAAATTGGCAACTAGGGCTAACTTCCACCTAAGGAAAACTCATATGGTGAAGATGATTATTGCATTGGATTCCTCTTTTCGAGAGGTCCAATTTTGATATAAAGATCATCTCATTTTGACAAGCAGAAGTGGAATTTTGAATTTATTCTCTCTCATGCACAAATTGTCAAGTTCGGCCTCAGTCAAATGTAGGCTCAAGAAGCCCAATGGATGTGTCTCCTCACCCTCAACGAATTGTATAATAGGAGTGACCTTTCTCCTCGTTTGGATATCACTCATCACATCAATCATCTCTCTCTCTTCCCTTGATTGGTTCATACAACTTGGACAACCTCTCTCTCTTATTTACACGTGTGGTAGGAGGCCGAAAATTTTAGGCACAGAACATGCCGAAATTTCAGAGAAACATAACAATGTTGACCAGGGCTTGTTTGACCATCTTTGGCTTCAGTTTTCAGGGAAAATTTTCGATTTTCCTAGGCCGAGTTGCTAGGCACAAAAACCAAGATGTTTTGGGTAGTTTGACCAATGTTGACTTCATTTTTGACCGCATAAAATTACAACAGTGTTTCTCTCTCCTTTGACTGAGTTTGACCAAGCTGTTTGGTGCTGACTTTGACCTCATGTTCAGGCCAAGTTTGACTTGGGTTGACCGAGCTGCATTTAGGACGTGTTGCTGCCATTTTGACCAACGTTGACTTTCTGTTTAGGGCTGAAGTTTGACTGCAGATTTGTGAGGGATGTTTTGGGCAAGTAAATTTGATATTTGTACTCTCTCTCTGTGCTGAACTATTGAATAATAATAAGAAGATTTGATTAAATGGTTTTCCCCACATTAGGGTTTTTCCCTGGCATCCGCCAAATCTTGTGTCCTCTTGTCTTGGCTTGTCTTCTACACTTGTTTTTATGTTCTATCTGTGTTTAATGTCAATGTGATTAAGTTAATGCGATTGCTACAGGAAATAATTGGAAATTGTCATCGGGCTGCTAAAGGAACATTGAAGTAAATTGTGCTAAAGCATAGAACATACCATTGTTATCTAAAATTAACATGGTATCAGAGCTCAGGTGAAGACAAAGCCCAAGCAAGAGTGAGGAAAAACAATCACTAAGGGAAGTTGTTGGACAAGAACTTGGAACTAGTCCCAATGACGACTACATCTTACTTCAAATTCGAGGAAAAAGTTAAGGACAAATCTGACTATCATGCATGGAAGATGTCTCTAGATTTGACTTTGGAGGAAAATGATGCCATGTATTATGTCAAAGGAAGAGTAGTGGAGCCTCCTTCAAATGCATCCGGAGCTGCATCAAGTTTGACTTGGGTTGACCGAGCTACACTTAGGACGTGTTGCTGCCATTTTAACTAGCGTTGACTTTCTGTTTAGGGCTGAGTTTGATTGCAGATTTGTGAGGGATTTTTTGGGCAAGTAAATTTGATATTTGTACTCTCTCTATTTGCTGAACTATTGAATAATAATAATAAGATTTGATTAAAGGGTTTTCCCCACATTGGGGTTTTTCCTAAGCATTTGCCAAATCTTGTGTCCTCTTGTCTTGGCTTGTCTTCTACACTTGCTTTTATGTTCTATCTGCATTTACTGTCAATTTGATTAAGTTAATGTGATTGCTACAGGGAATAATTGGAAATTGTCATTGGGCTGCTAAAGGAACATTGAAGTAAATTGTGCTAAAGCATAGAAAATACCATTGTTATTTAAAATTTGTTGGGTGTGAAGCCTGATTATCTTCTATATTCAAAGGTTTTAGCTGGATGTATACCCCAGGAAGACTGTACACCCCTCCACACGGGGGGGTAAATCCCCCTTGGTTGGGGGGTCCGGGTGTCAGCGGTCCCTTAGCGGGGGTTCGAGGGCAGCGCCCCCAAAGCTAAGAATAGATGTAAAATTACCTTGTAAAGTCTAGTAATTTCTAGTCAATCTGGGCCGTTCATTAGGCGGATGATCTGACGGTAGAAGTTATGTTTAATTTAGGGTTTTTTGCCCTAGAAGGCAACCCCTCACTATATATGAGGGAATTGTATTGCATCTATGTATATCTGGATTCTGAGTGAGGAAGAGAGAGGAGATTGAGAGCGAAGAGGGTGTTACAACAGATCTGTTGTAGGTTGTATCTCTTCAGTTTGCTGGATAATATAATAAAAGAAGGACTGACTATTTCTCCGTGGATGTAGCCCAAAATGGGTGAACCACGTATATCTGTCTCTCTAGTTTTATGCGTTTTCTGTGTTTATATTTTTGCAATATTTTATGTGTTCCATTGCTCCGTAATATATAATTTTCTAACAACTGGTATCATAGCCAAAGGTCTATTTGGCTGATAAACTCGCAGGAGAGAAGGGTTCCTGGTTTGAGTGGGAGCAATGGGGGAAGATGGTAGGTTTAGGGTTGAAAAATTCAACGGCCAAAACTACCAGTTGTAGAAGTGCAAATGGAAGATTATCTGTATCAGAGAGATCTGTACCTACCATTGAGCGGAAAGACAAAGAAGCCGACGAGTATGATAGACACAGAATGGGATATTCTGGACAGAAAGGCAGTTGGAACAATACGACTGTGCCTAGCGGCATTGGCAACATTTGATATTTCAAAGGAAATGACAACACAGGGTTTAATGTCGGCATTGGCCAAACTATATGAAAAACCCTCGGCCTAAAATAAGGTATTTATTATGAAGCGTTTATTTAATATGAAGATGTCAGAAGGTGGATTTGTTGCAGACCATTTAAATGATTTTAATACAGTTACAAGTCAGTTAAATTCTGTAGGGGTAAATTTTGATGATGAAGTTAGGGCTCTGTTATTTCTGTGCTCATTGCCAGAAAGTTGGAATGGTTTAGTTATGGCCATTAGTAACTCTGTCTTTGGATCTAGTACTTTAAAGTTTGATGGTGTTGTCGGTGCAATCCTTAGCGAGGAAATGCGACAGAAAAGCTCTGGTGAGACATCAGGTAATGCTTTGAGTGCAGAGTCTAGGGGAAGAAAAATGGAAAGAGGAAAGAGCTCAGGATATCGCAGTAAATCAAGGAAAGGCAAATCCAAGTCCAGTTTGGGGATAGCGTGCTAGAAATGCGGAAAGAAAGGACACCTAAAGAAAGACTGTAGATCTCGGAAAGGAAAAGAAGGAGATGCACATCAAGAAAACAATCATGAAGCAAATGTGACAAGTAAGGTGTTACAAGATGCTTTGAATCTTTCTTTCGAAAATATTACTGATTTCTGGGTGGTAGATTCAGGGCCTCATTCCATGCCACACCTGATAAGAAATATTTTCATGACTATGTTCAAGGAGATTTTGGACAAGTCTGTTTGGGTGATGATAAACCCTGTAAAATTGTTCGAATGGGTAAGGTTCTTGTAAAACAACAGAATGGAAACCAATGGCTACTAAAGGAGGTAAGGCATGTTCCAGATCTGAAGAAAAATCTAATTTTAACAGGGTAGTTAGGCAGTGAAGGTTGTGTGACACCTTTTACAGATAAAGCTTGGAAGGTCACCAAAGGATCCCTGGTAATAGCAAAAGGCGAAAAGGTTGGTACATTGTATTTATGCAATGGTATTTCTAACTCTGTTAATGCTTTAACTTCCAAAGGAGCAGATGCAGCATTATGGCATCATAGGCTCGGACACATGAGTGAGAAGGGGATGAAGATTCTTCACTCAAGGAATTTGTTGCCGGGTTTGAAGAATGTTGATTTGGACTTCTGTGAGAATTGCATTTATGGAAAACAGAAGAGAGTCGGATTCCTTAGAGTTGGGAAAGAAAAGAAGAGCAAAAAATTAGAGCTTGTGCATACAGATGTATGGGGACCTGCTCAGGTATCATCTCTTGGTGGCTCTCGTTATTATGTTACTTTTATTGATGATGCAACTAGAAAAATCTGGCTTTATTGTATTCGAAATAAATCTGATGTATTTGATACTTTCAAGAAATGGAAAGCTTTGGTTGAAAATGAGGCAGGGAAAAGGTTGAAGTGTCTCAGATCAGATATTGGAGGTGAATATTGCAGCAAAGAATTTGATAGGTACTATTCAAAGAATGGAATTCGCAGAGAGAAGACAGCTCCAGGAACACCACAAGAAAATGGTGTGTCAGAAAGGATGAACAGAACAATCATGGAGCGTGCAAGGTGCATGAGATTGCATGCAGGATTGCCTTTACAATTTTGGGCAAATGCTATAGATAATGTTGTTTATCTAATAAACAGAGGGCCTTCAAGTTCCTTGGATGGTGGTATTCTAGAGGAGGCATGAATAGATAAAAGGTAAACTACTCTTTTTTGAAGACTTTTGGCTGTGAAGCCTTTGTCCACATTAACAAAGAAAATAGAACAAAGCTTGAGGCAAAATCAAAGAAATGTACCTTTATTGGATATGGTGTTAATGATTTTGGTTATCACTTATATGATTATGAAAATCACAAAATCATTAGGAGCTGAGATGTAATATTCAATGAAAAGATTTTGTATAAGAATCAATTGCAGGAAAAAAAATAGGAAAAAGAAAACAGAGAATACACAGTGCTTGACGATATCACAGGAAAAGTGATGGTGCCTGAAAATCATAATGATCAACAGCCAGAACAACAACCACAACAGCAACAAACACTTCAAACCCCTGAAATTGGTGTTAGAAAATCTACCAGGATAAGTAGACCCCCTGAACGATACTCTCCTTCATTATATTATGTATTGTTGACTGATTCTGGTGAACCAAAATGTTATGAATAAGCAGTGCATGTAGAAACCAGGAAGAAGTGGGAGCAAGCCATGAAAGAAGAGATGGACTCCTTAGCACATAACCAGACTTGGGACTTAGTCAAGTTGCCTATAGGTAAAACATCATTGCAGAATAAATGGGTTTACAGGCTGAAGGAAGAAGATGGAGGAAAACAGAGGTACAAATCTAGACTTGTGGTGAAGGGGTTTGCACAGAAGAAAGGTATTGATTTTGATGAAATATTTTCTCCTGTTGTTAAAATGGCTTCAATCAGAACTATTTTAAGTCTAGTAGCAGCTGAAGATTTGCATCTTGAGCAGATACATGTAAAGACAACCTTTCTCCATGGGGATTTGGAGGAAGAGATATATATGCAGCAACCACAAGGATATGACGTAAAAGGGAAGGAGTAACTAGTGTGCAGGTTGAAGAAGAGCTTGTTGGCTTAAAACAGGCTCCAAGGCAGTGGTATCTAAAATTTGACAGGTTTATGTCTGAACAAGGTTATACTAGATGTCACTCTGATCATTGTGTTTATCTCAAAAGGAAAAATGATGGCAGCTATATTATATTGTTATTGTATGTAGATAACATGCTTGTTGCAGGTTCTAACATGCAAGAAATAAATGTGCTCAAAAGGAAATTGGCAAACTCATTTGCAATGAAGGATTTGGGTGCTGCAAAACAAATCCTTGGTATGAGAATAACTAGAGACATGAAGAATCGCAAATTAATATTGTCTCAAAGTGAGTACATAGAAAAGGTGTTGAAAAGGTTTAATATGCAGAATGCTAAACCAGTTAGTATACCTTTGGCTAGCCATTTCAAATTAAGTAAGGAGTCGCGTCCCAAGACTCAGGAAGAAATGGCTCATATGTCTAAAGTTCCATATGCATCAACAATTGGAAGCTTAATGTATGCAATGGTCTGCACAAGGCTTGATATTGCACATGCAGTGGGAGTTGTAAGTAGGTACATGAACAATCCAGGAAAAGAACATTGGATGGCGGTGAAGTGGATTCTCAGGTATTTGAGAGGTACTACAAATCAAGCATTATGCTTTGGTGGTTCAAACATTGCTCTACAGGGATATGTTGATGCAGATATGGAAGGTGATAGAGATAACAGAAGGAGCACAATAGGGTATGTGTTTACTGTAGGTGGAACAACTGTCAGTTGGGTTTCAAAAATCCAAAGTGTTGTTGCACTTTCAACAACAGAAGCAGAGTATGTTGCTGCTACAGAGGCTAGTAAAGAAATGATTTGGTTACAAAGGTTTCTGGATGAATTGGGCAAGAAGCAGGAGTTGGGCAGGTTATACAGTGACAGCCAGAATGTCGTACATCTTGCAAAGAACTCTGCATTTCATTTCAAGACTAAACATATATAGCTCACGTACCATTTCATACGGTCAACATTGGAAGATGGACCGTTGAAGCTGGAAAAGATACACACTAGCCAGAATCCTGCAGATATGTTAACAAAAGTTGTAACCAGGGAGAAACTGAGAATCTACTCAATTTCAATTGGTCTTCAAGTATGATGAAGAAGATGAGAAACAACCAGGCCCAACGTGGAGCCATTGTCTAGCAAATGAAGTAGCGGTGGAGTTGCTATAATCAGTCTCCAAGTGGGAGATTGTTGGGTGTGGAGCCTGATTATCTTTTGTATTCAAAGGTTTCAGCCGGATGAATACACCAGGAAGACTATACACCCCTCCACGCGGGGGGGAGTAAATCCCCCCCAGCTGGGGGTCGGGGGGCCAGCGGTCCCTCGGCGGGGGTTTGGAGGCAACGCCCCCAAAGCTAAAAATAGATGTAAAATTACCTTGTAAAAATCTAGTAATTTCTAGTCAATCTGGGCCGTTCATTAGGCGAATGATCTAACGGTAGAAGTTATGTTTAATTTAGGGTTTTTTTCCCTAGAAGGAAACCCCTCACTATATATGAGGGAATTGTATTGCATCTATGTATATCTGGATTCTGAGTGAGTAAGAGAGAGGAGATTGAGAGCGAAGAGGGTGTTACAGTGGATCTGCTATAGGTTGTATCTCTTTAGTTTGCTGGAAAATATAATAACAGAAGGACTGGCTGTTTCTCTGTGGATGTAGCCCAAACTGGGTGAACCACGTATATCTGTGTCCCTCTTGTTTTATGCGTTTTCTGTGTTTATATTTCTGCAATATTTTATGTGTTCCATTGCTCCGTAATATATAATTTTCTAACAAAATTAACATGGTATCAGAGCTCAGGTGAAGACAAAGCCCAAACAAGAGTGAGGAAAAACAATCATTAAGGGAAGCTAGTGGACAAGAACTTGGAACTAGTCCCAATGATGACTACATCTTACTTCAAATTCAAGGAAAATTTTAAGGACAAATCCGACTATCATGCATGGAAGATGTCTCTAGATTTGACTTTGGAAGAAAATGATGCCATGGATTATGTCAAAGGAAGAGTAGTGGAGCCTCCTTCAAATGCATTCGGAGCTGCACAAAAAAAGTACAAGAAAGGTGAGGTTAAAGCTAAGAAAATTATTGTTGATTCTAATCACAAGCCGTTGGTTGCCTATATTTTTGATTTGGAAACATTAAAGGAGATGTATGACAAGCTGGTTGGGATGTTCAAAGTAAATAATGCAAATCAAGTTCTCTTTTTCAAGAACAAGTTGAAAGACATCAAGATGGATAGAGGAGAATCCATTCAATCCTACTTCATGAGGATTACCGAAATCAAGAATGATCTCCTATCTATTGGAAAAGTCATTGGTGACAGGGAGCTCACACTAATTGCTCTCGGAGGCCTTACAAGAGAATGGGATGTGTTTAACACTACCATCCTCAACAATGACATGATTCTAGGATTTGATGAATTATTGGCTAGATGCACTCAAGAAGAAATAAGGATGATGGAAAGAGACAAGCCCTCAAATGGAAAGAATCCTACCACCTTCTCTATTCATGCTAAGAGGAAGAACAATGTTGGTCCAAGAAAACAAGGTCAAGGTTTCATGCCGGGATTCAAAGAAGGAAGAAAATGAAGATGTTTCAATTGTAACAAGTTTGGCCACTTTGCTAGAGAGTGTCCTCACAAAAAGTATACTCCAAGAGATGATGACAACAATAACAACAACTTCAAAAGCAATGGAAATCGAAAGAACAACATGTTAAAAAACAATGGAAAGAGGAATGCTCACTGTGCTCGAAATGGAAATGGTTGTTCTCCCAAGAAGTTGAGAAACTCCAAGAATGAAGAAGTTAATGTTGTAAAGCAAAAAGAATTTTATCTTATTTCTGCCCTCACCACCGCCTCTCCTCCGAATACATTGGATCGTTGGTTGATTAATAGTGGTGCCTCAAGGCACTTCACTAGGTACAAAGAGGATCTCTCAAACTTTATTGAAAAGAAGACAAATATGGAGATTATACTTGGGGATAATGCCACTTACTAAGTGTACTTAGCTGCCATGAGTACCATTGTACAACCTGAGCCATGTACATTCAAAGAAGCTGTGGAACACTAAAATTGGAAGGACGCGATGAATGAGGAATATGAGTCGATCATGAAGAATGATGTCTAGGATGTGGTTCCTAGACCCAAAGACAAGTCTGTGGTCACTTCAAAATGGCTCTACAAGATCAAACATGGAACTGATGGGAGTGATGAAAAGTTCAAGGCCAAATTCGTTGCTCGAGGCTTCTCTCAAAAGGAAGGAGTAGACTACGATGAGATATTTGCACTAGTTGCCCGATATACCACCATCCATTCGATCATATTCCTTGTTGCCTCGCAACAATGGAGCCTACACCAAATGGATGTCAAAATTGCCTTCTTGCATGGCTCGCTTAAAGAGGAAGTCTATGTAGAACAACCCAAGGGGTTTGAAGTTCAAGATCGTAAGACACATGTATGCAAGTTGAAGAAAGCCCTCTATGGATTGAAGCAAGCCCCCAGGGCTTGGTATGAGAGGATTGATAGCTATCTTATGAAGTTGGGATTTACAAGGAGTGATGCTGACCTGAACCTATACTTCAAGGTTGAAAATGACAAGCCTCTCATTCTGGTCCTTTATGTGGATGATCTCTTTCTGATAGGTGATGACCCTCTCATTCATCAATCCAAGAGGGAATTGGTTTCCGAATTCGAGATGAAGGACCTAGGACTAATGCACTACTTCTTAAGGTTTGAGGTCTGGTAAAACCCAGGTGAGATTTTCCTTTCTCAAAGAAAATACATTGTGAAGCTACTTGAGAGATGTGGGATGGTGGACTGCAAGTCCGTATCTACTCCAATGGAACTCAACTTCAAGAAGCTATGTGGAAGTGTTTCTGGGCCCGGATTAGTGAACCCTTCTGAGTATCATCAACTTGTGGGGGCCCTGATGTTCTTGGTCAACTCCCATCTGGACATATGCTTCGCTGTGAACACATTGACTCAATTTTTGGTCGAGCCTCATCACATTCATTAGATTGCTACTAAGATTCTCTTGAGATATCTCTGGGGCACTATCCACTATGGACTGAGATACACTGCCGGGAACTTGAGGCTACATGGATATTCAGATGTTGACTGGGTTGGCAGTGTGATGGATCGTAAGAGCATGTCTAGGTGTTGCTTCTCTTTGGGGTCTGCTTCAATATCTTGGATGAGTAAGAAGTAGAAATTGGTTGCTTTAAGCACTGCCGAGGCTGAATACATTGTTGTGAGTATGGCCTTGTGTGAAGCTGTTTGGTTGAGGAAGCTCTTCAGTGAGCTATTTGAGCACGTACTAGATACCACCGTGATATTCTACGACAACCAGAGCGGGATTCACCTATAAGAGAATCCCATGTTCCATAACCACTCCAAGCACATTGATATTAGGTACCACTTTATCCAGGATATGGTACAACGGAGAGCAATAAGGCTCCATCACGTCAGGATGAATGGGCAAATTGCAGAGATTCTCACGAAGCCCTTAAGGAAGGTTAAATTCTTAGCCTTCCGTGAGAGACATGGAGTTGTGGAAAGACCCTCCTATGAGGGTCCCGCATGAGTTGGACACTGAGCTCTGGGAGCTCCTAGGGGCTCGAGGTACTTCTTGACGCTATGAGCGACCATAGGGTGACTGGTTCACCTTCCCCTAGTGATGCACTATGTACATAGTGAGTTGTTCACCTTCCCCTGTGATACCCCATGATGGTTGACATGTGTGTAGGGTGAGTGGTTCACCTTCCCCTATGATAGAGGAGACATGTATGTAGGGTGAGTGGTTCACTTTCCCCTACGATTGACATATGCATAGAATGAGTGGTTTAACTTATCTTATGGCATATGAGCAGGATGAGTGGTTCACCTTCTCCTGCCGATCCCCCAACATACATCCTACCCATGGAGTCCGGGACTCATGGGAAGTACCTCCACTAGGCCAATGAGTTGGGAAAAGTGGTTAGGGGCCATAGCACTACCAATGGACACATCATGTTCTGTCGTACTCCCTATGACTAGGATGCTTGGTGTTCAACAACTTGATCTGGGATCAAAGACTGACTTTTGTCAGTGGAGAGTGGTAAGGTCTTGTGACTCACTCTCAATCACTTCTTCTTCATTATTACTTCATGGTTCAACATAGCATAGCATAGCAGTGATGACAGAGATGGTACACAATGACAGGATGGCATGATGATGACAGATGGATTGGCAGGTGGAATTCTCCCTAATTGAGAGGGAGTGATAAAATTGGAAACTAGGGCTAAATTCCACCTTAGAACAACTCATATGATGGAGATGATTATTGCATTCAATTCCTCTTTTCGAGAGGTCCAATTTTGATATAAAGGTCATCTCATTTTGACAAGCAAAAGTGGAATTTTGAATTTATTCTCTTTGGGACTCATGGGAAGTACCTCTCACTAGGCCAATGAGTTGGGAAAAGTGGTTAGGGGCCATAGCACTACCGATGGACACATCATGTTCTGTCGTACTCCCTATGACTAGGATGCTTGGTGTTCAACAACTTGATCTAGGATCAAGGACTGACTTTTGTCAGTGGAGAGTGGTAAGGTCTTGTGACTCACTCTTGATCACTTCTTCTTCATTATTGCTTCATGGTTCAACATAGCATAGCATAGCAGTGATGACAGAGATGGTACACGATGACAGGATGGCATGATGATGACAGATGGATTGGCAGGTGGAATCCTCCCTGGTTGAGAGGGAGTGATAAAATTGGAAACTAGGGCTAAATTCCACCTTAGAACAACTCATATGATGGAGATGATTATTGCATTTGATTCCTCTTTTCGAGAGGTCCAATTTTGATATAAAGGTCATCTCATTTTGACAAGCAGAAGTGGAATTTTGAATTTATTCTCTCTCATGCACAAATTGTCAAGGTCGGCCTTAGTTAAATGTTGGCTCAAGAAGCCTAATAGATGGGTCTCCTCACCCTCAACGAATTGTATAAATAGGAGTGACCTCTCTCCTCATTTGGATATCACTCATCACATCAATCATCTCTCTCTCTTCTCTTGATTGGTTCGTAGAGCTTGGGCAACCTCTCTCTCTTCTTCGCACGTGTGGTAGGAGGCTGAAAATTTCAGGGACAGAATAGGTCAAAAATTCAGAGAAACAGACCAGCATTGACCAGGGCTTGTTTGACCATCTTTGCCTTTGGTTTTCAGGCCAAAATTCCGATTTTCCTAGGCCGAGTTGTTGGGCACAGAAACCAAGATGTTTTGGGCAATTTGACCAGCGTTGACTTCTACACTGAACATAGAAAATTACAGCAGTGTTTCTCTCCTTTGACCGAGTTTGATCGAGCTATTTGGGGCTGACTTTGACCTCCCGTTCAGGCCAAGTTTGACTGGGGTTGACCGAGCTGCATTCAGGACCTTTTGCTGCCATTTTGACCAGTGTTGACTTTTTGGTTAGGGCTAAAGTTTGATTGCAGTTGACTACAGGTTTGTGAGGGTTGTTTTGGGCAAGTAAATTTGATATTTGTACTCTCTCCATGTTGAACTATTGAATAATAATAAGAAGATTTGATCAAAGGGTTTTCCCCACATTGGGGTTTTTCCCTAGCATCTGCCAAATTTTGTCCTCTTGTCTTGGCTTGTCTTCTGCACTTGTTTTTATGTTCTATTTGCATTTACTGTCAATGTGATTGCTACTGGAAATAATTGGAAATTATCATTGCGCTGCTAAAGGAACATTGAAGTAAATTGTGCTAAAGCATAGAACATACCATTGTTATCTATAATTAACAATTACAGTCTTGGCATCAGGCTTGGCCTCGCATATGTATTACAATCTTATTGTATAGCTCAGTCTCTTTGTTTATGGCATCATAATACAATCCTAGCATCATGGTTATCTTAAGACATTGTATAGTCTCACTGTCCATAGCTGCCTCTACTTAAGCATGATATCAATGGCATCGTTCTTATCTATAGGCTTCACATTTATGAATGGTACCACTGTTGTATAGATGGCATCATATTCTTATCGAGAAGTATGATATGACATCAGTGTGGCACCGCATACAGAGAAGTATGATATGGCATCATAAGTAGAACAGTATGGAATCATATGTTCTGAGCAATGGGCTTTGTCTTAAGATATTCTAGACAAAGATCAGCGGCAATACTTGTCATAGTAACAACATTCTCTATTCCTTGGATGTCAGTTCACAATTTCAAATGAAATTGTGAACTAACATGGATTGACCCTAGAAAATCAAATATGTCTAATATGGATGTACTTTGTATCTCAGTTGAACAATTGACGAAATCTAATAGAAGAAGAAGCATTCTGGGTTTTCCCCTTGTGGGGTTTTAACCTGGTCTCCGACCAATCCTGGTGTCTCTATGAGTTCTTGTTTTTCTTCTTTTATTCTTTTATGTTATGTTGCATTACTGATGATGTTGTTCTTTCTACATAATTGCATATAATGATGATTATAATGCTGTGGGGGTGAATTCATTGTGTAAATGATGTAATGCAATTATCAAAGCAAAAAAAACAATATAGACCTAAAAGAAAATTAACACTCAAGGAAAGAAATCAGCTTTCTTCTTAGTTTGAGAGCTATAGTACAACCGTTGGTATCAAGACAATTCACAGGGATACTCATGATGTCACTTGCGGGGATTTGAACCTAGATGGAGAAATTATCATCCATTTGATCCAACAACCCGAAATAACTCCAATTGACATCTTAAATACATACCATAAATGTTGTATATGTGAATGTATATTTTAACTTACATAGCATCTTCCGTATTACTCAGACAATATTGTTTACCTTTTAATATTGTCATCATATTACGGTGTATATGGTTTACCTTCTAATATTATCATACGGTGATGATATCAGTTAAATTTTCCAATTACCAGACAACATAAGTTACAACTGAATTGGCATGCATGCACAATTTTCAAGCCTAGGACTAAGTGAAACTTAAAAGTTGTAGTGCACAACTCTAAGTCCAGTAATCTGCTAGGTCTGTATGGTCAATCCCCCTTTCCCTATAATTACAGCATGTTTACACCTCAAGCATTCAATTACAACATGTTTACACATCAAGCATTCAGGTGCAGTGGCTTTCAATGGCTTTGGGATGGATGAATAGATATGGTTCAGACCTATTTCCCACAACTTTATAATTAAATGTTTTTGCATATCAATTGGTATTACATTTGAGAGACTGATCGCTTAAACGATTCAGCTTGAATGTTTATAAAACACTTTGAAGCACTTTAAGACAGTGCAGTAGAATCTTCATAGCTTTTGGTTGATACTCGATGAGTTCACTTATGACAGCGACGTATCCCTTTCCTCTTTTTTTTTCCAAAATTTTGGCTTGGATTATTATATAGCACTTTGACATACTTTACGGCAGTGCAGTATGATGTTCATAGCTTTTGTTTGATACTCGTGTTCACTTATGGCAGACTACTCTTTTTCTCAAATTCCCCTTCCCACATAACTCTGGCATAGCTAGTATAGGAAAAATTAAAAATCAAAGAAATGATGGATGTGCATTTTTGCAGAAGAGACCACGATAAGCATCTCCAAGGAAATAAATGTTGAAATATAATTGGTGAAGGCTATTTTCTGTATAATGAAATTTTATGGATATTTAGGAAGACCTTTCTATTATATTAACTGTAACTGTCTTATACCAAGGTTTATTACAGAAACAACTTCAAATCTTTGTTTTCTAATAGAAATGCATTTTCAGAATGTTAGAAAGAAGAGAAAGGATTGAAATTCTCTTTGAAGGATGAAAGGAACCATTCAAATTTACATGAAATATATAGATAAGAAAATGAGTGTTCATAGCTGCTCAGATGTTTTTTCATTTATAAAACTGCTCACAAAATTCATCCAAGGCCTCTTCACGCCATATGTTAGTATCTTGTAAAAAACAATTCTGAGTAATTTTGATCACACTCCAATAATACATGTAACAATCTTTTCATGCTGTAAATATTCTCGTCTAAGGCCAATTGGAAAACTTTTAGCATTACAAAGTTTACTGGTTTATTGTTATTGTTCTTTGTGTAAGAAGGTTCTTTGCATCTAGTGTGGATGTCCTCTGGAACAGTGAAACCTCACAATTGGCTCCCACACTCAATCCCTCTCTATGAGATTTAGATATGAAACCTAATGGAAACTAAACCTCACACAAACCAACCATCTTATTTACACTTTATAGGTTAACATCCTAAACTCTACCTATTATAAATCTGGTGTATCAGATAAGTGGACACTTTCTTTCCAGGCCAGTAAAACAACAAAATAAAGAGGCATTTGAACTTTTGCTCCATTTCACATACCATCTGTTCATAAAATTCGACATGTCAGACACGAAAGGTGGAAAAGGCGTGCCCAGGCCACTAAAACAACAAAAAAGAGGCGTTTGAACTTTTTCTCCATTTCACACATCATCTGTTCATGAAAACCCTATTAGAGACTGCAAAAAATGAAAATGGAGATTTCTTGTGTTTTATACATCTACAGGCTGCAGTTATCTTCCTCAATTTATCATTTTTCAAACATCAGTGTTCTTTATGTCAACTTAGATATAATTTATCTGTAATTTCAATTAAAAAAAAAATTAAAGAGATGTATGCTCTATTTCACCCACCATTTGTTGATGAAAACCTTGGTAGAGACTTTGCAGAGAATGAGAAGAGAGATTTCTTGAGTTTGATACATCTACAGGCTGCAATTACTTTCCTGAGTTTATTATATATTGAACAGCAGTGTTACGTATTTCTATTTAGTTGTATTTTATTTGTTTATATATATGCAAAGAAGAACTTCATACGATTCATTCCTCTTCTCCAAAATATTTGGATGGAATATGGCGTCAACCTCTAGGTGCAAAGAGCACAAAGAGTGGTCAGTAACCCTGAGGGAGTAATGCGGATTGGAACCTGTCACCTCCCCATTAGCAACATACCTATGGTGAATGGACTTTATATATATAATATTTATATCCCTCCATGTCCCGTTTGAGGTGTCTACATGTTCTGTATCGGATACCTGAATCCATGTGTCTCCATGTCCCCGTGTCAGGTGAATTAGCTTTGGACAAAATAAGACACAAAGAAAAGCCCAAGGAGGTGGTATTGAGAAAAATTTGAAGCTTAAATCTGGATGGTTGACTATCCAGCATAGTGCCAGAGCTAAATTTCTGGGTGCCTTTTAATATCTCTACGAGTTCCAAATCATATTCTGTGATAAAAAAAATACAAAGTACCTTTGAAAGTCGTTCAAATTTTCAAACTGATAATATACCAAAAAGTGATGACCATCAATGAACTGATCGGTTGATCTCTTTCCTGCAGAATGCTCAAATATTCTTCACGGTGAGAAATGCTTATCATTTAATCAAAAAGATATGGAATACCTGTTTTCTAGAAATTTATATTTCATACTGGTGGTCACTGGAACTTACTCTTCTTTGCAGAGCCAATTGTTTTGTTCATTTTCTAAGGTCGGATCCTCTTCAAACTAGTGATATCAGCCCTACTTTAGAGTTGGACTTGGAGAAGCCGGTGGTTTCAAGTCCTCGTACCTACATAATATTGACAGTGGATAAATTAAAGCTCAAATTTTATTAAAAATTGTTAATTTTAGGATAACAATGGTATGTTTTATGCTTAGAGCAATTTTACTTAAATTTTCTTTATTAGCCCAATATCATATCCAGTATAGAAATCACATCAATATGATAGTAAAACGCAGATAGAACATAAACAGTAACAGTAGAAGACAAGTCAACACAAGAGGACACAAGATATGGCACCAGCCAGGGACAAACCCCAATGTGGGGAAACCCTTGATCAATTTTTCTTATAATTCTTCAAAATTTCAGCAGAGAGAGAGTACAATTTACAATATTCACCTGCCCAATCTGATCAGTCAAAACAGTAGAAACATAAAGCCCTAACCAGAAAGTCAACGCTGGTCAACAAGGCTGAAAATTGACCTCCAAAAAAGGTCGGTCAACCTTGGTCAACTCAGCCTCCAACAGCAAGATAATGCAGCCCAAAACAGTCTGAAATTAACCAGTCAAACCTGGTAAACTAAAGTCAATGCAGCAAACAGAACTAAGGCAGTCAACATTGGTCGACACAGGGGTCAAACTGCCTCGGTTTTTTTGCCCAAAACTGCAGCCTGCCCAAAGAAAAGTCTCCCTCACAAAACCAAAGTCAACGCTGGTCAAAGTCAGCCTCCTGAAATTTCGGTCAAATCTAGTCAACGCAGTAGCTAGAAAATCAGACCTTCCTTCACACGTGTGGAGAGAGAGAGAAGCCTAGAAATCTGTACCCAATCAAGATGAGAGAGAGAAAGATGAATGAGAGTGATGCCAAAATGAGGACGAGGCTCCTTGTATTTATAGGCTAACATTGAGGATGAATAGATGTGACTATTGGGCTTCTGAGCCTACATGAGTTTGCTGGCCGACGTTTACAATTTGTCCATAATCAAAATAAATTCATAACTTCATTTGTGCATGTCAGAATGAGATGCTCTTTAGATTAATCCTTCACCTCTCGGAAAGAGGAATCCAAGAAAAATATCAGCTGCCTCATAAGAGCTGTCCAAAGTGATGTTTGACCCTAGTTGCCAAATTTAACAAAAATGTACCAGAAGACATTGGATACAAGGAAAGTGATTTTGTTTTCTGGATGGTGTTATCAATTTTTCTTGCGATGGCCTAGGAAGCCAGCTCTACCGTCATATTTTATATGATGGACTGGCTCTACTGTCATAGTTTATATGATGGACTGTCTAATAACATGTGATGCAAAAAATATATGTAACATTACTTTGTCTGCAGCAAAATGTAGGACTTGATGAAGTTTGAGATGTTGAAGGCATGGAATCCTCACAATCAATCTGTCAGAGGATGGCTTATAAGAAATGTATCTGTAAAACTATATGAAGTTAGAGATTTTGGGGGCATGAAGTTCTCACAATAAATCTGTCATAGAGGAACGCTTACAAGAATTGTATCTGATGAAGTCTATTCTGACTTTGTTCCAGGTTTGACTACATTAAGGTAGAATGTTATACATTTTGTACATTTCTGATTTTTTTCCTTGTAATATAAGCAGTATTTTCTCCAAACCAGAAAGAAGAAAGAAAAGAAATGCACAAAAAGTACCAATCTGTATAAAACTTACATTGGATATGGGGAGAGTGGTCTTGATTGTGAGTGAGAAATCTGGACCTCTTCCTTCTGTGCAGCACCAAGCTCAGCTATGACAGGTACCTTTGAGAACTGATTCTGTGGAGGTGATTCAACAGCCGCTGTCATGGATCTTTCACTACGGGATAGGTTTGGAGTACTTGGACAGGGTGAGGTTGGTGGTTTTAAATCCTCATACCTGATAATGAATTTAATAGCAGATAGAAAACAGCAAGTCAAGACAGAAATTAGATAACTTTGTCATTCCCCAGAAAGTGTTTTAGTACATTCATTGTAGTCAGTTGACAGTGTGTAACTATCTCAGCTAGCTTCGCTAACTAATGACTAACTAATGACTAACTAATATTTTAACTTGTGCTAACTAATCAGTAATCGATATTTTATTACTTATCAATACAAGCAGGAGACAAACGATATTGATAAATATACTGTATAAAACTCTCAATGACATACTGAGTTTGAATCTTACATTGTGTAAGGAGAAAGAGGTCTCGATTTCTCTGAAACCATCTGGAGTTCAGCCTTCTCTGGAACAGCACTAACAGCAGATTGCAGAAGGTCCTGTTCCACTGAAGACTGGGTCTCTGAAGCTGATTTGACAACCTCAGTAAGTTCTTTTTCCTGCCAATGCAAGAAGAAAGCCCCTTTGATAAGCGTTTGAACTGCAAATGTTTCTTTTATCACTGTATCCGCAAGTATTTTTCTTCCCTCCTGTCACCTTATAGAACTCGCTGATTGACTTCAAGATTCAACAAAAGATTTTCCACATTTCTCTTCAAAAGTTTTTATTGTATTTGCATTGAAAGTTTTTGAAGAATATGCAAATCAAGTTAGACAAAGGGAAAGAAGACCTAGTTCACATTCCACATTATCAATTCAGTACAGGTCAAGGTCAAAGGTAACCTTTCCTATGAAATCGTCTCCAATTACAATACATCTCAACCTATTATATGCTTAACAAGAACATATCCACAACAGAGAATCATTTTCCCTTGTATGCATTGTTCAACAAATATATTTCTTTAAAGTGGTGGCATTTTCCAGAAAGAATATTCTATCATCCATAAGAGTCTGAAACAGGTTGGAAGAGCTACTTGAAATCAACAGTTTTTTTTGCCTGGCAATGACTTTGCAGCTACACTGTCTAAGAAGCTATCCTTGTAATAATACATATTGGAAAAACTGAATGAATTATGGCCCTGTTAGCACTGGTTGCCCCGCGTGATTTCAGTGTCAACTTTGAGATTCACTTCTACATCTTTCAGAACTGTCAGGACTTCATTTAGTTATCCAGCGGTTCCACTTTGAGGGCTTACTGTCCTTGCATGCATGATAATCTTCAGATTTATTATCTTTACATAGATGCATGTCTCCTTTTGCATGCATATATAATGATTTAGAGGTGGTTCATGATATCTTCAGGGTTCATGTGTGTATGCGGGGGTTACTGGTGGTTTGCATGCGACATGCATGCAGTTCTGATACACTACTAATTTTAGGAGTGAGATTTACATGTTGGATTTAATGATATATTTGGACTCTTTGTTTCCATGAGAGTCTAGACTCTAATGAGACCATTTCTAGTAACATGCAAGGTGTTTTATGGAATTGCTATTGTTAGCAGTTGGGGCTACAGGGCTTGTACAATGAAACAAAGCACATATACCGGTTCCTTAGAGGTAGGCAAGTCTGCTGAACCTATTTCCAATGACATGCAAGGTGTTGCTATTTTTATCAATATCTTTTTCTAGACATGTTTCTAATAATAAGTGTTTCCATGGGTAGTATCTTGATATTGAGGACAATTTAGTAAATTTACTAGTTTTAGTAAATTTGTATTTTTTGCCAGTCCTGGTGTAGGTGGGCCTCGATAGGGTCATATTTAGTATTGACATCCTTGGTTGGCAAGTGTTTTCTTGAGGAGTTAATATTTCTTTTTCAATATTCAATTGTTTAAAGATCTATTTTTAGAGTTTTAAATCTTTTATAAGGATTGACACACTAAATAGACTAGTGCCTTTCTCAATCTTAGAGCATATGGAATCAAAGGAAGAGGTCTGTGGCCGAAGACTTGAGGTCTATATGCTTTCACTCTTGGGACTCTTCCTCTAGGCTTTGGTGGTCTTGTATGTAAGAACTATGAATAATTTAAACAACTATTCCCTATGAATAGAATATGAATAACAGAATAGTACAGCCATTGCAGAGACAGTAAGGACTTCTAAAATTAAACATCATGATACTGTGACAAAAATTCTTGAATTTTATAAATTTAACCGATAGAACCAATGAGAGTACTTACCTATAATCCTACAGTCGATGATGCCTCAAACTACTTCTGCTTCAATTACCAAAAGACCGAAACCACCTAGCCAAACTGAGCAGAACCTCGTTACTTAGTCTAGTAAACTTCTTAGTTGAAGCAGACTGTTCCCCCGTGCCCAAAAACCTCAGAACAAGCAAGGCCCAACTGTTCTTGATGATAAACAAATTCTCTGTGTATAAACTTTTCTCCTCTTTTCTCCCCCCTGCCTCCAACCATCCCTTCCTTCTTATAAGTTGTCATTTACCGACATCCTCCATCACCATGTCAAAATTTATGATACGTGTTGATTTTTATAAAGAAAATATGATTTTATTTTATTTGAATATCTTAATTTGAAATAAAAGTTATTTATTTATTTTAATGATTTAATTTTAATTTAATTAATTTTATTTAAATTCATAAATTTTAATTTACTATAAGTGGGTCATTACATACATCCCTCCTTCCAAAAACTTCGTCCCGAAGTTAGGGTTTATAAAATATATTAATAATTATTATGAGTATATAGGTCTTTATATTACAAAATTAAATTTGTTTTCTTTAATATTTTTAATATTTTACAACTATAATATCCATGTTCTGTCTCAGTTGGTTTTCAGCTATTCTATAATCATCCTATCCTTCCTAATCTCTTCCGCTCCCATCCTATCCGTCCTCTACTGGAGTATGCCATGGTGTCAGTTATATTGACCTAAGCATTCATAAACTCCAAGGATGACAGCGTCGGCTATACCGACCTGATCCCTAGTAGGCATCCGACAATCATCATCACACGTCTAGGGGAGCGTGACTCGCACAGTCCTCCCATGACTCCAGGGTTCGGAGGATAAACGGTGGGCAACACCTCCACCCCTCCCAGTGGAATCAGGGTTAATACCCTATCATGGAATCTCTTTGAGCCTTAATTGTTCTGAAGTTTTTGTCATCACGTGGTCATTTTGACAACGGATATTATCTGCAATCATAAACACATAAACACTTGTCCATGCATTTATAAAATGTGCATTAACATATTCAAAAACACATAGCTTATGTATATTTCCTACATGTCATCTACAATATAACATACTTTGCCATAATCTATTCATGTCAGTAGTTTTCATATCAAAATGCAATCATTCTTTGATTTCTAGCTCATCAATCATATTGATATGCATAAATAAAACAAAATTATAATATCTTAATTCTCATCAGAAGCAAAATTACTGAAATATTTAAACTTTACTTTTATAACTATAATTTAGTAAAATCAATAACATATTCCGTTTCGGTATCCATGTACTAGCGGGATTAGACAGATATTATGTCATAAAAGTTCATGTTTATCTATGGTCATTCAAAAATGGTTCTAAGTCTTTGATTTATAGTAAAGTAAATATATACAAAACATAGTTTAAAGTTCTTCAAAATTGACATTGATTGGGGTATTTTTGACATATGTTCTCTATATCTTCCCAAGTAGTCGATCCAAGACTATATTTGTCCCACTGGACCTTAACTTGGTCTACCAGACGATTCCTGAGCGGTTGAACCTTATGTTCCAGTATACATAATGGTTCGACCGATATGATTCCTTCGTCCGATACCTGCAGTTCCTTCCGTTGAAGGTTATGAGATTGATCAGCTATATAATGCCTTAATACAGATACATGAAATACATTATGAACTTTATGCAAGTGAGATGGCAGTGCAAAACGATAGGCGACGGGTCCAACTCTTTCCATGACTTTAAATGGTCCAATAAATCAAGGTGACAACTTTGTCCCTTTTCCGAATCGAATAGTGCTTTTATTCGGTTTGATGCGGATGAAAACCTGATCCCCTACTTTATACTTCCTATCAGTTCTGTGAGCATCAGCGTAACTCTTTTGTCTATCTTGTGCTTCTTTTAATCGTTGTCTAACTTGTTTTACCTGCTCCTCCATTTCTTGAATTAATTCTGGTCCTACTATCACCTGATCTTCTAATCTGTCCCAACTTAATGGTGTTCTGCAAGGTCTGCCATGTAATGCTTCAAATGGAGGCATTCCGATTGAACTGTGGTAACTGTTATTGTATGCAAATTTGACTAAGGATAAGTACTTTTCCCAGTGTGATTGCTGATCTATAACATACATCCTCAACATATCTTCAAGTACTTGATTTACCCTTTCTGTTTGCCCATCAGTTTCAGGATGATAAGCTGTGCTCAAATTTAGTTGAGTTCCTGAGGTTGACTGCATGCAAGTCCAGAATCTTGAAGTGAATCATGAATCTCTGCCTGATATAATTTTCTTAGGTATTCCATGAAATCTGTTAATTTCATTTATGAATACTCGAGCTACATCAGCAACTTCATAAGTATCTCTTATGGGAATGAAATGGGCGCTTTTTGTTAATTTATCCACTACTACCAGAATGGCATTGTGTCTTTGAGAAGTAAGAGGCAGCCTAGTGATAAAATCCATAGAAATAATCTCCCATTTGGTCAGAGGAATGTTGTGAGGTTTTAAAAGACCCACTAGAAGACAATGATTTGCTTTTACTTGTTGACATTCCAAACATCTTGCAACGAATTGAACAATATCACGTTTCATGCTCGATCAGAAGAAGAGATTCTTGGTATCCGCATACATTTTCTTTACTCCAGAGTCCAGGATGTGCACAATACACTGCTCTGTGGGCTTCCTTAAGGATAGTGTCTCGAAGATCCCTATTATCAGGAATATACATCCTTCCATGGAATCGTAAGATTCCATCATCTTCTAGTTCATATCCTTCAAATTTAAATTCTTTTGCCTTTTTACTCTCAAGACTAGATCTCACCTTTAAATACCAGCTAACTTTTATGAGATATTCTAGTACTCGTTGCCTTAAGTCTACTTTGATAGGTATGAGAGAAAATATCCGTGGTTTTCTGCTTAAAAGCATCTGTTACTACATTTTATTTTCCCTTAATATATGATATTCCAAAGTCATATTCACTTAGGAATTCACTCCATTGTCTTTGTCTAGCATTTAAGTCTTTTTGAATGAACAAATATTGTAGACTTTGATGGTCGCTTTTAAGTGTAAAACTTTGCTCCACTAGATAGTGTCTCCAACTCTTTAAAGCTAGTACTATAGCGGCTAACTCTAAATCATGAGTAGCATAAAGTTCTTCATGAAGCTTTAACTTTCTTGAGACATACACTATTACTTCTTTATCCTGTATCAATACTACACCTAGCCCTTGTTTGGATGCATCAGTACATACCATAAAATATTTGTCCATATTAGGGACTCTTAAGATTGGTGCACTGGTCAGTAGTCCTTTGAGTTCAGAGAATGCTTTATTACATTCCCCAGTCCGTTCATACTTAACACCCTTACGCTAAAGGGTTGTAATCGGCTTTGCAATTTTGGAGAATCCCTCCACAAATCTTCGATAGTAACAGGCTAAATCCATAAAGCTTCGTACTTCATGTGCGTTTTTCGGTATTGGCCATTCCATGATTGCTTTTACCTTTTCAGGATCTACTGAAATCCCTTCACCTGATATGATATGACCTAAGTAATGAATCTTTTCCTGAAAGAACGAACCCTTGGATAAATTTCCATACAACTGATGTTTTCTAAGGCAGAACAACACTATCCGTAAATGATCTTCATGCTCTTTCTCATTCTTGGAATAGATGAGTATGTCATCTAAAAAGAATTATACAAATTGATCAAGATAATTGCGGAAAACACTGTTCACTGTGCGGAAAACGCTGGGTTTCTTAGTAGTTTGTGCTGAGGAGCTGCGGGAAGGATTATCCGGGGTTTCAGCTAGGAGATTTGTCAGAAATCAAGAGGTATTATTGCCAAGTAAATTCTCTGTTGGGTAGGCTAGTTTCAACACCCAGATTTTACTCTGATATTGCTTAATAAGAAAACCCTCAAATAGCTGCAGCGGTTTTCCCACATTGGGTTTTTCCGGGGACATTGGTCCAAAAATAATGGTGTCATATGGTGTGTTTGTTTTTGTTTCCTCTTAGTTGCTGATCTGTAATATGTTGACCATGCACTAGTATTTATTTTCAGTATTTACATTGTAAATAACTTGTTAAGGAAAACAAGTAGGTAGGAATAAATCAGATAAAGTGCATGGAGGGTTTCTAACTAAGTAAACTTAGAAACTTCAACATGGTATCAGAGGGTGATTACAGATCACAGGAGGACTAAAAGACATCAGCCAAGCGGAGCAATAGAAGTAGAAAACAGTTGTCCCAAGGTGACAGAAGCTGTTCTAACAGTGCAAAAGCCAAGGAGTGTGACGTAGAGCTAGCCAGGGCTCACGCAGGGCCACGTAGAGGCAACCGGGAGCTGCACAGAGCCCCAAAGAGGCCAGTGTTGCTGATGCAAAGGGCCAGAGGGTTGACGCAGGGCCTCCCAAGGTTGACGCAGACCCATTCGGGGTGACGCAGGGCCAGCGTGAGGCAGAGAGGGGCTGAAGCAGTCCACAGATAGGCAATTGCTGGGGTTTAGAAGGCTGCAAGAGTATTGCAGAGTGGAGCTAGTGAGGTACTGTAGTCAGAACAATACCTGACAGAACAAGGCCAGAGGAGTTGCTACTAAGGGTTTCTAGCCGAGGAACTCGGACCAGTGGTGCGGTTGCACAAGACGATCAGAGTAGGGGGCATCTCGACAAGCGGCAGAAGGATTTCCAGGAGGGAAATCAAGACTCAGAGGGAGTGCAGAAGAGAACTTCCAGATAGAAAGTAGAGACTCAAAGGAGTCGAACAGAGAACTTCCAAGAGGGAAGTAGAGGAGCATCATGGCACTACACAAAGTAAGAGACCAGGATAGACTGGACAGAGCATCGAACTTCATAGTCTGGAAGGCCAAAATCTTATTCGTACTTGACAGGAATCATGTCAAGAACTTCGCCTTGAAGGTAATAGCCATCCCATTCGACCCCAGTGATAATGATAGGTACGAGGAGGCGATGGCGAGGGCCAAGAGCATTATCCTTGACGGGGTCAAGGATTATGTAGTACCACACATAGTCGAGAAGGAAACGACGTTTGAGATGGGGAGGCTCTCAAGAAGCTGTACTAGCATACTTCTATGCAGAGAAGAATGTGTTAAACACACATGGACAACAAGAGAAATATGAAAGATAAATCATGACAATACAATTTTTATTAACAACTGATATACATTTATAGTACATTATTTGATCGTTGGGTTCCACATCCCAAGGTCTCTTGGACTCCTTTTGTCCATTCGGCTTCCACACTAACCCATTGAGGATTAGGTGTCCAACATTCCCCCCTTAATCCGAAGGGTTATGTATGAGTCCAAGAAGAAAGCTGTAATACAAAATGTGCAAAAATGCATGGCAGCACTAGGTTGAATGTGCTCTCTGAAATGTTGGTATAAAGGGAGGTGGTTTAAGGATGACCACCAACACTGGAACGCTTAGTGCAATTCCCAGAACTCTTCCAAAACTGGCAAGAAGCTAAAGTCTTCTGCTAGAGGAAGTGCTCCTATTGTTTTGAAGAGGGAAACCTTCAACCATGAAAGGGAGGTCTCACCCCGCATAAAAGGGAGAACTTCAACCTGAAAAGGGAAGTCTCAACCTGTGATGGTTTAAGGATGACCAACAACTTTGGAATGCTTAATGCAATTCCTGGAACTCTTCCAAAACTGGCAAGAAGCTGGAGTCTTCTGCTAGAGGAAGTGTTCTCAATTTTGTTCCTGGAATTCTTTCGAAACTGGCAAGAAGCTGAAGTCTTCTGCTAGAGGAAGTGTCCCAGATTGCCAACTGAAGGCATGTTTACGGGCATCTTTGTTTCTGGCTACAACTCTGAAACTGGTGTGGCAGGTTGTGGCTCAGGCTCGCTTGATGTGGCTTTGAAGCTTGTAGATGACCATCATTTCCCCCCCTGTCAGATACAAGGTGAGATGATGGAGAAAACTCAACTGCAAGACTGTTCAATACTCTGGAACAAGTTCTGACATGTGTTTGGATTCTGGAATATCTTCTTGGCTGTTGATGCCCATTGCCAAGAAGCGATCCATCCAAGATGAATCTTTGTTCTTGCAGGACATTTATTTCTGAAGCGTCTGTGTGAAGAATGGCTGGTTTTATGACAGTGCTTACATGGATGAAGATCAAAATAATGATCTTTCAAATGGCCAACTCGGTCACACTGTTGGCATTTCACAATCTGTTGTTGTTGCTGCTGTGGAAGAGGGGCAGAATCTGGAACAACTGAAGCTGAACTGTCATGAGGAGCAGGTGAACTGTCATGAATGAATCCAGCACTCTGAAACTGAATGGGCTTTGAGTAGTCTGGAATATGAAAGGACAAGTCCTTCTCATATCCAAGACCGGTTCTGTGCTTGTTGTGGACAAGCTGTTCCCAAGGTCTAATGATGGGCTTGGGAAGTGCAGACTGAGTTTCTGCATCTGCATGTACAACTGCTGCTTTATGGGGGTCTGTTTCAATCTTCTGAACAGAAACAGGTTCAGAATGATGACTCCTCTGTTTTAGTTCTTATTGCTGTAGCTGGGATTCGAGCTGCAAAAAATCAATTTTCTCTTGTGCATTTTGTAGACAGACCTGAATGTTTGTGAGACAAACTTTGCTGACTTTTAATGTATCAGTAGTTGTAGACAATATGAGAGTTTTGAGGAACTCTAATACTTCATTGATTCTACCCATTTTTTTTTTTTTTTACTGTCAGAATTATACCTTACAAACTGAACACAACTACTACTTAACGCAGAAAAGTAATATCACTCACAGTACTCAGCAATATCCTTTATAAATGTGCAGCAAATGAATCAAGGAAGCAAGGCAAAGAAGTGTTGTATTGATAAAGGAACCTGGAACAATCGCGAGTTTGCACAGTAATAAGGATAAGTTTGTTCCTAGAAATTCGTCCTCAACACACAACAGGCAACTATGACTGATCTGCAAATGTCTTTGAAACCAACTTTTCCTCTTTGGATAAGCTACAACCAACTCAACCTCTTGAAATAGGCTCCTCTTTGTCTAGAGTTGGCACCACTAACAAGTGCTACTCGACCCCTTTGAAATGATAAGTCTACTATTAATTCTGGAACATATGATCAGTGGCTCCTTGGCCTACTGTGAAATTCCTCTTGGAAAAGTTCCAAAATAGCTCTGAGTTTTTCTGAGTTTGATGGGATTTTTCAGGCAGGAAATTAAACACTTTGATCACAGACAACTGTAAGTATATTTATTGAGTCTTACTCCAAATTGAGATGCACAGTGAGAGTATAATGCCTCTAGAAACCTCTCAATCAGCAATATAATATATTCAATGATTTCACCATTAAATTAAATCACCGCTGAGCACATTACATCAGTCACTGGGAGTAATTTACTCATTGGAAACAACACAGAAGATACTAGCCATGCATCTCTACTGATTTCTGAACTTACAAATAAGAGTTTACAGTACAAAATAAGAACCTGGAACCTGCTGCAGCAATGAATATCAATAATGTTTCAAATAATAATACCTTACAATTGCCAAGCTTGTGGCCTTCCTTAACACATCAGCCTCTTGCAATTGCATCCGACTTTGATGAGCGAGCAGCTAACTCTGCTGATAGCAAGGAATACCTAAATACATCCCAGGAAATTAAACTTTGATTGATACATGTTCAAGAAGTGAGGAAATATTATCTGTCAAAGAATTTTCGGTGAGTGCATCTCTTGAAGCACAGTAACAAATTGACCCAACCAAAAGTTGCATTCCTCTCGCCCTTAGTAACACCGTTAGACGATTTTGACTCTGAGTTGCTTCAGCAGCGTGCAGAATTAATGACAGCACAGAATCTTCTGAACAATTGACGTGTGGAAGCAATCATAATTAAAAACACAACATAATGTGAGGACCCTTTACCGTGACACTGTTAGGTGGAAACTCACAATGTGATATGGAGGTAGCATTACTTAAAGTCACATGAGACAACGTTACTTGAATGGACAACGATGGTACACTGTTCGTGCAATGGTGAAATACCATGTTAACGAAAGGAGATTTGGACCAAGCTCTCCAATCAAATGTATAAACAATAGATTATATTGCAGAACGAGTAAACTATAACGAATGATTCTTGGGTCTCGATCTTAAACAGATACGGCTGCACGTTGTCTCGCACGGAGGGTTATTTGGGTACGAAAAATTACTCAACTTCATCGAATACCTACTCACATCTCAGGCGCTCTTCAATGATAGTTGTAGCTGGGTTGGATCTTTGTCGTTTCGGATTACATTCCTTCCAGACAGGGTAGCGCGCATGTTGGAAATACTGAGAGGGGGGGTGAATCAGTATTTCTTATTTTTTGTTCTAGTGATTGCCAAAAGCATATATAGATATGTATATGTATACACAGAACACAGAAATCAACAGCTGGAATAAATGCTTTTATTAAAATTCAAGACAGTGCAATGAAATAAATACAATATAAGTATATCTGACAGTGAATAGTTGCCAAGCTCCAACTTGGACTTCAGTGAGGCTCCAACCTCCAGAGCACCAACTTTGTTTTGCTAAGACACCAATCTTGGACTTTAGGAGCACCAACTCACAAGGACTTCAATCCTATTCAGTTCTGAGGCTTTATTGTCGTGCAGATTGACACGACAACGCTCAGACCGGGGGCTGTCACTCTGATCCCCGATCTCTCCGTTTAAGCCTGTCTCTCGCGGCTAAGGGGGGTAGACCCTATGAGGTGAAGGAGACCAACTGTTGGTCAGTTGGTTTGGGAGACACGAAGCACTAAAATGATTTTATTAATTTAGCGGACCAGTGGTTTACAAGATTTATGTTTAAATGATTACTCGCTAGATGATATAGAAATAGAAACAATGAAAAGCAATAATTTATCATTAAACGACTAGAACGACGCAAGATATCAGTTAAAAAGCACCAAGTTCTTATAATGACCAAATCTCAATAACGATATCCAGCAATAAAAAAAATTCTAAAAGGATCAATGCTTTAAACAACCATGCAATTATGAAACATTAACCAGATACCATATGCAACTAATCCTTAAGATAATCATTCATGCGCAAACTTGTCTAGGATGATAAACATTCATTCCACATAAATTTAAATCTCAGCGTGAAAAATATGACGTGACGATTTCCCGAGGAAAACTGAGACTGGAAAAATTTCCCACAATACTTTTTATACCTTTTTTTTTTAAATATGACAAAAAGATTTTAAGCTTAAAACTAAATAAAATCTAAATCTAAATCTATATTTTTTTTTTTAAATAAATTTAAAACTAAAGTAAAGCTAAATTAAAATCTAAAAGAAAAGAAAATTTAATAGAATTAAAATTTTTATCCTAGACCAAAACTTATATTATTTCCCTTTTTTATAAGATTTTGAATTATAACTAAATGAAATCAAAACTAAAAAAATCTAAAGCTATGAATATATATAAAATTAAATCTGAATCTAAACCAAGATCTAAAGTCTAACGAAATGAAAGCATACGGAAAAAACCTAAATCCCAAACGGACCAACGCATACAATATATATATGATAAAACTAAAAAAAATCAGAACAATCAAAATACGTTTGACTGCCTGGGCCAATAAAAGAAGACTAACGCGTTTTTTTTAAAAAAATTGAGAGCACCGGCTATGTCTCAGGAGGAGACTGCAGCTAAAATCGAAAAACGCATGCTTATGAAAGACGTTACCTGGCCCGTGAACGACAACAACATACCTCTGCGGGTTATTACCTAGACCGAATGTGCTGAAAAGGGTTCCGCTGTCTCCTTCACGCCCAAAACTCCCACGTAAAAATGCCCAATGCATGCTGGACGCAGTGAAGGTCAGTAGAATAATCACGTTCTTCTTTGTTTGAGGAGTCTAGGGAGAAATTTAATGGTGATCCGAGAAGAACGCAAGTGCAGAGAGACGTAGGGATCAGCGTGGGGTTTGCGGGCTGTTTATGATGACGGCTGAGTGAGCATGCAATTTTTCAATATGAAAAATACCACCTGGACAACATGTATCACCCAAAAAGAAACGCTTTATTCTCTGCAGCTTGGAGCTATAACGAATGTGCAATTTGGGACCAACAAAAGGCTAATGGGCAGGTTAACAGATTTTAAACGGCTTTGCTGTGCAGGTTGGTGTAGCGACTGCGGAGGTGCGTGGGGTGAAAAGAGCCCAGATGGAGCTGAAATGACTGTAGAAAATTTTTGCAACGATTGGAATTGATGTGAAATTTTTTTCAGATCTGCAAAACCCTGGATGGCAAAATGATAACCCTGCAGAACTTGATTTTTCCTCCAAATCTTATCTCAGGCCTATAACCTGCCAAATAGAAAACAAAATCCCGACAGATATATGCAAAGTTTTAACATAAAACCCTTCAAAATCAGCCTAAAATCACAAAAATTTGCAGCTCTAGAAAAAGCCAGATTTGGCAATAACAGCGTTAATATTTTCAGAATTTTAGAAACTTCGAATTTGCTATGAAAAGGCTTAGAAAAATCTCTCATGCAAACCAGAAAAGTAAATTTAAATGATTAACCCAGGGTAAAAATTAGCTGGGCTCTGCAAGGAAGAGCCTATGGGAGTTGGCTGGTTCAGCCTACAACTTCCCCAAATGCCCACCAATCTTCTTCAGTAAGGGTTTTCTGCACACCTTAAATCAACCATCAGTAAAGAGAGCAAAAATAATGCTAGATCTCAAAAAGCAATGGAGATACCTGCCATTACTTCAGAAACCCTAACACCATTCAAACCCTAGCAAGTGAACAAGATACCTATGCTCACAATACTCTAAAATAAGCTTTTATTAACGGCTGAAAAATAAAATATGCAGAAAATAAAATATCTCACAGCACTTCTAGAGAGTAACACCACCAAGATTTGAACCCCAAAGTCTTCCTTTATTAACCAGAAACAGATTACACAAGAGCTTCTTCAGCACAAGACTCACAGATCCAATGATCTCAAATGACCCCCTAAGACCCTATTTAAAGGAAAAAATCCCAACGGCTAGTTCAAGTGATCCATGTCGAAATGATCTCGACCGTTGATGAGGATCAAGACATCTCTTAATCTCATCCGTCGAAATTATTAATTCATTAAAAAATGAAATTTTGCATGTATTTACTCAAAATATTATTATTTTATTATTTTTAAGGTTTTTGCTTTATTTTATAATAATTTTTTTATTATTTTTTATTATTTTTTTATTATTTTTATTTTTATTTTTTTATTTTTTTATTTTTCAGTTATTTATTTATTTATTTTTAATTTTTTAATTTTTAATTCATTTTCTAAATGGATCCTCGAACTTAGCCTTTGGAAAAATCACCTAGGACCTAGGACTTAGGACTCATGAGGGGATTTAAAATATTTTCCAACCCTCAAGACACTTTACATCATGACTTTTACAATTTACATCTTAAGGGGACAAACCCACTTAACACAGACCCTCATAAACCACCCAGTTCTGCGACACAACTATAATCTAGCAGATTAACACACTAGGATTCTCCTAAAATTTTAATGACAAAATCAATCCCGGCTTTGGGGTTAGGCTGAAGGAAAACTCTGCCGATCATGGATCGGTGAGACGAAAAACCTTCCGGGACGTAGATTATCATTAGAAAGTTAGGTCCACCCAGGCAATTTACATACATGACTCATATCTGCTAAGATTATTTACATTTCATATATGCAGACTGGGTTTACAACATAAATCGATCAAGCTGTTGATGACTGCAGGATGGCACGGTCATGTCGATCAAGCGCTACCCCTTTTTGTAAAGAAAAAGGGGGTGTACTGCTATGGGCAGTTGACCGGTAGTGGTCAACATCTGGCTCTACTTGGGGACACGTTGCTGCACTGTAGGAATGTGAGAATCCAGAATCTGCATCCACGCAACACACAGATAAAAATAAGTAGCATCCATCCAAAAAATCATCATATACATTAAGCACAGGAAAGATAAAAGCTCTTCATTTATTAACTATCTAGTAACATGAAAAGTAAATCTAATCCTAAAACAGAAATGAAATGCTGAAAAGACAAGGAGTAGGGATAGAAATATAATACAAAGGATGCCCCATGGCATCAGATATCATCTCTGAAGAACAGCTTGAGCATTTGGCCATTCGCTGGTAAATCAAGTGGTTCGCCATCCAATCTGCTCAAGTGGAATGAGTTTGGTCCAGCTATATCTCGAATAATGTAAGGTCCCAGCCACAAACTGTCAAACTTCTTATGTTTTCCTGGTTTCTCATTCTTGCGATCCCAAAGCAATACCATATCTCCAACCTGCAAAGATCTAGATCGAGAACATTTATCAAAGCTTTTCTTAATATTAGATTGATTTTTACATATAGCGTCAAAAGCTGTCCTACGATTTTCATCTAACTCCACAATCTGATCTATTCTATTCTGAACAACATCTTTATTAGTAGAAAAATTCTGGAGAAGCTGATAAGCTGGCAACTTCAGGTGCACAGGTAAAGTAACATCCAAGCCATAAACTAATTCAAAGGGAGATTTACCAGTAGCCTTCTTCTTAGTGATTCTATCTGCCCATAAAGCATATTTGATTTTGCTATCCCATGATTTCTTGTTATCTCCTACTATCTTCTTGATAATGGTTATGAGATTTTTGTTACTTGATTCAGCGAAACCATTACCTTGAGGATAGTAATTTGACGAATGAGATAAAACAATGCCATACTTGAAACAAAAAGATGAAAACTCTAAGGAACTAAAAGCCTTGGCATTGTCGGTAGTGATCTTAGCAGGGACACCAAATCTAGTAATGATGTTATTTTAAATGAAATCCATAATAACCTTTTCAGTGGCATTCTTAGCAGGAATGGCTTCGACCCATTTAGTAAAATAATCCGTAGCAGTCAAAATCCATGAGTAGCCATTGCTAGAATTTTCATGGAACTTCCCTATGAAGTCCAGACCCCAATGCTGAAAAGGTGCCTCTACAATGACAGGTTGTAGAGGAAGGGCAGCAAGCTTCTGTTTCCCAGTGAATAGTTGACAAGCTTGACACGCTCTAACAAACTTGTGCACATCAGAAAAAATCGAAGGCCAATAATAGCCAGCTCTCAGGATTTTGTGGGCGGTAGTTCTAGCGGCATAGTGACCACCACAGAATCCTGAGTGAAACTCAGAGACTAACTTCTTGGACTCAACGTCATCAACACACCTAAGCACTATGCCCTCAAGATTTCTCCATCCAAGGCCATCCTTCATAAGGCAATACTTAGTGGCTTTTAGTCTAAGAGCCCTTCTCTTATGAGCAACTAAATGGTTAGGACATGCAAGATTCATTAAGTAATAAACTATGTCCTTGTACCACTCATGCTCTCCTAATCTTTGCAACTCTGGCGAAGATAAATCACTAAGACAGAACAAACCAAGAGTCTTTTCATTACCTTCAGTTAACATTTGAGCTAAACCTTGGCTTTTGATTAGCTTGGTGGGTCTAATCTCTAAATCATACTCTTGTATTTTAGTAACCCACCTAGCACGAGTCCCTAAGCAATCGGTTTGAGTTAATATATCCTTAACAACAGAATGTGGGACGAAAGCAATGATTTTAGAATAACCCACATAAGTTTTAAAGTGCTTAAGAGACTTAACCAGGGCATAGGCCTGCTTTTCCATGGTATTGTACTTCAATTCGGAATTTTGAAGTGCTCTACTCATGAAAGCAATAGGCTGCTCGTGACCATCTTTATTCTTTTGAAGTAAGACACCGGCAATGGTATCTTCGGAAGCGAAAGAAAAAATCATGAAATCCTTGGAATAATCAGGACTCACTAAGACAGGAGCTTTTGCGATAGCAGATTTGATTTCTTGGAAAGCCTTTTTGCCGTCTTCTTGCCAAACAAATTTTGCATCTTTTTTCAGAAGACTTTGAATAGGCTTGGCTATTTCTGCGTAATTTGGGATGAATCTTCTAATAAAATTTATCTTTCCAAGGAAAGACTGAAGGGACTTAAGATTATGCGGAAGAGGAATCTTTTGGATTGCTTCAATTCTTTCAGGATCAATCTTGATTCCTTCTTTAGAAATAATATGGCCCAGTAATTTCCCTTCCGTTACCCCAAAAACAGACTTAGCCGGATTCAAAGAAATCCCATACTCTCTACATCTATCGAAGACTTGCCTAAGATGATCTATATGACTGATACCATCTTTGGAGAAAACAGTAAGATCATCTTGGTAAATTTCAATAATTTTCCCGATTAACCCTTTGAAGGCATAATCCATAGCCCTTTGGAATGTAGCCCCAGCGTTCGTTAATCCAAATGGCATTCTGATGTATTCAAAAGTACCCCATGGTGTCGTGAATGTGGTTTTGTGACGATCTTCCCTTTTAACCCATACCTGATTGTACCCAGAAAAACCATCTAGCAGTGACATCATTCCAGAACCAGTTACTCTTTGCAACAAATTTTCCATGTTTGGCAAAGGGTAATTATCCTTTTTGCATGCTAGATTAAGGTTTCTAAAATCGACACAAAGTCTTATTGTACCATTCTTTTTCCTAACAATCACCAAATTCGAACACCATGTCGAATGCCTAGTTTGAGCGATGATCCCTGCTGCAAGCATTTTTGCAAGTTCTTTCTGGACCAAGGGGGCTAACTTAGGATTAATTTGCCTAAGTTTCTGACGAAAGGGCTTAGCATTTTCATCTTTTAGGGGAATAGTATGTTCCATAACATCCTCCCTATAGCCCTTTAATTCATCATAAGAAAAAGCTAAAACATCTCAATATTCACGAAGTAAATTAGTTAACTTCTTTCTTTCCTCCAAACTAGTACCTTTACCAATTTTAACCATTTTCGGGTTTTCAGAAGTACCAATATTAATCTCGAGATATTCGCTTGGGTCCATCTTGTTTTCTTCTTTCAGCTTCGTAGCATCATGCCGATCAAAATGTTGCTCTAGAGCAACCACATTCCTAGGAGTAGGATTTATGATATGCTCATGATTTAAAACTCCCTCCTCCTCAGAAACTATCCGGAAATCCTCAAACTCATCTAAACTATTAAGGAAACGAATGACTTGTTTTTCGTCATTAAAAACATGCCAATGCTCTGAATTGTCTGGAACAGATGGTCTGAATATTACTTCCATTTTAATCTTATCGTTAATTAGTTCATCTGACAATTGGAAAGTAGTAGCAGCCACGGCAAGTTCATCCGCCAAACTATTTTGCTCTCTTGGAATTGCTTCGAGGTCAAGGGCATCAAAATGCCCCATAGTATCCCACACAGTGTTTCTATAGTTTCTTAATCTTTGATTTCTGCATGTGAATTTATTCTTACGCTGCATGATAACTAAATCAGAATCTCCTTTAATGCTAAGCAATCTAACCTTCAAGGACTTGGCCAATTCAAGACCCAACAATATGGCCTCATATTCAGCAACATTGTTGGTTGCCTCAAATTCTAATCGATAGGCAAACTTGAAAATGTGACCAAGGGGAGATTTAAGCACTATTCCCGCACCTTTACCAGCCCTAGATGATGCACCATCAAAGTACATATACCAAACTTTATCCTTGAGACCCCTAATCTTATCATCAGGAGGAATTATAAAATTAGACATGATGGCGTAGTTCCCAATGTCAGATTGCTCTTTGATTATTTCGTTATGAGGTCTCTTAGGATCTTCAACATGAAATTTTCTTTCGGGCTCTCTATTTAGTCTTACAAAACCATCACCACTAGGAGAAGGAATCATGGCATATGACCAATTCATTTGAATACTTCCTCCTAGATCAGAGGCCCACTTTCTAGATAACAGCATACCCCAGGCATCAGGCACATCCACAACAACAATATCCATGACAACCATGATGTCTGGGTAAACTGAAAGATGAACTTGCAAATCTTTGATTAAACCATGTACTTCGATTTTCTTAGAATCCATGGCGCATATGTTATAATAGGGTCTAGAAACTCTTAAGTTAAGTTGTTCCATGACCCTTTTAGTCATTACACAAGCGGATGCACCAGAATCCAACATGCAATTATTCAATTTATACCCATTAACTAATAAGGTGATGAAGAAAGGCTAGTGATCTTTGTTATCAGCATCTAAGCTTTGCAGATATATGGGAGCATCACGATAGCCAACTTCCCGAGTATTCTGTTGAGAAATATTGACTTGAGGACCTTGAATCGCTTTTAGTAACTTGTCTCTTTGGGAAGGGATTTTAGCAATCTCGGAGACAGGAACCCAGATTTTAGCATTGTTATACCAACTTCCCAAATCGACATCTATTCCAGAGTTTACACCAAGGTTAAAAGTTTGAAGGGGTATTTGATTCCCGCTTTGATCTTTATCCTTTCTCTGATAGGTCAAACCCTTATCCCTAGCCATTTCCAAGATTTGCTCAGGAGAGGGTTTTTCACCATATAACCTTGCCAACATATCATCTTCGTTTTCAAGGTTATTTATACTAAAAGCGGATGAAAGATTCACAACATCACGACTCATTTCCTTGACCTCTACCCAATCATCCATAGACAAAGGAAACTTGCTGCCTACTACATTTATTTGATCACCTGTTCCAAACATTCCATTATCTAAAATTCTTCTAACAATGGGACAAGTGGCCTCTTCATGAAGAGCATCACAAACCCGACAATAAGGAGGAGCATTATCAACCAAATTAGTCAGCGGATTAGGAGGTCTCTGCTCACTAGTTTGACCCTTCCTTTGCCAATTGTTATTTCTATTATTATTGTTTCGAGGTTGAAAATTCTGCGTTTGCGATCTTTCCATTTGAATCAACCTATTCTGCAAAGTGGTTATCTCCTTATTATGATTAATTTCCATAGTTTCAATTTTTTGAAGCAATTTGAGAACAAGCTCACTTTCAGGTTCCTGGGCTGCTTTTCCCTTAGGTTCTTTTAGTTTCGTAGCAGCCCTATCGAAACCTGGGATCTCAGACTTTCCAGATGCGGCCTTGTCCTTTTCAAGCTCTATAGCTAAGGATTGGCAATCTCTATAATCATTAAGTTTAGCACGCCTTAATTCATAAGATGGTTCAGGACTAAAAGCATCAATGTAAAAATCTTGGAGAGTTCTATCTATAGGTTTATAGTCTTGAGGTAATTCTCTAACAATTCTGTTAAACCTTTTATTAAATTCTTCAACATTTTCATCCTCTCTCTTTTTTATTAGGCTAAGAGCTTTTACTAGGTGCCTTCCTTCTCTCTTATCTCCATATTTTTCTTTAAACACATTAATGATCGACTGTAAAGAGTTAAATGAATTCTGAGGTTTTTCTGCAAACCAATCATAAGCATCGCCTCCTAGAGTTAAGATGAAAAGAGTCATTCTGACATCCTCATGATCAAAATCAGCAGATCTTGCGTATTTAGCCATCCATATGCTAAAATCTCGCAAATGAGAGTTAGCACTAATCGCATTATTTCCTTGAAAATTAGGCAATTTGTTGATCCCAACAGATGGAATATCGTTGGGATATCCTGGAATATTAGAAAAATCACAAGGGGCATACATATCCATGATGCTGTGCCTAGCTTGACCTTTAAATAACAAATGAATATCAGAGAGGGCTTCTTGTCCAAGGTCTACAAGAAGTGTACGAGAAGCGAGTTTGTGTAATCGTACCCTGAGGACCTTTTCAAGATCAGGAGTAGGGTTGCATAGACTGCTTGGATGTCTTCTAGTGTACACTCTTGAAGATAATATATGAAGTGGAGTCGCCACCTGAACAAGAAGTAAAACACGAAATAGCTTGAGATGAAAGAACCAAGGACAGAAAAACTCTATCCCCGGCAACGGCGCCAAAAAATGTTGTCGCGCAGATTGACACGACAACGCTCAGACCGGGGGTTGTCACTCTGAGACCCGATCTCTCCATTTAAGCCTATCTCCTGCGGCTAAGGGGGGTAGACCCTATGAGGTGAAGGAGACCAACTGTTGGTCAGTTGGTTTGGGAGACACGAAGCACTAAAATGATTTTATTAATTTAGCGGACCAGTGCTTTACAAGATTTATGTTTAAATGATTACTCGCTAGATGATATAGAAATACAAACAATGAAAAACAATCATTTATCATTAAACGACTAGAACAACGCAAGATATCAGTTAAAAAGCACCAAGTTCTTATAATGACCAAATCTCAATAACGATATCCAGCAATAAAAAAATTTCTAAAAGGATCAATGCTTTAAACAACCATGCAATTATGAAACATTAACCAGATATCATATGCAACTAATCCTTAAGATAATCATTCATGCACAAACTTGTCTAGGATGATAAACATTCATTCAACATAAATTTAAATCTCAGCGTGAAAAATATGACGTGACGATTTCCCGAGGAAAACTGAGACTGGCAAAATTTCCCACAATACTTTTTATACCTTTTTTTTTTTTTAAATATGACAAAAAGATTTTAAGCTTAAAACTAAATAAAATCTAAATCTAAATCTATAATTTTTATTTTCTTTTAAATAAATTTAAAACTAAAGTAAAGCTAAATTAAAATCTAAAAGAAAATAAAATTTAATAGAATTAAAATTTTTATCCTAGACCAAAACTTTTATTATTTCCCTTTTTTATAAGATTTTGAATTATAACTAAAGGAAATCAAAACTAAAAAAATCTAAAGCTATGAATATATATAAAATTAAATCTGAATCTAAACCAAGATCTAAAGTCTAACGAAATGAAAGCATACGGAAAAAACCTAAATCCCAAACAGACCAACGCATACAATATATATATGATAAAACTAAAAAAAATAAAAATCAGAACAATCAAAATACGTTTGACTGCCTGGGCCAATAAAAGAAGACTAACGCGTTTTTTAAAAAAAATTGAGAGCACCGGCTATGTATCAGGAGGAGACTGTAGCTAAAATCGAAAAACGCAGGCTTATGAAAGACGTTACCTGGCCCGTGAACGACAACAACATACCTCTGCGGGTTATTACCTAGACCGAATGTCAAATGCGCTGAAAAGGGTTCCGCTGATCTCTTTCACGCCCAAAACTCCCACGTAAAAATGCCCAACGCACGCTGGACGCAGTGAAGGTCAGTAGAATAATCACGTTCTTCTTTGTCTGAGGAGTCTGGGGGGTAATTTAATGGTGATCTGAGAAGAACGCAAGTGCAGAGAGACGTAGGGATCAGCGTGGGGTTTGCGGGCTGTTTAGGATGACGGCTGAGTGAACATGCAATTTTTCAATATGAAAAATACCACCTGGACAACGTGTATCACCCAAAAAGAAACGCTTTATTCTCTGCAGCTTGGAGCTATAACGAATGTGCAATTTGGGACCAACAAAAGGTTGATGGGCAGGTTAACAGATTTTAAACGGCTTTGCTGTGCAGGTTGGTGTAGCAACTGCGGAGGTGCGTGGGGTGAAAAGAGCCCAGATGGAGCTGAAATGACTGTAGAAAAATTTTGCAACGAATGGAATTGATGTGAAAATTTTTTCAGATCTGCAAAACCCTGGATGGCAAAATGATAACCCTGCAGAACTTGATTTTTCCTCCAAATCTTATCTCAGGCCTATAACCTGCCAAATAGAAAACAAAAGCCCGACAGATATATGCAAAGTTTTAACATAAAACCCTTCAAAATCAGCCTAAAATCACAAAAATTTGCGGCTCTAAAAAAAGCCAAATTTGGCAATAACAGCGTTAATATTTTCAGAATTTTAGAAATTTCGAATTTGCTGTGAAAAGGCTTAGAAAAATCTCTCATGCAAACCAGAAAAGTAAATTTAAATGATTAACCCAGGGTAAAAATTAGCTAGGCTCTGCAAAGAAGAGCCTGTGGGAGTTGGCTGGTTCAGCCTAGAACTTCCCCAAACGCCCACCAATCTTCTTCAGTAAGGGTTTTCTGCACACCTTAAATCAACCATCAGTAAAGAGAGCAAAAATAATGCTAGATCTCAAAAAGCAATGGAGATACCTGCCATTACTTCAGAAACCCTAACACCATTCAAACCCTAGCAAGTGAACAAGATACCTGTGCTCACAATACTCTAAAATAAGCTGTTATTAACGGCTGAAAAATAAAATATGCAGAAAATAAAATATCTCACAGCACTTCCAGAGAGTAACACCACCAAGATTTGAACCCCAAAGTCTTCCTTTATTAACCAGAAACAGATTACACAAGAGCTTCTTCAGCACAAGACTCACAGATCCAATGATCTCAAATGACCCCCTAAGACCCTATTTAAAGGAAAAAATCCCAACGGCTAGTTCGAGTGATCCATGTCGAAATGATCTCGACCGTCGATGAGGATCAAGACATCTCTTAATCTCATCCGTCGAAATTATTAATTCATTAAAAAATGAAATTTTGCATGTATTTACTCAAAATATTATTATTTTTAGGGTTTTTGCTTTATTTTATAATAAATTTTTTATTATTTTTTTATTATTTTTATTTTTATTTTTTTATTTTTTTATTTTTTTATTTTTCAGTTATTTTTTTATTTATTTTTAATCTTTTAATTTTTAATTCATTTTCTAAATGGATCCTCGAACTTAGCCTTTGGAAAAATCACCTAGGACCTAGGACTTAGGATTCATGAGGGGATTTAAATATTTTCCAACCCTCAAGACACTTTACATCATGACTTTTACAATTTACATCTTAAGAGGACAAACCCACTTAACACAAACCCTCATAAACCACCCAGTTCTGCGACACAATTATAATCTAGCAGATTAACACACTAGGATTCTCCTAAAATTTTAATGACAAAATCAATCCCGGCTTTGGGGTCAGGCTGAAGGAAAACTCTGCCGATCATGGATCGGTGAGACGAAAAACCTTCCGGGACGTAGATTATCATTAGAAAGTTAGGTCCACCTAGGCAATTTACATACACGACTCATATCTGCTAAGATTATTTACATTTCATATATGCAAACTGGGTTTACAACATAAACCGATCAAGCTGTTGATGACTGCAGGATGGCACGGTCATGTCGATCAAGCGCTACCCCTTTTTGTAAAGAAAAAGGGGGTGTACTGCTATGGGTAGTTGACCAGTAGTGGTCAACATGCTCCAACCTCTTGGGCTCCAACCCAACCTTGGTATAAACTGGTTCTGCCGCTTCTGCCTCTGCTGCTTTTGCTGCCTCTGCACCCTCCGTTGGTTCTTTTTCACAACGACAGTCCCACAGTCCTCTGTGTTTTCTGTTTTTATACATTCCATGCCTCTGTCCATTCGTTTCCTCTTACACGCTGGCTCTTTGGCTTCTTCCTCAGTGGCTATCGATTCCTCTGACTCGCTTGGTCTTCTATGCTCACTTGACACTTCAGCTTTCCAATCCATGGCTTCCTCTGTCTATCCGGGCGTTTCAATATTCACAGGACACGTTCAAGGGAAAGAGAGGCCGCATACACACATTGACATAGCTTAACGAACAACCACGTCCCAATCGTAATCATTATCGACATGAGTCAGTCTCCTAAGCTATCGGGAGCATTATCGAATGCATTTTTGCCTCAGAGGCGCGCGCAGGCCAAATATCAAATTACACAGGAAATATATGAAAAAACAGTCGACAGTGCTAAAGGGCGGACTTCAAGGGTCATAGCACCCGTATCTATAATATATCGGGTCCGCAGCATTCATCGCAATCGGCGATCGCAAAGGGCCGATGGCCGATGGGCCGATCCTCTCATGGACGCGATATTGCATTGAACCATATTTTATGTGCCCGTCGGGTCCGCTCCCTTATCGCAATCGGCAGTCGCCAATGGCCGATACACCACTGCTCCGATGAACCGGATGCGATATGATATTAAGCCACAGTCTATATTCCCATCGGGTCTGCAACAGTTCATTGCAATCGGGGACTGCCCTGGGCGGAGGTCCGATGCGATATCGCTATCGGCGATCGGGAGAGTGTCATGCCTTTGTGTATTGTTGCGATGGGCGGATGCGATATAGCATTCAACCATAACACAATCCCGCGTCGGGTCCGTGTTATTATCGCAGTCGGCGTTTTTAATGTGGCAGGCTTAACCCACTTGCGATACCCGCTCCGAAATGACGGATGCGATATATCATTAGACTGGTTTTAATACCTCCGTCGGGTCCACAACCGTATATCGCAATCGGAGGTTTCAGGAGTGACAGCCCTTTGAGACCAGCGACATAGCGGATGCGATATTACATTTAGCCAGTTTATAATGGAGCAGCGGGTCCGTGTTAATATATCGCCTCTCTCTCTCTCTCTCTCTCTCTATATATATATATATATATATATATATACTCCTCAGTACTCCCAATAGTTCTTCCTTTGGTATTGTTGCACCGATAGTGTGTTTGTAATATGTGCCCACCGATTGTGTTAAGATATATATATATGGGTTTTAACCGCCGATTGTGTTAAGATATATATATATGGGTTTTTTTCGGGCCCAATAGTATTATATGTGGATATATGGCTCCCAATAGCTCCCGATAGCTGTTATGTGCATGTTTATATGATTTCTGGCCGCCGATAGTGTTAACTGTGGCATATATGGCTCTGTTTGCTGCATTTGCTCCTCCGTCCTCTTGCTCCGATATGCTCCGATAGCTCCTCTTCTTTGGCATATATATGCTCCTCCATCCTCTTGCTCCGATATGCTCCGATAGCTCCTCTTCTTTGGCATATATATGGCTCCTCCTATAGCTCCTCTTTGCTCCACTTGCTCCTCTTGGCTCCGTCTGCTCCTCTGATGGCTCTGTCTCCTCCTCTTGAATATTGCCATATTGACATCAATGACAATCTGTGTCCAACAGCGCAGACAGGATAGACGAAGGGGCATTGAAACTTTGGTTCTTGTTCTTCAACTTCACACGACACGTTCAATGTAGACGTTAATGCAATGAACGAGCAACAACAACTATAGCTGAAGCTCCCGCTCCCACCAATATAAGGAGTTGAAGTTTCATATAGAGCAGTTGAAGCCATAACCGGTCCACCACAAGGTTTTGCCCCATTTCTAACACCATTTTCTTGATTTCGCACTATTTACTAAATCATTCGTCCCGTCAAATTCTACTACTGGTTCTATAGATCGTGCATAGCATTTTTGGTTCTGATACATATATCAACATCACGATAATGCGCAAGTGTGGAGCATCTGCGCACAATCATATTGCAGTTTCATATATGGATCAACAATTAGACTTCGGTCTCCTAATAGAGTCGCTACAGAGTCGAGCAAAAGAATTTGTATAGTTTGGAATGTAAGAGGACAACCTATTGCTGAGCTAGACCATGGAAAGCCTCTACTGGAGCAGTGTAAATCCTTTTACGCAATACAAGAACGGAGCAGCGTTAAACAACGGAGCATTGGATGGAACAACCATACATATCACCTTATTAGATGCCAGACATCTAGATCCAGCTTCGGTGGAAATGGAGAAGCGTACTGTGGCGGTTATACATGAAATCCTCTGACACCAGGATTCAAATCAACGGACCAGCGTTACAAATTTTGGGCGTTTCTCTGTGGGAGCATTGCAGTCAGAGAAGAATATGAAACCGGCATAAAAACGCATTAAACACAGTTCTGACAAATGCAGTCATATGGCAGAGGTGAGCAGTGCATCATTAAACACAGTTCTGACAAATGCAGTCATATGGCAGCGCAGTCTGGGAGGAGAGGCATTCGAATATCAACAAACAATTCTCAGAAGGTAGTGCTGGGAAATACAGGAATAGCAATGAACAACGGATTATATGAAATAGCGTCAGGGCAGCGCAACATTATATGTATCAGGATTATAAAAACTGCTCAGAGAAGAGCAGATACCAGCAGCGGTATTAATAGGTTGCAGCTAAAATTTAGCTGAAGAAATATTCATGAGAAAATATTCATGAAGTTCATGGCAGGAATAACTCGCACAAAAAGGCCATAAAACAAATGGCTCAAATTAATTATGCAGGACAGGAATACACTTGCTCTGATACCATGTTAAACACACATGGACAGCAAGAGAAATATGAAAGATAAATCATGACAATACAATTTTTATTAACAACTGATAATCATTTATAGTACATTGTTTGACCATTGGGTTCCATATCCCAAGGTCTCTTGGACTCCTTTTGTCCATTTGGCTTCCACACTAACCCATTGAGGATTAGGTGTCCAACAGAATGCTGCTCGAGAATCAGATGAGGTCATATCAAATGAAGAAGGGACAATCAATTGACACCTTCCTCAGAGGACTGAATTAGATCTGAGATCATTTGACTGCTATAGGGGCGACACCAGATCAGGAGCTAATGGTGAGGACAACCCTGAATCTTGTCTCAGAAGACTGGGAAGTATTTGTTTAGAGTATACTGGGCAGAGGGACACTTCCACCTTGGGACGAGATGTGGGCAGCTCTTCGCTGGGAAGAGATCAGACGACAGTCAAAGATGAGTAGCAGCAGCAAGGGGATCAAAGTCAAGCAGGAGGAGGAAGATGTGGCCCTAACATCTGAGGGAAAGCAGGAAAAGCGAAAGAAGAAGGATCTCTCCAAGATCAAGTGCTCCACTATGGGGAGCTAGGTCATTATGCAACCCAGTGTCCAAGGAAGAAGAGTAAGGGAGAGTCTTTCGAGACTAAGGCAGCGCTAGCATGGGCAGAGAAGTAAATTTTAACAGACGATGGTTGTGCCATGAGTGCACACGCACCACTTGAGCGGAAGTGGGGAGGCATCGAGCTGTAGTCAGGACTACAGGCAATGAGGGGCAGGATCCTCAAGGTACCCAGCCTCTTGGATTAGACCTTGCCACAGGAGCCCCGTCGAGTAGTAGGACTGGCTGAGTGGGTAGATATGGATGCGGATGGAGCAGTAGAGAGAGCTACAGTGCAGGAGTCCCGAGACAGTGTGAGGCTAGCAGGCTGCAGTAGTGCGAGAGGCATGGGAGTGTTGCACCAGTGCAAGATGGCACAGAGAGGTGTGCAACCATGCGATGCAAGGAGTTGTTGCAGCAACGCAGAGGTTAGAGAGGGAGCACTTGTCAGCGGCAGAGGGAGCTTCAACATTAGTGGGTGTCTCTAGCCCAATAGGGAGGTCAGATTGGGAGATCAGTTACTTACTTCTCAGTAACTGAGTTGCAGTGCAATAGTGGGCAACACGATGCAACATGATGAGACGAGGTGCAGTGCGGATGCAGTGCTGGGAGAAAGGACCAACAACAACACGGATGCAGAGGGAGTTGTCGTACAGATGCAGTAGTGGCAGTGGCAGAACCATGGGCAGCAATACAGGATGCAATAGTGAAAAGGATGTTGGGCAGGAAGGCCTAGCATCAGCACAGGTACCGATGCCAGATGATCTGAGTAATACTCAGTGAGGAGTATTGCTAGAGCACAGTCCTCGCTAAGGAGTGTTGATTTGGGGTAGCATCGGATGTGCTCTAGCCACACAATTTGGTGGAGAGGTTGGGGCACATGAGATCTCCAATACCCAGAAAGGGTTTGGGCAGATTCTAAACAGATCAGGAGATATTAAAATAATTAATATTTTTAGTGGAGTCTCTAAGTCTAAACTTAGAGAAAATAAAATATTAATGTGTATTAATATGAATCTGTTTTAGAGTGGTCCAAAAGACATGGATCAAGACAAATCTAATCTTAGCCGTTGATTAGGGAATTAATCTCGGTCGTTGAGATGTCAACAGGAAAAGTATAAGAGGAGGCTTGAGGGTCACTTGGAGAATACACCAGAGTGATCAATCATTCTATTCTCTAGAACGAGGTTTGCTAAGAGAGATAGAATCAGTGATTAGAGAGCAGCTGAGGGGCATTGAGTATAGATAGACAGAGAGGCAAAGATAGTGTTGGGAGAGCAACAGAGCAGATAGAATCATTGATTAGAGAGCAGCTGAGGGGCATTGAGTATAGATAGGCAGAGAGGCAGAGATAGTGTTGGGAGAGCAGCAGAGCAACTAGAGAGAGTGACGTAGGAGTAGCTAGTACTCATGCAGGGCCACGCAGAGGCAGCTAAGTGCTGTGCAGAGCACTAGAGAGGCCAGCCTAGCTGACGCAGAGGATCAAAGAGCTGATGCAGGGCCTCCTGGGGCTGACGTAGGCCAAGATAGGCTGACGTAGGGTCAGCGCTGGGCTAGGAGAGGCTGACGCAATCCAGATTGGGCAGATGCTAGGGTTTCTGAGCAGTTTTGTGCTGAGGAGCTGCCGGAAGGATTATCCAAGGTTTCAACCAAGAGATTTGTCAGAAACCAAGAGGTATTACTGCCAAGTAAATTCTCTATTGGGTAGGCTAGTTTCGACATGCAAATTGTACTATGATATTGCTTAATAAGAAAACCCTCTGATAGCTGCATCGGTTTCCCACATTGGGTTTTCCCAGGGACGTTGGTCCAAAAATAATGGTGTCATATGGTGTGTTTGTTTCCGTTTTCTTTTAGTTGCTGATCTGTTATATGTTGAGCATGCACTAGTGTTTATTTTCAGTATTTACATTGTAAATAACTTGTTAAGGAAAATAAAAAGTAGGTAGAAATAAATCAGATAAAGTGCATGGAGGGTTTCTAACTAAGTAAACTTAGAAATTTCAATAGAACCCATTGTGTGCAATATGCATTAGCTCATCATCTGCCGGCTTCTCACCTATTGTAGCAAGTTCATCTCTTACAGACGGAATCCTGGTGAGGTAGGTGGTTACATCTTCACCCTTGTTCATCTTGACCGTCCTCAACTTCTCTTTGAGGATCATCTTCTAGTTCTCTGACGGATCTTGGTATAGCTTGATGATGGCATCCCACATTTTCTTTGATGTTCCCTTCTTTGCAATATGCAGGACTATGTGATCCCTGACTCCATTAAGAATCATCCTATTGACTTTGGAATTGTCTCTCCTATACTCATGAAACTGGTTGGGATCTGTTGGCATGACAATAACTGTTGTAGCAAATGCCTTCAGACCATACTCATCCAATAGAAACAACATCCTGGCTTTCCAGATACCAAAGGTGGAGGCTCCATCCAACCGGTCTTGATCTCTCAATCCTATTGTCACCATCTCTGGAAAATCCGCGAACTCAAATAATCTGGAGAACTTAATAAACTGTGCTATGAAACCTTTGTTCTCTCTTCCAGGCCCTGTGGTGATTTACTCTTGCCAAAACCTTTGTGGAAAACCCTCTGCACTAAATCTGCTTTGCGAAATTTGATTTGTCTCAGGAAATCCTTTCCAACAACCTCACTGCCTGCTGTAGATCACTTCCTTGGACTAGAAATCGACTACTTCCTTTGAAACATGCATTGGTTGATTGGCCTACGCAAATCTACTCTTCAATGCATTGATCTCTCTAATCTGCACCAACCTTGCTAACTTTTCTCTGATATCATGTGAAATTTCCATGAACTGCAACAACTGGAAATTATTCTCCTAATTTATACAATTTATTTATCTTCTGTTAATTATTAACAACAAATATTGAATAACTCACTACAATTCTTCACAAATAAAATTACATTGTGGAAAATAAAATACTGGAACTAAGAAAATAATGCGCACACACACAATAAATATGACGCCAATATTTTTGGACAAAACATCCCTGGACAAACCCAATTGGAAAATCAGTGTAGCAGATGAGGGTTTTATTATTATTAATCTTCAACAATTCAAGAGTACAATGATCTACTTGCCTCTCACTAGAAAATCTCTGACAAATACTAATCTCCACTAACAAAATAAACTGGAGACTCAAAATCTCCCTCTGCAACTCAATCTAGCCTCTCCCAACCAACTCGCACTCTCTTTGGCTACTCTCACTACCTACCAAAATCCGCAATTCTTCCTTTTGGAAATTCGCATAGCCTCTAGGACTTCTTACTAGCAAGTCGAACTACCTCCAGTAGCTGCTAGACTCACTCGCTCTGCCTTTGCGAAATAGTTCCATCACTAACGCATTGAAACAATGTCTCTCCTGCAACTTGCACTGGGTAAAATGGCTAACTCGCACTAGCTGATTCAACCTCCTTCTCTACAGATAAATCAACCTCCTTCCTGCCTCTGGAAACTAGAAATCACTGTGGAAATTTTCTCCAGAAAATTTCCTCCCAAATCTCTGTTGAAACCTCGTTGCTCAGTGTCTCCCTAGCTTCAACTATGCCCTTGCTGAATCATTGCAACTAGGTAGTCAAACTACTCAACTCTCTTCTGTGTCTTCTCCAAACCCTATTGAATTGCTCTTATAATATTCTGTTGGACAACCAACGACCATGATTACATCTCAATTGATGGCTAAGATCATCTTGACTCCATCAACTCACTTTCCGGAAGTCTCTAGAGAAAAATCAATTTCTCTCAATTAATCTGATTTAATTAACCAATTTTCCTAAGTTAGACTTAGGAAATATTTAATTATTGGTCAATTAATCTAATTGAGGTGTTTTTAAGGCTTTTCTTGCGAAACCTTTTTTAGGTTTTAGAGATCTTGTGTTTCTTAGCCTCTTAGACCCCATAGAGACTAGAACACCTGTTCACTGCTACCAAAAACTAACAAGGGTTGAAGATCAATTTTGGCAATTTTTTGGGACTTAGGAGATATGGGTGAAGTGGGTCCCATGGTCCAGTGGGCCACATGAGAGCAATTCACACTCATAGAGGGGGAGTGACTTTTGGAGGGAAAGCGGGGGCCACCAAGGAGGACACATGGGCCCATCAATATATAAAGGCAAAAAAGGGGCGCTCCACATTATCTTTTGACTATTCACTTAAGAAAATCGACATCTTGTGAGTTGTTTAGCACAAGGGTTTGGAGTGTTTCTTAGCACAGGGATTTCAAACGGAATTTGGACCGGTTTAGGAGAACTTCGAGTGTCTCCCTAGCTGGAAATCAAAGGATTCCATATCAGGGCTTCCACGGAGCTTCACCTTCAACATTTGGATTAGTAGTGCACATTTTCTGGGGTGCAGAGGCTGTGCGTTGTGTTGAATTGTTGGGTCAGCTTAAGAGAATTAGGGAGTGGGAATTGTAGGGATCATTTCTACATTCTTGAGTAGGAATTTCGGTGGTAATTTGCAGGGGTGATTTGGGGTTGAATTCAACATGTTTTGGCAGAGCGTGGACCTCACTGGAGGAACCCTGCACAAGCATAGGTGCTGGGAAGATTGGAAGCTTGAGGGGCTGAATAATTAGAGCTTTCCAGAGACAAATTTCAGATCAGTTGGGAGTTCTTCAATTGTGAAGTTGAGGTCTACTTCCAGAAGAGGATTTTGGCAGTGGCACACATCAGTTGGCTATTTAGGCCATTCACACCATTTGGAGGGATTCTTCACTACTTGGGTCCAAGCCAAACCCTTTCCAGGTTTTTGTGGGTTTTTGGAGAGTCAATGGGTGAAATTTCAGGCTGATCTGGGCAATATTCAGGCTGGAAATCATCATTCCAGTAGTCAGCCAACAACAATTTATTCACTGGGCTAGTAACATCACTATTTTGAGTTTTCTACCACTTGGGTCAACAACATATTTCTAGGTTTTACTCAGCTTTCTTGGCAAACCCAGGTTTCATTGTTCTATCTCATTTTATGTACTCAGATCTGTGCGTAATATAATGGCTCAGACTATTATGTTGGTTTCATTTGTGTGCTAAATATGTGGCTGTTGTTACTTCATTTGTTGTTGTTCCAAGTTCATTGCTTTTGGTATTTACTATTGATTTTCCATTAGGAATATTACATTTTGTTAAGTTAGTCTATTCTAGGATAAAGTCATAAAAGCAAATGAATTATCTTCAATGACCTATTTTAACTCAATTTTTAATTATAAATATGTAGTAATGAATAATGCAAACAGCTTTCCCATGAGTGATTCTCTTTCTCTTACTCCTTTTCTATTAGCTCAAAACAAATAATCAAACTCAATACTGATGTGGGGGCCAAAGGAGGAGGGTAAGCATGTGGAGATAAAAATACAGGAGTTCAAATACAAAAATATAGAATTGGCAAAACTTAAAAGGGGTTGTCAATTAACGACAAGAATATCCACAATTCAATTAGCATCACCTCTACATATCATATACCTTATTGGTTGAGGGGGTACCCTACCATAGTCACATTGCATTAAAGTTTAGTTGCAACCTCAACAATCAACCCCTAACCCTCAATATGATGAGATGACAACATAAAAGTCCCCTACATCAAGAACGTATAGTTATATAAACAATACTTTTAACTTTATTCTTTCCATGGAATTAGCATCATTTTGGTACAATAGTGAAAGCATTTTTATCTTTTTCATCTTTAGATGAATTATGTCAAACATGGTTTTCTACTTGCAAAATATACACAGGATATGTTTGATATCTGGATATCATGACCCTAATTCTCACTGAATCCAATAAATTGTTATTGATGTATATGGCTTGTTGAGTTTGTTTTCTGTTATTTGGAAGATACCTGTGAGGAAAATTTCGAAACACCATTTGCTGATGATAGACTAGCAAGAAGTTCTTCCATGGGAAGCAATAGAGCCGTTGTCTCAGCAATCACTTCAACCACATTATTCACGCAAAGCTCTCTATTTTTTGCCATGCATGCAATGAGTTCTGCAACCTAAGAACATGTAAATAGACATATTTGTTATTTTAGAACTCAAATGAACAAATTTAATAGGTAACAAACAAAATATCACGATACGAACAACTAGGAAACAAAATATCCTTTAGAATTAAATACAAAACGAATGAATGAACATCTTGAAAACTACATGAAATATTTTCAAACCAGCTATTGTTGTCAATTCATGGAGAAAATGATAGCTTGCAACAAAATTACTATAAATTCTAACAGCTAAGCATAATGTCCTAATGCCGTTTGAGGGCCAAACTTCCACTACAGTTCTACTAAAGCAAGCCTAGCATTTTGCTATGTAGTGATTTGTTAGTTTACTTCGAGTATTCTCTTCTCTGCTTTTCTTCTGAGTATTTTCTTCTCTGCTTTTCTTCTGTTTGAGAGGCTTAGAGTGCAATGACTTGTTGACCTGATTGTTGTTCAAGTGCTTCTTCAAAAATCTATTTCAGATCCATCAATAACTTTATCTGTAACAACCCATTTTCCTAAGGAAAACCTTGTGATGAAACCCAAGGAATGCTTCTCCATATTCATGGATGGCATCCCTGGTCCATCAACATAGGCTAGTCCGTCTCATCCAAGGGGATTTAAACCATGCACCTACTAGCATTGAACTAGCCAAACTCCTAGCAACATTGGCAAAAGCCAATTGAGAAAACTCCTTAGGATAAATTTATAACAACCATTATAAGTAGATGGGATAAGTCGATAAATTATAATGATAATAACAATGAGATATAATAAGAGAGAATGGTGCATGATAGACAATATGATTAATTATGGAAGAGGTAACAAATGCACCATTTAGATAGACATAATAGACTTAACTCCCCAAAGGTATGGGACTGTGTCCAAAATTCTAAGTACATAACTAAATTGTCACATGACTTAAGCCCAGGTTATATTTTCACCTTTACTTATTGACATAGACTTACACTATTTCATAAAGTTATCGTTAGTCTTTATAGTCTAACATCATTACAATGCCTACCATGTAGGAGGCCTAAAGCATGACATGTGGCAACAAAAAGAAGCTAGAGAAGGAGCACCTTGCTTAAAATGGTGCTATGTGGCTTTAATAATCCTAATTTAGTGAAGCCCCCCTTAGGCTAAAGGAGAGTTGACCAAAGGTGTGAAGAGGGTTGGTGAGGTGACTTTTGGCTCCCTCATAGTTCCTCCAAGGACTTGCTTGAGTTTTAGGACTTTATCTCAAGAAGTTATACTTCGAGAGCTAACAGGTCCCATGTGGCATGAATGACATTTGTATGGTCAAAGAAAGGTCACTTTACGAGTAGTGTTCCACTCAAAGGGCAAAAGAATTATACTTTTGGTTACTTAATAATGAACCTAACCTCTCAAAGAAGGATGTCTTCTTCTATCCAAAGCATTATAAGGGGTATTTATGGGGCATTATTCATTGTTTGAGGCATGTTGTTCACATATGTGGAGGGGCCAGCTCAAAGAGAAGAGGGAACTTGTCAAATTTGGACTAAATCTGACCCTAAAAGCTACTTTAAGAGAAACACCCTAAATCTAGGGTTTTGAGTTCATTTTAATATTATTGTATGAATTAGCATTTGATTTGACTATAAATAGAGGTGAGGATTCATTTGCTAAAGGCATGCTTGGAAAATTGGGAACTCCCCTCCAAGCACGTAGCTGAATATCTTTGGGAGGACTGGAAGGAGGATAAGTCCAAGTTGAGGTTTCCATATTTTCTATTTCTCATGGGTTAAATTGATCGTTAGAAATTGCTAGTACAAATTGCTAGCGTAATCTTTGAAGAAAGATAAATTTTCTTTGAGAAGAAAACATTAGGGAAGAGGTTTAATTCTCCCTTTCTCTTGTTGTAATTGTTATGCATTTTATGGATATTGATATTGTTATTTCTGCATATTGAGATGTGTAATATACCTAAGGAAAATTAACAACGATAAACAAAGCATGCATAGAAAAAGCACACACAATTTTTCACACAATATTAAACACCCAGAAAACTCCAAAACCTGCACAAAACTGAGCCATTTTATTATGATAAACAACGGGTACAATATGAGATCAGAATGTATGCACTTGGGCTTTCCCAAGGCAAGCTAACAAGACCCAAGTGATGAAATCAGCTGCTCAACCACTGGGAATTGTCCCCTAGAAAAGCTCTGTGTTGGCCCTAGAAAATTGCATTGTTGGCTCCAAGAAATGGCTGCTAGGTCCTCCTCTGGTGCTAAGAAAATTCAAGGAAATTAACCTCGGTCTCTCCACCAATACCCACCAAAACCCAAAAAGGGTGTTGGTCCTGTTCAGTGTTGACCACTAGAGTGGCACTTGATGATTATATGAAGACTCCATGCCTAATTATGATCCAGAGGACACTTGTACCATCAAATATCGTCAGTCAACAGAGTTTTTTAACTCTACTTCTATCTTCTCATCATCTTTCTTGTACCCCCTACGGGAAATTGTAATAAGTGATACTAGTAATGATGAGTTTTGAGTCTGTAACAGGCCTAAGATGTTTGGACTCGATCAGCAAATGGATACACCTTGGAGTGTTTTTTCTATTTGGTTAATTATCCCTTTTCTTTTAGAGGGGGATAATTTTCTAGGTTTTTTCACTCACATTTTACCCCAAAGCTGGGGTGACGGCTTGAAAGTTGAGCCCCTGACACATGTTAGTGTCTAGAGTTGATGTATATTACCATACTAGATCACACAAAAATTTCATGGAATTTGGTTAGGTCTAGGTAGTAATTTTTTAATTTTTTAGATTTCTCGCAGGTCAAAAATTGCAAATAAAATTGTATTTAGATTGTAATAAGTGTAGTCTAGAGAAGTTGTATGGGGAATGAGTAATCAAAATTACACCTCTCACCCTCAATTTTCTACTATGACACACTTTAAGGGGTTAATAATGTGTTTTGGACCCTCAAAACCCACTTTTCCTAAGTTTAGTGGGAAATCTGGCAATTAATTAAGCCAGAAATTAAATAAATGGAGAAAAATAAATATCCACACATGCTAAATGTTGTGGAAATGAGGTGGAAAATTATGGGGGAGTTAAAGTGAAGTCCCAAGGTGATGTGGACTCCTAAAATCAAGGAAATGACATGTGCTCAAATAAAATCGAATTTCTGACATTAAATGAAAAAGCTACTTGGAAATTCGAATTTGTGAAGTTAATGCACATTTGGGAGGATTTTGGAGAATATTTGGTGGAGATTTTTGTGGGAAATTGTCCCCACATGGGTTACCACCCATATACACTTGTCATTCCACCATAAAATTCGAATTTGGCACATAAGGGAAGAAGAAAATGATGTCCACTTGCCAGAATTCGATTTTTACACTTGGCATTGGAGCTCCATTCAACAAATTCGAATTTCTCTTTGGGATTGTCACCTCATGCCACTTGTTTAATCACTTCTACATTGGGATTGGCTCTAATGCCATTTGTCATTGTCATTCTTCATTGGGATTTGCTCCCAACTCTCTATATAATAGAGCCATGGGCTCTCACATTGCATCATATTGTTACTAGCTATTGTGCTTGCAGAAGCGCTGCTGCCTTGTACACTTTCAAAAATATCAATAAAGACTTTGGGGTTTCATTCATGAGGTGTTCCTCCTTTTTGAGTGTGATGAATTGTTGAGCATTGGTATAATTCCTTTTACTCATGCTTTGATCTAATTTGCTTCCATATGCTCTTGTAGATTTGTTAATGTAAAGCTATCTTGCATTGAAATTTGATTTAGACGTATGCTCTAGGTATAGAATGCTCTAGTTGGTTTTAAATTAATCTCTAGAGTTTCTTATCATTGTCTATTGCTAAATCTATATGGAACTAATTCTTGATTGAAGTTTTGTAGAGGGAACATCTTGTTGGGATTACAGAATCAAGCGTGAAGGGAAGTCTTTGGAGAGACCAACCCACTCTTGATACATTCTTAAAGGAGCTCTCATTTGTTCCTTGAACCGTCATAGTCTTACCTTACAAAGTGGTTTTGCAGGGATTTCGGCATATAGCTTGTACACAAGCCGAGAACTTCTAAATTTAAATCTCTTTTAAAAAAACATTGTACTCCATTTCTTTCATTTGCTATCTAAGAGCTTGAAGATGGTTAAGCAAAGACAAGAGTTTACTCTCACTCTTTAGCTTAGCCTTTTGTAAATTATTATTGTCAATATACATTTTATCTTGCTGATTTTTCCATTAATATTTAACTTATTTTGCAGCCATTGTTTGGATTGTTTGTTAACTCTTGTGTGGCAAATTTTGAAGAGCAACTTCCTGCAACATCTAAGAAGTGTTTGAAAGACCTTTGGCAAGCGTTGGGGGTTTGATTTCCAAGGATGTCGTGAGCCCTTTTGAGGCTTATTTTGACCAAGTCAAGTTCACTAGAGGGCTGCCCATTTTCCTCTTTAAGACGTGGGCATTTGGAGGAAACTCACACCTTGTTTCCCTTGCATAAGTTTTGTGAGATCTTGTCACTACTTTCTCAACAAAGGAGGTCTAGTGTCCAAGTTTCAAGCAATTATTGTGAGGACTCTCCTTGAAGTATAGTTGAGAACTTTGAAGGGCCTTCTTCTCATTGTAATATTAATAAAAGATCTAGCTTGCTTGTGGGAGCTTGGGATTTCTCCCATGGTATCCTATCTCCCCATTTAGAGGGAGGCTTCTCTTGGGTGGATTGACATTTGCATGGTTTAAGCTTTCATACTTCATTCACTTACATGCATGCTTTAATTGGGAATTAACACAACCTCACTATCACATTTCATTAAGTTAAAGTTTGTTACAATTTCATTTGAGCTTTACATTTTCTTTCTCATTGTTGCTTGGAGCTACAAGCTTACACTTTACTTTGGGCAATTCATCCTTTACATGCAAGCATTTTATATTCTTAACAAACTTTGATTCGTTTCCATTTACCTTGGTAAATTGTTTCATGAGCACTTGAATACATGTTTCAATTTTATGCTACATTGTTATCTTTAATATTAGAGCAATTTATTGTCATTGTCTATTTGAAACAAATTTTACTTTCAAGCAAATTACATGTATCATTTTAATTCATTGATGAAACACATGCAACACTTGTAAGCTAATTTTATTCCTCCAATTGAAGTTATAATTGCAACTTATGTTGAACACTATTTCACTTTCAAACATTGCAAATCAATCTCTTTGAAGCATTTCCATGTATCATTATTTTAATTTGGGGAATTAACACAATTTGCATTTCATCTAGGCATTTTAGTGTAGGAAGGCCCCACGCCTCATTAAAATTTTACCTCCAACATAAGTTGGTTGAAGTAAACATCTTAGGGATCCTCTACTCCTCTATTGACTCCTCACTGTGAGATCCATATCATTGGGCGAAGGTGAGGTCTGAGGATTGAAGAGTTAAATTGTAATCTTGTTGTAGAGATAATTAATAAAATTAACCAAGATCACTTTCCATTACATTTACTTTACTTGTCTCTTGATGGTTTGAGTTTTCATATGCAAAGTCTATTCCAAAAGCAAGTATTGTAATCATTACAAACAAGTGTTTTCTTTTCATGTTTCAAGTCTAATTGTATATTGATGTCTTGGTTTAGCACTTCCTTTCTTTTACATTTCCAAGTTAATTACTAATTTTTGGGTTTTGGCAAGATATGTTTCACATGTTTTGATTTATAAAGTTGATTATCTCAAAAGCATTTTGTATCTTACATATCTTGTGCTAACAATTATTATTTACATTTTAGGGTTACTTTGTTTTCTCTTTTGAGAGCATTGCATTTTACTTTGAGCAAATATATCTTTAAATTGTTGAGCAAATTCCTTATAAGGCACTGGTTTTATGGTTTTTAATCATATTAATGATTGGCATTGTTATTTCAAGTTGCTCACTTCATATTTGCCCATAAATCCTTAAAAGTAATCCATTTTCACTATAACACTCTCCTAGAAACTCACATCTTTTAACTTAACTTTTCATTAAGGACCACCCCCCTTAGCTAACCTAGGAGATAGCTCAAACGGAGAGTCAGGATTAGTGTGACAACCCCTTCTCTGAGTTCCCAGCCACTGACCACACCTTGTGGGGTTGAAGGCTTTCCTCACTGACTTGTAGATAGGTGTAGGCAGCAAGGTCAACAGGTCCAATTTAGGGGTGTAAATCAGATCATAAATTTAATTATCAATCCGGAATTCATAAACTTGGAAGCACACCAAAATATACGGTTTAGAGACTAATTTTTAAACTAAACTAACCTAAATTGCAATTTTTTTTTATCACACTTGTACTTGGAAATGCTTCTAGACTATCTTGAGATTTTAAATGTTGTAGGCAAGTAAACTTTAAGCTCCCTTATAGGAGATGGATTCATAATGTTTCCAAGAGCATAACAACATTTTCGAATTATCAAGTGCTTTTTAAAAATGAACGAATTGATAATTCTTAAATGTTGTAGATGAAAGCACATTAATCTCTTTTACAAGAGGCTATTACATAACATACTATCAGGCTTAACAACAATCCATATTGTTCAAATAACAGAAACTAAAGCATACAAGAAACTACAACAAAATTGGAAGAGCGTACCAAACATTTTAAATACTAAATGTACATGCTTGACAATGAGGGGCCTCCATGCTTTGCTTGCACACTTGAATGAAAACTAGTTAAGAAAGTTGGTGTTACAACATCAACATAATCCACACAGCACAATGAAGGTATCCAAAAACTCCAAATTTATTAACTTTAGTCAAGTAGTACTCTTCCACAAAAATAATACATCTCTTACTTCAAGTGCTACATATTTATACAAGAGGTTTGATAACCAAAACTACTAAAAATGCTCAAATTAGTTTCTGAGATCCTAGATAAATGCTAATATGTCAAATTCAACCTTAAGATCCATGAAATATGAAAAAAAACCCTTAAAATAAAAAATTGTCTTGATTTATTGCCAAAAATCAAGGATTTTCTAAACAAGTGGTCTAGTTTGACCAATGTTGACCAAACACATGCGAGGCTCTTTTGTAATATCCCTCCATTGTAGTAAAATCACTCTAGTTAGATTGAGTTGGGGTAGAAAGAATGGCAGGAAAGACAAAGAAGAATATTGCATTAATTATGTGAATGATTTTATATTAATAAATAAATATGAGATATATGTACTTGGGAATGGGACACCTAGAGACGAGATACTTGCCAAAATAAGATAAGGATAAAATCTCATTGATAAATGAGATTTGATAATCCTTTCATGATAAATATTCTAGAAAAAAATTCTAAATAAACTAAATGGAGGGGAAAGAAAGATCCATTAAGTTGCTTAGCTGGAGAAAGACGTTAAGCTTAAAAAAGCCTAAAAGCACCGCCGGAGAGAAAGGCGGGCTTTTATGGAAAACCCTAGGCAAATGGATAAAAAGATCCACAAAAATACGATGCCGCTAAAAAAAACATTATCATGAAAGAAGGGAATTAAAAACCCAATGAAGGAATCAACAAGAGGTTGTTGAATCCGGGGCAAGTACTCTCAGGCTTCAGCTCGAGGGTGAACTAGAGGAAGTCAGTTCTTTGTTGGGTGGAGGTGCTCGATTCCCAAGTGTCTCTCTATTGGTTGTTCTGGTTTGATTATTTACGTTATACTATTTCATACTTTTGACTCTAAATGTTGGTATGTATTTTAGTAAATACTTCATTCATTTGACTTTAAATGTTGGTATGTATTCTAGTAAATACCCTATGATTGTTAGTCATAAATTAGAGAAAGTTGCGGTTCCGAAGTGATAATGATGTATAGTAGGAAGCCAAAATATTAAGCACAATATATGAATGATTGTACTAGTATATGGATTTAATAATAGGTGAGCACAAGACCCTGTAGAGGAACTGCTATTAGTGGTTAACTGCTACTCACATAGCCTATTTGTTTTTAACTGTAATTTATTGCTATATTAGGGGCTTAAGCTGTGAATAACGAGGCGAGGTGTAATACTTATCATTGTTAAAGATCTCACTAGTTATCATAGGAAAAATTAGATAAATATATTGAGTTGAATAATTACATCATTAGGAATAATAATTACTTCTGTATCGTGAGAGACAGGGAAAATTTTTGGTTCCTAGTAATTATAATCATCTCCTATTAGGAGAATCTTTTCTATGGCTATTATAAATATTTTCATCTCGGATGCATCTACGTTTTCAGTAGTAAAATAATGAAAATTACCAGCGATCAGTCTTTTGCTGTGAATTAGGTTGCATGTGTGAATATATAGACAAGTTATGAGAAATATACAATTGGATATATTCTAGGACAAATTACCAACCCACCATGCCACATCTGCATGGTTGGCTTGGTTCTTATTAACAGTCTAGGACTTGTAAATTCACGGATTTATCTTGATTTCAAGATTGATAGGATGTATAAATTTTGGATTGAATGGCGTGAAGAGGGACATCTGTACCAATTCTGGTTGAATGAAAAGCAGATGGAACTTTTTATATAATATGGTTATATCGTAGGAAACAAAATTACTAGAATTTAGAAGAACGAGGTAGCAAGAACACTAATTAAATTGGATTTAAGATTTTAATATGGGTTTAGAGTTTATAACTCACATGGTGTCTGACTGATCCCTATAAGTGAATGAACAAAGTAGAGGAATAAGGCTTGCTACGTTCGAATACCTATAGGAAGTTGAAAGACGATTCTATGCAATAGTCCCGAAAATACTTATTAGACATAGTGGAGTACATTAGAATTCTACTCAGTACTCTTTCGGTAACTGACAACGTACGTTCCAAGTGAAACTGTAATCACTAAGAAAAGTGTTTAGCAAGAATTTTGAAGGAAGACCCGACAAGTCACTTTTAGAGGGCAGTAGACTGGAGTAAGTTAGTTAAATCAAACCTAGCAGGGGTTGCAAGAAAAATATTAGCTCACATCAACAATGATTAAATTGTATAGCTCTAATATGTTTGCAAGCACTTTTGTATTTACTTTTATGGTCATCAACTTAGTCGATTGAACATTCAAATGAAGACTAATTACAGGAAGAGCATTTCACATTCATGATTATGCAAACACTGTAAATGTAAATATCGAAGTAAGCACTGTAAATATAGCTTTTACCAACCTGCAATAGGTTCTATTGTGCATGCATCAAAAATTATAATTCTTACCAAAGAGTCGTAAATTAATTATGTGGATCTACTTGTAAACATAACCATTCAATAATCCTTGTAGCAATTTAATGGGGATATGATTCAAAATAGGACTGTAAGAATAAGTACATCTTATTATTAGATGCACACAATCATTACTCTCTACCCATTCACGTTTCAGAACTTAGATAAATGACATTCACCATAACCATAATTACAAGCCGGTATTGGCACATCATGAAGTGAGTGAAAAGGGAAATTATGGAATTAAGACGATACGAAATGCATACTGAACATAGAAGAAACATTAAACAACTTCTTAAGTTAACTCATCCTGGAGTATTATCGCAACTTCCAGTATGAGGACAAAATTGCTAGGGTATCAGGAAATAACTCTGTCTGAGTAACCTGGGTGCTCAAACTCCATCAATGGGGAGGGTAATAGAAGGAAATGATTCGTTGAATATAAGTTAATACATAACAAAAATTACAGTGCGATTTATATATAAGAGTGGTTCCTAGACGAAGAGAAAAACAATGCTCGGCTCCAGGACGCGGTAATAGGGGCTATTGAGCCAGGTGAGCATCGGAGTAGGGAAGAAAAATTGTGGCTCGAAATTGAAAGTAGCCAGGTGAGCTTAGGAAAGATTCTTGAAGTCCTTTCTCTACGCAAGAGCGACAACATTTCCATGAAATTAAAACCTAGGTAGGGTAACCAACTTGTAGGTGAGAAAAAACACCTGTTAGTGTCCGCTGGAGCTGAGGAAGGCATGGTTTTGTAAGCCAGGAAAAATGTAAGCATACCTGTGATGGTAAATTATCAGGAAAACAGTAAAGACCAATTAGAAAGTAACATTAAATGGAAAATAGGGACAATACTCTGTTTTGGGATGATGATAAGAGGAAGAATAGCATTACCTTTATAATTATTGTGAGATAGGGGGGTTTTAATTCCTGCATTGAACCCAAAATACAAAGTAAATAAAAGAAAAAAAACCCAACGAAAATCAACTTATACTTGGTTGAATTATAAAAATATGAATAGGGTAGACAAGATTCAAATCCAACCAGTTTAACCTAAATGGCTAGGTATTGGGAAGAAATTTACCCTAGTTTCCTATGATCAAGGCTGTCCCTCTGTCACAACGTGCTGCCCCATCTTGCACATGTATGTGACAAATTAAAAAAAACTAAGACCTCGCCACATACCAAGTGAAACAGATAAGGGAAATGAAATCCGGGCAGTGAGTGAAGTTATTGAGGTTAGCAAGATACTTGAAAATTACTTGGTAGGCATGTTGAACCAATTCGTGGGGGTTATATTCCTCTATGAATGTAGGAAAGAGGGACTCCATTAAATCATCACAACACCAAGCGCATGTGAACCAAATGGCAACGCACTACTAAAATGGAGCGCCATGCCTTTTGACACATCAACAATCGAGGGGACGCAGTGATGAACATCACAGAGACCACATACCACCATTGTAGAAACATTGGCTCAGGTGGCATAGTAGCACAAGCAAATGAGGGTAAGTTGAGCAAAAGGAAACCTTAGGTTTGTGCGAGTATCCTGAGCCGTTGATGAACAAAGAACGATCTGGATTGGTGGTATTTTCCACCTTGAAAGCAGTGAGGACCATGTGACAGAGTACTTGAACTCGTATGGCAATTACACGTGTATTGAATGGGTGGGATGTGGATTTCGATGTGGAGGACAACTGGACCATGTGTTAGCAATTCGAGCTGTGGAGGATATTAAGTAACCAATCTAACTTCACAAGGAGATATTAACGTATAATGCCTAACCTGGCAATATGCACCGGTGATAGGAAACCTACATATGCTTGAAGAAAGATATAAAATCATTGTTGAGTATAAATAAAACTATATGAAAGGATAGTTCAATATTATAAACCTACCTTGTTAGGATTGAATTGACTTGGGTAAGAACATATCATGTATGGCCTTAAAAACCTAAGTTCAAATACATATACGAAGTCCATATGGGAAAACTAATCATAAGGTATAAAAAAAAATAGAGTTTCAAGGAGGGATGTGACATATGGTATCATAGCCCCAGTTACCACACTGGGCTTTAAAAGGCACCACCATAATTATAGAATAAGAATTAATAGCTATCTAAGAGTTGAAAAAGAAGAAGATGGCTATCCAAGGGATATCTAAATCGACATCTAAATCGAAAATGATCTGTGTCAGCACCGACATACATGTTGGTTCCCTTGGTAGATCCTTAACTATGCAGGACATTCGGAATAAAGAAAGGAATGTTCAATTCTCATGAGAAAAATAAGTGGTTATGAGGGAAATAAGATGGAAATCCTTGTTATTAATGTCTCGCTTAGAATACTCCATCGAGTTTGTACAATGTTTGACCCTTTCACTATTAATGGGCTATGGATGTCGAGGTTGGAGTTGTGGAGATTGCAGGGGCAAGACAAATGGCGTTATCAGGGAGAGAAGTGCTAGTGTTGGAGGAAACTTTCTACATCAGCACCGTTACCAGTTCTCGAAATAGCGAAGTCATCCATGTAGGAATCTATTATCCTCCTCATTCACTCAAGGTAAGTTTAGTGCATTCGCCGATTTCCAGTAACCAGTGTTTACGCATTTTGATTTCCTTGAACAATGATTGGGCAGGCTCGTCTATGTGGAAAAAGGACAAATTTACGGTATGGATATGATAGTATTCATAGTGTACCGCATAGGCAGGTGGGTAAGCTCATACTGGCCCCAACCCATTGTAGAACCCTATGTTAGAGTCTAGAGAATTTGAGGAGTTTGGGTATTGGGAATGGGGTTACAAATCTATGCAGATTGAAGAAGAGGAAGCCATGGAAATGGAGCCAAGTTATGCTATGGCAGGGCTCTGTGGTGTCCTTCTATTGGAATTATTGAAAGCCATGCCCTCATGCTCGCTATGTAGATAGAAGCTGAAGAGCATAAACAAAATGTTTGCTTTTAAGTTTTAACACTTCAGTTATTAGAGGCCAGAACAACGTAGGTGGTATTCGTCGTCATAATTGAGAAACAAAGGACATGCATATATTTGTCGACAATCCTAATATCCCACCATAGTTAATCTTAGATTCCAACATAATCAATTATGTTGGTTTGAGAGTGTCATCTCATGTCAGAAGATTTGATGGGTTTTCTTATGAAGCTATTCCTAATGCTTATTATGCTCATGGTTGTTATTTTACTCTTTCTAAAACCAAGAAGTTTCCTTTCCCACCATTTGATCTATCTAGTTCCAGAGGATGGTGGGATAGTACATGTGACATAGGATATGGGTGGCCAATTAAGGTTGGATCAGATGTTGAATGGCTTGATGATATTGACGACAGAACAAGGTTTGAACATGTATGATCATTAGATATAGTTTACTACAAACTTCGTCATTGCTTTTCCTAAGGTTGTGTTTAGCCAAAGCGGGCAACAATACAAAAGAGTGTTGAACATGTTGTCGCACAGATTGTCACGACAACACTCAGACCGGGGGCTGTCACTCTGATCCCCAATCTCTCCGTTTAAGCTGTCTCCTGAGGCTAAGGGGGGTATACCCTATGGGATAAAGGATGACCAACTGTGGACCAGTTGGGTTGGGAGACACAGCAAGGCAAATTAGCATGTGATTGATTTTAGAAGTTAATGTACTAGTGCCTTATGGAGTTAATGATTAAATAATTGTTTATCAAATGCTGCAGAAATATGAACCTTGTAAAACAATCATTTATCATCGAATATCCCAAGCGATACAAGCTATTCAATAAACTCAACGCTTTAATAATGATCCAGCAATTAAATTTCTAAAGATTGAATGCTTTAAACAACCATACAATTTAAATGCTAACCAATTATCACTTTCACATAGGTAACTTCAAATAAACATTTAAGTGCATTTAACTATAGAAAAGTCGAACATAGATACCACGAAAGACGCCAAAAAATGAATTTTCAATTGTTTGTTAAGCTTTTCAAAAAAATTTCATTTTTATATTTTTAAATAAAATAAAACTAAAATCTAAATAAATACTAAAGTAAATGAAACTTAAAACTATTCAAAACTAAACTAAATGAAACCTAAAATTATTAAAATTAAATCCTAGAATCAAATAAATCTAAAAAAAATCAAAACAAAATATGAACCCATTAAAATTTAAAACTTTTATGATTTTTTATTTTTTATTTTTATTTTTTTTATGATTTTAAAAATTTTAATTTAAAATGAAACAAAACTTAAAATCTAAATAAAATCTTGCATTTAATATATCAAAAAATTAAAATCTTGCATTTATTTCCTCAAAATTTTGACTTATTATTATTTTATTTTATTTTTCAAATTTTTATTTATCTTTTTTAATTTATTTTTTTAATTTTATTTTTATTTTTTTAGTTATTTTTAATTTTTAATTTTTTTTTTATTTTTTAATTTTTTGTTTTTGGATCCTCAAACTTAGCCTTTGGAAAAATCACCTAGGACCTAGGACTTGGGACTTGTGAGGGGATAAAAAATTTTCTAATCCTCAAGACACTTTACATCATGACTTTTACAATTTTACATCTCAAGGGGGGAACCCATTTGACATAGACCCTCATAGACCACCCAGTTCTGCGACACAAATATAATCTAGCAAATCAAGTAATTTGTAATAACTTACTTTTACATAGACTCGAAGCACAGTAGGATTCCCCTAAAATTCTAATGACAAAATCCATTCCGGCTTTGGGGTTAGGCTGAAGGAAAACTCTTCCGATCATGGATCAGTGAGACAAAAAACCTTCTGGAACGTAGATCGTCACTAGAAGATTAGGTTTACCTAGGCAAATACATACATGACACAGATCTGCTAAGATTATTTACAATTTACACATGCAGAATGAGTTTACAACATAACATGATCGGGTTGATGATGACAATCGAATGGCACGGACATATCGATCAAGCGCTATCCCTTTTGCGAAAAGGGGGTGTACTGCTATGGGTAGTTGACACGTAGTGGTCAACAAAACCTTTCCTCTCAAACAACTGAACCTGGAACATGTGCAAAATAACTGAAGTAAAACCATGAAATTTGTCGGTTCATTCATCTTTTAGAGCCTACAGATGCCTTGGGGCTGACAATCTTCAAACTCACCAAATCCCATACAGTAATTAGTGTATTGTTAGTAGTGAAATGATGGGATTTTGAACATCCATGGACTCTCACTTGAGTTGTTCTTTTAATCTCGTGCCCTTCCATTGGCAGTCTTATATATGAATATTGGGGGCGGGATCCTCAAATAGGTAGTTTGAAATTTGTTGTTTGAAGAGTCACTTAAATATACAATGACTCTCTCCACTGTTTTTGTTAAAGATTACATTTTTTTTTCGAATATTAGGATTCATGAGATAATATTGGTAAAAAGATGGATTTTATCATGACCTAATATAATGCATCATGATCTCATTGTTAACACCATAGTGGGATATCAATGCCAGTTTTAAGGAGAGTGTGTGCCACTGTTTAAATAAATAAAAATATTTGTTGAAGGTTGAATTAAAATGACCAACAACGTATTGACCACTTCAAGTTATTAACACCTCTAGTCTTGAGTAGTGTTGTAAGGACCAGTTGAGACAAGTGGTGAAAGGCATGGAGAGATGAAAAGAATCACTCAAATCAGGGATACGGGTGGTGGAAAATCTAACCTTTAAAAGGAAAAGAGTGCTAAATATAATTTTTCCCAAGAAATGAAGGTTGAAATGTGCTCTCGTTACACAATAGTGGAATGAGGTACAAGAATCATCGTCGATTTAGAGGAAATAAAATAAAAACTCGAACTAAGAAGTTGAGAATATCAAGTATTTATATGAACTTGTCAAAGTATGAAGGGTGTCTATAAGACACAAGTCGAATGATGTTTATTAATATAGATAGAGAATGGATTTAGAGATGGAGTTAAGAAATATTAGCTCACAATCAAGGTTCACAAAATATAGAATTAATGACAAAAGAACCATGTTATATGTAAGGAATGGTTCAAATGCAAAGTATGGTGAGCCTACCACGTCAATTGAGATATCCTACTGGGAATGTAATTAGGAAAGTGAATGAGAGGTAAGGATTAAAGGGAGGATACAAGTATTGTTAAGTACAAAATCCTCAAATTTGAGTAGGGTCACATGTTCAAAAATTTAATCTTGTGACCAGGTAACCAAGTACAAAAAATTGAACTCTGCCAGCAACAATATGCTTTAGAGTAAACTAACTAGGTAAAAGATTAAAAAAAATGTGTGGGAAGAAAGTGAAAATTGCTACAAGAAAACCGATGGTGAAATTGGTGACCTCCTAAATTCAGGGAGTTAGACAGAATTTCCTGATGGATGAATATTATAAATCTCCACATCTAAATATCAATAATCATGCGAAATGTCTTTAAATGAAAAATATTATACAAGAAATCAAAGAGCAACACGATGAGAATTGACTTGATTAAGGTCATGATTAAGGGGATCTGACCCATTAGATGTAGGAACCATGAGTGCATGACCTACACCTACATTTGTAAGACATCTGCATAACAAATGGGAGGATACCAAAATAAGGATTTCAAATTTCATTAGCCCTAATAATAGGTAATAAATTCTAACTAGTGGTAATTACAAAAATGGAACAATCTCAAGATTGGAATTAGAGGCCGGCAGGGCTGATAAAAAAAAGGGGTGTATACAGTATGAAACGCACTATGCTGAAAAAAACTGATGATCAGAGAACTTCAGGTAAGGGTGAACAATTAAGAATGGGCCTTGTGGAGTCCACTTGCAGGTTATCTTAATCATAACCCAACAGATAGTAACTGCACGAGTGATAAAATTTTACCTAAATTATAATAGGCTACCAACAGGTCCTTGCTAATTGTTATTCTACTATGAGCAATGTGCTAGGCAAAATGAAATTTTGTATCTTGAAGTTATAAATAAGCATGGCCTTAGGTATTGAAATAATGAATAGAATAATGATGTTGACCTCATTTCGATGCATCTTAATAGTATGTTGAATGTAGGTGGAAGTTATAAAACAAGCATTCAATGTGTAGGCTCGAAAAAAGATGGAATGAAAGTAAAAGTGAGGGGGCACTCAAGTTAAGTCGTCATCCCAAATGAAAGAAAAAAGACGAGTGTAAGCGAAATCGACAATGGAAGATAGGATGTTGTTTCCGTTTGGCTGGGAGAAGATGGAATTTCGCTAACCATGTGAAGGATTTCGTAAAATACTAAAACTGCACAGAAACCACCGAATTGGCACTATAGCATACTAATCAATATTTCTTTTCTTCTCATTATCATGTTCAAAATTGCAAAGTCTTCGTATATATCGTACTTACCAAAATAAGTACAAGATAATCTCCATCTAATTGTTTGGAAACTGCTACAAGTAACGTCAAGGGAGATCTTTTGGCAAAAGTTGTGGTATCTTAACCCGAAAAGGGGGACCTGGTTGCGGAATTGAGAGTGATGCCTAGAAAAGTGGAAAATCCATCCAAAAAGGCTTTACCTTTGCAAAGGATACAGGGGAGCAGAAGAAAAATATTCATCAGGGTTTTCAAGAAAGGAACTGGACAGCGAACACCGAGGATGATGTTAATAAAAGGGGAGGAGAATGTAATATCCCTCTGTTGCAGTAAAACCACTTTGGTTAGACTGAGTTGGGTTAGAAATAATGATGGAAAAGCAAAATAAGAATATTGCATTAATTATGTAAATCATTTTTATTAATAAATAAATATATGAGATATATGTACTTGGGAATGAGACACCTAGAGACGCAAGACTTGCCAAAGTAAAATAAGGATAAATCTCATTGATAAATGAGATTTGATAATTCTTTCATGATAAGTATTCTAGAATAAAATTTTAGATAAACTTAATGGATGAGAAAGAAAGATCCATTAAGTTAATTAGCTAGAGAAATATGCTAAGTTTAGGAAAGCCTAAAAGCACCGCTGGAGAGAAAGATAGAATTTTATGGAAAAGCCTAGGCAAGTGGATAAAAAGATCCACAAAAGCGGGACACCGCTAAAAGAAACCTTATCATGAAAGAAGGGAATTAAATACCCATTGAAGGGATCAACAAGAGGTTGTTGAATGCTGGGCAAGTACTCTCAGCTCGGGGGTGAACTGGAGGAAGTCATTTCTTCATTGGGTGGAGGTGCTCGATTCCCAAGTGTCTCTCTATTGGCTGTTATGGTTTGATTATTTACGTTATACTATTTCATTCATTTGACTCTAAATGTTGGTATGTATTTTAGTAAATATTTCATTCATTTGACTTTAAATGTTGGTATGTATTCTAGTAAATACCCTATGATTGTTAGTCAGAAATTAGAGAAAGTTGCGGTTCGAAGTAATAATGATGTACAGTACGAAGCCAAAATATTAAGCATAGGATAAGAATGATTGTACTAGTATATGGATTTAATAATAGGTGAGCACGAGACCCTACAAAGGAATTGCTATTAGTGGTTAACTGCTACTCACATAGGCTATTAGTGGTTAGCTGTAATTTACTCCTATATTAGGGGCTTAAGCTGTGAATAACAGGGCAAGGTGTAATACTTATCATTGTTAGAGCTCTCACTAGTTATTATGGGAAAAATCAGATATATATATTGAGTTGAATAATTACATCACTAGGAATAATAATTACTTTTGTATCGTGAGAGACAAGGAAAATTTATGGTTCCTAGTAATTATAATCATCTCCTATTAGGAGAATCTTTTCTATGGTTATTATAAATATTTTCATCTCGGATGCATCTACGTTTTCAGTAGTAAAATGATGAAAATTACCAGCTATCAATATTTTTCTGTGAATTGGGTTGCATGTGTAAATATATAGACAAGTTATGAGAAATATACAATTGGATATCTTCTAGGACTAATTACCAACCCGCCATGCCACATCTGCATGGTTGGCTTGGTTCTTATTAACAATTTAGGATTTGTAAATTCACAGATTTATCTTGATTTCAAGGTTGATAGGATGCATAAATTTTGGGTTGAATAGCGTGGAGGGATATCTATACAAATTATGGTTGAATGAAAAGCGGATGGAACTTTGTATATAATTTGGTTATATGGTAGGAAACAAAATTACTAGAATTTAGAAGCGGGAGGTAGCAAGAACGTTAATTAAATTGGATTTAAGATTTTACTATAGGGTTAGAGTTTATAACTCACATGGTGTCTGGCTGATACCTATAAGTGAATGAACAAAGTAGATAAATAAGGCTTGCTAGGTTCGAACACCTACAGGAGGTCGAAAGATGATCCTATGCAATAGTCCTGAAAATACTTATTAGACATAGTGGAGTACATTAGAATTCTACTCCGTACTCTTTTTGTAACTGACAGAGTATGTTCCAAGTGAAACTATAATCACTAGGAAAAGTGTTTAGCAGGAATTCCGAAGGAAGACCCGACAAGTCACTTTTAGAGGGTAGTAGAATGGAGTAAGTTAATTAGATTAAACCCAACATTGGTTGTGAGAAGAAGATTAGCTCGCATCAACAACGATTAAATTGTACAACTCTAATAGGTTCGCAAGCACTTTTGTATTTACTTTTATGGAAATCAACTTAGTCCATTGAACATTCAAATGAAACTAACTACAGGAAGAGCATTTCACATTCATGATTATGCAAACACTGTAAATGTAAATATCGAAGAAAGCACTATAAATCTAGCTTTTACCAACCAGCAGTAGGTTCTACTGTGCATGCACCGAAAATTATTCTTCTTACCAAAGAGTCGTAAATTCTACGGATCTACTTGTAAACATAACCATTCAATAATCCCTATAGCAATTTAATGGGGATACAAGTCAAAATAGGATTGTAAGAATAAGTACATCTTATTATTAGATGCCCACAATCATCACTCTACCCATTCGCGTTTCGAAGCTTAGATAAATGACATTCACCATAACCATAATTACAAGCCGGTACTGACACATCATGAAGTGAACGAAAAGGGAAATTCTGGAATTAAGATGATACGAAATGCATATTGAACATAGAAGAAACATTAAGCAACTTCTTAAGTTAACTCATCCTAGAGTATTATCACAACTTCCAGTAAGAGGACATAACTGCAAGGGTATCAAGAAATAACTCTATTTGAGTAACCCTGATGCTCAAACTCCATGAGTGGAGAGGGTAACAGACGTAAATGATTCATTGAATATAAGTTAATACATAACAGAAATTACAGTGCGATTCATATATAAGAGTAGTTCCTAAAAGAAGAAAAAACAATGCTCGGTTCTAGCATGCAATGCTTGGTTCCAAGATGAGGCAATAAGGGCTATTGAGCCAGGTGAGCATCGATTCTTGAAATCCTTTCTCTATGCAAGAGCGGAAACATTCCCATGAAATTAAAACCTAGGCAGGGTAACCGACCTGTAGATGAAAAAAACACCTGTTAGCGTCTGTTGGAGCTAAGGAAAGCGTGGTTTTGTAAGCCAGGAAAAATGTAAGTGTACCTTTGACGGTAAACCATCTGGAAAATAGTAAAGACCAATTAGAAAGTAACATTAAATGGAAAATAGGGAAAATCCTCTGTTTTGGGATGATGACAAGAGGAAGAATAGCATGACCTTTATAATTGTTATGAGACAGGGGGTTCTAATTCCTACACTGAACCCAAAATGCAAAGTAAATAAAAGAAAAAAACCAAACAAAAATCAACCTATACTTGGTTGAATTATCTAAATATGAATAGGGTAGACAAGATTCAAATCCAACCAATGTAACCCGAGAATGGTCAGGTATTAGGAAGAAATTTACCCTAGTTTCCTACAGTCGAGGTCATCCCTCTGTCACTGTGTGCTCTTTCCATCCTACACATGTATGCACTCAAAATTAAAAAGAAAAACAAAGACCTCGCCACATACCAAGTTAAACAAATAAGGGAAATGAAATCCGGGCAGTGAGTGAAGTTATTGAGGTTAGCAAGATACTTAAAAATTACCTGATAGGCATGTTGAACCAATTCGTGGGGGTTATATTCCTCTACGAATGTAGGAAAGAGGGACTCCATTAAATCATCACAACACCGAGCGACTGTGAACTAGATGGAAGCACACTACTGAAATGGAGCGCCATGCCTTTTGACACATCGACTGTCGAGGGGACGCATTGATGAACATTGCAGAGGCCACATACCACCATTGTAGAAACCTTAGCTCAGGCGGTAGAGCAGCACAAGCAAATGAGGGAAGTTGAGCAGAAGGAAACCTCAGGGTTTGTGTGAGTATCTTGAGTCGTTGATGAATAGAGAATGATCTGGATTGTTGGTATTTTCCACCTCGAAAGCGTTGAGGACCATGTGACAATTACACGTGTATTGAATGGGTAGGATGTGGATTTCAATGTGGAGGGCAGGGGGACCATGTGTTAGTAATTCAAGCTGTGACGGTGGAGGATATTAAGTAACCAATCTAACTTCATAAGGAGATATTAATTGTTGGAAATAATACTGAGAGGGGGGGTGAATCAGTATTATCAAATTCTTCTAACAAATCTTCCTTATTTATACTTTGAATTATTTTTGCATATCAGTACCATAAAATAATGAGCATGAACAAGAAAAACAGATAGTCACACCAAAGAACACCAAATGTAAGGTGGAAACCCAATGTGGGTGAAAACCACCTGCTGCAATATGTCTCTATCTTCTTTCAAATTAGAAACTTCTTTTACAATGATTTTGTACTGGTGCAGTCCTTTACCAGTACACAGGCTGCAACCTGCAGAGAGCTACAACTCTCTCTCGTTTTCCAGTCTTTCCTGGAAGGGAGCTACAACCCCCTACTTATTTTCTTACAAGGATCACTTTTCATAAAGCATCAAATGATCATCAAGTACATGTAAGTTACACAGTCAACTGCAGTAACCAGATCAACAATAACAGAACTAACCCAGAACACCTTATTAACAGAAAAATTCAATCAACAGAAGATCTTAAGGCAGATACGCAGTTTTTTCTTTCTGTGGCCTACGTCGCTACGCACTTCACCTTCTGCTTCCCTGCGTATACCCGCAGAGAGCCTTCTACTGTACCGCGTACACACGCACTGCTTCTTCAATCGCGCTGCGTACTATTACTGTAAGTACGCACCCAGAGACACTATCGCGCCGCATACTGTTACTGTGCGTACGCACCTGAACCTTTGTCGTTCTGCGTACCCACGCAGTTCTCCTTCTTCTGCTTTGCGTACCCACGCAGTTCTCCTGTTTCTGCTCTGCGTACCCACGCAGATCTCCTGTTTCTGCTCTGCGTAACCACGCAGATCTCCTGTTTCTGCTCTGCGTACCCACGCAGCTCTCCTGTTAAACACCTGCGTACTTCTGATTAGGGCCGAATTGGCAGTCCACCAGAGTGGCACAGTTGCTCAGATCTGATCATGCGCTCGAGAGATCACCCTTCACAAATTCGCTATCAACTTCTCTTACATATAGATCAAGCTTTTAAGACCATAACCCAATATTTCAGATCTTAAGATATTCAATTGCAAAAGATACTTAGCCAAGTGATCTCCTTTGCTTTATATAGGCAAGCTCCTCCTAAAATCATGGATCAATACCACGAGCCAAAACCATAATAGCACAAATACCGTTGGCTAAATACCAAGGGTTAAACATAAGAAACCCCACGTGTGCTTTTCTCTGCCTTGAAATGAGTGTACTGGGGGTACGCACCTCCTGAACGGCTGACCTGCGTGACTGGCCGCGGTCCCTTCACGGTGTACCTGCGGGTACACACCTTCTGAACTGATCTCCTGCGTACTTCTTAATTTTCAACATATTGAGAGCCTTGCCACGGGTGTTGCCATCAAGTACAACATCTGTAACATAGAGCCATACCAGAAACATAATGCCAACAATCTCCCCCTTTGGACTTGATGGCAACCTCAAAAACTCCAGGTTCATTCTCCCCCTTTGACATCAAGGGCAAAGGGTTATGCTCCCCCTAAGAACATGCTCCCCTTGAATATGAACCAGATCTGCAACGATGAACCATAATCCACCATGAAAGAGATAGAGACATATTGCAGCTACTTCCATGATCTCCTTCTGTACATCCTCCATAATGCCAACAATGCATTATATGCTCCCCCTGAACCTGTGCCATCAGTCTCCAACCAATCAACCACCCAGCACATGTACGCATATACCCCAGATGAACCATGCATACAGCCATCAATCAGAAGAGTTTCAACAATAAGATGATGCATCAACAACCCCCAGCTTTTGCCTGAGGTATTCAAAAGTGTCCCTGGGCAATGGTTTGGTGAGTATATCAGCAACTTGTTCCTTAGAAGGAACATACTCCAACTTGATCTTCTGTTCAAGCACTTGTTCCCGAAGAAAATGATACTTGATTGGTATGTGCTTGGTTTTTGAATGCATGACAGGATTCTTTGAGATGCTGATTGCACTTGTGTTATCACATAAGATGGGGATAGGTGGTGTACAAGTGATTTGAAAATCCTACAAAGTCTGCATCATCCAAAGGAGTTGAGTGCAACAAGATGCAGCAGCAACATATTCCGCTTCAGTTGTAGACAAGGCAATCGAACTCTGTTTCTTGTTGAACCAAGATACGAGTCTGGAACCCATAAAGAACGCACCACCACTTGTGCTTTTCCTGTCATCCACGCTTCCGGCCCAATCTGCATCTGTATAAGCATGAAGTGTGAGATCTGTATCTCTAGGATACCATAAGCCATAATTTTGAGTCCCTTGAAGATATTTGAAAATTCTCTTCACTGCCTGAAGATGAGTCTCCTTCGGATTTGCCTGAAATCTTCCAACTATTCCAACTGCATGCATGATGTCCGGTCAGGTACCTGTCAAATAAAGTAAACTTCCAATCATAGATCTGTAGGTTGGTTGATGTACTGCTGCAGATTCATCATTTACACTGAGGCTACATCCTGTGACCATGGGTGTACATACTGGTTTTGCATCTTCCATGCCATATTTCTTCAAAATCTGTTTGAGATACTTGGTTTGAGATAAAAAGATTCCTCCTTCTTTTTGTTGAATTTGCAAACCAAGGAAATATGTCAGTTCTCCCAGCAAGGACATTTCAAATTCTTTTTGCATGACCAAGGCAAAGCTTTGACTCATAGCTTCTTCATTGCTGCCAAAAATAATGTCATCTACATACACAACAAGTATTAGCAATTTGTCATTTTCAACTTTTATATAAAGATTGTTATCTGCTGATCCTTTTGAAAAACCCTGTTGATGAAGATATTTGTCCAAACGGTAGTACCAAGCCCTTGGAGCTTGTTTGAGACCATAGAGAGCCTTTTTCAATCTGCATACAAGATTTGGATCATTTCCAAGAATGAACCCATCTGGCTGCTCAATGTATACTTCTTCTTCCAAGTCTCCATTCAGAAAGGCTGATTTCACGTCCATTTGAAATACTGAAATTTTGAAAACTTGAGAGAGCAAGGAACATTCGGATGGCCTCAAGTCTTGCAACAGGAGCAAAGGTTTCTTCAAAGTCTATTCCTTCTTGCTGCGCATACCCTTTACAAACAAGTCTGGCCTTGTTTCTAATTACTTCTCCATTTTCATTCAATTTATTTTTGAAGACCCATTTTGTTCCGATAACATTCTTATTCTTTGGTCTAGGAACCAGCTCCCAAGTGTTGTTCTTTTCGATTTGCTCAAGTTCTTCATCCATTTCTTTCACCCAAAATTCATCTTTGCATGCCTCTTTCACATTTTGTGGTTCAGTAGAGGAGAGTAATGCCAAATAGCTTGAAGCTTCTGCAACTGTTCTTCTTGTTTGTACACCTGCTTCTTTCTGCCCCATAATCTGAGATTCTGGATGATTCTTCTGAACATATCTGGATGGAGTCTTTTCTTCTATTCTTGTCTGCTCCTCGGGTTCTTCTTGAGGTTCTTCTTCTTCATCATTATGTCGTTGAGGGTAGCCTTCATCTTCTTCGATGTCTTCATGATGTACTTGTCTAGGAATGTATCCCTTCTCATCAACCACTACATCAATGCTGTCAACAATTCTGCCAAGTCTTTTATTGTAGCATTTGTATGCTTTGCTATGTGGAGAGTAACCAAGAAGAATGCCTTCATCTGCTCTAGGTTCAAGTTTACCAAGCTGCTCATCAGTATTCTTGATATAGCATTTGCTCCCAAAGATTTTGAAGTGCTTTACCGAAGGAGTCTTACCACTCCAGAGCTCATGAGGAGTTTGAGTGCTGTTCACCCAGACATTTGTCTTGTTGAGAATAACAACCGCAGCATGTGCAGCTTCACCCCAGAAAGTTGCGGGAGTTCCTGACTCATCAAGCATAGCACGAGCCATTTGTTGGATTGTTCTGTTCATTCTTTCCACAACTCCATTTTGCTGAGGAGTTCTAGCTGTAGAGAATTCTCTTCTTATCCCATGTTCTTCACAGAAATCGAAAAATTCATTTGAGGTAAACTCCCCACCTCTGTCGGATCTGAGGCACTTAATTTTGTGACCTGATTCATTTTCAACCAAGGCTTTGAAAGATTTAAATTTTTCGAATGCTTCATCTTTGTGCTTCATAAGTCCTAACCAGACAAACCTGGAGAAATCGTCAATGAACAATATCAAGTATTCTTCTCCTCGAGGTGTTCTTTTCCTAAATGGACCGCATGTATCTGTATGTACTAGCTCAAGAGGCATGCTAGCTGATCCTTCCTTCTCTGGAAAGTTAGTTCTTGTTTGTTTTCCAAACTGACATGATTTGCATATGGTGTTGTCAGGAATTTTGATATCTGGAAGATCGCGAACTGCCTGATATTTGCATGCTTTCCTTATTTGTGAAAAGCTTAGATGTCCCAACCTCCAATGCCATAACCAGTGCTCATCATCCTTGCTCCGATAGCATTGTTGTTGTCCTTCTTCAAATATGTACAGATTATTTGGAGTCCTTTTGCCTTTGATCACTGTTTTACCTGTATCAAGATCACGAACAAGACATCCATTTGATCTGAATATCACCTCGGTTCTTTGATCACACATTTGGCTGACACTTAGAAGATTATGCTTCAATCCATCTACATACAAAACATTTCCAGCCTTGACCTTTTCTTTTAACTGAGCAATGCCTTTTCCTTTTATAGTTGCAGGAGTATCATTTCCAAAAGAAACCTTCTTTCCTTTTTCTAGAGCAGAATATGACTCCAGTTTTTCTTTATCACCTGTCATATGCTTCGAACATCCACTGTCAATGTACCATAGGTTTTCCTGTCCCTCTGCATAAAATGCTATCCCACATCTTTCTGTTTGTGGTTCCTTTATTCTCCATGTTTTGGTGCTTGAGGCTTGTTCCTTTTTCTGCTGAAACCTGCTCCTGCATTCAGAATCTTCATGACCAAATTTATTGCAAACAGAACATTCAACTTCATTTTCAAGAACCGAAAAGTTGTTGTAGGTCCTTTTTGTAATCCCGGTCATACTTCTTTGTTTTTGAGCTTCTCTCGTCATGATCGTTTTATATGCAACACATTGAGCTGCTTTGTGACCAAAGTTATGGCAAGAAAAGCATTGTCCATTGAAGAAACTTCTGCGGTTATCAAATCTACCAGCCAAATGATTGTAATTTCTATTGTCATCCATTCTTGAACCAAAGTGAGAAGATTTTACCTGTGGCTGGTTGTAGCTTTTGTTCACCCTTAAGACGGATTGCCCCTGATAGTCTCTGTTTGCAATTCGTCCCTGCTTTACCTGATGGTCTCCATTGTGCTTTTGCTCATTTCTTCTTGCTGCATCAAGATAAATTTTTGAGGTGGATGCTTGAGAAGTTTCTCCATTATAGCCCAGACTTGTCTTGTTTAGTGGAGACCGCTGCACATTGATAATCTCATCCAAAGTTTCAGATCCTTTGACAAACTTAAGATTAATAGCTTTTGTTTTCTCAATCTCTTTTCTAAGACCAACAATTTCACCTTCTAATTTTTCAAGATGTTTTTCCTTTTCATCAATTTGAAATTGTAGAGTATCAATGATCATATTCTTTTCTTCTATACATCTCTTGAGTCTAGTAATTTCTTCATAAAGGTTATCCACATCTATAGCATCCATATAATCATCATCTTCAAATGCCATTAACAATTTATATTCATTACCTCGTTCATCTTCATCACTGTTTGATAGACCATCACTATCTTCATGAGTGTAGTAGCTTCTCTTATTTGCACTCTGTTTCTTGTTCCATCTAGCAAGTTCCTTTCCTTTATCCTTATAAGGACATTTTGCAGCATAATGACCTACTCTTCCACAAGAGCATTTAAAAGGTAACTTACCTCTGAACCTTCCAGAACCCCTTTGAAGATTTCTGACAAAATTTGATTCTTCTTCTTCTTCTTTTGGGACGTGACTTTCTTCATAATAATCTCCTTTGCCTGAAGCCTTGAAAGCAGCTTCTCTTCTGTCTGAAGGACCTCCCTTTCTCATTTCATAAGCAGTTAGAATTCTGTGAAGCTGAGACATAGTAAGAATTCGTAGATTTTCCTTTTCTTCTATTGCAGACACTTTAGATTCAAACTTGGGGGACAATGATCTTAGAACTTTTTCAACCACAATAGCCTCTTTTATTTCTTCACCCAAATTTTTCATGAAATTAACAATCTCATCTACTCGAAGAAAATAGTTAGCCACACTTTCATCATTATACATCCTGAGATTCTCATACTGAATCCTGAGAGTTTGAAGTTTAGCACGCTTTACCTGTTCATCTCCTTCGTAGCTCAAGACAATCTTGTCCCATATTTCTTTTGCGGATTTATATTGCATAACCTTTACGAATTCTGTTTGAGATAAGCATCCCAGCAAAGTATTGACTGCTTTAGCATTTGTTTCATATTTCTTCTTTTCGGCCGCATCTGTAGTAGTTGAAGGAAAAGCGTAGCCTGTATCTATGATATCCCAAACTTCTGTACCAAGAGATTGAAGATAGGCAGTAACTCTTACCTTCCAATAATTGAAGTTTGTCCCATCAAAAATTGGTGGCCTAATTGATGCTTCCCTCTCGTAATTGCTCATGATGAATGATCTTCCTTCAAGCGATCAAGCTTCTCCGAAGGACCTGCTCTGATACCAATTGTTGGAAATAATACTGAGAGGGGGGGTGAATCAGTATTATCAAATTCTTCTAACAAATATTCCTTATTTATAATTTGAATTATTTTTGCATATCAGTACCATAAAATAATGAGCATGAACAAGAAAAACAGATAGTCACACCAAAGAACACCAGATGTAAGGTGGAAACCCAATGTGGGTGAAAACCCCCTGCTGCAATATGTCTCTATCTTCTTTCAAATTAGAAACTTCTTTTACAATGATTTTGTACTGGTGCAGTCCTTTACCAGTACACAGGCTGCAACCTGCAGAGAGCTACAACTCTCTCTCGTTTTCCAGTCTTTCCCGGAAGGGAGCTACAACCCCCTACTTCTTTTCTTACAAGGATCACTTTTCATAAAGCATCAAATGATCATCAAGTACATGTAAGTTACACAGTCAACTGCAGTAACCAGATCAACAATAACAGAACTAACCCAGAACACCTTATTAACAGAAAAATTCAATCAACAGAAGATCTTAAGGCAGATACGCAGTTTTTTCTTTCTGTGGCCTGCATCGCTACGCACTTCACCTTCTGCTTCCCTGCGTATACCCACAGAGAGCCTTCTACTGTACCGCGTACACACGCACTGCTTCTTCAATCGCGCTGCGTACTGTTACTGTAAGTACGCACCCAGAGACACTATCGCGCCGCGTACTGTTACTGTGAGTACGCACCTGAACCTTTGGCGCTCTGCGTACCCACGCAGTTCTCCTTCTTCTGCTTTGCGTAGGCACGCAACTCTCCTGTTTCTGCTCTGCGTACCCACGCAGATCTCCTGTTTCTGCTCTGCGTACCCACGCAGATCTCCTGTTTCTGCTCTGCGTACCCACGCAGCTCTCCTGTTAAACACCTGCGTACTTCTGATTAGGGCCGAATTGGCAGTCCACCAGAGTGGCACAGTTGCTCAGATCTGATCATGCGCTCGAGAGATAACCCTTCACAGATTCGCTATCAACTTCTCTTACATATAGATCAAACTTTTAAGACCATAACCCAATATTTCAGATCTTAAGATATTCAATTGCAAAAGATACTTAGCCAAGTGATCTCCTTTGCTTTATATAGGCAAGCTCCTCCTAAAATCATGGATCAATACCACGAGCCAAAACCATAATAGCACAAATACCGTCGGCTAAATACCAAGGGTTAAACATAAGAAACCCCACGTGTGCTTTTCTCTGCCTTGAAATGAGTGTACTGGGGGTACGCACCTCCTGAACGGCTGACCTGTGTGACTGGCCGCGGTCCCTTCACGGTGTACCTGCGGGTACGCACCTTCTGAACTGATCTCCTGCGTACTTCTTAATTTTCAACATATTGAGAGCCTTGGCACGGGTGTTGCCATCAAGTACAACATCTGTAACATAGAGCCATACCAGAAACATAATGCCAACATTAATGTATAATGCCTAACCTGGCAATATGCGCCAATGATAAGAAACCTACATATGCTTGAAGAAAGATATAAAACCATTGTTGAGTATAAAGTTATAAACAAAACTATATGAAGGGATAATTCAGTGTTATAAACCTACCTTGTTAGGATTGAATTGACTTGGGTAAGAATATAACATGTATGGCCTTAAGAACCTAAGTTCAAATACTTATACATAGTGCTATATGGGAAAACTAATCATAAGTTATTAAAAAAAGTAGAGTATCAAGGAGGGATGTGACATCTTTTCTGAACGCAGATAGGAATTTATCCATCCTTGGACATTGAGGATCATCCCACATATCTCGAAATTCACCCCACTGTCTTGCACATGTGCAAAGCTTGGAGCTATTACGGGAAGTTGCAACATCCTGTAATTTCTGCTAAAAATTTAAATTGAATGCCATACTTCGTCAAAATTCAAATCATAAAAAGTAAATGATAAATGTACTTGAGATGGTCAATTTCAAGCAATTATGGATGATGTATGAGAGGCATGGAAGGAAAATAGAGGCAAAATATGGGTTATGTGACTAAAATAAACATCAAAAAGTGGCACCCAACATTCCCCCAAGAGGAAGATATTGCATGTCCTCATGCACAAAACTGTCTCTGATGCCTTGTCACTGATCCTCTACCACCTCTGCTGCCTGTAATAGTTTTTCCATATTAGCTTCAACAGTGAAGAATTTTTAACTTCTGATACTTTGCCTTTATTGCCTTCTTCTGTTGATACCATTTGTATGCTTGCTTGGAAATTAAGATTTCTTGTATTTGCAATTTCTTGTTTTTCTTCTTCAATCTTTCATTTTCCTTTTGAATTTTCTGACTTCCAATTTTCAGTTGTTCATTCTCCTTTTTAAGATGTTTTTCAAGGATCTCCATCTCCTTCACAATTTGTTTCAATTTTCTAGTTTTCTTATTATTCTTTGAAGTACCTTTTCTTTTTTACTTTCTTTGAAATTTCTAGGTCTTACTCAATAAGAATATCATTTGTCATTTCCTCTTCCTACTTAATCCTTTCTTCTTACTCTTCTAAGGTCTGAAGGTAATCATATTGAAATTGTTGTGCTTCATCATCTTTTTCTGCTATCTTTCCTCTTTGGGCATATGGACGCTTCCTGGACTTTCTTTCATAAGTGTAAAAGATCTTGTCTTTCTGTTGAAGTTATTCCTCTCTTCTTATCATACTTCTTGTTTTTCTCCTTTCCATAGGTTGTTTTGAGCTTGTCGCCTTAGGAAGATTTACTTCTTCTTCATTATCACTTATGATGAAAATGTCTTCTTCCCTTGAGTCTTCTTCCATAGCTTCAAAATCATTACTTAATACAAATTGATTCCATACAAAATTTACTTTTGTAATTCATGCTTAGCAATCATCTTGATGAGGCCATGATGATAAAGGATTTTGTCCATGTTTTTACCCTGTTTTTGGACTCCTTTAGCCATTTTAGAAAGACTTTGTAGTAAAAAATAAGGCATGTTGATCTCACAATCACCTTTCAAATGTTGTAAAAGTTTAATGTGATACAAGTATACTATATTGAATCTTCCCTCACATGTGATGAATTTTTGGATAATGTAAGCCATCTCATCCCAGGGATGAACTAACCAGCTTGTTGAAATATTTTTCTTCTAGTTAACAGATGATGCTTTGGATCTGCAAAAAAATGGGGTCTGTTGTCGCACAGATCGTCACGACAACGCTCAGATCGGGGGCTGTCACCCTGATCCCCGATCTCTCCGTTTAAGCCTCTCCTGTGGCTAAGGGGGGTAGACCTTATAGGAAAATGGATGACCAACTGTGAATCAGTTGGTTTGGGAGACACGAAAGGAAACCAACACAAAATAGATTTTATTAAATTGATAGACCAGTGCCTTATGGAGTTAATGTTTAAATGATTACTTACTAAATGTTGCAGAAATGTAAACCATGTAGAGCAATCATTTATCATCAAATAACTCAAACAAAGATTAATTTTGATCAAATGCAAAACAAAGCTTAATGGCTTAATGATACTCCAACAATTTAAAATTTCGAAAGATAAAGCGCTTTAGACAACCACGTAATTTTAAACGCTAACCAGATAGCACATTCATGATCATTCAAGCATGCTAAATCACATAAAAATAATAAACATTAATTTCACATCAAAATTTTAGCCTCAGCAGAAAAGATAAAACGTGATAAATCCCTGAGCCAAGACTGGCAAAATATTTCCAAAATATTTTTATGTTTTTCAGATAAAACAAAAATTAAAACTAAATGAAACCTAAAAAATCTAAATAATATCAAATTCTACACTTAAAGGAAAAGAAACTCCTTTTTATAATTTTATAATTTTTATAAATTTTTATTGTTATATTTAAAAGGAAAACTTAAAATCTAAACTAAAACTAAAGCTTATTAAAAAAAATAGAACCAAAACCCTAAAGGGACTTTTTATATTTTATATTTATTTATATATATATATATATTTAAATTTTTATGATTTTAAAATTTAAATTTTTTTATGTTTTTTAAAGCTTTAAACTTAAAACTAAAAAAATTGAAAAATAAAATCTAATCTAATCTAATCTAAAACTAAAACTATAAAAATTCAAATCTAAATCTAAAGCTTAAACTCTAACTAAAGCCTAAAGAATTTTTATGAAATTTGTTTTTCTTTTTTTTATTGATTTTTAAAATTTTCAATTTAAAATTAAATTTTAAATCAAATCTAAAGTCCTAAAAGACAAAGAATTTTTTTTTACGCTAAGCTAAAATTAAACCCATAAACTAAATGGAAAAATGAAATACATAAAAGATTAAACGCTACCCTAGCTATGACGTATCTAAACTAGAACTAGAACTTAAATCTATTTAAAAAAAAAAAAAATCAAACTATGCATATCAGATCGAAATTTACAATACGTAACCAAATGGAAATCGATAACCTCGTCTGGCGCTACGCAGGTTGACGGCGGAGTTTGTTGTGCATAATGTGTGCAAGTGCGTCTGGAGCAGAACGGGAGCTTGCGTGCGGGAGAAGTGCAGTTTCTGTTGTAGGAATGAAGGAGAGGATGCCAGCTCGACGGAGGTAGAGGAGACCGTAGCGAGGGAGGGGACACTGCACGCAGGGAGTTGTGGTAGCGTAGGAGAGAGAGCGTGGAGAGGGATGTGAGCAATACGTGAGAAATTGATGGAAAGCCATAGAGATGACTGTGTGAAAGGAGTAGCGTGGACAGTTTGACGTAGAATGAGGGTTTACAGCGGATATAGATAAGGATAGGGGCGTAACAATAAAACAAAGAAATTTATGTGAGGAAGGAGCCACGGGGGAGTCGACGGCTGGAGAAGAATGGGCAGATCAATGGAAACTCAAGGCGTTTTCCTTTCGCAGATTCGTTTCCAGGTGATGAGGAATGCAGGTTTGGAGTTAGATGGATTATGCAGTGAACAGGCAGCTGGCCAAGAAGCAAGGGCTTTGCCCAGGTCACAAAAGTTTTCGAGAAATTTCTTCCCGCAATACAATCGAAAACCTCCAGATCTAAAAAAAACAACTGATATCTAAAACCCTTGAATAGCAAAATAGCTTAGACAGATCCTTGGAAATCTTCAGAAAACCCTGCAACCTATAATGGAAGACAAGCACCCGGAGAAAATATGCAAATATTAAAACTAAAACCCTGCAAACTGGTCAAAAATTACAGAATTATAGCTCTACAACAGCCAGATTTGTCAGTTATCATCAATAATATTTTCAGAACTTCAGATTTGCTATGAAATGCTTTAGAAAAACTCTCATGCAACTCAGAAATAAACTCTAAATGATAAACCCAGAATCAAAACTGGCTGGGCTCTACAAGAGAGTGCTTTGCGGGAGTTGGCTGGTTCAGCCGAGAACTTCCCCAAACGCCCACTGATTTTCTCAATAAGGGTTTCCTGCACAGCTCACTTCAACCATCAATAAAGAGAGAAAAAACAGTACTAGATCCCAGATGCAATGGAGATACCTGCCATTATTTCAGAAATTCTAATACCATTCAAACCCTAGTAAATGAACAAGATACCTGTGTTCAACAATACTCTACATCAAGCTATTACTAATGGCTGAAAATAAAATTATGCAGAAAATAAAATAGCTCATAGCACTTCAGGAGAGTAACACCAGCAAGATTTCAACCCCAAAGTGTTTCTTTATTAGTACCAGAAAGTTTACAAGAGAGCTTCTTCAGTGCAAGACTCACAAATCGCATGATCTCAAATGACCCCTAGCACCCTATTTAAAGGAGAAATTCCCAACAGCTAGTTCAAGTGATCCACGTCAAAATGATCTCGACCGTCGATGAGGATCAAGATATCTCTTAATCTCATCCGTCGAATTTTTAATGCATTAAAAAATTGAAATTCTGCATTTATTTACTCAAAATATTATTATTTTATTATTTTTTAAGTTTTTATTTTATTTTATTATTATTTATTATTTTTATTTATTATTATTATTATTATTATTTTTTAATTTTTCAATTTTTTTAATTTTTAATTTTTTAATTTATTTTTAAACGGATCCTCAAACTTAGCCTTTGGAAAAATCACCTAGGACCTAGGACTTAGGACTTATGAGGGGATTAAAACATTTTCTAACCCTCAAGACACATTACATCATGACTTTTACAATTTTACATCTCAAGGGGGAAAACCCATTTGACAGACCCTCATAAACCACCCAGTTCTGCGACACAACTATAATCTAGCAGATTAACACACTAGGATTCCTCTAAGATTCTAATGACAAAATCCATTCTGGCTTTGGGGTTAGGCTGAAGGAAAACTCTGTCGATCATAGATCGGTGAGACAAAAAACCTTCCGGAATGTAGATTATCACTAGAAAATTAGGTCCACCTAGGCAATTTACATACATGACTCATATCTACTAAGATTATTTACAATTCACAAATGCAGACTGGGTTTACAACATAGTATGATCAAGTCGACGATGACTGTCGAATGGCACGGACATGTCAATCAAGCGTTATCCCTTTTTGCGAAGAAAAGGGGGTGTACTTGCTATGGGAAGTTGACACGTAGTGGTCAACATCTGGCTCTACTTGGGGACACGTTGCTACACTGTAGGAATGTGAGAATCCAGAATCTGCATCCACGCAACACACAACAGAAATAAGTAGCTTCCATTCAAAAATCATCATATAACATCTAAGCACATAAAAGATAGAAGCTCTTCATTTATTAACAAGGAAAGTAAATCTAATCCTAAATCAGAAATAAAATGCTGAAATAACAAGTAGGGATAGAAATACAATACAAAGGATGCCCCATGGCATCAAATATCATCTTTGAAGAACAACTTGAGCATTTGGCCATTCGCTGGTAGATAAAGTGGTTCGCCATCCAATCTGCTCAAGTGGAATGAGTTTGGTCCAGCTACATCTCGAATGATGTAGGGTCCCAGCCACAAACTGTCAAACTTTTTATGTTTTCCTGGTTTTTCATTCTTGTGATCCCAAAGAAGTACCATATCTCCTACCTACAAAGATCTAGATTGAGAGAATTTATCAAAGCTTTTCTTAGTGTTAGATTGATTTTTACATATAGCATCAAAAGTTGTCCTACGAGCTTCATCTAACTCCACAATCTGATCTATTCTATTCTGAACAACATCTTTATTAGTAGAAAAATTCTGAAGGAGCTGATAAGCTGGCAATTTCAGGTGCACAGGTAAGGTTACATCCAAGCCATAAACTAATTCAAAGGGAGATTTACCAGTAGCTTTCTTCTTAGTGATTCTATCTGCCCATAAAGCATACTTGATTTTGCTATCCCATGATCTCTTATTATCTCCTACTATCTTCTTGATAATGGTTATGAGATTCTTGTTACTTGATTCAGCCAGACCATTACCTTGAGGATAGTAATTTGACGAATGAGATAAAACAATGCCATACTTGAAACAAAAAGATGAAAACTCTGAGGAACTAAAAGCTTTGGCATTGTCAGTAGTGATCTTAGCAGGGACACCAAATCTAGTAATGATATTATTTTCAATGAAATCCATAATAACCTTTTCAGTGGCATTCTTAGCAGGAATGGCTTCAACCCATTTAGTGAAATAATCCGTAGCAGTCAAAATCCATGAGTAGCCATTGCTAGAATTTTCATGGAACTTCCCTATGAAGTCCAGACCCCAATGCTGAAAAGGTGCCTCTACAATGACAGGTTGTAGGGGCAGGGCAGCAAGCTTTTGTTTCCCAATGAATAGTTGACAGGCTTGACAATTTCTAACAAACTTATGCACATCAGAAAAAATTGAAGGCCAATAATAACTAGCTCTCAGGATTTTGTGGGCGATAGTTCTAGCAGCATAATGACCACCACAAAATCCTAAATGAACTCAGAGATTAATTTCCTGGACTCAACGTCATCAACACACCTAAACACTATGCCCTCAGGATTTCTCCATCCAAGGCCATCCTTCATAAGGCAATACTTAGTGGCTTTTAGTCTGAGAGCCCTTCTCTTATGAGCAACTAAATGGTTAGGACATGCAAGATTCATCAAGTAATAAACTATTTCCTTGTACCACTCATGCTCTCCTAATCTTTGCAACTCAGGCGAAGATAGATTGCTAAGACAAAATAAACCAAGAGTCTTTTCGTTACCTTCAATTAACATGTGAGCCAAACCTTGGCCTTTGACTAGCTTGGTGGGTCTGATCTCTAAATCATATTCTTGTATTTTAGTAACCCACCTAGCACGAGTCCCTAAGCAATCAGTTTGAGTTAATATATCTTTAATAGCGGAAAGTGGGATGAAAGCAATGATTTTAGAATAACCCACATAAGTTTTGAAGTGCTTAAGAGACTTGACCAAGGCATAAGCCTACTTTTCCATGGTATTGTACTTCAATTCGGTATTTTGAAGTGCTCTACTCATGAAAGCAATAGGCTGCTCGTGACGATCTTTATTCTTTTGTAGCAGGACACCAGCAATGGTATCTTCGGAAGCGAAAGAAAAAATCATGAAATCCTTGGAATAATCGAGACTAACTAAGACAGGAGCTCTTGCAATAGCACATTTGATTTCTTGAAAAGCCCTTTTGCCATCTTCTTGCAAAACAAATTTTGCATCTTTCTTTGGAAGACTTTGAATAGGCTTAGCTATTTCTACGTAATTTGGAATAAACCTTCTAATAAAATTTGTCTTTCCAAGGAAAGACTGAAGGGATTTAAGATTATGAGGAAGAGGAATCTTTTGGATTGCTTCAATTCTTTCGGGATCAATCTTGATTCCATCCTTAGAAATGATATGGCCAAGTAATTTCCCTTCTGTTACTCCAAAAACAGACTTAGCTGGATTCAAAGAAATCTCGTATTCTCTACATTTATCGAAAACCTGCCTAAGATGATTTACATGACTGATACCATATTTAGAAAAAACAGTAAGATCATCTTGGTAGATCTCAATAAATTTTCCGATTAACCCCTTGAAGGCATAATCCATAGCCCTTTGGAATGTAGCCCCTGCGTTTGTTAATCCAAATGGCATTCTGATGTATTCAAAGGTACCCCATGGTGTGGTGAATGTGGTTTTATGACGATCTTCCTCTTTAACCCATACCTAATTGTATCCAGAAAAACCATCTAGCAGCGACATCATTCCAGAACCAGTTACTCTTTGCAACAAAGTCTCCATGTTTGGCAAATGGTAATTATCTTTCTTGCATGCTAGATTAAGGTTTCGAAAATCGACACAAAGCCTTATAGTACCATTCTTTTTCCTAACAATCACCAGATTTGAACACCATGTCGAATGCCAGGTTTGAGCGATAATTCCTGCTGCAAGCATTTTCGCAAGCTCTTTCTAAACCAAAGGGGCGAATTTAGGATTAAGTTACCTAAGTTTCTGGCGAAAGGGTTTAGCATTTGCGTGTTTTAAAGGGATAGTATGTTCCATGACATCTTCCCTATAGCCCTTTAATTCATCATAAGAAAAAGCTAAAACATCTCGATATTCGCGAAGTAAATTAGTTAACTTTTTTCTTTCCTCCACACTAGTACCTCTACCAATTTTAACAATCTTTGGGTTTTCAGAAGTACCAATGTTTATCTCGAGATATTCGCCTGGGTCCATCTTATTTCCTTCTCTCAACTTCGTGGCATCATGCCGATCAAAATGTTGCTCTAAAGCAACCACATTCCTAGGAGTAGGATTTATGATATGCTCATAATTTAAAGATCCATCCTCCTGAGAATCTATCTGGAAATCTTCAAACTCATCCAGACTATTAAGAAAACGAATGACCTGTTTTTCATCATTAAAGACCTGCCAATGCTCTGAGTTATCTGGAACAGATGGTCTAAATATTACTTCCATTTTGATCTTATCATTAATTAGCTCATTAGATAACTGGAATGTAGTAGCAGCTACGGCAAGTTCATCTGCCAAACTATTTTGCTCTCTTGATATAGCTTTGAGGTCAAGGGCATCAAATTGCTCCATAGTATCCCACACAGCATTTCGATAATTTCTTAATCTTTGATTTTTACATGTGAATTTATTCTTAAGCTGCATGATAATTAAATCGGAATCCCCCTTAATGCTAAGCAACTTAATCTTCAAAGATTTTGCCAATTCAAGACCCAACAATATAGCCTCATATTCAGCGACATTGTTGGTTGCTTCAAATTCTAATCGATAGGCAAACTTGAAAATGTGATCAAGGGGAGATTTAAGCACTATTCTAGCACCTTTACCATGCCTAGACGATGCACCATCAAAGTACATGTACCAAACTTTATCATTGAGATCCTTAATCTTATCATTGGGATGAGCTATGAAATTAGACATGATGGCATAGTTCCCAATGTCAGATTGCTCTTTGATTATCTTGTTGTGAGGTCTCTTAGGATCTTCAACATGAAATTTTCTTTCGGGCTCTCTGTTTAGTCTTACAAAACCATCACCCCTAGGAGAAGGAATCATAGCATATGACCAATTCATTTGAATACTTCCTCCTAGATCAGAGGCCCACTTTCTGGATAACAACATACCCCAGGCATCAGGCACATCCACAACAACAATATCCATGACAATCATGATGTCTGGGTAAATAGATAGATGAACTTGCAAATCTTTGATCAAACCATGCACTTCAATTTTCTTAGAATCCATGGCACATATGTTATAGTAGGGTCTAGAAACTCTTAAATTAAGCTGTTCCATGACCCTTTTAGTCATTGCACAAGCTGATGCACCCGAATCCAACATGCAATTATTCAATTTATATCCATTAACTAATAAGGTGATAAACAAAGGCTGGTGATCTTTGTTATCAGCATCTAAGCTTTGCAAATATATGGGAGCATCATGATAGTCCACTTCTCGAGTCTTCTGTTGAGAAGTGTTTACTTGAGAACCTTGAATAGCTTTTAGTAACTTGTCTCTTTGGGAAGGGATTTTAGCAATCTCGGAGATAGGAACCCAGATTTTTGCGTTGTTAAACCAACTTCCCAAATCGACATCTAATCCAGAGTTTATACCAAGGTTAAAATTTCGAGGGGGAATTTGATTCCCGCTTTGATCCTTATCCCTTATCTGGTATGTCAAACCTTTATCTCTAGCTATTTCCAAGATTTGCTCGGGAGAGGGTTTTTGACCATATAACCTAGCCAAAATGTCATCTTCATTTTCAAGGTTATTTATACTAAAAGCTAATGAAGGATTCATAACATCATGACTCTTTTCCTTGACCTCTATCCAATCATCCATAGACAAAGGAAACTTGTTACCTACTACATTTATTTGATCACCTGCCCCAAACATTCCATTATCTAAAATTCTTCTAACGATGGGACAAGTGGCCTCTTCATAAAGAACATCGCAAACCCAACAGTAAGGAGGAGCACTATCAACCAAATTAGTTAGCGGATTAGGAGGTTTCTGCTCACTAGATTGACCCTTCTTTTGCCAATTTTTATTTCTATTATTATTATTTCGAGGTTGAAAATTTTGTGTTTGCGCTCTTCCCATTTGGATCAACCTATTCTGCAAAGTAGCTATCTCCTTATTATGATTAATTTCCATGGTTTCGATCTTTTGGAGCAATTTGAGAACAAGTTCGCTTTCAGGTTCTTGGACTGCTTTTCCTTTAGGTTCTTTTAGTTTCGTAGCAGCCCTATCGAAACCTAGGATCTCAAACTTCCCAGATGCTGCCTTGTCCTTTTCAAGCTCTATAGCCAAGGCTTGGAAATCTCTATAATCATTAAGCCTAGCACGCCTTAATTCATAAGATGGCTCAGGACTAAAGGCATCAATGTAAAAATCTTGGAGAGATTTGTCTGTAGGTTTATAGTCTTGAGGTAATTCTCTAACAATACCATTAAACCTTTTATTAAATTCTTCAACAGTTTCATTCTCTCTCTTTTTTATTATGCTAATAGCTTTTACGAGGTGTCTTCCCTCTCTCTCATCTACATATTTTTCTTTAAAGGCATTAATGATCGATTCTAAGGAATCAAATGAATTCTGAGGCTTTTCAGTAAACCATTCATGAGCATCGCCCCCCAGGGTTAAAATAAAAAGAGTCATACTAACATCTTCATGATCGAAATCAAGAGACCTTGCATACTTAGCCATCCATATGCCAAAATCCCTCAGATGTGAATTTGCATTAATCGCATTATCTCCCTGAAAGCTAGGCAACTTATCTATCCCAACTGATGGAAGAGCATTGGGATACCCTGGAATGTTAGAAAAATTGCAAGGGGCATACATATCCATGATGTTGTGCCTAACTTGACTAGTAAAAAGCAAATGGATATCAGAGCCGGCTTCTTGTCCGAGGTTAACAAGAAGTGTACGAGAAGAGAGTTTGTGTAATCGTACCCTGAGGACCCTTTCAGGATCAGGAGTAGGATTGCACAGACTACTTGGATGTCTTCTAGTATACACTCTTGAAGATAATATATGAAGTGGAGTCGCCACTTGGACAAGAAGTGAAACACAAAAAAACTCGAAATGAAAGAACCAAGGACAGAAAAAACTCTATCCCCGGCAGCGGCGCCAAAAAATGTTGTCGCACAGATCGTCACGACAACGCTCAGATTGGGGGTTGTCACCCTGATCCCCGATCTCCCCGTTTAAGCCTGTCGCCCGCGGCTAAGGGGGTAGACCCTATAGGAAAATGGATGACCAACTGTGAATCAGTTGGTTTGGGAGACACGAAAGGAAATCAGCACAAAATAGATTTTATTAAATTAATAGACCAGTGCCTTATGGAGTTAATGTTTAAATGATTACTTACTAAATGTTGCAGAAATGTAAACCATGTAGAGCAATCATTTATCATCAAATAACTCAAACAAAAATTAATTTTTATCAAATGTGAAAAAAATCTTAATGGCTTAATGATACTCCAGCAATTTAAAATTTTGAAAGATAAAGCGCTTTAGACAACCACGTAATTTTAAACGCTAACCATATATCACATTCATGATCATTCAAGCATGCTAAATCACATAAAAATAATAAACATTAATTTCGCATCAAAATTTTAGCCTCGGCAAAAAAGATAAAACGTTATAAATCCCTGAGCCAAGACTGGCAAAATATTTCCAAAATATTTTTATGTTTTTCAGATAAAACAAAAGTTAAAAATAAATGAAACCAAAAAAATCTAAATAATATCAAATTCTACACTTAAAGGAAAAGAAACTCCTTTTTATAATTTTATAATTTTTATAAATTTTTATTGTTATATTTAAAAGGAAAACTTAAAATCTAAACTAAAACTAAAGCTTATTAAAAAAAATAGAACCAAAACCCTAAAGGGACTTTTTATATTATATATATATATATATATATATATATATTTTAAATTTTTATGATTTTTAAGATTTAAATTTTTTTTATGTTTTTTAAAGCTTTAAACTTAAAACTAAAAAAAATGAAGGATAAAATCTAATCTAATCTAAAACTAAAACTATAAAAATTCATTTCTAAATCTAAAGCTTAAACTCTAACTAAAGCCTAAAGAATTTTTATGAAATTTGTTTTTCTTTTTTTTTATTGATTTTTAAAATTTTCAATTTAAAACTAAATTTTAAATCAAATCTAAAGTCCTAAAAGACAAAGAATTTTTATTTTTTTACGCTAAGCTAAAATTAAACCCAAAAACTAAATGGAAAAATGAAATACATAAAAGATTAAACGCTACCCTAGCTATGACGTACCTAAACTAGAACTAGAACTTAAATCTATTTAAAAAAAAAATCAAACTATGCATATCAGATCGAAATTTACAATACGTAACCAAATGGAAATCGATAACCTCGTCTGGCGCTACGCAGGTTGACGGCGGAGTTTGCTGTGTGTAATGTGTGCAGGTGCGTCTGGAGCAGAACGGGAGCTTGTGTGCGGGAGAAGTGTAGTTTCTGCTGTAGGAATGAAGGAGAGGATGGCAGCTCGACGGAGGTAGAGGAGACCGCAGCGAGGGAGGGGAGACTACACGCAGGGAGTTGTGGTAGTGTAAGAGAGATAGCGTGGAGAGGGATGTGAGCAATGCGTGAGAAATTGATGGAAAGCCGTAGAGATGACTGTGTGAAAGGAGTAGCGTGGACAGTTTGACGTAGAATGAGGGTTTACAGCGGATATAGATAAGGATGGGGGCGTAACAATAAAACAAAGAAATTTACGTGAGGAAGGAGCCACGGGGGAGTCGACGGCTGGAGAAGAATGAGCAGATCAATGGAAACTCAAGGCGTTTTCCTTTCGCAGATTCGTTTCCAGGTGATGAGGAATGCAGGTTTGGAGTTAGATGGGTTATGCAGCGAACAAGCAGTTGGCCAAGCGGCAAGGGCTTTGCCCAGGTCACAAAAGTTTTCGAGAAATTTCTTCCCGCAATACAATCGAAAACCTCCAGATCTAAAAAAAAACAACTGATATCTAAAACCTGTGGACAACAAAATAGCTTAGACAGATCCTTGGAAATCTTTAGAAAACCCTGCAACCTATAATGAAGGACAAGCACCCGGAGAAAATATGCAAATATTAAAACTAAAACCCTGCAAACTGGTCAAAAATTACAGAATTATAGCTCTACAACAGCCAGATTTGTCAGTTATCATCAATAATATTTTTAGAACTTCAGATTTGCTATGAAATGCTTTAGAAAAACTCTCATGCAACTCAGAAATAAACTCTAAATGATAAACCCAGAATCAAAATTGGCTGGGCTCTACAAGAGAGTGCTTTGTGAGAGTTGGTTGGTTCAGCCGAGAACTTCCCCAAACGCCCACTGATTTTCTCAATAAGGTTTTCCTGCACAGCTCATTTTAACCATCAATAAAAAGAGAAAAAACAGTACTAGATCCCAAATGCAATGGAGATACCTGCCATTATTTCAGAAATTCTAATACCATTCAAACCCTAGTAAGTGAACAAGATACCTGTGTTCAACAATACTCTACATCAAGCTATTACTAATGGCTGAAAATAAAATTATGCAGAAAATAAAATAGCTCATAGCACTTCAAGAGAGTAACACCAGCAAGATTTCAACCCCAAAGTGTTTCTTTATTAGTACCAGAAAGTTTACAAGAGAGCTTCTTCAGCACAAGACTCACAGATCGCATGATTTCAAATGACCCCTAGCACCCTATTTAAAGGAGAAATTCCCAACAGCTAGTTCAAGTGATCCACGTCAAAATGATCTCGACCGTCGATGAGGATCAAGATATCTCTTAATCTCATCCGTCGAATTTTTAATGCATTAAAAAATTGAAATTCTGCATTTATTTACTCAAAATATTATTATTTTATTAATTTTTAAGTTTTTATTTTATTTTATTATTATTTTTTATTATTATTTTTTATTTTTATTTTTTATTTTTATTTATTATTATTATTATTATTATTTTTTAATTTTTAATTTTTTAATTTATTTTTAAATGGATCCTCGAACTAGCCTTTGGAAAAATCTCTTAGGTCCTAGGACTTAGGACTTATGAGGGGATTAAAACATTTTCTAACCCTCAAGACACATTACATCATGACTTTTACAATTTTACATCTCAAGGGGGAAAACCCATTTGACATAGACCCTCATAAACCACCCAGTTCTGCGACACAACTATAATCTAGCAGATTAACACATTAGGATTCCTCTAAGATTCTAATGACAAGATCCATTCCGGCTTTGGGGTTAGGCTGAAGGAAAACTCTGCCGATCATAGATCGGTGAGACAAAAAACCTTCTGGAATGTAGATTATCACTAGAAAATTAGGTCCACCTAGGCAATTTACATACATGACTCATATCTACTAAGATTATTTACAATTCACACATGCAGACTGGGTTTACAACATAGTATGATCAAGTCGACGATGACTGTCGAATGGCACGGACATGTCAATCAAGTGCTATCCCTTTTTGCGAAGAAAAGGGGGTGTACTTGCTATGGGAAGTTGACACGTAGTGGTCAACAAGGTCCAAGATTTATCTTTGCATTGTTTAGTTTTTAAGTATCTTTCTCCTTGTTGAGGTAGTCCAGTCACCTGTGCTATAATGTCTTCTAATAATCTTATGGTGAGGTTACCTACTGAGGCCCTCTCACCATCAAAAGAGGAAGCAAATTCCACACAAACCTTTTCATTATACCCATCAAACTTCTCCATAAATGAAACCCAATGATTTTTTTCAAGAAGTTCAAAACAATCTTTATGAATTGACGTGGAATCAAATTTCACTGGTTCAACCCTAGATACCATGATGATTTTTTGAAAGAAAAACAACCTTTTCTCTACTCGTAAAACTTCTAAAATATTTTTCTTTGTCAAGCCCCAATTTTTGACACAAATCTAATAATACCCTGTTTTTGTTTAAAAAGAAAACAAAATTTCCTCAATTTTCTGTTTTCAAATTCACAATTTTGCATCAATTAGGGTTCATGTGAAAATGTTCTTACCCATTGATCCAAATTGGAGGAAAAAATTTGTTCTCTGTGGTTGCCAACCCAAGGTTTTGCTTTCTATTCCTCCCTTGCTTCAGTGAAATGATTTTTTTCAAGAAAGACTGACATATGAATACATTCTTGCAGTGATTTTCTTTATAAAGAGGACTATTTTACCTCCTGAGGTCAATTCCTGGACAAGCAACATTACAACATAACTTTTACATTTATGAAAGAAAGTCTAGGAAGCGTCCATATGCCCAAAGAGAATAGATGGCATAAAAAGATGATGAAACACAACAATTTAAATATGATTACCTTCAGCCCTTAGAGGAGCAAGAAGAAAGGGATAAGCAAGAAGATAAAATGACAAACGATATTCTTATTGATGAGCAAAATCCAAAAATTTAAAAGAACGTAAAAAGAAAAGGACCTTCCAAGAAGAATAAGAAAATTAAAAAATTGAAACAAACTGTGAAGGAGATGGAGATCCTTGAAAAACATCTTAAAAAGGAGAAGGAACAACTGAAAATTGGAATTCAGAAAACTCAAAAGAAAAATGAAAGATTGAAGAAGAAAAACAAGAAATTGCAAATACGGGAAATCTTAATTTCCAAGCAAGTATACAAATGGTATGAACAAAAGAAGGCAATAAAGACAAAGTATCAAAAGTCAAAAATTCTTCACACTGCTCAAGCTAAGATGGAAATACTGTTACAAGCAGCAGAGGTGGCAGAGGATCAGTGACAAGGCATTAGAGACAGTTTTGTGCATGAAGACATCCAATATCTTACTCTTGGGGGAATGTTGGGTGTCGCTTTTTGATGTTTATTTTAGTCACATAACCCATATTTTGCCTCTATTTTCCTTCCATGCCTCTCATGCATCATCCATAATTGCTTGAAATTGACCATCTCAAGAACATTTATCATTTACTTTTTATGATTTGACTTTTGACAAAATATGACATTAAAATTAAATTTTTAGCAAAAATTACAGGATTTGCAACTTCCAGTAATAGCTTCAAGCTTTGCACGTGTGCAGGACAACTGGGCAAATTTCGAGATATGTGGGATGATCCTCAATGTCCAAGGATGGATAAATTCCTATCTGCCTTCAGAAAAGAGCCTCGCATGTGCCCGGTCAACACTAGTCAAACTAGGCCACTTGTTTAGAAATCCCCTGTTTTTGGCAATAAATCAGGACAATTTTTTATTTTAAGGGATTTTCTTCATATTTCATGGATCTGAAGGTTGAATTTGACCTATTAGCACTTATCTAGGATTATAAACTAATTTGAGCATTTTTAGTAGTTTTGGTTATCAAACCTCTTGTATAAATATGTAGCACTTGAAGTAAGAGATATGTTATTTTTGTGGAAGAATGCTATTTGACTGAAGTTAATAAATTTGGAGCTTTTGGATACCTTCATTGTGCTGTGTTGATTATGTTGATGTTGTTACAAAAGCTTTCTTAGTTGGTTTTCATTCATGTGTGCAAGCAAAACATGGAGGGCCCCCATTGCCAAGCATGTACACTTAGTATTTAAAATGTCTGGTATGCTCTTTCAATTTTGTTGTAGTTTCTTGTCTGCTATAGTTTTTGTTATTTGAACAATATTCACTGTTGCTAAGACTAATAGTATGTTATGTAATAGCCTCTTGTAAAAGAGTTTAATGTGCTTTCATCTACAACAGTTAAGAATTATCAATTTGTTCATTTTTGTAGTTCATTTTTAAAATGCACTTGATAATATGAAAATGTTGTTATGCTCTTGGAAACATTATGAATCCATATCCTGTAAGGGAGCTTAAAGTTTACTTGCTTACAACATTTAAGAACTCAAGATAGTCTAGAAGCATTTCTAAGTACAAGTGTGTTAAAAAAAAATTGCAATTTAAGTTCGTTTAGTTTAGAAATTAGTCTTTAAACCATATATTTTGGTATGCTTCCAAGTTCACAAATTCCGGATTAATAATTAAATTTATGATCTGATTTACACCTCTAAATTGGACCAACATTTTTGGTGTCGTTTCCAGGGAAGCATATTCGGAGACTAGAAGCTTAGTTAATTAATTTAGATTTCCTTTTAAAACAAAAACAACAAAAATAAATTCTAGTTTTTAGTCTAGTTATGTTTCTTTATGCCTAGACAAAGGGATGAAAAGGGTAGATACACAAAGCAAAACCCCCCAACTATTCAACCATTGGTGGGAGTAGGACCATCTACATCTAAACTAACTACACCAATTGCTAGAGTACCAACAAAGGGTTTGGCCAAATGCTTACCTCCGAAATTCGGCCCAATTTCCTCCCACTCCTCCAGCGGCTGGGTATATCGACCCACCTGAAAATATCACTGTTGATGGTCCCCAAAATGGTTGCAATACTCAACAAATCCCCTCTCATAATTACCCCACAAGATTCAACCCTTAATTTCTCCTTCTTCCAAGCACCCACATGTGGTACGAAGGCACCACTACGCAGGCCCACATAGTCCCTAGTGATGGTTGTTGGGTACACCAGACTCACACCAAATGGAGCTTGGAAAACACTCCAAATCTTCAGCAAATGATGGCCCTAGGCAGTCCCTAAAAGCCCAACAATTCCACAACTCTACAATTAGCTCCTCCAAAGGCTGTATATTTCCCTTCCAACATCCCACCTGCCATAGTTTTTAAAACCGGAACCGGTGACCGGACCGGTCCACCTAATGAACCGGTTTACCGACTGGAACCGGTCTAACCAGGACTGGTTTGGTCTAAACAAACCGGTTTTAAAAAAAAACATTAAATAATTAATTTTTAATGAAACAAAACTATTTTTAAGATGTAAAACCATGATTCCAAGCCAATAGAGACAAAATATGCAAATTTTGCTCATTTATATACCATGTAAAGGTGAATATATCAAAATGGCGTCGAGTGCAATACATATCATCGACAAAATAGCAAAATACATAAGAAATGAGGCTCTAAATGGCCTATAAAGTCCAAAAACAATGCTGCAAGCTATGAGGCCATTGGCCTACTACAAGTCTACAGTGTACACATGATCAATCATCAAGTTCATCACCACTATTAGACACAGGATCATCATCAAGAGCTACATAGACATCATCTGGTTCAGAGTCTGAGGATGCCTCAGCCTGATCTGCAACCTCAGTATCAATGCCAACAATGACAATAGAAGTGGACCTAATGGAAGCACGAGTTTGTCGACTTGCATGACTAGTGCCTTCCATTGGTTCTTTGCCTTTCCTTGATGCCGCTACTGATCCTAGTTCTGATGCCACCACATAATTTGCATCATCCCCCGCTAAAGCCATGTCGATATCAAAATCAGCCTCAAACACAGGTTCTTTAGTCTCCTCCACCCATTCTGATGTTGGATCAATATCGTCCAACACAATGGGATCTAGATCAGGAGTTTTGCTCATCATTTGGAGCTCCGATTGCATTTATTGTTTACCCCCAAACCATGAAATCCTGAAAACCATTAAGTCTGCTAAATTTTGAGTGAAATCTAAAATTCTAGTTTCTCCATATGAAATCCAATGAGGTCGAAACCACTCTCAAACATCCTGAGTCATTTCATGGTAATGTTAAAAATTTAAGTAAAAGGATGAAAACGAAAATTAAAGAAAATGTCACTTTTACTTTAAGAATTTAACATTACCATTAATTGCCAACATTGTTAGGGTTGAAACACCCTTAGTTCCCCCCCAAAACCCTCGAAACACAGTCAAAAATATGATTTTTTAACTTTACGGTGGGCGTGCCTAAAACCGGCCGGTTTGATACAAACCGGCCGGTTTTTCACCGGTTATGGCAAAAAATGGGCGAAAGGGCCTTTCCAACTGGGTCTTTTGGCTGGTTTAGACCGGCGACCTTGCTAACTGGCCGCTTAGACCGATAACCGGTTTTTTAAAACGGTTTTGAAAACTGTTGGCACCTGCTAAACTAGCTCCACAAATACGCTTGGAAAGCTCCCAGATCGAATCAAGCATGATGCAAGTCACTTCCTTGGGTTGGCACTCAAAGTCCACCAAAGGTAGGGTGAGATTCTCGCTTCAGAATCTCGTGTGCTCAACAACACATGCAGATTTGGCTCTCAACTCAAGCGTGTTAGTCCAGAGTGAATGTCAAATGAACAAAGATGCCCAAATGATGAGTGCTCCTCCTATTTTAGTCATTGGGCCTCCAATTTCCCCATGTGGGTCCAATCCATCGATTCCCTCTCTCTCTTCCCTCCATGCAAGTGTACTAGCCAAGGGGAGTGTATTCCTCTTTGGGGTGGCCCCCACCATCCACTATCAAATCGTTTTTGCCTTTTTTCCTATGTTGGAGCCTTCGTTCACCTCAAAAGTGCAAGTGGGGCTCCTCAACCCACTTTGCCTAAGTTGCTATCCAAAAATTAACAAAATTAGTCAAAATTGATATTTCACTTAGTGACCTTGCTAAAGTGGGAATATCACAATCCTCCCTGCCAATATGTTGCTTGTCCCAAAACAGTGGCAAAGTTGGATGTTGTAATATTTGCTCTCCTTCCCAAGTAGCATCTTCATTTGGCAGGTTCCTCCACCTAATTAGGAACTGCTTGATGACTCTGCTCCTCAATCTCCTCTCCCTGCTTGTAATATCTCTTATCAGAGATATCCCTCAAACACAAGCAAACTCTAACCAGAGAAATAACAATAGTGAAACATACAATAATGTATACATGGAATATAAGCAGATACTCGAGAAATGCAGAGAGAAATGCTAAGCCATTTTATTATACTGAGTAATGGAAAGAGTACAAGAGGTGATCAGAAAGATAGCACCTCGACTTGCACAAGGCAAGTGAAGAAATACACTCAGAATGGTAAGGAAATGGCCTCTCTCTGAACTGCGTCCAAACTGCCAGAGAACTGTTGTGTTGCGACTACTGCTGGAATCAAATGAGGATTTGGCGCTGTTACCCTCCTCAGAAAATGCTGAAACTCTGGAATCAGCCTTTGCTCAATAAACCCAGAAAAGCCTAGAAAGCTTTTCTAAAATAGCTGACCCCCAAAAATCACCCCCTTGGGGATCTACGCAATTCCTCAAGGCTCTGCGCTGCTCCTGAAGAGAATCCTCCAAAACTCTACCCGAAACTTTGCCAAAATCCTCCAATATGCAAGGGTTGATCCCTTGCTCAATCTCCAAGCTCAAATCCCAGCCTGGAGCTCCTACAAAAAAGAGACTGTGTCCTCCCCTCTCAAGATTGCGCAGTCATCAAAATGCTCAGTTTCTCCTCAACTCCAGAAATCGCTCCTCCTACAAAATACTGCTGAAACTACCTTGCCTGTGCAGGCACTCGAAGTCCCCTGGGGCTAAGGGTGAGATCTCCAAATGGAGACACTTGATGCACTAAACAGTGCTGCAGACAGGCTAGACAGCCAGCGTGCTCTAAGTCGAAGTGACTAGCTCAAATGCAACATAATTGAATAATCAAAATGAGGAGGCTCCTCTCTACTTTATAGCATTGGCCTCTCTCAAAACCCTAAGGCCCACCTCCTCCAACGTAGCCTCTCTCTTGCCACATGTTCCTTCTCCATCTGTGTAGTCCCTCCATGTGTCTACATGGGCCCCTTCTCTACGTGGTCCTTGGGCCCCCTTGGCTCCCCTTTTAAGTTACAACGTTGTGCTACTAGGGAGTGACTTTATTCATAAAGTGAATTAGGTCCCCCTTTCCTCACCTTTTTGTTTATAAATAACTATAGAAGGAAAAATTGAGCAAAATCGAATATTCCAATTAGCCATGGCTAATTAGGAATATTAAAGTCTCCCCTGGCAAAATGTTGCTTGTCCTCAAGCAACTGAAGTGATGGATGCTGCAAAATTTTCTCACTCTCCCAAGTGGCATCCTCATCCGGTAAATTCTTCCACCTCACCAAGAATTCCCAGACCGTCCTGCTCCGTAGCTGCCTCTCCCTGGTATCAATAATAGCCTATGGTTGCAACACCAAATGCCCCTCATCATCCATGGGTGGTAGCTCATCTGTCACTGTCACCTGCTGCCCCAATTCCTTCTTCAGGCATGATACCTGAAAAAAGTTATGAATCTTGCTACCTTGGGGCAGCTCCAATTCATACGCAACCTGTCCAATCCTGCGTATCACCCTGTATGGCCCATAAAAGCGGGGCTTGAGCTTATCAGCTCCCTTCTGCTTCAGTGACGACTGTCGGTATGGTTGTAATGGTAGGTAGACTAAGTACCCTACCTCAAACTATCTCTCCACCCGACCCCTGTTAGCGTATAGCTTCTGCTGGTTCTGCGCAGTAGCCATATTATCCTTGAGAGCTCGGAGGATATCCTGACTCTCTTGGATCCAAATCTTGGCTCTCGAAGCCTTGCTAGCACCAAACATCACGTCAGCAAAAGATAAAGGATGATATCCATACAAATCATAGAATGGTGACATACCAATGGACATGTGATGTGTAGTGTTGTAGCAGTGCTCCCCCAGATGCAGCCACTTCAGCCGTGCTCGCTGTTGCCCACTCACATAGTTACGCAAGTAGCCCTCCAGCCACTTGTTAACTATCTCCGTCTGCCGGTCCGTCTGTGGGTGATAACTGGTACTCGATGTCAACTTCGTCCCCACCAACTGGAAAAGCTCCTGCTAAACCCGCCCATGAAACGGTTGTCCCTGTCACTGATGATGGTCTTAGGAAGACCATGTAGCCTGAAGACCTCTCTGAAGAACAACTCGGCCACCTGCGCTGCTGTGTAGTGTGCGGATATGGCGAAAAAATGTGCATATTTTGTCAGTCAATCAATGACGACAAAGATACAATCCTTGCCCTGCACCATGGGCAACCCTGTGATGAAGTCCATCGAAATACTCTCCCATTTCCCCTCCGGAATGGGAAGAGGCTGCAATAATCCTACGGGATGGCTCATCTCCCCCTTGTTCCTCTAGCAAATATCACACTCCCGGATATGCTGGAGTACGTCCTCCTTGAGGCCCTTCCATGAGAACCTCTCTCTAATCGCCCTGTAGGTTTTGGTAAACCCCTAATGGCTGGCCAATGGTGAACCATGTGATGCCTGAAGTATCTTCTTCTTGAGCTGAGATCCCTCAGTCAAGAGGATCCGGACCCTATAGTAGATGATCTGATCAATTACCCTATACTTGTCATCCGTCACCTGTCCATCCAGAACCTCACATGCAAATCTATCCCTGGAGTACTCTACTAAGAGTCTAGCCCTCTAGTCTGTGTCCAAGCTCATAAGAGACAACGGGGCTGGTCTATGTGAAAGGGCATCTGCTACCACGTTGTTCTTCCCCTTGACATACTCAATGTCAAAGTCATAGGCTTGGATCTTACTGATCCACTTCTACTGCCTCTCTTGTAGCTATTTCTGCTCCAAAAAGAACCTGAGGCTGTTGTGATCAGTCCTCACCCTGAACCTGTTACCCACTAAATACTGCCGGAATTTGGCCAATGCATGCATAATGGCCAGCATCTCCTTGTCGTATATAGAATACAACCTCTCATGCGAAAGGAGCTTCCGACTGTCAAAGGCTATAGGGTGACCTCCCTGCATCAACACTGCGTTGATCCCCTCTCTCAACGCATCACACTCCAAGACAAATGGCTGCGAAAAATCTGGCAATACAACCACTAGGCAGTTGCTCATAAGCTCCTTGAGCCTGTCAAAGGCTCGCTACATTGTATCCGACCAACTGAATGCCCCCTTCCTCTTCAGATCTATCAGGGGTGTAGCAAGTTGTGAGAAACTCTTGACGAACTTCCGGTAGTAAGTACAAATGCCAATGAATCCCCGAAGTTTCGTCACGTTCCTCGGCTTCGGCCAATCTCTGATGGCCCTGATCTTCTCCTCGTGGACTCTCACTCTGTCCACCCCTATGATGTGTCCCAAGTACAACATCTCCGTCAACCCAAACTCACACTTGGAGAGCTTGGCATAGAATTGCTGCTCCTCCAAGATGCGCAACACTGTCTCAATGTGCTAGAGATGCTCCTCCCAAGTCTTGCTGTAAATGTGAATATCATCAAAGAACACCAACAAAAACTTCCTCAAGTGACTGCGGAAGATGTGATTCATGCAGGACTGGAATGTAGCTGGGGCATTGCTTAGCCCGAAGGGCATCACCAAAAACTCAAAGTGCCCATAGTGACACTTGAAGGTGGTCTTGGAATGTCCTGCTCCCTCGCGCGAATTTGATGGTACCCAGATCTCAAATCAATCTTTGAAAAGAACCGTGCTCCTCTCAACTCATCCATCAACTCATCGATCCTGGGTATGGGGTACCTGTTCTTCAGGGTCTTCTTGTTCAGGGCCCTCTAGTCAATGCACATCCTCAATGTGTCGTCCTTCTTCTTCATCAACACCACGGAAGAAGCAAAAGGACTCGTACTCAGCCGAATGTGCCCAAGAGCCAGCAACTCCTGAATGGCCCACTCAATCTCATCCCGATAGGCCTTGGGATACCTATAGGGGGTAGTAATAACAGCCTGTATGCCCTGCTCAAGCTCAATGGTGTGCTCAAACCCCCGGTCTGGTGGCTGTCCCGGCGGAATCTCCCCAAACACTGTGGCATACTGGTCAAGGATGTACTGTATCTCTGGGTACACCGTCTACCCTGTAGTCCCTGCCTCTGATGCACGCAACTCCACTGCCCGCTCTACGTCTCCCTTCTAGAAGACTGCCTCCATCCGATGAGCCGAAACAGTCTGAGACGGATATGTGTGATATCCTCGTATCTTCGCATGCCTCCCTGTCTTCTCATCATCCCACACCATCTCTAGGGCCTTCCAATCTGTCGTGACCTTCCCTAGAGTGATAAGCCACTGAACACCCAGTACCATGTTGGCGTCCAAAATATTGATCACGAAAAAGTGGTCAGTCAGTGTGTAGGTGCCCATCGTCACTGATAACTCTGGGACATAACGAGCACACACCACGGTCTGATCTCCTGGGACCAAAACTGAAAACCCATCGAAGGTCTATGTCCGTATACCTCTCCGCTCAACCATCTGTGCATTGATGAAGTTGTGGGTTGCCCCACTGTCAACCATAACTGATACTCGTTGGCCACGTACTATCCCCCGTAACGTAGCGTCAAATACTTGGGAACTCCTCGCAATGCTGCAAGGGCCCCTCTAGTAGGTGCAAAAGCTGCACTACCCGCTGGTGGTGGTGGTGGCAAAGGATCTTGCACGACATGACTATCTCCTGCCCCCACGTCATCCTCCTCATCCTCTTCCCCGCTGCTCTCAGAGAAGACCTCAATAAAATGTGCTTTGCCAGCAGCACATCTTGTCCCGATGTCCACGACTCCTAACAGGTAAAGCACGACCGCTTCTTCTGCAGCTCCCTCCTGGCATCATCATCAATCTATGCTCGTCCTGGATTCCCCTTTGGAGGCGGAATCCTCACATCCTTCCCCTTAGGCTGGAAAGCCTGTCTGTGGGGGTAAGGTGTCCGAGTCCTGGGTAAGGCATCCTGTAAGTCCTGGGTCCTGCTAATAGCATCCTGGAGTGTGGCTGGTCTAGTGGATCTGACTAAACACCGAAGTGGCTCTGCTAACCCCTCAACAAACATGTAGATCCTCCTTGCCGTGGATAGATTTGTCACCATCACTGAAACCCTCAAGAAGTCTACAATGTAGGTCTTTGGGTTCCCAGTCTATTTGAGCCTCGTCAGCTCAACAAAGTGTTGTTCTGGATCCCCCCAGTCAAACCTCTTTATCAACCTCCTGGTGAACTCGGCATATGTCGTCACTATGGAGTGTTCAAGTGTAACCATCCCATGGAACCACCAGTCCTGGGCCTCACCATCCAAATGTAATGTCGCCACCTTGATGGCCTCTGTCTCCGACATCTGGTTAAGCTGGAAATAGATTTCCAGCGTCTCCACCCAAGACTTTGCCGAACTATTTGATGAGCCATCAAACGTAGGCAAGTGGAATCTACTAGCTGTATGGTGGGTGTCTCCATCATGATAATGCCGGTATCCTCTGTGATGGTCGCAGGGTCTACTATCCCGCTGGAGCTGAACAAAGTCTCTGAATGAGAAAGCATCCCTGAAATCATGCCCATAGGCCTGGTACTCTGCAAAATAATCGCCCATATGATCGGGCTCTGCCTCCTGTTGGGCTTCAGCCCTCGTGTATGCTCCTAGGAAAGTGAGCATGGTAGAGTGTGTAGGGGCATGTGAGGCCATCTGCTGAGTAGAATCACGCTGAGTGGCACCGTGCTCTGGCAAATGGTGGAATGTACCCGATCCCTCACCAACCTGGAAAACTCGTGGGTTCTCACGCTATCTAGCCTCCATCGCTGTGAATCTCTGCCCCATCACCTCGATCTGCCTCGATAGATCCTGTACTGATTTGAGGAGCATGTCCGCAAATTTCTTCCCATCCTCATCTGCCATCAGATCCTCCTGCTCTGACCACAGGCTCCTCCTGTTCTGTGTTCACCACGGGCTCCTCTTGTTCTGTGTCCACCACCTGAACACAATATCCCTCTTTGTAGGTGTTCTCCAACCTACGCTCAATATCTTTGTATTTCCTACCTCTGTAATAGATGTAGGGCTTCTCCCTCGATGTCATAGACTGCTAGCTCCATAGGCTGAGCCAGATCTATGCTCTGATACCACTGTAATATCCCTTATCAGAGATATCCCTCAAACACAAGCAAACTCTAACCAGAGAAATAACAGTAGTGCAACATACAATAATGTATGCATGGAATATAAGCAGATACTCGAGAAATGCTAAGCCATTTTATTATACTAAGTAATGGAAAGAGTACAAGAGGTGATCAGAAAGATAGCACCTCGACTTGCACAAGACAAGTGAAGAAATACACTCAGAATGGTAAGGAAATGGCCTCTCTCTAAACTGCGTCCAAACTGCCGAAGAACTGTTGTGATGTTGCTACTGCTGGAATCAAATGAGGATTTGGGGCTGTTCCCCTCCTCAGAAAATGCTGAAACTCTGGAATCAGCCTCTGCTCAATAAAACCAGAAAAGCCCAGAAAACTTTTCTAAAATAGCTGACCCCCGAAAATCACCCCCTTGGGGATCTACGCAATTCCTCAAGGCTCTGCGCTACCCCTAAAGAGAATCCTCCAAAACTCCACCCAAAACTCTGCCAAAATCCTCCAATATGCAAGGGTTGATCCCTTGCTCAATCTCCAAGCTCAAATCCCAGTCCGGAGCTCCTACCAAAAGAGACTGCGTCCTCCCCTCTCAAGACTGCGCAGTCATCAAAATGCTCAGTTTCTCCTCAACTCCAAAAATCATTCCTCCTGCAAAACACTACTGAAACTACCTTGCCCGTGTAAGCACTCGAAGTCCTCCGGAGCTAAGGTGAGATCTCCGAACGGAGACACTCGATGCACTAAATAGTGCTGCAGACAGGGTAAACAGCCAGCGTGCTCTAAGTCGAAGTGAATAGCTCAAATGCCACATAATCGAATGATCAAAATGAGGAGACTCCTCTCTCCTTTATAACATTGGCCTCTCCCAAAACCCTAAGGCCCACCTCCTCCAGCGTAGCCTCTCTCTTGCCACGTGTTCCTTCTCCATTTGCGCAGTCCCTCCAAGTGTCTACGTGGTCCTTGGGCCCCCTTGGCTCCCCTTTTAAGTTACAACGTTGTGCTACTAGGGAGTGACTTTATTCATAAAGTGAGTTATGTCCCCCCTTTCCTCACCTTTTTATTTATAACTAACTATAGAAGGCAAAATTGAGCAAAATCGAATATTCCTATTAGCCATGGCTAATTAGGAATATTACACTGCTTTCCAGAATAGCCTCGGGCTCCAAAACTAGATGTCCATCATCATCCAGTGGGGGCAACTCCACAATTGTTGTCACATGTTGTCCTAGTACCTTCTCGAGGCATGAAACATGCAAGACATTACACACCTTGCTCTCAGGTGGAAGCTCTAACTCGTATGCCACCTAGACAACCCTCCTGGTCACACGGTATGGGCCATAAAAGCGTGGTTGTAGCTTCTCGGCCGCCTTCTGTTTCAGCGTAGACTGTCTGTAAGGTTGAAGGCACAAGAAGACTAGATCCCCCACCTCAAAGTGTCTCTCAACCCTGTGCCTGTTTGCATACATCTTTTGCTGGTTCTGGGCTGTCTGCAAATTATCTTTGAGAGCCTTAAGAATGTTCTAGCTCTCCTGTATCCAATCTTCATCCCTTGGGGCCCGAATGTCTCCAAAAACAATGTCAACAAAAGATAAAGCATCATATCCATATAAAGCATGGAAGAGAGACATATCGATGGGCATGTGATAGGTAGTATTGTAGCAATACTCCCCCAAGTGTAGCCATCTCACCCATGCTCGTTGTTGCCCTATCCCATAGTTCTGCAAATAACCCTCCAATCATTTGTTAAAAATCTCATTCTCCCCGTTGGTTTGGGGGTGGTAGCTGGTGCTGGGTGTAAGCTCTATGCCCACCAACCGTAAGAACCCCTGCCAGAAAGCCCCCATGAATCGTTTGTCCATGTCACTCATTATGGTCTTGGGAAGACCATGCAACCGGAAAAACTTCCTGAAAAACAACTCTACAACCTGAGAAGAAGAGTACCTAGCAGGAACGACGAAGAAATGGGCATACTTTGCCAATCTGTCCACCACCACATACATGTGATCACGACCCTATGCCATGGGAAGTCCAATGATGAAGTCCATCGAGATGCTCTCCCACTGCCCCTTTGAAACAGGGAGTGGTTGTAATAACCCTGCTAGATGAGTCAACTCCCCCTTGTTCCTCTGGTAGGCCTCACACTCTTGTACATGCCTTAACACATCCCCCTTGAGGCCCTTCCATGTGAAGTGCTCTCTGACGACCCTATAGGTCTTTAGGAACCCTTGACACCCTAACAAAGGTGAATCATGGGCCGCTTGGAGAATCCTCTCCCTCAACTGCGAACCTGGAACCAAGAAAATGCGCCCCTTGTAGTAAATAACATCTGCCATCACACGGTAGCACTCATCCCCATAGGTACCCTCCAAGATCTCACACGCCTGTCGATCCTTGGAGTACTCCACCAACAGTTGTGCTTTCCAATCATGGCAGATGCTCATGAGGGAAAGTGTCGCGGGCCTCCTAGATAGGGCATCTTCCACCACATTATGCTTGCCCTTGACATACTCTATGTCAAAATCGTAGGCCTGAATCCTGCTGACCCACTTTTGTTGTCTGTCATTGAGGCCCTTCTGCCCCAAGAAGTGGCAAGGCTATTATGATCAGTCTTCGCTTTAAACCTGTTTCCCACCAAGTACTGCCAAAATTTGGCCAAGGCATGCATAATGGCCAACATCTCCTTGTCATAAATCGAGTACAACCTCTCGTGCGGAAGGAGCTTTCGACTCTCAAAAGCAATGGGATGTCCACCCTGTGATAGTACTATGCCCACGACTTCACCCGACGCATCTCACTCCAATTTGAACAACTGGGTGAAATCAGGAAGTGCCAATACCGGGAAACTACTCATCACCTCCTTGAGGTGCTCAAAGGCTTCTTGTGCCCTGTCAGTCCATGCAAAGGCCCCTTTCTTAGTCAAATCAGTGAGGGGAGTTGCCAACTGTGAGAAGCCCTTCACAAACTTCCTGTGAAAAGTGCAATTGCCCACAAAACCCCTCAACTCAGTCACATTCCCAGGCATGGTTCGAACTTCGAATCTTCTCTTCATCCACCCGTACGCCATCCTCTCTAATGATGTGCCCCAAATAGAGCATCTCTGTCAACCCGAACTCACACTTGGACAGCTTAGCATAGAACTAATGCCCCTCCAAGATCTTGAGCACTTCCTCCAGATGCTGCAAGTGCTCTTCCCATGTCCTCATGTAGATCAATATGTCATCGAAGAAAACAAGGACATAGCGCCTCAACTATGTTGAAAAATGTAACTAGGTTCGGTCTTCATAAAATGTATTTGTCAAAAGAATTTTTATTATTGTTACAATGACTTATTAAAGCATGGGTTTCATGCTTGGGTCATCATTTTACTAGTCAAAGTCCTCATTGTGGACTCCTAGGATTAATAAAGAGTCATTATAGTCATTGTATATTTTATGAGACCCTTCTTGGGCTTTCAAACGATGTAAAAAGAATTATTTTGAGTCAAAGATGAATTATGTAACCTCCACATCAAGCCGGCCTCAAAAAGATCAAGTCAGGCTCAAGGACGGTAATTCGACCTCATTGGAAGGCTATATATAGTATATACATGGCAATTCGAATTCATTTGAAGCATCTCACTCTCTCACACATAGTTCGATATCTGAAGTTGGAAGCTGGGAAAAGTGTGAAGGTGAAGGAGGCTAAAATGAGTGCGAGTTCGGTCCAAAAGGAAGGGAAGGACAAAATCGAAGTTTTGGGATATATCTCTCTCTCTCTGTGTGGACTAATTTAGGAGATCGAAGTCTCCTTGGCAAATTCGAAGTTGTTGTTGTTTCCTGTTGATGTCGAAAGCTGCCAAGTCGAAGTTGCTAGGGTCGAAGTGTTGTTGCTACTAGGTCAAAGGTTGGATTGAAGAAGGAAAGACTGGCTTGGTGTGGAGGAGGTTTGTGTCTAGGTTGAAGAGTCTTAAGAAAAATTATTGAAGGAAGATATTTTGACTGGGGTTTCCCCTAGATAGGGGTTTTTCCCTAGCAGAGTGACTACACCTTGTGTCTTGTGTTTTTGTGATCTTCATGCACACATAATTTGGTAATTGCTTGATGAAAGATAATATAACAAATAAGTAAAAGAAGGCAACATAATTCACAAGTAATTATCAAGAAAGAGAAATCTAACCCTAATTCTACTAGCATTGATTTCTCAACATGGTATCAGAGCTAAGGTCAAAGAAGATTGAAGATCACTCGTTGGCTTGAAGGAAAATGATTACTCCCTCTATGATAAGAGAGGAATTCAATATTGCAGGAAGTTGTATCAAGAAGATCTTCTACTACTTATTCAACAAAGTCAAAAGTCAAGGGTTCTTGGCTGCACTTACAAGCTCAATTAATGATGATAATGCATGACAGTGAAGCATTTAGGCATATGATAGGGAAGAGTATACAAATTCAAACTCTATCAAAGGAATCATCTTTTCATGTAGTGGAATTGGGAGACAACAAGAGCTATGCTATTAAAGGCTTGGGATCAACATCATGTTAATTTTTGGGTAGCATCAAATGTGCTCTAGCTCCGAAATTTTGTGGAGAGGCTAGAACACATGAGATCTCCAAGACCCAGAAATCGTTTGGTGAAATTCCACCTGGATTGTATTTTATTAAAATAATTAATATTTTTAATGAGGTTCCTAAGTCTAAACTTAGGAAAATTAAAATATTAATGGATATTAATGAAAATATGGGTGAGAAACTTCTAAGAGATGAAGATCAAGTCTAATTTAATCTTAGCCATTGATTATAGATTAGATCACGACCGTTGATTTCTCAACAAGAAAAGTATAAAGGAAGGCTTGGGCTCAGTTGGAGAACATAGATAGAGGGATTGAGGAAATCGATTTTCTGAGGTCAGAAATTCTCAGGAAGAAACTAGATTGGGGAGATTTTGCAGCAGAGGACAGTGAGATTCTGGGAGGACTTTCCGGAGAATACAAGGTAGAGAAAGGACATAAGACGTCTAGAGGAGGGCTGATGCTGGCCTACACAGTGCTGATGCAAAGGCAACGCAGTCAGTGAGGGGAAGTTGAGTTTCTACAGAGGGAATTTGAATTTCAGTTGCTGGAAGCCAAGGTGTGAGATTGGAGGCAAGAAATTTGAATTCTTTGCCAGCAGAAGATCCAGAGCAGAGAGGCAGCGTAATACCTAGGAGGGGTGACACAGACGCTGCCCAGGGTGATGCATTTTGACGCAGAAGCGTTCAAAAGGTGATGCAGAGCCTCCCAGAGCTGAGGATCGGTCACTAATTCTCTAGTGACAAGTTGATATTATCACCAATCTTTTGTCCAGTATTTTCTCTATAAATGATTGCTAGTTGAAGCATCCTAAATTTGTATTCAAAATTTTCTACTGTATAATAATAAACCCTCAGAGTTGTTGCACTAGTTTTCCTGCATTGGGTTTTTCAGGGGACTATTTTGTCCAAAAATAACTATGTCCTATGTATCTTGTTCTTTGTTGAGTTTCCTTGTTTCATGCAAATCAAATTTAAGTAGTGTAGGTTGTAGAAGTAATTTGCTTCAGTATTCAGAGGAATAACTTGATGAATGTAATTAAAATCAAGTGGGTGAAGTAGATTCAGAGTTGCTGCAGTAGGGGTTCCTTGAAGATTATGAATTTTCACATGGTATTATAGTGGTTGCAGATCAAGGAGAACTGAAGCCATCAACGAAAGGATAGAGGAAAATCTATGCGTGAAGACCACTATCCCGAGTGACAGCGCAGTTTCTAGCTAAGAGAGCAGAGGAGGGGTGATGCAGTCACCAAGGGAGGCTCACGCAAAGCCTTCGTTAGCCTGTTCGGGTGACGCTATTGCTGCAGAGGGCAATGCAGTGGTTACTGGCCCAACGCAGATATTGTTGAGTCTCGTTTTTTCAGTTGTCGTGGCTAGAGGTGTAGCACAAATTTCATCTGGAGTTGCTGGTGGGGTGCTGATTATGTTGGTGCATAATAGTACTTAGTGGGGCGGAAGCAAAGTAGAGGGAATCAGTTCCTTAGAATATTTCTTGCTAAGAAATCTAAATCCAGTGCTGAGCAGCAGCAAAGAGAGATCAGAGAGGGGTGGTTCGACAGTGGTTGGCAAAAGGATTTCCGTGAAGGAAATCGAAATTCAAAGGGAGCTTGTTCCTTAGAGGATTTCCAGCACCAAAGAAATCCAGATCCGAGTTTTGTTAGGGCAACAACAAAAGAGGGAGAAAAGAACCAGTCCTACATTCATTTGAGCAGATATGGCCGTTAATGGACTGAGGGATTGGGACAGGTTGGATGGAGCATCCAAGTTCATCACTTGGAAGGCCAGGATCCTGGCAGTTTTGGACAAAAATCGCATCAACGATTATGCCTTGAAGATTGTTGTTGTTGCAGTTGATGCTGATCCTCTCAAGAAATACGAGGAGGCTCAGGAAAAATCAAAGTGCATGATCTTGGATGAGGTCAAGGATCATGTGATCCCACATATTGCTGAAAAAGACACAACAAGGGAAATGTGGGAGGCCTTGACCACTTTGTACGAGGGAACTTCCGTTCAGTAGAAGATGTTGCTTGAGAGTCAGCTGAGACAGTTTTAGATGCAGAAGGGAGAAGAAATCGATCCCTTCCTTCTCAGGTTGCAAACGATTCGTGACCAGCTAACTTCCGTAAGGGCTACACCAGATCCTGAATTCATGGTCAGGACTGCCCTGAATGCAGTCACTGAAGACTAGGAAACCTTTGTCCAAAGCATCTTGGGCAGGGCTTCTCTTCCCAGTTGGGAGGAGATGTGGGCAGCTCTTCGACAGGAAGAGATCAGACGGTTGACCAAGGCGAGAAGCAGCAGCAAAGGGATCAGAGTTAAGGAGGAGGAAGAGAACGATGCAGCTCTCGCATCAACAAGACAACAAGGGCAACAAAAGAGAAAGAAAAGGACATATCCAAAGTTAGATGCTTCAAATGTGGAGAAATGGGTCATTTCGCCATGCAGTGCCCTCGGAAGAAGGGCAAAGAAGAGAAGTCTGACTCAAAGGCTGCTCCAGTGCAACCTAACAAGGAGGACGATGAGGATTGCGCCATGAGTACTCATGCACCTCTAGAGAAGAGGTGGGGCGATATTGAGTTGTATTCGGGAGGACTACAGAAAAGGGCAGGATCCTTGAGGTGCCCAAACTCTTGGATCACATACGGCTACGGGAGCCCTTAATGACAGTAGCAAAATGACATGAGTTAGTTGGTGCGAGGGATGATGGAGCAACAATGGCAGAGCTAGAGTGCCAAAGTCTTAAGCAACGCAGTGGAATGTTGCAGCAGTGCGGGAGGCACAAAGTAGATACAACAGCAGCGCAATAGCATCAGAGGGTCAGCACAAATTAGTAGCAGAGGTAGCTTCAACATCAAGGGGCATCCAGACTGACCAACATGTCAGCTTTTGGGTGGCTTTTCAGTTGCTTACTTCTCAGCAACTGAGTTGTAGTGCAACAGTTAGCAGTGGCAGTATTATAGGCAGCATGATGCAGCATATTGAGAGGGAGCTGTAGTATAGATGCAACAATGACAATGGCAGTGTCATGCGCAGTAGTACAAATTGCAGCAATGCAGTGGATGAAGGGAAGTAGGCCGAGCATCAGCAGTGCAGAGGACTGATGTCGTGGATCAGTGTGATACTTCTGCTGGGAAGTATTGCTAGAGCACATTCCTCGCCAAGAGGGAGTGGTTATTTTTGGGTAGCATCGGATGTGCTCTAGCTTTGAAATTTTGCGGAGGGGCCAGAACACATGAGATCTCCAAGACCTAAAAATCGTTTGGTGAAATTTAACCCGGATTATATTTTTATTAAAATAATTAATATTTTTAATGGAGTTCCTAAGTCTAAACTTAGGAAAATTAAAATATTAATGGATATTAATGAAAATATGGGTGATAAGCTTCAAAGAGACGAGCATCAAGTCTAATTTAATCTTAGCCGTTGATTAGAGATCAGATCACGACCATTAATTTCTCAATAGGAAAAGTATAAAAGAAGGCTTCGGGTCAGTTGGAGAACATAGACAGAGAGATTGAGGAAATCAATTTTTTGAGGTGAGAAGTTCTCAAAAGGAAAATCGATTGGGGAGATCTTGTAGCAGAGGAGCAATGAGATTCTGGGAGAAGGACTTTCCGGAGAATACAAGGAGAAAAAGGACAAAAGACGTCCAGAGGAGGGCTGACCTACGCAATGCTGACGCAGAGGCAACACAACCAGTGAGGGGAAGCCGAGTTTCTGCAGAGGGAATTCGAATTTTAGTTTCCGGAAGCCAAGGTGTGAGACTAGAGGGAAGAAATTCGAATTCTCAGCCAACAGAAGATCCAAAGCAAAGAGGTAGCGTATACCCAAGAGAGGTGATGCAGAAGCTGCCCAGGGTGACGTCGTTTGATGCAGAGCCTTCCAGAGCTAAGGATTAGTCACTGATTCTCCAGTGGCAGGGTGAGATTATTCCACCAGTCTTTTGTCCAGTATTTTCTCTGTAAAGGATTTCTAGTTGAAGCAACCTAAATTTGTATTCAGAATTTTCTCCTACATAATAATAAACCCTCAAAGCTGCTGCACCGGTTTTTCAACATTGGGTTTTTGCAGGGACTATTTTGTTCAAAAATAATTGTGTTCTATGTATCTTGTTCTTTGCTCAGTTTCCTTGTTTCATGCAAATCAAATTTAAGTAGTAGAAGCTGCAGAAGTAATTTGCTTTAGTATTCAGAAGAATAACTTGATGAATGTAATTAAAATCAAGTAGGTGAAGTAGATTCAGATTTGCTGCAGTAGGGGTTCCTTGAAGATTAGGAATTTTTACACATCATAGAAGCTGGAGAAGGAGGAAAAAGATTGTTTAAGGATCTATTGAAAGGAATCTAAGGAACCTCAAGAAGCTAGTTAAAGGATCATATAAGGAGACCTTATAAGGAAAGAAGCTTACTATCTACAAGGACAATGTCTAACACAATAAAGGGAGAGAACAAATTAGGAGCATCCAATTACAATGCTTGGAAGAAGAGGATAGATCTCATCCTCAAAAAGAATAAAGTCTTGGATCTAGTAAAAGGAAAAGTGAAGAAGTCTACAAAATCAAGAAGTCTAAAGGGCCAAGAAAGAAGGGACAAGGATCAAGCAAACTTTGCCAAAGAAGTTTCACCAAAGAAGAACATGATGGAAAGACTCAAATTTTAGGACCTATTTGCTAGGAACTCTTAGGGACTCTATCCCTTGCATATCCTTCTACTCTAAGTATCCCTCAAGCTTGGAGGGAGCCCTTACCAACTTCCAAAGATAAGTATCTTATTACCTTTTAATTTTTTAGTTTTCCTTACTTATCTAAGTTTGTTTGCATTAAATACTAATCACATTTATATTCATATTTTCCTTGTTTAGGAAAGACTTGCTGAATACTCAAGGAACATGGAAGAAGGCTTCACAAGACAAAGCATTGGAATTACAAGGTTTGTTAAGAAACAAAGGTATGTCTTAAACTATAAGTTTTTGCTCTCTTCATGATATTCATTCTTGATAAACTATTACTAACATCATTGTGTCTAGCTCTCTTGAATCATAAAGATTCTTGATTGGGTGATTCATCATTAGATAAATCTACCCTCCTCATATCTTTGATTACTCTTGTGGAACCCTAGAAAGGTTCTCTGTGAAAACCCCAACTTAAGTGTATTTTGATGATTATGTGTGGAATCGTAGCCTACTTAGGGTTATTGATGAAGTCTAAATAAAATGTTTGATGCTTTGATGATATCATGTTTGGGGTTGTGGTATGGGTATGGAAACCCTAACTTGTTAGGGTTGAATGGTAATGTCTGAAATCTTGAACCTTTGAAGTATTGGTAATTTAGGGTTTGCTATGTTTCGTATTAAAACCCTACATCATTAGGGTTTGGTAGGGTGTATAAGCAAGACCCTTATAATGTCCTAGAAATGAAATCCTTGGCATGTGTGTGTTTTTCCGATCAAACCCTAGTCTAATCAAGTTTGTTATATGTCACTTTTATTGATATTTGTGTCTTTGGGTTTTCCTAACACATGTTATGATATGCTTGTACATGATGATGGAATCCTAGATGTATGAGTTGACCTAATCGTTGATGATCATGAGTCCTAGGGTTTGGAACTAAGCCCTAGTCGAAGTTTGATATTCTAGGATGATATTGTTTGTGAATTCTAGGGTTTTGTAGCTAAACCTTAGTAGAAGTTAAATTCTCTAGTATATGATTTGACAAATCTAGGATTTATGAAAGATTGATAAAAACCTGAAATTGTATTGTGATCAATTTGATTGTTGAAAATTAGTAAATGAAAATCTATGGTTTACATGAAACCCTAGTAGAAGCTAGTCATGTTGTTGATTGAGCTATGATTGGTTATGATTGTTGAATCTCACGAAATCTAGGGTTTGTATGAAATCCTAGTAGGAAGTCTAACATATGAATTCTTAAAGTTGTTAGATACATTGTTACACTGGTCTCTAGGGTTTTCTATATGTTATAAAATAGTTTGTCATATCTCTGAAAGAAATATTGAAGCCCTAGATATAATGAGATTGATACCTTGAGTTGTTGATGTGATTTAGGGTTTGTAACAAAACCTGGGCAAGAAGTTGAAGTATAGAAGTAAAGTCTCTTGCTGATTATGTCTATAAAGTCTAATGCTTCCATTATTGTATGATTTTGATGAGGTTAACTTCATGCTTCTATATATTTGGTTGTACTTGCTATCTAAGTTGTGTAGGTTCATAATCTTCAAGATGGTGAAGATGTTCATAAGTAAAGTTGATATGATAAGCATGATGAAGAAAGTTAGGAGGGTAGGGGGTAAAAAGAAGAAAGAAGGACCTGTCAAAGGTCAAGTGCTTCAAATGTGGTGAGTTTAGTCACTACAGCACGCAGTGTCCTCTCCAGAAGAAGGGCAAGTCAGAGAACTAGCAGGCAACGTCAGCTGAGATCGAAAAGCTATCCTCCACGTTGTAAGAAGACTTCACAATGATGGCAGCCATACCTCCAGGAGTGAGGTGGGCTGACTTGGAATTGTAGCCCAAGAGAGCTATAGAGTTTGGGCAAGGTCCTTGAGGAGTCCACCTCATGGATCATTACTTGGCTACGGGGGCCTAGAGTATTCAATAGCAGGATGGATCAGTGGCAGTTGATGCAGTGAGAGACCGAGTGACAGTTGCAGACTAGTAGTAGTCAGATGTTGGGAGCGTAGTGCAAAGTTGGCAATAGTGCAGATGGCATAGTCAAGAGTCAGTAACATCGCAGATTCTTCAGTGACAGTGCAGATGCTAGGAGCAGTCAGGACTCGAGAGATAGATGTATCATATTGAACACAGTTGATTCAGTATTTTGGATGATTTTCAGTTGCAGCAACAATAACTGAGAGGGAGTTGCAGTGCAGATGCAGTGTTGGCAGCAGTATGGCAGTGTCAGCAGAAGCACAGATGCAGCGTCAGAGTTGCGTAGTGGTTGGTGGGAAGTATGGCCAGACATCAACATCGTGACAGGAGATGATGCAAAGACAGGGTGTTGTGGCAAGGTGTGCAACACTAGAACACATTCCTTGCTAAGAGGAAGTGTTAGTTTTTGTAACATTGAATGTGTTCTAGCCATGAAATTTGGTGGAGAGGCTAGAATACAAGAGATCTCCAAAACCCAAAAATTGTTTTTGGAAATTCTGCCTGGAAGTGTCTCAATTAGATTATTAACCATTTTTTGAATATTTCTTAAGTCTAAACTTAGGGAATATGGTTAATTAATCATTGTTAATTGAGATAAGGTGAGAATCATCTAGAAAATCACACGGATCGATCCAGAGATGATCCTAGTAATTGAATAAGTTTTAATCTTGGCCATTGGTGCTCCAACAGTGGATTAAAAGAAGAGATTGATGTGGTGGTGGAGAATACACTTGAGCAGTTCAATTTCCTTGGCAGATCGATTTCCATAGTAGTAGCAGTCAGTTGCCAAAGAGAGCTAGATACTGAAGCAGTGAATGAGGGGTCGGGATAGTGAGTCCGGAGAGGCAACAACAAGAGGGCCGAATTATTCCCAATGAGGCAGGGCAAATTACTACGCAGTTGCTTCAGAGAGGGTAGTTTGATTAGCTGGAGAGAAATTCGTTCTCAGTTCTAGAGGCCGAGCAAAGGTTCCAAAGGGCCAAAAAGACGATTTCTTGAACAACAGAAGGAAGAACGACTTCGTCATAGACTGGTTGGAGGCTTGACATCATAGTGACTACGCAGAGCAGCGCAGAGGCTTCAGGAGGCTGATATTTTTGTAGGCAGGTTGAGGCAGGATTGCTTGGGGAGGAAGGGTAATTCCCTTCAATAATTTTTCCCAGATATTCTTGTTGTTTGGATTGCCAGTTGGGCATCCATAGATGTACTCTGATTTTCACTATTGCATAATAAAATAAAACCCTCATTTGTTGCACCAGTTTTCTAGCATTGGGTTTTTCCAAGGACTTTTGTCCAAAAACAACGATAGTTCCAACACTATTTTTCTTCTGCAGTTTATTTGTGAAAATTGCAGTAGAGTATTATTTGTTGTTTGTGGGAAAATAAATTATTAAATTAAATTAACAATTAGAAGAATAATTTCCAATTTCTGCAATAGATGAAATTTTGATATCAAGCTCTCATTGAGAGCTTCTAGGGCTTGTCATTAAGTTTACAAGTCAAGAGAGTCATGGTCAGGTATTGAAGATCCATTTGGGCATGTTACATCTTGTAAAGAAAAAATTTGTATAGTCAAATATGTTAAGAAAAGCCTCCAAGACCTTGTCACAATGTCACATCAAGTTGGCCATCAAAGGAGTACAAGTCGGCCTACCTAAGAAGATCAAGTTGGCCTACTAAGGCTCTAGAAGAAGCCTATAAATGAGTAACCTCGACCTCACTTGGAGGATATCTACAATCACCCAAGAAGTTCGATCAAGACAGAATAGAAGGACGAAAAAGAAGTCGAAATACTTAGCAAAGAAGAGGAGAAGGGTAACGAAGTTTTGGACTATCTTTTGGGCTCTCTTGTCACACAAAGTGTTTAGGCACCACGACAACGCTCAGAGTAAGGGCTGTCACTCTAGTCCTTACTCCGTTTAAACTCTCTCCTAGACAAGTCAAGGGGGGTAGTCCTTAGGGTGAATGAATGAAGATAGCCCGTGGATTACAAGCTCTAGGAGACTTAAGGATGAACAACTTGATGAATGTAAACAAGTCCTGATTAACTGAGATGAATAGATCAAACAATTAATATGAATAAGACACAACCACAAGATAGAAATGATTTTAGACCAATGCCTTTATACTCAATTAACCATAGACTAAATAAAAACAAGTTATCTAGAGCAATTTATAAATGTAGCAAAGTGCCGATCATGAATGATTAAATGTAAACGCCTAAAACTTTATCATGCAAGATTTTCTAGCAATTAAATCCCAGATCTAGAAGAATTTATCTTTCTCCTGTAGTCAATATGATTTTTAAAACATTAATTGCACTTGACAATAGAGAAATCACTACCACAAAAAATAAAATTTTACACTTAACACACAGAAAGACACCACGGAAATTTAGATTAGAATTTAATTATCTCTTAGATAAATTTCTAATGTGAAGCTTACGAAACAAAGTTTAATGTGGCAAATGAGTTTTTTAATGTGACCAAAAATCAAATCAAAAGACCTTAATCAAATTTAAATTTTTATGGGTTGTAGGCCACATAAAAAATTAAAAAATTTCAAATATGAAAGCTTAAGTTCCGCTTTTGATTTATTTTATTAGCAATTCTAAAGTCACCAACCAATTTTAATTTTTTTTTTATTTTTTAGATTTTTAATCGGTTTTTTTTTAATTTTTTAATTTTAATTTTTTATGTTTTAAAATAAATCAAAATAAAAAATAAAAGAAAGGAAATCAAAATAAAATCAAACCAAAATAAAACAAATCGAAAAGAAAATAAGGAGAGGGTTTTCCCTAAGTATCATGGCTCATTATGTTATTTGGTTGCTCATTGAGGTGGTGCATGGGTTTGCTTGGCATGTTGGCATTCATATTGGTCTTTGTGCACTATGGAGAGGAACACCCATAAACTTAGGAGTTACTAAGGTCTTGGCATGGTATTAGTTGAGTTGTGCACCTTTCCCCCGAAGGGTAAAGCTTCCAATTCCTCTCTGACCCCCAACCCAGAGTTCCCAGAGAGCAATGCCTATAGGATAAAATAAAATCTAACTAACACAAATTCTAAACTAACACAAACAATAAAACAATCAAAGTTAAACCCTAAACCTAATGCATAAACATAATAGGGTAGAAGCGGTGGCAAGAGGAGCTCGACTGAGGAGAAGAGAGATGCAAGCTGAGGGAGGTAATAAGGGAAGGTCGCGAATGGGTTTGCAGACAACATGAGGAGGGAACAACAAGAAGTTTGAAAAAAAAGGATTCAATGGAGCAAATGACGGCGACAATGTGCAGAGATATGATAGCGAGCAACGAAAGGGAGGAGTCTATGCGGAGGGGCTCAATGGGAGATGCAGGCTTCAATGACAATGAGGGGATGAGAAAGAGGAATGTAGGAGATGGGTAGAGTTGTGTCTCGGGCTACGGGGAGTAACAAAGAAAACAAGAAGAGCAACGAAGAACTGAGGAAAAGCATAGGAGCTGAGGGCGAATGAGAGGAGCTAAGGTTAAGAGCTACAATCTGGCAGATGCATGGATAGGAAGGGATAAGGAGGAGCGAGCTCGAGCAGCAAGGGTATGGTAGAAGAATGATGGGATTCGGAGATGGAAGATGAGGAACAACAGATTCGAAATTTACAGCAGACAGTTGGAAAACCTCAGGCAGCAGAGGAAGATCATGTTTGGAGTAATGGAGAGATAGGTGTTTTCTCAAAAAAAATTGAAATTTGTAGAGAATCGAAAAACCCAATTAGCAGATAAATGGTAGCTTAGAATCTCAAAAAATTCAGAAAATTTTGATTTAAAATGATTTATCCCTTTGTTTTAGATTGATCCTTGAAACCATTTTAAAAATTTCCAGATCTAAGAATTTCAAAACCCTTGCACTGCAAAAATTTGAATAATATCCCTGCAAAGTGATATTGAGGCCAAATCTTACCCTCCAAGGCCTAGATTTGGGTTCAAACATGAATTCTCCTTCAGATTTGTACCTGTAATAACAAAACGAAACACCCAAAAACAAGATATACAATAGTAAAATTGAAAACTTAAAAAAAACCAGCTAAATTACAATAATTACAAGTTGAAAGGTCTAAGTAGCCAAATCTATCATTATGCCGCACAAAAAATTAAATTTTTAAATTTTAAAGGAGGTGCTAACTCAAAACCCTTCGTGTATCACCAACAAAATCTTATGATAAGCCCAGAGCTAATTTAGCTAGGCTCTTCAGGAAACACAGATCAGGAGTTGGCTGGTCCAACTGAAAACTTTCCCTAATGCCCGAGGATCTAAAATCAAGATTTCCCTGCAAAACTCAATCCAACCATAAAAAATAGAGCGAGAAAATAATAATAAAATTCAAACAAATAGAGATACCTGTTATTACGTTCAAAATTTAGATTATTATTCAAACCCCAGCGACTGAGCAAGATACCTATACTCAAATCACTCTTCAGAAGCTATCATCAATGGCTTTAGAAAAAATTATGCATGAAAACAACACATCTTACAGTATTCCCATGAAGAGTAACACCAACAGAATTTAACCCCAAAGTCTTTCTTTATTATCCAGAAAAAAGATTACACCAGAGCTTCTTGTTAAGCACACGACTCAGAGATCAGATAGATCAACTGACAAATGACTTCCTATTTAAAGATAAATCCTCCAACGGCTAGTTCGAGTGATCCTCATTAAAGCAATCTCGACGGTTTATGAAGATTAAAATTTCTTTTAATCTCATCCGTAGAAATATTTAAATATTTGGGGAAATTCGAAATTTTTAATTAAATGCATTTTGATTAACTCAAAAATAGAATTTTTGAGCTAATTTTCTCCAAAAAATTGACTTTGACTTAATCCCCAGGGATCAAAGGTTTAAAATTTAGAAAAATAATTAATTTACCTTAGTCCCTGGACCTTTTGAAATTTAATTTTTTAGGACCGACGAATTTTGCCTTTGGAGCATTTAAATTTACCTAGGACCTAGAATCAATTAAATTTCTGGCTTAGGATTTTAATTAATTTTGGGCCAGAAAAATTAATTAATTAACCTATGAGAGGATAAATTATTTTTCCAACCCTCAAGGCACTTTACATTGTGATTTTCATATTTTTTATATCATAAAGGGGGAAAACCCATTTGTAATAGACCCTCACAGATTACCCATTTCTGCGACACAAATATAATCCAGCAGACCAAGCAATTTGTAATAAAATAACCTAACCAAATAGTTAGGATTATTCTCAAATCACTTTTACATAGACTCGATCTAGAACACTAGGACTCGCCTAAGATCCTAGCGACAAAATCCATTCCAGCTTTGGGGTAAAACTGGAGGGGAAAACTTTGCCGACCATCCAAGAATGAATCGGTGAGACAAAAAACCTCCTAGAATGGAGATCGTCACTAGAAAGGTAAGTTTACCTAGGTCGTTACATATATGACATGGTTCTACTGAGATTATTTACATCATATACATGCAGAATGGGTTCACATAACATCTTGGAAATCAGGTTGATGATGATAGCTAGACAACACAAACATATCGATAAGACGCTATCCCTTTTGCGAAAAAAGGGGGTGTACTACTATGGATCATTGACACAGTGGTCAACATCTGGCTCTACTTAGGGACACGTTGCTGCACCGGAGGGATGTGAGAATCCAGAATTTGCATCCACGCAACACAAAAGATAACATAAGTAGTGTGCATCCAAAAATCATCATATAATATTAAGCATATAAAAGATATAAGCTCTTCATTTATTAACTATCCTAATAGCATGAAAGACATAAATCTACCTACAAAATAAAATACTAAAATAAAAGGGTGTAGGGTTAGGAATACAATACAATGGATGTCCCATGGCATCATATGCGTTCAATGTAGTGCATATTGAGCATTTGCTTACTTTCAGGCAAATCTGTAAGTGCTTTTCAGATGTTCCATGTTCAATCGTGCATTTGGTAGGACTCTTACCGCTCTGAAAATTAAATCGTTTGGATCCGTCTTCCACAGAATTTACCTGAAAACCTTGAAACTTATCCAAATTATTTAGAAAGTGAATAACATGTGTTTCATTATCAAAGGCCTGCCCATGTTCAGATTTATCTGGGATAGAAGGTTTAAAAATGATATCTGTCTTAGTTTTATCTTCAATTAATTTATCAAACAACTGCATGGTAGAAGCAACAACAACTAACTCATCAGCTAAGCAATTTTTCTCTCTTGGGATAGCTTCAAGATTGATGGCATCAAAATACTCCATGGTATCCCACACAACATTTCTATAATTTCGTAACCTTTGATTTTTACATGCTATTTTTTATTTGCATGATAACTAAATCTGAATCACCCTTGATACTCAACGATTTGACTTTCAAAGTTTTTTCCATTTCAATACCCAACAACAAGGCTTCATATTCAGCCACATTGTTGGTTGCTTCAAAATATGACCAAGCGGAGATTTCAAGACAATTCTCGCACCTTTACCATGCCTAGATGCTACATCATCAAAATACAAATACCAAACTTTATTTTTCAAGTCACCCTCTTTTTTTATCAACCTTGACCTTCACGAGAATGATCGAATTAGATAAAATAGCATGATTCCCAGGGTCTGGTCGTTCACATATTATCTCATTATGGGGACTTTTAGGATCTTCGACATGGAATCTCCTTTCAGGCTCTCTGTTTAATTTAAGAAATCCTTGACCATTAGGGGAAGGAATCGGGGAAGGAATCGTAGCATATGACCAGTGCATTTGTATGCTTCCTCCTAAATCAGAGGCCCATTTTCTAGACAACAACATACCCCAAGCATCAGGCACATCAACCACAACTATGTCCATGACAATCGCGATATCAGGGTACACAGACAAATGGACTTGCAAGTATTTAATTAACCCATGAACTTTAATTTTCTTCAAATCCATGGCACATATGTTGTAGTAAGGCCTAGATATCTTTAAATTAAGCTGTTCCATGACTCTCATAGTCATCGCACAAGAAGAAGCACCAGAGTCAAGCATGTAGTTATATAATCGATAATTATTAACAAGCAAAGTACTAAAAGAAGGAGAATGCCCTTTGTTGTTGAATTCCATACTTTGTAAATACACGGGAGCATCCTGGTATAAAACCTCATGAGTTGCATTCACCTGGGTACTGCCAATAACACTTAGTAACTTGGCCTTCTAGGAGGGGATCTTCACTATTTCGGTGACAGGAACCAAAACTTTATAGTTATTAAACCAACCTCCTAAATCAATATTCATACCAGAAGCTGATCTAGGGTTAAGATTTCGAGAATTAAATTGATTATCGTTTTGACTTCTTCTCTGATAGGTTAGCCCCTTGTCCTTAGCAATTTCAAGAACTCGCTTAGGAGGAGGCTCCTCACTAAAAAGCTTAACCAAGACATCAATTTCTTGACCAAAATTATTAATGCTATATGAAGATGTGAAAGGTTTGACGGGTTGACTATTTCCCTTGACCTCTTCCCAATTCTCTTGTGATAGATGATATTCTTTACCAACCATGTTTATCTGATTATTTGTCCCAAGCATCTCATGATGCATGATTCTCTTGATAACATGACAAGTAGCTTTTTCATGAAGCTCATCACAGGCCCTACAGTAAGGCAGGGTATCCTCCACAAGATTATTAGTTTCAAGAGGATTGGGAGGCCTCTGCTCACTGGTTTGACCTTTTTCCTGCCAATTATTTCGATTTTTATTATTATTTTGACCCCTAGGTTGAGGATTTTGCATTTGAGCTCTTTCCATTTGAATCAACATAAACTGTAATGTAGTTATCTCTTTAGCATGATCAACAATCATCCTAGCTTGATTTAACTCCATATTTTCCAACTTCTTAAGCAGTTTTTGCATAGGTTCTTTTTCGGATTCCTTTTCTTTTCCTTTAGGTTCTTTTAATTTAACATCAGATCTATCAAACCCAGGAATTCAAATTTTCCAAAAACCTTCTTATCTTTTTCCATCTCCTCAACTGTGATTTGACAAGCCTTGTAGTCACTAGGCTTGGACCTTCTCAGCTCATAAGAAGTGTCCAGATTGAAAGCATCGAGATAATATTCTAGAAGCATTTTCTCAGTTGGTCTGTAATCAATAGATATTCTTTTAAGCATACCATTAAACCTTTTATTAAATTCTTCACACGTCTCATTTTCTTTCTTTTTAATGATGCTAATGGCTTTTTCTAGAAATCAATCTTCTTTCTTATCAACAAATTTTTCTCTAAAAGCATTAAGGAGGGAATTAAATGAATCAATGCTATGATCAGGCTTATCCCTAAACCAATCCATAGCATCTTGCTCAAAGGTCAAGACGAAGCATTTCATTTGCACATCGTCATAATTATGAGCATTAGCGAATTTAGCCCACCAAGTCTGGAAAGCATATAAATGATTTTTAATAGTGATTGCATTATTTCCTTGGAAAGCAGGTAACTTGTCTAGACCATTATTAGGAAAGTTATGGGGATAACCTTGGATGTTAGCAAAGCTAAGAGGCTCATAGATATCCATGATGTCTGGAACGGGAGGATTCAAGAAGAGTGAATGGATGTCACAGAGAGCTTCCTAGCCGAAATTGTCAAGGAGTGTATGAGAAGAGAGCTTGTGTAACCTAGATCTGAGAGCCCTTCCAGGATCTGGAGCAGGATTAGGCAAGCTACTTGGGTTCCTCTTAGTACACGCCCCTGTAGAAGATGAAGGAAGTGGAGTCGCCACCCGGATAGGAATATAAATAGAAGATGATATGATCAAAAATGAGATGAATACGAATGAAGATGAAAGAATCAAATGATGAGAAGAGATTGAGAGGACCAAAGACAGAAAACTCTATTCCTGGCAACGGTACCAAAAAATGTTGTCGCACAAAGTGTCTAGGCAACGCGACAACGTTCAAAGTAAGGGTTGTCACTCTAATCCTTACTCACTCCGTTTAGACTCTCTCCTAGACAAATCAAGGGGGGTAGTCCTTAGGGTGAATGAACGAGGATAGCCTGTGGATTACAGGCTCTAAGAGACTTAAGGATGAACAACTTGATGAATGTAAACAATTCTTGGTTAACTGAGACGAATAGATCAAATAATTATTACGATTAAGACACACCCACAAGATAGAAATGATTTTATACCAGTGCCTTTATACTCAATTAACCATAGACTAAATAAAAACAAGTTATCCAAAGCAATTTATAAATGTGGCAAAGTGACGATCATGAACGATTATACGTAAACACCCAAAACTTTATCATGCAATATTTTCTAGCAATTAAATCCCAGATCTAAAAGAATTTATCTTTCTCCTATAGTCAATATGATTTTAAAACAGAATTTATCTTTCTCCTATAGTCAATATGATTTTAAAACATTAATTGCACTTGACAACGGAGAAATCACTACCACAAAAATTAAAATTTTACACTTAACACACAAAAAGACACCAAGGAAATTTAGATTAGAATTTAGTTATCCCTTAGGTAAATTTTTAATGTGCTAAGCTTAGGAAGCAAAGTTTAATGTGGCAAATGAATTTTTTAATGTGACCAAAAATCAAATCAAAAGACCTTAATCAAATTTAAATTTTTATGGGCCGTTGACCACATAAAAAATTAAAGTTTTTCAAATATGAAATCTTAAGTTCTGCTTTTGATTTATTTCATTAGCAATTCTAAAGTCACCAAACTGTTTTAATTTTTTTTAATTTTTTAGATTTTTAATGTTTTTTTAATGTTTTTTTGAATGTTTAAAGCAAAACCAAAATACAAAATAAAAGAAAGGAAATCAAAATAAAATCAAACCAAAATAAAACAAATCGAAAAGTAAATAAAATAAAATCTAACAAACACAAATCCTAAACTAACACAAACAAAAAAAAACAAAGCTAAACCCTAAACCTAATGCATAAAAATAATACAAATGAACAAAAAATTAAAAAAAAAATCAAATGTTTGAGTGTTTGTGCAGGTTGAGAGGGCAAAAGCAGTGGCAAGAGGAGCTCAATTGAGGAGAAGAGAGATGCAGGCCGAGGGAGGTAACAAGGGAAGGTCGCGGATGGGTTTGCAGGCAACATGAGGGAACAACAACAGGTTTGCAGAGAAGGGATTCGATGGAGCAGATGACGACGGCATCGTGCAGAGATATGACAGCGAGAAGTGGAAGGGAGGAGTCTATGCGGAGGGACTCGATGGGAGATGCAAGCTTCAACGACAACAAGGGGATGAGAAAGAGGAACGTGAGAGATGGGCAAAGCTGTGTCCAGGGCTACGAGGAGTAACAAAGAAGAAAAGAAGAGCAACAAAAGATTGAGGAAAAGCGCAGGAGCTAAGGGCGAATGAGAGGAACTGAGGTTAAGCGCTGCAATCTGAAAGATGCGTGGATAGGAAAGGATAAGGAGCGAGGTCGGGTAGCAGGGGTATGGCAATAGAACATGGGGATACAGAGGTCGAAGATGACGAACAACAAATTCAAAATTTACAGCAAATAGTTGGGAAACCTCATGCAATAGAGGAAGATGAAGTTTGGAGTAACGAAGGGATAAGGGTTTTCTATAAAAAAATCGAAATTTGTAGAGAATCGAAAAACCCAGTCAAAAGATAAATGGTAGCCTAGAAACTCAAAAAAAAATTAGAAAATTTTGATTTAAAATGATTTATTCCTTTGATTTAGATTGATCCCTGAAACCCTTTTAAAAATTTCCAGATCTAAGAATTTTAAAACCCTTAGACTGCAAAAATTTGAATAATATCCCAAATCTTACCCTCCAAGACCTAGATCTAGCTTCAAACAGGAATTCTCCTTCAGATCTGTACCTGTAATGACAAAATGAAACACCCAGAAACGAGATATACAATGATAAAATTAAAAAAAAAAACCAACTAAATTACAATAATTACAAGCTGAAGGCTCTAAGTAGCCAGATCTATCATTATGCCGCACAAAAAATTAAATTTTTAAATTTTAAAGGAGGTGCTAACTCGAAACCCTTCGTGTATCACCAACAAAATCTTATGATAAACCCAAAGCTAATTTAGTTGGGCTCTTTAGGAAACACAAATCGGGAGTTCGCTGGTCCAACTAAAAACTTCCCCTAATGCCCGAGGATCTAAACTCAAGATTTCCCTGCAAAACTCAATCTAGCCATAAAAAATAGAGTGAGAAAATAATAATAAATTCAAACAAATAAAGATACCTGCTATTACGTTCAAAATTTAAATTATTATTCAAACCCCAGCGACTAAGCAAGATACTTGTACTCAAATCACTCTTCAAAAGCTATCATCAATGGCTTTAGAAAAAATATGCATGAAAACAACACATCTTACAGTATTTCCATGAAGAGTAACACCAGCAAAATTTAACCCCAAAGTCTTTCTTTATTATCTAGAAAAAATATTACACCAGAGCTTCTTGTTAAGCACACGACTCAGAGATCGGATAGATCAACTGACAAATGACTTCTTATTTAAAGATAAATCCTCCAACAGCTAGTTCGAGTAATTCTCATCAAAGCAATCTCAACCGTTGATGAAGATTAAAATTTCTTTTAATCTCATCCGTCGAAATATTTAAATATTTGGGGAAATTCGAAATTTTTAATTAAATGCATTTTAATTAACTCAAAAATAGCCAAAAATTTGACTTTGACTTAATCCACAGGGATCAAAGGTTTAAAACTTAGCAAAATAATTAATTTACCTTAGTCCCGGGACCTTTTGAAATTTAATTTTTTAGGACCGACGAATTTTGCCTATGGAGCATTTAAATTTACCTAGGACCTAGAATTAATTAAATTTCTAGCTTAGGATTTTAATTAATTTTGGGCCAGAAAATTTAATTAATTAACCTATGAGGGCATAAATTATTTTTCCAACCCTCAAGACACTTTACATCATGATTTTCATATTTTTTACATTATAAGGAGGAAAACCCATTTGTAATAGACCCTCACAAATTACCCATTTCTGCGACACAAATATAATTCAACAGACCAAGCAATTTGTAATAAAATAACCTAACCAAATAGTTAAGATTATTCCCAAAACACTTTTACATAAACATGATCTAGAACACTAGGACTCGCCTAAGATTCTAGTGACAAAATCCATTCCAGCTTTGGGGTAAGTCTTGAGAGGTAAACTCTACCGACCATCCGAGAATGAATCAGTGAGACAAAAAACCTCTTAGAATGGAGATCGTCACTAGAAAGGTAGGTTTACCTACGTCGTTACATACAAGACATTGTTTTGCTAAGATTATTTACATCATATACATGCAGAATGTGTTCACATAACATCTTTGAAATCGGGTTGATGATGATAGCTAGGCGACATGAACACATTGATCAGGCGCTACCCCTTTTGTGAAAAAAAGGGGGTGTACTGCTATGGGTTGTTGACACGTAGCGGTCAACAAGCTCAAACTGTTCACACATGCGAAAGTGATAGAGTGTCATCTACTGCAAGCAGAATCACAGATATTACAGTCATCATCTATAGCCGAGTTTTTTGGACAAAAGGTCTCCTTCACAACCCGAGTTGACAAGGAAGGAAAGATAAGATAAGTGAAGGAGATAGGAGACAAATTTATCCATGTTTTGATCACACGTGTTATCCTAGGGTTTTTGAAGAAGAGATCGAAAGTTGCAGGTCAGAAGAGGCCAAAAATTACAGTCAAGGTGCAGGTTCGAGTTTATGATGTGATGAAGAGACCTGGGTTGCCTTTGCTAGAAGTCAAGTTTTTCAAGAAGAATTGTGACTTGGTCTTGGAAGAGTCATTTGGTCAAGAGTCATAGGTCTTGGAATTCGTCAATTGAAGGTATATAAGAAGAGAAGAATTCTTGTGGGTTTTCCTCTTAGTTGGAGAGGTTTTAGCTTTGGTTGATCGCTTATATCTTGTCTTATTGTTCTTTATGGTTTGGTCATTGTTTGATGAAAAATAACACTAAACATAATCAAGTGAAAGAAGAAGCTAGTTAAGTTAATTAAAAATATATCACAAGCAGTTCTCAAAGTAAGAGAAATCACCTAACTTGCTGCCCCTAAGATTTCTCAACATTCTCCACCTATTGCTCCAATTAGATCTCGCTCCCATCTGTCATTTCCTCTTGAAGGAAGGTGGGTCATCTATCGACACTTTAACCTTTCTTGCAATCACGTGCTTTCATTTAATCTTATGGGCATATTGATATGGATGACAAGGAAAACTGAATGATTAACCAATCTCAACTATATTCTTGTTCCCACACTTCACCTAGAAGGTTAGTCTTTGACTCTAGAACCAACAGGTCTTCCTCTTAGGCCTTAGGGTTTAGGAAGGGCGCTACTATGTAAGCACTAATTGATATAGTATATCCAAGGTAATCCATACTTACTACTTTTCGTCTCTCTCGATTATCCATCTCCATTCTTAGGGCTGGTAGTCATGGGTCATTGGGATTGGCACCCTTCATCCACATCCTTGAGTCAGGGCAAAAATGCTTGCCCCCATAGGTTGATGCAACTAAAAAATAAATAAAAGAATATAAATTCCACAACGAAAGAAAATGAAAAGTGCAAAATATGGCTAGGTGTTATGAATATAATATATATAAAAATAATAGTAATAATCATAATAATGATTAATTAAATAATAATTAGTTACTGAAGAGACATGTCCCAAAGGGCATGACTATTTCTGAAGGGGCACCTTTCCTAGTATATAAGTAGGGCCCTCATTTGTAACATCATATCATATCATATCATATCTCTTGTACATTCAATATTTTTTATACATTCTCATATTCTAGATATTCTGAATATTTTGTTGTGTATACAAACCTTGTTCGTTACATTGGTATTAAATCTATTCAACCCTCAAGCTGCTCATCCGCTGCACAAAGCCTCGTTCTCTGATCCCGGCCTTCGCCCATCAACTCTTCATTAAGTTTGTTGTCGTTACGATTGAGACTTTTAGCCACAAAAGGCTGTTGGAGGTTTTCCATTTTGTTGTCAAGCCCTTGGCCATTAAAAAATAAATAAAAAAGAAACAAAAAATTATATATATATATGAAAAAATAATCAATAATTCAAATAAAAAAATTCTGCGGTCGTATGCATTTGTAACCTTGACTTACCACCTGGCGCAGGCTGTTGATAGATCGTCGTTACAGTGGATTTCTCCTCCCTTGTCGTTGAACCAGTCATTATAGCCACCGTCATTACTAGTTTTGTCACCCACAATCCCTTCTTCCCTTCTGCGCTAGCATCCTGGTTTCCCGCCACCATTCGACTCATCCTCCTACACAACCATTGTTCTAGCTGTCGTTAGACACTACCGCCGCCACCAGTCCAATGTGTTGCTTGTAATCGCCCATCCCGCTTAGCCATACAACATTCCACCACCGTTGTTATTTTCAATAGGACGTAGAAACTTAATCAGTTGCTGCAGTAGAAATTTGGGCATCCAAATTTTCACACCAAAAGGATAATACATTCAATCTAATGATGTAAACTGATCTCTTCCTAAAGATCCTAGGATGTTGTTGTCAGTGAAATTTCTGCTATAGTAATACAAGTTCTTGGAGATATTTATTGTTGTCATTAATGTACCATAGGATCCTTCTAGTGATAACTCCGCTGCTTTGAGAAGATACATATACTAGATACTGTAATTTGCCTTACAGTGCTACTTTGCTATAGATATGTTAGGGAAGAACCAATTTGACTCAAAGTCTGATCACCAGAAAGGTTAGAAGGTCCTAGATCGCATGTCTTGTAGTAGGCATCAGATTAATTGCCAGAGTGATAGCTAGAAATGTTTTGACACTCTTAACTTGAAAATGATGCCACACAAAGGGACATCAGGTCTTCAGATTAGCACTACCACTAGCCCACGAATTTTTCTTCAGGATTGCATCAGCCTGGACAAGTAATGCGCATAAGAGACTTTGAGTGTCACCCAACAGAATACATCAATGTCTGACCTGTATGGTTCGTGGATCTCTGGTTAGCACACAAAGAGTATGTACAGTGATTGAAAGAATTAGGTGTGAGACCTTTGTACAGTAGCCAGATGATAGGTTAAGTTAGTTACTTGTGTATAGGAGTAATAGACAAGAGAATACTTAGGTTTAGGGACCAGACTTAAAGGCAGATAGTAGGATCAACCATCGTTAAGGGGCTAGACACAGTGCACTAAAATAGAGTTGGATACAAGGTCTAAGGCAAGTACTATTCCAAGGCTAAAACAATTTTCGAATTACAACCTTTACACATTGCTTTTAGAGGTAAAAACAATGATACACGAAATCTAAGGTTAGATAGCGAATTAATTAGGGCTTGAAATCAAGCAGAGTCACAGATAAGGGCAAAGATTAATGTGAATTTGTGCTTCAAGAACAAGGCTAGAATAGACTATGATCTGAAGTGAAATTTGAGATCTGTTCAGTGCTGGAATTGGATGCCAGCGAGTCCCTTTCTCAAACAAAAAACCACAAAAGAAACAAAACCCTAATCCTAAGGAGAAAAAAAATTGCCACAGCGAGTTCATCAAATAACAATGGTTGGTTTTCCGTAGACAATAAGCCACTTAGATAAGAAGGCCACAGAGGATAGGCCTCTTAAAATACTTAGAAACAGACACTGAGAAAAAGAAACTTCAAATGCTATATTACGGCTTCAGTTTGCGTTCTGATATTTGGAGTGAGGTTCTTTGATATTGGTTCTCTAGAATAGCCAAAAACCCTTAACCAAAAGAACGAAATAATAAACCCAAGAAAACCCTTCAAAAATTTCAATCTTTCTCCTTCAGATTTGCTCGACAGAAATTAGATGAAATTTCAGAGGACTAAGTATTGAAGAAATGCTCATATTTTGTGGAAGGGCCTGAGTCACCTTTTATAGTAAAGGTTGGGGGCCTTAGAAGACCGACTTAGAGGGAAGGTAAATTTTTTTAATTTGAATTTCAAAATTTAATTATTGAAGTCAAAATTCCACACTTTAATGAGGTTGACTTGAATTCATCTTTTGGTCACTTAATAAACTTCTTTTGGATAGGCCCATGCTACTTTTAATTTTCTTAAAATATAATTTATTTGTAACTTTTCCTTTGGGGATCTTTGATTAGGGTTTCAACTTTAAGAGCCACATTGTTAAGATTAGGTATGTTCTATGCTAGAGCAATTTATTTAAATTTTCACAGTTAGCAATCACATCAGCATTACGATAAACTGCAGATAGAACATAAATATAAAACGCAGAAGACAAGCCAAGACAAGAGGACACAAGATATGGTGCGAGCCAGGGACAAACCCCACAACGTGTGGGGAAACCCTTTGATCAAATCTTCTTTTATCTTCAAAATTCAGCAGAGAGAGAGAGAGAGTACATTTACAACAGAAGTCAACACTTTGACTTTATCTAGATCTAAGCATAGATCATCTCCTATAACGATGAGATCAGTTGAAGACATTTTGCTTCAACTGATACCTATCATCATGCTGCATCTAGTTCTCTAGTTGCACCACTGCATACTACATCATGCGGCTGTCCATGTCCATGATCTTGCTCAAACTAATGTGCATCATCATCATGCTGCTGCCCCTGCTAATGTATCATTGTGCTGCCCATGCACATAATCTCATAGTGCTTCCCATCATGTGTTGCTCATGCTCCATGTATTCATTTCACAACCCATCTACAATATATCATGTTGCTGCCCAAGACTGCATTATATATATGTGCCCAGATCACACAACGTTCTCATTTTTATGCCATCGAAGGACTGCTCTTATTCATGCGAGATTAACCCAATACTAGAATGCTGAGATTACCTATACACTTCAGTTATTCGAATGTGACTGCACTTAATACTTCATTCCAGATACCCTCATATCTCGCTGTAGCTTATGAACAGCGTGTCATGACATGACATGAACTGCGTTCATATCTGGCTGTAGCTTTTGACTACGGCTCTTGATTCAGCTGTGTATGTATTGCGTTCCATATATGACTGCGGTTACAGCATGTCAATATATCAATGCGGCTACCATGTGGACAGCGGCTAAGTTCTCCAATTGTGCGTGTATAGACTGCGTTCCAAGATATATGTTATGACTGCGTGGCATATTATATGAATGCCCAGCGTATAGTCTAGGGCATCATCTGCGTGCAAACCGCATGAGCTTCTTTTGAAGTTCTATATTTTGAGCTCGGATATTTCTCTCCTCAATACCAAGCATGACTCTACACACAAACCATAATCGTCTCCCAAACCCTAGAAATCGATCCATATTCCTTAAAAATGATATCTTTCCTGACTTCGCGCTGGATTCCGCTAGCTAGTTTCTGCACTTTGAATCTCCATAACAAACACACAAATGATAATAATGTAATGTAGAAGAACAACTCTTTCAAATATTTCCTGTCTTAGTTCTGCGTTTCTCTTACTGAATCTCCAACAACCTTGGCTTAGTTTTGTGCATAAGCAATTCTTATATCTCGACCACGCGTGTCCCTACAAACCCCGATTGTTGAACTGTGTTCTATTTCTGAGTCTGTAATGCACGCTCTCCTTTGTCGTATATCGTTGGCTTGTCCTTTGTAATGCGTTTTAACCTTGGGTGGACTTCGTGCGAACCCGCACTACCAATGCTCTGCGCATTTGAATGACAATTCATTTCATGCGTATTGCTTGGCCTGTGTCCATTACAGCGTACAGTTGTCTCTCCCTTCAACTGCGGCTAAGTGACCTTAGTTGACTGCGGCTAGGGCTTATTAGGCCAGCGTATATTATTCTATTACATTGACTGCGTATCAATGTCCAGCATTATGTTGACTGTGTAGAGAGCGTATATATCATGAACCATAAACAGCGTAATATGTCCAGCGTATAAACACCGTTTCACTTCCACACTTAACTGTGCGTATAGTTGCTGGATTAGGGCATCGTACTTGTAGCTAGGGCATCATACTCTTTAGTATCTCTTCTCCAAAAACCCAAGACGTGGAGAGGAGATCACCTAAAGAGTGTGTGATATAATGACTTCAAACCCTCTCTTATTTATACTAAAAACGTAGAGTTTGAATAGACACGTCGGTTGGGCTTCTAGAGCCTACGTAAGAGCTGGTCGGCTTGATAATAATTACATAAACAAAATAAATTCATATCTCCATAAATACTTATCGGAATCGGATGATCTTTGGATCAATCCTACACCTCTCAACGAGAGGGATCCAATAAAAATATCAGTTGCCATAAATAAGTTGACCCACATGGAGTTTGGCCCTAGTTGCCAATTTAACACACATTTTGACCTAAATTATTTAATAAAAACTAATTTACTTGTTGCATTGCTTTGGGGCTTCTTGACCAAGAATGGGTCTTGTGTTTTCTAAGAGGTGTATCCCTCAAACCATGAGGGCTCTCGTGACGTGCCACATACCACCGGAATCAACTTGACAAGGAGAATCCAATGACGAGGATATCCAAGGAAAAGTCATGAATCTATCACTTAAAAACCTCCAGCAAGTACAAGGTACATTCATCACCTAGGGAATCCAAACCCTAGAGCTGGGTTTTCCATCCATCTTTCAATTGGAGCTTTAAACTAATGCAATCTAGAAAAATATTAAGAGTATTCATTAGCAGATGTTGGCATCAATGACAACACCATTCCACAACAATCAGCTCAGCTTACAGTCAAACACAGGGAATCACCCCTTAGGTTAGGAAATCACACACCTAAACATATAAATGAGGGGCAAGGCTTCTGAGGTAATAGTGGGTGGCTTATTTGATATTTTCCTAGGTTCTCCCCCTAGTGAACTTGGGACTTTTTCTCTAGGAAGAATAGGAGAGATAACACATCTAATCAAGTGAATGCATAATTATTATTTTGTCTTTTGGATGAAGTGGTTGTGGAGGTGGGGGTTAAGAACACTGTACAAGTGATCATAGACAATGCCTCCAACTATATTTCAATGGGAAGGATGTTGGAGTAAAAACTCCCCACCATCTAGTGAAATCCATGTGTACATCATTGTTTGGACCTCATGCCTAAGGATATTGGTAGATTTGAGTGGGTGAAGAAGTGTGTAGAACAAGTAAAATCCATAACAATAGATTAAACATGCAAAAATTTACCAAGACTTTCCAATAAAAAATTGCATTTAGACAAGAAACAATAGAAAAACATTAGCAATATTTCATTACATGTAAAACCATAAAAAAATGTGCAATAAATTGTTGGGTGTGTGTTATATTATTTCCAAACTAGCCGCATGCACTGTACTTACACTGAGCACAGCGCCCCAGGATTTTTTTTTTAATGCAGACCCAATAATGTGAAAATTCGGTGACCCCGAATCCTACTACAACAATTAATAATGTTTCTTCTATTTGTTAAATCAATCAAACAGATTATTTGCAGTTTGCTACGACAAATATTGAAACATATACACTACAACTTTCACAAAATAAATACTGTGGAAGAAAAAAACACTGAAAGAATAGATACGCACACACAATAATACACCATTATTTTGGACCAATGTCCCCGAAAAAACCCAACTTCGGAAAACCAGTGCAATAGCTAAGGGTTTTATTATTATGCAATAGTAAATCTGAGTAAAAATCTATGAAAGCTCAAATCTAGCTTTCCATAAAGAGAAAATGACTGACAGAAGTCTAGTGAGAAAAATCTCACTTCCGTCGGTGATCCTACACTAACTTTAGCTCAAGATGAGTTGCTCCTTGCTATCTTTGCGTTGCCTCTACGTCACACTACGCAGATCTGCATCATCCTTGCTTGGACCAACATCTCTCTCACTCTATTGATTAGTTGCTGCTCTGGAAACTCGATCTTCTGGCCTCCAAGCTCCCACTCCAGATCCTACCACTGAATCTCAACTTCTCGTCAGCGAAATACAGATCTCACTCTAAAGCTCTACGTTGCCTCTCTGCACTGCGTCAACCTCTCTGTGGAGTACGTTGTCTCTCTACTATGCACTCACTAGACTGGAAAAACTTCCTTCCGTCCTTACTATCCCCACCCCTCTCTCACTACGTCGAAACTACTGAATCACCTACGGCAACACACAACTACTACTCTGGAGTTCAATTTTCCAACAATATCGAATTCCTTGCTCTCAAGTGTGTTCTCCAACCCCCATCGAATTTCTTCTTATAATCTCTCGTTGAGACACCAACGGCCAAGATTAAAACATAATCGATGGCTAAGATTAACTAGAACTCGATCCATGTCATATTCTAGAAGATTCTCACCATGACTTAATTAATACCCTTTAATTAATCAGTTTTCCTAAGTTTAGACTTAGGCACCATTAAAAAGGATTATTTTTTTTAATTAAGTCGTCTCGAGGTGGAATTTCCAGAAAATGATTCCTGGGTTTTGGAAAATACATATATTCTAGCCTCTCCACCAAATTTCGTGGCTAAAACACAACCGATGCTACAAAAAACAACACTCCCTCTTAGCAAGGAATGTGTTATTGCGCTGCAACCCACTAAAGAAATACCTTGTCTTTGCACCATCTCCTGTTACACTATTGATGTCTAGCTGCTACTGCACAACTCTGATAAACGCTGCATCCGTGTTGCTGCTAGCCCTACTCTACTACTGCCAACACTGCATCTACACTACAACTCCCTTTCCATCTGATGCTGTTGCAACTGCAACTACTGAAAAGGAAAAGCATCCAAAATACTAAACCAACTGTGGTCATTATGATGCATCTATCACCTGAGGCCTGACTACTGCATTGTCACTGAACCCTCTGCGTTGTTGTTGACTCTGCTCTTTGCCAACTGCACTGATGCCAACTCTGCATTGCGTTGTCCAGCATCTGACTTGCTACTAGCTACTGCATCTATCACTCTGGCACCTGACTGCACCAACTGCCACTGGTCCATCCTGCTACTGATTCATGAGGTGGACATCCTCAAGAATCCTGCCCATCCTGTAGCTCTTTGGGGCTACAAAACCAAATCATGCCACCTCTCTCCTGGAGGTATCTCGATGATCATGGCATACTCTTCCTCCAATATGGAAGGCACTCCGTCAATCTCTACGGATGCAGCCTGTTGATCCTGATTCTCCTCATTGTCCTTCATTCTGAGAGGACATTGAGTGTTGTAGTGGCCAAGCTCACCACACCTGAAGCACTTGTTCATTTGGGGTAGCATCGTATGTGCTCTAGCCATGAAAATTTGTGGAGAGGCTAAAGCACATGAGATCTCCAAGACCCAGAAATGGTTTGGGCAAATTCTACCCGGTTAAGGAGATATTAAAATAATTAATAATTTTAATGGAGTTCCTAAGTCTAAACTTAGGAAAAATAAAATATTAGTGGGTATTAATATAAAACTGGGTTCGAAGGGTCTACAGGACATGGATCAAACCAAATCTAATCTTAGCCGTTGATTAGAGATGTAATCTCGGTCGTTGTAGACTCAACAAAAAAAGTATAAGAGGCGCTTGAGGGTCAGTTGGAGACACACCAGAGTGATCAGTCATTCTATTCTCTAGAGCGGGGTTTGCTAAGGGAGACAGAATCAGTGATCAGCAGCGAGGGGCAGTGAATACATAGTGGAGAGGCAAAGTTGGTACCAGAGAGACAGCGCAGAGCAGGGAGAGGTTGATGTAGAGACAGCTGGGTGCTATGCAGAGGTAGCCAGGTGCTGCGCAGAGCCAGGAGAGGCTAGCGTGTGAGACACAGAGGATCTAGGGGCTGACGCAAAAGCTCCAGAAGCTGATGCAGAGGCTAACGGAGCTGACGCAGAGCCAGAGAGGCAGCGCTGGGAGGATTTTGTGGGACAGGCTAGGAGCTGGTGAGCCAGGTAGGGTGACGCAGAGCAGTGGGAGCTACAATTGTTGCTGTGGGATTGTGGATCCGGTGATTATTCAATCGGAATATCTATCTCCGAGGAGAGGTACTATTGTCGAAGGCATTCTCTGTTGGGTGAGCCATTTCTAGCACCCTGGTTGTATTCTGAAAACTACATAATAATAAAACCCTCTGAATAGCTGCACCGATTTTCCTGCATTGGGATTTTCCAGGGACATAGGTCCAAAAATAACGGTCTCACTTGTGTGCTTGTTTTTCTTTCAGTTGATGATCTATAGATGTTGATACTGTACTTGTGTTTATTTTCAGTATTTACATGGTAAATAACTGTGAAGTAATTGAATAAGTAGGAAGAAATAAACTAGATAGTACATGAAGAATTTCTAACGGGTTAAACTTAGAAATTCCAACATGGTATCAGAGCGTGGTTGTAAATCACAGGATAACTGAAGGCATCAGCTAGCAGAGCAGTAGCAGTAGAAACAGTTGTCCCGGGTGACAGAAGTTGTTCCTAGCAGAAAGTAGCAAGGAAGGGGTGACACAGAGGGCCTACATCATCAGCTTGAGCCAAGAGGAGGATCAATGCAGAGGCATAGAGAAGCAGATCTAACCTACGCAGTGCCCGGTCATCTTTCTCTGTCAAGAAGGATTGACGTTGTGGCCAGGATGTGCATATTTTGTCGGTGTCGAGATTGCATAGAGCCTAGAGGCTCAGTCCTTCGGTTGTTGGGGCATAGGAGGTTGTGGGTAATTTGTGGAGCGAAGCTAGTGGGGTACTATGGTCAGAACAATACCTAACAGGGCAAGACCAAGGAGGAGGGAGTTGTTACCGAGGCGGATTTCTAGCCAAGGAATCCAGATCAGTGGTGCAGTTGCACAGACGATCGGAGTGGGGCAACTTGATGTTGATAGAGGGATTTCCAGAAGGGAAATCAAGGCTTAGAGGGAGTCGAACCAAGAATTTCCAGACGGGAAGTTGAGAGACTCGGAGGAGTCGAAAGAAGAGCAGCGAGATGGCTGTGAATGGACTAAGAGATCAAGATAGGCTAGACGAAGCGTCTAACTTTGTGGTCTGGAAGGGTAGGATCTTGTCCATTCTAGACAGATATCGCATCACGGACTTCGCCTTGAAAACAATAGCAATCCCAGTTGACCCAGCTGAAAATGAGAAGTACGAAGAGGCAATGGCCAGGGCGAAGTGCATCATCCTTGATGGGGTCAAGGATCATGTGGTGCCGCATATTGCCGAAAAGGATACGACAAATGAGATGTGGGAGGCCCTGAAGAAATTGTACCAGCATACCTCCGTGCAGAGGAAGATGTTACTTGAAAATCAGTTGCGGTCATACTAGATGCAGAAGGGAGAGCAGATAGATATCTTCCTTGGTCGATTGAAGGAGATCAAGGGACCAACTAACTTCCATAGGGGCCATGCCGGATGAGGAGATGTTGGTGAGGACCGCACTAAACGCAGTTTCCAAGGATTGGGAAGTATTTGTCCAGAGCATACTGGGCAGGTCGAAGCTTCCAGATTGGGAAGAACTGTGGGCGGCTCTTCATCAAGAGGAGATCAGACCACTGACCAAGGCGGGGAGTAGCGGTAAAGGGGTCAGAATCAAGAAGGAGGAAGAAGAGGATGCGGGTCTAGTATCCGCAGGAATGCAGGAGAAGCGTAAGAAGAAAGACCTCTCCAAGGTCAAGTGCTTCCATTGTGGGGAACTAGGTCATTTTGCGAACCGGTGTCCTAGGAAGAAGTGTAAGGGAGAGGCTTCTGAGACCAAGGCAGCGCTAGAAAAGGCGTAAAAAGAGGTAGAGGAGGATGATGATTGTGCCATGAGTGCTCATGTACCTCTAGAGAAGAGGCGGGGAGACATCGAGATGTAGTCAGGAGAAATACAAGCGATGAGGGGCAAGATCCTTGGGGTACCCAAACTCTTGGATCATACCTGGCTACAAGAGCCCCGAAGTGAGAGTAGCAGCATGGCGGATGTCGATAGAAACGGATGCGAATGACGCTACAGAGAGTGCTAGATGTGCAGTAGTCCCTGGCAGTGCAGAGAGGCTTGCAGCAGTGTGGGAGGCACAAAGGAGGTTGCAACAGTGCAGGATGGCACAAAGAGGTTTGTAGCGGTGCGAGAGGCACAGAGTTGTTGCAACAACACAGAGGCAACAGAAGGAGCACAAGATAGCAGTAGAGAGAGCTTCAACATCGAGAGTGTTTCTAGCCTAACAAGGAAGTTAGAAGTTGGGTGGATCAGTTAATTCTTAGTAACTGAGTTGCAGTGCAATAGCAGTAGCAGTAGCACGATGCAACATGATGAGAGAGAATTGCAGTGCAGATGCTGTGTTGGGAGAAAGGACCAGCAGCAAAACGGATGCAGAGGGAGTTGCCATACAGATGTAGTAGTGGAAGTGGCAAAGCCATGGGCAACAGTGTAGAGGATGTTGGGCAGGGAGGCCTAGCATCATCACAGGTACCGATGTCGTATAATCAGGGTGATGCTCAATGGTGGAGTATTACTAGAGCATAGTCCTTGCTAAGAGGGAGTTTTGATTTGGGGTAGCATCGTATGTGCTCTAGCCATGAAAATTTGTGGAGAGGCTAAAGCACATGAGATCTCCAAGACCCAGAAATGGTTTGGGCAGATTCTACCCGATTAAGGAGATATTAAAATAATTAATATTTTTAATGGAGTTCCTAAGTCTAAACTTAGGAAAAATAAAATATTAATGGTTATTAATATAAAAGTCTAAAGGACATGGATCAAGCCAAATCTAATCTTAGCCGTTGATTAGAGATATAAACTCAGCCATTGAAGACTCAACAGAAAAAGTATAAGAGGAGGCTTGAGGGTCAGTTGGAGACACACTAGAGTGATCAGTCATTCTATTCTCTAGAGCAATGTTTTCTAAGAGAGATAGAATTAGTGATCAACAATGAGGGGTAGTGAATACATAGCAGAGAGGCAGAGTTGGTACCAGAGAGACAACGCAAAGCCGGGAGAGGTTGATGTAGAGGCAACTGGGTGCTACGCAGAGGCAGCCAGGAGCTGCGCAAAGCTAGGAGTGGCTAGCGTGTGAGATGCAGAGGGTCTAGGGGCTGACGTAGAAGCTCCAGAAGCTAACGCAAAGGCTAGCAGAGCTCACGCGGAGCCAAAGAGGCAGCATTGGGAGGATTTCGTAGGACAGATTGGGAGCTGGTGAGCCTGGTGGGGTGATGCAGTCCCTATCAGAGTGACGCAGAGCAATGGGAGCTGCAATTGTTGTTGTGGGATTGTTCATCCGGTGATTATTCAGCCGGAATATCTGTCTCTGAGGAGAGGTACTACTGCCGAGGGCATTCTCTATTGGGTGAGCCATTTCTGGCACCCTAGTTGTATTATGAAAACTGCATAATAATAAAAACCTCTGAATAGCTGCACCAATTTTCCCGCATTGGGTTTTTCCAGGGACAATGGTCCAAAAATAATGGTGTCACTTGTGTGCTTGTTTTTCTCTCAGTTGATGATTTGTAGATGTTGATACTGTACTTGTGTTTATTTTCAGTATTTACATGGTAAATAACTTGTTAAGTAATTGAACAAGTAGGAAGAAATAAAGAAGATAGTACGGGAAGAATTTCTAACAGGTTAAACTTAGAAATTCCAACAACACTTGATCTTGGAAATGTCCTTCTTCCTCCTGTGCTACTCCTGCTGCCCCTTTGATGCGAGGACCACATCTTCCTTTTCCTTTACTTGCTTCATCCCACTATTGTTGTTGCTACCACTAATGGGGCTCTTCACCAAATCTCGCCTCATCTCCTCTTGTGGTAGATTGGCCCACATATGATCGCAATCTGGCAGTTTTTCTCTGCCCAAGATACTCTGGATGAAAACTTGCCATTCTTTAGAAATGTTTTTCAGAGCTAATTGTACCAATTCTGTAGGCTAGGGCACTTACCATACTGAATACAACTAGTCCCGGACATCCTGAAGCCTAGTAAGGAAGGGGTCTATACGCTCCCCTTTCTACATCCTCGTGCATCTCAGTTTCTCCTCAAGATACATCTTTCGTTGTTCGGAATATCCTTCGTACAACATAGCAAGTGCCTCCCACATCTGTTGGTTAGTATCTTTGCCAACTATGTGAAACACCACATGATCTCAAACCCCATCGAGAATCAACCTCTTTGCCTTCGCAATCTCCTTCTTGTACTTTTTAAGTGGATCTGCATCTGTGGGTACAGCTACCACACTATCGATATAAGTCTTGAGATCTTGATCATCTAGAAGGCAGGAAATTCCAGGCTTCCAGATCACATTGTTGGAGGCTCCCTCCAACCAATCTTGATCTCTCAACCCGCTGACGCCATCTCTCCAAAAAAAATGTCAAATTCCTCTTCTCCTTTGTGCAGTTGTTGCCCAACGATTCATACTCCCTTCTGGAGTGAAAAACTCTGCACACAACTACTACTGCTCTACTAGGAAAAATCAAACTTTTGTGCTAGAAGTCCCTTGAGGAAGGAATTCCCTCAGTGTGCGCTCTTCCTTCCTCCTGACGCTATTTTTCACTAGCAAATTGCTGCAAAATCTGTGTCCTAGCTGAAGATTTGCTCTGCAAGGAAAACACTGTCTCCCTCTGCCTCTGGTAAGCTCTGATTTGAAAGATCTAATTTCTCTGTCGACTCAGAGAAATAGATCTTTCCTCAAAAACTCGACCCTCCTGGTCCAAGGGACTGCGCTACCTCTGAGGGTTTCGAATTGCTACCAATTCGAACCTCCTTCTCCTCTACTGCTACTGAGCTCTCCGACTTCTATCTGTGCTCTAATACCATGTCAAAATTCAATGACCCCAAATCCTACTACAGCAACTGATAATGTTTCTTCTATTTGTTAAATCAATGAAACAAATTATTTGCAGTTTCCTATGGCAAATATTGAAGCATATACACTACAGACTTCACAAAATAAGTACTGCAGAAGAAATAAAAGCACTGGAAGAATAGATGCGCGCACACAATAATACACTGTTATTTTTGGACCAATGTCCCCGGAAAAACTAGTGTTCCACGGGGATGCGTCCCCCAGGGTCGGGTGCACGCACCCCACGCACCTAGGACGAGGGAACGTCTGGGGAAACGTTTCCCCATGTCCCCCTTTTGGGGAGATGCGGGGAGACGCAGGGGGGGACGTTTCCCCAATGTGGGGGACGCGACTCCCCAAAAGGGGATGCCTGGACGTCCCCCCTCAAAATGGTCTATGCGTCCCCCCTTAAATTTGCTTGTAAACAATGATTTATGACAGGGAAAACCTAGTATTTGACCATATTTCCCTACTAATGCTATGCAATTCATGGTAATGTTAAATCGTTAAAGTAAAAGTGACATTCTCCTTTATCTTTCATTTTCATCCTTTTACTTAAATTTTTAACATTACCATGAAATGGCTCAGGATGTTTGAGAGTGGTTCCGACTTCATTGGATTTCATATGGAGAAAGTAGAATTTTAGATCTCACTCAAAATCCAACAGACTTAACAATTTTTCAGGAATTTAGGATTTGATGGATTGCAATGTTTCCATTGCATTTTGTCATGTACAAGGGCATGGAATTAGTCTTTAATCAAGAGAACCAAGCCCTCTGTGTACTTTAGAGTGACTTTTAGACTCGTCACTCCATTGTTTTTGAGTTTTAGTTATATCAATTTAATATTTCAGTCTTTAGATTTCAGTATCTATTATAGTCTATTTTGCTTAGTACTAATTAGATTCTAGAATGATAAATGATGAATTTTAATTTTAAATCAATTTAGAATCTAGAATGATGAATTTAATTTTTAAATCAATGTAGATTCTAGAATGGTGAATAATGAATAATGAATATGGATCAGAGTATTTCATTATTGAATCTCGTGGTTTATGGATGAATCATGTATGTATTAGTAAGAATGATGAGTATGGATCAATGTATTTCATTATTTAATTCAATTATGTATGTATCATTCTATTTATGCTTTCATTATTGAATATGAATTTGAAATATATATATATATATATATATTAAAAAGGAAAAAAAATTATATACCGCGACGTCCCCCCATCCCCCCTAAATTTCAATAAAATTTGAGGGTACTCCCACATGTCCCCCTTGTGGGTCTCCCCGCACCCGCATCTCCCTATCCCGGAGTCTTGGTGGAGCATTAGGAAAAACCCTTGGGAAAACCGGTGTAGCATTTGAGGGTTTCCATACAGAGAAAATGACTAACAGAAGTCTAGTGAGAAAAATTTCACTTCCATCGGTGATCCGACACTGACCTAAGCTCAAGATGAGTTGCTCCTTGTTGCCTCTATGTCGCACTACGCAGATCTGCATCAACCTTGCCTAGACCAGCGTCTCTCTCACTCTGATGATCAATTGCTACTCTGGAAACTCGATCTTCTGGCCTCTGGGTTCCCACTCCCCACTTAATCTTGACTTCTCCTCAGCAAAATATGGATCTCCCTCTAAAGCTTTGCGTTGCCTCTCTGCACTGCTTTAGCCTCTCTGTGGAGTACATTGTCTCTCTGCTATGCACTCATCGGATTGGAAAAACTTCCTTCCAGCTTTACTATCCTTGCCCCTCTTTGACTGCTTTGAAACTACTGAATCAACTTCGGCAACACATAGTTGCTACTCTGGAGTTCGATTTTCTAGCAATATCGAATTCCTTGCTCTCAAGTGTGTTCTCCAACCCCCATAGTAGGGCAGACCCACAAATGGTAAGCGAACCTACCCATGGTTTTTTGCATGGGATTTGCGCATGGTTTTGGGCATGATGGTTTTCTTCCCATGGTATTTTGTAGATCCGGTCAAGGGAACTACGATTATGTTCTAATCCAGGGTCAATGGATTGCGATTTATGAATGCTTCGACATGTATATGTATATATATTATAACATTGAAAGGAATATAATGAAAAATCAATCTGGTAGTCTCAGTTTTGGGATCCAGGGGAAAATTTCTATGTATATTTGTTTTCTGTTCTCACCATTGTTTATTTTTTCATTTGAAGAATTCGTTTGTAAGTAATTTATTTACAGAGTTAAAATCTACATAAATACTCATGAATTTTCCAAGGAAATGCCTTCTTTCAATCCCGAAAAGATGTCCAATACTTAAACCAGTATCCAATAGCAAAAATTCCACATAAGATCACATCTCCACAAGTAGCAAAAACCAAGAGGCTAAGTCAAGCTCTTTTAGAGACGCTGAAACCCACAAGAGTGATGATGAAAAATGAATGGAGTGATCCTCCTTGTATAGGAGGTAAATCACTTCCATTAATTCAATTAAAAGCCCATAAAACAAGTTTAATTTTGAGTAGACACAAAGTAAAATGGGTTACATGCCAACCCAATAGCTCAACAAATAAAATATGCCAATAATTGCCCACACGTGTCAGTCATAAACCCTCAATAAGCATGCTGTCATGCCCTTTTCGAGCTAAAATGCTCTAAAGGTGCAATGCAAGAGTTGAATGTGTCTCTAAGTATCATGATCAACCTCAATTTGAGGAAGGGTCCTCAAATCAAGCCTCAAAGCATCTGCATGTGTCCAAAAGCTAGCTCTGGGTGCCCAACATCATCTCCATGGGTGCCATCTAAACAACATGTTGTAATTTCTCTTAAATGTTGGGCCTCTGTCAAGTGCAACAAGTCTTCCCTAATCACCCTGAGGATAATCATCCTCATATGAGCTCTGGATCATGGCATGCTGATCTAGTATTGTCAAGGCCAGCCTAGGGGCAAGCTAGATTCACTAGTACATCATCAAGAGTCCTCAATTCTAGGCAAGATGAGCTCAACATTCTGGGATCGGAGAGTGCTCTGGCGTGTTCGTCAATTGTCATGATCATCTAAGGGCCCAGTTCTCTGTTGTAGAAGGGCAACATTGCATCTAGGCATCATGTGGAGTAGGAGTGGAATAAAGTGCCCTCAAGGCCTCAACTGCTCTGTGAAAACCACCTGGCAAAACCATCTCAAACTCAAGTGAAAGAAACCATTCATTAGAGACAATAACCATAGATCCATCGAAGTGGATCATACTTAATAGTTAAGGGCATAATAATACTTCAAATCAGGATCGCCTTCAAATCTAACTAGACCAAGTCTTGTAAAAGTGTTCCCTACCTTTGTAGGTGTTGCTAGGTAATCAATCCTATTAAGTGCTTCCAGACCCTACAGGGAGATGGCATTTCAAAGGTCAACCCTTCAATCCATAGGTGTTAGTGAGAATAGGTGGCAACAAAGGGTAATGACTTCATGGCCAAGTGCCATGGTCAGGGGATCAGCGAATGAAGGTCCACATCCTAGGTGTATAGATGTAATGGAAGGAGTAATCGTGGAGGCATGAGCTACCCCTTTTCTCGGCTTGCTTTTTCCACCCCTCTAGTGCGCCTTTTATTTCTTTTTGATAGTGTTTTTTATATGATGCATAGCTCAAGGATCAAAGCTTGCTATTTATGATATAGCATTTGTTTTACCCCTTAAGATGAGTCAATTTCTCGCTCATCAGGGTTGGGACATGAAAGGGTTCCTCATGATGTTATAAAGCATCAATTGCTCAGGAAATGGTTGATGGCTAATGAGGGGGTAGAGCTCATGCTAGGATTTTGTCCACGCAGTAACTTTGTCCCGACCATTTTTTGCATTTTAACCTTTATTTTTCTTTTGTTGTGGCCATCTTATGCTTTTTCATTCTTTTAGCTCCATCAACTTTTAAGGCAAAGTTTTCTGACCCTAATCAAGGATGTGGATGTGTGAGTGCCAAATCTCGATGAACCAATGACAGTTAACCGGAATGATGGAGGTGGTATCAAGGGAATGATGAAAGATCTTATGGAATGGTCATGGACACACTACTGCAATCCAAGTTTTCCATGTAGTGCCCCTCCCATAACTCTAAGGCCTTAGAGGAGGTCCCATTATACTAGGGCTAAAGACTAACCCGTTGGTAAGGTGAGAGAAACAAGTTTACAGTCAAGATTGGTCAATTGTCCGTATTACCCCTTTCTCTATGTTAAAATGCCTAAAACATTAAGTAAAAGCACTTGATTGCAAAATGGTTGAGGTCCCAGTTGAGTGGTAGCCCACCTTTCATTCAAGAGGAATGTCGGATAGTGAGAGGTGCATGACCGATGCAAATGGAAAAAGAATGTAGCATATCATCATTGTTGAGCAATGAATAGGGCTGTTGGCTGGCTGTTCAAGATAGGAGAAAAAGTTGTCTCCTATAAGGTTGCCCATTTTGGTGGGTAACAACACTCTTTGTTTAAAATGAAAAACATTGCATATTTGTGTATAAATGGTTTGGATTATATTGATGCACATGAGTATATATGTTTTTTTTTCAAAATTTGAATGTTTTATGTAATTTTTGGTTGACAGGATTTCAGTCCAGTTTTTTCCAATACCAGTCCAGTCTACATTTTTGGTGCTCACCAACTAAATGACCGGTCTAGTTCTAATAACATTGGTAGTATTATGGCTTCCAACTAAGGATGTAATGAAAAAGTGCAAACATCTAGAAGAAGCGATGTTTATTCAGTCAATGAACATGTCTATATCCATTGTGCATTTGGTAAGATCTAAAACGATAGAAGTTAAAACAAGCAAAAAGTTATCTGAATATAGTTAGATCAAACTTGGATCCCTCGACGGACAATCCCAAACTAGCGATTTGAAAATAGTTTGATGCAAATATAATCACCTGCAGGTTTGACACCTGACCACCAAAATATGTGTCGGCACTAGCGAGAACAAGGTTGTGGGTTTCCTTATAAGCATCTGTTGGGCGTTCCATGCCTCCAGGCCTCACAATCTGAAAGCCATCACCAAGATGTTATCTGTTAGCAACATACCATGGATTTTTTATGTAACAACTGTTATTTCTAACAAGAAAATCTATGGTGTGTTCTAGGAATTATTTCTACAGTATATTTTAATATTCTAACCTTTAAATTCAAGTCATGTTATGGTTCATTACAACAACATTAAAAGACCATTATCATCCTTCCATGTCATATTTTTCAGTTTATTCCTATAATCATGAATCTCCTGAAATTTAAACTATTGAAAATTGAATTTGCATGCACTCACAGTGTATGGAAGACCACTATTAATCAATGCTTGTTCTGCTTTTCTTTTCCATATGAGAACACCCCAAAACAGGCTGCCAAAGACAAGCAAGCATAATGTAAGGTGTGAAACAGCTCTGCATGGTACTACTTTATCAACTATGTTTTTCAAAATGGAATTTACTGGCAGAATTGCTTCGCATTTATTCCAAGGTCAAGGGAAGGCAAGCTACTTCAAAGAAACAAGGCACAAAGAAAAAACAAATCAGCATGGTCAAAAGTAGAGCCAATATCTATGCAGAACCCAGTCACAAAGAAATAACGGAAAAAGATGCTGTAAAGGTCCTTATTGTCAAGACTGTATAGATCTACTTGAAATTGGATATCGTAAAATTCCATATCAGAAATCTGAAGCTAGAAACTACAAAATAATGTATTTAAAAAGAAACAAAAAAACTTCTCCAGGGAGTGGAAGCGAAGCAAAAGAAATCTGATTTTTATTTGATTCCTTCACTAGTTTATCGATTCTCCAAATGAATCTATGTAGCAACTATGAAGGCTAAGGAAAAAAATTAGCAACTGACAAGAAAGAAGGGGGTAGGGAGAAACCTTGGGCAAACAATGAAGTGTTCAGAATCCAGATTTCACCAATATTACTAGACTCAGCTTGGGAAAAAATTAGCAATAATGGAGATTCAAGAGACTGAGATCGGGAAAAATTCATCAAGTACAAAAAATGAGTTAGGTGTAATAGTTTGTGAGCAATTATAGGCAGATCAGTGAGTTTGACTCAGGTTCTGGGTCAAACAGAATTTAACTTGTGATTGCTTGAGAGTCCATTGGTGAGTAAGACTCATGATTTCTCACAAGAAAAATGGCAATTTTGACACACAATGACAGAGTTTGAATCTTAATTACTCATAATGCAAACTGATTCAACCCAAACCAAACTCACCAATCTGCCTCTCAATACCCAGAAATTGCTGTGTCAACGTAAGTATTTTGGATCACAAGCATAGGCAAAGATTTTCTTGGAAAATTCTTCCAACTGGTACAAAGCAATGTAAAGGTGTGTAACCTTGCAGTTATGAAGGTGGCTTCTGTTGATTTGGGTTAACCTCGGATGTGCTCTAGCCACGAAAATTGGTGGAGAGACTAAAGCACATGAGATCTTCAATACCCAGAAATGGTTTGGGCAGATTCTAAAAAGTTTGGGAGATATTAAAATAATTAATATTTTTAATAGAGTACCTAAGTATAAACTTAGGGAAAATAAAATATTGATGTGAATTAATATAAAATTGTGTTAGAAGGGTCCAAAAGTCATGGATCAAGCCAGAGTTAATCTTAGCCGTTGATTAGGGACTTCATCTCAACCGTTGAATAGTCAACGAGAAAAGTATAAGAGGAGGCTTGAGGGTCACTTGGAGAACACACCGACTTGATCAAGATTTCGATTTTCTGGGGCAGGGTTTGCTGAGGAAGTCAAAAAAGCGATTAGAGTTGCAGCAGAGAAGCAGTGAATACAGAAGCAAAGAGGCAGAGATAGTACCAGGAAGATCAGCGCAGAAGCCGAAAGAGAGAGACGCAGAGCCAGCCAGAGGTTCACGCAAAGCCCGCCAGGGCTCACGCAGAGCCAGCCAGGGCTCACGCAGAGGCAGTGAGGAGCTGCACAGTGCCTCAGAGAGCCAACGTGGGTGACGCAGAGGCTCTAAGGGCTGACGCAGTGCCTCCAGAGGTTGACGCAGCACAAGCTAGGGTGACGTTGGGCCAGAAAGGGCTGATGCTGGGGTTTTCGTGGGGTAGATTGGAGCTGGGAGTTGTTGGAGTGTTTATTTAGCGTTTCGGCCGAAAAATCTGTCTCCGGCTGAGAAGTACTATTGCCAAGATTATTCTCTGTTGGGTGAGCCGGTTTTGGCACCCAGATTGTATTCTGAAACTGCTTAATAATTAAAACCCTCAAATAGCTGCACTGGTTTTCCGGCATTGGGTTTTTCCGAGCACATTGGTCCAAAAACAACGGTGTCACTTATGTGCTTGTTTTTTTCCTTCAATTGATGATTTGTAATGTGTTGAGCATGTACTTGTATTTATTTTCAACATTTACATGGTAAATAACTTGTTAATTAATTAAAACAAGTAGGCAGAAATAAATAAGAAAAGTACATAAAATGTTTCTAACAGTTAGACTTAGAAATTCCAACATGGTATTAGAGCGTGGTTGTAGATCACAGGAGAAATGAGGACATTAACCGAGCAGAGAAGCAGCAATAGAAAACAGCTATCCCGAGTGATGCCCGAAGGTTGATGAAAAAGAAAAGAAAAAGCATAATTGGCCACATTCAACAGGAAATTGTACCACAAAATGCAAAAGATGGTTAGGACAAACACATTTAGCACGTGGGCAAAAGCCAATACATGAGCTCTACCCCTTTCCATGGCCATCACCCTGGTTCCTATAGGCCCTAGATGAGCCTCCTCTATCATTCAAGAACCCATGATTGTCCCAACCCTTGGTGGGCGATGAACTGCCCCACCTTAAAGGGGGTATCCACTGCTATACTTTACACATCATGCTCTCATTCCCTTGAGCCTCGAGCAGTTAACCAAAGAAAAATCATAAAAGGAAAAAGGCATATGATGAAGGGTGGAAAAATCAAGGCTGGAGTAACTCATGTACCATGATTGCTCCCTCCTACACATCATTTACCCAAGTATGGGCTTCCCTTTCATTAGCTACCCTTGTACCATGGCATGTGACCCAGGTTTTCCCCTTCATCCCCTACTCCATTCCATCACTTTATCACATGTCACCACCATTTGAAGGATGTATTTTGAACATACCACACATTTTAGGAGCAAAAACCACCTAATAGGGTGCTTGGTTAACCTCCCTTTGAGCTTGGAGACATTTACACATGTCAAAGCCCACTATGGAAGGACATGCCATTATGAAGTGCCCACTTGTTTTCCATGGTTTGTAAATTCTATTACTTGATTTCTTTAATGACTTGGTGTACTGGAGGGCAAGGGGACGCATTGAATCTTAAGAAGGATTATAGATGGTCTCCATTTTGGGTTTGGTCTCCCTATACGGGGACCTAACCCTCCAGAGGGCTACATTAGCACATGTATGGTGTGTGTAAAGAGCATGGGCCTCCACAGCGACAGACAACATTCTATGGATCCCTAGAGTCATTCAAGGATTGCTCATGGTTCACCTATTGGACAAGGACAATGCAGCTAGTTCACCATGCCCAACTGGTTCCACAGTTGCACCATACACTTAGTAGATGGTCCAAGATCTATATGATGATGTGGCATCACTTATATCATCATGCAAATGGTTTACAGGCATCTTTGATTTGTTTGGAAACCCATGAGGACATTTGTGTGCCCCCACATCCATTTGGGAGCACCACATGTTTATTACTTGGAGAACAAGGGGCCAACCCCTTGTCCACTATTTTTGGGGTCCTATTTCACATTATGGCACCTATGGACTTCATTAGGCCTCCTCTAAGGCCCAATGACACATGTTATTGATCATTCGACCCTCTTCAAAGGGTTTCTCCTTTGTTATTGAGCTATTTTGGTGGGCTTGTCACCAAAAGTACTTGTTATTTTGCACATTATTTTATTCTAGGGGCTAAATTAGCCCAAAATAAGCTAAATTGAATTCATTAGACATTGTATAAATAGATGATGAGTTGATTCATTCTCTCGTCATCACTTGGATTGGATCATTCTCTCTTGAGATTTTTGCTATTCTTTTTGGAGGACAAAATTGGATGGATGTGATCCAGGTGGATGTTGGTGGCCACCCACCTATTCGACTTGGACCCACCATTGTTTCTTTTCAACTTTTTTAATTGTAGCACAACTTACTATTTTTGGCAGTTTTTTGGGTCCTAAACTTCCAGAGCCGTTTTAAGGGACTAAAAGATGTTTTCAGGGAAAACGGAGAGACTGGAAAAGTCTAAAACCAATCTACCAATTTGTTTTCAGCCTTCTCTTTGAGATATTCCAAACGAGCTATTATGATAGCTAAATGGAGATCGTATGCCAAAGTTACGACCTTGAGAAGTTGATGTACCGATTTACCCAAACGAGGCCCACAATTTTGGTGCTTCATCTCCTATGGTTAGGTTTTTGGATGTTAGGGTTTCCCATTATTCTCAATAATAAATAGGTCTTTGAGCCTCATTGTAACATAGTTCAGAGACATGTAGCCGCCACATCTCTTCTCAAGGATAAGCTACCATCAACCGAGCTAGTTTATTTTTATTTCTGTATGTAAGCATATTTCAGTTCTTTGATATCAATGAAATGAAGTTTTATTTCTACTGCATCTCCGTGTATATGGGTATTTCTATATTTTTTTGCGTTCCTGCATAAATTTGTATCGGGATGGATGAATGTTGATGTTTGGATCTCTTCATTTTCGTCTTGGAGCTTTTATATTGGCATATTATGATGCTTGGAAATACTTGTTCTCACATGTAAGTGCTATTTAAATTCTATTTTGTTCTTTTCATATGTCACATGCATGTTGCTGGGGAATTTCGCTATACTAGGCTGAAATTTGTTGCTTTTCTTGTATGAAATGGTGGAAATTTGTCTTTTATTAGCGTTGCATCATGTCATGGGCCATTTTTGAATAAGTGAATGTTCCTAGAGATATGTTGTCAAAAGTTTATCTTGATAAGTCATCAGATATTGCATATCGAAGTATAAAGACCTTGAAGCAATTTTCCCATGCCCTAATTGCCATGCGAAATTGTTCTAAAGGCCTCCTTGACCAAGTGAAATCACTCCAAGCATTGGAATCATCTTGACTCCATTTTTCCCAAAGGATTAGGCACTGATCCTCCATAGGTGATCACCTAAAAGCATATTTTTCTCACCTTTCTCTCTTTCTCTCTAGGACTATCCTACATAGGGCACCTAGGGCATCAATTATCTCACGATCTAGCCGTTCCAATACTTCGACTTTTGGTCCACAACTACGCTGGTGTGTCCTCAAGAAGCCTTCCAAATTTCATGAGATTCTAACGATGGGATCTTGAGATATCGCAATCCCTATCTCGAAGACATATTCTTGCCCTTGGTTTCCCGTAGGTTAGAAACCCCACTGGGATCCTTGCATTGCCTTTCATTGAAAACTCATTCCTTGATCCCTTTCCCCTCCCTAATTAGGTCAAGCATATCATTGGTTGCTAAATCCTATCCCCTTGAACGAACCTCGGGTCCACTTGGTCTCATGTAGCCCATGCACTATGAAGGTTAATTCTTCAAAGATCACCTGGAACCCAAGTTTCCACAAGAATTCTAGGGCTTAGGGATATCTTTTATAAGATACATACTCAAAACCTAACTCTAGAAATTTTCCCCAAGCCCTTCCTAGAGAGCCTTCCATCTTGTCTTCCAAGACAAGCAAGCCTCATATTTGAGCCGCTCTTGTGAATAGGCTTCCAGGATCACCCCTCACCCTATCATTGGTCCATCCATTTCGTGATCCTTATCATAACGAGTCTCCTCCCATCGGTGAAAGTTCTTAAAGAGTAGGGAGCCTTAGCCAAGGTGACAATGGGTTATCACTCCATTGTTGCCCTTAGCCTAGTAATAACCCTTCAAGCATCCCCTTTTAGGACACTTGCTAATTTGGGTAGTAACAGATTGCATACTTTCTGTGTAGGGTCGAACCCTTGTACCAACTTGTTTGAAGGGTTGTGAGACCTATTTTGGAGGGCCGAGAGGATTGTCAAAGAGCTGGAGCAAGGTCACATCTCTTGGAGGTTCAACGCAAAGTTTAGTATGCTTGTGCAAAAGGTCTTTACAAAGAATAAGGAGGTTGAAGTTAGGGCTTCTTTGAAGTGGCCACAGAAGCCCTAAAGTGGACCGAAAATCTCAGTACTCCTTTGCATAGGTCCGAGCTTTTATAGGACAAGAGAAGCATGTTTGATTGAGCTTTTCTATTTGAATATTGCTAGTAGGAATAGGTATGTTAGTTAGCTTTCATGATAATGTTTTGAAATTAGACAAAAATTGTATGGCAACTTGGATAGTATGGAGGGTTGTTAGTTAGTTGATAGAATAGCCTCCAGTACCATCCCTTGTGAAGGACTTTATGGGTTATTGGTAGGCAGTCGTGAGATGCTCTCAAGATTGATTTTGAGGAACCCTAGTTGCAGTAATGCATACAGTGATGTATGACAATAACATTTGGGCTTATGACAGTAATGCATGGAAGTGGCATTTGGCAGTGGTTTGACAGTGATGAATGTCAGTTATACTTGCTCTTATGTTTTGATTGTAACAGTGATGTTTGAGTAGTGATTATGACAGTGATGTTTTGGGCAGTGAGACTTGTTTCCTAGACAATGATTGATATGATATATGGCAGGGATATCTATGACATATTGCAGGGATATCTATAATATATGATTGACATATGGCAGGGATATCTATGATGTAGGACAATGATATACTTATGCTTATGGTAGTGATATCTTCTGCAAAGTATGGCAATATAGTATGCTATATGACAGTGACCTTGATGTATGACAACGATCTTATGACAAGTAATGTAATGACTCATGACTGTGATGTGACAGAGATCTATGTTACCTATAGTGACTTTGAGGCAACCCTATATGGGGCCTAAAGAATGCCTCTTTGACTGACTTATGAGGATCATTTAAGATCCCAGGTTGGCCCTATGAGGCCTAATGTGTTGATTTGGGGTACCATCAGATGTGCTCTAGCCATGAAAATTGTTGGAGAGGCTAAAGCACATAAGATCTCCAAGTCCAAAAATGGTTTGGACAGATTCTAACCGGTTTGGGAGATATTAAAATAATTAATATTTTTAATGGATTTCCTAAGTCTAAACTTAGGAAAAATAAAATATTAATGGATATTAATATAAAACTGGGTTAGAAGGTTCCAAATGTCATGGATCAAGCCAAATCTAATATTAACCGTTGATTAGAGATTTGATCTCGGTCGTTGATGGACCAACGAAAAAAGTATAAGAAGAGGCTTGAGGGTCCGTTGGAGGACACAATAAGAGAGATCAAGAATTTGCTTTTTTGGGGCAGGGTTTGCTAAGGAAATCGAGTGAGTGATCAAAGTTGCAGCTGAGGGGCAGTGAATACATAGAAGAGAAGCAGAGTTGGTACCAGAAAGGCAGCGCAGAGCCTAGTGAGGTTGATGCAGAGGCAGCCAAGAGCTGCGCAGAGCCAGAGAGGCGAGTGTGTGAGACGCAAAGGGTCTAGGGGTTGACGCAGAGGCTAGCAGAGCTAACACAAGGCCTAGAAGCAGAGCTGAAGGATTTCATGGGACAGATTGGGAGCTCGTAAGCCAGATAGGGTGACGCAATCCCTATCGAATTAATGCAGAGCAGTAAAAGCTGCAATTGTTGTTGTGGGATTGTTCATCCGGTGATTTATCAGCCGAAATATCTGTCTCCAAGTGAGAGGTACTACTGCTGAGGGCATTCTTTGTTGGGTGAACCATTTCTGGCACCCTGGTTGTATTCTGAAAACTGCATAATAATAAAACCCTCTAAATAACTACACCGGTTTTCTCGCATTGGGTTTTTCCGCGGACATTAGTCCAAAAAATAATAGTGTCACTTGTATGCTTGTTTACTTTCAGTTGATGATTTGTTGATGTTGATATTGTATTTGTATTTATTTTCAGAATTTACATGGTAAATAACTTGTTAAGTAATTGAACGAGTAGGAAGAAATAAATCAAATAGTATAGGAAGAATTTCTAATGAGTTAAACTTAGAAATTCCAACATGGTATTAGAGCGTGGTTGCAGATCATAGGATAATTGAAAGCATCAACTAGCAGAGCAATAGCAACAAAAACAGCTTTCCCGAGTAACAGAAGTTGTTCCTAGCAGAAAGCAGCAAGGAAAGGGTGATGCAGAGGGCCTGCATCATCAATTCGAGCCAGAGGAGGATCAACGTAGAGGCAGAGAGGAGCAAACTTGACCTACGTGTGCCCGATCATCTTTCTCAGTCAAGAAGGATTGACGTTGTGGCCAGGAGGTGCAAATTTTGCTGGTGCCGAGATTGTGCAGAGCCTAGAGGCTCAGACCTTCGATTGTTGGGGCATAGGAGGCTATGGGAAATTTGCGGAGCGAAGCTGGTGAGGTACTGTGGTCAAAACAGTACCTAACAGGGCAAGACCAAGGTTGAGGGAGTTGTTGTTGAGGTGGATTTCTAGCCAAGGAATTTGGATCAGTGGTGCAATTGCACAGACGATCGGAGTGGGGCAACTCGACGTTGGCAAAAGGATTTCCAAAAGGGAAATGGAGACTCAGAGGGAGTCGAACCGAGGACTTCCAGACAGGAAGTTGAGAGCCTCGAAGGAGTCGACAGAAGAGCAGCGAGATGGTCGTGAATGGGCTGAGAGATCAGGATAGGTTGGACAAAGCGTCCAACTTTGTGGTTTGGAAGGCTAGGATCTTATCCATTGTAGACAAATATCGCATCAAGGACTTCGCCTTGAAAACAATAGCGATCCTAGTTGACCCAGCTGAAAATGAGAAGTATGAGGAGACAATGGCCAGAGCGAAGTGCATCATCCTTGATGGGGTCAAGGATCATATAGTGCCACATATTGCCAAAAAGGACATGACAAATGCAATGTGGGAGGCCCTGAAGAAATTGTACCAACATACTTCCGTGCAGAGGAAGATGTTACTTGAAAATCAGCTGCAGTCATACCAGATGCAGAAGGGAGAGCAGATAGATGTCTTCCTCGGTCGATTGAAGGAGATCCGGGACCAGCTGACTTCCATAGGGGCCACGCCGGATGAGGAGATGTTGGTGAGGACCACATTGAATGCAGTTTTTGAGGATTGGGAAGTGTTTGTCCAGAGCATACTGGGCAGGTCGAAGCTTCCAAATTGGGAAGAACTATGGGCGGCTCTTCGTCAAGAAGAGATCAGACGGCTGACCAAGGTAGGGAGTAGCGGTAAAGGGATCAGGATCAAGAAGGAGGAAGAAGAGGATGCGGCTCTAGCATCTGCAGGAAAGCAGGAGAAGCGGAAGAAGAAGGACCTCTCCAAGGTCAAGTGCTTCCGTTGTGGGGAGCTGGGTTATTTTGCGAACTAGTGTCCAAGGAAAAAGATCAAGGGAGAGGCTTCCGAGACCAAGGCAGCGCCAGCAAAGGCGGTGAAAGAAGTCGAGGAGGATGACGACTGTGCCATGAGTGCTCATGCGTCACTCGAGAGGAAGTGGGGTGACATCGAGTTGTAGTTAGACGGACTATAGGCGATGAGGAGCAGGATTCTTGAGGTACACAACCTCTTGGATTATACCTTGCTACGGGAGCCCCGAAGAGGAGTAGCAGGACTGGCAAATGTCGGTAGAGATGGATGCGGATGGAGCGGCAGAGAATGCTACAATGCAGGAGACCCAGGATAGCGCAGAGGTTAGCAGGATACAACAGTGTGAGAAGCACGGAAGTATTGCACCAGTGCAGGATGGCACGGAGAGTTGTGCAACAGTGCGAGATGCATGGAATTGTTGCTGCAGCGCAGAGGTCAGTAGAGGGAGCACTTGTTAGCAACAAAGGGAGCTTCAACATCGGGAGAGTCTCTAGCCTGACAGGGATGTCAGAGTTGGGTGGATCAGTTACTTCCTTCTCAGTAACTGGGTTGTAATGCAGCAGTTAGCAGCGGCAGTGCTATGGGCAGTACGATGCAGTGTGAGTAAAAGGGGATGCAATACAAGATGCAGCAGTGCAGAGGATGTTGGGCTGGGAGGCCTAGCATCAGCACAGGGATCGATGGTGGATAATCAGGGTGATACTCAGTGAGGAGTATTACTAGAGCAAAGTCCTCGCTAAGAGGGAGTGTTGATTTGGGGTAGCATTGGGTGTGCTCTAGCCATGAAAAGTCGTGGAGAGGCTAAAGCATATAAGATCTCCATGACCAAGAAATGGTTTGGGCAAATTCTAACCGGGTTGGGAGATATTAAAATAATTAATATTTTTAATGGAGTTCCTAAGTCTAAACTTAGGAAAAATAAAATATTAATGGGTATTAATATAAAACTGGGTTAGAAGGTTCCAAAACTAATGGATCAAGCCAAATCTAATCTTAATTGTTGATTTGCGATTTAATCTCGGCCATTGATGGACCAATGAGAAAAGTATAAGAAGAGGCTTGAGGGTCAGTTGGAGGACACACCAAGAGAGATCAAGAATTCGATTTTCTGGGGTAGGGTTTTCTGAGGAAATCGAGTGAGTGATCTAAGTTGCAGCTAAGGGGTAGTGAATACATAGCAAAGAGGTAGAGTTGGTACCAGAGAGGCAGCGCAAAGCCTAGTGAGGTCGACGCAAAGGCAACTGGAGGCTATGCAGAGGCAGCCAGGAGCTGTGCAGAGCCAGAGAGGCTAGCGTGTGAGACGCAGAGGGTCTAGAGGTTGACGCAGAGGCTCCAGAAGCTGATGTAGAGGCTCCGGAAGCTGACGTAGAGGCTAGCAGAGCTAACGCAAGGCCTAGAAGCAACACTCGAGGATTTCGTGGGATAGACTGGGAGATGGTAAGCCAGATAGGGTGAAGCAGTCCCTATCAGAGTGATGAGAGCAACAGAAGCTGCAATTGTTGTTGTCGGATTGTTCATCTGATGTTTTATCAACCGGAATATTTGTCTCCAAGTGAGAGGTACTACTGCCGAGGGCATTCTCTGTTGGGTGAGCCATTTCTAGCACCCTGGTTGTATTCTAAAAATTGCATAATAATAAAACCCTCTAAATAGCTGCACCGGTTTTCCTGCATTGGGTTTTTCTGAGGACATTAGTCCAAAAATAACAGTGTCACTTGTGTGCTTGTTTACTTTCAGTTGATGATCTGTAGATGTTGATACTGTACTTGTATTTATTTTCAATGTTTACATGGTAAATAACTTGTTAATTAATTGAACAAGTAGGAAGAAATAAATCAGATAGTATAGGAAGAATTTCTAACGAGTTAAACTTAGAAATTCCAACACAATGTGATTGATGATGAAAGATATGTCTCATTCTTATTGTCCTCTATACCTCTGTTGAACATTTGATGAATATCTTAGAAGAAGAATTTGGTTGGGTTTTCCCCCTCGTGTGGTTTTGCCCTGGTCTTTGACCTAAATCCTGGTGTCTTTATTGTGTATGCTTTTCTTCTATTGTTCCTTATTGTTCCAGCTTTTGTTGCATTGTTAATATTATTGTCTCTCTATATAATTTCTTATGATGATATGGGATGAATATAATTATTGAAAAAGTTTTAAAATGCGATTATCTACAATAGAGAACAATCTAGCCCAAAAATTAACATTTTTTTAAAAATTAGAACATTGACAAATATGAATGGTTATGATATCTATCTACTAATTTACTAGTTTAGTAATTACAATTTTATAATTTTGGAACTAGATAGTTTATTAATTTAATACAGTAATGATGTTCACAGTTCAATGTTCATTGCTAATGTTATCAACAATTGCTCAAGCACATAAGAAACTAGAAATTTATAAATATCATGATTGATAAATAAAACTAGAAATTTAGAAGTAGAACCTAGATATTTAAACCATAGATTGTAGATTTTTCATTAAGTCATCAAAATCAAAATGTATTACATAGATACTGAGGGAATTCCACTAGAAAATACAAAATAGAGTAGATACAAAATAGGTAGGAATATCATAGCTCGTCAGCGGTATTGGTCGTGACTCACTAGTCACAACTCTATCAATAGTCCAGGTCCTCCTCCATGTCATAATCGCCATCACTAGCACTATCATCTGATTCTGCTCCATCCTCCTCCTCTATGCCCAATCCAAGATCCCCTGCTACATTTGTTGGTGTGGAAGATGGCCCCTCAAGAGACTCATCATCAAAACTAACTGGCTATAGAATTGGGTCATTAAGATCCATGATGGCTAATGCCTCATGAACATACACGAAATTGAAAAAAATTAAAAAAATCAAGACGCGACACTTTTTACTTTGGGATTTTAGTGGGACATGTGTCCTAAAATCAGGACACATTAGGGCACGTCACCGACATGGCCCAAACATGTGTGTTGATTTTAAGACACATTGAAAAACATGTCGAACACGTTTTATGGGTCATGTCATGTCCGACACGTGAAATACAGGACATGAGACCCCGAAGGTCGTGTCTTGTGACTTAGGTTTATGATAATAACTCCTATGCTCAAATTCCATCAATAAATACAATGCTAATAATCTCAAGGAGTATAATCACGCACTTTGCATTAATCATTTTCCTCTAGGAATTGTTACCGCTCAAACTAGCAGGGGTCCTAGGAGGGGATCCTAAAAGGGAAACTACTAGGTTAAGGGCAACAATGGAGCGATAGCCCATTGTCACCTCAGCTAAGGCTCCCTACTCTTTACGGACTTTCACCGATGGGAGGAGACCCGATATGAAGGGAATCACTAGAAGGATGAATCAATGAAGAGAAAAGGAGTGATTCCTAAGGCCTATTCGCAAGAGAGACTCAATTGTATGGTTTGCTTGCTTGAGAAGCAAGGTGTAAGGCTCTCTAAGAAGGGCCAAGGGAGTTTCAAGGGCTAGGGTTTGCAAATGAGACTTATCAAGGAGGAACCTAGTCCTAGAAACCCTTGTGAAAACTTGGTTTCCAAATGGTCTTTGTAAAATTATCTTCCAAAAGTTGCGGGACCACATGAGACCAAGTGGACCCAAAGTTAGGTCAAGTTGGTGGAGTTGATCAATTAGAGGTTTGCTCCCACTTTGTTATCCATGGTTTGTAAGCTCCTTTACCTGATTATTATAATGCCTGATTGTACTGGAAACCTAGGGGACGCATTGGATCTCATGCAAGATTGCAGGTGGTTCCCATTTGGGTTTGGCTTCCCTATATGGAATCCTGACCCCCGGAAGTCCACATTGGCACATGTAGGGTGTGCATAGAGAGCCATGGTCCTCCACAACAGCAGACAAACAATCCACAGATCTTCATGGATGTTCAGATACTACTAGTGATCCACTTTTGGGATGATGGTGACATGATTGGTACACTAAGCTCGGCGGGCCCCCACAGGAGCCCCACACTCTTGGCAGGTGTCCCAGCACTTGTACAATGTCATGGCAGTATTCATTCCACCTGGACCATTGCAGAGGATCTATAGACATCTCTAATTGATATGGAGACCCATGGGGTCATTGATGTGCCCTCAGATCCACTGAGAGCACCACGGGTCTACTACTTGGAGAACAAGGGGCCACGCCGCCACCCCTTGTCCATCATATTCAGAGGAATTTATTCCTCAATATGGCACTTTAGGATGTTATTGGGCCTTTGGAGGGCCCTACGACATGCATACACCATTATTTGGTCCCTTGTGAGGCTTGTTTTTACATTATGAGCTATTATGGTGGGCATGTCACCATTAGGGGTTATTATTTGCACATTATTTTATCATTAGCAGCCCATAGGCTAATTCGAACTCCTTAGGAGGCTATATATTTATGTTAGATACATTCATTTGTATCATCACTGGACTTGGGATCTCTCTAATCATAGAGAATTTTCGCACTTTTTCCTTGGTGGATATTTCTGGAGATGGATGAATTTTGATGTATGGATTTGGGCTATTTCTCATGTCTTGGAGCTTTATTGAGAAAACGAAATTCTGGTTGGATATACTCTATAACGTCATAAGTAAATTTTGATGCTATTATTCTTGGTGTTGCATACTACTAAAATTAGGGCTAGTCGCTGCATTATCCAAATGTGGAATTGAGCATATTTTAGCTAATTTAACGTATGGGCCAATGTTATATGAATGAAATGTCGTAGAGATTTATTTATCTTGAGAAGCTTGCATCATTTGCATTGAAGTATAAATGCTTGAAGGTCACTTTTATTTTCTTTCTCTCAACATTGGACGAAGTTGACTTTCTAGGCCTCCTTGATCAAGAAACCAAGTTCTTACTCATCATTATCCTTGAATCCATATCCCCAAGTGAACTAGGCACCAATCCCTCAAAAAGGGTGACCACTTCAACCCTCTTTTAACCATTTTCCCCTTTTTCCCCAAGTCTAGCCCCTTAGGTCACCTAGGGCATCAATTTCCGGGGAATTGACCTAAGGAAAAAATTCAATCTCCTATAGGCTATTGCGCTGGTGGGTCCCCTCCCTCTCCTCCACATTTGAGGCAATTCTAACAATGGAATCTCCAGGAATCACAAGCCATAGCTTTACGATCGAATTGTGCCAAGGCATCCCCAAGGCTAGACCTCAATAGGATCAATTCAACCTTTCGAAGAAAGTATTCTTGTTTGGTCCTTTCCCCTCACCTTGTCCAGGATAGGAGCATCATTGGTTGCCACATTCCATCCCCGAACCTGGGCTGGGTCTACTTGGCCCCGTGTGGTCCCACTTCTCAATAAAGACTATTTGTCCAGGACCATTTGGGAATCAAATTTTCCCAAGGATTATAGGGTTTAGGAAACTTGTTCATAGGCCTATCCTTTCTCCCTCAACCCTCCAATCCTCACCCCTTATCCCTGGTGAACCAAGTCCCTTGCTTAAAGAGCAAGCAAGCTCCATTCTTCACTCCATCCTTGGGAAAAGTTTTTCAGCGTCACTTCTCACCTATCCATTGACATCTACTTTACAAAGTGATCCCTACACTACCGTGACTCCTCCCACCGATGAAAGTTTGTAAAGAGCAGGGAGATTTAGCTGTGGTGACAGTGGGCTAAGCCTCCATAGTTTCCCTTGACCTAACAGTTGCCCTTTTAGGAACCCCTTTTAGGTCCCCTGCTGGTTTGAGTGGTAATAGTCCCAAATAAAAAAAATTGGAACAAACACTTCACATAAAATTACCATTCACTTAATAGAAGATTTCCATGTAAAATTAAACAAATAGAGCACTTTAATACCATAACACAATGAACAAGAAAAATTCTCAGCTTTATTATATTAGATAAACTGGGGTTTACATGTGGATACAACCCATATAGCTGAGATAAATTGGCCTTAAGAATCTACTCTCATGTTGTGTTGGCCCTCCACCAAAATTGAATTGAAATGCCACTGCTAAGCTCTCTTGTGAATTCTGGATGAATTCACCAAGGGGAGATGGGTACTCGCCCAATCTCACTGAATCACCCGAGGGTTTCCGTCCTAGGGCTACCAATGGAGTAGAGAACCAGGTTCTCAACCTCTCATACAAGAAACAATATCAAATCCAAGATGTCTCCAAATGACCTCCTCCTCCTCTTTTATAGATCTGATGGATAGATCTCCAAGCCTCTAGAAGCATCTTATTTCATTATTTTATTATTATTCTAGAAGCTCCTCCATTGACTTTATCTTAAGTGACCTTTTAATTTTACTTTATTTCACCTAAGTCACTTTTGGCCCATTCCTCCAATTATTTGTTTTTCCTTAATTAAATGAGTAATTAAAGTCATTTTTAATTAAGGAAAGTGGTAAATCACCCACCATACTTTCTTCGGCCACTGGAAGTCACTTCTCAGCATCCAATCTTGTAGATCTTCTCGTTTTGGTTCCATCGAGCTATTACACCAAGGTGTTCTATCAAATATTCCTCTCGGAATGCAACCTTGAGCTTAATTAATTAAGTTATGCCCAATAATAACCCTGTTTTATGGGAATTATTAGAAAGTCATAGAAGCAGAAACAAGATGTGCGGAACTACTCATGATGATGAATATGCCAAGCGAATGCCATTGAACCCCATAAAAACTCCTCAAAACTCCATCAGGACCCCTAATGACATAAACCTGCTCCACTGACCTGGCCATACCTTGCCCTGGAAATCCACCCTGGCTATACTATGGAGAAAAATAAAAATGGGGACATTAAAGTCCTCTCACCCCAAGATTGCTTGCCCTCAAGCAATCCAAATTTGTGGACCAATCTGGTGGCCCAATGCAACTGAAACCCAATGCCCAGATCCCATACGAATCATTGGGTAATGCTCTGCTCCTGTGTTAACCCACCATGAACGGACCCCTCAATGCCTGAATCCCAGACCAATCTTTGACTAAACCTATCATCAACAAATCCTCCTGGATCCCAATGCCACCAAGAACAAGTATCAAGGCTCCAAGGCTCCTACTATGCTATAACTCCAACCATGAATGGTGATCCATCCCCCACGTAGCAACTCATCACCTCTCTCCCATCCAACCCTTGGCATAGATCAAGGTCAATCACATCATTCTGATGTTGTGCTGAAATATTGATGAGTGGCCAGCCTACATCTTACTGCCAACTGAAGCATGTAATATTACTCACCTTTAAGGGTTTCTACAATACAATGCTTCTGAGTAAAAATGAGACTCCATCAATAGGGTACCAACTCATGATCTCTCGCCAATCCAATGCATGGACACTTGTGTAAGGAACAAGTCTACTGGGTTGATATGGGTCCCTGCTCAATTGATGATGCTCTATTTGGTCAATCAACCAAATCTATCTAAGGAAACCTGCCCCTCGCTCTATAACAGGAAAAAGTGGGCAAGATGTGCTACAAGCTCTGTCTATGTACCCCTGGAGAGGGATGCCCTCTAAAAGTACCGCAACTCTGATAGTTGCCTGTGCAAGTACCTACACCTCATCAAAGGGTTGGCCCAAAGATGTATGTACCACCATCTCTAAAAGATACAGCCTCATCTGGCCGAAAATTCCACCCTTATCCAGTCTACCAACCTCCTGCAAAACTATTCCGTTAGAACCTCGCTCCTCCTGAGGACATCTGTCCGCAAACACTGCCACCTTGCTAGCTATCTGTACATCTGTCTGTTCCTCATCAATGGCTGACCCCAAGGGTGGTTGCTCATCCTCCACGATCACGAGCTCAATATGAACCTCCAACTGGCTCTCCCCAGAAGGCTCATAATGCATACTGCGCACATCCTCCTCAACTGACTCATGCTCCACAATATGCGGCCCATGCTGAATTCCCACTGGTGACTCATCATCCTGAATGTCACCCATAGGGTCCACTAACTGCTCATCATGCGAATCTGGCCTATTGTCAACGACTCTACATGACTCATGCTCCTCGAAGGTGTCCTTGTATGAACCCATGGACTCGTCCAAAGAAGAATCCTCACCCTAAGGGTCAGAAGCAATCTCCACCTGCTCTACCTCTATCATCTCCTCAATGTCACTCAAGCATGAGTGGTCAGGTCCCCAAGGTCCCCTGCAAATGAAGCAAAGTCCCTTCCTTCTCAACTCATTCCTACTACATGATCCCCCAATCCTGAGTAGCTCCTCCCTGGTCAATTGTCTCTTGAACAACCCAATGTTTTGCTTAACCTACCTTTTAGCTAGCTCATAAGCATAAGGTGAGACCAACTGCTCTCTCCTCCAAATAGACAACAATTGAGACTGCAAATCCCGACAAATGGCATCACGACCTCTCATACATGATGACAATATGGATTGCATGTGTTCTATGACTGTGTTAGGATGATGTTTCCTAATGCTGAAGAAGCATTGGAAAATTTGCAGGATCAAATCATTGCACTCTAGATCAAACATGATTTCATAAGTCCTAGTCATGGCCATAACTTCTAAAATATCAAGCTTCTTCCCAAAGGTAGAGCCTGCACTGTGGTCCAAGTCTTGGAAAGTTTCTACTACCAGTCTGAAAACTCTCCTCATAACATCATCATTGTAAGGAGCTATAGGGGCAGTTAGTCTCATGATGTTACTGAGACAAGATGCAACTAGAAGTCTAACCCCTTCACAAGGTTCCTCTAAGAATTTGTGTTGTATGAGAGCAAGCATAGCTAGTTTTAGAGCCCAAATTAGTTTCTTCCCTTCTAATCGGCTCACTTTGGAAAGTAGTGCATCTAGTTCATCTAGTTTGAAAAGGACTTTCCATGTGACCTTCATGCATTTTAAATCTATCCCAAGTGCAAATATTTTGTACCCTATTTCCTGCCCCTTCTGTGCATCCTTTGGATATTCTCTCTGAAGAATGGCATAGACACCCTTTGAGAAAGGCCTACTGTTATGCTTGGTTTTCTGGGGTATATCATCGTCCATTGAGGTGTTATTGTGTTGGTTTATGAAGTATTTTAGATACTCCATTTTTATTGTAACAATACAAGGTTATGATAAGCAATGCAAGGCATAACCAATCACCTTACATCCATCAACAATACATTGTCCAACAATCTATGGGAATGCTAACAACAATGACACATATTATTGACAACTCTCCAATAATACTCAACACTCTTTACTGACCCAGAAATTTACACAACGATAACATCACATAGGCAGCCTTGAAAGTATAAAGAGTATAGTGAACAGAAAAGAATGATGAACCTGGAATAAATATCAGCTAGGCACCCTACGATACAGGACGTTTTCATCTAGAACCACTACATTGTATGATTGTCTCACTGGAACAACTTTCAATTTTGCCCAGGATACACGCACAGCAGCGAAGTGAATAATACATGCCCACCCAAGTGACAAGCAAAGTCATTCTTCATGCCTAGACAATCAGCGATAGCCCACAATACACAAATGATTTGACTAGCAAATGAACTGTGAGGAATGTGGCCTTCTTCTTAGTGTCCAGAACTCGTTCCCAATGGGCAATAGTCTTGCTGCTCACGGTGTGTATGAGGAACTCCTCTTTCCTTGACTGAAAACTCAGCCCACAACTTAAGTAGCACCTAGATTCCTTATACAGTTCAATCTCCAGTTGAATTTCTTTTGACTGTAATGATGGCTTAACCACAACTTTGCGTTCCAATGTACGTTGATGATGTGGCCCTTGTCCTGCACGATTTTGGCCCCACGAAAGAACCCGTCACCAAATTTCAACCTCTGCACGACCCTAAAACCGCATGCACATGAACATAGAAAGCTCAGTCCTTCGTTTTTGCTGCGCGAGGAATTCAATTTCGGCTCATGTTCCAAGTAAGCTCTGCCAGACGTAACAAGACAGAGGTATGTCGCTTTGCGCCTGATCAAATAGTAACAAGACGCCATGTTGATTCGACCCAATCGCGCCTCTAAGTTACACTGCCAATTCACGTTGATAACTTCACCCGAAGCGATTCTATCCAATGCAGTGGCTACAACATTTACCATTGACGTAGGAATTCCCCTTTTGGTCCACGGTCAAACCATATACATCGTGCTTCCCTATTGAAATCGATTTGTACTCTGCCTCGACAGTGTCACTGTTCAGCCTCTGTCAATGAATTTTTGCCAGCATATGACTCTCATTCGGCAAGAATAACTCCTATGCACTAATTTATTTCTGCCACGAACGCCCCTACTATATTCGGGATTATTCATTTATTCTTGGTGGCTTCCCTCTTAGCACTTGTCCCAATTCCTCGATCTGGCAACCCGAAAAATTGGACTGTGCCAATGTTCTAAAGTTGATGATTCCTCCTTTGGCGTGTCCGTTCAGCTCTCCATGCCCAGCTGCCACAAGCATAAGAGTGTGATGAAATGCGGCCTCGGCTTCGTGATGTTGCTCTCACTGTGACGTTGTTATTTTGTGGTTCCCAGAGCAAGAATTCGTCACCCCTCTTCACAGTCACGGTCATATTGTAGTTGGAAGACTTGAATTCCTCCCCCAACTGCAAATAAGAATCGGCTCTTCAAAATTAGTTTTGACCCTTCAAATAATTTGGCAGGTGCCAATCACACTACATTTTTGTCACTCGCATCGCAACGACTTTGAAGTGGCCGCTCTTCAAGGTTTGTTCCTAGGTTGTCACGATAATGAAATCGACCTTGCAAACAACCGTTGCCATCCTTTAAGCGCTAAAGCTCCAAGCTCTATGACGGAATCACAATTTTAACTCAACCTCCACAAAATAACACTATCAGCCACAAAATCTTTGGTAACGTGGGCCCCAAACTTGCTCACAGCTCACGATTTAGCCCAAGGTCGCTCTTCAATTGATTATTCTCGGCCCTTCTAAAATTCCTTGATGGTTCCATCAGAACTTTCATGTAATGAACTTTGGCCAAAATAATTTTTCTCCCCTCCCTTGAAAATTTCGGCTTCACAGTGTAAAATAAAATGAATCTCGCTTCTTCAATTGAAAGATTTCGTCATGAGTTTCTCAGCTCCCCCTTCAATATTTTGACGGTTGCCTTCTGAAAAGAAAATATATGTCGATTCCCTTTGGCCGCTTCACAAATTTGGATTGACAGCTTTTCACACTTATGAACATTGGGTTTAATTTGTCGAATGATTATTATGTATCAAACAAATTGCTCATGGAACAAAAAATTGTCGATCATTTTGTTGAACACTTGACATGCAAACTGTTCAGATCCAACAATGCCTAAAAAATAATAAGCCCTTGATCTCCCTCTGAAGTTGATCTGCAAAAACCATCAGGAACCAAAATAGCCACAACTAAAAACTGAAAACCTGCACATTGAACCAAGATCAAAGCTCTGATACCACTATAATGTCCCAAATGAAAAAAATTGGAACAAACACTTCACATAAAATTACCATTCACTTAACAGAAGATTGCCATGTAAAATTAAACAAATAGAGCACTATAATCCCATAACACAATGAACAAGAAAAATTCTCAGCTTTATTATATTAGATAAACTGGGGTTTACATGTGGATACAACCCATATAGCTGAGATAAACTGACCTCAAGAATCTGCTCTCATGCTGTGCTGGCCCTCCACCAAAATTGAATTGAAATGCCACTGTTAAGCTCTCCTGTGAATTCTAGATGAATTCACCAAGGGGAGATGGGTACTTGCCCAATCTTGCTGAATCACCCGAGGGTTTCTGACCTGGAGCTACCAATGGAGTAGAGAACCGGGTTCTCAACCTCTCATACAAGAAACAATATCAAATCCAAGATGTCTCCAAATGACCTCCTCCTCTTTTATAGATCTGATGGATATATCTCCAAGCCTCTAGAAGCATCTTATTTTATTATTTTATTATTATTCTAGAAGCTCTTGCATTGACTTTATCTTAAGTGACCTTTTAATTTTACTTTATTTCACTTAAGTCACTTTTGGCCCATTTGCTCCAATTAATTTTTTTCCTTAATTAAATAACTAATTAAAGTTATTTTTAATTAAGGAAAGTGGTAAATCTCCCGAGTCCCACCATACTCTCTTCCGCCACTGGAAGTCACTTCTCAACATCCCATCCTGTAGATCTTCTCGTTCCGGTTCCAATGAGCTATTACACTAAAGGGTTCTGTCAAATATTCCTCTCGGAATGCCACCTTGAGCATAATTAATTAAGTTATGCCCAATAATAACCATGTTTTACGAGAATTATCAGAAAGTCATAGAACCAAAAACAAGATGTGCGGAACTGCGCATGATAATGAATATGGCAAGCGAATGCCATCAGACCCCATAAAAACTACTCAAAACTCCATCGAGACCCCTGATGACATAAACCTACTCCACTGACCTAGTCATCCCCTGCTTTGGAAATCCACCCTCATCCTCCTATGGAGAAAAATAAAAATGGGGACATTTTAAATTAACCATATTCCCTAAGTTTAAACTTAGGAAATATTAAAAAAAAAACGGTTAATGATCCGAATTGGATTATTATATTGTTTTACATCCATCTCGATGCATTTAGAGTGGAAAAAGTGGAGGAATCGACTCACGGGACTATTTTTACTAGCGGGACCCAGTTTGGCAAAACAGGGCCTGAAACCTTCCAGGAGTGTTTTGAGGCATCAAACGATGTTTTTTAGGTGTAACACTTTGCTGCTTAAGCACAACACCTTTTCTTGCTATTCTACACACACAAAGTTTTCCAACGACGCAAGAATAGCATCAATCGGAGTCCATATGCAAAAGTTATGCCACTCAGAAGTTGACCTTCCTGTTTTCACTCCTATAGCTTAGGAGGGTGTCGCGTCAACCCCTATTATTCATGGAAACGGAGCTAGCCACGTGTTTGTGATGTAAAATACTCTAGAAGAGTCTATTTTGTAACTCTAGTTAAGAGTTGATGTAGTCAAAATTAACGACTAGTAGGCTATCGGGTTGTGTTATAACCAGGCCACTAGGGAGAAGAGGCATTCAATTCTTTCGAGAGCATTTTGTTCCATAGTTAAGCAAAGATAGCCAGGAGAGATAGGAGGTAGAGCACATAGAAAGAATTTTTGCATTGTAGCAGCCCACGGGCCACAAACATTACTTCTTTGTATCTATAGCCATATTTCCAAACAGAGAAAGAGAGCAAAGCGACCTCACCTTCCAATTGGGTTTTCTCTCAAAAGGGTTTCCCAAAGAGCATATCTTGTGTCTTATGTGTGTGTGTGAGCTTATTTTGTCATTCTCTACTTTTCTGCTTGATTTACTTTTACATGCATGCACTAATTACAGTGGATTTTACATATTTAGAAATTAAATGAAACTGTAATAGTGTAGAATCTCAAATTTTTTTCATATAATATTATCAGATCTGTTGTGGCGAACTATCCAGTGGACTATCCACGGCAGTTTACAAATCATTTGGTATCGGAGCAGGTTTCTTTGGGTATTTTATGGATATTGCAAGGATCGAGATCGGCAAGGCCAAAAATCATAAAACACTAATCATGGGCGACAAATTTGTAAACGAACCTCGTGATCCTGTAGAGGTGAGGTTTTCGTAGCGCGAAGAATAAGTCACGGATATAAACTACAATGTAAACCTCCTCATGGCGGACCTAAGCAATAAGCTGGGGATATTTGGAGGAGGGGTTCGAATTCAGAGGACAAATCAGAAGGGGGATTGAGAGATCGGGAAGACGCAGATAACCAGCCGAAGAAAGAACCCGAAAAAGATCAACCTAGTTCGAGTGTCGTGAACCAATCCCTGTTTAAAGTGGAAGCAAAAGTCGATATCAAGCCATACCACGACGAGATTGACTCTCTGAAGCTGAGCCACTGGATGCAACAACTGGAAGTTTATTTCAGTGTCCATCAGATCGAGGAAGGGCAGAAGATCTCATTCATGTGGCTGAAATTGGAGGGCCATGCACTGACTTCGTGAGAGAGACACACGGAAACCCTAAAGTTGGAGGGAGAACTTCTAGTGACTAAGTGGGAGGATTTCAAAACCATCATTAAGTCATAATTTTATCCGATTGGGTATGTGGAAAACCAGTGGATAGTGGCATTACTTCAGGCAAAAGCCAGACCAAAATGTGCAAGAGTACACCACAAAATTTAGAAAGATGGCTATAATGCTGGGTATCCCTCCAAAGAACCCAATTGTACTCCTCGAGTATTTAGGGGGTCTGCACCGCCATCTACGTGAGCAAGTAATGTTGTTCAAGCCCAAACGGTGGATGAGGCTTGTGTACAGGCACAGTACCTAGAGATTATAGGCCTGAAAATAGCGCAATCAAGTGGATCGAAGCAAAAGGAGCAACAAGACGCTTCTAAGGAGGGGAAGAAGAAGCAAAAAGGGGGAAAAGATAAAAAGACGACAACCACAACACACCAGTGCAAAGATCCTAGCAACCACTGCAACATTGATGGCCATACAGAGGAGAAGTGTTGGAAGTTGCATCTAGAGCTAAACCCGAAGAACAAGAAGAAAGATAATAAGAAGAAGAATCTCATGGCCACTGATTCGAGCAACCAAGTTGAAAGCAACTCAGACGTGGATGAGAAGATCGTTTGTACATCAATGCAGAAGGAGGTGAATCTAAGTAGCCTTCAATAACAAGAAGAGAAAGAAATGACCAAAATCTTCCATGTAAAGATACAGGTCAAGAAGATGAAGATTGATGTTCTATTTGACTCAGGATCGCAGGAGAATCTCATTGCAGCAGATCTGGTCAAGAAATTGGGGCTCGAAGTTCTTGTTCATCCAAACCCATATCCACTGAGATGGGTACATAAGGATGCGGCGCTGAAGGTAACAAAACAGTGCAAAATTAGATTTTCTATCAGTGTTGATTTTATTGATGAAGTAGATTTGGATGTGGTTCCCCTTGATGTATGTGGAATTTTGTTTGGGAGTCCATACATGTACATGCGTGATGCAATATTCATGAGGAGAGCTAACCAGTACTGGCTCATTAAGGATGGGAAATCATTCATCATCAATGCGCACAAAGGCGAGTCGAAAATTTCACTGGTAAGTACCAACCAAGCCAAGATATTGATCAGTTCCATCAAGAAGTATGTTTTATTATTTTTAAGAGAAAGTCAGTCTGTAGAGGAGTCAAAAGAAGCAAGGCATCCCTAGAGGGGTGTACTAAGAAACAAAAACAACAATTGGAGGAGTTGTTACATGCATACAAGAATGTGTTCCAAGAGCCAAAAGGGTTACCCCCTAAGAGAGAAGTGGAGCATGAGATCCAATTATTGCCAGACTCCCTATTGCCAAATATTGGGTTGTACAGGAAGTCCGTTATAAAAGCAAGTGAGGTGAAGAAACAATTGCAGCAGCTGCTGGAACAGGGTTTCATTCGACCGAGTACATCACCATGTAGGTCACCCATCATCATTGTGCCAAAGAAGGATGGGACTTGGAGAACGTGTATAGATTACAGGGCGTTGAATAAAATCACATTCAAGAACAGATACCCCCTGCCCAGGATAGACGATCTGCTAGATCAGTTGCAACAAGCAAAGTATTTCACCAAGATGGACTTGAAGTCTGGATATCACTAGGTTCGAGTCAAAGAAGAAGATACATGGAAGACCGCCTTCAAAACCAGGCAAGGTTTGTATGAGTGGTTAGTTATGCCATTTGACCTATGTAATGAACCAGCTACATTTATGAGATTAATGAATGATGTACTGCACCCTTTTATAGATTCATTTGTTATTGTCTATTTGGATGATATATTGGTATATAGTGCTACCTGGGAGGAGCATATTTCACATTTGACACGGGTGCTGGAAACATTGAAGAAGCACCAGCTGCTAGCAAATATCAAGAAGTGCGAGTTTGAGCAACAATCCTTGGTGTAATTGGGATATGTGATCGGTGGAGGAGAATTGAAGATAGATCCTTCCAAGATGGAGGCCATCATGAAATGGTCGGTCCCTACTAATGTTACTGAGGTTAGGAGTTTCATTGGGGCAGCACAGTACCTGAGGAAATTCATAGCCTTGTTTTCAGCGGTAGCAACACCGCTCCACGCCATAACAGCAAGTGGCAAGAGTTTCTAGTGGGGAAAAGGTCAGCAAAAGGCTTTCGATGAGTTAAAGAAGAAGATCAGTGAAGCACCAGTTTTGGCATTACCAAACTTGCAACTACCCTTTGAATTTGAGACAAATGCGAATGGGTATGTTATGGGAGTTGTCTTGATGTAAGGAGGAAGGCTCATTTGCTACCATTCTAAAGTATTTCATGGGGCAGTTCTTAACTACCCTACCTACAATAAGGAGCTCTATGCCATGGTGCAAGCTGTGAAGAACTAGAAGCTCTATCTGATGGGAAATGAGACAATAATTCACATAGATCACCAGCCGTTACAGTACTTGCAGACCCAGAGTAAGCTACAGGATGGGGTTTTTACAGCAGTTTCATTTGGTGATCAAGTATAAGAAGGGCAGCACAAACAAGTTGGTCGATATGCTTTCAAGGCCACCCACATCAAACATTACAACTTTGGGGACTCTTATGCACATGGAGCCATTCACCCATGATGCATATGGAGAGGCATATTCAGAAGATGAGGACTTCAAGGAGGTGTATCAGCAGTTGCAAAGTCAGAGTCATGTGCACGATGGCGACAACACCGTTGACTACCATCTCTAGGATGGGTTACTCTACAGGTTGGATAAGCTATGTGCTCTTAAAGGTGAGCATTTGCAGTTGATTAGAGAGGCTCAAACCTCCAAGGTTGCAGAGCACTTTGGTGTAGGGAAGACAGTGGCTAACTTGAAAAGGTATGTGTATTGGCCCAAGATGCAAGAACAGGTAGCTAGGTTCATAAGAGGATGCATGCTTTGTTGTACCAGCAAGCCTAGCAACAGGAAACAAGGTCTGTATCATCCCTTACTTGTACCTACTCGTCCTTGGGAAAGCATTTCCATGGACTTTATGGGAGGTTTACCGACAACCAGGAAGGGACATGACTACCTGTTCGTGGTAGTTAACAGGTTCAGCAAGATGTGTGTTCTGATGCCCTGTAAAAAGACCATCAGCAGACAAGAAGCAACAAACTTGTTCTTTGGACATGTCTGGGTACACTTTGGGATACCAAGGAGCATCATTTCAGACAGGGATACAAGATTTCTCAGTGCATTTTGGACTACATTGTGGGAGAAGATCAACACAAAGTTGAAGAGATCTACAACATTCCATCCACAGACAAATGGGCAAATAGAAGTAGTCAATAGGAATTTGGTGCAGCTTTCGAGGGGTTACAACCAAAAGAATCCGAAGACCTGGGATGAAAATCTAGTATATATACAACATTCATATAACAGAGCAATCCACACTTCTACAGGAAAGTCCTCATTTGAAACTTGTTTTGGATATTTTCCACCTTCACTTTTGGATATTGCATATGGGCAGCTAGGAGGAGTGAAGGAGGACATTACAAGAGATGCTTTGAGGGCTGAAAAATTTATAGAGAAGATCAGGCAGATCCATCTACAAGTACAGGAAACACTACCGAAATCGCAGGTGAAGTATAAGGCCACACATGATCAGCATAGAATAGAGAAATCATTCAAGGTGGGAGACAGTGTAGGGCTACAGTTGAACAAGGAGGGGCTGCAGGGGATTGGTAAAACAATCAAGGCTCTAAGTTATGGTCCCTTTGAGATACTGGAAAAGGTGGATGATAATGCCTATCGACTCAATTTACCACCATATATGCACATTTACTCAATTGTAAATGTGGAGAATTTGAAACTCTATGATCCTTCCATGCTAGATCAAAAAGAGGAACAGGTCCTACCTTCTATGGAGGATTTGGAACCAGACACTCAAGTAGAGTTGACAGAAGATACAGTTTTGCAGAAGGGGTCCAGAACTACAACACAAGGGCAACAAGACCTTTGACAGATTGGGTTGAAGAGACAACTTATAGGCAAAGCTAAATGGTACACCAAAGAGAAGGTGGAGGAAAAATTTCCTCACCTCATTCAGTAAAACATTTTGGGGACCAAAAGCCTCCCAAAATGGGGACGTGTGATCCGAATTATATCATTATATTGTTTGTCATCCACCCTGATGCATTTAGAGTGGAAAAAGTGGAGGAATCAGCTCACAAAACTGTTTTTACTGGCAAGACCCAATTTGGCAAAACAGGGTCTCAAACCTTTCAGGAGCATTTTGAGGCATCAAATGACGTTTTTTGGGGGTAAAACTTTGTTGCTTAAGCGTCGCACCTTCTCATGCTATTCTACACACAAAAAGATTTCCAACGGCACAAAAATCGCATCAATCGGAGTTTGTATGCAAAAATTATGCCACTCAGAAGTTGACGTTCCTGTTTTCATTCCTATAGTTCGGAAGGATGCCGTGTCAACCCCGATTATTCATGGAAAAGGGGCTAGCCACGTGTTTGTGATGTAAAAGACTCTAGAAGAGTCTATTTTGTAGCTCTAGTTATGAGTTGATGTAGTCAAAATTAACCACTAGTAGGCTATCAGGTTGTGTTATAACCGGGTCACTAGCAGGAAGAGACATTCCATTCTTTCGAGAGCATTTCGTTCCATAGTTGAGCAAAAATAGCCAGGAGATATAAGAGGTAGAGCACACAAAGAGGATTTGTGAACTATAGTAGCCCATGGGCCACAAACATTACTTCTTTATATCTGCAGTGATATTTCTAGACAGAGAAAGAGAGTGAAGCGGCCTCACCTTCTAGCTAGTTTTTCTCCCATAAGGGTTTCCCAGAGAGCATATCTTGTGTATTATGTGTGTGTGAGCTTATTTCGTCGTTCTCTACTTTTCTGCTTGATTTACTTTTACATGCATGCACTAATTAAAGTTAATTTTACAAATCTCGAAATTAAATGAAATTGTAATAGTGTGGAATCTCAGATTTTTTAATATAATATTATCATATCTATTGTGACGAACTGTCCAATGGAATATCCACAATAGTTTACGGATCAGTTAATAATCTAATTGAAACACTTCTAGACAAAATTTCCATAAACAATTTCTGGGTTTTGGAGATCTCATGAATTCTAGCCTCTCCACCAAATTTCGTGGCTACAACACATCTGATGCTACAAAAACTAATATTTCTACTTCAAACGTTGTTGTAGATTTGGAAATAAAACCAATGTTGCACATAATGCATCTTTTAATTCTTTCAATGCTCTATCATGTTTTGGTCCCCAATTGAGAGTTTTGGTGCCACTAGTGAGTTGGTAGAGGTTCAAGAGGACAAGTAATGAGATAAAATAGATGGAGGAACTTGAAATAGAAGTTCATGCCCCACAGCAAACTGATTATAGTGGGGTGTCTTAATGTCTACATGATCCAAATAAAACTACATTTACATGAATATTTTGCACTATGTAGTACTACTTATGAATATATATTAACTTTTAAATACTTATCACAATAGCACCTCGAATTCTTGTGAATTTAGATTAGTGATTGAATATAATGGAGTAATGATTTAGTTTCATTTCTTCCAAATGTAGCAACTAATGCTCTGCAGTGTAACCATTTGGCTAAGGGGCAATCTAGAACAAAAGCGAAGAAGGATTTGTTTTTCATACAACCAGATGAGACAAAATCATTGAACATTTCATAATGGAATAGAAAGATAACTACCAAGGATTTTGGCCACCAATACTATGAATCACTAAATCATTTGACTAGAACAAGAATCCCTAATCACCAAATTGAGCTCTTATCCCTAAGAAGTTAGCAAATGTTACACTTGCTTGTAATTAAGAAAAAATTCAAAACTAATTTGTTGCAAACAACAGATTGTACAATAAATTGACAAGCTCTACTAAACTGAATTATTCTATATAAAATTGTCTTGTTATGTATGTGTGGCCTTTGTTTGTGATTTTTTTTCATGAGATTGTATATAGATAAATACAAGATAATGTATTTTTATTACTGTGTAATGAATGACCACAAAAAGTAGCTCCCTGGGACTAAAAAGAGTAAAATATGCATAATACAAAATAGTAGTGCAAATGCAGCTCCTGGAATTAAGTTAAACATCAACAGGAAAATATAAATATACAACTATCATAGAAGTATCACATGAAAACCAAAAATTTCATTTACAAAACAATGATGACCTCTACAATATTTGAAAATGAGTCTCAGAGATTTCAATTATGAATCAACAAAATTATCATGAATCATGATGTTTCTTACGACAAGGATATAGATGTTAAGGTTGAGAAGAATAAGGTTGTCCTATAAAATAAATAGTCTGCATAAGTTTGTAATACATAACGCTTGTAATGGGAAGTTAAAACCTTCCAAGTAGTCTATCTAAACGAAGAAGATAACTAAATGTAACCACCTAAAAATTGTGGTATTCAATCTAAAGAGAACTGCAGTAAGTCATGCTGATAGATGGATAGGTTTTTCATCGTCAACACATTTCCTATATAAACTTATAAAGTATCGAATGTTGTCTATGGCAATGGAATGGCCTCTATTAAATGAGAGCCCTTAATAATTTCACAAGACAAATCTCATACCATTTTAGCAATTCTCTATAATAAAACTTATATAATTAAACTGAATATATGTACAGTGAAACAAACACTACGATTGTCACTCACTTCAATAATGCTGCAGGAAATCCAACTTTATTTGTTCCCAACGATGTCAAGAGAATGAAGTGATTAACTTTTGCTACAGTTGCTGCACGATGTCAAGAGAATGAAGTGATTAGATTATAGTTTCTGCATATGAAAAATACAATAGTTTCAACGATAAGCAATGAAATTCAAAATATGACAAACTTGACAAATCAGGAGTTTTGAAAAATAAAGTGAACCAACCTAGCAAAAAACTGAATGAGTGTTTTAGCTGTAAAGATTATATATTATTCATGTGCCCACCCAAGAAAATGAATTCACTAGAAAATATCCATATTCAAGACTTTCCAGTGGAAAATAATTTTGTGAAACTTCAAAGGGAAGGATTTTATGCAAAAAAATTACGAAAACAATCCATACATATCACTAATTTTGAAAATCAAATTTGTTTTAGTTGTTGATCTAACTACATGTTACCTACCAAACTCTCACCGGGTGGAAAAGTCCCAACCACAAGTGTGAGAACCTAAAGGAAACTTAGGAAAGCCACCATTGTCACATTAGTGGCTTAACCTCTTGTTAACCCTCATGTCAGCAGGGCTGTATATAAAAACGTTTGCAGTACATATGACCACCATTGTAAGCCCAAGGTCACGAGTCAAAAGCATTGTAACAACCATGTGAGGCTTTGTAGTAGGCATCCCAGACCTATGTGTTATTGTCTGTATCTTGTTGTGTTGGTCAGACCATGGCTAGTCCCTTGAAGTTCATCATGGATTCCTTTCGTCATGTATGGGATTAGAGGGCCTTAGGTGGGCTTACTTGAGGACTCATGGTTATATGGGAACCTGCATTTGTAGGGTTGATCACCAGTGTATGATCCAATCCATCCCACATCAATATGCACCTGTCTTACCACATGGTTAGAATCTATAGAGTTTGTAGGTGGCCTTCTCTTTGGTGCAGTATCTCTCAAACAGCTCTCATGTATGGCAGCCTTATTTTGACAAATTTCACGATTCTTGAGGCAGTACATGGTTCCCAATGCAATGGTCTCAGTGATCAAAAAGTCAACTATTGATTTGGGGTAGCATTGGATGTGCTCTAGCCACGAAATTTGGTGGAGAGGTTGGGGCACATGAGATCTCCAATACCCAGAAAGGGTTTGGGCAGATTCTAAACAGATAAGGAGATATTAAAATAATTAATATTTTTAATGGAGTCCCTAAGTCTAAACTTAGGGAAAATAAATATTAATGTGTATTAATATGAATATGTGTTAGAGTGGTCCAAAAGACATGGATCAAGCCAGATCTAATCTTAGCCATTGATTAGGGACTTAATCTTGGTCGTTGATATGTCAACAAGAAAAGTATAAGAAGAGGCTTGAGGGTCACTTGGAGAATACACCAGAGTGATCAGTCATTCTATTCTCTAGAGCAGGGTTTGCTAAGAGAGACAGAATCAATGATCAGGAGAGCAGCTGAGGGGCATTGATCCAAAACTGCTTTCTTGAATGGAGCTCTGAAATAGAATGTTTTTATGCCCCAACCAAAAGGATTTGTTGTGAAGGGTTATGAACATAAAGTATGCAAGCTTGTAAAATCCTTGTATGGCCTCAAGCAAGTTCCGCGAACCTGGTACAAGAAGTTAACTGAGCATCTTTTGAAACTCGACTTCAAAAATTATGATCTTGATGATGCAACTTTGTTTATCAAGAAAGTTGGCAAAACAGTTGTATATCTTGTGGTGTATGTAGATGATCTTTTGATGACAGAGAACAATGAGAACTCTTTTGCATCCATAAAGAAGGAATTGAGAAAAGGTTTTGAAATGAGAAATTTGGGCTATGTTCACTACTATCTTGGTATTGAAGTAACTCAACATCCAAGATTCCAAATTTTATATTCCTCTCTTAGAAGAAGTACATTGGAGATTTGTTGAACAAGTTTGGCATGGATGAGTGCAATCCTTTGACTACTCCAATGGAACAAAACTTAAAACTCACATGCACTGAAGGAAAAGAATTTGAGGATGCATCAAAGTATAGATAGCTTGTAAGAAGTCTCAACTCCCTGACTACTACCAAACCAAACATTTCATTTGTTGTTGGAATCCTCTCCAGGTTTATGCAAAAGCCTTGTGAGGGACATTGGTCTGCTACAAAAAGAGTTCTCAAGTACTTGAAAGGAACTCAAGACTTTGAACTTAAGTATACACACGTGGGTGACTTCAGCTTTATTGGATACTCTGATTCAAACTTCGATGGAGAAAAAGAAACTAGGGTATATACTTTAGGTTATGTTATGAGTCTTTGATCAGGAGCTATCTCCTAGAGGCCACGCAAACAATCAGTTCCAGTGGATTCCACAACTGAGGCAGAACATGTGGCAGCAGCTGAAGCAACAAAGGAAATTGTGTGGCTCAGGAAAATTCTAGAAGATTTGCAGCAGAAACAAGTGCATTCAACTCCTCTCACGATTGACAACACTTTTGTAATAAAGTTGGCCAAGAACCCAAAGTTCCATGATCGAACAAAGCACATCGATACAAAATACCAATTGATTCGACATCATGTTGAGGACAAGACAATCCATCTATGCCATTGTTCCACAAATGAGCAGATTGCAAACATCTTCACCAAAGCGCTTGGAGGAGAAAAGTTTGAAAGATTCAGAATGATGCTTGGACTCACCAACATCCCTTCAGATTAAGGGGGGAATGTTGACACCTAATCTTTCGGATTAGGTGAATCCATGTAAATATTGTAAATAAGAAAATAAGGAGAATCAAAAGATGAAGAGACACTAGGAGATGAAACCCAAGAGTCTCTCCCGCTATGTATATATTTATGATCAATCTCAACGAAAAACACACAATTCGCTTTGAGGAGTTATCTCCTGGCTTGACAAGAAAAATACCCATGTATTAGATTTCAAAGATTCCTAAA